>CM074119.1:27498427-28981091 GCA_037177725.1 Cyamopsis tetragonoloba | reverse complement strand
TTTTTCACCATGAAGTTTCTAGCTTAATTTTGCATTATTTTTTTATATTTTTAAAATATGACATTTGTTTCTAGAAATTGTGTACTATACACTTGAAAAATAGTGTGTTTTGTACTAAAAAAACTGAAAACGCATATTTTTAATTTATTAAATTATTTGATCTTATTGACAACAATGTATTGTTTACCATGAATTTTCTTGCTTAATTTACACAATTTTTTATATTTTCAAAATTGTAACATTTGTTTGTAGAAATCGTGTACTATAGATTTGAAAAATAATGTGTTTTTTACTAAAAAAATGAAAACACATATTTTAAATTTATTAAATTATTTGATTTTTTTGACAAAAATGTATTTTTCATCATGAAGTTACTAGTTTAATTTACACAATTTTTTTATATTTTTAAAATTGTAACATTTGTTTGTAGAATTCGTGTACTAAGACAACAATGTATTGTTCACCATGAAGTTTCTAGCTTAATTTACACTTATTTTTTATATTTCTAAAATATCAAAATTTGTTTATAGAAATCGTGTACTATGCACTTGAAAAATAGGGTGTTTTTTACTAAATAAATGAAAACGCATATTTTAAATTTATTAAATTATTTGATTTTTTTGACAACAATGTATTTTTCACCATGAAGTTTCTAGCTTAATTTAGACTATTTTTTTATATTTTTAGAATGTCAACATTTATTTCTAGAAATCGTGTACTATACACTTGAAAAATAATGTGTTTTTCACTAAAAAATGAAAACGCATATTTTTAATTTATTATATTATCTGATTTTTTTTACAACAATGTATTGTTTACCATGAATTTTCTGGCTTAATTTACACATTTTTTTATATTTTTAAAATTGCAACATTTGTTTGTAGATATCATGTACTATAAACTTGAAATATATGGTGTTTATTACAAAAAAAATGAAAAGGCAAATTTTAAATTTATTAAAATATTTAATTTTTTTTGAAATCAATGTATTGTTTACCATGAAGTTTCTAGCTTAATTTACACAATTTTTTATATTTTTAAAATTGCAACATTTGTTTGTAGAAATCGTGTAATATAGGGTGTTTTTTACTTTAAAAATGAAAATGCATATTTTTAATTTATTAAATTATTTGATTTCTTATAAATCAATTTATTGTTTACCATGAATTTTCTGACTTAATTTACACAATTTTTTATATTTTTAAAATTGCAACATTTGTTTGTAGAAATCGTGTACTATAGAATTGAAATATAGGGTGTTTATTACTAAAAAAATGAAAAGGCATATTTTAAATTTATTAAATTATTTAATTTTTTTTGAAATCAATGTATTGTTTACCATGAAGTTTCTAGCTTAATTTACACAATTTTTTATTGTAACACCTAGATTTTTAGGGTTTTTTTTTAACGAAACGCAGCGGTATATAATAAAATATATACATATATAAAAATACAAGTGTTTATACTACAGTCCAGAGAATCTACATATGTCCAGCTAAGGTAGCGATACAAAGACTCTAATGACTACCTAAGTATGAGGAAAGGGCTGCAAAACTGCTCACGCGCTGACACCCTCCGAGTTCGAGCCATCTGCAATACTGCAACCGTCAGTTATATGCTCGACATATAACTGAGTAACCCGTCGGCTATAAAAACAGTTTTATACAGTATTACAGCCAATCTAACTGGAAAATCGTCCCAAATCCAATCCTAGCAAACATACACACAACAAATACAGTTTCAATCACATAGATATGTATGCATGATCATTTTCCGTTTCCATTTCTTTCCTCTTTTAACGGGAAACCCTGTGCACCGGGAATCCACCAAAACATGTGGCAGTAACGCGTATTGAGCTCATCATCATCACGGTCCTGGCGAGCGTCCCCCCAAGGATCCTCCTGCCGGGCTACTAACTCTCTCTCGAGCTAGCCCAGGGAACCATCTACCTCGTGAAGATAGTACCCTTTGTACTTAGACTACCTACCTCGTGAAGATAGCCCAGTACTTTAGGTTATTTTCCCCCTTTTTCGGGATAACCCTACATTCTCATCTTTTCCATTTTCTGCTCTGTCCTCTTACCCAGTCTACTTCCGGTGGAACTTAACCCTCTTGCTCAACTTCAGTTGAGTGGGAAAGGTCCTCTTACCCGGTCTACTCCCGGCGGAACTTAACCCTCTTGCTCAACCTCAGTTGAGTGGGAAGAGCCTCATTTAACATTTCCATTTTCAGTTCTTATGCATCACACAGTCATATTAAGAACATAGCGTACAAACAAGGGTTTCCAGTATCCTCTTATCCGATTACAAACTCTCATTTATTCGTATTCTATGTGACAGACGTGTTATATTCATATATCTATTTGAACATGGCATTCCATATTCAAACACATATTTGAATATGCTAATACTGGGACTCAATCCTTTTCAAACCAAATTGAAATTATTTCAATATCAGATTCCCAGTTAGTGTCACATTTAACTCTGGAAAACCTTATTTATACCTTTAACATGTTTCACAACGTCACATACATCGTTCATCAGCACAAAGTCTATAAAAATCATACTATATCAACCATATCATGCATATTTCAAACATAGTATGCATCATTTATCAAACTTAAGCAAAACATAACAGTTTGATTTTCCTAATAACATGTTCCTATCATTCCCTAGTCACATGTTCCTAAATTCCAAGTATTTATGGATTTGGGGTTTTCAGGGTTACCTGGAATTCCGTGAATCTTCCGTGAATCCTTTGTCCTTCGCTTCAAAGCCCAATCTCCTACTCTGGTTCCTTTGCTGTAGATGCCTCTGAATCTGGATCAAACTGTTTGGAACCTTAGTCTTTTGAGATGGAAGCCTTAGGGTGAAAGAGTTGTGACTTAGTTGGTTTGGGGATAGAGGTTTTTGGTGTGTGAGAAGCGAGAAAATCTGAAGAACAGCCCCTTTGGAGTCAAGGCACCCCAATTTATAGTTATTGGGGTCCATATTCGAATATATATTCGAATATAAGGCTCCTGTTTTCAATTCCTCACTTGCATATTCGAATACTATTCAAATTCAAATATTTACTTTATCTTTGTGTCTTTGTAAATTGTAATCAAATCCCTTCAAGTCCTAATCCTCTTTTATGGATTTTCGGGATGTTAAATTTATATTTTTAAAATTGCAATATTTGTTTGTAGAAATCGTATACTATAGACTCGAAATATAGGGTGTTTTTTACTTTAAAAATGAAAACGCATATTTTAAACTTATTAAATTATTTTTTTTGACAACAATGTATTGTTTACCATGAAGTTTCTAGCTTAATTTACACAATTTTTTATATTTTTAAAATTGCAACATTTGTTTGTAGAAATCGTGTACTATAGACTTGAAATATAGGGTGGTTTTTACTTTAAAAATGAAAACCCACATTTTAATTTATTAAATTACTTGATTTTTTTGACAACAATGTATTGTTCACCATGAAGTTTCTAGCTTAATTTATACTTATTTTTTATATTTTTAAAATATCAACATTTTTTTGTAGAAATCGTGTACTATACACTTAAAAAATAATGTGTTTTATACTAAAAATGAAAACTCATATTTTAAATTTATTAAATATTTTGATTTTTTAAAACAATGTATTTTTCAACATGAAGTTTCTAGTTTAATAAAATATCAATATTTTTTCTAGAAATTGCGTACTATACACTTGATAAATAGGGAGATTTATACTAAAAAAATGAAAACGCATATTTTAAAGTTATTAAATTATTCGATTTTTTTAACAACAATGTATTGTTTATCATGAACTTTCTTTCTTAATTTACACAATTTTTTATATTTTTAAAATTGCAACATTTGTTTGTAGAAATCGTGTACTATAGATTTGAAATATAGGGTGTTTTTTACTTTAAAAATGAAATTGCATATTTTTAATTTATTATATTGTTTGATTTTTTTTGAAATCAATGTATTGTTTACCATGAAGTTTCTATCTTAATTTAAACATTTATTTATATTTTTAAAATTGCAACATTTGTTTGTAGAAATCGTGTACTACAGATTTGAAATATAGGGTGTTTTTTAGTTTAAAAATGAAACCCCACATCTTAAATTTATTAAATTATTTAATTTTATTGACAACAATGTATTGTTCACCATGAATTTTCTAACTTAATTTACACTTAATTTTTATATTTTTAAAATATCAACCTTTGTTTATAGAAATCGTGTACTATACACTTCAAAAATAATGTGTTTTTTACTAAAAAAAATGAAAACTCATATTTTAAATTTATTAAATTATTTTATTTTTTTGAAAAAAATGTATTTTTCACCATGAAGGTTCTAGCTTAATTTAGACTACTTTTTCATATTTTTAAAATGTCAACATTTGTTTCTAGAAATCTTGTACTATACACTTGAAAAATAGTGTGTTTTTTACTAACAAAATGAAAACGCATATTTTTAATTTATTAAATTATTTGATTTTTTTTACAACAATGTATTGTTTACCATGAATTTTCTTGCTTAATTTACAAATTTTTTTATATTTTTTTAAATTGCAACATTTGTTTGTAGAAATCGTGTACTATAGACTTGAAATATAGGGTGTTTATTACTAAAAAAATGAAAAGGCATAATTTAAAATTTTTAAATTATTTAATTTTTTTTAAATCAATGTATATTTTAACATGAAGTTTCTAGCTTAATTTACACAAATTTTTTATATTTTAAAATTGCAATATTTGTTTGTAGAAATCGTTGTACTATAGACTTGAAATATAGGGTGTTTTTTACTTTAAAAATGAAACGCATATATTAAACTTAATAAATTATTTGATTTTTTGACAACAATGTATTGTATACCATGAAGTTTCTAGCTTAATTTACACAATTTTTTTATATTTTGAAATTGCAACATTTGTTTGTAGAAATCGTGTAATATAGGGTGTTTTTTACTTTAAAAAAGAAAAAGCATATTTTTAATTGATTAAATTATTTCATTTTTTTGAAATCAATTTATTGTTTACCGTTAAGTTTCTATCTTAATTTACACAATTATTTATATTTTTAAAATTGTAACATTTGTTTGTAGAAATCATGTAGTATAGACTTGAAATATAGGGTGTTTGTTACTTTAAAAATGAAAACGCATATTTTAAACTTATTAAATTGTTTGATTTTTTGACAACAAGTTATTGTTTACCATGAAGTTTTCTAGCTTAATTTGCACAATTTTTTATAATTTTAAAATTGCAAAATTTGTTTGTAGAAATCGTGTACTATAGACTTGAAATATAGGGTGTTTTTTACAAAATTTTTTATATTTTTAAAATATGAACATTTCTTTCTAGAAATCGTGTACTATACACTTGAAAAATAATGTGTTTTTTAATACAAAAATGAAAACGCATATTTTTAATTTATTAAATTATTTGATTTTTTGACAACAATGCATTTTTCATCATGAAGTTTCTAGTTTAATTTACACCAATTTTTTATATTTTTAAAATATCAACATTTATTTCTAGAAATCGTGTACTATTATACATTTGATAAATAGGGTGTTTATTACTAAAAAATGCAAATGCATATTTTTAATTTATTAAATTATTTTATTTTGTTTCGAAATCAATGTATTATTTACCATGAAATTTTTATCTTAATTTACACAATTGTTTATTTTTTTAAAATTGCAACATTTGTTTCTAGAAATCGTGTATATAGGGTGTTTTTTACTTTAAAAATGAAGACCCACATTTTAAATTTATTAAATTATTTGATTTTTTTGACAACAATGTATTGTTCACCATGGAGTTTCTAGCTTAATTTACACTTATTTTTTATGTTTTTTAAAATATCATCATTTGTTTGTAGAAATCGTGTACTATACACTTGAAAAATAATGAGTTTTTAACTAAAAAAAATTAAAACGCATATTTGAAATTTATTAAATTATTTGATTTTTTTTGACAACAATGTAATTTTCAACATGAAGTTTCTAGTTTAATTTACACAAATTTTTTATATTTTTAAAATGTCAACATTTATTTCTAGAAATCGTGTATTATACACTTGATATATAGGGTGTTTTTTACTTTAAAAATGAAAACGAAGAAAACTTACAAAAAGAGAGGTGCAACACGAGGGCTTTCTAGGAGGTCACCAATCCTAGTACTACTCTCGCCAAAGCACGCTTAACTGCGGAGTTCTAATGGGATCCGATGCATTAGTGCTGGTATGATCGCACATGTCATGTTTTGCGTGCTCAAAACCTCTATGCCTTCTGTAGCGCGCTAATTAATCACTTTTTATCCCAAACGAACTGGAAAACTTACAAAAGAGAGCTGCAACACAAGGACTTCCCAGGAGGTCACCCATCCTAGTACTACTCTCGCCCAACCACGCTTAACTACGGAGTTCTGATGGAATCCGGTGCATTAGTGCTGGTATGATCGCACCTGTCATGATTTGCGTGCTCAAATCCTGTATTCTTTCTGTAGCGCCTAATTAATCAGTTTTTATCCAAAACGGACTGGAAAAGTTACAATAAGAGAGGTGCAACACACGCTTAACTTCGGAGTTCTGATGGAATCCGGTGCATTAGTGCTGGTATGATCGCACTTGTCACGTTTTGTGTGTTTAAATCCTGTATGCTTTCTGTAGCACACTAATTAATCAGTTTTTATCCAATACGGACTGGAAAACTTACAAAAAGAGAGGTGCAACACGAGGACTTTCTAGGAGGTCACCAATCCGAGTACTACTCTCGCCGAAGCACGCTTAACTGCGGAGTTCTGATGGGATCCGATGCATTAGTGCTGGTATGATCGCACATGTCATGTTTTGCGTGCTCATAACCTCTATGCCTTCTGTAGCGCGCTAATTAATCACTTTTTATCCAAAACAGGATGGAAAACTTACAAAAAGAGAGGTGCAACACGAGGACTTTCCAGGAGGTCACCCATCCTAGTACTACTCTCGCCCTACCACGCTTAACTACGGAGTTCTGATGGAATCCGGTGCATTAGTGCTGGTATGATCGCACCTGTCATGATTTGCGTGCTCAAATCCTGTATTCTTTCTGTAGCGCCTAATTAATCAGTTTTTATCCAAAACGGACTGGAAAAGTTACAATAAGAGAGGTGCAACACACGCTTAACTTCGGAGTTCTGATGGAATCCGGTGCATTAGTGCTGGTATGATCGCACTTGTCACGTTTTGTGTGTTTAAATCCTGTATGCTTTCTGTAGCACACTAATTAATCAGTTTTTATCCAATACGGACTGGAAAACTTACAAAAAGAGAGGTGCAACACGAGGACTTTCTAGGAGGTCACCAATCCGAGTACTACTCTCGCCGAAGCACGCTTAACTGCGGAGTTCTGATGGGATCCGATGCATTAGTGCTGGTATGATCGCACATGTCATGTTTTGCGTGCTCATAACCTCTATGCCTTCTGTAGCGCGCTAATTAATCACTTTTTATCCAAAACAGGATGGAAAACTTACAAAAAGAGAGGTGCAACACGAGGACTTTCCAGGAGGTCACCCCATCCTAGTACTACTCTCGCCCTACCACGCTTAACTACGGAGTTTTTTTTACAAAAAGAGAGGTGCAACACGAGGAGTTCCCAGGAGGTCACCCATCCTAGTACTACTCTTGCCCAAGCACGCTTAACTGCAGAGTGCATTAGTGCTGGTATGATCGCGCCTGTCATGTTTTGCGTGTTCAAAACCTATATGCTTTCTATAGCGATGCGACACGAGGACTTCCCAGGAGGTCACCCATCCTAGTATTACTCTAGCCCTACCACGCTTAACTACGGAGTTCTGATGGAATCCAGTTGCATTAGTGCTGGTATGATCGCACCTGTCATGATTTGCGTGCTCAAATCCTGTATGCTTTCTGTATCGCGCTAATTAATAAGTTTTTATCCAAAACGGACTGGAAAATTTAAAAAAATAGAGGTGCAACACATGGACTTCCAGGAGGTCACCCATCCTAGTACTACTATCTCCCTACCCTGCTTAAGTACGGAGTTTTGATGGAATCCGGTGCATCAGTGCTTGTATGATCGCACCTGTCATGTTTTGCGTTCTCAAATCCTATATGCTTTCTGTAGCGCGCTATTTAATCAATTTTTATCCAAAACAAACTGGAAAAGTTACAAAAAGAGAGGTGCAACACGTGGACTTCCCAAGAGGTCACCCATCCTAGTACTACTCTCGCCCAAGCACGCTTAACTTCGGAGTTCTGATGGGATCCGGTGCATTAGTGTTGGTATGATCGCCACTGTCATGTTTTGTGTGCTCAAGTCCTGTATGCTTTCTATAGCACACTAATTAATCAGTGTTTATCCAATACGGACTGGAAAACATACAAAAAGAGAGGTGCAACACGAGGATTTTCTAGGAGGTCACCAATCCTAGTACTACTCTCGCCGAATCATGCTTAACTACAGAGTTCTGATGGGATGCGATGCATTAGTGCTGGTATGATCGCACATGTCATGTTTTGCGTGCTCAAAACCTGTATGCCTTCTGTAGCGCTCTAATTAATCAGTTTTTTTCCAAAACGGGATGGAAAACTTACAAAAAGAAAGGTGCAACACGAGGACTTCCCAGGAGGTCACCCATGCTAGTACTACTCTCGCCCTACCACGCTTAACTACGGAGTTCTAATGGAATCCGGTGCATTAGTGCTGGTATGATCGCACCTGTCATGATTTGCGTGCTCAAATCCTGTATGGTTTCTGTAGGGCAATAATTAATAAGTTTTTATCCAAAACGGACTGGAAAACTTAAAAAAATAGAGGTGCAACACAAGGACTTCCTAGGAGGTCCCCCATCCTAGTACTACTATCTGCCTACCCTTCTTAACTACGGAGTTTTGATGGAATCCGGTGCATCAGTGCTAGTATGATCGCACCTGTCATGTTTAGCGTTCTCAAATCCTATATGCTTTCTGTAGCGCGCTATTTAATCAGTTTTAATCCAAAACGGACTGGAAAAGTTACAAAAAGAGAGGTGCAAATCGAGGACTTCCCAGGTGGTCACCCTTCCTAGTACTACTCTCGCCCAAGCACGCTTAACTTCGAAGTTCTGATGGGATCCGGTGCATTAGTGCTGGTATGATCGCACCTATCACGTTTTGTGTGCTCAAATCCTGTATGCTTTCTGTAGCACACTAATGAATAAGTTTTTATCCAAAACGGACTGGAAAAGTTACAAAAAGAGAGGTGCAACACGAGGACTTCCCAGGAGGTCACCCATCCTCGTACTACTCACGCCCAAGCAAGCTTAACTTCGGAGTTCTGATGGGATCCGGTGCATTAGTGCTGGTATGATCGCACCTGTCACGTTTTGTGTGCTCAAATCCTGTATGCTTTCTATAGCACGCTAATTAATAAGTTTTTATCCAAAACGGACTGGAAAACATACAAAAAGAGAGGTGCAACACGAGGACTTCCCAGGAGGTCACCCATCCTACAACTACTCTCGCCCAACCACGCTTAACTATGGAGTTCTGTTGGAATCCGGTGCATTAGTGCTGGTACGATCGCACCTTTCAAGATTTGCGTGCTCAAATCCTGTATGCTTTCTGTAGCACGCTAATTAATAAGTTTTTATCCAAAACGGACTGGAAAACTTAAAAAAATAGAGGTGCAACACAAGGACTTCCCAGGAAGTCACCCATCCTAGTACTACTATCGCCCTACCGTGCTTAATTACGGAGTTTTGGTGCAATCCGGTGCATCAGTGCTAGTATGATCGTAGTTTTAATCCAAAACGGACTGGAAAAGTTACAAAAAGAGAGGTGCAGAACGAGGAATTCCCAGGTGGTCACCCATCCTATTACTACTCTCACCCAAGCACGCTTAACTTCGAAGTTGTGATGGGATCCAATGCATTAGTGCTGGTATAATTGCACCTGTCATGTTTTGTGTGCTCAAATCCTGTATGCTTTCTGTAGCACACTAATTAATCAGTTTTTATCCAAAACGGACTGGAAAAGTTTCAAAAAGAGAGGTGCAACACGAGGACTTCCCAGGAGGTCAGCCATCCTAGTACTACTCGCGCCCAAGCACGCTTAACTTCGGAGTTTTGATGGGATCCGGTGCATTAGTGCTGGTATGATCACACCTGTCACGTTTTGTGTGCTCAAATCCTGTATGCTTTCTATAGCACGCTAATGAATAAGTTTTTATCCAAAACGGACTGGAAAAGTTACAAAAAGAGAGGTGCAAATCGAGGACTTCCCAGGAGGTCACCCATCCTAGTACTACTCTCGCCCAAGCGCGCTGAACTTCGAAGTTCTGATGGGATCTGGTGCATTAGTGCTGGTATGATCGCACCTGTCACGTTTTGTGTGCTCAAATCCTGTATGCTTTCTGTAGCACACTAATTAATCAGTTTTTATCCAAAACGGACTGGAAGAGTTACATAAAGAGAGGTGCAACGCGAGGACTTCCCAGGAAGTCACCCATCCTAGTTCTACTCTCGCCCAAGCAGGCTTAACTTCGGAGTTCTGATGGGATCCAGTGCATTAGTGCTGGTATGATCGGACCTTTCACGTTTTGTGTGCTCAAATCCTGTATGCTTTCTATAGCAGGCTAATTAATAAGTTTTTATCCAAAACGGACTGGAAAACATACAAAGAGAGAGGTGAACACGAGGACTTCCCAGGAGGTCACCCATCCTAGTACTACTCTCGCCCAACCACGCTTAACTACGTAGTTCTGATGGAATCCGGTGCATTAGTGCTGGTACGATCGCACCTGTCAAGATTTGCGTGCTCAAATCCTGTATGCTTTCTGTAGCACGCTAATTAATAAGTTTTTATCCAAAACGGACTGGAAAACTTAAAAAAATAGAGGTGCAACACAAGGACTTCCTAGGAGGTCACCTATCCTAGTACTACTATCGCCCTACCCTGCTTAATTACGGAGTTTTGATGGAATCCGGTGCATCAGTGCTAGTATGACGCACCTATCATGTTTTGCGTTCTCAAATCCTGTATGCTTTCTGTTAATCAGTTTTTATCCAAAACGGGCTGGAAAACTTACAAAAATAGAGGTGCAACACGAGGACTTCCCAGGAGTCACCCATCCTAGTATTACTCTCGCCCTACCACGCTTAACTACTGAGTTCTAATGGAATCAATTGCATTAGTGCTGGTATGATCGCACCTGTCATGATTTGCGTGCTCAAATCCTGTATGCTTTCTGTATCGCGCTAATGAATAAGTTTTTATCCAAAACGGACTGGAAAACTTAAAAAAATAGAGGTGCAACACAAGGACTTCCCAGGAGGTCACCCATCCTAGTACTACTATCTCCCAAGCACGCTTAACATCGAAGTTCTGATGGGATCCGGAGCATTAGTGCTGCAATGATCGCACCTGTCATGTTTTGTGTGCTCAAGTCCTGTATGCTTTCTGTAGCACACTAATTAATCAGTGTTTATCCAATACGGACCGGAAAACTTACAAAAAGAGAGGTAATACACGAGGATTTTCTAGGAGGTCACCAATCCTAGTACTACTCTAGCCGAATCATGCTTAACTGCGGAGTTCTGATGGGATGCGATGCATTAGTGCTGGTATGATTGCACATGTCATGTTTTCCGTGCTCAAAACCTGTATGCCTTCTGTAGCACACTAATTAATTAGTTTTTATCCAAAACGGACTGGAAGAGTTACATAAAGAGAGGTGCAACACGAGGACTTCCCAGGAGATCACCCATCCTAGTACTACTCTCGCCCAAGCACACTTAACTTCGGAGTTCTGATGGGATCCGGTGCATTAGTGCTGGTATGATCGCACCTATCATGTTTTGTGTGCTCAAATCCTGTATGCTTTCTGTAGCACACTAATTAATCAGTTTTTATCCAATACGGACTGGAAAACTTACAAAAACAGAGGTGCAACACGAGGATTTTCTAGGAGGTCACCAATCCTAGTACTACACTCGCCGAATCACGCTTAACTGCGGAGTTATGATGGGATGCAATGCATTAGTGCTGGTATGATTGCACATGTCATGTTTTGCGTGCTCAAAACCTGAATGCCTTCTGTAGCGCGCTAATTAATCAGTTTTTATCCAAAACGGGCTGGAAAACTTACAAAAAACGAGGTGCAACACGAGGACTTCCCAGGAGGTCACCCATCCTAATACTACTCTCGCCTTACCACGCTTAAGTACGAAGTTCTAATGGAATCTGGTGCATTAGTGCTGGTATGATCGCACCTGTCATGATTTGCGTGCTCAAATCCTGTATGCTTTCTGTATCGCGCTAATGAATAAGTTTTTATCCAAAACGGACTGGAAAACTTAAAAAAATAGAGGTGCAACACAAGGACTTCCCAGGAGGTCACCCATCCTAGTACTACTATCTCCCAAGCACGCTTAACTTCGAAGTTCTGATGGTATCCGGAGCATTAGTGCTACAATGATCGCACCTATCATGTTTTGTGAGCTCAAGTCCTTTATGCTTTCTGTTACACACTAATTAATCAGTGTTTATCCAATACGGACCGGAAAACTTACAAAAAGAGAGGTGCAACACGAGGATTTTCTAGGAGGTCACCAATCCTAGTAGTACTCTAGCCGAATCGTGCTGAACTGCGGAGTTTTGATGGGATGCGATGAATTAGTGCTGGTATGATTGCACATGTCATGTTTTGCGTGCTCAAAATCTGTATGCCTTCTGTAGCGCGCTAATTAATCAGTTTTTTTCCAAAACGGGATGGAAAACTTACAAAAAAAGAGGTGCAACACGAGGACTTCCCAGGAGGTCACCCATCCTAGTACTACTCTCGCCCTACCACACTTAACTACGGAGTTCTAATGGAATACGGTACATTAGTGCTGGTATGATCGCACCTATCATGATATGCGTGCTCAAATCCTGTATGCTTTCTGTAGCGGGCTAATTAATAAGTTTTTATCCAAAACGGACTGTAAAACTTAAAAAAATAGAGGTGCAACACAAGGACATCCCAGGAGGTCACCCATCCTAGTACTACTATCGCCCTACCCTGCTTAACTACGGAGTTTTGATGGAATCCGGTGCATCAGTGCTAGTATGATCGCACTTGTCATGTTTTGCGTTCTCAAATCCTATATGCTTTCTGTAGTGCGCTATTTAATCAGTTTTTATCCAAAACGGACTGCAAAAGTTACTAAAAGAGAGGTGCAACACGAGGACTTCCCAGGAGATCACCCATCCTAGTACTACTCTCGCCCAAGCACACTTAACTTCGGAGTTCTGATGGGATCCGGTGCATTAGTGCTGGTATGATCGCACCTGTCATGTTTTGTGTGCTCAAATCCTGTATGCTTTCTGTAGCACACTAATTAATCAGTGTTTATCCAATACGGACTGGAAAACTTACAAAAAGAGAGGTGCAGAGGTGCAACACAAGGACTTCCCAGGAGGTCACCCATCCTAGATGATCGCACCTTTCATGTTTTGCATTCTCAAATCCTATATGCTTTCTGTAGCGCGCTATTTAATCAGTTTTTATCCAAAACGGACTGGAAAAGTTACAAAAAAAGAGGTGCAACACGAGGACTTCCCAAGAGGTCACCCATCCTAGTACTATTCTCGCCCAAGCACGCTTAACTTCGGAGTTCTGATGGGATCCAGTGCATTAGTGTTGGTATGATCGCACCTGTCACGTTTTGTGTGCTCAAACTCTGTATGCTTTCTGTAGCACACTAATTAATCAGTTTTTATCCAATACGGACTGGAAAACTTACAAAAAGAGAGGTGCAACACGAGGATTTTCTATGAGGTCACCAATCCTAGTACTACTCTCGCCGAATCACGCTTAACTACGGAGTTATGATGGGATGCAATGCATTAGTGCTGGTATGATTGCACATGTCATGTTTTGCGTGCTCAAAACCTGAATGCCTTCTGTAGCGCGCTAATTAATCAGTTTTTATCCAAAACGGGCTGGAAAACTTACAAAAAACGAGGTGCAACATGAGGACTTCCCAGGAGGTCACCCATCCTAGTACTACTCTCGCCTTACCATGCTTAAGTACGAAGTTCTAATGGAATTCGGTGCATTAGTGCTGGTATGATCGCACCTGTCATGATTTGCGTGCTCAAATCCTGTATGTTTTCTGTATCGCGCTAATTAAAAAGTTTTTATCCAAAACGGACTGGAAAACTTAAAAAATAGAGGTGCAACACAAGGACTTTCTAGGAGGTCACCAATCCTAGTACTACTCTCGCCGAAGCACGCTTAACTGCGGAGTTTTGATGGGTTCCGATGCATTAGTGCTGGTATGATCGCACATGTCATGTTTTGCGTGCTCAAAACCTCTATGCCTTCAGTAGCGCGCTAATTAATCACTTTTTATCCAAAACGGACTGGAAAACTTACAAAAAGAGAGGTGAAACACGAGGACTTCCCAAGCGGTAACCCATCCGAGTACTACTCTCGCCCAAGCACGCTTAACTACGAAGTTCTGAGGGGATCCGGTGCATTAGTGCTGGTATGATCGCACCTATCATGTTTTGCGTGGTCAAAACATCTACGCCTTCTGATGTGCGCTAATTAATCACTTTTTATCCAAACCGGGCTGGAAAATTTACAAAAAGAGAGGTGCAACACGAGAACTTTCCAGGAGGTCACCAATCCTAGTACTACTCTCGCCGAAGCACGCTTAACTGCGGAGTTTTGATGGGTTCCGATGCATTAGTGCTGGTATGATCGCACATGTCATGTTTTGCGTGCTCAAAACATCTACGCCTTCTGATGTGCGCTAATTAATCACTTTTTATCCAAACCGGGCTGGAAAACTTACAAAAAGAGAGGTGCAACACGAGAACTTTCTAGGAGGTCACCAAACCTAGTACTACTCTCGCCGAAGCACGCCTAAATGCGGAGTTCTGATGGGATCCGATGCATTAGTGCTGGTATGATCGCACATGTCATGTTTTGCGTGCTCAAAACCTCTATGCCTTCTGTAGCGCGCTAATTAATCACTTTTTATCCAAAACGGGATGGAAAACTTACAAAAAAAGAGGTGCAACACGAAGACTTCCCTGGAGGTCACCCATCCTAGTACTACTCTCGCCCCACCACGCTTAACTATGGAGTTTTGATGGGATCCGGTGCATTAGTGCTGGTATGATCGCACCTGTCATGTTTTGCGTGCTCAAATCCAATATGCTTTCTGTAGCACGCTATTTAATCAGTTTTTATCCAAAACAAACTGGAAAAGTTACAAAAAGAGAGGTGCAACACGAGGAGTTCCCAGGAGGTCACCCATCCTAGTACTACTCTTGCCCAAGCACGCTTAACTGCGGAGTGCATTAGTGCTGGTATGATCGCGCCTGTCATGTTTTGAGTGCTCAAAACCTATATGCTTTCTATAGCGCGCTAATTAATCACTTTTAATCCAAAACGGACTGGAAAACTTACAAAAAGAGAGATGCAACACGAGGACTTCTCAGGAGGTTACCCATCCTAGTACTACTCTCTCCCAAGCACACTTAACTACGAAGTTCTGAGGGGATCCGGTGCATTAGTGCCGGTATGATCGCACCTGTCATGTTTTGCGTGCTCAAAACATCTACGCCTTCTAATGTGCGCTAATTAATCACTTTTTATCCAAACCGGGCTGGAAAACTTACAAAAAGAGAGGTGCAACACGAGAACTTTCTAGGAGGTCACCAAACCTATTACTACTCTCGCCGAAGCACGCTTAACTGCGGAGTTCTGATGGGATCCGATGCATTAGTGCTGGTATGATCGCACATGTCATGTTTTGCGTGCTCAAAACCTCTATGCCTTCTGTAGCGCGCTAATTAATCACTTTTTATCCAAAACGGACTGGAAAACTTACAAAAAGAGAGGTGCAACACGAGGACATCCCAGGAGATCACCCATCCTAGTACTACTCTCACCCAAGGACACTTAACTGCGGAGTTCTGATGGGATCCGTGCATTAGTGCTGGTATGATCGCAACTGTCATATTTTGCGTGCTCAAATCCTGTATGCTTTCTGTAGCACACTAGTTAATCAGTTTTTATCCAATACGGATTGGAAAACTTACAAAAAGAGAGGTGCAACACGAGGACTTTCTAGGAGGTCACCAATCCTAGTACTACTCTCGCCGAATCACGCTTAACTGCGGAGTTCTGATGGGATGCGATGCATTAGTGCTGGTTGATCTCACATGTCATGTTTTGCGTGCTCAAAACCTCTATGCCTTTTGTAGCGCACTAATTAATCACTTTTTATCGAAAACGGGCTGGAAAACTTACAAAAAGAGAGGTGCAACACGAGGACTTCCCAGGAGGTCACCCATCCTAGTACTACTCTCGCCCAAGCACACTTAACTTCGGAGTTCGGATGGGATCCGGTGCATTAGTGCTGGTATGATCGCACCTATCATGTTTTGCGTGCTCAAATCCTGTATGCTTTCTGTAGCACACTAATTAATCAGTTTTTATCCAATACGGACTGGAAAACTTACAAAAAGAGAGATGCAACACGAGGACTTTCTAGGCGGTCACCAATCCGAGTACTACTCTCGCCGAAGCACGCTTCACTGCGGAGTTCTGATGGGATCCGTTGCATTAGTGCTGGTATGATCGCGCCTGTCATGTTTTGAGTGCTCAAAACCTATATGCTTTCTATAGCGCACTAATTAATCACTTTTAATCCAAAACGGATTGGAAAACTTACAAAAAGAGAGGTGCAACACGAGGACTTCCTAGGAGGTCACCCATCCTAGTACTACTCTCACCCAAGCACGCTTAACTACGAAGTTCTGATGGGATCCGTGCATTAGTGTTGGTGTGATCGCAACTGTCATGTTTTGCGTGCTCAAATCCTGTATGCTTTCTGTAGCACACTAGTTAATCAGTTTTTATCCAATACGGATTGGAAAACTTACAAAAAGAGAGGTGCAACACGAGGACTTTCAAGGAGGTCACCAATCCTAGTACTACTCTCGCCGAATCACGCTTAACTGCGGAGTTCTGATGGGATGCGATGCATTAGTGCTGGTTGATCTCACATGTTATGTTTTGCGTGCTCAAAACCTCTATGCCTTTTGTAGCGCGCTAATTAATCACTTTTTATGCAAAACGGGCTGGAAAAGTTACAAAAAGAGAGGTGCAACACCAGGAGTTCCCAGGAGGTCACCCATCCTAGTACTACTCTCGCCCAAACACGCTTAAGTTCGGAGTTCTGATGGGATCCGGTGCATTAGTGCTGGTATGATCGCACCTGTCATGTTTTGTGTGCTCAAATCCTGTATGCTTTCTATAGCACACTAATTAATCAGTTTTTATCAAATACGGACTGGAAAACTTACAAAAAGAGAGGTGCAACACGAGGACTTCCTAGGAGGTCACCCATCCTAGTACTACTCTCGCCCAAGCACACTTAACAACGAAGTTCTGATGGGATCCGGTGCATTAGTGCTGGTATGATCGCAGCTATCATGTTTTGCGTGCTCAAAACCTCTATGCCTTCTGATGTGCGCTAATTAATCACTTTTTATTCAAACCGGGCTGGAAAACTTACAAAAAGAGAGATGCAACACGAGGACTTTCTAGGAGGTCACCAATCCTAGTACTACTCTCGCCGAAGAACGCTTAACTGCGGAGTGCTGATGGGATCCGATGCATTAGTGCTGGTATGATCGCACATGTCATGTTTTGCGTGCTCAAAACCTCTATGCCTTCTGTAGCGCGATAATTAATCACTTTTTATCCAAAACGGACTGGAAAAATTACAAAAAGAGAGGTGCAACACGCGGACGTCCCAGGAGGTCACCCATCCGAGTACTACTCTCGCCCAAGCACGCTTATCTACGGAGTTCTGATGGGATCCGGTGAATTAGTGCTGTTATGATCGCACCTGTCATGTTTTGCGTGATCAAATCCTGTATGCTTTCTGTAGCACACTAATTAATTAGTTTTTATCCAATACGGACTGGAAAACTAACAAAAAGAGAGGTGCAACACGAGGACTTTCTAGGAGGTCACCAACCCTAGTACTACTCTTGCCGAAGCACGCTTAACTGCGGGGTTCTGATTGGAGCCGATGCATTAGTGCTGGTATGATCACACATGTCATGTTTTGCTTGCTCAAAACCTCTATGCCTTCTCTAGCGCGCTAATTAATCACTTTTTATCCAAAACGGACTGGAAAACTTACAAAAAGAGAGGTGCAACACGAGGACTTCCCAAGAGGTCACCCATCCTAGTACTACTCTTGCCCAACCACGCTTAACTACGGAGTTCTAATGGAATCCGGTGCATTAGTGCTGGTATGATCGCACCTATCATGATTTGCGTGCTCAAATCCTGTATGCTTTCTGTAGCGCGCTATTTAATCAGTTTTTATCCAAATCGGACTGGAAAAGTTACAAAAAGAGATGTGCAACATGAGGACTTCCCAGAAGGTCACCCATCCTAGTACTACTCTCGCCCAAGCACGCTAAACTTCGGAGTTCTGATGGGATCTGGTGCATTAGTGTTGGTATGATCGCACCTGTCACGTTTTGCGTGCTCAAATCCTGTATGCTTTCTGTAGCACACTAATTAATCAGTTTTTATCCAATACGGACTGGAAAACTTACAAAAAGAGAGGTGCAACACGAGGACTTTCTAGGAGGTCACCAATCCTAGTACTACTCTCGCCGAAGCACGCTTAAATGCGGAGTTCTGATGGGATCCGATGCATTAGTGCTGGTATGATCGCACATGTCATGTGTTGCGTGCTCAAAACCTCTATGCCTTCTGTATCGCGCTAATTAATCACTTTTTATTCAAAACGGACTGGAAAACTTACAAAAAGAGAGGTGCAACACGAGGACTTCCCAGGAGGTCACCCATCCGAGTACTACTCTCGCCCAAGCACGCTTAAATACGGAGTTCTGATGGGATCCGGAGCATTAGTGCTGGTATGATCGCACCTGTCATGTTTTGCGTGCTCAAATCCTGTATGCTTTTTGTAGCACACTAATTAATTAGTTTTTATCCAATACGGACTGGAAAACTTACAAAAAGAGAGGTGCACCACGAGGACTTTCTATAAGGTCACGAATCCTAGTACTACTCTTGCCGAAGCACGCTTAACTGCGGAGTTCTGATGGGATCCGATGCGTTAGTGCTGGTATGATCGCACATGTCATGTTTTGCGTGCTCAAAACCTATATGCTTTCTATAGCGCGCTAATTAATCACTTTTAATGCAAAACGGACTGGAAAACTTACAAAAAGAGAGGTGCAACATGAGGACTTCCCATGAGGTCACCCATCCTAGTACTACTCTCGCCCAAACACACTTACCTAAGAAGTTCTGATGGGATCCAGTGCATTAGTGCTGGTATGATCGCACCTGTCATGTTTTGCGTGCTCAAAACCTCTATGCCTTCTGATGTGCACTAATTAATCACTTTTTATCCAAACCGGGCTGGAAAACTTACAAAAAGAGATGTGCAACACGAGGACTTTCTAGGAGGTCACCAATCCTAGTACTACTCTCGCCGAAGCACGCTTAACTGCGAAGTTCTGATGGGATCCGATGCATTAGTGCTGGTATGATCGCACCTGTCATGATTTGCATGCTCAAATCCTGTATGCTTTCTGTAGCGCGCTAATTAAACAGTTTTTATCCAAAACGGACTGGAAAAGTTACAAAAAGAGAGGTGCAACAGGAGGTCAACCATCCTAGTACTATTCTCGCCCAAGCACGCTTAACTTCGGAGTTCTGATGGGATGTGGTGCATTAGTGTTGGTATGATCGCACCTGTCACGTTTTGTGTGCTCAAATCCTGTATGCTTTCTGTAGCACACTAATTAATCAGTTTTTATCCAATACGGACTGGAAAACTTACAAAAAGAGAGGTCCAACACGAGGACTTTCTAGGAGGTCATCAATTCTAGTACTACTCTCGCTGAAGCACGCTTAACTGCGGACTTCTGATGGGATCCGATGCATTAGTGCTGGTATGGTCGCACATGTCATGTTTTTCGTGTTCAAAACCTCTATGCCTTCTGTAGCGCGCTAATTAATCAAGTTTTATCCAAAACGGGCTGGAAAACTTACAAAAAGAGAGGTGCAACACGAGGACTTCCCAGGAGGTCACCCATCCTAGTACTACTCTCGCCCTACCACGCTTAATTACGGAGTTTTGATGGGATCCGGTGTATTAGTGCAGGTATGATCGGACCTGTCATGTTTTGCGTGCTCAAATCCTATATGCTTTCTATAGCGCGCTAATTAATCACCTTTAATCCAAAACGGACTGGAAAACTTATAAAAAGAGAGGTGCAACAAGAGGACTTCCCAAGAGGTCACCCATCCTAGTACTACTCTCGCCCAAGAATGCTTAACTGCGGAGTTCTGATGGGATCCGGTGCATTAGTGTTGGTATGATCGCACCTGTCATGTATTGCGTACACAAATCCTGTATGCTCTCTTTAGCGTGCTAATTAATAAGTTTTTATCCAAAACGGACTGGAAAACTTATAAAAACGGAGGTGCAACACGAGGACTTCCAAGGAGGTCACCCATCCTAGTACTACTCTCGCCCAAGCACGTTGAATTACGAAGTTCTGATGGGATCCGATGCATTAGTGCTGGTATGATCGCACATGTCATGTTTTGCGTGCTCAAAACCTCTATGCCTTCTGTAGCGCGCTAATTAATCAGTTTTTATCCAAATCGGGCAGGAAAACATACAAAAATAGAGTTGCAACACGAGGTCTTCCCAGGAGGTCACCCTACCACGCTTAACTACAGAGTTTTGATGGGATCGGTGCATTAGTGCTGGTATGATCACACCTGTCATGTTTTGCGTGCTCAAATCTTATATGCTTTCTGTAGCGTGCTATTTAATCAGTTTTTATCCAAAACAGACTGGAAAAGTTACAAAAAGAGAGGTGCAACACGAGGACTTCCAAGGAGGTCACCCATCCTAGTACTACTCTCGCCCAACCACGCTTAACTACGGAGTTCTGATGGGATGTGGTGCATTAGTGCTGGTATGATCGCACCTGTCACGTTTTGCGTGCTCAAATCCTGTATGCTTTCTGTAGCACACTAATTAATCAGTTTTTATCCAATACGGACTGGAAAACTTACAAAAAGAGAGGTCCAACACGAGGACTTTCTAGGAGGTCACCAATCCTAGTACTACTCTCGCCGAAGCACGCTTAACTGCGGAGTTCTGATGGGATCCGATGCATTAGTGCTGGTGTGATCGCACATGTCATGTTTTGCGTGCTCAAAACCTCTATGCCTTCTGTAGCGCGCTAATTAATCACTTCCCAAAAGGTCACCCATCCTAGTACTACTCTCGCCCTACCACGCTTAACTACGGAGTTTTGATGGGATCCGGTTCATTAGTGCTGGTATGATCTCACCTTTCATGTTTTGCGTGCTCAAATCGTATATGCTTTCTGTAGCGCGCTATTTAATCAATTTTTATCCAAAACGGACTAGAAAAGTTAAACAAAGAGAGGTGCAACATGAGGAGTTCCCAGGAGGTCACCCATCCTAGTACTACTCTTGCCCAAGCACGCTTAACTGCGGAGTGCATTAGTGCTGGTATGATCGCACCTGTCATGTTTTGCGTGCTCAAAACCTATATGCTTTTTGTAGCGCGCTAATTAATCACTTTTTATTCAAAACGGACTCGAAAACATACAAGAACGCTTAACTACAGAGTTATGATGGAATCCAGTGCTTTAGTGATGGTATGATCGCAACAACAGAGGTGCAACACGAGGACTTCCCAGGAGGTCACCCATCCTAGTACTACTCTCGCCCAAGCACGATTTACTACGGAGTTCTGATGGGATCCGGTGCATTAGTGCTGGTATGATCACACCTATCATGTTTTGCGTGCTCAAATCCTATATGTTTTCTGTAGCACGCTAATTAATAAGTTTTTATCCAAAACGGACTGGAAAACATAAAAAAAGAAAGGTGCAAGACGAGGTATTCCCAGAAGGTCACCCATACTAGTACTACTCTTGCCCAAGTACGCTTAACTGCGGAGTGCATTAGAGAGGTTCAACACGAGGACTTCCCAGGAGGTCACCCAACCAAGTACTACTGTCGCCTAAGCACGCTTAACTACGAAGTTCTGATGGAATCCGGTGCATTAGTGATGGTATGATCGCAACTGTCATGTTTTGCGTGCTCAAATCCTGTATGCTTTCTATAGCGCGCTAATTAATAAGTTTTTATCCAAAACGGACTGGAACTTACAAAAAGAGATGTGGACTTCCCAGGAGGTCACCCATCCTAGTACTACTCTTGCCCAAGCACGATTATCTACGGAGTTCTGATGGGATCCGGTGCATTAGTGCTCGTATGATCGCACCTATCATTTTTTGCATACTCAAATCATGTATGCTTTCTGTAGCACGCTAATTAATCAGTTGTTATCCAAAACGGACTGGAAAACTTACAAAAAGAGAGGTGCAACACGAGGACTTTCCAGGAGGTCACCAATCCTAGTACTACTCTCGTCGAATGACGCTTAACTGCGGAGTTCTGATGGGATCCGATGCATTAGTGCTGGTATGATCGCACATGTGATGTTTTGCGTGCTCAAAACCTATATGCCTTCTGTAGCGCGCTAATTAATCACTTTTTATCCAAAACGGACTGGAAAACATACAAAAAGAGAGGTGCAACACGAGGACTTCCCAGGAGGTCACCCATCCTGGTACTACTCTCGCCCAAGCAAGCTTGACTGCGGAGTTCTGATGGGATCCGGTGCATTAGTGCGGGTATGATCGCACCTGTCATGTTTTGCGTGCTCAAATCCATTATGCTTTCTTTAGCGCGCTAATTAATAAGTTTTTATCCAAAACGGACTGGAAAACTTACAAAAAGAGAGGAGCATCACGAGGACTTTCCTGGAGGTCATCCATCCTAGTACTACTCTCGCCCAAGCACGCTTGACTACGGAGTTCTGATGGGATCCGGTGCATTAGTGCTGGTATGATCGCACCTATCATGTTTTGCGTGCTAAAATCCTGTATGCTTTCTGTAGCACGCTAATTAATCAGTTTTTATCCAAAACGGACTGGAAAACTTACAAAAAGAGAGGTGCAACACGAGGACTTCCCAGGAGGTCATCCATCCTAGTACTACTCTCGCCCAAGCACGATTTACTACGGAGTTCTGATGGGATCCGGTGCATTAGTGCTGGTATGATCACACCTATCATGTTTTGCGTGCTCAAATCCTATATGTTTTCTGTAGCACGCTAATTAATAAATTTTTATCCAAAACGGACTGGAAAACTTAAAAAAAGAGTGGTGCAAGACGAGGTATTCCCAGAAGGTCACCCATACTAGTACTACTCTTGCCCAAGAACGCTTAACTGCGGAGTGCATTAGAGAGGTTCAACACGAGGACTTCCCAGGAGGTCACCCAACCAAGTACTACTCTCGCCTTAGCACGCTTAACTACGAAGTTCTGATGGAATCCGGTGCATTAGTGATGGTATGATCGCAACTGTCATGTTTTGCGTGCTCAAATCCTGTATGCTTTCTATAGCGCGCTAATTAATAAGTTTTTATCCAAAACGGACTGGAACTTACAAAAAGAGATGTGCAACACAAGGACTTCCCAGGAGGTCACCCATCCTAGTACTACCCTTGCCCAAGCACGATTATCTACGGAGTTCTGATGGGATCCGGTGCATTAGTGCTCGTATGATCGCACCTATCATTTTTTGCATACTCAAATCCTGTATGCTTTCTGTAGCACGCTAATTAATCAGTTGTTATCCAAAACGGACTGGAAAACTTACAAAAAGAGAGGTGCAACACGAGGACTTTCCAGGAGGTCACCAATCCTAGTACTACTCTCGTCGAATCACGCTTAACTGCGGAGTTCTGATGGGATCCGATGCATTAGTGCTGGTATGATCGCACATGTGATGTTTTGCGTGCTCAAAACCTATATGCCTTCTGTAGCGCGCTAATTAATCACTTTTTATCCAAAACGGACTGGAAAACATACAAAAAGAGAGGTGCAACACGAGGACTTCCCAAGAGGTCACCCATCCTGGTACTACTCTCGCCCAAGCAAGCTTGACTGCGGAGTTCTGATGGGATCCGGTGCATTAGTGCGGGTATGATCGCACCTGTCATGTTTTGCGTGCTCAAATCCATTATGCTTTCTTTAGCGCGCTAATTAATAAGTTTTTATCCAAAACGGACTGGAAAACTTACAAAAAGAGAGGAGCATCACGAGGACTTCCCTGGAGGTCATCCATCCTAGTACTACTCTCGCCCAAGCACGCTTGACTACGGAGTTCTGATGGGATCCGGTGCATTAGTGCTGGTATGATCGCACCTATCATGTTTTGCGTGCTAAAATCCTGTATGCTTTCTGTAGCACGCTAATTAATCAGTTTTTATCCAAAACGGACTGGAAAACTTACAAAAAGAGAGGTGCAACACGAGGACTTTCCAGGAGGTCACCAATCCTAGTACTACTCTCGCCGAATCACGCTTAACTACGGAGTTCTGATGGGATCCGATGCATTAGTGCTGGTATGATCGCACATGTCATGTTTTGCGTGCTCAAAACCTATATGCCTTCTGTAACGCGCTAATTAATCACTTTTTATCCCAAACGGACTGGAAAACTTACAAAAAGAGAGGTGCAACACGAGGACTTCCCAAGAGGTCACGCATCCTAGTACTACTATCGCCCAAGCACGCTTGACTGCGGAGTTCTGATGGAATCCGGTGCATTAGTGCTGGTATGATCGCACCTGTCATGTTTTGCGTGCTCAAATCCATTATGCTTTCTTTAGCGCGCTAATTAATAAGTTTTTATCCAAAACGGACTGGAAAACTTACAAAAAGAGAGGTGCAACACGATGACTTCCCAGGGGGTCAGCCATCCTAGTACTACTCTCGCCAAAGAAAGCTTAACTACGGAGTTCTGATGGGATCCGGTGCAGTAGTGCTGGTATGATCGCACATGTCATGTTTTGCGTGCTCAAAATCTCTATACCTTCTGTAGCGCGCTAATTAATCACTTTTTATCCAAAACGGGCTGGAAAATTTACAAAAAGAGAGGTGCAACACGAGGACTTCCCAGGAGGTCACCCATCCTAGTACTACTCTCGCCCTACCACGCTTAACTACGGAGTTTTGATGGTATCCGGTGCATTAGTGCTAGTATGATCGCACCTGTCATGTTTTGCGTGCTCAAATCCTATATGCTTTCTGTAGCGCGCTACTTAATCAGTTTTTATCCAAAACGAACTGGAAAAGTTACAAAAAGAGAGGTGCAACACGTGGAGTTCCCAGGCGGTCACCCATCCTAGTGCTACTCTTGCCCAAGCACGCTTAACTGCGGAGTGCATTAGTGCAGGTAGGATCGCACCTGTCATGTTTTGCGTGCTCAAAACCTATATGCTTTCTATAGCGCGCTAATTACTCACTTTTTATCCAAAACGGACTGGAAAACTTACAAAAAGAGAGGTGCAACACGAGGACTTCCCAGAAGGTCACCCATCCTAGTACTACTCTCCCCGAAGAAGGCTTAACTGCGGAGTTCTGATGGGTACTTAAAAAAAGAAAGGTGCAACACGAGGACTTCCAAGGAGGTCACCCATCCTAGTACTACTCTCGCCCTACCACGCTTAACTACGGAGTTTAGATAGGATTCGGTGCATTAGTGCTGGTATGATCGCACCTGTCATGTTATGCGTGCTCAAATCCTATATGCTTTCTGTAGCGCGCTATTTAATACGTTTTTCTCCAAAAAGGACTGGAAAAGTTACAAATAGATAGGTGCAACACGATGACTTCCCAGAAGGTCAACCATCCTAGTACTAGTCTCGCCCAAGCACGCTTAACTGCGGAGTTCTGATGGGATCCGGTGCATTAGTGTAGGTTTGATCGCACCTATCATGTTTTGCGTGCTCAAATCCATTATGCTTTCTTTAGCGCGCTAATTAATAAGCTTTTATCCAAAACGGACTGGAAAACTTACAAAAAGAGAGGTGCAACACGAGAACTTCCCAGGAGGTCACCCATCATAGTACTACTCTCGCCCAAGCACGCTTTACTACGCAGTTCTAATGGGATTCGGTGCATTAGTGTTGGTATGATCACACCTATCATGTTTTGCGTGCTCAAATCCTATATGCTTTCTGTAGTACGCTAATTAATCATTTTTTATCCAAAACGGACTGGAAAACTTACAAAAAGAGAGGTGCAACACGACGACTTCCCAGCAGGTCACCAATCCTAGTACTAGTCTCGCCGAATCACGCTTAACTGCGAATTCATGATGGGATCCGGTGCATTAGTGCTTGTATGATCGCACATGTCATGTTTTGCGTGCCCAAAACCTCTATGCCTTCTGTAGCGCGCTAATTAATCACATTTTGTCGACTTCCCAGGAGGTCACCCATCCTAGTACTACTCTCGCCCTACCACTCTTAACTACGGAGTTTTGATGGGATTCGATGCATTAGTGCTGGTATGATCGCACCTGTCATGTTTTGCGTGCTTAAATCCATTATGCTTTCTTTAGCGCGCTAATTAATAAGTTTTTCTTCAAAACTGACTGGAAAACTTACAAAAAGAAAGGTGCAACACGAGGACTTCCCATGAGGTCACCCATCCTAGTACTACTCCTTCCCAAGAATGCTTAACTGCGGAGTTCTAATGGGATCCGGTGCATTAGTGTTGGTATGATCGCAACTGTCATGTTTTGCATGCTCAAATCCTGTATGCTTTCTGTAGCGCGCTAATTAATAAATTTTTATCCAAAACGGACTGGAAAACTTACAAAAACAGAGGTGCAAAACGAGGACTTCCCAGGAGGTCACCCATCCTAGTACTACTCTCGGCCAAGCACGCTTAAATACGGTGTGCATTAGTGCTGGTATGATCGCACCTGTCATGTTTTGCGTGCTCAAAACCTATATGCTTTATATAGCGCGCTAATTAATCACTTTTTATCCAAAACGGACTGGAAAACTTACAAAAAGAGAGGTTCAACACGAGGACTTCCCAAGAGGTCACCCATCCTAGTACTACTCTCGCCCAAGAATGCTTAACTACGGAATTCTGATGGAATCCGGTGCATTAGTGACGGTATGATCGCAACTGTCATGTTTTGCGTGCTCAAATCCTGTATGCTTTCTGTAGCGCGCTAATTAATATGTTTTTATCCAAAACGGACTGGAAAACTAAAAGAGAGGTGCAACACGAGGACTTTCCAGGAGGTCACCAATCCTAGTACTACTCTCGCCGACGCACACTTAACTGTGGAGTTTGAATGGATCCGATGCATTAGTGCACACGAGGACTTTGTAGGAGGTCACCCATCCTAGTACTACTCTCGCCCAAGCACGCTTAACTTCGGAGTTCTGATGGGATCCGGTGCGTTAGTGCTGGTATGATCGCACCTGTCATGTTTTGCGTGCTCAAATCCATTATGCTTTCTTTAGCACGCTAATTAATCAGTTTTTATCCAAAACGGACTGGAAAACTTACAAAAAGAGAGGTCCAACACGAGGACTTTCAAAGAGGTCACCCATCCTAGTACTACTCTCGCCGAACAACGCTTAATAGCGCGCTAATTAATCACTTTTTATCCAAAACAGACTGGAAAAGTTACAAAAAGAGAGGTGCAACACGAGGACTTCCCAGGAGGTCACCCATCCTAGTACTACTCTTGCCCAAGCACGCTTAACTGCGGAGTGCATTAGTGATGGTATGATCCAACCTGTCATGTTTTGCGTGCTCAAAACCGATATGCTTTCTATAGCGCGCTAATTAATCACTTTTTATCCAAAACGGACTGGAAAACTTACAAAAAGAGAGGTTCAACACGAGGACTTCCCAGGAGGTCACCCAACCTAGTACTAGTCTCGCCCAAGAATGCTTAACTTCGGAGTTCTGATGGGATCCGGTGCATTAGTGCTGGTATGATCGCACCCGTCATGTATTGCGTGCACAAATCCTGTATGCTCTCTTTAGCGTGCTAATTAATAAGTTTTTATCTAAAACGGACTGGAAAAATTACAAAAAGAGAGGTGCAACACGAGGACTTCCCAGGAGGTCACCCATCCTAGTACTAGTCTCGCCCAAGCACGCTTAAATACGAAGTTCTGTTGGGATCCAGTGCATTAGTGCTGGTATGATCGCACCCGTCATGTATTGCGTGCACAGATCCTGTATGCTCTCTTTAGCGTGCTAATTAATAAGTTTTTATCCAAAACGGACTGGAAAACTTACAAAAAGAGAGGTGCAACACGAGGACTTCCCAGAGGTCACCCATCCTAGTACTACTCCCGCCGAAGCACGCTTGACTGCGGATTTCTGATGGGATCCGGTGCGTTAGTGCTGGTATGTTCGCAACTGTCATGTTTTGCGTGCTCAAATCCATTATGCTTTCTTTAGCGCGCTAATTAATAAGTTTTTATCCAAAACGGACTGAAAAACTTAAAAAAATTGAGGTGCAATACGAGGACTTCCTAGGAGGTCACCCATCCTAGTACTACTCTCGCCGAACAACGCTTAACTGCGGAGTTCTGATGGAATCCGGTGCATTAGTGCTGGTATGATCGCACCTATCAAGTTTTGCTTGCTCAAAACCTATATGCCTTCTGTAGCGCGCTAATTAATCACTTTTTATCCAAAACATACTGGAAAGCTTACAAAAAGACAGGTGCAACACGAGGACTTCCCAGGAGGTCACCCATCCTAGTCTCACTCTTGCCCAAGCACGCTTAACTGCGGAGTGCATTAGTGCTGGTATGATCACACCTGTCATGTTTTGCGTGCTCAAAACCTATATGCTTTGTATAGCGCGCTAATTATGCACCTTTTATCCAAAACGGACTGGAAAACTTACAAAAAGAGAGTTCAACACAAGGCCTTCTCAGGAGGTCACCCAACCTAGTACTTCTCTCGCCCAAGCACGCTTAACTACGGAGTTCTGATGAAATGCGGTGCATTAGTGACGGTATGATCGCAACTGTCATGTTCTGCGTGCTCGAATCCATTATCCTTTCCTTAGCGCGCTAATTAATAAGTTTTTATCCAAAATGGAATGGAAAACTTAAAAAAATAGAGGTGCAATACGAGGACTTTCCAGGTGGTCACCCATCCTAGTACTACTCTTGCCCAAGCACGCTTAACTGCGGAGTGCATTAGTGCTGGTATGACCGCACCTGTCATGTTTTGCGTGCTCAAAACCTATATGCTTTCAATAGCGCGCTAATTAATCACTTTTTATCCAAAACGGACTGGAAAACTTACAAAAGGAGAGGTTCAACACGAGGACTTCCCAAAGGTCACCAATCCTAGTACTACTCTCGCCCAAGCACGCTTGACTGCGGATTTCTGATGGGATCCGGTGCATTAGTGCTGGTATGATCGCACCTGTCATGTTTTGCGTGCTCAAATCGATTATGCTTTCTTTAGCGCGCTAATTAATAAGTTTTTATCAAAAACGGACTGGAAAACTTAAAAAAATAGAGGTGTAATACGAGGACTTCCTAGGAGGTCACCCATCCATGTACTACTCTTGCCCAAGCACGCTTAACTGCGGAGTGCATTAGTGCTAGTATGATCGCAACTGTCATGTTTTGCATGCTCAAATCCTGTATGCTTTCTGTAGCGCGCTAATTAATAAGTTTTTATCCAAAACGGACTGGAAAACTTACAAAAAGAGAGGTGCAACACGAGGACTTTCCAGGAGGTCACCAATCCTAGTACTACTCTCGCCGAAGCACGCTTAACTTCGGAGTTCTGATGGGATCCGATGCATTAGTCCACACGAGGACTTCCAAGGAGGTCACCCATCCTAGTATTACTCTCGCCCAAGCACGCTTAACTACGGAGTTCTGATGGGATCCAGTGCATTAGTGCTGGTATGATCGCACCTGTCATGTTTTGCGTGCTCAAAACCTAGATGCCTTCTGTAGCGCGTTAATTAATCACTTTTTATCCAAAACGGACTTGAAAACTTACAAAAAGACAGGTGCAACACGAGGTATTCCCAGGAGGTCACCCATCCTAGTACTACTCTTTCCCAAGCACACTTAACTGCGGAGTGCTTTTGTGCTGGTATGATCGCACCTGTCATGTTTTGTATGCTCAAAACCTATATGCTTTCTATAGCGCGTTAGTTAATCACTTTTTATCCAAAACAGACTGGAAAACTTACAAAAAGAGAGGTGCAACACGAGGACTTCCCAGAAGGTCACCCATCCTAGTACTACTCTAGCCCAAGAATGCTTAACTGCGGAGTTCTGATGGGAACCGGTGCATTAGTGCTGGTATGATCGCACCCGTCATGTATTGCGTGCACAAATCCTGTATGCTCTCTTTAGCGTGCTAATTAATAAGTTATTATCCAATACGGACTGGAAAAATTACAAACAGAGAGGTGCAACACAAGGACTTCCCCGGAGGTCACCCATCCTAGTACTAGTGTCGCCCAGGCACGCTTAAATACGGAGTTCTGATGGGATCCGGTGCATTAGTGTTGGTAAGATCGCACCTGTCATGTTTTGCGTGCTCAAATCCTGTATGCTTCTTGTAGCACGCTAATTAATAAATTTTTATCCAAAACCGACTGGAAAACTTACAAAAAGAGAGGTTCAACACGAGGACTTCCCAGGAGGTCACCCAACCTAATACTACTCTCGCCCAATCACGCTTAACTACGGAGTTCTGATGGAATCCGGTGCATTAGTGCTGGTATGATCACACCTATTATGTTTTGCGTGCTCAAATCCTGTATGCTTTCTATAGCACGATAATTAAAAAGTTTTTATCCAAAACGGATTGGAAAACTTAAAAAAATAGAGGTGCAACACGAGGACATCCCAGGAGGTTTCCCATCCTAGTACTACTCTTGCCCTAGCAAGCTTAACTGCGGAGTGCATTAGTGCTGGTATGATCGCACCTGTCATGTTTTGCGTGCTCAAAACCTATATGCTTTCTATAGCGCGCTAATTAATCACTTTTTATCCAAAACGGATTGGAAAACTTACAAAAAGAGAGGTTCAACACGAGGACTTCCCAGGAGGTCACCCAACCTAGTACTACTCTCACCCAAGCACGCTTGACTACGGAATAAGTTTTTATCCAAAACGTACTGATCGCACCTGTCATGTTTTGCGTGCTCAATTCCATTATGATTTCTTTAGCGCACTAATTAATAAGTTTTTATCCAAAACGGACTGGAAAATATACAAAAAGAGAGGTGCAACACGAGGACTTTGCAGGAGGTCACCCATCCTAGTACTACTCTCGCCGAACAACGCTTAACTGCGGAGTTCTGATGGGATCCGGTGCATTAGTGTTGGTATGATCGCACCTGTCATGTTTTGCGTGCTGAAATCCATTATGCTATCTTTAGCGCACTAATTAATAAGATTTTATCCAAAACGGACTGGAAAGCTTACAAAAAGAGAGGTGCAACATGAGGACTTTCCAGGAGGTGACCCATCCTAGTACTACTCTCGCCGAACAACGCTTAACTAGGACTTCCCAGGAGGTCACCCATCGTCGTAATACTCTCGACCAACCACGCTTAACTACGGAGTTCTGATGGAATCCGGTGCATTAGTGCTGGTAAGATCGCACCTGTCATGTTTTGCGTGCTCAAATCCTGTATGCTTTCTATAGCACGCTAATGAATAAGTTTTTATCCAAAACGGACTGGAAAACTTAAAAAAATAGAGGTGCAATACGAGGACCTCCCAGGTGGTCTCCCATCCTAATACTACTCTTGCCTAAGGACGCTTAACTGCGGAGTGCATTAGTGCTGGTATGATCGCACCTGTCATGTTTTGCATGCTCAAAACCTGTATGCTTTCAATAGCACGCTAATTAATCACTTTTTATCCAAAACGGAATGGAAAACATACAAAAAGAGAGGGGCAACACGAGGACATCCCAGGAGGTCACCCATCCTAGTACTGCTCTTGCCCAAGCACGCTTAACTGCGGAGTGCATTAGTGCTGGTATGATCGCACCTGTCATGGTTTGTGTGCTCAAAACCTATATGCTTTCTATAGCGCGTTAATTAATCACTTTTTATCAAAAACGGATAGTACTCCTCTCGCCCAAAAATGCTTAACTGCGGAGTTCTGATGGGATCCGGTGCATTAGTGCTGGTATGATCGCACCCATCATGTATTGCGTGCACAAATCATGTATGCTCTCTTTAGCGTGCTAATTAATAAGTTTTTGTCCAAAACGGACTGGAAAAATTACAAAAAGAGAGGTGCAACACGAGGACTTCCAAAGAGGTCACCCATCCTAGTACTACTCTCGCCCAAGCACGCTTAACTACGTAGTTCTGATGGAATCCGGTGCATTAGTGACGGTAAGATCGCAACTGTCATGTTTTGCGTGCACAAAGCTAGTATGCTTTCTGTAGCGCGCTAATTAATAAGTTTTTATCAAAAACGGACTGGAAAACTTACAAAAAGAGAGGTGCAACACGAGGACTTCCCAGGAGGTCACCAATCCTAGAACTAGTCTCGCCCAAGCACGCTTAAATACGGAGTTCTGATGATCGCACCTGTCATGTTTTGCGTGCTCCAATCCTTTATGCTTTCTGTAGCACGCTAATTAATAAGTTTTTATCCAAAACCGACTGGAAAACTTACAAAAAGAGAGGTGCAACAAGAGGACTTCCCAGGAGGTCACCCATCCTAGTACTACTCTCGCCCAAGCACGGTTGACTACGGAGTTCTGATGGGATCCGGTGCGTTAGTGCTTGTATGATCGCACCTGTCATGTTTAGCGTGCTCAAATCCTGTATGCTTTCTGTAGCATGATAATTAATAAGTTTTTATCCAAAACGGACTGGAAAACATAAAAAAATAGAGTTGCAACACGAAGACTTTCCAAGAGGTCACCCATCCTAGTACTACTCTTGCCCAAGCACGCTTAACTACGGAGTGCATTAGTGCTGGTATGATCCAACCTGTCATGTTTTGCATGCTCAAAACCTATATGCTTTCTATAGCGCGCTAATTAATAAGTTTTTATCCAAAACGGACTGGAAAACTTACAAAAAGAGAGGTGCAACACAAGGACTTCCCAGGAGGTCACCAATCCTAGTACTAGTCTCGCCCAAGCATGCTTAAATACGGAGTTCTGATGGGATCCTGTGCATTAGTTCTGGTAAGATCGCACCTGTCATGTTTTGCGTCCTCAAATCCTGTATGCTTTCTGTAGCACGCTAATTAATAAGTTTTTATCCAAAGCCGACTGGAAAACTTACAAAAGGAGAGGTGCAACACGAGGACTTTCCAGGAGGTCACCAATCCAAGTACTACTCTCGCCGAAGCACACTTAACGGCGGAGTTCTGATGGGATCCGATGCATTAGTGCACACGAGGACTTCCCAGGAGGTCACCCATCTTAGTACTACTCTCGCCAAAGCATGCTTAACTGCGGAGTGCATTAGTGCTGGTATGATCGCACTTGTCATGTTTTGTGTGCTCAAAACCTATATGCTTTCTATAGCGCGTTAATTAATCACTTTTTATCCAAAACGGACTGGAAAACTTACAAAATGAGAGGTGCAACACGAGGACATCCCAGGAGGTCACCAATCCTAGTACTACTCTCGCCCAAGAATGCTTAACTACGGAGTTCTGATGGAATGCGGTGCATTCGTGACGGTATGATCGCAACAGTCATGTTTTGCTTGCTCAAATCCTGTATGCTTTCTGTAACACGCTAATTAATAAGTTTTTATCCAAAACGGACTGGAAAACTTACAAAAAGAGATGTGCAACACGAGGACTACCCAGGAAGTCACCCATCCTAGTACTAGTCTCGCTCAAGCACGCTTAGATACGGAGTTCTGATCGGATCCGTACATTAGTGCTGGTAAGATCGCACCTGTCATGTTTTGCGTGCTCTAATCCTGTATGCTTTCTGTAGCACGATAATTAATAAGTTTTTATCCAAAACGGACTCGAAAACATAAAAAAATAGAGGTGCAACACGAAGACTTCCCAGGAGGTCACCCACCCTAGTACTACTCTTGCCCAAGCACGCTTAACTGCGGAGTGCATTAGTGCTGGTATGATCCAACCTATCATGTTTTGCGTGCTGAAAACCGATATGCTTTCTATAGCGCGCTAATTAATCACTTTTTATCCAAAACGGATTGGAAAGATTACAAAAAGAGAGGTTTAACACGAGGACTTCCCAGGAGGTCACCCAAACAAGTACTACTCTCGCCCAAGCATGCTTAACTACGGAGTTGTGATGGAATGTGGTGTATTAGTGACGGTATGATCGCAACTGTCATGTTTTGCGTGCTCAAATCCTGTATGCTTTCTGTAACACGCTAATTAATAAGTTTTTATCCAAAACGGACTGGAAAACTTACAAAAAGAGAGGTGCAACACGAGGACATCCCAGGAGGTCACCCATCCTAGTACTACTCTCGCCCAAGAATGCTTAACTGCGGAGTTCTGATGGGATCCGGTGCATTAGTGCTGGTATGATCGCACCCCTCATGGATTGCGTGCACAAATATTGTATTCTCTCTTTAGCGTGCTAATTAATAAGTTTTTATCCAAAACGGACTGGAAAAATTACAAAAAGAGAGGTGCAACACGAGGACTTCCCAAGAGGTCACCCATCCTAGTACTACTCTCGCCCAAGCACGCTTAACTACGTAGTTCTGATGGAATCCGGTGCATTAGTGACGGAAAGATCGCAACTATCATGTTTTGCGTGCTCAAATTCTGTATGCTTTCTGTAGCGCGCTAATTAATAAGTTTTTATCCAAAATGGACTGGAAAACTTACAAAAAGAGAGGTGTAACACGAGGACTTCTCAGGAGGTCACCCATCCTAGTACTACTCTCTCCCAAGCACGCTTAACTATGGAGTTCTGATGGAATCCGGTATATTAGTGACAGTATGATCGCAACTGTCATGTTTTGCGTGCTCAAATCCTGTAAGCTTTTTGTAGCGCGCTAATTAATAAGTTTTTATCCAAAACAGACTGGAAAACTTACAAAAAGAGAAGTGCAACACGAGGACTTCCCAGGAAGTCACCCATCCTAGTACTAGTCTCGCTCAAGCACGCTTAACTACGTAGTTCTGATGGAATCCGGTGCATTAGTGACGGTAAGATCGCAACTGTCATGTTTTGCGTGCTCAAATCGTGTATGCTTTCTTTAGCGCACTAATTAATAAGTTTTTATCCAAAACGGACTGGAAAACTTACAAAAAGAGAGGTGCAACACGAGGACTTTCCAGGAGGTCACCCATCCTAGTACTACTTTCGACCAACCACGCTTAACTACGGAGTTCTGATGGAATCCGGTGTATTAGTGCTGGTATGATCGCACCTGTCATGTTTTGCGTGCTCAAAACCTATATGCCTTCTGTAGCGCGCTAATTAATCACTTTTTATCCAAAACGGACTGGAAAACTTACAAAAAGAGAGGTGCAACACGAGGACTTTCAAGGAGGTCACCAATCCTAGTACTACTCTCGCCGAATCACGCTTAACTGCGGAGTTCTGATGGGATGCGATGCATTAGTGCTGGTTGATCTCACATGTTATGTTTTGCGTGCTCAAAACCTCTATGCCTTTTGTAGCGCGCTAATTAATCACTTTTTATGCAAAACGGGCTGGAAAAGTTACAAAAAGAGAGGTGCAACACCAGGAGTTCCCAGGAGGTCACCCATCCTAGTACTACTCTCGCCCAAACACGCTTAAGTTCGGAGTTCTGATGGGATCCGGTGCATTAGTGCTGGTATGATCGCACCTGTTATGTTTTGTGTGCTCAAATCCTGTATGCTTTCTATAGCACACTAATTAATCAGTTTTTATCAAATACGGACTGGAAAACTTACAAAAAGAGAGGTGCAACACGAGGACTTCCTAGGAGGTCACCCATCCTAGTACTACTCTCGCCCAAGCACACTTAACAACGAAGTTCTGATGGGATCCTGTACATTAGTGCTGGTATGATCGCAGCTGTCATGTTTTGCGTGCTCAAAACCTCTATGCCTTCTGATGTGCGCTAATTAATCACTTTTTATCCAAACCGGGCTGGAAAACTTACAAAAAGAGAGATGCAACACGAGGACTTTCTAGGAGGTCACCAATCCTAGTACTACTCTCGCCGAAGCACGCTTATATGCGGAGTGCTGATGGGATCCGATGCATTAGTGCTGGTATGATCGCACATGTCATGTTTTGCGTGCTCAAAACCTCTATGCCTTCTGTAGCGCGATAATTAATCACTTTTTATCCAAAACGGACTGGAAAAATTACAAAAAGAGAGGTGCAACACGCGGACGTCCCAGGAGGTCACCCATCCGAGTACTACTCTCGCCCAAGCACGCTTATCTACGGAGTTCTGATGGGATCCGGTGAATTAGTGCTGTTATGATCGCACCTGTCATGTTTTGCGTGATCAAATCCTGTATGCTTTCTGTAGCACACTAATTAATTAGTTTTTATCCAATACGGACTGGAAAACTAACAAAAAGAGAGGTGCAACACGAGGACTTTCTAGGAGGTCACCAACCCTAGTACTACTCTTGCCGAAGCACGCTTAACTGCGGGGTTCTGATGGGAGCCGATGCATTAGTGCTGGTATGATCACACATGTCATGTTTTGCTTGCTCAAAACCTCTATGCCTTCTCTAGCGCGCTAATTAATCACTTTTTATCCAAAACAGACTGGAAAACTTACAAAAAGAGAGGTGCAACACGAGGACTTCCCAAGAGGTCACCCATCCTAGTACTACTCTTGCCCAACCACGCTTAACTACGGAGTTCTAATGGAATCCGGTGCATTAGTGCTGGTATGATCGCACCTATCATGATTTGCGTGCTCAAATCCTGTATGCTTTCTGTAGCGCGCTATTTAATCAGTTTTTATCCAAATCGGACTGGAAAAGTTACAAAAAGAGATGTGCAACATGAGGACTTCCCAGGAGGTCACCCATCCTAGTACTACTCTCGCCCAAGCACGCTAAACTTCGGAGTTCTGATAGGATCTGGTGCATTAGTGTTGGTATGATCGCACCTGTCACGTTTTGCGTGCTCAAATCCTGTATGCTTTCTGTAGCACACTAATTAATCAGTTTTTATCCAATACGGACTGGAAAACTTACAAAAAGAGAGGTGCAACACGAGGACTTTCTAGGAGGTCACCAATCCTAGTACTACTCTCGCCGAAGCACGCTTAAATGCGGAGTTCTGATGGGATCCGATGCATTAGTGCGGGTATGATCGCACATGTCATGTGTTGCGTGCTCAAAACCTCTATGCCTTCTGTATTGCGCTAATTAATCACTTTTTATTCAAAACGGACTGGAAAACTTACAAAAAGAGAGGTGCAACACGAGGACTTCCCAGGAGGTCACCCATCCGAGTACTACTCTCGCCCAAGCACGCTTAAATACGGAGTTCTAGTGGGATCCGGTGCATTAGTGCTGGTATGATCGCACCTGTCATGTTTTGCGTGCTCAAATCCTGTATGCTTTTTGTAGCACACTAATTAATTAGTTTTTATCCAATACGGACTGGAAAACTTACAAAAAGAGAGGTACACCACGAGGACTTTCTATAAGGTCACGAATCCTAGTACTACTCTTGCCGAAGCACGCTTAACTGCGGAGTTCTGATGGGATCCGATGCGTTAGTGCTGGTATGATCGCACATGTCATGTTTTGCGTGCTCAAAACCTATATGCTTTCTATAGCGCGCTAATTAATCACTTTTAATGCAAAACGGACTGGAAAACTTACAAAAAGAGAGGTGCAACATGAGGACTTCCCAGGAGGTCACCCATCCTAGTACTACTCTCGCCTAAACACACTTACCTAAGAAGTTCTGATGGGATCCAGTGCATTAGTGCTGGTATGATCGCACCTGTCATGTTTTGCGTGCTCAAAACCTCTATGCCTTCTGATGTGCACTAATTAATCACTTTTTATCCAAACCGGGCTGGAAAACTTACAAAAAGAGATGTGCAACACGAGGACTTTCTAGGAGGTCACCAATCCTAGTACTACTCTCCCCGAAGCACGCTTAACTGCGAAGTTCTGATGGGATCCGATGCATTAGTGCTGGTATGATCGCACCTGTCATGATTTGCGTGCTCAAATCCTGTATGCTTTCTGTAGCGCGCTAATTAATCAATTTTTATCCAAAACGGACTGGAAAAGTTACAAAAAGAGAGGTGCAACAGGAGGTCACCCATCCTAGTACTACTCTCGCCCAAGCACGCTTAACTTCGGAGTTCTGATGGGATGTGGTGCATTAGTGTTGGTATGATCGCACCTGTCACGTTTTGTGTGCTCAAATCCTGTCTGCTTTCTGTAGCACACTAATTAATCAGTTTTTATCCAATACGGACTGGAAAACTTACAAAAAGAGAGGTCCAACACGAGGACTTTCTAGGAGGTCATCAATTCTAGTACTACTCTCGCTGAAGCACGGTTAACTGCGGACTTCTGATGGGATCCGATGCATTAGTGCTGGTATGGTCGCACATGTCATGTTTTTCGTGTTCAAAACCTCTATGCCTTCTGTAGCGCGCTAATTAATCAAGTTTTATCCAAAACGGGCTGGAAAACTTACAAAAAGAGAGGTGCAACACGAGGACTTCCCAGGAGGTCACCCATCCTAGTACTACTCTCGCCCTACCACGCTTAATTACGGAGTTTTGATGGGATCCGGTGCATTAGTGCAGGTATGATCGCACCTGTCATGTTTTGCGTGCTCAAATCCTATATGCTTTCTATAGCGCGCTAATTAATCACCTTTAATCCAAAACGGACTGGAAAACTTATAAAAAGAGAGGTGCAACAAGAGGACTTCCCAAGAGGTCACCCATCCTAGTACTACTCTCGCCCAAGAATGCTTAACTGCGGAGTTCTGATGGGATCTGGTGCATTAGTGTTGGTATGATCGCACCTATCATGTATTGCGTACACAAATCCTGTATGCTCTCTTTAGCGTGCTAATTAATAAGTTTTTATCCAAAACGGACTGGAAAACTTATAAAAACGGAGGTGCAACACGAGGACTTCCCAGGAGGTCACCCATCCTAGTACTACTCTCGCCCAAGCACGTTGAATTACGAAGTTCTGATGGGATCCGATGCATTAGTGCTGGTATGATCGCACATGTCATGTTTTGCGTGCTCAAAACCTCTATGCCTTCTGTAGCGTGCTAATTAATCACTTTTTATCCAAATCGGGCAGGAAAACATACAAAAATAGAGTTGCAACACGAGGACTTCCCAGGAGGTCACCCTACCACGCTTAACTACAGAGTTTTGATAGGATCGGTGCATTAGTGCTGGTATGATCACACCTGTCATGTTTTGCGTGCTCAAATCTTATATGCTTTCTGTAGCGTGCTATTTAATCAGTTTTTATCCAAAACAGACTGGAAAAGTTACAAAAAGAGAGGTGCAACACGAGGACTTCCAAGGAGGTCACCCATCCTAGTACTACTCTCGCCCAACCACGCTTAACTACGGAGTTCTGATGGGATGTGGTGCATTAGTGCTGGTATGATCGCACCTGTCACGTTTTGCGTGCTCAAATCCTGTATGCTTTCTGTAGCACACTAATTAATCAGTTTTTATCCAATACGGACTGGAAAACTTACAAAAAGAGAGGTCCAACACGAGGACTTTCTAGGAGGTCACCAATCCTAGTACTACTCTCGCCGAAGCACGCTTAACTGCGGAGTTCTGATGGGATCCGATGCATTAGTGCTGGTGTGATCGCACATGTCATGTTTTGCGTGCTCAAAACCTCTATGCCTTCTGTAGCGCGCTAATTAATCACTTCCCAAAAGGTCACCCATCCTAGTACTACTCTCGCCCTACCACGCTTAACTACGGAGTTTTGATGGGATCCGGTTCATTAGTGCTGGTATGATCTCACCTTTCATGGTTTGCGTGCTCAAATCGTATATGCTTTCTGTAGCGCGCTATTTAATCAATTTTTATCCAAAACGGACTAGAAAAGTTAAACAAAGAGAGGTGCAACATGAGGAGTTCCAAGGAGGTCACCCATCCTAGTACTACTCTTGCCCAAGCACGCTTAACTGCGGAGTGCATTAGTGCTGGTATGATCGCACCTGTCATATTTTGCGTGCTCAAAACCTATATGGTTTTTGTAGCGCGCTAATTAATCACTTTTTATTCAAAACGGACTCGAAAACATACAAGAACGCTTAACTACGGAGTTATGATGGAATCCAGTGCTTTAGTGATGGTATGATCGCAACAACAGAGGTGCAACACGAGGACTTCCCAGGAGGTCACCCATCCTAGTACTACTCTCGCCCAAGCAAGCTTAACTACGAAGTTCTGATGGGATCCGGTGCATTAGTGCTGGTATGATCACACCTGTCATGTTTTGCGTGCTCAAAACCTCTATGCCTTCTGTAGCGTGCTAATTAATCACTTTTTATCCAAACCGGGCTGGAAAACTTACAAAAAGAGAGGTGCAACACGAGGACTTCCCAGGAGGTCACCCATCCTAGTACTACTCTCGCCCAAGCACGATTTACTACGGAGTTCTGATGGGATCCGGTGCATTAGTGCTGGTATGATCACACCTATCATGTTTTGCGTGCTCAAATCCTATATGTTTTCTGTAGCACGCTAATTAATAAGTTTTTATCCAAAACGGACTGGAAAACTTAAAAAAAGAGAGGTGCAAGACGAGGTATTCCCAGAAGGTCACCCATACTAGTACTACTCTTGCCCAAGTACGCTTAACTGCGGAGTGCATTAGAGAGGTTCAACACGAGGACTTCCCAGGAGGTCACCCAACCAAGTACTACTCTCGCCTAAGCACGCTTAACTACGAAGTTCTGATGGAATCCAGTGCATTAGTGATGGTATGATCGCAACTGTCATGTTTTGCGTGCTCAAATCCTGTATGCTTTCTATAGCGCGCTAATTAATAAGTTTTTATCCAAAACGGACTGGAACTTACAAAAAGAGATGTGGACTTCCCAGGAGGTCACCCATCCTAGTACTACTCTTGCCCAAGCACGATTATCTACGTAGTTTTGATGGGATCCGGTGCATTAGTGCTCGTATGATCGCACCTATCATTTTTTGCATACTCAAATCATGTATGCTTTCTGTAGCACGCTAATTAATCAGTTGTTATCCAAAACGGACTGGAAAACTTACAAAAAGAGAGGTGCAACACGAGGACTTTCCAGGAGGTCACCAATCCTAGTACTACTCTCGTCGAATCACGCTTAACTGCGGAGTTCTGATGGGATCCGATGCATTAGTGCTGGTATGATCGCACATGTGATGTTTTGCGTGCTCAAAACCTATATGCCTTCTGTAGCGCGCTAATTAATCACTTTTTATCCAAAACGGACTGGAAAACATACAAAAAGAGAGGTGCAACACGAGGACTTCCCAGGAGGTCACCCATCCTGGTACTACTCTCGCCCAAGCAAGCTTGACTGCGGAGTTCTGATGGGATCCGGTGCATTAGTGCTGGTATGATCGCACCTATCATGTTTTGCGTGCTAAAATCCTGTATGCTTTCTGTAGCACGCTAATTAATCAGTTTTTATCCAAAACGGACTGGAAAACTTACAAAAAGAGAGGTGCAACACGAGGACTTCCCAGGAGGTCATCCATCCTAGTACTACTCTCGCCCAAGCACGATTTACTACGGAGTTCTGATGGGATCCGGTGCATTAGTGCTGGTATGATCACACCTATCATGTTTTGCGTGCTCAAATCCTATATGTTTTCTGTAGCACGCTAATTAATAAATTTTTATCCAAAACGGACTGGAAAACTTAAAAAAAGAGAGGTGCAAGACGAGGTATTCCCAGAAGGTCACCCATACTAGTACTACTCTTGCCCAAGAACGCTTAACTGCGGAGTGCATTAGAGAGGTTCAACACGAGGACTTCCCAGGAGGTCACCAATCCTAGTACTACTCTCGTCGAATCACGCTTAACTACGAAGTTCTGATGGGATCCGGTGCATTAGTGCTCGTATGATCGCACCTATCATTTTTTGCATACTCAAATCCTGTATGCTTTCTGTAGCACGCTAATTAATCAGTTGTTATCCAAAACGGACTGGAAAACTTACAAAAAGAGAGGTGCAACACGAGGACTTTCCAGGAGGTCACCAATCCTAGTACTACTCTCGTCGAATCACGCTTAACTGCGGAGTTTTGATGGGATCCGATGCATTAGTGCTGGTATGATCGCACATGTGATATTTTGCGTGCTCAAAACCTATATGCCTTCTATAGCGCGCTAATTAATCACTTTTTATCCAAAACGGACTGGAAAACATACAAAAAGAGAGGTGCAACACGAGGACTTCCCAAGAGGTCACCCATCCTGGTACTACTCTCGCCCAAGCAAGCTTGACTGCGGAGTTCTGATGGGATCCGGTGCATTAGTGCGGGTATGATCGCACCTGTCATGTTTTGCGTGCTCAAATCCATTATGCTTTCTTTAGCGCGCTAATTAATAAGTTTTTATCCAAAACGGACTGGAAAACTTACAAAAAGAGAGGAGCATCACGAGGACTTCCCTGGAGGTCATCCATCCTAGTACTACTCTCGCCCAAGCACGCTTGACTACGGAGTTCTGATGGGATCCGGTGCATTAGTGCTGGTATGATCGCACCTATCATGTTTTGCGTGCTAAAATCCTGTAAGCTTTCTGTAGCACGCTAATTAATCAGTTTTTATCCAAAACGGACTGGAAAACTTACAAAAAGAGAGGTGCAACACGAGGACTTTCCAGGAGGTCACCAATCCTAGTACTACTCTCGCCGAATCACGCTTAACTACGGAGTTCTGATGGGATCCGATGCATTAGTGCTGGTATGATCGCACATGTCATGTTTTGCGTGCTCAAAACCTATATGCCTTCTGTAACGCGCTAATTAATCACTTTTTATCCCAAACGGACTGGAAAACTTACAAAAAGAGAGGTGCAACACGAGGACTTCCCAAGAGGTCACCCATCCTAGTACTACTCTCGCCCAAGCACGCTTGACTGCAGAGTTCTGATGGAATCCGGTGCATTAGTGCTGGTATGATCGCACCTGTCATGTTTTGCGTGCTCAAATCCATTATGCTTTCTTTAGCGCGCTAATTAATAAGTTTTTATCCAAAACAGACTGGAAAACTTACAAAAAGAGAGGTGCAACACGATGACTTCCCAGGGGGTCAGCCATCCTAGTACTACTCTCGCCAAAGCAAGCTTAACTACGGAGTTCTGATGGGATCCGGTGCAGTAGTGCTGGTATGATCGCACATGTCATGTTTTGCGTGCTCAAAACCTCTATACCTTCTGTAGCGCGCTAATTAATCACTTTTTATCCAAAACGGGCTGGAAAATTTACAAAAAGAGAGGTGCAACACGAGGACTTCCCAGGAGGTCACCCATCCTAATACTACTCTCGCCCTACCACGCTTAACTACGGAGTTTTGATGGTATCCGGTGCATTAGTGCTAGTATGATCGCACCTGTCATGTTTTGCGTGCTCAAATCCTATATGTTTTCTGTAGCGCGCTACTTAATCATGGAGTTCCCAGGCGGTCACCCATCCTAGTGCTACTCTTGCCCAAGCACGCTTAACTGCGGAGTGCATTAGTGCAGATAGGATCGCACCTGTCATGTTTTGCGTGCTCAAAACCTATATGCTTTCTATAGCGCGCTAATTACTCACTTTTTATCCAAAACGGACTGGAAAACTTACAAAAAGAGAGGTGCAACACGAGGACTTCCCAGAAGGTCACCCATCTTAGTACTACTCTCCCCGAAGAAGGCTTAACTGCGGAGTTCTGATGGGTACTTAAAAAAAGAAAGGTGCAACACGAGGACTTCCAAGGAGGTCACCCATCCTAGTACTACTCTCGCCCTACCACGCTTAACTACGGAGTTTAGATAGGATCCGGTGCATTAGTGCTGGTATGATCGCAGCTATCATGTTATGCGTGCTCAAATCCTATATGCTTTCTGTAGCGCGCTATTTAATACGTTTTTCTCCAAAACGGACTGGAAAAGTTACAAATAGATAGGTGCAACACGATGACTTCCCAGAAGGTCAACCATCCTAGTACTAGTCTCGCCCAAGCACGCTTAACTGCGGAGTTCTGATGGGATCCGGTGCATTAGTGTAGGTTTGATCGCACCTATCATGTTTTGCGTGCTCAAATCCATTATGCTTTCTTTAGCGCGCTAATTAATAAGCTTTTATCCAAAACGGACTGGAAAACTTACAAAAAGAGAGGTGCAACACGAGAACTTCCCAGGAGGTCACCCATCATAGTACTACTCTCGCCCAAGCACGCTTTACTACGCAGTTCTAATGGGATTCGGTGCATTAGTGTTGGTATGATCACACCTATCATGTTTTGCGTGCTCAAATCCTATATGCTTTCTGTAGCACGCTAATTAATCATTTTTTATCCAAAACGGACTGGAAAACTTACAAAAAGAGAGGTGCAACACGACGACTTCCCAGCAGGTCACCAATCCTAGTACTAGTCTCGCCGAATCACGCTTAACTGCGAATTCATGATGGGATCCGGTGCATTAGTGCTTGTATGATCGCACATGTCATGTTTTGCGTGCCCAAAACCTCTATGCCTTCTGTAGCGCGCTAATTAATCACATTTTATCGACTTCCCAGGAGGTCACCCATCCTAGTACTACTCTCGCCCTACCAATCTTAACTACGGAGTTTTGATGGGATTCGATGCATTAGTGCTGGTATGATCGCACCTGTCATGTTTTGCGTGCTTAAATCCATTATGCTTTCTTTAGCGCGCTAATTAATAAGTTTTTCTTCAAAACTGACTGGAAAACTTACCTAAAGAAAGGTGCAACACGAGGACTTCCCATGAGGTCACCCATCCTAGTACTACTCCTGCCCAAGAATGCTTAACTGCGGAGTTCTAATGGGATCCGGTGCATTAGTGTTGGTATGATCGCAACTGTCATGTTTTGCATGCTCAAATCCTGTATGCTTTCTGTAGCGCGCTAATTAATAAATTTTTATCCAAAACGGACTGGAAAACTTACAAAAACAGAGGTGCAAAACGAGGACTTCCCAGGAGGTCACCCATCCTAGTACTACTCTCGGCCAAGCACGCTTAAATACGGTGTGCATTAGTGCTGGTATGATCGCACCTGTCATGTTTTGCGTGCTCAAAACCTATATGCTTTATATAGCGCGCTAATTAATCACTTTTTATCCAAAACGGACTGGAAAACTTACAAAAAGAGAGGTTCAACACGAGGACTTCCCAAGAGGTCACCCATCCTAGTACTACTCTCGCCCAAGAATGCTTAACTACGGAATTCTGATGGAATCCGGTGCATTAGTGACGGTATGATCGCAACTGTCATGTTTTGCGTGCTCAAATCCTGTATGCTTTCTGTAGCGCGCTAATTAATATGTTTTTATCCAAAACGGACTGGAAAACTAAAAGAGAGGTGCAACACGAGGACTTTCCAGGAGGTCACCAATCCTAGTACTACTCTCGCCGACGCACACTTAACTGCGGAGTTCTGAATGGATCCGATGCATTAGTGCACACGAGGACTTTGTAGGAGTCACCCATCCTAGTACTACTCTCGCCCAAGCACGCTTAACTTCGGAGTTCTGATGGGATCCGGTGCGTTAGTGCTGGTATGATCGCACCTGTCATGTTTTGCGTGCTCAAATCCATTATGCTTTCTTTAGCACGCTAATTAATCAGTTTTTATCCAAAACGGACTGGAAAACTTACAAAAAGAGAGGTCCAACACGAGGACTTTCAAAGAGGTCACCCATCCTAGTACTACTCTCGCCGAACAACGCTTAATAGCGCGCTAATTAATCACTTTTTATCCAAAACAGACTGGAAAAGTTACAAAAAGAGAGGTGCAACACGAGGACTTCCCAGGAGGTCACCCATCCTAGTACTACTCTTGCCCAAGCACGCTTAACTGCGGAGTGCATTAGTGATGGTATGATCCAACCTGTCATGTTTTGCGTGCTCAAAACCGATATGCTTTCTATAGCGCGCTAATTAATCACTTTTTATCCAAAACGGACTGGAAAACTTACAAAAAGAGAGGTTCAACACGAGGACTTCCCAGGAGGTCACCCAACCTAGTACTAGTCTCGCCCAAGAATGCTTAACTTCGGAGTTCTGATGGGATCCGGTGCATTAGTGCTGGTATGATCGCACCCGTCATGTATTGCGTGCACAAATCCTGTATGCTCTCTTTAGCGTGCTAATTAATAAGTTTTTATCTAAAACGGACTGGAAAAATTACAAAAAGAGAGGTGCAACACGAGGACTTCCCAGGAGGTCACCCATCCTAGTACTAGTCTTGCCCAAGCACGCTTAAATACGAAGTTCTGTTGGGATCCAGTGCATTAGTGCTGGTATGATCGCACCCGTCATGTATTGCGTGCACAGATCCTGTATGCTCTCTTTAGCGTGCTAATTAATAAGTTTTTATCCAAAACGGACTGGAAAACTTACAAAAAGAGAGGTGCAACACGAGGACTTCCCAGAGGTCACCCATCCTAGTACTACTCCCGCCGAAGCACGCTTGACTGCGGATTTCTGATGGGATCCGGTGCGTTAGTGCTGCTATGTTCGCAACTGTCATGTTTTGCGTGCTCAAATCCATTATGCTTTCTTTTGCGCGCTAATTAATAAGTTTTTATCCAAAACGGACTGAAAAACTTAAAAAAATTGAGGTGCAATACGAGGACTTCCTAGGAGGTCACCCATCCTAGTACTACTCTCGCCGAACAACGCTTAACTGCGGAGTTCTGATGGAATCCGGTGCATTAGTGCTGGTATGATCGCACCTATCAAGTTTTGCTTGCTCAAAACCTATATGCCTTCTGTAGCGCGCTAATTAATCACTTTTTATCCAAAACATACTGGAAAGCTTACAAAAAGACAGGTGCAACACGAGGACTTCCCAGGAGGTCACCCATCCTAGTCTCACTCTTGCCCAAGCACGCTTAACTGCGGAGTGCATTAGTGCTGGTATGATCACACCTGTCATGTTTTGCGTGCTCAAAACCTATATGCTTTGTATAGCGCGCTAATTATGCACCTTTTATCCAAAACGGACTGGAAAACTTACAAAAAGAGAGTTCAACACAAGGCCTTCTCAGGAGGTCACCCAACCTAGTACTTCTCTCGCCCAAGCACGCTTAACTACGGAGTTCTGATGAAATGCGGTGCATTAGTGACGGTATGATCGCAACTGTCATGTTCTGCGTGCTCGAATCCATTATCCTTTTGCGTGCTAATTAATAAGTTTTTATCCAAAATGGAATGGAAAACTTAAAAAAATAGAGGTGCAATACGAGGACTTTCCAGGTGGTCACCCATCCTAGTACTACTCTTGCCCAAGCACGCTTAACTGCGGAGTGCATTAGTGCTGGTATGACCGCACCTGTCATGTTTTGCGTGCTCAAAACCTATATGCTTTCAATAGCGCGCTAATTAATCACTTTTTATCCAAAACGGACTGGAAAACTTACAAAAGGAGAGGTTCAACACGAGGACTTCCCAAAGGTCACCAATCCTAGTACTACTCTCGCCCAAGCACGCTTGACTGCGGATTTCTGATGGGATCCGGTGCATTAGTGCTGGTATGATCGCACCTGTCATGTTTTGCGTGCTCAAATCGATTATGCTTTCTTTAGCGCGCTAATTAATAAGTTTTTATCAAAAACGGACTGGAAAACTTAAAAAAATAGAGGTGTAATACGAGGACTTCCTAGGAGGTCACCCATCCATGTACTACTCTTGCCCATGCACGCTTAACTGCGGAGTGCATTAGTGCTAGTATGATCGCAACTGTCTTGTTTTGCGTGCTCAAATCCTGTATGCTTTCTGTAGCGCGCTAATTAATAAGTTTTTATCCAAAACGGACTGGAAAACTTATAAAAAGAGAGGTGCAACACGAGGACTTTCCAGGAGGTCACCAATCCTAGTACTACTCTCGCCGAAGCACGCTTAACTTCGGAGTTCTGATGGGATCCGATGCATTAGTCCACACGAGGACTTCCAAGGAGGTCACCCATCCTAGTATTACTCTCGCCCAAGCACGCTTAACTACGGAGTTCTGATGGGATCCAGTGCATTAGTGCTGGTATGATCGCACCTGTCATGTTTTGCGTGCTCAAAACCTATATGCCTTCTGTAGCGCATTAATTAATCACTTTTTATCCAAAACGGACTTGAAAACTTACAAAAAGACAGGTGCAACACGAGGTATTCCCAGGAGGTCACCCATCCTAGTACTACTCTTTCCCAAGCACACTTAACTGCGGAGTGCTTTTGTGCTGGTATGATCGCACCTGTCATGTTTTGCGTGCTCAAAACCTATATGCTTTCTATAGCGCGTTAGTTAATCACTTTTTATCCAAAACAGACTGGAAAACTTATAAAAAGAGAGGTGCAACACGAGGACTTCCCAGAAGGTCACCCATCCTAGTACTACTCTAGCCCAAGAATGCTTAACTGCGGAGTTTTGATGGGAACCGGTGCATTAGTGCTGGTATGATCGCACCCATCATGTATTGCGTGCACAAATCCTGTATGCTCTCTTTAGCGTGCTAATTAATAAGTTATTATCCAATACGGACTGGAAAAATTACAAACAGAGAGGTGCAACACAAGGACTTCCCCGGAGGTCACCCATCCTAGTACTAGTCTCGCCCAGGCACGCTTAAATACGGAGTTCTGATGGGATCCGGTGCATTAGTGTTGGTAAGATCGCACCTGTCATGTTTTGCGTGCTCAAATCCTGTATGCTTCTTGTAGCACGCTAATTAATAAATTTTTATCCAAAACCGACTGGAAAACTTACAAAAAGAGAGGTTCAACACGAGGACTTCCCAGGAGGTCACCCAACCTAATACTACTCTCGCCCAATCACGCTTAACTACGGAGTTCTGATGGAATCCGGTGCATTAGTGCTGGTATGATCGTACCTATTATGTTTTGCGTGCTCAAATCCTGTATGCTTTCTGTAGCACGATAATTAAAAAGTTTTTATCCAAAACGGACTGGAAAACTTAAAAAAATAGAGGTGCAACACGAGGACATCCCAGGAGGTTTCCCATCCTAGTACTACTCTTGCCCTAGCAAGCTTAACTGCGGAGTGCATTAGTGCTGGTATGATCGCACCTGTCATGTTTTGCGTGCTCAAAACCTATATGCTTTCTATAGCGCGCTAATTAATCACTTTTTATCCAAAACGGATTGGAAAACTTACAAAAAGAGAGGTTCAACACGAGGACTTCCCAGGAGGTCACCCAACCTAGTACTACTCTCACCCAAGCACGCTTGACTACGGAATAAGTTTTTATCCAAAACGTACTGATCGCACCTGTCATGTTTTGCGTGCTCAATTCCATTATGATTTCTTTAGCGCACTAATTAATAAGTTTTTATCCAAAACGGACTGGAAAATATACAAAAAGAGAGGTGCAACACGAGGACTTTGCAGGAGGTCACCCATCCTAGTACTACTCTCGCCGAACAACGCTTAAATGCGGAGTTCTGATGGGATCCGGTGCATTAGTGTTGGTATGATCGCACCTGTCATGTTTTGCGTGCTGAAATCCATTATGCTATCTTTAGCGCGCTAATTAATCACTTTTTATCCAAAACGGAATGGAAAACATACAAAAAGAGAGGGGCAACACGAGGACATCCCAGGAGGTCACCCATCCTAGTACTGCTCTTGCCCAAGCACGCTTAACTGCGGAGTGCATTAGTGCTGGTATGATCGCACCTGTCATGGTTTGTGTGCTCAAAACCTATATGCTTTCTATAGCGCGTTAATTAATCACTTTTTATCAAAAACGGATAGTACTCCTCTCGCCCAAAAATGCTTAACTGCGGAGTTCTGATGGGATCCGGTGCATTAGTGCTGGTATGATCGCACCCATCATGTATTGCGTGCACAAATCATGTATGCTCTCTTTAGCGTGCTAATTAATAAGTTTTTATCCAAAACGGACTGGAAAAATTACAAAAAGAGAGGTGCAACACGAGGACTTCCAAAGAGGTCACCCATCCTAGTACTACTCTCGCCCAAGCACGCTTAACTACGTAGTTCTGATGGAATCCGGTGCATTAGTGACGGTAAGATCGCAACTGTCATGTTTTGCGTGCACAAAGCTAGTATGCTTTCTGTAGCGCGCTAATTAATAAGTTTTTATCAAAAACGGACTGGAAAACTTACAAAAAGAGAGGTGCAACACGAGGACTTCCCAGGAGGTCACCAATCCTGGAACTAGTCTCGCCCAAGCACGCTTAAATACGGAGTTCTGATGATCGCACCTGTCATGTTTTGCGTGCTCCAATCCTTTATGCTTTCTGTAGCACGCTAATTAATAAGTTTTTATCCAAAACCGACTGGAAAACTTACAAAAAGAGAGGTGCAACAAGAGGACTTCCCAGGAGGTCACCCATCCTAGTACTACTCTCGCCCAAGCACGGTTGACTACGGAGTTCTGATGGGATCCGGTGCGTTAGTGCTGGTATGATCGCACCTGTCATGTTTAGCGTGCTCAAATCCTGTATGCTTTCTGTAGCATGATAATTAATAAGTTTTTATCCAAAACGGACTGGAAAACATAAAAAAATAGAGTTGCAACACAAAGACTTTCCAAGAGGTCACCTATCCTAGTACTACTCTTGCCCAAGCACGCTTAACTACGGAGTGCATTAGTGCTGGTATGATCCAACCTGTCATGTTTTGCATGCTCAAAACCTATATGCTTTCTATAGCGCGCTAATTAATAAGTTTTTATCCAAAACGGACTGGAAAACTTACAAAAAGAGAGGTGCAACACAAGGACTTCCCAGGAGGTCACCAATCCTAGTACTAGTCTCGCCCAAGCATGCTTAAATACGGAGTTCTGATGGGATCCTGTGCATTAGTGCTGGTAAGATCGCACCTGTCATGTTTTGCGTGCTCAAATCCTGTATGCTTTCTGTAGCACGCTAATTAATAAGTTTTTATCCAAAACCGACTGGAAAACTTACAAAAGGAGAGGTGCAACACGAGGACTTTCCAGGAGGTCACCAATCCAAGTACTACTCTCGCCGAAGCACACTTAACGGCGGAGTTCTGATGGGATCCGATGCATTAGTGCACACGAGGACTTCCCAGGAGGTCACCCATCTTAGTACTACTCTCGCCAAAGCATGCTTAACTGCGGAGTGCATTAGTGCTGGTATGATCGCACTTGTCATGTTTTGTGTGCTCAAAACCTATATGCTTTCTATAGCGCGTTAATTAATCACTTTTTATCCAAAACGGACTAGAAAACTTACAAAATGAGAGGTGCAACACGAGGACATCCCAGGAGGTCACCCATCCTAGTACTACTCTCGCCCAAGAATGCTTAACTGCGGAGTTCTGATGGGATCTGGTGCATTAGTGCTGGTATGATCGCAATCCTCATGTATTGCGTGCACAAATCCTGTATGCTCTCTTTAGCGTGCTAATTAATAAGTTTTTATCCAAAACTGACTGGAAAACTTACAAAAAGAGAGGTGCAACACAAGGACATTCCAGGAGGTCACCCATCCTAGTACTACTCTCACCGAACAACGCTTAACTGCGGAGTTCTGATGGGATCCGGTACATTAGTGCTGGTATGATCGCACCTGTCATGTTTTGCGTGCTCATAACCTATATGCCTTCTGTAGGGCTCTAATTAATCACTTTTTATCCAAAACGGACTGGAAAACTTACAAAAAGAGAGGTGCAACACGAGGACTTTCCAGGAGGTCACCCATCCTAGTACTACTCTCGCCGAACAACGCTTAACTGCGGAGTTCTGATGGGATCCGGTGCATTAGTGCTGGTATGATCGCACCTGTCATGTTTTGCGTGCTCAAAACCTATATGCTTTCTATAGTGCGCTAATTAATCACTTTTTATCCAAAACGGACTAGAAATCTTACAAAAAGAGAGGTGCAACACGAGGACTTCCCAGGAGGTCACCCATCCCAGTACTAATCTCGACCAACCACGCTTAACTACGGAGTTCTGATGGAATGCGGTGCATTAGTGCTGGTATGATTGCACCTGTCATGTTTAGCGTGCTCAAATCCTGTATGCTTTCTGTAGCACGATAATTAATAAATTTTTATCAAAAACGGACTGGAAAACATAAAAAAATAGAGGTGCAACACGAAGACTTCCCAGGAGGTCACCCATCCTAGTACTACTCTTGCCCAAGCACGCTTAACTGCGGAGTGCATTAGTGATGGTATGATCCAACCTGTCATGTTTTGCGTGCTCAAAACCGATATGCTTTCTATAGCGCGCTAATTAATCACTTTTTATCCAAAACGGACTGGAAAACTTACAAAAAGAGAGGTTCAACACGAGGACTTCCCAGGAGGTCACCCAACCTAGTACTAGTCTCGCCCAAGAACGCTTAACTACGGAGTTCTGATGGAATGCGGTGCATTCGTGACGGTATGATCGCAACAGTCATGTTTTGCATGCTCAAATCCTGTATGCTTTCTGTAACACGCTAATTAATAAGTTTTTATCCAAAACGGACTGGAAAACTTACAAAAAGAGATGTGCAACACGAGGACTACCCAGGAAGTCACCCATCCTAGTACTAGTCTCGCTCAAGCACGCTTAGATACGGAGTTCTGATCGGATCCGTACATTAGTGCTGGTAAGATCGCACCTGTCATGTTTTGCGTGCTCTAATCCTGTATGCTTTCTGTAGCACGATAATTAATAAGTTTTTATCCAAAACGGACTCGAAAACATAAAAAAATAGAGGTGCAACACGAAGACTTCCCAGGAGGTCACCCACCCTAGTACTACTCTTGCCCAAGCACGCTTAACTGCGGAGTGCATTAGTGCTGGTATGATCCAACCTATCATGTTTTGCGTGCTCAAAACCGATATGCTTTCTATAGCGCGCTAATTAATCACTTTTTATCCAAAACGGATTGGAAAGATTACAAAAAGAGAGGTTTAACACGAGGACTTCCCAGGAGGTCACCCAAACAAGTACTACTCTCACCCAAGCGTGCTTAACTACGGAGTTGTGATGGAATGTGGTGTATTAGTGACGGTATGATCGCAACTGTCATGTTTTGCGTGCTCAAATCCTGTATGCTTTCTGTAATACGCTAATTAATAAGTTTTTATCCAAAACGGACTGGAAAACTTACAAAAAGAGAGGTGCAACACGAGGACATCCCAGGAGGTCACCCATCCTAGTACTACTCTCGCCCAAGAATTCTTAACTGCGGAGTTCTGATGGGATCCGGTGCATTAGTGCTGGTATGATCGCACCCCTCATGGATTGCGTGCACAAATATTGTATTCTCTCTTTAGCGTGCTAATTAATAAGTTTTTATCCAAAACGGACTGGAAAAATTACAAAAAGAGAGGTGCAACACGAGGACTTCCCAAGAGGTTTAGTGACGGAAAGATCGCAACTATCATGTTTTGCGTGCTCAAATTCTGTATGCTTTCTGTAGCGCGCTAATTAATAAGTTTTTATCCAAAATGGACTGGAAAACTTACAAAAAGAGAGGTGTAACACGAGGACTTCTCAGGAGGTCACCCATCCTAGTACTACTCTCTCCCAAGCACGCTTAACTATGGAGTTCTGATGGAATCCGGTATATTAGTGACAGTATGATCGCAACTGTCATGTTTTGCGTGCTCAAATCCTGTAAGCTTTTTGTAGCGCGCTAATTAATAAGTTTTTATCCAAAACCGACTGGAAAACTTACAAAAAGAGAAGTGCAACACGAGGACTTTCCAGGAGGTCACCCATCCTAGTACTAGTCTCGCTCAAGCACGCTTAACTACGTAGTTCTGATGGAATCCGGTGCATTAGTGACGGTAAGATCGCAACTGTCATGTTTTGCGTGCTCAAATCCTGTATGCTTTCTTTAGCGCACTAATTAATAAGTTTTTATCCAAAACGGACTGGAAAACTTACAAAAAGAGAGGTGCAACACGAGGACATCCAAGGAGGTCACCCATCCTAGTACTACTCTCGCCCAAGCACGCTTATCTGCGGAGTTCTGAATGGATTCGGTGCATTAGTGCAAGAATGATCGCACCTGTCATGTTTTGCGTGCTCAAGTTCTATATGCTTTCTGAGGCGTGCTAGTTAATCACTTTTTATCCGAAAACGGACTGGAAAACTTACAAAAAGAGAGGTGCAACACGAGGACTTCCCAGGAGGTCACCCATCCTAGTACTACTCTTGCCCAAGCACGCTTATCTGCGGATTTCTGATCGGATCCGGTGCATTAGTGCTGGTATGATCGCACCCGTCATGTTTTGGGTGCTCAAATCATATATGCTTTCTGTAGCGCGCTAATTAATCAGTTTTTATCCAAAACAGACTGGAAAACATACAAAAAGATAGGTGCAACACGAGGACTTCCCAGGAGGTCACCCATCGTAGTACTACTCTCGACTAACCCACGCTTATCTGCGGATTTCTGATGGAATCCGATGCATTAGTGACGGTATGATCGCAACTGTCATGTTTTGCGTGCTCAAATCATATATGCTTTCTGTAGCGCGCTAATTAATCAGTTTTTATCCAAAACAGACTGGAAAACATACAAAAAGATAGGTGCAACACGAGGACTTCCTAGGAGGTAACCCATCCTAGTACAACTCTCGCCCAAGCACGCTTAACTATAGAGTTTTGCTGGGATCCGTTGCATTAGTGCGGGAATGATCGCACCTGTCATCTTTTGCGTGCTCAAATCCTGTATGCTTTCTGTAGCACGCTAATTAATAAATTTTTTATCCAAAACGGACTGGAAAAACTTACAAAAAGAGAGGTGCAACACGAAGGCTTTCAGGAGGTCACCAATCCTAGTACTACTCTCGCCGAAGCACGCTTAACTGCGGAGTTCTGATGGGATTCGATGCATTAGTGCTGGTATGATCGCACATGTCATGTTTTGCGTGCTCAAAACCTATATGCCTTCTGTAGCGCGCTAATTAATCACTTTTTATCCAAAACGTACTGGAAAACTTACAAAAAGAGAGATGCAACACGAGGACTTCCCAGGAGGTCACCTATCCTAGTACTACTCTCGCCCAAGCACGCTTAACTGCGGAGTTCTGATGGGATCCGGTGCATTAGTACAGGTATGATCGCACCAGTCATGTTTTGCGTGCTCAAATCCTGTATGCTTTATGTAGCGCGCTAATTAATAAGTTTTTATCCAAAACGCGCTGGAAAAATTACAAAAAGAGAGGTGCAACATGAGGACTTCCCAAGAGGTCACCCATCCTATTACTACTCTCACCCAAGCACGCTTAACTGCGATGTTTTGATGGGATCGGGTGCATTACTGCTGGTATGATCGCACCTGTCATGTTTTGCGTGCTCAAATCCTATATGCTTTCTGTAGCGCGCTAATTAAAAAGTTTTTATCCAAAACGGACTCGAAAAGTTACAAAAAGAGAGGTGCAACACGAGGACTTCCCAGGAGATCAACCATCCTAGTACTACTCTCGCCCAAGCACGCTTATCTGTGGAGTTCTGATGGGATCCGGTGCATTAGTGCTGTTATCATCGCACCTATCATGTTTTGCGTGCTCAAATCCTATATGCTTTCTGTAGTGCACTAATTAATCAGTTTTTACCCAAAACGGACTAGAAAACTTACAAAAAGAGAGGTGCAACACGAGGACTTCCCAGGAGGTCACCCATCCTAGTACTACTCTTGCTCAAGCACGCTTATCTGCGGAGTTCTGATGGGATTCGGTGCATTAGTGCAAGAATGATCGCACCTGTCATGTTTTGCGTGCTCAAGTTCTATATGCTTTCTGAGGCGTGCTAGTTAATCACTTTTTATCCAAAACGGACTGGAAAACTTACAAAAAGAGAGGTGCAACACGAGGACTTCCCAGGAGGTCACCCATCCTAGTACTACTCTTGCCCAAGCACGCTTATCTGCGGATTTCTGATCGGATCCGGTGCATTAGTGCTGGTATGATCGCACCCGTCATGTTTTGGGTGCTCAAATCATATATGCTTTCTGTAGCGCGCTAATTAATCAGTTTTTATCCAAAACAGACTGGAAAACATACAAAAAGATAGGTGCAACACGAGGACTTCCCAGGAGGTCACCCATCGTAGTACTACTCTCGACTAACCACGCTTATCTGCGGATTTCTGATGGAATCCGGTGCATTAGTGCTGGTATGATCGCACCTGTCATGTTTTGCGTGCTCAAATCATATATGCTTTCTGTAGCGCGCTAATTAATCAGTTTTTATCCAAAACAGACTGGAAAACATACAAAAAGATAGGTGCAACACGAGGACTTCCTAGGAGGTCACCCATCGTAGTACTACTCTCGACTAACCACGCTTAACTACGGAGTTCTGATGGAATCCGGTGCATTAGTGCTGGTATGATCGCACCTGTCATGTTTTGCGTGCTCATATCCTATATGCTTTCTGTAGCGCGCTAATTAATCAGTTTTTATCCAAAACAGACTGGAAAATTTACAAAAAGAGACGTGCAACATGGGGACTTCCCAGGAGGTCTCCCATCCTAGTACTACTCTCGCCCAAGCACGTTTAACTGCGGATTTCTAATGGGATCCGGTGCAATAGTGCTGGTATGATCGCAACTGTCATGTTTTGCGTGCTCAAGGTCCTATATGCTTTCTGTAGCGCGCTAGTTAATCAGTTTTTAACCAAAACGGACTAGAAAACTTACAAAAAGAGAGGTGGAACACGAGGACTTCCCAGGAGGTCACCCATCCTAGTACTACTCTCTCGCCGAAGCACGCTTATCTGCGGAGTTCTGATGGGATCCGGTGCATTAGTGCTGGTATGATCGCACCTGTCATGTTTTGCGTGCTCATATCCTTTATGCTTTCTGTAGCGCGATAATTAATCAGTTTTTATCCAAAACGGAGTGGAAAATTTACAAAAAGAGTGGTGCAACATGGGGACTTCCCAGGAGGTCTCCCATCCTAGTACTACTCTCGCCCAAGCACATTTAACAGCGGATTTCTAATGGGATCCGGTGCAATAGTGCTGGTATGATCGCAACTGTCATGTTTTGCGTGCTCAAGTCCTATATGCTTTCTGTAGCACGCTAGTTAATCAGTTTTTATCCAAAACAGGCTTGAAAACTTACAAAAAGATAGGTGCTACACGAGGACTTTCCAGGAGGTCACCCATCCTAGTACTACTCTCGCCCAAGCACGCTTATCTGCGGAGTTCTGATGGGATCCGATGCATTAGTGCTGGTATGATCACACCTGTCATGTTTTGCGTGCCCAAATCTTATATGCTTTCTGTAGCGCGCTAGTTAATAAGTTTTTATCCAAAATGGATTGGAAAACTTACAAAAAGAGAGGTGCAACACGAGGACTGGGATCCGTTCCATTAGTTCTGGTATGATCGCACCTGTCATGTTTTGCGTGCTCAAGTTCTATATGCTTTCTGTAGCGCGCTAGTTAATCATCTTTTATCCAAAACGGACTGGAAAAACTTACAAAAAGAGAGGTGCAACACGAGGACTTCCCAGGAGGTCACCCATCCTAGTACTTTCTCTTGCCCAAGCACGCTTATCTGCGGATTTCTGATCGGATCCGGTGCATTAGTGCTGGTATGATCGCACCTGTCATGTTTAGGGTGCTCAAATCATATATGCTTTCTGTAGCGCGCTAATTAATCAGTTTTTATCCAAAACAGACTGGAAAACATACAAAAAGATAGGTGCAACACGAGGACTTCCCAAGAGGTCACCCATCGTAGTACTACTCTTGACTAACCACGCTTAACTACAGAGTTCTGATGGAATCCGGTGCATTTGTGCTGGTATGATCGCACCTGTCATGTTTTGCGTGCGCAAGTCCTATAAGCTTTCTGTAGCGCACTAATTAATAAGTTTTTATCCAAAACGGACTGGAAAACTTACAAAAAGAGTGGTGCAACACGAGGATTGGGATCCGGTGCATTAATGCTGGTATGATCGCACCTGACATGTTTTGCGTGCTCAAGTCCTATATGATTTCTGTAGCACGCTAGTTAATCAGTTTTTAACCAAAACAGACTGGAAAACTTACAAAAAGAGAGGTGCAACACGAGGACTTCCCAGGAGGTCACCCATCCTAGTACTACTCTCGCCCAAGCACGCTTATCTGCGGAGTTCTGATGGGATCTGGTGATTAGTGCTGGTATGATCGCACCTGTCATGTTTTGTGTGCTCAAGTCCTATATGCTTTCTGTAGCACGCTAGTTAATCAGTTTTTAACCAAAACGGACTCGAAAACTTACAAAAAGAGAGGTGCAACATGAGGACTTCCCAGGAGGTCACCCATGCTAGTACTACTCTCGCCCAAGCACGCTTATCTGCGGAGTTCTGATGGGATCCGGTGCATTAGTTCTGGTATGATCGCACCTGTCATGTTTTGCGTGCTCATATCCTATATGCTTTCTGTAGCGCGCTAATTAATCAGTTTTTATCCAAAACAGACTGGAAAATTTACAAAAAGAGTGGTGCAACATGGGGACTTCCCAGGAGGTCTCCCATCCTAGTACTACTCTCGCCCAAGCACGTTTAACTGCGGATTTCTAATGGGATCCGGTGCAATAGTGCTGGTATGATCGCAACTGTCATGTTTTGCGTGCTCAAGTCCTATATGCTTTCTGTAGCACGCTAGTTAATCAGTTTTTATCCAAAACAGGCTTGAAAACTTACAAAAAGAGAGGTGCTACACGAGGACTTTCCAGGAGGTCACCCATCCTAGTACTACTCTCGCCCAAGCACGCTTATCTGCGGAGTTCTGATGGGATCCGATGCATTAGTGCTGGTATGATCAAACCTGTCATGTTTCGCGTGCCCAAATACTATATGCTTTCTGTAGCGCGCTAGTTAATAAGTTTTTATCCAAAATGGATTGGAAAACTTACAAAAAGAGAGGTGCAACACGAGGACTGGGATCCGTTTCATTAGTTCTGGTATGATCGCACCTGTCATGTTTTGCGTGCTCAAGTTCTATATGCTTTCTGTAGCGCGCTAGTTAACCATCTTTTATCCAAAACGGACTGGAAAACTTACAAAAAGAGAGGTGCAACACGAGGACTTCCCAGGAGGTCACCCCATCCTAGTACTACTCTTGCCCAAGCACGCTTATCTGCGGATTTCTGATCGGATCCGGTGCAATAGTGCTGCTATGATCGCACCTGTCATGTTTTGGGTGCTCAAATCATATATGCTTTCTGTAGCGCGCTAATTAATCAGTTTTTATCCAAAACAGACTGGAAAACATACAAAAAGATAGGTGCAACACGAGGACTTCCCAGGAGGTCACCCATCGTAGTACTACTCTCGACTAACCACGCTTAACTACGGAGTTCTGATGGAATCGAGTGCATTAGTGCTGGTATGATCGCACCTGCCATGTTTTGCGTGCGCAAGTCCTATAAGCTTTCTGTAGCGCACTAATTAATAAGTTTTTATCCAAAACGGACTGGAAAACTTACAAAAAGAGTGGTGCAACACGAGGATTGGGATCCGGTGCATTAATGCTGGTATGATCGCACCTGACATGTTTTGCGTGCTCAAGTCCTATATGCTTTCTGTAGCACGCTAGTTAATCAGTTTTTAACCAAAACGGACTGGAAAACTTACAAAAAGAGAGGTGCAACACGAGGACTTCCCAGGAGGTCACACCATCCTAGTACTACTCTCGCCCAAGCACGCTTATCTGCGGAGTTCTGATGGGATCTGGTGATTAGTGCTGGTATGATCGCACCTGTCATGTTTTGTGTGCTCAAGTCCTATATGCTTTCTGTAGCACGCTAGTTAATCAGTTTTTAACCAAAACGGACTCGAAAACTTACAAAAAGAGAGGTGCAACATGAGGACTTCCCAGGAGGTCACCCATGCTAGTACTACTCTCGCCCCAAGCACGCTTATCTGCGGAGTTCTTGATGGGATCCGGTGCATTAGTTCTGGTATGATCGCACCCTGTCATGTTTTGCGTGCTCATATCCTATATGCTTTCAGTAGCGCGCTTATTAATCAGTTTTTATCCAAAACAGACTGGAAAATTTACAAAAAGAGTGGTGCAACATGGGGACTTCCCCAGGAGGTCTCCCATCCTAGTACTACTCTCGCCCAAGCACGTTTAACTGCGGATTTCTAATGGGATCCGGTGCAATAGTGCTGGTATGATCGCAACTGTCATGTTTTGCGTGCTCAAGTCCTATATGCTTTCTGTAGCACGCTAGTTAATCAGTTTTGATCCAAAACAGGCTTGAAAAACTTACAAAAAGAGAGGTGCTACACGAGGACTTTCCAGGAGGTCACCCATCCTAGTACTACTCTCGCCCAAGCACGCTTATCTACGGAGTTCTGATGGGATCCGATGCATTAGTGCTGGTATGATCACACCTGTCATGTTTTGCGTGCCCAAATCCTATATGCTTTCTGTAGCGCGCTAGTTAATAAGTTTTTATCCAAAATGGATTGGAAAACTTACAAAAGAGAGGTGCAACACGAGGACTGGGATCCGTTCCATTAATTCTGGTATGATCGCACCTGTCATGTTTTGCGTGCTCAAGTTCTATATGCTTTCTGTAGCGCGCTAGTTAATCATCTTTTATCCAAAACGGACTGGAAAACTTACAAAAAGAGAGGGTGCAAACACGAGGACTTCCCCGGAGGTCACCCATCCTAGTACTACTTTCTCCGAAGCACTCTTATCTGCGGAGTTCTGATGGGATCCGGTGCATAAATGCTGGTATGATCGCACCTGTTCATGTTTTGCGTGCTCAAATCCCTATATGCTTTCTATAGAGCGCTAGTTAATCAGTTTTTATCCAAAACGGGCTGGAAAACTTACAAAAAGAGAGGTTCAACACGAGGACTTCCCATGAGATCACCCATCCTAGTACTACTCTTGCCCAAGCAGGCTTAACTGCAAAGTTCTGATGGGATCCAGTGCATTAGTGCTGGTATGATCGATCATGTCATGTTTTGCGTGCTCAAACCTATATGCCTTCTGTAGCGCGCTAATTAATCACTTTTTATCCAAAACGTACTGGAAAACTTACAAAAAGAGAGATGCAACACGAGGACTTCCAAGGAGGTCACCTATCCTAGTACTACTCTCGCCCAAGCACGCTTAACTGTGGAGTTCTGATGGGATCTAGTGCATTAATGCTGGTATGATCGCACCTCTGATCTTTTGCGTGCTCAAGTCCTATATGCTTTCTGTAGCGCGCTAGTTAATCAGTTTTTATCCAAAACGGGCTAGAAAACTTACAAAAAGAGAGGTGCAACACGAGGACTTCCCAGGAAGGCACCCATCCTAGTACTACTCTCGCCCAAGACTGCTTATCTGCGTAGTTCTGATGGGATCCGGTGCATTAGTGCTGGTATGATCGCACCTATCATGTTTTGCGTGCTCAAGTCCTATATGCTTTCTGTAGCGCGCTAGTTAATCAGTTTATATCCAAAACTGGCTGGAAAACTTACAAAAAGAGAGGTGCAACACGAGGACTTCCCAGGAGGTCACCCATCCTAGTACTACTCTATCCCAAGCATGCTTGTCTGCGGATTTCTTATGGGATTCAGTGCATTAGTGCTGGTATGATCGCACCTGTCATGTCTTGCGTGCTCAAATCCTCTATGCTTTCTGTAGCGCGCTAATTAATCAGTTTTTTTCCAAAACGAGCTAGAAAAGTTACAAAAAGAGAGGTGCAACACGAGGACTTCCCAAGAGGTCACCCATCCTTGTACAACTCTCGGCCAAGCACACTTAACTGCGGAGTGCATTAGTGCTGGTATGATCGCACCTGTCATGTTTTGCGTGCTCAAATCCTATATGCTTTCTGTAGCATGCTAGTTAATCAATTCTTATCAATAACGGGCTAGAAAACTTACAAAAAGAGAGGTGCAACACGAGGACTTCCTAGGAGGGCACCCATCCTAGTATTACTCTCGCCCAAGCACGCTTATCTGCGTAGTTCTGATGGGATCCGATGCATTACTGCTGGTATGGTCGCACCTGTCATGTTTTGCGTGCTCAAGTCCTATATGCTTTCTGTATCATGCTAGTTAATCAGTTTTTATCCAAAACAGGCCAGAAAACTTACAAAAAGAGAGGTGCAACACGAGGACTTCCCAGGAAGGCACCCATCCTAGTACTACTCTCGCCCAAGCACGCTTATCTGCGTAGTTCTGATGGGATCCGGTGCATTACTGCTGGTATGATCGCACCTGTCATGTTTTGCATGCTCAAATCCTATATGCTTTCTGTAGCGCGCTAGTTAATTAGTTTTTATCCAAAACTGGCTGGAAAACTTACAAAAAGAGAGATGCAACACGAGGACTTCCCAGGAGGGCACCCATCCTAGTACTACTCTAGCCGAGGCACGCTTAATTGTGGAGTTCTGATGGGATCCAATGCATTAGTGCTAGTATGATCGCACCTGTCATGTTTTGCGTGCTCAAATCCTATATGCTTTCTGTAGCGCGCTAATTAATCAGTTTTTATCCAAAACGGACTGGAAAACTTACAAAAAGAGAGGTGCAACACGAGGACTTCCCAGGAGATCACCCATCCTAGTACTACTCTCGTCCAAGCACGCTTATCTGCGTAGTTCTGATGGTATCCGGTGCATTACTGCTGGTATTGTCGCACCTGTCATGTTTTGCGTGCTCAAGTCCTATATGCTTTCTGTAGCCCGCTAGTTAATCAGTTTTTATCCAAAACGGGCTAGAAAACTTACAAAAAGAGAGGTGCAACACGAGGACTTCCCAGGTAGGCATCCATCCTAGTACTACTCTCGCCCAAGCACGCTTATCTGCGTAGTTCTGATGGGATCCGGTGCATTACTACTGGTATGATCGCACCTGTCATGTTTTGCGTGCTCAAGTCCTATATGCTTTCTGTAGCGCACTAGTTAATTAGTTTTTTTTCCAAAACTGGCTAGAAAACTTAAAAAAAGAGAGGTGCAACACGAGGACTTCCCAGGAGGGCACCCATCGTAGTACTACTCTAGCCGAGGCACGCTTAATTGTGGAGTTCTGATGGGATCCAATGCATTAGTGCTAGTATGATCGCACCTGTCATGTTTTGCGTGCTCAAATCCTATATGCTTTCTGTAGCGCGCTAATTAATCAGTTTTTATCCAAAACGGACTGGAAAACTTACAAAAAGAGAGGTGCAACACGAGGACTTCCCAGGAGATCACCCATCCTAGTACTACTCTCGTCCAAGCACGCTTATCTGCGTAGTTCTGATGGTATCCGGTGCATTACTGCTGGTATTGTCGCACCTGTCATGTTTTGCGTGCTCAAGTCCTATATGCTTTCTGTAGCCCGCTAGTTAATCAGTTTTTATCCAAAACGGGCTAGAAAACTTACAAAAAGAGAGGTGCAACACGAGGACTTCCCAGGTAGGCATCCATCCTAGTACTACTCTCGCCCAAGCACGCTTATCTGCGTAGTTCTGATGGGATCCGGTGCATTACTACTGGTATGATCGCACCTGTCATGTTTTGCGTGCTCAAGTCCTATATGCTTTCTGTAGCGCACTAGTTAATTAGTTTTTTTCCAAAACTGGATAGAAAACTTAAAAAAAGAGAGGTGCAACACGAGGACTTCCCAGGAGGGCACCCATCGTAGTACTACTCTCGCCCAAGCACGCTTATCTGCGGAGTTCTGATGGGATCCGGTGCATTAGTGCTGGTATGATGGCACCTGTCATGTTTTGCGTCCTCAAATCCTATATGCTTTCTGTAGAACGCTAATTAATCAATTTTTATCAAAAACGGACTGGAAAACATACAAAGAGAGAGGTGCAACACAAGGACTTCCCAGGAGATCACCCATCCTAGTACTACCCACGCCCAAGCACGCTTAACTGCGGAGTTCTGATGGGATCCAGTGCATTAGTGCTGGTATGATCGCACCTGTCATGTTTTGCGTGCTCAAATCCTATATGCTTTCTGTAGCGCGCTAGTTAATTAGTTTTTATCCAAAACGGGCTAGAAAACTTACAAAAAGAGAGGTGCAACACGAGGACTTCCCAGGAGGGCACCCATCCTAGTACTACTCTCGCCAAAGCAGGGTTATATGCGTAGTTCTGATGGGATCCGGTGCATTGCTGCTGGTATGATCGCACCTGTCATGTTTTGCGTGCTCAAGTCCTATATGCTTTCTGTAGCGCGCTAGTTAATCAATTTTTATCCAAAACTGGCTGCAAAACTTACAAAAACAGAGGTGCAACACGAGGACTTCCCAGGAGGTCACCCATCCTAGTACTACTCTATCCCAAGCACACTTATCTGCGGATTTCTGATGGGATCTGTTGCATTTGTGCTGGTATGATCGCACCTATCATGTTTTGCGTGCTCAAATCCTATATGCTTTCTATAGCGCGCTAATTAATCAGTTTTTTTCCAAAATGAACTGGAAAAGTTACAAAAAGAGAGGTGCAACACGAGGACTTCCCAGGAGATCACCCATCGTAGTACTACTCACGCCCAAGCACGCTTAACTGCGTAGTTCTGATGGGATCCAGTGCATTAGTGCTGGTATGATCGCACCTGTCTTGTTTTGTGTGCTCAAATCCTATATGCTTTCTGTAGCACGCTAGTTAATCAGTTTTTATCCAAAACGGGCTGGAAAACTTACAAAAATACAGGTGCAACACGAGGACTTCCCAGGAGATGGGATCCGGTGCATTAGTGCTGGTATGATCGCACTTGTCATGTTTTACGTGCTCAAATCCTATATGCTTTGTGTTGCGCGCTAATTAATAAGTTTTTATCCAAAACAGACTGGAAAACTTACAAAAAGAGAGGTGCAACACGAGGACTTCCCAGGAGATCACACATCCTAGTACTACTCACGCCCAAGCACGCTTAACTGCAGTGTTTTGATGGGATCGAGTGCATTAGTGCTGGTATGGTTGCACCTGTCATGTTTTGCGTGCTCAAATCCTATATGCTTTCTGTAGCCCGCTAGTTAATAAGTTTTTATCCAAAACGTATTGGAAAACTTACAAAAAGAGAGGTGCAACATGAGGACTGGGATCCGGTGCATTAGTGCTGGTATTATCGCACCTATCATGTTTTGCGTGCTCAAGTCCTATATGCTTTCTGTAGCGCGCTGGAAATCATACAAAAAGAGAGCTGCAACACGAGGACTTCCCAGGAGGTCACCCATCCTAGTACTACTCTCGCCCAAGCATGCTTATCTGCGGAGTTCTGATCGGATCCGGTGCATTAGTGCTTGTATGATCGCACCGGTCATGTTTTACGTGCTGAAACCCTATATGCTTTCTGTAGCGCGCTAATTAATCAATTTTTATCCAAAACGGACTGAAAAACTTACAAAAAGAGAGGTGCAACATCAGGACTTCCCAGGAGGTCACCCATCCTAGTACTACTCTCGCCCAAGCACTCTTAACTGCGGAGTTCTGATGAGATCCGGTGCATAAGTGCTGGTATGATCGCACCTGTATTGTTTTGCGTGCTCAAGTCCTATATGCTTTCTGAAGCGCGCTAGTTAATCAGTTTTTATCCAAAACGAACTGAAAAACTTACAAAAAGAGAGGTGCAACACGACGACTTCCCAAGAGGTCACCCATCCTAGTACTACTCTCGCCCAAGCACACTTAACTGCGGAGTTCTGATGGGATCCGGTGTATAAGTGCTGTTATGATCGCAGCTGTCATGTTTTGCGTGCTCACATTCTATATGCTTTCTGTAGCGCGCTAATTAATCAGTTTTTATCAAAAACAGACTGGAAAATTTACAAAAAGAGCGCCCAAGAACGCTTAACTGCGGTGTTCTGATGGGATCCGGTGCATTAGTGCTGGTATGGTCGCTCGTGTCATGTTTTGCGTGCTCAAATCCTATATGCTTTCTCTAGCACGCTAATTAATCAGTGTTTATCCAAAACGGACTGGAAAACTTACAAAAAGAGAAGTGCAACACGAGGACTTCCCAGGAGATCACGCATCCAAGTACTACTCACGCCCAAGCACGCTTAACTGCAGTGTTCTGATGGGATCCAGTGCATTAGTGCTGGTATGATCGCACCTGTCATGTTTTGCATGCTCAAATCCTATATGCTTTCTGTAGCGCGCTAATTAATCAGTTTTTATCCAAAACGGACTGAAAAACTTACAAAAAGACAGGTGCAACACGAGGACTTCCCAGGAGATCACCCATCCTAGTACTACTCATGCCGAAGCACGCTTAACTGCGGAGTTCTGATGGGATCCGGTGCATTAGTGCTGGATGATCGCACCTGTAATGTTTTGCTTGCTCACATTCTATATGCTTTCTGTAGCGCGCTAATTAATTAGTTTTTTATCCAAAATGGACTGGAAAACTTACAAAAAGAAAGGTGCAACACGAGGACTTCCCAGGAGATCACCCATCCTTGTACTACTCACGCCCATGCACGCTTAACTGCGGAGTCATGTTTTCCGTGCTCAAATCCTATATGCTTTCTGTAGCGCGCTGATTAATCAGTTTTTATCAAAAACGGATTGGAAAACTTACAAAAAGAGAGGTGCAACATGAGGACTTCCCATGACGTCTACCATCCTAGTACTACTCTCGCCCAAGCACGCTTAACTGCGGAGTTCTGATGGGATCCGGTGCATTAGTGCTGGTATGATCTTGCGTGCCCAAATCCTATATGCTTTCTGTAGCGTGCTAATTAATAAGTTTTTATTCAAAACGGATTGGAAAACTTACAAAAATAGAGGTGCAACACGACGACTTCCTAGGAGGTCACCCATCCTAGTACTACTCTCACCCAAGCACACTTATCTGAGGAGTTCTGATGGGATCTGGTGCATTAGTGGTGGTATGATCGCACCTATCATGTTTTGCGAGCTCAAATTCTATATGCTTTCTGTAGCGCTCTAGTTAATAAGTTTTTAACCAAAACGGACTGGAAAACTTACAAAAACAGAGGTGCAACACGAGGACTTCCCAAGAGGTCACCCATCCTAGAACTACTCTCGCCCAAGCACACTTAACTGCGGAGTTCTGATGGGATCCAGCGCAATAATGCTGGTATGATCGCACCTGTCATGTTTTGCGTGCTCAAATCCTATATGCTTTCTTTTGCACGCTAATTATTCAGTTTTTATCCAAAATGGACTGTAAAACTTACAAAAAGAGAGGTGAAACAAGCACGCTTAACTGCGGAGTTCTGATAGGATCCGTTGCATTAGTGCTGGTATGGTCGCACCTGTCATGTTTTGTGTGCTCAAATCTTATATGCTTTCTGTAGCGCGCTAATTAATCAGTTTTTATCCAAAACGGACTGGAAAACTTACAAAAAGAGAGGTTCGACACGAGAACTTCCCAAGAGGTCACCCAACCTAGTACTACTCTCGCCCAAGCACGCTTAACTACGGAGTTCTGATGGAATCCGATGCATTAGTGACGGTATGATCACAACTGTCATGTTTTGCGTGCTCAAATCCTGTTTGCTTTCTGTAGCGCGCTAATTAATCAGTTTTTATCCAAAACGAACTGTAAAACTTACAAAAAGAGAGGTGCAACAAGTACGCTTAACTATGGAGTTCTGATAGGATCCGTTGAATTAGTGCTAGTATGATTGCAACGATTATATTTTGCGTGCTCAAATCCTATATGCTTTCTGTAGCGCGCTAATTAATTAGTTTTTATCCAAAACGGACTATAAAACTTACAAAAAGAGAGGTGCAACAAGCACGCTTAATTGCGGAGTTCTGATAGGATCCGTTGCATTACTGCTGGTATGATCGCACCTGTCATGTTTTGCGTGCTCAAATCCTATATGCTTTCTCTAGTGCGCTAATTAATCAGTTTTTATCCAAAACGGACTGTAAAACTTACGAAAATAGAGGTGCAACACAAAGATTTCCCAGGAGGTCACCCATCCTAGTACTGCTCTCGCACAAGCACGCTTAAGTGCGAACTTCTGATGGGATCCGGTGCATAAGTGCTGGTATGATGGCACCTGTCATGTTTTGCGTGCTCAAATCCAATATGGTTTCTCTAGCGCGCTAATTAATAAGTTTTTATCCAAAACAGACTGGAAAACTTACAAAAAGAGAGGTGCAACACGAGGACTTCCCAGTAGATCACCAATCCTAGTACTACTCACGCCCAGGCACGCTTAACTGCGGAGTTCTGATGGGATCCAGTGCATTAGTGATGGTATGATCGCACCTTTCCTGTTTTGCGTGCTCAAATCCTATATGCTTTCTGTAGCGCGCTAATTAATCAGTGTTTATCCAAAACGGTCTGGAAAACTTACAAAATGAGAGGTGCAACACGAGGACTTCCGAGGAGGTCACCCATCCTAGAACTACTCTCGCACAAGCACGATTAACTGCGGAGTTCTGGTGGGATCCGGTGCATTAGTTCTGGTATGATCACACCTGTCATGTTTTGCGTGCTGAAATCCTATATGCTTTCTGTAGTGCGCTAATTAATAAGTTTTTATCCAAAACGGACTGGAAAACTTACAAAAAGAGAGGTGTAACACGAGGACTTCCCAGGAGGTCATCTATCCTAGTACTACCTAGCACGCTTAACTGCTGAGTTCTGATGGGATCCGGTTCATTAGTGCTTGTATGATCGCACCTGTAATGTTTTGCGTGCTCAAATCCTATATGCTTTCTGTAGCACGCTATTTAATCGGATTTTATCCAAAACGGACTGGAAAAGTTACAAAAAGAGATGTGCAACACAAGGACTTCCCAGGAGGACACCCATCCAAGTACTGCTCTCGCAGCAGCACACTTAACTGTGGAGTTCTGATTGGATCCGGTTGATTAGTGCTGGTATGATCGCACCTATTATATTTTGCGTGCTCAAATCCTATATGCTTTCTGTAGCGCGCTAATTAATCAGTTTTTATCCAAAACGGACTGGAAAACTTACAAAAAGAGAGGTGCAACACGAGGACATCCGGTGCATTATTGCTGGTATGATCGTACCTATCAAGTTTTGCTTGTTCAAATCCTATATGCTTTCTGTAGAGCGCTAATTAATCAGTTTTTATCCAAAACAGACCGGAAAACTTACAAAAAGAAAGATGCAACACGAGGGCTTCCCAAGAGGTCACACATCCTAGTACTACTCTCGCCCAAGCACGCTTAACTGTGCAGTTCTGATGAGATGCAATGCATTAGTGTTGGTATGATCGCACCTGCCATGTTTTGCGTGCTCAAATCCTATATGCTACCTGTAGCGTGCTAATTATTCACTTTTAATAGAAAACGGATTGGAAAACTTACAAAGTGCATTAGTGCTGGTATGATCGCACCTGTCATGTTTTGCGAGCTCAAATCCTATATGCTTTCGATAGCGCGCTAGTTGATCAGTTTTTATCCAAAACGGACTGGAAAACTTACAAAAAGAGAGGTGCAACACGAGGACTTCCCAGGAGGTCTCCCATCCTAATACTACTCTCGCCTAACCACGCTTAACTGCGGAGTTCTAATGGGATCCGATGCATTTGTGCTGGTATGATCGCACCTGTCATGTTTTGCGTGCTCAAATCCTATATGCTTTCTGTAGTGCGCTAATTAATCAGTTTTTATCCAAAACGGACAGGAAAACATACAAAAAGAGAGGTGCAACACGAGGACTTCCCACGAGGTCTCCCATCCTAATACTACTCTCTCCTAACCACGCTTAACTGCGGAGTTCTAATGGGATCCGATGCATTTGTGCTGGTATGATCGCACCTGTCATGTTTTGCGTGCTCAAATCCTATATGCTTTCTGTAGCACGCTAATTAATCAGTTTTTATCCAAAACGGACAGGAAAACTTACAAAAAGAGAGGTGCAACAGGAGGACTTCCCAGGAGGTCTCCCATCCTAATACTACTATCGCCGAAGCATGCTTAACTGTGGAGTTCTGATGGGATCCGGTGAATAGTGCTGGTATGATCGCACCTGTCATGTTTTGCGTGCTCAACTCCTATATGATTTCTATAGCCCGCTAATTAATAAGTTTTTATCCAAAACGGACTAGAAAACATACAAAAAGAGAGGTGCAACACGAGGATTGGGATCTGGTGCATTAGTGCTGGTATGATTGCACCTGTCATGTTTTGCGTGCTCAAGTCCTATATGCTTTCTGTAGCGCTCTAGTTAATCAATTTTTAACCTAAACGGACTGGAAAACTTACAAAAAGAGAGGTGCAACACGAGGACTTCCCAGGAGGTCACCCATCCTAGTACTACTCTCTCCGAAGCACTCTTATCTGCGGAGTTCTGATGGGATCCGGTGCATAAATGCTGGTATGATCGCACCTGTCATGTTTTGCGTGCTCAAATCCTATATGCTTTCTATAGAGCGCTAGTTAATCAGTTTTTATCCAAAACGGGCTGGAAAACTTACAAAAAGAGAGGTTCAACACGAGGACTTCCCATGAGATCACCCATCCTAGTATTACTCTTGCCCAAGCAGGCTTAACTGCAAAGTTCTGATGGGATCCAGTGCATTAGTGCTGGTATGATCGCACCTGTCAAGTTTTGCGTGCTAAAATCCTATATGCTTTCTGAAGCGCTAGTTAATCAGTTTTTATCCAAAACGGGCTAGAAAACTTACAAAAATAGAAGGGCAACACGAGGACTTCCCAGGAGATCAATCTTCCTAGTACTACTCTCGCCCAAGCACGCTTAAATTCAGAGTTTTGATGTTATCCGGTGCATTAGTGCCGGTATGATCGCACCTTTCATGTTTTGCGTGCTCAAATCCTATATGCTTTCTGTAGCATGCTAACTAATTAGTTTTTATCCAAAACGGACTGGAAAACTTACAAAAAGAGAGGTGCAACACGAGGACTTCCCAGGAGATCACCCATTCTAGTACTACTCACGCCCAAGCACGCTTAATTACGGAGTTCTGATGGGATCTAGTGCATTAGTGCTGGTATGATCGCACCTGTCATGTTTTGCGTACTCAAATCCTATATGCTTTCTGTAGCGCGCTAGTTAATAAGTTGTTATCCGAAACGGACTAGAAAACATACAAAAAGAGAGGTGCAACACGAGGATTGGGATCCGGTGCATTAGTGCTGGTATGATTGCACCTGTCATGTTTTGCGTGCTCAAGTCCTATATGCTTTCTGTAGCGCTCTAGTTAATCAATTTTTAACCCAAACGGACTGGAAAACTTACAAAAAGAGAGGTGCAACACGAGGACTTCCCAGGAGGTCACCCATCCTAGTACTACTCTCTCCGAAGCACTCTTATCTGCGGAGTTCTGATGGGATCCGGTGCATTAGTGCTGGTATGATCGCACATGTCATGTTTTGCGTGCTCAAATCCTATATGCTTTCTGTAGCGCGCTAATTAATAAGTTTTTATCCAAAACGGACTGGAAAACTTACAAAAAGAGAGGTGCAACACGAGGATTTCCCAGGAGGTCACCCATCTTACTACTACTCTCGCCCCTGAAATGTTTTGCGTGCTCAAGTCCTATATGCTTTCTGTAGCGCGCTAGTTATCATATTTTATCAAAAACGGACTGGAAAACTTACAAAAAGAGAGGTGCAACAGGAGGTCACCCATCCTAGTATTACTCTCGCTTTTGTCATGTTTTGCGTGCTCAAATCCTGGATGTTTTCTGTACCGCGCTAGTTAACCAGTTTTTATCCAAAACGGACTGGAAAACTTACCAAAAGAGAGGTGCAGTACTACTCTCGCCCAAGCACGCTTAACTGCGGAGTTCTGATGAGATCCGGTGCATTAGTGCTGGTATGATCACACATATCATGTTTTGCGTGCTCGAATCCTGTATGCTTTCTGTAGCGCTCTAATTAATAAGTTTTTTATCCAAAACGGACTGGAAAACATACAAAAAGAGAGGTGCAACACGGGGACTTCCCAGGAGGTAACCCATCCTCATACGACTCTTGCCGAAGCATGCTTAACTATGGAGTTCTGATGGGATCCGATGCGTTAGTGCTGGTATGATCGCATCGGTCATGTTTTGCGTGCTGAAATCCTGTATCCTTTTTGTAGGGCGCTAATTAGAAAAATTTTATCCAAAACGGACTGGAAAATTTACAAAAATAGAGGTGCAACACGAGGACTTCCCATGAGGTCAACCATCCTAGTACTACTCTCGCCCAAGCACGCTTAACTGCGGAGTTTTGATAGGATCCGCTGCATTAGTGCTGGTATGATCCCACCGGTCATGTTTAGCGTGCTCAAATCCTGTATGCTTTTTGAAGCGCGCTAATTAATAAGTTTTTATCCAAAACGGACTGGAAAACTTACAAAAAGAGAGGTGCAACACGAGGACTTCCCAGGAGGTCATCCATTCCAGTACTATTCTCTCCAAAGCACGCTTTACTGCGGAGTTCTGAAGGGATCCAATGCATTAGTGCTGGTATGATCGCACCTGTCATGTTTTGCGTGCTCAAATCCTATATGCTTTCTGTAGCGCGCTATATAATCATTTTTCATCCAAAACGGACTGGAAAACTTACAAAAAGAGAGGTGCAACACGAGGACTTCCCAGGAAATCACCCATCCTAGTACTACTCTTGCCCAAGCACGCTTGACTTCGGAGTTTTGATGGGATTCGGTGCATTAGTGCTGGTATGATCGCACCGGTTATCGTTTGCGTGCTCAAATCCTATATATTTTCTGTAGCGTGCTAATTAATTATTTTTTATCCAAAACGGACTGGAAAACTTACAAAAAGAGAGATGCAACACGAGGACTTCCGAGGAGGTCACCCATCCTAGTACTACTATCGCCCAAGCACGCTTAACTGCGTAGTTCTGATGGGATACTGTGCATTAGTGCTGGTATGATCGAGGACTTCCCAGGAGGTAACCCATCCTAGTACTACTCTCGCCCAAGCACGCTTAAATACGGAGTTCTGATGGGATCCGGTGCATTAGTACTGGTATGATCACTCCTGTCATGTTTTGTGTGCTCAAATCCTATATGCTTTCTGTAGCGCGCTAATTATTCACTTTCTATACAAAACGGACTGGAAAACTTACAAAAAGAGAGGTGCAACACGAGTTCTGATGGGATTCAGTGAATTAGTGTTGGTATGATCGCTACTGTCATGTTTTGCGTGCTCAAATCCTATATGCTTTCTGTAGCGCGCTAATTATTCACTTTTTATACAAAACGGATTGGAAAAGTTACAAAAAGAGAGGTGCAACATGAGGACTACCATAGAGGTCACCCATCCTAGTACTACTCTCGCCCAAGCACGCTTAACTGCGGAATTCTGATGGGATCCGGTGCATTGGTGCTGGTATGATCGCAACAGTCATGTTTTGCGTGCTCAAATCCTTTATGCTTTCTATAATGCGCTAAATAATTAGTTTTTCTCCAAAACGGAGTGGAAGACATACAAAAAGAGAGGTGTAACACGAGGACTTCCCAGGAGGGCACCTATCCTAGTACTATTCTCACCCATGATTGCTTAATTGCGGAGTTCTGATGGGATCCGGTGCATTAGTGCTGGTATGATCGCACCTGTCATGTTTTGGGTGCTCAAATCCTATATGCTTTCTGTAGCATGCTAATTAATCAGTTTTTATCCGAAACGGCCTGGAAAACTTACAAAAAGAGAAGTGCAACACGAGGACTTCCCAGGAGGTCACCCATCCTAGTACTACTCTCGCCCAAGCACGCATAAATGCGGAGTTTTGATGGGATCCGGTGCATTAGTGCTGGTATAATCACACCTGCCATGTTTTGCGTGCTCAACTCCTATATGATTTCTATAGCCCGCTAATTAATCAGTTTTTATCCAAAACGGACTAGAAAAGTTACAAAAAGAGAGGTGCAACACGAGGACTTCCCGGGAGGTCACCCATCCTAGTACTACTCTCGCCCAAGCAGGTTTAACTGAGGAGTTCTGATGGGATCCGGTGCATTAGTGCTGGTATGATCGCACCTGTTATGTTTTGCGTGCTCAAATCCTATATACTTTGTGTAGCGCGCAAACTAATTAGTTTTTCTCCAAAACGGACTGGAAAACTTACAAAAAGAGAGGTGCAACACGAGGACTTCCTAGGAGGTCTCCCATCCTAGTACTATTCTCGCCCAAGAACGCTTAACTACGGAGTTCTGATGGGATCCGGTGCATTAGTGCTGGTATGATCGCACCTGCCATGTTTTGCGTGCTCAACTCCTATATGCTTTCTGTAGCGCGCTAGTTAATCAGTATTTATCCAAAACGGACTGGAACACTTACAAAAAGAGAGGTGCAACACGAGGACTTAACAGGAGGTCACCAATCCTAGTACTACTCTCGCCCAAGCACGCTTAACTACGGACTTCTGATGTGATCCGGTGCATTAGTGCTGGTATGATCGCATGCCATGTTTTGCGAGCTCAACTCCTATATGATTTCTATAGCGCGCTAGTTAATCAGTTTTTATCCAAAACGGATTGGAAAAGTTAAAAAAAAAGAGGTGCAACATGAGGACTACCCAGGAGATGACCCATCCTAGTACTACTCACGCCAAAGCTCGCTTAACTGCGGAGTTCTGATGGGATCCAGTGGATTAGTGTTGGTATGATCGCACCTGTCATGTTTTGCGTGCTCAAATCCTATATGTTTTCTGTAGCGCGCTAATTATTTAATTTTTCTCCAGAACGGACTGGAAAACTTACAAAAAGAGAGGTGCAACACGAGGACTTCCGAGGAGCATTAGTGTTGGTATGATCGCATCTGTCATGTTTTGCGTGCTCAAATCCTATATGCTTTCTATAGCGCGCTAATTAATCAGTTTTTATCCAAAACGGACTGGAACACTTACAAAAAAAAGGTGCAACACGAGGACTTAACAGGAGGTCACCAATCCTAGTACTACTCTCGCCCAAGCACGCTTAACTACGGACTTCTGATGTGATCCGGTGCATTAGTGCTGGTATGATCGCATGCCATGTTTTGCGAGCTCAACTCCTATATGATTTCTATAGCGCGCTAGTTAATCAGTTTTTATCCAAAACGGATTGGAAAAGTTAAAAAAAAAGAGGTGCAACATGAGGACTACCCAGGAGATGACCCATCCTAGTACTACTCACGCCAAAGCTCGCTTAACTGCGGAGTTCTGATGGGATCCAGTGGATTAGTGTTGGTATGATCGCACCTGTCATGTTTTGCGTGCTCAAATCCTATATGTTTTCTGTAGCGCGCTAATTATTTAATTTTTCTCCAGAACGGACTGGAAAACTTACAAAAAGAGAGGTGCAACACGAGGACTTCCGAGGAGCATTAGTGTTGGTATGATCGCATCTGTCATGTTTTGCGTGCTCAAATCCTATATGCTTTCTATAGCGCGCTAATTAATCAGTTTTTATCCAAAACGGACTGGAACACTTACAAAAAAAAGGTGCAACACGAGGACTTAACAGGAGGTCACCAATCCTAGTACTACTCTCGCCCAAGCACGCTTAACTACGGACTTCTGATGTGATCCGGTGCATTAGTGCTGGTATGATCGCATGCCATGTTTTGCGAGCTCAACTCCTATATGATTTCTATAGCGCGCTAGTTAATCAGTTTTTATCCAAAACGGATTGGAAAAGTTAAAAAAAAAGAGGTGCAACATGAGGACTACCCAGGAGATGACCCATCCTAGTACTACTCACGCCAAAGCTCGCTTAACTGCGGAGTTCTGATGGGATCCAGTGGATTAGTGTTGGTATGATCGCACCTGTCATGTTTTGCGTGCTCAAATCCTATATGTTTTCTGTAGCGCGCTAATTATTTAATTTTTCTCCAGAACGGACTGGAAAACTTACAAAAAGAGAGGTGCAACACGAGGACTTCCGAGGAGCATTAGTGTTGGTATGATCGCATCTGTCATGTTTTGCGTGCTCAAATCCTATATGCTTTCTATAGCGCGCTAATTAATCAGTTTTTATCCAAAACGGACTGGAACACTTACAAAAAAAAGGTGCAACACGAGGACTTAACAGGAGGTCACCAATCCTAGTACTACTCTCGCCCAAGCACGCTTAACTACGGACTTCTGATGTGATCCGGTGCATTAGTGCTGGTATGATCGCATGCCATGTTTTGCGAGCTCAACTCCTATATGATTTCTATAGCGCGCTAGTTAATCAGTTTTTATCCAAAACGGATTGGAAAAGTTAAAAAAAAAGAGGTGCAACATGAGGACTACCCAGGAGATGACCCATCCTAGTACTACTCACGCCAAAGCTCGCTTAACTGCGGAGTTCTGATGGGATCCAGTGGATTAGTGTTGGTATGATCGCACCTGTCATGTTTTGCGTGCTCAAATCCTATATGTTTTCTGTAGCGCGCTAATTATTTAATTTTTCTCCAGAACGGACTGGAAAACTTACAAAAAGAAAGGTGCAACACGAGGACTTCCGAGGAGCATTAGTGTTGGTATGATCGCATCTGTCATGTTTTGCGTGCTCAAATCCTATATGCTTTCTATAGCGCGCTAATTAATCAGTTTTTATCCAAAACGGACTGGAACACTTACAAAAAAAAGGTGCAACACGAGGACTTAACAGGAGGTCACCAATCCTAGTACTACTCTCGCCCAAGCACGCTTAACTACGGACATCTGATGTGATCCGGTGCATTAGTGCTGGTATGATCGCATGCCATGTTTTGCGAGCTCAACTCCTATATGATTTCTATAGCGCGCTAGTTAATCAGTTTTTATACAAAACGGATTGGAAAAGTTAAAAAAAAAGAGGTGCAACATGAGGACTACCCAGGAGATGACCCATCCTAGTACTACTCACGCCAAAGCTCGCTTAACTGCGGAGTTCTGATGGGATCCAGTGGATTAGTGTTGGTATGATCGCACCTGTCATGTTTTGCGTGCTCAAATCCTATATGTTTTCTGTAGCGCGCTAATTATTTAATTTTTCTCCAGAACGGACTGGAAAACTTACAAAAAGAGAGGTGCAACACGAGGACTTCCGAGGAGCATTAGTGTTGGTATGATCGCATCTGTCATGTTTTGCGTGCTCAAATCCTATATGCTTTCTATAGCGCGCTAATTAATCAGTTTTTATCCAAAACGGACTGGAACACTTACAAAAAAAAGGTGCAACACGAGGACTTAACAGGAGGTCACCAATCCTAGTACTACTCTCGCCCAAGCACGCTTAACTACGGACTTCTGATGTGATCCGGTGCATTAGTGCTGGTATGATCGCATGCCATGTTTTGCGAGCTCAACTCCTATATGATTTCTATAGCGCGCTAGTTAATCAGTTTTTATCCAAAACGGATTGGAAAAGTTAAAAAAAAAGAGGTGCAACATGAGGACTACCCAGGAGATGACCCATCCTAGTACTACTCACGCCAAAGCTCGCTTAACTGCGGAGTTCTGATGGGATCCAGTGGATTAGTGTTGGTATGATCGCACCTGTCATGTTTTGCGTGCTCAAATCCTATATGTTTTCTGTAGCGCGCTAATTATTTAATTTTTCTCCAGAACGGACTGGAAAACTTACAAAAAGAGAGGTGCAACACGAGGACTTCCGAGGAGCATTAGTGTTGGTATGATCGCATCTGTCATGTTTTGCGTGCTCAAATCCTATATGCTTTCTATAGCGCGCTAATTAATCAGTTTTTATCCAAAACGGACTGGAACACTTACAAAAAAAAGGTGCAACACGAGGACTTAACAGGAGGTCACCAATCCTAGTACTACTCTCGCCCAAGCACGCTTAACTACGGACATCTGATGTGATCCGGTGCATTAGTGCTGGTATGATCGCATGCCATGTTTTGCGAGCTCAACTCCTATATGATTTCTATAGCGCGCTAGTTAATCAGTTTTTATACAAAACGGATTGGAAAAGTTAAAAAAAAAGAGGTGCAACATGAGGACTACCCAGGAGATGACCCATCCTAGTACTACTCACGCCAAAGCTCGCTTAACTGCGGAGTTCTGATGGGATCCAGTGGATTAGTGTTGGTATGATCGCACCTGTCATGTTTTGCGTGCTCAAATCCTATATGTTTTCTGTAGCGCGCTAATTATTTAATTTTTCTCCAGAACGGACTGGAAAACTTACAAAAAGAGAGGTGCAACACGAGGACTTCCGAGGAGCATTAGTGTTGGTATGATCGCATCTGTCATGTTTTGCGTGCTCAAATCCTATATGCTTTCTATAGCGCGCTAATTAATCAGTTTTTATCCAAAATGGACAGGAAAAGTTAAAAAAAAAAGGTGCAACACGAGGACTACCCAGGAGATGACCCATCCTAGTACTACTCACGCCAAAGCTCGCTTAACTGCGGAGTTCTGATGGGATCCAGTGCATTAGTGTTGGTATGATCACACCTGTCATGTTTTGCGTGCTCAAATCCTATATGCTTTCTGTAGCGCGCTAATTAATTAGTTTTTCTCCAGAACGGACTGGAAAACTTACAAAAAGAGAGGTGCAACACGAGGACTTCCGAGGAGCATTAGTGTTGGTATGATCGCATCTGTCATGTTTTGCGTGCTCAAATCCTATATGCTTTCTGTAGCTTGCTAATTAATCAGTTTTTATACAAAATGGACTGGAAAACTTACAAAAAGATAGCTGCAACACGACGACTTCCCAGGAGGTCACCCATCCTAATACTACTTTCGCCCAAGCACGCTTAACTGCGGAGTTCTGATGGGATCCGATGCATTAGTGGTGGTATGGTCGCACAAATCATGTTTTGCATGCTCAAATCCTACATGATTTCTGTAGCGCGCAAATTAAACAGTTTTTATCCAAACAGGACTGGAAAAGTTACAAAAAGAGAGGTGCAACACGAGGACTTCCTAGGAAGTCACCCATCCTAGTATTACTCTCGCACAAGCATGCTTGAATGTGGAGTTCTGATGGGATCCGGTGCATTAGTGCTGGTATGATCGCACATGTCATGTTTTGCGTGCTCAAATCCTATATGCTTTCTGTAACGCGCTAATTAATCAGTTTTTACCCAAAACGGACTAGAAAACTTACAAAAAGAGAGGTGTAACACGAGGACTTTCCAGGAGGTCATCCATCCTAGTACTACTCTTGCCGAAGCACGCTTAACTGCGGAGTTCTGATGGGATCCGGTGCATTAGTACTGGTATGATCGCACCTGTCATGTTTTGCGTGCTCAAATCCTATATGTTTTCTGTAGCGCGCTAATTAATCTATTTTTACCCAAAACGGACTAGAAAACATACAAAATGGGAGGTGCAACACAAGGACTTCCTAGGATGTCACCCATCCTAGTACTGCTCTCGCCCAAGCACGCTTAACTGTGGAGTTCTGAAGGGATCCTGTGCATTAGTGACGGTTTGATCGCACCTGTCATGTTTTGCGTGGTCAAATACTATATGCTTTCCGTAGCGCGCAAATTAATCTGTTTTTATCCAAATAGGACTGGAAAACTTACAAAAAGAGAGGTGCAACACGAGGACTTCCCAGGAAGTCACCCATCCTAGTACTACTCTCGCACAAGCATGCTTGAATGTAGAGTTCGGATGGGATCCGGTGCATTAGTGCTGGTATGATCGCACCTGTCATGTTTTGCGTGCTCCAATCCTATATGTTTTCTGTAGCGCGCTAATTAATCAGTTTTTACCCAAAACGGACTAGAAAACTTACATAAGGAGATGTGCAAAAAGAGGACGTCCCAGGAGGTCATCCATCCTAGTACTACTCTCGCCCAAGCACGCTTAACTGCGGAGTTCTGATGGGATCCGATGGATTAGTGCTGATATGGCCGCACAATGCATGTTTTCCGTGCTCAAATCCTACATGATATCTGTAGCGCGCAAATTAAACAGTTTTTATCCAAAAAGGACTGGAAAAGTTACAAAAAGAGAGGTGCAACACGAAGACTTCCCAGGAGGTCACCCATCCTAGTACTACTCTCGCCCAAGCACGCTTGAATGCGGAGTTCGAATGGGATCCGGTACGTTAGTGATGGTATGATCGCACATGTCATGTTTTGCGTGCTCAAATCCTATATGCTTTCTGTAGCGCGCTAATTAATCAGTTTTTACCCAAAATGGACTAGAAAACATACAAAATGAGAGGTGTAACACGAGGACTTTCCAAGAGGTCATCCATCCTGGTACTACTCTCGCCGAAGCACGCTTAACTGCGGAGTTCTGATGGGATCCGGTGCATTAGTACTGGTATGATCGCACCTGTCATGTTTTGCGTGCTCAAATCCTATATGTTTTCTGTGGCGCGCTAATTAATCTATTTTTACCCAAAACGGACTAGAAAAATTACAAAAAGAGAGGTGCAACACGAGGACTTCCCAAGATGTCACCAATCCTAGTACTACTCTCGCTCAAGCACGCTTAACTGTGGAGTTCTGAAGGGATCCTCTGCATTAGTGACGATTTGATCGCACCTGTCATGTTTTGCGTGCTCAAACACTATATGCTTTCTGTAGCGCGCTAATTAATCACTTTTTATCCAAAACGGACTGGAAAACTTACAAAAAGTGAGGTGCAACACGAAGACTTCCCAGGAGGTCACCTATCCTAGTACTACTCTCGCCCAAGCACGCTTGACTTCGGGGTTCTGATGGGATCTGGTGCATTAGTGCTGGTATGATCGTACCTGTCATGTTTTGCGTGCTCAAATCCTATATCCTTTCTGTAGCGCGCTAATTAAAAACTTACAAAAAGAGAGGTGCAACACGAGGACTTCCCAGGAGGTGACGCATCCTAGTACTACTCTCGCCCAAGCACGCTTGACTGCGGGGTTCTGATGGGATCCGGTGCATTAGTGCTGGTATGATCACACCTATCATTTTTATCCAAACAGGACTAGAAAAGTTACAAAAAGAGAGGTGCAACACGAGGACTTCCAGGAGGTCACCCATCCTTGTACTACTCTCGCCCAAGCACGCTTAACTGCGGAGTTCTGATGGGATCCGGTGCATTAGTGATGGTATGATCGCACCTGTCATGTTTTGCGTGCTCAAATCCTATATGCTTTCTGTAGCACGCTAATTTTTCAGTTTTTATCCAAAACGGACTGGAAAACTTAAAAATAGAGAGGTGCAACAAGAGGACTTCCCAGGAGGTCACCCATCCTAGTACTACTCTTGCCCAAGCACGCTTGACTTCGGGGTTCTGATGGGATCCAATGCATTAGTGTTGGTATGATCGCAATTGTGATGGTCTGGGTGCTCAAATCATATATGCTTTCTGTAGTGCGCTAATTAATCAGTTTTTATCCAAAACGGACTGGAAAACTTAAAAAAAGAGAGGTGCAACACGAGGACTTCGTAGGAGGTCACCCATCCTAGTACTACTCTCGTCCAAGCATGCTTAATTGCGGAGTTCTGATGGGATCCAATGCATTAGTGCTGGTATGATCGCACCTGTCATGTTTTGCGTGCTCAAATCCTATATGCTTTCTGTAGCGCGCTAATTAATCCGTTTTTATCCAAAACGGTCTGGAAAACTGACAAAAAGAGAGGTGCAACACGAGGACTTCCCAGTAGATAACCCATCAAAGTACTGTTCTCGCCCAAGCACGCTTATCTGCGGAGTTCTGATGGGATCCGGTGCATTAGTGCTGGTATGATCGCACCTGTCATGTTTTGCGTGCTCAAATCCTATATGCTTTCTATAGCGCGCTAATTAATAAGTTTTTATCCAAAATGGATTGGAAAACTTACAAAAAGAGAGGTGCAACACTAGGACTTCCCAGGAGGTCACCAATCCTAGTACTACTCTCTCCAAGGCACGCTTAACTTCGGGGTTCTGAAGGGATCCGTTGCATTAGTGCTAGTATGATCGCACCTGTCATGTTTTTCGTGCTCAAATCGTATAGGCTTTCTGTAGCGCGCTATTTAATCAGTTTTTATCCAAAACGGACTGGAAAACTTACAAAAAGAGAGGTGCAACACGAGGGCTTCTCAGGAGGTCACCTATTCTAGTACTACTCTCGCCCAAGCACGCTTAACTGTGGAGTTCTGAAGGGATCCGGTGCATTAGGGATGGTTTGATCTCACCTGTCATGTTTTGCATGCTCAAATCCTATATGCTTTCTGTAGCGCGCTAATTAATCAATTTTTATCCAAAACGGACTGGAAAACTTACAAAAAAGAGGTGCAACACGAGGACTTCCCAGGAGGTCACCCATCCTAGTACTACTCTCACCCAAGATCGCTTGACTGCGGGGTTCTGATGGGATCCGGTGCATTAGTGCTGGTATGATCCCACCTGTCATGTTTTGCGTGCTCAAATCCTATATGCTTTCTGTAGCGCGCTAATTATAAACGTACAAAAAGAGAGGGGCAACACGAGGACTTCCCAGGAGGTCACCCATCCTAGTACTATTCTCGCCCAAACACGCTTAACTGCGGAGTTTTGATGGGATCCAGTGCAATAGTGCTAGTATGATCCCACCTGTCATGTTTTGCGTGCTCAAATCCTATATGCTTTCTGTAGCACGCTAGTTATTCAGTTTTTATCAAAAACGGACTGGAAAACTTAAAAAAAGAGAGGTGCAACACGAGGATTTCCGAGGAGATCACCCATCCTAGTACTACTCTCTCCCAAGCACGCTTAACTGCGGAGTTCTGATGGGATCCAGTGCATTAGTGCTGGTATGATCACACCTGTCTTATTTTGCGTGGTCAAATCCTATATTCTTTCTGTAGCGTGCTAGTTAATAAGTTTTTATCCAAAACGGACTGGAAAACTCACAAAAAGAGAGGTACTCACCCATCCAAGTACTACTCTTGCCCAAGCACTCTTAACTTTGGGGTTCTAATGGGATCCGGTGCATTAGTGTTGGTATGATCGCACTTGTCAGGTTTTGCGTGCTCAAATCCTATATGTTTTCTGTAGCGCGCTAATTAATCAGTTTTTATCCAAAACAGATTAGTACTTCTCTCGCCCAAGCATGCTTAACTGCGGAGTTCTGATGGGATCCAATGCATTAGTGCTGGTATGATCGCACCTTTCAGTTTTGCGTGCTCAAATCCTATATGCTTTCTGTAGCGCGCTAATTAATCCATTTTTATCCAAAACGGACTGGAAAACTGACAAAAAGAGAGGTGCAACACGAGGACTTCCCAGTAGATAACCCATCACAGTACTTCTGAAGGGATCCGTTGCATTAGTGCTAGTTTGATCGCACGAGGGCTTCTCAGGAGGTCACCCATCCTAGTACTATTCTCGCCCAAACACGCTTAACTGCGGAGTTCTGATGGGATCCAGTGCAATAGTGCTGGTATGATCGCACCTGTCATGTTTTGCTTGCTCAAATCCTATATGCTTTCTGTACCGTGCTAGTTAATAAGTTTTTATCCAAAACGGACTGGAAAACTCACAAATAGAGAGTTGCAACATGAGGACTTCCCAGGAGGTCACCCATCCTAGTCCTACTCTTGCCCAAGCACGCTTAACTTCGGGGTTCTGATGAGATCCGGTGCATTTGTGCTGGTATGATCGCAATTGTCATGTTTTGCGTGCTCAAATCCCATATGCTTTCTGTAGTGCGCTAATTAATCAGTTTTTATCCAAAACGGACTGGAAAACTTAAAAAAAGAGTGGTGCAACACGAGGACTTCCCAGGAGGTCACCCATCCTAGTACTACTCTCGCCCAAGCATGCTTAACTGCGGAGTTCTGATCGGATCCAATGCATTAGTTCTGGTATGATCGCACCTGTCATGTTTGCGGTGCTCAAATCCTATATGCTTTCAGTAGCGCGCTAATTAATCCGTCTTTATCCAAAACGGACTGGAAAACTGACAAAAAGAGAGGTGCAACACGAGGACTTCCCAGTAGATAACCCATCACAGTACTGCTCTCTCCCAAGCACGCTTAACTACAGAGTTCTAATGGGATCCTGTGCATTAGTGCTGGTATGATCGCACCTTTCATGTTTTGCGTGCTCAAATCCTATATGCTTTCTGTAGCGCGCTAATTAATAAGTTTTTATCGATAACGGACTTGAAAACTTACAAAATGAGAGGTGCAACACGAGAAATTCCCAGGAGGTCACCCATCCTAGTACTACTCTCGCCCAGGCACACTTAACTTCGGGGTTCTAAAGGTATCCGTTGCATTAGTGCTAGTATGATCGCACCTGTCATGTCTTTCGTGCTCAAATCATATTGGCTTTTTGTAGTGCGCTAATTAATCAGTTTTTATCCAAAACGGACTAGAAAACTTACAAAAAGAGAGGTGCAACACAAGGATTTCCCATCCTAGTACTACTCTCTCCCAAGCACGCTTAACTACGGAGTTCTGATGGGATCTAGTGCATTAGTGCTGGTATGATCACAATTGTTATGTTTTGCGTACTCAAATCCTATATGCTTTCTGTACCGCGCTAATTAATCAGTTTTTACCCAAAACGGAATGGAAAACTTACAAAAAGAGAGGTGCAACACGAGAACTTCCCAGGAAGTCACCCATCCTAGTACTACTCTCGCCCAAGCACGCTTGACTACGGGGTTCTGATGGGATCCGGTGCATTAGTGCTGGAATGATCGCACCTGTCATGTTTTGCGTGCTCAAATCCTATATGCTTTTTGTAGCGCGCTAATTAAAAACTTACAAAAAGAGAGGTGCAACACGAGGACTGCCCAGGAGGTCACCCATCCTATTACTACTCTTGCCCAAGCACGCTTAACTTCAGGGTTCTTGATGGAAATAAAGGAGTGGACCCTAACTTGAAGGACTTTGGAGGACAAGCATTAAGGGTAGATGGTCCTATGACTAGGAGCTAAAAGAAGAGACTTGAAGAATTTGCTACTAGCATCATGTTTGGGGAACACTTAGAAGAATTTGGAGTTTTTAATTCTACTTTTAATAATTTTTGTGTAAAGATTTGTAATAAATAATGCCTTGTTAGTTAAATGGAATTTTTAGAAGTCTTTTTTATATTTTCATGACATGTATCAATTGGTCAAGGTATGACCAATTCATGACCAATTTCATGTGCACAAGAGGGGCAAAATAGGCGCTAGTTTTAGGCCTTTTTAGTGATCATGTGAGGTGCACATGTAAGAGGCAAGGAAGGCTTCTATAAATAGCCTTGAATAATCACATTGTAGACACTTTTTGATATAATAGAAATTGGATTGAATCCTTTTGTGAGAGCATTTTTCTCTCTTGAATTCATAGCTCTTTGAGCATGAAGCAAATGGTCTTATCAATGGAATCAAGTCCATTGTGGCGATCAAACAAGGATTATCAAATTGCCTAGGCAATTTGTGGCTCCCTACTTTTAATTCTTCCATCTTCTTCTTCTTCTCCATTCTTTTATTTTGCGCCATTTATGCCTTACTTTATATTCATGTCTTAATTTTTATGCGCCTCTTTCTTCTCCATATCTTATGTTCATTTCTTTTATCCTCCTCTTTCAAGCATTTTAAGGAGATGGAAACCCAAGTGAACTAGATCCGTTATGAACATCCCCATCATTTGGTATCTCGAGCCATGGTGTTCATTGGGTAGTTCTTGATTTTGATCCTCTTTTTCCGGATTGCGGGAATTGAATCATGGATCCTTGGTTCTCCTTGCTTGATTTTTGATTTCTCTCTTTTTTTCCAATTTTCGTATTCTGAAATTTCTGCAATTTTCTGCCTAATTGGTTGGGAATTTGGTGATTTGGAGTTAAAATTTGGATTCCTCATAGTGGAAAACTTTAGGATCAAGTGTTGATTAAAAAATTCTGCACATGTGTTCTTGAGTGTTCTTGGACGTTCATGCTTGTTTCTTGCCTATTTGATGATTGAATCTAAAATTTGAGTTGATATTCTTCATATACATGTTCTTGTGCACAAAACCCATCCATTTTTTTGAGTCTCTTTGTTCAAATTTTTTGTGTTTAAGTTGTGTGTTCTTATACACACTAAGTGTTTGTGAAAATACCTAAGAAAAATTTTGTGTTTGAGTCTAGCTTTCTTTCTTTCTTGTTTCCATTTTGTTCATGGATTTCCTTCATATTTGTATTGTTTTGTGCCCCATTAATCTTGTTAGCTAGCTTTTCTACCTTACAATACACTTGAACACCTTGTCCGTTTATTCTACATTCATTCTATCTTTGATTCCTAGTGATTTGTGTGCAAGAAAAAAAAAGTTGCTTTGCAATATAAAAAAAAAACAGAGCATTTGCGCAAATATCAAAAAAAAAAAAAAAGAGGTGCAATATACAAAAGAAGAAAACAATTCATATACGTATGTTTGTTCTTAATCATCGATTTGCACACTTTCACGTTGTTTATCCACATATTATGCCCTATACACTTTCCTTCTACATTGGTGTTATTCTTGTTCACATCCATTATTGCTTTGGTGAATCCTAGCTAGCATCTTATTTTTCTTGACTTTGTCTAGTTTTCTTAGTACTCTTTTCTTGTGCCTTTGTCAACATAATTACTCCATTTTTGTGTGCTATTTTCTTTGATTGAGTTAGCTTTTATTGCTTGTCTTTATTTGACCTCTTCGTTGTGTCTTTGAGTATTTCTTCATTTGTACTCTTGTGTCACGTGTTGGCTTAGATATTTTGCTACTTCTTGAGGGTTTGCCACTTTGGATCCATTAATTTGAGTAATTGACATAAGACTTTGATTATTTGTGCTCTTTTTGCTATGATAGTCGAGGGACGTTGAGTGGTAAAAGGCAAGAGTGTGACATTATAGAAAAAGCCTTTAAAGTGTGAAACACGAGTGGATTTGAGTGATACATTTCTTGTGAGTTTGTGTGATTTGTGAGGTCCTTAGGATAGACTATTATTTTTCTCTTTTGCTTTGATGTATTCTTTTCTTATTTTTGGTTTAGTTTGAGCTACTTGGCTTGCATAGATATTTTTCATTTTTATTCTATTTTTTCTCATCATGGACAATCAAACTCCTAATACTATACTCTTGGAGCAATTAACATCACAAATGAAGCAAATTATGTCCAAGGAATTTGACGGAATATATAAAACCTTGGACAAAATTCAAAGCTCCAACAAGGGGAAGGAAAAAGTCCATTCCTCCCCAAGGGTAAGTGAAGGTATACCCTCTCCTTTTCTTAATGCTACTTCATCTCATGTCACTAGAAATGTTGCTCATAACTCTCGAAATGTTAATGATGAACTTGCACATGGTAGGCATCATGCATATCATACCTTGACTAGTGGAAGTGACGATGAATTGCATGCACACTCTAGGCATCATAGGCATCGAAATAATGCTCATATTCATGATAATTTGCATCATATGCCTAGACATGGAGCCTTTGACCCACGGCCTAACCAACGGTTTGGTCAAGGGAATGTTCTTGATGACATTCCCCAATTTGGTGATCCTAGGCTTGAAAATAGGTACTTAGGTCTGAAGTTGGAGATTCCCACTTTTGATGGGAATGTGAATCCCGAAAAGTACCTTGAATGGGAAATGCGCCTGGATCAAATCTTTGAGGCGCAACAGTTTGATGATGAGAGGAAGCCCTTGCTACGGTGCATTTGACTAATTATGCTTTATTATGTTGGGATAATCATAAAAAGACAATCTTACCTTTCCATCCTCTCCATAGTTGGGAGGAATTAAAGGTGCGGTTTAGGCAACGTTGGGTGCCCCCACATTACATCAAAGAATTGCATAGGAAGCTTCAAATTATCTCCCAAGGTTCCAAAAGTGTGGAGGCCTATTATAGGGAGATGTGGGTGGCTCTAACTAGAGCCAACATTGTTGAGAGTGAAGAGGCTACTATGGCAAGGTTCATAGATGGATTGCATCCTAGGATTAGAGACATTGTAGAATTACATGATCATGCATCCATGGATTCATTATTGCACCAATGTCATAGGGTGGAAGCCCAATTGAAAAGGCAAGATAGAGATCATGCATATTATTCAAAAAATTATAAATCTCAATCTTCTTTTGGACGTTTTCCTTCAAAAAGTTTTCAAAAAAATGATTTCAAAAATTCATTTGATAAAGATGGCAAGAGTGGCTCCAATAAAAATTGGAAAAAGAGCCACAATGATCATGAGAAAAGCCACGGCCAAAGGGGAGTTAGTGATTCTCCTCCCTCAACTTCCAAGCTTAAGGGAGTTGGCCATGGTCAAAGCCATAAATCAAGTGAAATCAAGTGTTTTAAGTGTTTGGGTAGAGGTCACATTGCCTCTCAATGCCCCACAAAAAAGACTATGATGTGCGTTGATGGGGTTTATGATTCTCATTCTAATTCCTCTAATGATGAGCTTTCTTCGACCCATTCCTCTTCTTATGCTTCTTCTAGTGATGATGAATTGTACCCCAATGAAGGAGATTTGTTGGTTGTTAGGAGGATTTTGGGGAGTCACCCCAAAGAAGATGACAATACTCAAAGAGAAAATATTTTTCACACTAGGTGCTTGGTGAAAAATGCCACCTGTTCTTTGATTATAGATAGTGGCTCATGTGTGAATGTGGCAAGCACAAGACTAGTGTCCAAGCTTAATTTGCCTACTACTCCCCATCCTAGGCCATATAAACTTCAATGGCTTAATGATAATGGTGAATTGCTTGTTGACAAGCAAGTTTTGGTGGAGTTAACCATAGGCAAATATTGTGATAGCATTGTGTGCGATGTGGTACCTATGGAGGCCGCCCATATCCTTTTTGGGAGGCCTTGGCAATTTGATAGAAATGCTATTCATGATGGGCACTCAAACAAGTATTCTTTTGAGTATAAGGGTTCCAAATTGACCCTTGTTCCTTTGAGTCCCAAAGAGGTGAGTCATGATCAACACCTCATGAAAAAGAAAAGAGAAAAAGAGCAATTGGCCTTGAAACAAGCCAATAAGGGTTTCACTAACCCTTTTGCTAGTGAGACATGTGAAAAGAGCTCAAAAAGCTCTTTCAAGGCTAAGCAATGCGCTAAGGGCCTTGGTGGGGATGAATCATCTTCTCATTCCAATCTTCTTGTATCTAAACATGAGTTTAAGCACTTATTTTTGGCTCACAAGACCATGTATCTTATGATTCCTCATGATATGTGTTTAAATGTTGTTTCTAACAATGATAATCATGTGGTTCCTAGTGCTTTTTCTTCTATGTTGGATAGGTACAAAGATGTGTTTCCACATGAGACACCAAAGGGATTGCCACCAATCCGTGGTATTGAGCACCAAATTGATTTCATACCGGGTTCTTCAATTCCAAATAGACCCGCTTATAGAGAAAATCCACAAGAGAGTGAAGAGATACAAAGGCAAGTGGATGACCTCATGAGCAAAGGGTGGATTAGAGAGAGTTTGAGCCCTTGCGCGGTGCCGGTCATTTTGGTGCCCAAAAAGGATGGTAAATGGAGAATGTGTTGTGATTGTAGACCTATCAATGCAATCACAATAAGGTATAGACATCCTATCCCTAGACTTGATGACCTTCTTGATGAGTTATGTGGTGCTTCTTTGTTTTCTAAAATTGATTTGAAAAGTGGGTACCATCAAATTCGTATGAAAGAAGGTGATGAATGGAAAACGGCTTTTAAAACTAAATTTGGTTTGTGTGAATGGTTGGTAATGCCGTTTGGACTTTCAAATGCTCCTAGTACCTTTATGAGGTTGATGCATCATGTTTTGAGGAAATTTATGGGTAAATTTGTGGTGGTTTATTTTGATGATATCCTCATTTATTCGAAATAATTTGATGAACACTTGGAGCATGTTGAACTTGTTTTGAAAACTTTGAGAGATGCTACTTTGTTTGCTAATCTTGAGAAATGTTCTTTTTGTATGCCTAAAGTTACATTTTTAGGATTTGTGATTAGTGAGCATGGTGTACATGTTGATGATGAAAAGGTTAAGGCTATCCTTGAATGGCCGCGACCTACTTGTGTGAAACATGTGAGGAGTTTTCATGGTTTGGCAAGCTTCTATAGGAGGTTTGTCAAGGATTTTAGCACAATTGCTTCTCCTCTAAATGAATTGGTGAAAAGTGGTGTGACATTCCATTGGGGACAAAAACAAGAGGAAGCTTTTGCCGCCTTGAAAGATAGGTTGACAAACGCTCCCATCTTGGCTCTTCCTAACTTTGAAAAATCCTTTGAATTGGAATGTGATGCCTCAAATATAGGTATAGGGGCTATTCTTCTTCAAGAAAGCCACCCTATAGCCTACTTTAGTGAAAAGTTGAGTGGTGCTTGTCTTAATTACCCCACTTATGATACAGAATTGTATACTTTGATTAGGGCGCTTCAAGTTTGGCAACATTATTTGCTCCTAAGGGAATTTGTCATTCATAGTGATCATGAGTCCCTCAAGTACCTTAAAGGTCAAGGGAAGCTTAATAGGCGCCATGCTAAGTGGGTGGAATTTTTGGAACAATTTTCATATGTGATTAAGCATAAGCAAGGCAAGGCCAACAAGGTGGCCGATGCTTTATCTAGGAGATATAGTCTCCTTTCCACTCTTGATTCTCATTTTGTTGGTTTTGATTCTATAAAGGACTTGTATGCTAGTGATAAACATTTTGGTCCTATTTTTGGTGATTTATGTGAGTTGGCCGCCAAGAATATCATTAAGGCACATGATGACTATTATCTTGTTGAGGGATTTCTTTTTAAGGCTAATTTGCTTTGTGTGCCTCAAGGTTCTCTTAGGTATTTGCTTGTGGTGGAAGCTCATGAAGGAGGCTTGATGGGTCACTTTGGAGTGGCTAAAACATTTGATATCTTACATGCCAAATTTTATTGGCCTCATATGCGCATTCATGTGCAACGGCATTGTAAGAGGTGTATTGTGTGTAAAAAGGCTAAGTCTAGGCTTATGCCTCATGGTTTGTATCTCCCTCTCCCCATTCCTAATTCCCCTTGGACTCATATTTCTATGGATTTTGTTCTTGGTTTGCCTCGCTCTAAGAGGGATAAAGATAGCATCTTTGTTATTGTTGATAGATTTTCCAAGATGGCTCATTTTGTGCCTTGTGCTAAATGTGATGATGCTACTCATGTTGCTAACTTGTTTTTTGATAATATTGTGCGATTGCATGGGGTGCCCTTGAATATTGTGAGTGATAGGGATGCTAAATTCTTGTCACATTTTTTGAGAACACTTTGGGCCAAACTTGGTACTAAGTTGTCTTTCTCCACTACTTGTCATCCTCAAACGGATGGACAAACGGAAGTTGTAAATAGAACTTTGGGCACTTTGTTGAGATCTTTTGTTTCTAAAAATTTGAAATCTTTGGAAGAGTCCTTATCTTTTGTTGAGTTTGCTTACAATAGGGTGCCTCACTCTACTACTAAGCACTCACCATTTGAAATTGTTTATGGATTTAACCCCCTAACCCCTTCGGATTTGTTGCCTATTCCTCTTGATAATTCTTTGTTGCATAAAGATGGTGAGGCTAAAGCTTCTTATGTGAAGAAGCTACATGCTAAGGTGAAGGCGCAAATTGAAAAACAAGTAGCCCATTATGAGAGATTGGCCAACAAGAAGAAAAAGGCCGTGAACTTTGAACCGGGAGATTGGGTTTGGGTACATTTTCGAAAGGAAAGGTTTCCAAATGAAAGGAAATCTAAGTTTCATCCTAGAGGTGGAGGTCCTTTTCAAATTTTGGAGAAAGTGAACGAGAATGCCTACAAAGTGGATTTGCGAGGTGAGCATAATATTTCTTCCACTTTCAATGTAAGTGATGTCTCTTTTTTTGATGTAGGTGATTCCAAAGTGGATTCAAGGACGAATCCTCTCTATGGAGGAGAGGATGATGGAAATAAAGGAGTGGACCCTAACTTGAAGGACTTTGGAGGACAAGCATTAAGGGTAGATGGTCCTATGACTAGGAGCAAAAAGAAGAGACTAGAAGAATTTGCTACTAGCATCATGTTTGGGGAACACTTAGAAGAATTTGGAGTTTTTAATTCTACTTTTAATAATTTTAGTGTAAAGATTTGTAATAAATAATGCCTTGTTAGTTAAATGGAATTTTTAGAAGTCTTTTTTATATTTTCATGACATGTATCAATTGGTCAAGGTATGACCAATTCTTGACCAATTTCACGCGCACAAGAGGCGCAAAATAGGCGCTAGTTTTAGGCCTTTTTAGTGATCATGTGAGGTGCACATGTAAGAGGCAAGGAAGGCTTCTATAAATAGCCTTGAATAATCACATTGTAGACACTTTTTGATATAATAGAAATTGGATTGAATCCTTTTGTGAGAGCATTTTTCTCTCTTCAATTCATAGCTCTTTGAGCATGAAGCAAATGGTCTTATCAATGGAATCAAGTCCATTGTGGCGATCAAACAAGGATTATCAAATTGCCTAGGCATTTTGTGGCTCCCTACTTTAAATTCTTCCATCTTCTTCTTCTTCTCCATTCTTTTATTTCGCGCCATTTATGTCTTACTTTATATTCATGTCTTAATTTTTATGCGCTTCTTTCTTCTCCATATCTTATGTTCATTTCTTTTATGCTCCTCTTTCAAGCATTTTAAGGATATGGAAACCCAAGTGAACTAGATCCGTTATGAACATCCCCATCAGTTCTGATGGGATCCGGTGCATTAATGCTGGTATGATTGCAATTGTCATGTTTTGCGTGCTCAAATCCTATATGCTTTCTGTAGCGCACTAATTAATTAGTTTTCATTAAAAACGAAATGGAAAACTTAAAAAAAGAGAGGTGCAACACGAGGACATCCCAGGAGGTCACCCATCCTAGTCCTACTCTCGCCCAAGCATGCTTAACTGAGGAGTTCTGATGGGATCTGGTGCATTAGTACTGGTATGATCGCACCTGTCATGTTTTGCGTGCTCAAATCCTATATGCTTTCTGTAGCGTGCTAATTATTCAATTTTTATCCAAAACGGACTGGAAAACTTACAAAAAGGGACGTGCAACACGAGGACTTCCCGGGAGGTCACCCATCCTAGTACTATTATCGCCGAAGCACGCTTAGCTGCGGGGTTCTGATGGGATTTGGTGCATTAGTGCTGGTATGATCGAACCTGTCATGTTTTGCAAGCTCAAATCCTATATGCTTTCTATAGCGAGCTAATTAATCAGTTTTTAACCAAAACGGACTGGAAAACTTACAAAAAGAGAGGTGCAACACGAGGACTTCACAGGAGGTAACCCATCCTAGTACTACTCTCGCCCAAGCACGCTTAACTGCGGAGTTCTGATGGGATCCGGTACGTTAGTGCTGGTGCTTTCTGTAGCGCGCTAATTAATCAATTTTTTCTAAAACGGACTGGAATAGTTACAAAAATAGACGTGCACAACGAGGACTTCCTAGGAGGTCACAAATCCTAGAACTACTCTCGCCCAAGCATGGTTAACTGCGGAGTTCTAATGGGATCCGGTGCATTAGTGCTGGTATGATCCCACCTGTCATGTTTTGTGTGCTCAAATCCTATATGCTTTCTGTAGCGCACTAATTAATCAGTTTTTATCCAAAACAGACTGGAAAACTTAATAAAAGAGAGGTACCCAAGCACGCCTATCTGTGGAGTTCTGATGGGATCCGATGCATTAGTGTTGTTATTATCGCACCTGTCATGTTTTGCGTGCTCAAATCCTATATGCTTTATGTAGTGCGCTAATTAATCAGTTTTTACCCAAAACGGACTAGAAAACTTACAAAAAGAGAGGTGCAACACGAGGACTTCCCAGGAGGTCATCCATCCTAGTACTACTCTCGCCCAAGCACGCTTAACTGCGGAGTTCTGATGGGATCCAATGCATTAGTGCTGGTATGGTCGCACAAATCATGATTTGCGTTCTCAAATCTTATATGCTTTCAGTAGCGCGCAAATTAATCAGTTTTTACCCAAACAGGACTGGAAAACTTACAAAAAGAGAGGTGCAACACGAGGACTTCCCAGGATGTCACCCATCCTAGTATTACACTCGCCCAAGCACGCTTGAATGCGGAGTTCTGATGGGATCCGGTGCATTAGTGCTGGTATGATCGCACCTGTCCTGTTTGGCGTGCTCAAATCCTATATGCTTTCTGTAGCCTGCTAATTAATAAGTTTTTATCCAAAACGGACTGGAAAACTTACAAAAAGAGAGTTGCAACACGAGGAATTCTGAGTAGATCACCCATCCTAGTACTACTCTCGCCCAAGCACGCTTAACTGCAGAGTTCTGATGGGATCCGGTGCATTAGTGCTGGTATGATTGCACCTGTCATGTTTTGCGTGCTCAAATCCTCTATGCTTTCTTTAGCGCGCTAATTAATTAGTTTTAATCCAAAACGGACTGGAAAACTTACAAAAAGAGAGGTGCAACACGAGGACTTCCCAACAGGTCACCCATCCTAGTACTACACTCGCCCAAGCACGCTTATCTGTGGAGTTCTGATGGGATCCGGTGCAATAGTGCTGGTATGATCGCAATTGTCATGTTTTGCGTGCTCAAATCCTCTATGCTTTCATTAGCGCGCAAATTAATCAGTTTTAAACCAAAACGGATTGCAAAACTTACAAAAAGAGAGGTGCAACACGAGGACTTCCCAGGAGGTCACCCTTCCTAGTACTACTGTCGCCCAAGCATGCTTGAATGCGGAGTTCTGATGGGATCCGGTGCATTAGTGCTGGTATGATCGCACCTGTCATGTTTTGCGTGCTCAAATCCTATATGCTTTCTGTAGCACGCTAATTAATAAGTTTTTATCCAAAACGGACTGGAAAACTTTCAAAAAGAGAGGTGCAACACGAGGACTTCCGAGTAGATCACCCATCCTAGTACTACTCTCTCCCAAGCACGCTTAACTGCAGAGTTTTGATGGGATCCGGTGCATTAGTGCTGGTATGATCGCACCTGTCGTCTTTTGCGTGCTCAAATCCTATATGCTTTCTGTAGCGCGCTAATTAATTAGTTTTTCTCCAAAACGGACTGGAAAACTTTAAAAAAGAGAAGTGCAACACGAGGGCTTCCCTGGAGGTCACCCATCCTAGTACTACTCTCGCCAAGAACGCTTAGCTGCGGAGTTCTGATGGGATCCAGTGCATTAGTGTTGGTATGATGGCACCTGTCATGTTTTGCGTGCTCAAATCCTATACGCTTTCCGTAGCACGCTAATTAATCAGTTTTTATCTAAAACGGATTGGAAAACTTACAAAAAGAGAGGTGCTACACGAGAACTTCCCAAGAGGTCACCCATCCTAGTACTACTCTCGCCCAAGCACGCTTACCTGCGGAGTTCTGATGGTATCCGGTGCATTAGTGCTGGTGTGATCGCACCTATCATGTTTTGCGTGCTCTAATCATATATGCTTTATGTAGCGCGCTAATTAATCAGTTTTTATCCAAAACGGACTGGAAAACATACAAAAAGAGAGCTGCAGCACGAGGACTTCGCTTAACTGCGCAGTTCCGATGCGATCCGGTGCATTAGTGCTGGTATGATCGCACCTGTCATGTTTTGCGTGCTCAAATCCTATATGCTTTCTGTAGCGCGATAATTAATCAGTTTTTATCCAAAACGGACTGGAAAACTTACAAAAAGAGAGGTGCAACACGAGGACTTCCCAGGAGGACACCAACCCTAGTACTACTCTCGCCCAAGCACGGTTAACTGCAGAGTTCTGATGGGATCCGGTGCATTAGTGCTAGTAAGATGACACCTGTCATGTTTTGCGTGCTCAAATCCTATATGCTTTCTGTAGCGCGCTAATTAATCAGTTTTTATCCAAAACGGACTGGAAAACTTATAAAAAGAGAGGTCCATCACGAGGACTTCCCAGGAGGACACCCATCCTAGTACAACTCTCGCCCAAGCACGCTTAATTGCGGAGTTCTGATGGGATCCGGTGCATTAGTGCTGGTATGATGGCACGTGTAATGTTTTGCGTGCTCAAATCCTATATGCTTTCTGTAGCGCGCTAATTTATCAGTTTTTATCCAAAATGGACTGGAAAACTTACAAAAAGAGAGGTGCAACACGAGGACTTCCCAGGAGATCACCTATCCTAGTACTACTCACACCCAAGCACGGTTAACTTCGGAGTTCTGATGGGATCCGGTGCGTTAGTGCTGGTATGATCGCACCTATCATGATTTGCGTGCTCAAATCCTATATGCTTTTTGTAGCGCGCCAATTAATTAGTTTTTATCCAAAACGGACTGGAACACTTACAAAAAGAGAGGTGCAACACGAGGACTAACGAGGTGGACACCCATCCTAGTACTACTATCTCCGAAGCACGCTTAACTGCGGAGTTCTGATGGGATCCGGTGCATTTATGCTGGTATGATGGCACCTGTCATGTTTTGCGTGCTTAAATCCTGTATGCTTTCTGTAGCGCGCTAATTAATCAGTTTTTATCCAAAACGGACTGGAAAACTTACAAAAAGATAGGTGCAACACTAGGACTTCCCAGGAGATCAACCATCCTAGTACTACTCACGCCCAAGCACGCTTAACTGCAGAGTTCTGATGGGATCCGGTGCTTTAGTGCTGGTATGATCGCACCTATCCTGTTTTGCGTGCTCAAATCCTATATGCTTTCTATAGCATGCTAATTAATCAGTTTTTATCGAAAATGGACTGAAAAACTTACAAAAAGAGAGGTGCAACACGAGGACTTCCCAGGAGATCACCCATCCTAGTACTACTCTCGCCCAAGCACGCCTCACTGCGGAGTTCTGATGGGATCCGGTGCATTAGAGCTGGTATGATCGCACCAAGTTTTTATCCAAAACGGACTGGAAAACTTACAAAAAGAGAGGTGCAACACGAGAACTTCCCAGAAGGTCACCCATCCTAGGACTACTCTCGCCCAAACACGCTTAACTGCGGAGTTCTGATGGGATCCAATGCATTAGGGTTGGTATGATGGCACGTGTTATGTTTTGCGTACTCAAATCCTCTATGCTTTCTTTAGCGCGCTAATTAATCAGTTTTAATCCAAAACAGACTGGAAAACTTACAAAAATAGAGGTGCAACACGAGGACTTCCCATGAGGTCACCCATCCTAGTACTACTCTTGCCTAAGCATGCTTAACTACGGAGTTCCGATGGAATTCGGTGCATTAGTGACAGTATGATCGCAACTGTCATGTTTTGCGTGCTCAAATCCTATATTCTTTCTGTAGCGCGCTATTTAATCAGTTTTATCCAAAACGGACTGGAAAAGTTACAAAAAAAGAGGTGCAACACGAGGACTTCTGAGGAGGTCACCCATCCTAGTACTACTCTCGCCCAAGCACGCTTAACTTCGGAGTTCTGATGGAATCCGGTGCATTAGTGCTAGTATGATCGCACTTGTCACGTTTTTTGTGCTCAAATCCTGTATGCTTTCTGTAGCACGCTAATTAATCAATTTTTATCCAAAACAGACTGGAAAAGTTACAAAAAGAGAGGTGCAACACGAGGACTTTCTAGGAGGTCACCCATCCTAGTACTACTCTCGCCGAGTCACGCTTAACTGCGGAGTTCTGAGGGGATGCGATGCATTAGTGCTGGTATGATCGCACATGTCATGTTTTGCGTGCTCAAAACCTGTATGCCTTCTGTAGCGCACTAATTAATCACTTTTTATCCAAAACGGACTGGAAAACTTACAAATAGAGAGGTGGAACACGAGGACTTCCCATGAGGTCACCCATCCTAGTACTACTCTCGGCCAGCCACGCTTAACTGCGGAGTTCTGATGGGATCCGGTGCATTAGTGTTGGTATGATCGCACCTGTCATGTTTGGAGTGCTAAAATCCTGTATGCTTTCTGTAGCACGCTAATTAATAAGTTTTTATCCACAACGGACAAGAAAACTTAAAAAAATAGAGGTGCAAGACGAGGACTTCCCAAGAGGTCACCCATCCTAGTACTACTCTTGCCCATGCACGCTTAACTGCGGAGTGCATTAGTGCTGGTATGATTGCACCTGTCATGTTTTGCGTGCTCAAGACCTATATGCTTTCTATAGCGCGCTAATTAATCAATTTTTATCCAAAACGGACTGGAAAACTTACAAAAAGAGAGGTTCAACACGAGGACTTCGTAGGAGGTCACCCATCCTAGTACTACTCTCGCCCAAGCACGCTTAACTACGGAGTTCTGATGGGATTTGGTGCATTAGTGCTGGTATGATCGCACCCGTCATGTTTTGCGTGCTCAAATCCTGTATCCTTTCTGTAGCACGCTAATTTATCAATTTTTATCCAAAACGGACTGGAAAACTTACAAAAAGAGAGGTGCAACACGAGGACTTCCCATGAGGTCACCCATCCTAGTACTACTCTCGCCAAAGGACGCTTAACTACGATGTTCTTATGGGATCCGCTGCATTAGTGCTGATATGATCGCACCTGTCATGTTTTTGCGTGCTCAAATCCTGTATGCTTTCTGAAGCGCGCTAATTAATAAGTTTTTATCCAAAACAGACTGGAAAACTTACAAAAAGAAAGGTGCAACACAAGGACTTCCCTGGTGGTCACCCATCCTAGTACTACTGTCGCCCAAGAACGCTTTACTGTGGAGTTCTGAAGGGATCCGGTGCATTAGTGCTGGTATGATCGCACCTGTCATGTATTGTGTGCACAAATTCTGTATGCTTTCTTTAGCGTGCTAATTAATAAGTTTTTATCCAAAACAGACTGGAAAACTTACAAAAAGAGAGGTGCAACACGAGGACTTCCCATGAGGTCACCCATCCTAGTACTACTCTTGCCTAAGCATGCTTAACTACGGAGTTCCGATGGAATTCGGTGCATTAGTGACAGTATGATCGCAACTGTCATGTTTTGCGTGCTCAAATCCTGTATGCTTTCTGTAGCGCGCTAATTAATAAGTTTTTATCCAAAACGGACTGGAAAACTTACAAAAGGAGAGGTGCAACACGAGGACTTTCCAGGAGGTCACAATTCCTAGTACTACTCTCGCCGAAGCACGCTTAACTGCGGAGTTCTGATGGGATCAGATGCATTAGATGCAACACGAGGACTTCCCAGGAGGTCACCCATCCTAGTACTACTCATGCCCAAGCACGGTTAACTGCAGTGTTCTGATGGGATCCATTGCATTAGTGCTGGTATAATCGCACGTGTCATGTTTTGCGTTCTGAAATCCTATATACTTTCTGTAGCACGCTAATTAATCAGTTTTTATCTAAAACGGACTGGAAAACATTCAAAAAGGGAGGTGCAACACGAGGACTTCCCAGGAGGAGGTGTAACACGAGGACTTCCAAGGAGGTCACCAATCCTAGTACTACTCTCGCTCAAGCACACTTAACTGCAGAGTTCTGATGGGATCCGGTGCATTAGTGTTGGTATGATCGCACATGTCAACTGTTGCGTGCTAAAATCCTATATGCTTTCTGTAGCGCGCAAATCAATTAGTTTTTCTGCAAAACAGATTGGAAAACTTACAAAAAGAAAGGTGCAACACGAGGACTTCCCAAGAGGCCTCCCATCATATTACTCTCGGCCATGCACGCTTAACTACGGAGTTCTGATAAGATCCGTTGCATTAGTGATGGTATGATCGAACCAGGAGGTCACCCATCCTAGTACTGCTCTCGCAGAAGCACGCTTAACTACGGAGATTTGATGGGATCCGGTGCATTAGTGCTAGTATGATCGCACCTATTATATTAAGCGTGCTCAAATCCTATATTCTTTCTGTAGCGCGCTAATTAATTAGTTTTTATCCAAAACGGACTATAAAACTTACAAAAAGAGAGGTGCAACACAAAGATTTCCCAGGAGGTCACCCATCCTAGTACTGCTCTCGCACAAGCACGCTTAAGTGCGAACTTCTGATGGGATCCGGTGCATAAGTGCTGGTATGATGGCACCTGTCATGTTTTGCGTGCTCAAATCCTATATGCTTTCTGTAGCGCGCTAATTAATCAGTTTTTATCCAAAACGGACTGGAAAACTTACAAAATGAGAGGTGCAACACGAGGACTTCCGAGGAGGTCACCCATCCTAGTACTACTCTCGCACAAGCACGATTAACTGCGGAGTTCTGGTGGGATCCGGTGCATTAGTTCTGGTATGATCACACCTGTCATGTTTTGCGTGCTGAAATCCTATATGCTTTCTGTAGTGCGCTAATTAATAAGTTTTTATCCAAAACGGACTGGAAAACTTACAAAAAGAGAGGTGCAACACGAGGACTTCCCAGGAGGTCATCTATCCTAGTACTACCTAGCACGCTTAACTGCTGAGTTCTGATGGGATCCGGTGCATTAGTGCTTGTATGATCGCACCTGTAATGTTTTGCGTGCTCAAATCCTATATGCTTTCTGTAGAACGCTACTTAATCAGATTTTATCCAAAACGGACTGGAAAAGTTACAAAAAGAGATGTGCACTACAAGGACTTCCCAGGAGGACACCCATCCAAGTACTGCTCTCGCAGCAGCACACTTAACTGTGGAGTTCTGATGGGATCCGGTTGATTAGTGCTGGTATGATCGCACCTATTATATTTTGCGTGCTCAAATCCTATATGCTTTCTGTAGCGCGCTAATTAATCAGTTTTTATCCAAAACGGACTGGAAAACTTACAAAAAGAGAGGTGCAACACGAGGACATCCGGTGCATTATTGCTGGTATGATCGTACCAATCAAGTTTTGCTTGTTCAAATCCTATATGCTTTCTGTAGAGCGCTAATTAATCAGTTTTTATCCAAAACAGACCGGAAAACTTACAAAAAGAAAGATGCAACACGAGGGCTTCCCAGGAGGTCACACATCCTAGTACTACTCTCGCCCAAGCACGCTTAACTGTGCAGTTCTGATGAGATGCAATGCATTAGTGTTGGTATGATCACACCTGTCATGTTTTGCGTGCTCAAATCCTATATGCTACCTGTAGCGTGCTAATTATTCACTTTAAATACAAAACGGATTGGAAAACTTACAAAGTGCATTAGTGCTGGTATGATCGCACCTGTCATGTTTTGCGAGCTCAAATCCTATATGCTTTCGATAGCGCGCTAGTTGATCAGTTTTTATCCAAAACGGACTGGAAAACTTACAAAAAGAGAGGTGCAACACGAGGACTTCCCAAGAGGTCACCCATCCAAGTACTACACTCGCCAAAGCACACTTAACTGCGAAGTTCTGATGGGATCAGGTGCATTAGTGCTGGTATGATCGCACCTATCATGTTTTGCGTGCTCAAATCCTATATGCTTTCTGTAGTGCGCTAATTAATCAGTTTTTATCCAAAACGGACAGGAAAACATACAAAAAGAGAGGTGCAACACGAGGACTTCCAGGAGGTCTCCCATCCTAATACTACTCTCGCCTAACCACGCTTAACTGCGGAGTTCTGATGGGATCCGATGCATTTGTGCTGGTATGATCGCACCTGTCATGTTTTGCGTGCTCAAATCCTATATGCTTTCTGTAGCGCGCTAATTAATCAGTTTTTATCCAAAACGGACAGGAAAACTTACAAAAAGAGAGGTGCAACAGGAGGTCTCCCATCCTAATACTACTCTCGCCGAAGCACGCTTATCTGCGGAGTTCTCATGAGATCCGGTGCATTAGTGTTGGTATGATCGCACCTGTCATGTTTTGCGTGCTCAAATCCTATACGCTTTTTGTAGCGCGCTTATTAATAAGTTTTTATCTAAAACGGACTCGAAAACTTACAAAAAGAGAGGTGCACCACGAGGATTAGGATCCGGTGCATTACTGCTGGTATGATCGCACCTGTCGTCTTTTGCGTGCTCAAGTCCTATATGCTTTCTGTAGCGCGCTAGTTAATCAGTTTTTAACCAAAACGGACTGGAAAACTTACAAAAAGAGAGGTGCAACACGAGGACTTCCCAGGAGGTCACCCATCCTAGTACTACTCTCTCCGAAGCACTCTTATCTGTGGAGTTCTGATGGGATCCGGTGCATTAGTGCTGGTATAATCGCACATGTCATGTTTTGCGTGCTCAAATCCTATATGCTTTCTGTAGCGCGCTAGTTAATAAGTTTTTATCCAAAACGGACTGGAAAACTTACAAAAAGAGAGGTGCAACACGAGGATTTCCTAGGAGGTCACCCATCTTACTACTACTCTCGCCCCTGAAATGTTTTGCGTGCTCAAGTCCTATATGCTTTCTGTAGCGCGCTAGTTATCATATTTTATCAAAAACGGACTGGAAAACTTACAAAAAGAGAGGTGCAACACGAGGACTTCCCATGAGGTCAACCATCCTAGTATTACTCTTGCCCAAGCATGCTTAACTGCGGAGTTTTGATAAGATCCGCTGCATTAGTGCTGGTATGATCCCACCGGTCATGTTTAGCGTGCTCAAATCCTGTATGCTTTTTGAAGCGCGCTAATTAATAAGTTTTTATCCAAAACGGACTGGAAAACTTACAAAAAGAGAGGTGCAACACGAGGACTTCCCAGGAGGTCATCCATTCCAGTACTATTCTCTCCAAAGCACGCTTTACTGCGAAGTTCTGAAGGGATCCAATGCATTAGTACTGGTATGATCGCACCTGTCATGTTTTGCGTGCTCAAATCCTATATGCTTTCTGTAGCGCGCTATATAATCAGTTTTCATCCAAAACGGACTGGAAAACTTACAAAAAGAGAGGTGCAACACGAGGACTTCCCCAGAGATCACCCATCCCAGTACTACTCTCGCCCAAGCACGCTTAACTGCGGAGTTCTGATGGGATCCGCTGCATTAGTGCTGGTATGATCGCAACTGTCATGTATTGCGTGCTCAAATCCTATATGCTTTCGGTAGCGCGCTAATTAATCAGTTTTTATCCAAAACGGACAAGAAAACATACAAAAAGAGAGGTGCAACACGAGTCCTTCCCAGGAGGTCTCCCATCCTTGTACTACTCTCGCCCAAGCACACTTAACTGCAGAGATCTGGTGCGATCCGATGCATTAATGCTGGTATGATCGCACCTGTCATATTTTGCGTGCTCAAATCCTATATGCTTTCTGTAACGCGCTAATTAATAAGTTTTTATCCAAAACGGACTGGAAAACTGACAAAAAGAGAGGTGCAACACAAGGACTTCCCCGGAGTTCATATATCCTAGTACTACTCACGCCCAAGCACGCTTAACTGCGGAGTTCCTATAGGATCCGCTGCATTAGTGCTGTATCATCGCACCTGTCATGTTTTGCGTGCTCAAATCCTATATGCTTTTTATAGCGCGCTAATTAATCAGTTTTTATCCAAAACGGAGTGGAAAACTTACAAAAAGAGAGGTGCAACACGAGGACTTCCCAAGAGATCACCCATCCTAGTACTACTCTCGCCCAAGCACACTTAACTGCGGAGTTCTGATGGGATCCAGTGCAATAATGCTGGTATGATCGCACCTGTCATGTTTTGCGTGCTCAAATCCTATATGCTTTCTGTAACGCGCTAATTAATAAGTTTTTATCCAAAACGGACTGGAAAACTGACAAAAAGAGAGGTGCAACACAAGGACTTCCTTGGAGGTCATATATCCTAGTACTACTCACGCCCAAGCACGCTTAACTGCGGAGTTCCTATAGGATCCGCTGCATTAGTGCTGTATCATCGCACCTGTCATGTTTTGCGTGCTCAAATCCTATATGCTTTTTATAGCGCGCTAATTAATCAGTTTTTATCCAAAACGGAGTGGAAAACTTACAAAAAGAGAGGTGCAACACGAGGACTTCCCCGATGGACACCCATCCTAGTACTACTCTCGCCGAAGCACGCTTAACTGCAGGGTTCTAATGGGATCCGCTGCACTAGTGCTGGTATGATCACACCTGTCATGTGTTGCATGCTCAAATCCTATATTCTTTCTGTAGCGCGCTAATTAATCAGTTTTTATCCAAAACGAACAGGAAAACATACAAAAAGAGAGGTGCAACACGAGGACTTCCTAGGAGGTCACACATCCTAGTACTACTCACGCCCAAGCACGCTTAACTGCGGAGTTCTGATGCGATCCAGTGCATTAGTCCTGGTATGATCGCACCTGTCATGTTTTGCGTGCTCAAATCGTATATGCTTTCTGTAGCGCGCTAATGAATCAGTTTTTATCAAAAACGGATTGGAAAACTTACAAAAAGAGAGGTGCAACACGAGGACTTCCCAAGAGATCACCCATCCTAGTAGTACTCTCGCCCAAGCACACTTAACTGCGAAGTTCTGATGGGATCCAGTACAATAATGCTGGTATGATCGCACCTGTCATGTTTTGCGTGCTCAAATCCTATATGCTTTCTTTTGCACGCTAATTATTCAGTTTTTATCCAAAATGGACTGTAAAACTTACAAAAAGAGAGGTGAAACAAGCACGCTTAACTGCGGAGTTCTGATAGGATCCGTTGCATTAGTGCTGGTATGGTCGCACCTGTCATGTTTTGTGTGCTCAAATCTTATATGCTTTCTGTAGCGCGCTAATTAATCAGTTTTTATCCAAAACGGACTGGAAAACTTACAAAAAGAGAAGTTCGACACGAGAACTTCCCAAGAGGTCACCCAACCTAGTACTACTCTCGCCCAAGCACGCTTAACTACGGAGTTCTGATGGAATCCGATGCATTAGTGACGGTATGATCACAACTGTCATGTTTTGCGTGCTCAAATCCTGTTTGCTTTCTGTAGCGCGCTAATTAATCAGTTTTTATCCAAAACGAACTGTAAAACTTACAAAAAGAGAGGTGCAACAAGTACGCTTAACTATGGAGTTCTGATAGGATCCGTTGAATTAGTGCTAGTATGATTGCAACGATTATATTTTGCGTGCTCAAATCCTATATGCTTTCTGTAGCGCGCTAATTAATTAGTTTTTATCCATAACGAACTATAAAACTTACAAAAAGAGAGGTGCAACAAGCACGCTTAACTGCGGAGTTCTGATAGGATCCGTTGCATTACTGCTGGTATGATCGCACCTGTCATGTTTTGCGTGCTCAAATCCTATATGCTTTCTCTAGTGCGCTAATTAATCAGTTTTTATCCAAAACGGACTGTAAAACTTACGAAAATAGAGGTGCAACACAAAGATTTCCCAGGAGGTCACCCATCCTAGTACTGCTCTCGCACAAGCACGCTTAAGTGCGAACTTCTGATGGGATCCGGTGCATAAGTGCTGGTATGATGGCACCTGTCATGTTTTGCGTGCTCAAATCCAATATGGTTTCTCTAGCGCGCTAATTAATAAGTTTTTATCCAAAACAGACTGGAAAACTTACAAAAAAAGAGGTGCAACACGAGGACTTCCCAGTAGATCACCCATCCTAGTACTACTCACGCCCAGACACGCTTAACTGCGGAGTTCTGATGGGATCCAGTGCATTAGTGATGGTATGATCGCACCTTTCCTGTTTTGCGTGCTCAAATCCTATATGCTTTCTGTAGCGCGCTAATTAATCAGTTTTTATCCAAAACGGACTGGAAAACTTACAAAATGAGAGGTGCAACACGAGGACTTCCGAGGAGGTCACCCATCCTAGTACTACTCTCACACAAGCACGATTAACTGCGGAGTTCTGGTGGGATCCGGTGCATTAGTTCTGGTATGATCACACCTGTCATGTTTTGCGTGCTGAAATCCTATATGCTTTCTGTAGTGCGCTAATTAATAAGTTTTTATCCAAAACGGACTGGAAAACTTACAAAAAGAGAGGTGTAACACGAGGACTTCCCAGGAGGTCATCTATCCTAGTACTACCTAGCACGCTTAACTGCTGAGTTCTGATGGGATCCGGTTCATTAGTGCTTGTATGATCGCACCTGTAATGTTTTGCGTGCTCAAATCCTATATGCTTTCTGTAGCACGCTATTTAATCGGATTTTATCCAAAACGGACTGGAAAAGTTACAAAAAGAGATGTGCAACACAAGGACTTCCCAGGAGGACACCCATCCAAGTACTGCTCTCGCAGCAGCACACTTAACTGTGGAGTTCTGATTGGATCCGGTTGATTAGTGCTGGTATGATCGCACCTATTATATTTTGCGTGCTCAAATCCTATATGCTTTCTGTAGCGCGCTAATTAATCAGTTTTTATCCCAAACGGACTGGAAAACTTACAAAAAGAGAGGTGCAACACGAGGACATCCGGTGCATTATTGCTGGTATGATCGTACCTATCAAGTTTTGCTTGTTCAAATCCTATATGCTTTCTGTAGAGCGCTAATTAATCAGTTTTTATCCAAAACAGACCGGAAAACTTACAAAAAGAAAGATGCAACACGAGGGCTTCCCAGGAGGTCACACATCCTAGTACTACACTCGCCCAAGCACGCTTAACTGTGCAGTTCTGATGAGATGCAATGCATTAGTGTTGGTATGATTGCACTTGCCATGTTTTGCGTGCTCAAATCCTATATGCTACCTGTAGCGTGCTAATTATTCACTTTTAATACAAAACGGATTGGAAAACTTACAAAGTGCATTAGTGCTGGTATGATCGCACCTGTCATGTTTTGCCAGCTCAAATCCTATATGCTTTCGATAGCGCGCTAGTTGATCAGTTTTTATCCAAAACGGACTGGAAAACTTACAAAAAGAGAGGTGCAACACGAGGACTTCCCAAGAGGTCACCCATCCAAGTACTACACTCGCCAAAGCACACTTAACTGAGAAGTTCTGATGGGATCAGGTGCATTAGTGCTGGTATGATCGCACCTATCATGTTTTGCGTGCTCAAATCCTATATGCTTTCTGTCGTGCGCTAATTAATCAGTTTTTATCCAAAACGGACAGGAAAACATACAAAAAGAGAGGTGCAACACGAGGACTTCCCAGGAGGTCTCCCATCCTAATACTACTCTCGCCTAACCACGCTTAACTGCGGAGTTCTAATGGGATCCGATGCATTTGTGCTGGTATGATCGCACCTGTCATGTTTTGCGTGCTCAAATCCTATATGCTTTCTGTAGCACGCTAATTAATCAGTTTTTATCCAAAACGGACAGGAAAACTTACAAAAAGAGAGGTGCAACAGGAGGACTTCCCAGGAGGTCTCCCATCCTAATACTACTATCGCCGAAGCATGCTTAACTGTGGAGTTCTGATGGGATCCGGTGAATAGTGCTGGTATGATCGCACCTGTCATGTTTTGCATGCTCAAATCCTTTATGCTTTCGGTAGCGCGTTAATTATTCAGTTTTTATCCAAAACGGACTGGAAAAGTTACAAAAAGAGAGGTGCAACACGAGGACTTCCCAAGTGGTCACCCATCCTAGAGTTCTGATGGGATCAGGTGCATTAGTGCTGGTATGATCGCACCTATCATGTTTTGCGTGCTCAAATCCTATATGCATTCTGTAGCGCGCTAATTAATCAGTTTTTATCCAAAACGGACAGAAAAACTTACAAAAAGAGAGGTTCAACACGAGGACTTCCCAGGAGGTCACCCATCCTAATACTACTCTCGCCCAAGCACGCGTATCTGTAGAGTTCTCATGGGATCCGGTGCATTAGTGCTGGTATGATCGCACCTGTCATGTTTTGCGTGCTCAAATCCTATTAGCTTTCTGTAGCACGCTAATTAATCAGTTTTTATCCAAAACGGACTGGAAAACTTACAAAAAGAGAGGTGCACCACGAGGATTGGGATCCGGTGCATTAGTGCTGGTATGATCGCACCTGTCATGTTTTGCGTGCTCAAATCCTATATGCTTTCTGTAGCGCGCTAGTTAATCAGTTTTTAACCAAAACAGACTGGAAAACTTATAAAAAGAGAGGTGCAACACGAGGTCTTCCCAGTGGTCACCCATCCTAGTACTACTCTCGCCCAAGCACGCTTATCTGCGGAGTTCTCATGGGATCCAGTGCATTAGTGTTGGTATGATCGCACCTGTCATGTTTTGCGTGCTCAAATCCTATACGCTTTCTGTAGCGCGCTTATTCATAAGTTTTTATCTAAAATGGACTGGAAAACTTACAAAAAGAGAGGTGCACCACGAGGATTAGGATCCGATGCATTAGTGCTGGTATGATCGCACCTGTCATCTTTTGCGTGCTCAAGTCCTATATGCTTTCTGTAGCGCGCTAATTATTCACTTTCTATACAAAACGGACTGGAAAACTTACAAAAAGAGAGGTGCAACACGAGTTCTGATGGGATTCAGTGAATTAGTGTTGGTATGATCGCTACTGTCATGTTTTGCGTGCTCAAATCCTATATGCTTTCTGTAGCGCGCTAATTATTCAGTTTTTATACAAAACGGATTGGAAAAGTTACAAAAAGAGAGGTGCAACATGAGGACTACCATAGAGGTCACCCATCCTAGTACTACTCTCGCCCAAGCACGCTTATCTGCGGAGTTCTGATGGGATCCGGTGCATTAGTGCTGGTATGATCGCACCTGTCATGTTTTGCGTGCTCAAATCCTATATGCTTTCTGTAGAGCGCTAGTTAATCAGTTTTTATCCAAAACGGGCTGGAAAACTTACAAAAAGAGAGGTTCAACACGAGGACTTCCCAGGAGATCACCCATCCTAGTACTACTCTTGCCCAAGTAGGCTTAACTGCAAAGTTCTGATGGGATCCAGTGCATTAGTGCTGGTATGATCGCACCTGTCATGTTTTGCGTGCTAAAATCCTATATGCTTTCTGACGCGCTAGTTAATCAATTTTTATCCAAAACGGGCTAGAAAACTTACAAAAATAGAAGGGCAACACGAGGACTTCCCAGGAGATCAATCTTCCTAGTACTACTCTCGCCCAAGCACGCTTAAATTCGGAGTTTTGATGTTATCCGGTGCATTAGTGCCGGTATGATCGCACCTTTCATGTTTTGCGTGCTCAAATCCTATATGCTTTCTGTAGCATGCTAACTAATCAGTTTTTATCCAAAACGGACTGGAAAACTTACAAAAAGAGAGGTGCAACACGAGGACTTCCCAGGAGATCACCCATTCTAGTACTACTCACGCCCAAGCACGCTTAATTACGGAGTTCTGATGGGATCTAGTGCATTAGTGCTGGTATGATCGCACCTGTCATGTTTTGCGTACTCAAATCCTATATGCTTTCTGTAGCGCGCTAGTTAATAAGTTTTTATCCAAAACGGACTAGAAAACATACAAAAAGAGAGGTGCAACACGAGGATTGGGATCCGGTGCATTAGTGCTGGTATGATTGCACCTGTCATGTTTTGCGTGCTCAAGTCCTATATGCTTTCTGTAGCGCTCTAGTTAATCAATTTTTAACCTAAACGGACTGGAAAACTTACAAAAAGAGAGGTGCAACACGAGGACTTCCCAGGAGGTCACCCATCCTAGTACTACTCTCTCCGAAGCACTCTTATCTGCGGAGTTCTGATGGGATCCGGTGCATAAATGCTGGTATGATCGCACCTGTCATGTTTTGCGTGCTCAAATCCTATATGCTTTCTATAGAGCGCTAGTTAATCAGTTTTTATCCAAAACGGGCTGGAAAACTTACAAAAAGAGAGGTTCAACACGAGGACTTCCCATGAGATCACCCATCCTAGTACTACTCTTGCCCAAGCAGGCTTAACTGCAAAGTTCTGATGGGATCCAGTGCATTAGTGCTGGTATGATCGCACCTGTCATGTTTTGCGTGCTAAAATCCTATATGCTTTCTGAAGCGCTAGTTAATCAGTTTTTATCCAAAACGGGCTAGAAAACTTACAAAAATAGAAGGGCAACACGAGGACTTCCCAGGAGATCAATCTTCCTAGTACTACTCTTGCCCAAGCACGCTTAAATTCAGAGTTTTGATGTTATCCGGTGCATTAGTGCCGGTATGATCGCACCTTTCATGTTTTGCGTGCTCAAATCCTATATGCTTTCTGTAGCATGCTAACTAATCAGATTTTATCCAAAACGGACTGGAAAACTTACAAAAAGAGAGGTGCAGCACGAGGACTTCCCAGGAGATCACCCATTCTAGTACTACTCACGCCCAAGCACGCTTAATTACGGAGTTCTGATGGGATCTAGTGCATTAGTGCTGGTATGATCGCACCTGTCATGTTTTGCGTACTCAAATCCTATATGCTTTCTGTAGCGCGCTAGTTAATAAGTTGTTATCCAAAACGGACTAGAAAACATACAAAAAGAGAGGTGCAACACGAGGATTGGGATCCGGTGCATTAGTGCTGGTATGATTGCACCTGTCATGTTTTGCGTGCTCAAGTCCTATATGCTTTCTGTAGCGCTCTAGTTAATCAATTTTTAACCCAAACGGACTGGAAAACTTACAAAAAGAGAGGTGCAACACGAGGACTTCCCAGGAGGTCACCCATCCTAGTACTACTCTCTCCGAAGCACTCTTATCTGCGGAGTTCTGATGGGATCCGGTGCATTAGTGCTGGTATGATCGCACATGTCATGTTTTGCGTGCTCAAATCCTATATGCTTTCTGTAGCGCGCTAGTTAATAAGTTTTTATCCAAAACGGACTGGAAAACTTACAAAAAGAGAGGTGCAACACGAGGATTTCCCAGGAGGTCACCCATCTTACTACTACTCTCGCCCCTGAAATGTTTTGCGTGCTCAAGTCCTATATGCTTTCTGTAGCGCGCTAGTTATCATATTTTATCAAAAACGGACTGGAAAACTTACAAAAAGAGAGGTGCAACAGGAGGTCACCCATCCTAGTATTACTCTCGCTTTTGTCATGTTTTGCGTGCTCGAATCCTGTATGCTTTCTGTAGCGCTCTAATTAATAAGTTTTTATCCAAAACGGACTGGAAAACATACAAAAAGAGAGGTGCAACACGGGGACTTCCCAGGAGGTAACCCATCCTCATACGACTCTCGCCGAAGCATGCTTAACTATGGAGTTCTGATGGGATCCGATGCGTTAGTGCTGGTATGATCGCATCGGTCATGTTTTGCGTGCTGAAATCCTGTATCCTTTTTGTAGGGCGCTAATTAGAAAGTTTTTATCCAAAACGGACTGGAAAATTTACAAAAAGAGAGGTGCAACACGAGGACTTCCCATGAGGTCAACCATCCTAGTACTACTCTCGCCCAAGCACGCTTAACTGCGGAGTTTTGATAGGATCCGCTGCATTAGTGCTGGTATGATCCCACCGGTCATGTTTAGCGTGCTCAAATCCTGTATGCTTTTTGAAGCGCGCTAATTAATAAGTTTTTATCCAAAACGGACTGGAAAACTTACAAAAAGAGAGGTGCAACACGAGGACTTCCCAGGAGGTCATCCATTCCAGTACTATTCTCTCCAAAGCACGCTTTACTGCGGAGTTCTGAAGGGATCCAATGCATTAGTGCTGGTATGATCGCACCTGTCATGTTTTGCGTGCTCAAATCCTATATGCTTTCTGTAGCGCGCTATATAATCAGTTTTCATCCAAAACGGACTGGAAAACTTACAAAAAGAGAGGTGCAACACGAGGACTTCCCAGGAAATCACCCATCCTAGTACTACTCTTGCCCAAGCACGCTTGACTCCGGAGTTTTGATGGGATTCGGTGCATTAGTGCTGGTATGATCGCACCGGTTATGGTTTCCGTGCTCAAATCCTATATATTTTCTGTAGCGTGCTAATTAATTATTTTTTATCCAAAACGGACTGGAAAACTTACAAAAAGAGAGATGCAACACGAGGACTTCCGAGGAGGTCACCCATCCTAGTACTACTATCGCCCAAGCACGCTTAACTGCGTAGTTCTGATGGGATACTGTGCATTAGTGCTGGTATGATCGAGGACTTCCCAGGAGGTAACCCATCCTAGTACTACTCTCGCCCAAGCACGCTTAACTACGGAGTTCTGATGGGATCCGGTGCATTAGTGCTGGTATGATCACTCCTGTCATGTTTTGCGTGCTCAAATCCTATATGCTTTCTGTAGCGCGCTAATTATTCACTTTCTATACAAAACGGACTGGAAAACTTACAAAAAGAGAGGTGCAACACGAGTTCTGATGGGATTCAGTGAATTAGTGTTGGTATGATCGCTACTGTCATGTTTTGCGTGCTCAAATCCTATATGCTTTCTGTAGCGCGCTAATTATTCACTTTTTATACAAAACGGATTGGAAAAGTTACAAAAAGAGAGGTGCAACATGAGGACTACCATAGAGGTCACCCATCCTAGTACTACTCTCGCCCAAGCACGCTTAACTGCAGAATTCTGATGGGATCCGGTGCATTGGTGCTGGTATGATCGCAACAGTCATGTTTTGCGTGCTCAAATCCTTTATGCTTTCTATAACGCGCTAAATAATTAGTTTTTCTCCAAAACGGAGTGGAAAACATACAAAAAGAGAGGTGTAACACGAGGACTTCCCAGGAGGGCACCTATCCTAGTACTACTCTCACCCATGATTGCTTAATTGCGGAGTTCTGATGGGATCCGGTGCATTAGTGCTGGTATGATCGCACCTGTCATGTTTTGGGTGCTCAAATCCTATATGCTTTCTGTAGCATGCTAATTAATCAGTTTTTATTCGAAACGGCCTGGAAAACTTACAAAAAGAGAAGTGCAACACGAGGACTTCCTAGGAGGTCACCCATCCTAGTACTACTCTCGCCCAAGCACGCATAAATGCGGAGTTTTGACGGGATCCGGTGCATTAGTGCTGGTATAATCACACCTGCCATGTTTTGCGTGCTCAACTCCTATATGATTTCTATAGCCCGCTAATTAATCAGTTTTTATCCAAAACGGACTAGAAAAGTTACAAAAAGAGAGGTGCAACACGAGGACTTCCCGGGAGGTCACCCATCCTAGTACTACTCTCGCCCAAGCAGGCTTAACTGAGGAGTTCTGATGGGATCCGGTGCATTAGTGCTGGTATGATCGCACCTGTTATGTTTTGCGTGCTCAAATCCTATATACTTTGTGTAGCGCGCAAACTAATTAGTTTTTCTCCAAAACGGACTGGAAAACTTACAAAAAGAGAGGTGCAACACGAGGACTTCCTAGGAGGTCTCCCATCCTAGTACTATTCTCGCCCAAGAACGCTTAACTACGGAGTTCTGATGGGATCCGGTGCATTAGTGCTGGTATGATCGCACCTGCCATGTTTTGCGTGCTCAACTCCTATATGCTTTCTGTAGCGCGCTAGTTAATCAGTATTTATCCAAAACGGACTGGAACACTTACAAAAAGAGAGGTGCAACACGAGGACTTAACAGGAGGTCACCAATCCTAGTACTACTCTCGCCCAAGCACGCTTAACTACGGACTTCTGATGTGATCCGGTGCATTAGTGCTGGTATGATCGCATGCCATGTTTTGCGAGCTCAACTCCTATATGATTTCTATAGCGCGCTAGTTAATCAGTTTTTATCCAAAACGGACTGGAAAAGTTAAAAAAAAAGAGGTGCAACACGAGGACTACCCTGGAGATGACCCATCCTAGTACTACTCACGCCAAAGCTCGCTTAACTGCGGAGTTCTGATGGGATCCAGTGGATTAGTGTTGGTATGATCGCACCTGTCATGTTTTGCGTGCTCAAATCCTATATGTTTTCTGTAGCGCGCTAATTATTTAATTTTTCTCCAGAACGGACTGGAAAACTTACAAAAAGAGAGGTGAACCACGAGGACTTCCGAGGAGCATTAGTGTTGGTATGATCGCATCTGTCATGTTTTGCGTGCTCAAATCCTATATGCTTTCTGTAGCGTGCTAATTAATCAGTTTTTATACAAAATGGACTGGAAAACTTACAAAAAGATAGCTGCAACACGACGACTTCCCAGGAGGTCACCCATCCTAATACTACTTTCGCCCAAGCACGCTTAACTGTGGAGTTCTGATGGGATCCGATCCATTAGTGGTGGTATGGTCGCACAAATCATGTTTTGCATGCTCAAATCCTACATGATTTCTGTAGCGCGCAAATTAAACAGTTTTTATCCAAACAGGACTGGAAAAGTTACAAAAAGAGAGGTGCAACACGAGGACTTCCTAGGAAGTCACCCATCCTAGTACTACTCTCGCACAAGCATGCTTGAATGTGGAGTTCTGATGGGATCCGGTGCATTAGTGCTGGTATGATCGCACATGTCATGTTTTGCGTGCTCAAATCCTATATGCTTTCTGTAACGCGCTAATTAATCAGTTTTTACCCAAAACGGACTAGAAAACTTACAAAAAGAGAGGTGTAACACGAGGACTTTCCAGGAGGTCATCCATCCTAGTACTACTCTTGCCGAAGCACGCTTAACTGCGGAGTTCTGATGGGATCCGGTGCATTAGTACTGGTATGATCGCACCTGTCATGTTTTGCGTGCTCAAATCCTATATGTTTTCTGTAGCGCGCTAATTAATCTATTTTTACCCAAAACGGACTAGAAAACTTACAAAATGGGAGGTGCAACACAAGGACTTCCTAGGATGTCACCCATCCTAGTACTGCTCTCGCCCAAGCACGCTTAACTGTGGAGTTCTGAAGGGATCCTGTGCATTAGTGACGGTTTGATCGCACCTGTCATGTTTTGCGTGCTCAAATACTATATGCTTTCCGTAGCGCGCAAATTAATCTGTTTTTATCCAAATAGGACTGGAAAACTTACAAAAAGAGAGGTGCAACACGAGGACTTCCCAGGAAGTCATCCATCCTAGTACTACTCTAGCACAAGCATGCTTGAATGTAGAGTTCGGATGGGATCCGGTGCATTAGTGCTGGTATGATCGCACCTGTCATGTTTTGCGTGCTCCAATCCTATATGTTTTCTGTAGCGCGCTAATTAATCAGTTTTTACCCAAAACGGACTAGAAAACTTACATAAGGAGATGTGCAAAAAGAGGACTTCCCAGGAGGTCATCCATCCTAGTACTACTCTCGCCCAAGCACGCTTAACTGCGGAGTTCTGATGGGATCCGATGGATTAGTGCTGATATGGCCGCACAATGCATGTTTTCCGTGCTCAAATCCTACATGATTTCTGTAGCGCGCAAATTAAATAGTTTTTATCCAAACAGGACTGGAAAAGTTACAAAAAGAGAGGTGCAACACGAAGACTTCCCAGGAGGTCACCCATCCTAGTACTACTCTCGCCCAAGCACGCTTGAATGCGGAGTTCTAATGGGATCCGGTACGTTAGTGATGGTATGATCGCACATGTCATGTTTTGCGTGCTCAAATCCTATATGCTTTCTGTAGCGCGCTATTTAATCTATTTTTACCCAAAACGGACTAGAAAAATTACAAAAAGAGAGGTGCAACACGAGGACTTCCCAAGATGTCACCAATCCTAGTACTACTCTCGCTCAAGCACGCTTAACTGTGGAGTTCTGAAGGGATCCTCTGCATTAGTGACGATTTGATCGCACCTGTCGGACTGGAAAACTTACAAAAAGTGAGGTGCAACACGAAGACTTCCCAGGAGGTCACCTATCCTAGTACTACTCTCGCCCAAGCACGCTTGACTTCGGGGTTCTGATGGGATCCGGTGCATTAGTGCTGGTATGATCGTACCTGTCATGTTTTGCGTGCTCAAATCCTATATCCTTTCTGTAGCGCGCTAATTAAAAACTTACAAAAAGAGAGGTGCAACACGAGGACTTCCCAGGAGGTGACGCATCCTAGTACTACTCTCGCCCAAGCACGCTTGACTGCGGGGTTCTGATGGGATCCGGTGCATTAGTGCTGGTATGATCACACCTATCATTTTTATCCAACCAGGACTAGAAAAGTTACAAAAAGAGAGGTGCAACACGAGGACTTCCGGGAGGTCACCCATCCTTGTACTACTCTCGCCCAAGCACGCTTAACTGCGGAGTTCTGATGGGATCCGGTGCATTAGTGATGGTATGATCACACCTGTCATGTTTTGCGTGCTCAAATCCTATATGCTTTCTGTAGCACGCTAATTTTTCAGTTTTTATCCAAAACGGACTGGAAAACTTAAAAATAGAGAGGTGCAACAAGAGGACTTCCCAGGAGGTCACCCATCCTAGTACTACTCTTGCCCAAGCACGCTTGACTTCGGGGTTCTGATGGGATCCAATGCATTAGTGTTGGTATGATCGCAATTGTGATGGTTTGGGTGCTCAAATCATATATGCTTTCTGTAGTGCGCTAATTAATCAGTTTTTATCCAAAACGGACTGGAAAACTTAAAAAAAGAGAGGTGCAACACGAGGACTTCGTAGGAGGTCACCCATCCTAGTACTACTCTCGTCCAAGCATGCTTAATTGCGGAGTTCTGATGGGATCCAATGCATTAGTGCTGGTATGATCGCACCTGTCATGTTTTGCGTGCTCAAATCCTATATGCTTTCTGTAGCGCGCTAATTAATCCGTTTTTATCCAAAACGGTCTGGAAAACTGACAAAAAGAGAGGTGCAACACGAGGACTTCCCAGTAGATAACCCATCAAAGTACTGTTCTCGTCCAAGCACGCTTATCTGCGGAGTTCTGATGGGATCCGGTGCATTAGTGCTGGTATGATCGCACCTGTCATGTTTTGCGTGCTCAAATCCTATATGCTTTCTATAGCGCGCTAATTAATAAGTTTTTATCCAAAATGGATTGGAAAACTTACAAAAAGAGAGGTGCAACACTAGGACTTCCCAGGAGGTCACCAATCCTAGTACTACTCTCTCCAAGGCACGCTTAACTTCGGGGTTCTGAAGGGATCCGTTGCATTAGTGCTAGTATGATCGCACCTGTCATGTTTTTCGTGCTCAAATCGTATAGGCTTTCTGTAGCGCGCTATTTAATCAGTTTTTATCCAAAACGGACTGGAAAACTTACAAAAAGAGAGGTGCAACACGAGGGCTTCTCAGGAGGTCACCTATTCTAGTACTACTCTCGCCCAAGCACGCTTAACTGTGGAGTTCTGAAGGGATCCGGTGCATTAGGGATGGTTTGATCTCACCTGTCATGTTTTGCATGCTCAAATCCTATATGCTTTCTGTAGCGCGCTAATTAATCAATTTTTATCCAAAACGGACTGGAAAACTTACAAAAGAGAGGTGCAACACGAGGACTTCCCAGGAGGTCACCCATCCTAGTACTACTCTCACCCAAGATCGCTTGACTGCGGGGTTCTGATGGGATCCGGTGCATTAGTGCTGGTATGATCCCACCTGTCATGTTTTGCGTGCTCAAATCCTATATGCTTTCTGTAGCGCGCTAATCATAAACGTACAAAAAGAGAGGGGCAACACGAGGACTTCCCAGGAGGTCACCCATCCTAGTACTATTCTCGCCCAAACACGCTTAACTGCGGAGTTTTGATGGGATCCAGTGCAATAGTGCTGGTATGATCCCACCTGTCATGTTTTGCGTGCTCAAATCCTATATGCTTTCTGTAGCACGCTAGTTATTCAGTTTTTATCAAAAACGGACTGGAAAACTTAAAAAAAGAGAGGTGCAACACGAGGATTTCCGAGGAGATCACCCATCCTAGTACTACTCTCTCCCAAGCACGCTTAACTGCGGAGTTCTGATGGGATCCAGTGCATTAGTGCTGGTATGATCACACCTGTCTTATTTTGCGTGGTCAAATCCTATATTCTTTCTGTAGCGTGCTAGTTAATAAGTTTTTATCCAAAACGGACTGGAAAACTCACAAAAAGAGAGGTACTCACCCATCCAAGTACTACTCTTGCCCAAGCACTCTTAACTTTGGGGTTCTAATGGGATCCGGTGCATTAGTGTTGGTATGATCGCACTTGTCAGGTTTTGCGTGCTCAAATCCTATATGTTTTCTGTAGCGCGCTAATTAATCAGTTTTTATCCAAAACAGATTAGTACTTCTCTCGCCCAAGCATGCTTAACTGCGGAGTTCTGATGGGATCCAATGCATTAGTGCTGGTATGATCGCACCTTTCAGTTTTGCGTGCTCAAATCCTATATGCTTTCTGTAGCGCGCTAATTAATCCATTTTTATCCAAAACGGACTGGAAAACTGACAAAAAGAGAGGTGCAACACGAGGACTTCCCAGTAGATAACCCATCACAGTACTTCTGAAGGGATCCGTTGCATTAGTGCTAGTTTGATCGCACGAGGGCTTCTCAGGAGGTCACCCATCCTAGTACTATTCTCGCCCAAACACGCTTAACTGCGGAGTTCTGATGGGATCCAGTGCAATAGTGCTGGTATGATCGCACCTGTCATGTTTTGCGTGCTCAAATCCTATATGCTTTCTGTACCGTGCTAGTTAATAAGTTTTTATCCAAAACGGACTGGAAAACTCACAAATAGAGAGTTGCAACATGAGGACTTCCCAGGAGGTCACCCATCCTAGTCCTACTCTTGCCCAAGCACGCTTAACTTCGGGGTTCTGATGAGATCCGGTGCATTTGTGCTGGTATGATCGCAATTGTCATGTTTTGCGTGCTCAAATCCCATATGCTTTCTGTAGTGCGCTAATTAATCAGTTTTTATCCAAAACGGACTGGAAAACTTAAAAAAAGAGTGGTGCAACACGAGGACTTCCCAGGAGGTCACCCATCCTAGTACTACTCTCGCCCAAGCATGCTTAACTGCGGAGTTCTGATCGGATCCAATGCATTAGTTCTGGTATGATCGCACCTGTCATGTTTGCGGTGCTCAAATCCTATATGCTTTCAGTAGCGCGCTAATTAATCCGTCTTTATCCAAAACGGACTGGAAAACTGACAAAAAGAGAGGTGCAACACGAGGACTTCCCAGTAGATAACCCATCACAGTACTGCTCTCTCCCAAGCACGCTTAACTGCAGAGTTCTAATGGGATCCTGTGCATTAGTGCTGGTATGATCGCACCTTTCATGTTTTGCGTGCTCAAATCCTATATGCTTTCTGTAGCGCGCTAATTAATAAGTTTTTATCGATAACGGACTTGAAAACTTACAAAATGAGAGGTGCAACACGAGAAATTCCCAGGAGGTCACCCATCCTAGTACTACTCTCGCCCAGGCACACTTAACTTCGGGGTTCTAAAGGTATCCGTTGCATTAGTGCTAGTATGATCGCACCTGTCATGTCTTTCGTGCTCAAATCATATTAGCTTTTTGTAGTGCGCTAATTAATCAGTTTTTATCCAAAACGGACTAGAAAACTTACAAAAAGAGAGGTGCAACAAATCCTATATGCTTTCTGTACCGCGCTAATTAATCAGTTTTTACCCAAAACGGAATGGAAAACTTACAAAAAGAGAGGTGCAACACGAGAACTTCCCAGGAGGTCACCCATCCTAGTACTACTCTCGCCCAAGCACGCTTGACTACGGGGTTCTGATGGGATCCGGTGCATTAGTGCTGGAATGATCGCACCTGTCATGTTTTGCGTGCTCAAATCCTATATGCTTTTTGTAGCGCGCTAATTAAAAACTTACAAAAAGAGAGGTGCAACACGAGGACTGCCCAGGAGGTCACCCATCCTATTACTACTCTTGCCCAAGCACGCTTAACTTCAGGGTTCTTGATGGAAATAAAGGAGTGGACCCTAACTTGAAGGACTTTGGAGGACAAGCATTAAGGGTAGATGGTCCTATGACTAGGAGCTAAAAGAAGAGACTTGAAGAATTTGCTACTAGCATCATGTTTGGGGAACACTTAGAAGAATTTGGAGTTTTTAATTCTACTTTTAATAATTTTTGTGTAAAGATTTGTAATAAATAATGCCTTGTTAGTTAAATGGAATTTTTAGAAGTCTTTTTTATATTTTCATGACATGTATCAATTGGTCAAGGTATGACCAATTCATGACCAATTTCATGCGCACAAGAGGGGCAAAATAGGCGCTAGTTTTAGGCCTTTTTAGTGATCATGTGAGGTGCACATGTAAGAGGCAAGGAAGGCTTCTATAAATAGCCTTGAATAATCACATTGTAGACACTTTTTGATATAATAGAAATTGGATTGAATCCTTTTGTGAGAGCATTTTTCTCTCTTGAATTCATAGCTCTTTGAGCATGAAGCAAATGGTCTTATCAATGGAATCAAGTCCATTGTGGCGATCAAACAAGGATTATCAAATTGCCTAGGCAATTTGTGGCTCCCTACTTTTAATTCTTCCATCTTCTTCTTCTTCTCCATTCTTTTATTTTGCGCCATTTATGCCTTACTTTATATTCATGTCTTAATTTTTATGCGCCTCTTTCTTCTCCATATCTTATGTTCATTTCTTTTATCCTCCTCTTTCAAGCATTTTAAGGAGATGGAAACCCAAGTGAACTAGATCCGTTATGAACATCCCCATCATTTGGTATCTCGAGCCATGGTGTTCATTGGGTAGTTCTTGATTTTGATCCTCTTTTTCCGGATTGCGGGAATTGAATCATGGATCCTTGGTTCTCCTTGCTTGATTTTTGATTTCTCTCTTTTTTTCCAATTTTCGTATTCTGAAATTTCTGCAATTTTCTGCCTAATTGGTTGGGAATTTGGTGATTTGGAGTTAAAATTTGGATTCCTCATAGTGGAAAACTTTAGGATCAAGTGTTGATTAAAAAATTCTGCACATGTGTTCTTGAGTGTTCTTGGACGTTCATGCTTGTTTCTTGCCTATTTGATGATTGAATCTAAAATTTGAGTTGATATTCTTCATATACATGTTCTTGTGCACAAAACCCATCCATTTTTTTGAGTCTCTTTGTTCAAATTTTTTGTGTTTAAGTTGTGTGTTCTTATACACACTAAGTGTTTGTGAAAATACCTAAGAAAAATTTTGTGTTTGAGTCTAGCTTTCTTTCTTTCTTGTTTCCATTTTGTTCATGGATTTCCTTCATATTTGTATTGTTTTGTGCCCCATTAATCTTGTTAGCTAGCTTTTCTACCTTACAATACACTTGAACACCTTGTCCGTTTATTCTACATTCATTCTATCTTTGATTCCTAGTGATTTGTGTGCAAGAAAAAAAAAGTTGCTTTGCAATATAAAAAAAAAACAGAGCATTTGCGCAAATATCAAAAAAAAAAAAAAAGAGGTGCAATATACAAAAGAAGAAAACAATTCATATACGTATGTTTGTTCTTAATCATCGATTTGCACACTTTCACGTTGTTTATCCACATATTATGCCCTATACACTTTCCTTCTACATTGGTGTTATTCTTGTTCACATCCATTATTGCTTTGGTGAATCCTAGCTAGCATCTTATTTTTCTTGACTTTGTCTAGTTTTCTTAGTACTCTTTTCTTGTGCCTTTGTCAACATAATTACTCCATTTTTGTGTGCTATTTTCTTTGATTGAGTTAGCTTTTATTGCTTGTCTTTATTTGACCTCTTCGTTGTGTCTTTGAGTATTTCTTCATTTGTACTCTTGTGTCACGTGTTGGCTTAGATATTTTGCTACTTCTTGAGGGTTTGCCACTTTGGATCCATTAATTTGAGTAATTGACATAAGACTTTGATTATTTGTGCTCTTTTTGCTATGATAGTCGAGGGACGTTGAGTGGTAAAAGGCAAGAGTGTGACATTATAGAAAAAGCCTTTAAAGTGTGAAACACGAGTGGATTTGAGTGATACATTTCTTGTGAGTTTGTGTGATTTGTGAGGTCCTTAGGATAGACTATTATTTTTCTCTTTTGCTTTGATGTATTCTTTTCTTATTTTTGGTTTAGTTTGAGCTACTTGGCTTGCATAGATATTTTTCATTTTTATTCTATTTTTTCTCATCATGGACAATCAAACTCCTAATACTATACTCTTGGAGCAATTAACATCACAAATGAAGCAAATTATGTCCAAGGAATTTGACGGAATATATAAAACCTTGGACAAAATTCAAAGCTCCAACAAGGGGAAGGAAAAAGTCCATTCCTCCCCAAGGGTAAGTGAAGGTATACCCTCTCCTTTTCTTAATGCTACTTCATCTCATGTCACTAGAAATGTTGCTCATAACTCTCGAAATGTTAATGATGAACTTGCACATGGTAGGCATCATGCATATCATACCTTGACTAGTGGAAGTGACGATGAATTGCATGCACACTCTAGGCATCATAGGCATCGAAATAATGCTCATATTCATGATAATTTGCATCATATGCCTAGACATGGAGCCTTTGACCCACGGCCTAACCAACGGTTTGGTCAAGGGAATGTTCTTGATGACATTCCCCAATTTGGTGATCCTAGGCTTGAAAATAGGTACTTAGGTCTGAAGTTGGAGATTCCCACTTTTGATGGGAATGTGAATCCCGAAAAGTACCTTGAATGGGAAATGCGCCTGGATCAAATCTTTGAGGCGCAACGGTTTGATGATGAGAGGAAGCCCTTGCTACGGTGCATTTGACTAATTATGCTTTATTATGTTGGGATAATCATAAAAAGACAATCTTACCTTTCCATCCTCTCCATAGTTGGGAGGAATTAAAGGTGCGGTTTAGGCAACGTTGGGTGCCCCCACATTACATCAAAGAATTGCATAGGAAGCTTCAAATTATCTCCCAAGGTTCCAAAAGTGTGGAGGCCTATTATAGGGAGATGTGGGTGGCTCTAACTAGAGCCAACATTGTTGAGAGTGAAGAGGCTACTATGGCAAGGTTCATAGATGGATTGCATCCTAGGATTAGAGACATTGTAGAATTACATGATCATGCATCCATGGATTCATTATTGCACCAATGTCATAGGGTGGAAGCCCAATTGAAAAGGCAAGATAGAGATCATGCATATTATTCAAAAAATTATAAATCTCAATCTTCTTTTGGACGTTTTCCTTCAAAAAGTTTTCAAAAAAATGATTTCAAAAATTCATTTGATAAAGATGGCAAGAGTGGCTCCAATAAAAATTGGAAAAAGAGCCACAATGATCATGAGAAAAGCCACGGCCAAAGGGGAGTTAGTGATTCTCCTCCCTCAACTTCCAAGCTTAAGGGAGTTGGCCATGGTCAAAGCCATAAATCAAGTGAAATCAAGTGTTTTAAGTGTTTGGGTAGAGGTCACATTGCCTCTCAATGCCCCACAAAAAAGACTATGATGTGCGTTGATGGGGTTTATGATTCTCATTCTAATTCCTCTAATGATGAGCTTTCTTCTACCCATTCCTCTTCTTATGCTTCTTCTAGTGATGATGAATTGTACCCCAATGAAGGAGATTTGTTGGTTGTTAGGAGGATTTTGGGGAGTCACCCCAAAGAAGATGACAATACTCAAAGAGAAAATATTTTTCACACTAGGTGCTTGGTGAAAAATGCCACCTGTTCTTTGATTATAGATAGTGGCTCATGTGTGAATGTGGCAAGCACAAGACTAGTGTCCAAGCTTAATTTGCCTACTACTCCCCATCCTAGGCCATATAAACTTCAATGGCTTAATGATAATGGTGAATTGCTTGTTGACAAGCAAGTTTTGGTGGAGTTAACCATAGGCAAATATTGTGATAGCATTGTGTGCGATGTGGTACCTATGGAGGCCGCCCATATCCTTTTTGGGAGGCCTTGGCAATTTGATAGAAATGCTATTCATGATGGGCACTCAAACAAGTATTCTTTTGAGTATAAGGGTTCCAAATTGACCCTTGTTCCTTTGAGTCCCAAAGAGGTGAGTCATGATCAACACCTCATGAAAAAGAAAAGAGAAAAAGAGCAATTGGCCTTGAAACAAGCCAATAAGGGTTTCACTAACCCTTTTGCTAGTGAGACATGTGAAAAGAGCTCAAAAAGCTCTTTCAAGGCTAAGCAATGCGCTAAGGGCCTTGGTGGGGATGAATCATCTTCTCATTCCAATCTTCTTGTATCTAAACATGAGTTTAAGCACTTATTTTTGGCTCACAAGACCATGTATCTTATGATTCCTCATGATATGTGTTTAAATGTTGTTTCTAACAATGATAATCATGTGGTTCCTAGTGCTTTTTCTTCTATGTTGGATAGGTACAAAGATGTGTTTCCACATGAGACACCAAAGGGATTGCCACCAATCCGTGGTATTGAGCACCAAATTGATTTCATACCGGGTTCTTCAATTCCAAATAGACCCGCTTATAGAGAAAATCCACAAGAGAGTGAAGAGATACAAAGGCAAGTGGATGACCTCATGAGCAAAGGGTGGATTAGAGAGAGTTTGAGCCCTTGCGCGGTGCCGGTCATTTTGGTGCCCAAAAAGGATGGTAAATGGAGAATGTGTTGTGATTGTAGACCTATCAATGCAATCACAATAAGGTATAGACATCCTATCCCTAGACTTGATGACCTTCTTGATGAGTTATGTGGTGCTTCTTTGTTTTCTAAAATTGATTTGAAAAGTGGGTACCATCAAATTCGTATGAAAGAAGGTGATGAATGGAAAACGGCTTTTAAAACTAAATTTGGTTTGTGTGAATGGTTGGTAATGCCGTTTGGACTTTCAAATGCTCCTAGTACCTTTATGAGGTTGATGCATCATGTTTTGAGGAAATTTATGGGTAAATTTGTGGTGGTTTATTTTGATGATATCCTCATTTATTCGAAATAATTTGATGAACACTTGGAGCATGTTGAACTTGTTTTGAAAACTTTGAGAGATGCTACTTTGTTTGCTAATCTTGAGAAATGTTCTTTTTGTATGCCTAAAGTTACATTTTTAGGATTTGTGATTAGTGAGCATGGTGTACATGTTGATGATGAAAAGGTTAAGGCTATCCTTGAATGGCCGCGACCTACTTGTGTGAAACATGTGAGGAGTTTTCATGGTTTGGCAAGCTTCTATAGGAGGTTTGTCAAGGATTTTAGCACAATTGCTTCTCCTCTAAATGAATTGGTGAAAAGTGGTGTGACATTCCATTGGGGACAAAAACAAGAGGAAGCTTTTGCCGCCTTGAAAGATAGGTTGACAAACGCTCCCATCTTGGCTCTTCCTAACTTTGAAAAATCCTTTGAATTGGAATGTGATGCCTCAAATATAGGTATAGGGGCTATTCTTCTTCAAGAAAGCCACCCTATAGCCTACTTTAGTGAAAAGTTGAGTGGTGCTTGTCTTAATTACCCCACTTATGATACAGAATTGTATACTTTGATTAGGGCGCTTCAAGTTTGGCAACATTATTTGCTCCTAAGGGAATTTGTCATTCATAGTGATCATGAGTCCCTCAAGTACCTTAAAGGTCAAGGGAAGCTTAATAGGCGCCATGCTAAGTGGGTGGAATTTTTGGAACAATTTTCATATGTGATTAAGCATAAGCAAGGCAAGGCCAACAAGGTGGCCGATGCTTTATCTAGGAGATATAGTCTCCTTTCCACTCTTGATTCTCATTTTGTTGGTTTTGATTCTATAAAGGACTTGTATGCTAGTGATAAACATTTTGGTCCTATTTTTGGTGATTTATGTGAGTTGGCCGCCAAGAATATCATTAAGGCACATGATGACTATTATCTTGTTGAGGGATTTCTTTTTAAGGCTAATTTGCTTTGTGTGCCTCAAGGTTCTCTTAGGTATTTGCTTGTGGTGGAAGCTCATGAAGGAGGCTTGATGGGTCACTTTGGAGTGGCTAAAACATTTGATATCTTACATGCCAAATTTTATTGGCCTCATATGCGCATTCATGTGCAACGGCATTGTAAGAGGTGTATTGTGTGTAAAAAGGCTAAGTCTAGGCTTATGCCTCATGGTTTGTATCTCCCTCTCCCCATTCCTAATTCCCCTTGGACTCATATTTCTATGGATTTTGTTCTTGGTTTGCCTCGCTCTAAGAGGGGTAAAGATAGCATCTTTGTTATTGTTGATAGATTTTCCAAGATGGCTCATTTTGTGCCTTGTGCTAAATGTGATGATGCTACTCATGTTGCTAACTTGTTTTTTGATAATATTGTGCGATTGCATGGGGTGCCCTTGAATATTGTGAGTGATAGGGATGCTAAATTCTTGTCACATTTTTTGAGAACACTTTGGGCCAAACTTGGTACTAAGTTGTCTTTCTCCACTACTTGTCATCCTCAAACGGATGGACAAACGGAAGTTGTAAATAGAACTTTGGGCACTTTGTTGAGATCTTTTGTTTCTAAAAATTTGAAATCTTTGGAAGAGTCCTTATCTTTTGTTGAGTTTGCTTACAATAGGGTGCCTCACTCTACTACTAAGCACTCACCATTTGAAATTGTTTATGGATTTAACCCCCTAACCCCTTTGGATTTGTTGCCTATTCCTCTTGATAATTCTTTGTTGCATAAAGATGGTGAGGCTAAAGCTTCTTATGTGAAGAAGCTACATGCTAAGGTGAAGGCGCAAATTGAAAAACAAGTAGCCCATTATGAGAGATTGGCCAACAAGAAGAAAAAGGCCGTGAACTTTGAACCGGGAGATTGGGTTTGGGTACATTTTCGAAAGGAAAGGTTTCCAAATGAAAGGAAATCTAAGTTTCATCCTAGAGGTGGAGGTCCTTTTCAAATTTTGGAGAAAGTGAACGAGAATGCCTACAAAGTGGATTTGCGAGGTGAGCATAATATTTCTTCCACTTTCAATGTAAGTGATGTCTCTTTTTTTGATGTAGGTGATTCCAAAGTGGATTCAAGGACGAATCCTCTCTATGGAGGAGAGGATGATGGAAATAAAGGAGTGGACCCTAACTTGAAGGACTTTGGAGGACAAGCATTAAGGGTAGATGGTCCTATGACTAGGAGCAAAAAGAAGAGACTAGAAGAATTTGCTACTAGCATCATGTTTGGGGAACACTTAGAAGAATTTGGAGTTTTTAATTCTACTTTTAATAATTTTAGTGTAAAGATTTGTAATAAATAATGCCTTGTTAGTTAAATGGAATTTTTAGAAGTCTTTTTTATATTTTCATGACATGTATCAATTGGTCAAGGTATGACCAATTCTTGACCAATTTCACGCGCACAAGAGGCGCAAAATAGGCGCTAGTTTTAGGCCTTTTTAGTGATCATGTGAGGTGCACATGTAAGAGGCAAGGAAGGCTTCTATAAATAGCCTTGAATAATCACATTGTAGACACTTTTTGATATAATAGAAATTGGATTGAATCCTTTTGTGAGAGCATTTTTCTCTCTTCAATTCATAGCTCTTTGAGCATGAAGCAAATGGTCTTATCAATGGAATCAAGTCCATTGTGGCGATCAAACAAGGATTATCAAATTGCCTAGGCATTTTGTGGCTCCCTACTTTAAATTCTTCCATCTTCTTCTTCTTCTCCATTCTTTTATTTCGCGCCATTTATGTCTTACTTTATATTCATGTCTTAATTTTTATGCGCTTCTTTCTTCTCCATATCTTATGTTCATTTCTTTTATGCTCCTCTTTCAAGCATTTTAAGGATATGGAAACCCAAGTGAACTAGATCCGTTATGAACATCCCCATCAGTTCTGATGGGATCCGGTGCATTAATGCTGGTATGATTGCAATTGTCATGTTTTGCGTGCTCAAATCCTATATGCTTTCTGTAGCGCACTAATTAATTAGTTTTCATTAAAAACGAAATGGAAAACTTAAAAAAAGCGAGGTGCAACACGAGGACATCCCAGGAGGTCACCCATCCTAGTCCTACTCTCGCCCAAGCATGCTTAACTGAGGAGTTCTGATGGGATCTGGTGCATTAGTACTGGTATGATCGCACCTGTCATGTTTTGCGTGCTCAAATCCTATATGCTTTCTGTAGCGTGCTAATTATTCAATTTTTATCCAAAACGGACTGGAAAACTTACAAAAAGGGACGTGCAACACGAGGACTTCCCGGGAGGTCACCCATCCTAGTACTATTATCGCCGAAGCACGCTTAACTGCGGGGTTCTGATGGGATTTGGTGCATTAGTGCTAGTATGATCGAACCTGTCATGTTTTGCAAGCTCAAATCCTATATGCTTTCTATAGCGAGCTAATTAATCAGTTTTTAACCAAAACGGACTGGAAAACTTACAAAAAGAGAGGTGCAACACGAGGACTTCACAGGAGGTAACCCATCCTAGTACTACTCTCGCCCAAGCACGCTTAACTGCGGAGTTCTGATGGGATCCGGTACGTTAGTGCTGGTGCTTTCTGTAGCGCGCTAATTAATCAATTTTTTTCTAAAACGGACTGGAATAGTTACAAAAATAGAGGTGCACAACGAGGACTTCCTAGGAGGTCACAAATCCTAGAACTACTCTCGCCCAAGCATGGTTAACTGCGGAGTTCTAATGGGATCCGGTGCATTAGTGCTGGTATGATCCCACCTGTCATGTTTTGTGTGCTCAAATCCTATATGCTTTCTGTAGCGCACTAATTAATCAGTTTTTATCCAAAACAGACTGGAAAACTTAATAAAAGAGAGGTACCCAAGCACGCCTATCTGTGGAGTTCTGATGGGATCCGATGCATTAGTGTTGTTATTATCGCACCTGTCATGTTTTGCGTGCTCAAATCCTATATGCTTTCTGTAGTGCGCTAATTAATCAGTTTTTACCCAAAACGGACTAGAAAACTTACAAAAAGAGAGGTGCAACACGAGGACTTCCCAGGAGGTCATCCATCCTAGTACTACTCTCGCCCAAGCACGCTTAACTGCGGAGTTCTGATGGGATCCAATGCATTAGTGCTGGTATGGTCGCACAAATCATGATTTGCGTTCTCAAATCTTATATGCTTTCAGTAGCGCGCAAATTAATCAGTTTTTATCCAAACAGGACTGGAAAACTTACAAAAAGAGAGGTGCAACACGAGTACTTCCCAGGATGTCACCCATCCTAGTATTACACTCGCCCAAGCACGCTTGAATGCGGAGTTCTGATGGGATCCGGTGCATTAGTGCTGGTATGATCGCACCTGTCCTGTTTTGCGTGCTCAAATCCTATATGCTTTCTGTAGCCTGCTAATTAATGAGTTTTTATCCAAAATGGACTGGAAAACTTACAAAAAGAGAGTTGCAACACGAGGAATTCTGAGTAGATCACCCATCCTAGTACTACTCTCGCCCAAGCACGCTTAACTGCAGAGTTCTGATGGGATCCGGTGCATTAGTGCTGGTATGATCGCAATTGTCATGTTTTGCGTGCTCAAATCCTCTATGCTTTCTTTAGCGCGCTAATTAATCAGTTTTAAACCAAAACGGATTGCAAAACTTACAAAAAGAGAGGTGCAACACGAGGACTTCCCAGGAGGTCACCCTTCCTAGTACTACTGTCGCCCAAGCATGCTTGAATGCGGAGTTCTGATGGGATCCGGAGCATTAGTGCTGGTATGATCGCACCTGTCATGTTTTGCGTGCTCAAATCCTATATGCTTTCTGTAGCGCGCTAATTAATAAGTTTTTATCCAAAACGGACTGGAAAACTTTCAAAAAGAGAGGTGCAACACGAGGACTTCCGAGTAGATCACCCATCCTAGTACTACTCTCTCCCAAGCACGCTTAACTGCAGAGTTTTGATGTGATCCGGTGCATTAGTGCTGGTATGATCGCACCTGTCGTCTTTTGCGTGCTCAAATCCTATATGCTTTCTGTAGCGCGCTAATTAATTAGTTTTTCTCCAAAACGGACTGGAAAACTTTAAAAAAGAGAAGTGCAACACGAGGGCTTCCCTGGAGGTCACCCATCCTAGTACTACTCTCGCGAAGAACGCTTAGCTGCGGAGTTCTGATGGGATCCAGTGCATTAGTGTTGGTATGATGGCACCTGTCATGTTTTGCGTGCTCAAATCCTATACGCTTTCCGTAGCACGCTAATTAATCAGTTTTTATCTAAAACGGATTGGAAAACTTACAAAAAGAGAGGTGCTACACGAGAACTTCCCAAGAGGTCACCCATCCTAGTACTACTCTCGCCCAAGCACGCTTACCTGCGGAGTTCTGATGGTATCCGGTGCATTAGTGCTGGTGTGATCGCACCTATCATGTTTTGCGTGCTCTAATCATATATGCTTTATGTAGCGCGCTAATTAATCAGTTTTTATCCAAAACGGACTGGAAAACATACAAAAAGAGAGCTGCAGCACGAGGACTTCGCTTAACTGCGCAGTTCCGATGCGATCCGGTGCATTAGTGCTGGTATGATCGCACCTGTCATGTTTTGCGTGCTCAAATACTATATGCTTTCTGTAGCGCGATAATTAATCAGTTTTTATCCAAAACGGACTGGAAAACTTACAAAAAGAGAGGTGCAACACAAGGACTTCCCAAGAGGTCACCCATCTTAGTACTACTCTCGCCCAAGCATGCTTAACTGCGGAGTTCCGATGGGATCCGGTACATTAGTGCGAGTTGCAACACGAGGGCTTCCAAGGAGGTCACCCATCCTAGTACTACTCTCGCCCAAGCACGCTTAACTGCGGAGTTCTGATGGAATCCGGTACATTAGTGCTGGTATGATCGCACCTGTCATGTTTTGCATGCTCAAATCCTATATGCTTTGTGTAGCGCGCTAATTAATCAGTTTTTTTGCAAAATGGACTGGAAAACTTACAAAAAGAGAGGTGCAACACGAGGACTTCCCAGGAGGACACCAACCCTAGTACTACTCTCGCCCAAGCACGGTTAACTGCAGAGTTCTGATGGGATCCGGTGCATTAGTGCTAGTAAGATGACACCTGTCATGTTTTGCGTGCTCAAATCCTATATGCTTTCTATAGCGCGCTAATTAATCAGTTTTTATCCAAAACGGACTGGAAAACTTATAAAAAGAGAGGTCCATCACGAGGACTTCCCAGGAGGACACCCATCCTAGTACAACTCTCGCCCAAGCACGCTTAACTGCGGAGTTCTGATGGGATCCGGTGCATTAGTGCTGGTATGATGGCACGTGTAATGTTTTGCGTGCTCAAATCCTATATGTTTTCTGTAGCGCGCTAATTTATCAGTTTTTATCCAAAATGGACTGGAAAACTTACAAAAAGAGAGGTGCAACACGAGGACTTCCCAGGAGATCACCTATCCTAGTACTACTCACGCCCAAGCACGGTTAACTTCGGAGTTCTGATGGGATCCGGTGCGTTAGTGCTGGTATGATCGCACCTATCATGATTTGCGTACTCAAATCCTATATGCTTTTTGTAGCGCGCCAATTAATCAGTTTTTATCCAATACGGACTGGAAAACTTACAAAAAGAGAGGTGCAACACGAGGACTTTCTAGGAGTTCACCAATCCTAGTACTACTCTCGCCGAAGCACGCTTAACTGCGGAGTTCTGATGGGATCCGATGGGAGGTCACCCATCCGAATACAACTCTCGCCCAAGCACGCTTAACTACGGAGTTCCGATGGAATCCGGTGCATTAGTGCTGGTACGATCGCACCTGTCAAGATTTGCGTGCTCAAGTCCTGTATGCTTTCTGTAGCACGCTAATTAATAAGTTTTTATCCAAAACGGACTAGAAAACTTACAAAAAGAGAGGTGCAACATGAGGACTTCCCAGAAGGTCACCCATCCTAGTACTACTCTCGCCCAAGCACGCTTAGCTTCGGAGTTCTGATGGGATTCGGTGCATTAGTGCTGGTATGATCGCAGCTATCACGTTTTGCGTGCTCAAGTCCTGTATGCTTTCTGTAGCACGCTAATTAATAAGTTTTTATCCAAAACGGACTAGAAAACTTACAAAAAGAGAGGTGCAACATGAGGACTTCCCAGAAGGTCACCCATCCTAGTACTACTCTCGCCCAAGCACGCTTAGCTTCGAAGTTCTGATGGGATCCGGTGCATTAGTGCTGGTATGATCGCAGCTGTCACGTTTTGTGTGCTCAAATCCTGTATGCTTTCTGTAGCACACTAATTAATCAGTTTTTATCCAAAACGGACTGGAAAAGGCCCAAGCACGCTTAACTTCGGAATTTTGATGGGATCCGGTGCATTAGTGTTGGTATGATCGCACTTGTCACGTTTTGTGTGCTCAAATCCTGTATGCTTTCTGTAGCACACAAATTAATCAGTTTTTATCAAATACGGACTGGAAAACTTACAAAAATCGAGGTGCAACACGAGGACTTCCCAGGAGGTCACCCATCCTAGTACTACTCTCGCCCTACCCTGCTTAACTACGGAGTTCTAATGGAATCCGGTGCATTAGTGCTGGTATGATCGCACCTGTCATGATTTGCGTGCTCAAATCCTGTATGCTTTCTGTAGCGCACTAATTAATAAGTTTTTATCCAAAACGGACTGGAAAACTTAAAAAAATAGAGGTGCAACACAAGGACTTCCCAGGAGGTCACCCATCCTAGTACTACTATCGCCCTACCTTGCTTAACTACGGAGTTTTGATGGAATCCGGTGCATCAGTGCTAGTATGATCGCACCTGTCATGTTTTGCGTTCTCAAATCCTATATGCTTTCTGTAGCGCGCTAATTAATCAGTTTTTATCCAATAGGGACTGGAAAACTTACAAAAAGAGAGGTGCAACACGAGGACTTTCTAGGAGTTCACCAATCCTAGTACTACTCTCGCCGAAGCACGCTTAACTGCGGAGTTCTGATGGGATCCGATGGGAGGTCACCCATCCGAATACAACTCTCGCCCAAGCACGCTTAACTACGGAGTTCCGATGGAATCTGGTGCATTAGTGCTGGTACGATCGCACCTGTCAAGATTTGCGTGCTCAAGTCCTGTATGCTTTCTGTAGCACGCTAATTAATAAGTTTTTATCCAAAACGGACTGGAAAACTTAAAAAAATAGAGGTGCAAGACAAGGACTTCCCAGGAGGTCACCCATCGTAGTACTACTATCGCCCTACCCTGCTTAACTACGAGTTTTGATGGAATCCAGTGCATTAGTGCTAGTATGATCGCACCTGTCATGTTTGGCGTTCTCAAATCCTATATGCTTTCTGTAGCGCGCTATTTAAGGTGCAACACGAGGACTTCACAGGAGGTCACCCATCCTAGTACTACTCTCGCCCAAGCACGCTTAACTTCGGAGTTCTGATGGGATCCGATGCATTAGTGCTGGTATGATCGCACCTGTCAAGATTTGCGTGCTCAAATCCTGTATACTTTTTGTAGCACGCTAATTAATAAGTTTTTATCCAAAACGGACTGGAAAACTTAAAAAAATAGAGGTGCAACACAAGGACTTCCCAGGAGGTCACCCATCCTAGTACTACTAACGCCCTACCCTGCCTAACTACGGAATTTTGATGGAATCCGGTGCATCAGTGCTAGTATGATCGCACCTGTCATGTTTTGCGTTCTCAAATCCTATATGCTTTCTGTAGCGCGCTATTTAATCAGTTTTTATCAAAAACGGACTGGAAAAGTTACAAAAAGAGAGGTGCAACACGAGGACTTCCCAAGAGGTCACCCATCCTAGTACTACTCTCGCCCAATCACGCTTAACTACGGAGTTCTAATGGAATCCGGTGCATTAGTGCTGCTACAATCCCATCTGTCAAGATTTGCGTGCTCAAGTCCTGTATGCTTTCTGTAGCACGCTAATTAATAAGTTTTTATCCAAAACGGACTGGAAAACATACATAAAGAGAGGTGCAACACGAGGACTTCCCAGGAGGTCACCCATCCTAGTACTACTCTCGCCAAACCACGCTTAACTACGGAGTTCTGATGGAATCCGGTGCATTAGTGCTGGTACGATCGCACCTGTCAAGATTTGCGTGCTCAAGTCCTGTATGCTTTCTGTAGCACGCTAATTAATAAGTTTTTATCCAAAACGGACTGGAAAACTTAAAAAAATAGAGGTGCAAGACAAGGACTTCCCAGGAGGTCACCCATCCTAGTACTACTATCGCCCTACCCTGCTTAACTACGGAGTTTTGATGGAATCCGGTGCATAAGTGCTAGTATGATCGCACCTGTCATGTTTTGCGTTCTCAAATCCTATATGCTTTCTGTAGCGCGCTATTTAACTGGGTATTACTATCGCCCAAGCACGCTTAACTTCGGAGTTCTGATGGGTTCCGGTGCATTAGTGCTGGTATGATCGCACCTTTCACGTTTTGTGTGCTCAAATCCTGTATGCTTTCTGTAGCACACTAATTAATCAGTTTTTATCCAATACGGACAGGTAAACTTACAAAAAGAGAGGTGCAACACGAGGATTTTCTAGGAGGTCACGAATCCTAGTACTACTCTCAACGAATCACGCTTAACTGCGGAGTTCTGATGGGATGCGATGCATTAGTGCTGGTATGATCGCACATGTCATGTTTTGCGTGCTCACAACCTGTATGCCTTCTGTAGGCGCTAATTAATCAGATTTTATCCAAAACGGGCTGGAAAACTTACAAAAAACGAGGTGCAACACGAGGACTTCCCAGGAGGTCACCCATCCTAGTACTACTCTCGCCCTACCACGCTTAACTACGAAGTTCTAATGGAATCCGGTAAATAAGTGCTGGTATGATCGCACCTGTCATGATTTGCGTGCTCAAATCCTGTATGCTTTATGTAGCGCGCTAATTAATAAGTTTTTATCCAAAACGGACTGGAAAACTTAAAAAAATAGAGGTGCAACACAAGGACTTCCCAGGAGGTTACCCATCCCCTGTCATGTTTTGCGTGCTCAAATCCTATATGCTTTCTGTAGCGCGCTATTTAATCAGTTTTATCCAAAACGGACTGGAAAAGTTACAAAAAGAGAGGTGCAACAAGAGGACTTCCCAGGAGGTCACCCATCCTAGTACTACTCTCGCCCAAGCACGCTTAACTTCGAAGTTCTAATGGGATCTGGTGCATTAGTGCTGATATGATCGCACCTATGACGTTTTGTGTGCTCAAATCCTGTATGCTTTCTATAGCACGCTAATTAATAAGTTTTTATCCAAAACGGACTGGAAAACATACAAAAAGAGAGATGCAACACGAGGACTTCCCAGGAGGTCACCCATCCTAGTACTACTCATGCCCAACCACGCTTAACTACGGAGTTCTAATGGAATCCGGTGCATTAGTGCTGGTACGATCGCACCTGTCAAGATAACAGAGGTGCAACACGAGGACTTCCCAGGAGGACACCCATCCTAGTACTACTCTCGCCCAACCACGCTTAACTACAGATTTCTGATGGAATCCGGTGCATTAGTGCTGGTATGATCGCACCTGTCAAGATTTGCGTGCTCAAGTCCTGTATGCTTTCTGTAGCACGCTAATTAATAAGTTTTTATCCAAAACGGACTGGAAAACTTAAAAAAATAGAGGTGCAAGACAAGGACTTCCCAGGAGGTCACCCATCCTTGTACTACTATCGCCCTACCCTGCTTAACTACGGAGTTTTGATGGAATCCGGTGCATCAGTACTAGTATGATCGCACTTGTCATGTTTTGCGTTCTCAAATCCTATATGCTTTCTATAGCGCGCTATTTAATCCGTTTTTATCCAAAACGGATTGGAAAAGTTACAAAAAGAGAGGTGCAACACGACGACTTCCAAGGAGGTCACCCATCCTAGTACTACTCTCGCCCAAGCACGCTTCACTTCGGAGTTCTGATGGGATTCGGTGCATTAGAGCTGGTATGATCGCACCTGTCATGTTTTGTGTGCTCAAGTCCTGTATGCTTTCTGTAGCACACTAATTAATCAGTGTTTATCCAATACGGACTGGAAAACTTACAAAAAGAGAGGTGCAACACGAGGATTTTCTAGGAGGTCACCAATCCTAGTACAACTCTCGCCGAATCACGCTTAACTGCGGAGTTCTGATGGGATGCGATGCATTAGTGCTTTGCCTTCTGTAGCGCGCTAATTAATCAGTTTTTTTCCAAAACGGGCAGGAAAACCTACAAAAAGAGAGGTGCAACACGAGGACTTCCCAGGAGGTCACCCATCCTAGTACTACTATCGCCCTACCCTGCTTAATTACGGAGTTTTGATGGAATCCGGTGCATCAGTGCTAGTATAATCGCACCTGTCATGTTTTGCGTTCTCAAATCCTATATGCTTTCTGTAGCGCGCTATTTAATCAGTTTTAATCCAAAAGGGACTGGAAAAGTTACAAAAAGAGAGGTGCTAACACGAGGACTTCCCAGGTGGTCACCTATCCTAGTACTGCTCTCGCCCAAGCACGCTTAACTTCGAAGTTCTAATGGGATCCGGTGCATTAGTGCTGGTATGATCGCACCTGTCATGTTTTGTGTGCTCAAATCCTGTATGCTTTCTGTAGCACACTAATTAATCAGTTTTTATCCAAAACGGACTGGAAAAGTTACAAAAAGAGAGGTGCAACACGAGGACTTCCTAGGAGGTCATCCATCCTGGTACTACTCTCGCCCAAGCACGCTTAACTTCGGAGTTCTGATGGGATCCAGTGCATTAGTGCTGGTATGATCGCACTTGTCACGTTTTGTGTGCTCAAATCCTGTATGCTTTCTGTAGCACACTAATTAATCAATTTTTATCCAAAACGGACTGGAAAACATACAAAAAGAGAGGTGCAACACGAGAACTTCCCAGGAGGTCACCCATCCTAGTACTACTCTCGCCCAACCACGCTTAACTACAGAGTTCTGATGGAATCCGGTGCATTAGTGCTGGTACGATCGCACCTGTCAAGATTTGCGTGCTCAAATCCTGTATGCTTTCTGCAGCACGCTCATTAATAAGTTTTTATCCAAAACGGACTGGAAAACTTAAAAAAATAGAGGTGCAACACAAGCACTTCCCAGGAGGTCACCTATCCTAGTACTACTATCGCCCTACCCTGCTTAATTACGGAGTTTTGATGGAATCCGGTGCATCAGAGCTAGTATGATCGCACCTGTCATGTTTTGCGTTCTCAAATCCTTTATGCTTTCTGCAGCGCGCTATTTAATCAGTTTTTATCCAAAACGGACTGGAAAAGTTACTAAAAGAGATGTGCAACACGAGGACTTCCCAGGAGCTCACCCATCCTAGTACTACCCGCGCCCAAGCACGCTTAACTTCGGAGTTTTGATGGGATCCGGTGCATTAGTGCTGGTATGATCGCACCTGTCACGTTTTGTGTGCTCAAATCCTGTATGCTTTCTTCTAATCAGTTTTTATCCAAAACGGGCTGGAAAACAATAAAAAAGAGAGGTGCAAAACGAGGACTTCCCAAGAGGTCACCCATCCTAGTACTATTCTCGCCCAACCACGCTTAACAACAGAGTTCTGATGGAATCCGGTGCATTAGTGCTGGTACGATCGCACCTGTCAAGATTTGCGTGCTCAAATCCTGTATGCTTTCTGTAGCACGCTAATTAATAAGTTTTTATCCAAAACGGACTGGAAACTTAAAAAAATAGAGGTGCAACACAAGGACTTCCCAGGAGGTCACCTATCCTAGTACTACTATCGCCCTACCCTGCTTAATTACGGAGTTTTGATGGAATCCGGTGCATCAGTGCTAGTATGATCGCACCTGTCATGTTTTGTGTGCTCAAATCCTGTATGATTTCTATAGCACGCTAATTAATAAGTTTTTATTCAAATCGGACTGGAAAACATACAAAAAGAGAGGTGCAACACGAGGACTTCCCAGGAGGTCACCCATCCTAGTACTAGTCTCGCCCAACCACGCTTAACTACGGAGTTCTGATGGAATCCGGTGCATTAGTGCTGGTACGATCGCACCTGTCAAGATTAGCGTGCTCAAATCCTGTATGCTTTCTGTAGCACGCTAATTAATAAGTTTTTATCCAAAACGGACTGGAAAACAAACAAAAAGAGAGGTGCAACACGAGGACTTCCCAGGAGGTCACCCATCCTCGTACTACTCTCGCCCAACCACGCTTAACTGCACTTCCCAGGAGGTCACCCATCCTAGTACAACTCACGCCCTAGAATGCTTAACTGCTATCATGTATTGCGTGCACAAATCCTGTAAAGAGAGGTGGAACACTAGGACTTCCCAGGAGGACACACAACCTAGTACTACTCTCGCCCAAGCACGCTTAACTGCGGAGTTCCGATGGGATCCGGTGCATTAGTGCTGGTATGATCGCACCTGTCATGTATTGCGTGCACAAATCCTGTATGCTTTCTTTAGCATGCTAATTAATAAGTTTTTATCCAAAACAGACTGGAAAACTTACAAAAAGAGAGGTGCAACACGAGCACTTCCCAAGAGGTCAACCATCCTAGTACTACTGTCACCCAAGCATGCTTAACTTCGGAGTTCTGGTGGGATCCGGTGCATTAGTGCTGGTATGATCGCACTTTTCATGTTTTGCATACTCAAATCCTATATGCTTTCTGTAGCACGTTAATTAATCAGTTGTTATCCAAAACGGACAGGAAAACTTACAAAAAGAGAGCTGCAACACAAGGACTGTGATCCGGTGCATTAGTGCTGGTATGATCGCACCTGTCATGTTTTGCGTGCTCAAGTCCTATATGCTTTCTGTAGCGTTCTAGTTAATCAGTTTTTATCCATAACGGACTGGAAAGCTTACAAAAAGAGAGGTGCAACACGAGGACTGTGATCCAGTGCATTAGTGCTGGTATGATCGCATTTGTCATGTTTTGCGTGCTCAAGTCCTATATGCTTTCTGTAGCTTGCTAGTTAATCAGTTTTTATCCAAAACGGACTGGAAAACTTACAAAAAGAGAGGTGCAACACGAGGGAGGTCACCCATCCAAGTACTACTCTCGCCCAAGCACGCTTATCTGCGGAGTTCTGATGGGATCCGGTGCTTTCTGTAGCGCGCTAATTAATCAGTTTTCATACAAAATGGAGTGGAAAACATACAAAAAGAGAGGTGCAACACGAGGACTTCCCAGGAGGTCTCCCATCCTTGTACTACTGTCGCCCAAGCACGTTTAACTGCGTATTTCTAATGGGATCCGGTGCAATAGTGCTGGTATGATCGCAACTGTCATGTTTTGCGTGCTCAAGTCCTATATGCTTTCTGTAGCACGCTAGTTAATCAGTTTTTATCCAAAACAGGCTGGAAAACTTACAAAAAGAGAGGTGCAACACGAGGACTTTCCAGGAGGTCACCCATCCTAGTACTACTCTCGCCCAAGCACGCTTAGCTGCGGAGTTCTGATGGGATCCGGTGCATTAGTGCTGGTATCATCGCACCTTTCATGTTTTGCGTGCTCAAATCCTATATGCTTTCTGAAGCGCGCTAATTAATCAGTTTTTATCCAAAACTAACTGGAAAAGTTACAAAAATAGAGATGCAACACGAGGACTTCCCAAGAGGCCACCCATCCTAGTACTACTCTCGCCCAAGTTCGCTTAATTGCGGTGTTCTAATGGGATCCGGTGCATTAGTGCTGGTATGATCGCACCTGTCATGCTTTGCGTGCTCACATCCTGTATGCTTTCTATAGCGCGCTATTTAATCAGATTTTATCCATAACGGACAGGAAAAGTTACAAAAAGAGAGGTGTAACACGAGGTCACCCATCCTTGTACTACTCTCGCCCTACCACGCTTAACTACGGAGTTTTGATGGGATCCGGTGCATTAGTGCTGGTATGATCGCACCTGTCATGTTTTGCGTACTCAAATCTTATATGCCTTCTGTAGCGCGCTAATTAATCACTTTTTATCCAAAACGGATTGGAAAACTTATAAAAAGAGAGGTGCAACACGAGGACTTTCCAAGAGGTCACCCATCCTAGTACTACTCTCGCCGAACAACGCTTAACTGCGGAGTTCTGATGGGATCCAGTGCATTAGTGCTGTATGATCGCACCTGTCATGTTTTGCGTGCTCAAAACCTATATGCCATCTGTAGCGCGCTAATTAATCACTTTTTATCCAAAACGGACTGGAAAACTTACAAAAAGAGAGGTGCAACACAAGGACTTCCCAGGAGGTCACCCATCCTAGTACTACTCTCGCCCAACCACGCTTAACTGCGGAGTTCTGATGGGATCCGGTGCATTAGTGCTGGTATGATCGCACCTGTCATGTTTTGTGTGCTCAAATCCTGTATGCTTTCTGTAGCACACTAATTAATCAGTGTTTATCCAATATGGACTGGAAAACTTACAAAAAGAGAGGTGCAGAGGTGCAACACAAGGACTTCCGAGGAGGTCACCCATCCTAGTACTACTATCTCCCTACCCTGCTTAACTACGGAGTTTCGATGGAATCCGGTGCATCAGTGCTAGTATGATCGCACCTGTCATGTTTTGCGTTGTCAAATCCTATATGCTTTCTGTAGCGCGCTATTTAATCAGTTTTTATCCAAAATGGACTGGAAAAGTTACTAAAAGAGAGGTGCAACACGAGGACTTCCCAGGAGGCCACCCATCCTAGTACTACTCATGCCCAAGCACGCTTAACTTCAGAGTTCTGATGGGATCCGGTGCATTAGTGCTGGTATGATCGCACCTGTCACGTTTTGTGTGCTCAAATTCTGTATGCTTTCTATAGCACGCTAATTAATAAGTTTTTATCCAAAACGGACTGGAAAACATACAAAAAGAGAGGTGCAACACGAGGACTTCCCAGGAGGTCGCCCATCCTAGTACTACGCTCGCCCAACCACGCTTAACTTCGGAGTTTTGATGGGATCCGGTGCATTAGTGCTAGTATGATCGCACCTGTCACGTTTTGTGTGCTCAAATCCTGTATGCTTTCTTCTAATCAGTTTTTATCCCAAACGGGCTGGAAAACATACAAAAAGAGAGGTGCAACACGAGGACTTCCCAGGAGGTCACCCATCCTAGTACTACTCTCGCCCAACCACGCTTAACTATGGAGTTCTGATGGAATCCGGTGCATTAGTGCTGGTACGATCGCACCTGTCAAGATTTGCGTGCTCAAATCCTGTATGCTTTCTGTAGCACGCAAATTAATAAGTTTTTATCCAAAACGAACTGGAAAACTTAAAAAAATAGAGGTGCAACACAAGGACTTCCCAGGAGGTCACCTATCCTAGTACTACTATCGCACTACCCTGCTTAATTACGGAGTTTTGATGGAATCCGGTGCATCAGTGCTAGTATGATCGCACCTGTCATGTTTTGCGTTCTCAAATCCTATATGCTTTCTGTAGCGCGCTATTTAATCAGTTTTTATCCAAAACGCATTGGAAAAGTTACAAAAAGAGAGGTGCAACACGAGGACTTCCCAGGAGGTCATCCATCCTAGTACTACTCTCGCCCAAGCACGCTTAACTTTGGAGTTATGATGGGATCCGGTGCATTAGTGCTGGTATGATCGCACTTGTCACGTTTTGGGTGCTCAAATCCTGTATGCTTTCTGTAGCACACTAATTAATCAGTTTTTATCAAATACGGACTGGAAAACTTACAGAAAGAGAGGTGCCACACGAGGATTTTCTAGGAGGTCACCAATCCTAGTGCTACTCTCGCCGAATCACGCTTAACTGTGGAGTTCTGATGGGATGCGATGCATTAGTGCTGGTATGATCGCACTTGTCACGTTTTGGGTGCTCAAATCCTGTATGCTTTCTGTAGCACACTAATTAATCAGTTTTTATCAAATACGGACTGGAAAACTTACAGAAAGAGAGGTGCCACACGAGGATTTTCTAGGAGGTCACCAATCCTAGTACTACTCTCGCCGAATCACGCTTAACTGCGGAGTTCTGATGGGATGCGATGCATTAGTGCTGGTATGATCGCACATGTCATGTTTTGCGTGCTCAAAACCTGAATGCCTTCTGTAGCGCGCTAATTAATCAGTTTTTATGCAAAACGGGCTGGAAAACTTACAAAAATGGAGGTGCAACACGAGTACTTTCCAGGAGGTCACCCATCCTAGTACTACTCTCGCCCTACCACGCTTAACTACGGAGTTCTAATGGAATCCGGTGCATTAGTGCTGGTATGATCGCACCTATCATGATTTGCGTGCTCAAATCCTGTATGCTTTCTGTAGCGCGCTAATTAATAAGTTTTTATCCAAAACGGACTGGAAAACTTAAAAAAACAGAGGTGCAACACAAGGACTTCCTAGGAGGTCACCTATCCTAGTACTACTATCGCCCTACCCTGCTTAACAACGGAGTTTTGATGGAATCCGGTGCATCAGTGCTAGTATGAACGCACCTGTCATGTTTTGCGTTCTCAAATCCTATATGCTTTCTGTAGCGCGCTATTTAATCAGTTTTTATCCAAAACGGACTGGAAAAGTTACAAAAAGAGAGGTGCAACACGAGGACCTCCCAGAAGGTCACCCATCCGAGTACTACTCTCGCCCAAGCACGCTTAACTTCAAAGAGTTGATGGGATCCGGTCCATTAGTGCTGGTATGATCGCACCAGTCATGTTTTGTGTGCTCAAGTCCTGTATGCTTTCTGTAGCACACTAATTAATCAGTGTTTATCCAATACGGACTGGAAAACTTACAAAAAGAGAGGTGCAACACGAGGACTTTCTAGGAGGTCACCAATACTAGTACTACTCTCGCCGAATCACGCTTAACAGCGGAGTTCTGATGGGATGCGATGCATTAGTGCTGGTATGATCGCACCTGTCACGTTTTGTGTGCTCAAATCCTGTATGCTTTCTGTAGCACACTAATTAATCAGTTTTTATCCAAAACGGACTGGAAAAGTTACAAAAAGAGAGGTGCAACACGAGGACTTCCCAGGAGGTTACCCATCCTAGTACAACTCACGCCCAAGCATGCTTAACTTAGGAGTTCTGATGGGATCCGGTGCATTAGTGCTGGTATGATCGCACATGTCACGTTTTGTGTGCTCAAATCCTGTATGCTTTCTATAGCACGCTAATTAATAAGTTTTTATCCAAAACGGACTGGAAAACATACAAAAAGAGAGGTGCAACACGAGGACTTCCCAGGAGGTCACCCATCCTCGTACTACTCTCGCCCAACCACGCTTAACTACGGAGTTCTGATGGAATCCGGTGCATTAGTGCTGGTACGATCGCACCTCTGAAGATTTGCGTGCTCAAATCCTGTATGCTTTCTGTAGCACGCTAATTAATAAGTTTTTATCCAAAACGGACTGGAAAACTTAAAAAAATAGAGGTGCAACACAAGGACTTCCCAGGAGGTCACCCATCCTAGTACTACTATCGCCCTACCCTGCTTAATTACGGAGTTTTGATGGAATCCGGTGCATCTGTGCTAGTATGATCGTACCTGTCATGTTTTGCGTTCTCAAATCCTATATGCTTTCTATAGCGCGCTATTTAATCAGTTTTAATCCAAAACGGACTGGAAAAGTTAGAAAAAGAGAGGTGCAACACGAGACTTCCCAGGAGGTCACCCATCCTAGTACTACCCGGCCCCAAGCAAGCTTAACTTCAGAGTTTTGATGGGATCTGGTGCATTAGTGCTGGTATGATCGCACCTATCAAGTTTTGTGTGCTCAAATCCTGTATGCTTTCTTCTAATCAGTTTTTATCCAAAACGGGCTGGAAAACATACAAAAAGAGAGGTGCAACACGAGGACTTCCCAGGAGGTCACCCATCCTAGTACTACTCTCGCCCAACCACGCTTAACTACGGAGTTCTGATGGAATCCGGTGCATTAGTGCTGGTACGATCGCACCTGTCAAGATTTGCGTGCTCAAATCCTGTATGCTTTCTGTAGCACACTAATTAATAAGTTTTTATCCAAAACGGACTGGAAAACTTAAAAAAATAGAGGTGCAACACAAGGACTTCCCAGGAGGTCACCTATCCTAGTACTACTATCGCCCTACCCTGCTTAATTACGGAGTTTTGATGGAATCCGCTGCATCAGTGCTAGTATGATCGCACCTGTCATGTTTTGCGTTCTCAAATCCTATATGCTTTCTGTAGCGCACTATTTAATCAGTTTTTATCCAAAACGGACTGGAAAAGTTACAAAAAGAGAGGTGCAACACGAGGACTTCCCAGGAGGTCATCCATCCTAGTACTACTCTCGCCCAAGCACGCTTAACTTCGGAGTTCTGATGGGATCCGGTGCATTAGTGCTGGTATGATCGCACTTGTCACGTTTTGTGTGCTCAAATCCTGTATGCTTTCTGTAGCACACTAATTAATCAGTTTTTATCCAATACGGACTGGAAAACTTACAGAAAGAGAGGTGCAACACGAGGATTTTCTAGGAGGTCACCTATCCTAGTACTACTCTCGCCGAATCACGCTTAACTGCGGAGTTCTGATGGGATGCGATGCATTAGTGCTGGTATGATCGCAGAGGTCATGTTTTGCGTGCTCAAAACCTGAATGCCTTCTGTAGCGCTCTAATTAATCAGTTTTTATCCAAAACGGGCTGGAAAACTTACAAAAATCGAGGTGCAACACGAGGACTTCCCAGGAGGTCACCCATCCTAGTACTACTCTCGCCCTACCACGCTTAACTACGGAGTTCTAATGGAATCCGATGCATTAGTGCTGGTATGATCGCACCTGTCATGATTTGCGTGCTCAAATCCTGTATGCTTTCTGTAGCGCGCTAATTAATAAGTTTTTATCCAAAACGGACTGGAAAACTTAAAAAAATAGAGGTGCAACACAGGGACTTCCCAGGAGGTCACCCATCCTAGTACTACTATCGCCCTACCCATCTTAACTACGAAGTTTTGATGGAATCCGGTGCATCAATGCTAGTATGATCGCACCTGTCATGTTTTGCGTTCTCAAATCCTATATGCTTTCTGTAGCGCGCTATTTAATCAATTTTTATCCAAAACAGACTGGAAAAGTTACTAAAAGAGAGGTGCAACACAAGGACTTCCCAGGAGGTCACCCATCCTAGTACTACTCTCGCCGAATCACGCTTAACTGCGGAGTTTTGATGGGATGCGATGCATTAGTGCTGGTATGATCGCAGATGTCATGTTTTGCGTGCTCAAAACCTGAATGCCTTATGTAGCGCTCTAATTAATCAGTTTTTATCCAAAACGGGCTGGAAAACTTACAAAAATCGAGGTGCAACACGAGGACTTCCCAGGAGGTCACCCATCCTAGTACTACTCTCGCCCTACCACGCTTAACTACGGAGTTCTAATGGAATCCGATGCATTAGTTCTGGTATGATCGCACCTGTCATGATTTGCGTGCTCAAATCCTGTATGCTTTCTGTAGCGCGCTAATTAATATGTTTTTATCCAAAACGGACTGGAAAACTTAAAAAAATAGAGGTGCAACACAAGGACTTCCCAGGAGGTCACCCATCCTAGTACTACTATCGCCCTACCCATAGAGAGGTGCAACACAAGGACTTCCCAGGAGGTCACCCATCCTAGTACTACTCTCGCCCAAGCACACTTAACTTTGGAGTTCTGATGGGATCCGGTGCATTAGTGCTGGTATGATCGCACCTGTCATGTTTTGTGTGCTCAAATCCTGTATGCTTTCTGTAGCACACTAATTAATCAGTGTTTATCCAATACGGACTGGAAAACTTACAAAAAGAGAGGTGCAGAGGTGCAACACAAGGACTTCCCAATAGGTCACCCATCCTAGTACTACTATCTCCCTACCCTGCTTAACTACGGAGTTTCGATGGAATCCGGTGCATCAGTGCTAGTATGATCGTACCATCGTGGAGGTCACCCATCCTAGTACTACTCGCACCCAAGCACGCTTAACTTCGGAGTTTTGATGGGATCCGGTGCATTAGTGCTGGTATGATCGCACCTGTCACGTTTTGTGTGCTCAAATCCTGTATGCTTTCTTCTAATCAGTTTTTATCCAAAACGGGCTGGAACATACAAAAAGAGAGGTGCAACACGAGGACTTCCCAGGAGTTCACCCATCCTAGTACTACTCTCGCCCAACCACGCTTAACTACGGAGTTCTGATGGAATCCGGTGCATTAGTGCTGGTACGATCGCACCTGTCAAGATTTGCGTGCTCAAATCCTGTATGCTTTCTGTAGCACGCTAATTAATAAGTTTTTATCCAAAACGGACTGGAAAACATAAAAAAATAGAGGTGCAACACAAGGACTTCCCAGGAGGTCACCTATCCTAGTACTACTATCGCACTACCCTGCTTAATTACGGAGTTTTGTTGGAATCCGGTGCATCAGTGCTAGTATGATCGCACCTGTCATGTTTTGCGTTCTCAAATCCTATATGCTTTCGGTAGCACGCTATTTAATCAGTTTTTATCCAAAACGGACTGGAAAAGTTACAAAAAGAGAGGTGCAACACGAGGACTTCCCAAGAGGTCATCCATCCTAGTACTACTCTCGCCCAAGCACGCTTAACTTCGGAGTTCTGATGCGATCCGGTGCATTAGTGCTGGTACGATCGCACCTGTCAAGATTTGCGTGGTCAAATCCTGTATGCTTTCTATAGCACGCTAATTAATAAGTTTTTATCCAAAACGGACTGGAAAACTTAAAAAAATAGAGGTGCAACACAAGGACTTCCCAGGAGGTCACCTATCCTAGTACTACTATCGCACTACCCTGCTTAATTACGAAGTTTTGATGGAATCCGGTGCATCAGTGCTAGTATGATCGCACCTGTCATGTTTTGCGTTCTCAAATCCTATATGGTTTCTGTAGCACGCTATTTAATCAGTTTTTATCCAAAACGGACTGGAAAAGTTACAAAAAGAGAGGTGCAACACGAGGACTTCCCAAGAGGTCATCCATACTAGTACTACTCTTGCCCAAGCACGCTTAACTGCACTTCGCAGAAGGTCACCCATCCTAGTACAACTCTCGCCCTAGAATGCTTAACTGCTATCATGTATTGCGTGCACCAATCCTGTAAAGAGAGGTGCAACACTAGGACTTCCCAGGAGGTCACCCATCCTAGTACTACTCTTGCCCAAGCACGCTTAACTACGGAGTTCTGATGGAATCGGGTGCATTAGTGACAGTATGATCGCAACTGTCATGTTTTGCGTGGTCAAATCCTGTATGCTTTCTGTAGCGCGCTAATTCATAAGTTGTTATCCAAAACGGACTGGAAAACTTACAAAAAGAGAGGTGCAACACGAGGACTTCCTAAGAGGTCACCCATCCTAGTACTACTCTCGCCCAAGCACGCTTAAATACGGAATTCTGATGGGATCCAGAGCATTAGTGCTAGTAAGATCGCACCTGTCATGTTTTGCGTACTCAAATCCTGTATGCTTTCTGTAGTGCGCTAATTAATAAGTTTTTATCCAAAACGGACTGGAAAACTTAGAAAAAGAGAGGTGCAACACGATGATTTCCCAGAAGGTCACCTATCCTAGTACTACTCTCGCCCAAGCCCGCTTAACTACGGAGTTCTGATGGGATCCGGTGCATTAGTGCTGGTATGATCGCACCTATCATGTTTTGCGTGCTAAAATCCTGTATGTTTTCTGTAGCGTGCTAATTAATGAGTTTTTATCCAAAACGGACTGGAAAACTTACGAAAAGAAAGGTGCAACACGAGGACTTTCCAGGAGGTCACCAATCTTAGTACTACTCTCGCCGAAGCACGCTTAACTGCGGGGTTCTGATGGGATCCTATGCATTAGTGCACGTATGATCGCACATGTCATGTTTTGCGTGCTCAAAACCTATATGCCTTCTCTAGCGCGCTAATTAATCACTTTTTATCCAAAACGGACTGGAAAACTTACAAAAAGAGAGATTCAACACGAGGACATTCCGTGAGGTCACCCATCCTAGTACTACTCACGCCCAAGAACGCTTAACTGCAGTGTTCTGATGGGATCCAGTGCATTAGTGCGAGTATGATCGCACCTGTCATGTTTTGCGTTCTCAAATCCTATATAATTTCTGTAGCACGCTAATTATTCAGTTTTTATCTAAAACGGACTGGAAAACTTTCAAAAAGAGAGGTGCAACACGAGGACTTCCAAGGAGGAGGTGTAACACGAGGACTTCCAAGGAGGTCACCAATCCTAGTACTACTCTCGCCTAAGCACACTTAACTGCGGAGTTCTGATGGGATCTGGTGCATTAGTGCTGGTATGATCGCACATGTCATTTGTTGCGTGCTCAAATCCTATATGCTTTCGGTAGCGCGCTAATTAATTAGTTTTTCTGCAAAACAGATTGGAAAACTTACAAAAAGAGGGGTGCAACACGAGGACTTCCAGGAGGTCACCAATCCTACTAGTCTCGCCCAAGCACACTTAACTGCAGAGTTCTGATAGGATCCGTTGCATTAGTGCTGGTATGATCGCATATGTCATGTTTTGCGTGCTCAAAACTTATATGCCTTCTGTAGCCCGCTAATTAATCATTTTTTATCCAAAACGGACTGGAAAACTTACAAAAAGAGAGGTGCAACACGAGGACTTTCAAGGAGGTCACCCATCCTAGTACTACTCTCGCCGAACAACGCTTAACTGCGGAGTTCTGATGGGATCCGGTGCATTAGTGCAGGTATGATCGTACCTGTCATGTTTTGCGTGCTCAAAACCATTATGCCTTCTGTTGCGCGCTAATTAATCACTTTTTATCCAAAACGGACTGGAAAACTTAATAAAAGATAGGTGCAACAGGAGGAGTTCCCAGGAGGTCACCCATCCTAGTACTACTCTTGCCCAACCACGCTTAACTACGGAGTTCTGATGGAATCCGGTGCATTAGTGCTGGTATGAACGCACCTGTCATGTTTTGCGTGCTCACATCCTGTATGCTTTTTGTAGCGCGCTATTTAATCACTTTTTATCCAAAACGGACTGGAAAACTTACAAAAAAAGAGGTACAACACGAGGACTTCCCAGGAGGTCACCCATCCTAGTACTACTCTCGCCCAACCATGCTTAACTACGGAGTTCTGATGGAATCCGGTGCATCAGTGCTAGTATGATCGCGCGCTAATTAATCAATTTTTATTCTAAACGGATTGGAAAACTTACAAAAAGAGAGGTGCAACACGAGGACTTCCCAGAAGGTCACCCATCCTAGTACTACTCTCGCCCAACCACGCTTAACTACGGAGTTCTAATGGAATCTGGTGCATTAGTGTTGGTATGATAGCACCTGTCATGTTTTGCGTGCTCAAATCCTATATGCTTTCTGTAGCGCGCTATTTAATCAGTTTTTTCCAAAACGGACTGGAAAAGTTACAAAAAGCAAGTTGCAACACGAGGACTTCCCAGGAGGTCACCCATACTAGTACTACTCTTGCCCAAGCACGCTTAACTGCACTTCCCAGGAGGTCACCCAACAAATCCTGTAAAGAGAGGTGCAACACTAGGACTTCCCAGGAGGACACACATCCTAGTACTACTCTCGCCCAAGCATGCTTAACTGCGGAGTTCCGATGGGATCTGGTGCATTAGTGCTGGTATGATCGCACCTGTCATGTATTGCGTGCACAAATCCTGTATGCTTTCTTTAGCGTGCTAATTAATAAGTTTTTATCCAAAACAGACTGGAAAACTTACAAAAAGAGAGGTGCAACACGAGCACTTCCCAAGAGGTCAACCATTCTAGTACTACTCTCGCCCAAGCATGCTTAACTTCGGAGTTCTGGTGGGATCCGGTGCATTAGTGCTGGTATGATCGCACTTTTCATGTTTTGCATACTCAAATCCTATATGCTTTCTGTAGCACGTTAATTAATCAGTTTTTATCCAAAACGGACAGGAAAACTTACAAAAAGAGAGGTGCAACACAAGGACTGTGATCCGGTGCATTAGTGCTGGTATGATCGCACCTGTCATGTTTTGCGTGCTCAAGTCCTATATGCTTTCTGTAGCGTTCTAGTTAATCAGTTTTTATCCATAACGGACTGGAAAGCTTACAAAAAGAGAGGTGCAACACGAGGACTGTGATCCGGTGCATTAGTGCTGGTATGATCGCATTTGTCATGTTTTGCGTGCTCAAGTCCTATATGCTTTCTGTAGCTTGCTAGTTAATCAGTTTTTATCCAAAACGGACTGGAAAACTTACAAAAAGAGAGGTGCAACACGAGGGAGGTCACCCATCCAAGTACTACTCTCGCCCAAGCACGCTTATCTGCGGAGTTCTGATGGGATCCGGTGCTTTCTGTAGCGCGCTAATTAATTAGTTTTTATACAAAACGGAGTGGAAAACATACAAAAAGAGAGGTGCAACACGAGGACTTCCCAGGAGGTCTCCCATCCTTGTACTACTGTCACCCAAGCACGTTTAACTGCGGATTTCTAATGGGATCCGGTGCAATAGTGCTGGTATGATCGCAACTGTCATGTTTTGCGTGCTCAAGTCCTATATGCTTTCTGTAGCACGCTAGTTAATCAGTTTTTATCCAAAACGGGCTGGAAAACTTACAAAAAGAGAGGTGCAACACGAGGACTTTCCAGGAGGTCATCCATCCTAGTACTACTCTCGCCCAAGCACGCTTAGCTGCGGAGTTCTGATGGGATCCGGTGCATTAGTGCTGGTATCATCGCACCTTTCATGTTTTGCGTGCTCAAATCCTATATGCTTTCTGAAGCGCGCTAATTAATCAGTTTTTATCCAAAACTAAATGGAAAAGTTACAAAAATAGAGATGCAACACGAGGACTTCCCAGGAGGCCACCCATCCTAGTACTACTCTCGCCCAAGTTCGCTTAACTGCGGTGTTCTAATGGGATCCGGTGCATTAGTGCTGGTATGATCGCACCTGTCATGCTTTGCGTGCTCACATCCTGTATGCTTTCTATAGCGCGCTATTTAATCAGTTTTTATCCATAACGGACAGGAAAAGTTACAAAAAGAGAGGTGTAACACGAGGTCACCCATCCTTGTACTACTCTCGCCCTACCACGCTTAACTACGGAGTTTTGATGGGATCCGGTGCATTAGTGCTGGTATGATCGCACCTGTCATGTTTTGCGTACTCAAATCTTATATGCCTTCTGTAGCGCGCTAATTAATCACTTTTTATCCAAAACGGATTGGAAAACTTATAAAAAGAGAGGTGCAACACGAGAACTTTCCAAGAGGTCACCCATCCTAGTACTACTCTCGCCAAACAACGCTTAACTGCGGAGTTCTGATGGGATCCAGTGCATTAGTGCTGGTATGATCGCACTTGTCATGTTTTGCGTGCTCAAAACCTATATGCCATCTGTAGCGCGCTAATTAATCACTTTTTATCCAAAACGGACTGGAAAACTTACAAAAAGAGAGGTGCAACACGAGGACTTCCTAGGAGGTCACCCATCCTAGTACTACTCCCGCCAAACCACGCTTAATTGCGGAGTTCTGATGGGATCCGGTGCATTAGTGCTGGTATGATCGCACCTGTCATATTTTGAGTGCTCAAATCCTGTATGCATTCTGTAGCATGCTAACTAATAAGTTTTTATCTAAAACGGACTAGAAAACTTAAAAAAATAGAGGTGCAAGGTGCAACACGAGGACTTCCCAGGAGGTCACCCATCCTAGTACTACTCTCGCCCAACCACGCTTAACTGCGGAGTTCTGATGGGATCCGATGCATTAGTGCTGGTATGATCGCACCTGTCATGTTTTGAGTGCTCAAATCCTGTATGCATTCTGTAGCATGTTAATTAATAAGTTTTTATCTAAAACGGACTAGAAAACTTAAAAAAATAGAGGTGCAAGACGAGGACTTCCCAGGAGGTCACCCATCCTAGTACTACTCTTGCCCATGCACGCTTAATTGCGGAGTGCATTAGTGCTTGTATGATCGCACCTGTCATGTTTTGCGTGCTCAAAACCTATATGCTATCTATAGCGCTCTAATTAATCACTTTTTATCCAAAACGGACTGGAAAACTTACAAAAAGAGAGGTGCAACACAAGGACTTCCCTAGAGGTCACCCAACCTAGTACTACTCTCGCCCAAGCACGCTTAACTATGGTGTTCTGATGGAATCCGGTGCATTAGTGACGGTATGATCGTAACTAACATGTTTTGCGTGCTCAAATCCATTATGCTTTCTGTCGCGCGCTAATTAATAAGTTTTTATCCAAATCGGACTGGAAAACTTACAAAAAGAGAGGTGCAACACAAGGTCTTCCCAGGAGGTCACCCATCCAAGTACTACTCTCGCCCAAGCACGCTTTACTACGGAGTTCTGATGGGATTTGGTGCATAAGTTCTGGTATGATCAAACTTGTCATGTTTTGCGTGCTCAAATCCTGTATGCTTTCTGAAGCGCGCTAATTAATAAGTTTTTATCCAAAACGGACTGGAAAACATACAAAAAGAAAGGTGCAACACGAGGACTTCCAAGGAGGTCACCCATCCTAGTACTACTCTCGCCCAAGCATGCTTAACTACGGAGTTCCGATGGAATCCGGTGCATTAGTGACGGTATGATCGCAACTGTCATGTTTTGCGTGCTCAAATCCTGTATGCTTTCTGTAACGCGCTAATTAATAAGTTTTTATCCCAAACGGACTGGAAAAGTTACAAAAAGAGAGGTGCAACACGAGGACTTCCCACGAGGTCACCTATCCTAGTACTACTCTCGCCCAAGCACGCTAAACTACGGAGTTCTGATGGGATCCGGTGCATTAGTGCTGGTATGATCGCACCAGTCATGTTTTGTGTGCTCAAATCCTGTATGCTTTCTGTAGCGCGCTAATTAATAAGTTTTTATCCAAAACGGACTGGAAAAAATACAAAAAGAGAGGTGCAACATGAGGACTTCCCAAGAGGTCACCCATCCTAGTACTACTCTCGCCCAAGCACGCTTAACTACAGAGTTTTGATGGGATCCGCTGCATTAGTGTTGGAATGATCACACCTTTCGTGTTTTGCGTGCTCAAATCCTGTATGCTTTCTGTAGCACACTAATTAATAAATTTTTATCCAAAACGGACTGGAAAACTTACAAAAAGAGAGGTGCAACACAAAGGCTTTCTAGGAGGTCACCAATCCTAGTTTTACTCTCGCCGAAGCACGCTTAACTGCGGAGTTCTGATGGGATTCGATGCATTAGTGCTGGTATGATCGCACATGTCATGTTTTGCGTGCTCAAAACCTATATGCCTTCTGTAGCGCGCTAATTAATCACTTTTTATCCAAAACGGACTGGAAAACTTACAAAAAGAGAGATGCAACACGAGGACTTCCAAGGAGGTCACCTATCCTAGTACTACTCTCGCTCAAGCACGCTTAACTGCGGAGTTCTGATGGGATCCGGTGCATTAGTACTGGTATGATCGCACCAGTCATGTTTTGCGTGCTCAAATCCTGTATGCTTTCTGTAACGCGTTAATTAATAAGTTTTTATCCCAAACGGACTGGAAAAGTTACAAAAAGAGAGGTGCAACACGAGGACTTCCCAGGAGGTCACCTATCCTAGTACTACTCTCGCCTAAGCACGCTTAACTACAGAGTTTTGATGGGATCCAGTGCATTAGTGCTGGTATCATCGCACCTGTCATGTTTTGTGTGCTCAAATCCTATATGCTTTCTGTAGAGCGCTAATTAAAAAGTTTTTATCCAAAACGGACTCGAAAAGTAACAAAAAGAGAGGTGCAACACGAGGACTTCCTAGGAGATCACCCATCCTAGTACTACTCTCGCCCAAGCACGCTTATCTGTGGAGTTCTGATGGCTTCCGGTGCATTAGTGCTGTTATGATCGCACCTATCGTGTTTTGCGTGCTCAAATCCTATATGCTTTCTGTAGTGCGCTAATTAATCAGTTTTTACCCAAAACGGACTAGAAAACTTACAAAAAGAGAGGTGCAACACGAGGACTTCCGAGGAGGTCACCCATCCTAGAACTACTCTCGCTCAAGCACGCTTAACTACAGAGTTCTGATGGGATCCGCTGCATTAGTGTTGGAATGATCGAACCTGTCATGTTTTGCGTGCTCAAATCCTGTATGCTTTCTGTAGCACGCTAATTAATAAATTTTTATCCAAAACGGACTGGAAAACTTACAAAAAGAGAGGTGCAACACGAGGACTTCGCAGGAGGTCACCCATCCTAGTACTACTATTGCCCAAGCACGCTTATCTGCGGATTTCTGATGGGATCCGGTGCATTAGTGCTGGTATGATCGCACATGTCATGTTTTGCGTGCTCAAATCCTCTATGCTTTCTGTAGCGCGCTAATTAATCAGTTTTTTTCCAAAACGAACTGGAAAAGTTACAAAGAGAGAAGTGCAACACGAGGACTTCCCAGGAGATCACCCATCCTAGTACTACTCTCGCCCAAGCACGCTTAACTGCGAAGTTCTGATGGGATCCAGTGTATTAGTGCTGGTATGATTACACCTGTCATGTTTTGCGTGCTCAAATCCTATATGCTTTCTGTAGCACGCTAGTTAATCAGTTTTTATCCAAAACGGGCTAGAAAACTTACAAAAAGAGAGGTGCAACACGAGGACTTCCCAGGAGATCACCCTTCCTAGTACTACTCTCGCCCAAGCACGCTTGTCTGCGTAGTTCTGATGGTATCCGGTGCATTACTGCTGGTAGGATCGCACCTGTCATGTTTTGCGTGCTCAAGTCCTATATGCTTTCTGTAGCCCGCTAGTTAATCAATTTTTATCCAAAACGGACTGGAAAACTTACAAAAAGAGAGGTGCAACACGAGGACTTCCCAGGAGATCACCCATCCTAGTACTACTCTCGCCCAAGCACGCTTATCTGCGTAGTTCTGATGGGATCCGGTGCATTACTGCTGGTATGATCGCACATGTCATGTTTTGCGTGCTCAAGTCTTATATGCTTTTTGTAACGCGCTAGTTAATAAGTTTTTATCCAAAACTCGCTGGAAAACTTTCAAAAAGAGAGGTGGAACACGAGGTCTTCCCAGGAGGGCATCCATCCTAGTACTACTCTCGCCCAAGCACTCTTAACTGCGGAGTTCTGATGGGATCCAATGCATTAGTGCTGGTATGATCGCACCTGTCATGTTTTGCATGCTCAAATCCTATATGCTTTCTGTACAATGCTAATTAATCAATTTTTATCCAAAACAGACTGGAAAACTTACAAAGAGAGAGGTGCAACACGAGGACTTCCCAGGAGATCACCCAACCTAGTACTAGTCACGCCCAAGCGTGCTTAACTGTGGAGTTCTGATGGGATCCAGTGCATTAATGCTGGTATGATCGCACCTGTCATCTTTTGTGTGCTCAAGTCCTATATGCTTTCTGTAGCGCGCTAGTTAATCAGTTTTTATCCAAAACGGGCTAGAAAACTTACAAAAAGAGAGGTGCAACACGAGGACTTCCCAGGAAGGCACCCATCCTAGTACTACTCTCGCCCAAGCACGCTTATCTGTGTAGTTCTGATGGGATCCGGTGCATTACTGCTGGTATGATCGCACCTATCATGTTTTGCGTGCTCAAGTCCTATATGCTTTCTGTAGCGCGCTACTTAATCAGTTTTTATCCAAAACTGGCTGGAAAATTTACAAAAAGAGAGGTGCAACACGAGGACTTCCGAGGAGGTCACCCATCCTAGTACTACTCTATCCCAAGCACGCTTGTCTGCGGATTTCTTATCGGATCCGGTGCATTAGTGCTGGTATGATCGCACCTGTCATGTCTTGCGTGCTCAAATCCTCTATGCTTTCTGTAGCGCGCTAATTAATCAGTTTTTTTCCAAAACGAACTGGAAAAGTTACAAAAAGAGAGGTGCAACACGAGGACTTCCCAAGAGGTCACCCATCCTTGTACAACTCTCGACCAAGCACACTTAACTGCGGAGTGCATTAGTGCTGGTATGATCGCACCTTTCATGTTTTGCGTGCTCAAATCCTATATGCTTTCTGTAGGATGCTAGATAATCAATTCTTATCCAAAACGGGCTAGTAAACATACAAAAAGAGAGGTGCAACACGAGGACTTCCTAGGAGGGCACCCATCCTGGTACTACTCTCGCCCAAGCACGCTTAACTGCGAAGTTCTGATGGGATCCAGTGCATTAGTGCTGGTATGATTGCACCTGTCATGTTTTGCGTGCTCAAATCCTATATGATTTCTGTAGCACGCTAGTTAATCAGTTTTTGATCCAAAACGGGCTAGAAAACTTACAAAAAGAGAGGTGCAACACGAGGACTTCCCAGGAGGTCACCCATACTAGTACTACTCTCGCCCAAGCACGCTTATCTGCGTAGTTCTGATGGGATCCGGTGCATTACTGCTGGTATGATCGCACCTGTCATGTTTTGCGTGCTCAAGTCCTATATGCTTTCTGTAACGCGCTAGTTAATCAGTTTTTATCCAAAACTCGCTGGAAAACTTTCAAAAAGAGAGGTGCAACACGAGGACTTCCCAGGAGGGCATCCATCCTAGTACTACTCTCGCCCAAGCACGCTTAACTGCGGAGTTCTGATGGGATCCAATGCATTAGTGCTGGTATGATCGAACCTGTCATGTTTTGCATGCTCAAATCCTATATGCTTTCTGTAGAACGCTAATTAATCAATTTTTATCCAAAACAGACTGGAAAACATACAAAGAGAGAGGTGCAACACGAGGATTTCCCAGGAGATCACCCATCCTAGTACTACTCTCGCCCAAGCACGCTTAACTTCAAAGTTCTGATGGGATCCGGTGCATTAGTGCTGGTATGATCGCACCTGTCAAGATTTGCGTGCTCAAATCCTATATGCTTTCTGTAGCGCGCTAGTTAATTAGTTTTTATCCAAAACTGGCTGGAAAACTTTTAAAAAGAGAGGTGCAACACGAGGACTTTCCAGGAGGGCACCCATCCTAGTAGTACTCTCGCCCAAGAAGGCTTAAATGTGGAGTTCTGATGGGATCCGGTGCATTACTGCTGGTATGATCGCACCTGTCATGTTTTGCGTGCTCAAATCCTATATGCTTTCTGTAGCGCGTTAATTAATCAGTTTTTAGCCAAAACGGACTCGAAAACTTACAAAAAGAGAGGTGCAACACGAGGACTTCCCAGGAGATCACCCATTCTAGTACTACTCTCGCCCAAGCACGCTTATCTGCGTAGTTCTGATGGTATCCGGTGCATTACTGCTGGTATGATCGCACCTGTCATGTTTTGCCTGCTCAAATCCTATATGCTTTCTGTGGCCCGCTAGTTAATCAGTTTTTATCCAAAACGGACTGGAAAACATACAAAAAGAGAGGTGCAACACGAGGACTTCCCAGGAGATCACCCATCCTAGTACTACTCTCGCCCAAGCACGCTTGTCTGCGTAGTTCTGATGGTATCCGGTGCATTACTGCTGGTAGGATCGCACCTGTCATGTTTTGCGTGCTCAAGTCCTATATGCTTTCTGTAGCCCGCTAGTTAATCAATTTTTATCCAAAACGGACTGGAAAACTTACAAAAAGAGAGGTGCAACACGAGGACTTCCTAGGAGGTCACCCATCCTAGTACTACTCTCGCCCAAGCACTCTTAACTGCGGAGTTCTGATGAGATCCGGTGCATAAGTGCTGGTATGATCGCTCCTGTATTGTTTTGCGTGCTCAAGTCCTATATGCTTTCTGAAGCGCGCTAGTTGATCAGTTTTTATCCCAAACGCACTGGAAAACTTACAAAAAGAGAGGTGCAACACAACGAATTCCCAAGAGGTCACCCATCCTAGTACTACTCTCGCCCAAGCACGCTTAACTGCGGAGTTCTGATGGGATCCGGTGTATAAGTGTTGTTATGATCGCACCTGTCATGTTTTGCAAGCTCAAATCCTATATGCTTTCTCTAGCACGCTAATTAATCAGTGTTTATCCAAAACGGACTGGAAAACTTACAAAAAGAGAGGTGCAACACGAGGACTTCCCAGGAGATCACGCATCCTAGTACTACTCACGCCCAAGCACGCTTAACTGCAGTGTTCTGATGGGATCCAGTGCATTAGTGCTGGTATGATCGCACTTGTCATGTTTTTTCGTGCTCAAATCCTATATGCTTTCTGTAGCGCGCTAATTAATCAGTTTTTATCCAAAACGGACTGGAAAACTTACAAAAAGACAGGTGCAACACGAGGACTTCCCAGGAGATCACCCATCCTAGTAGTACTCATGCCGAAGCACGCTTAACTGCGGAGTTCTGATGGGATCCGGTGCATTAGTGCTGGTATGATCGCACCTGTCATGTTTTGCAAGCTCAAATCCTATATGTTTTCTATAGCGCGCTAATTAATTAGTTTTTATCCAAAACGGACTGATAAAATTACAAAACGAGAGGGGCAACACGAGGACTTCCCAGGAGGTCACCAATCCTAGTACTGCTCGCGCCCAAGCACCCTTAACTGCGGAGTTCTGATGGGATCCGGTGCATTAGTGCTGGATGATCGCACCTGTAATGTTTTGCGTGCTCACATCCTATATGCTTTCTGTAGCGCGCTAATTAATTATTTTTTTATCCAAAATGGACTGGAAAACTTACAAAAAGAAAGGTGCAACACGAGGACTTCCCAGGAGATCACCCATCCTTGTACTACTCACGCCTAAGCACGCTTAACTACAATGTTCTGATGGGATCCAGTGGATTAGTGTTGGTATGATCGCCCCTGTCATGTTTTGCGTGCTCAAATCCTATATGCTTTCTGTAGCGCGCTAATTAATCAGTTCTTATCCAAAACGGACTTGAAAACTGACAAAAAGAGAGGTGCAACACGAGGACTTCCCAGTAGATCACCCATCCTAGTACTACTCACGCCTAAGCACGCTTAACTTCAGTGTTCTGATGGGATCCAGTGGATTAGTGTTGGTATGATCGCACCTGTCATGTTTTGCGTGCTCAAATCCTATATGCTTTCTGTAGCGCGCTAATTAATCAGTTTTTATCCAAAACGAATTGGAAAACTTACAAAAAGAGAGGTGCAACACGAGGACCTCCCTGGAATTCACCCATCCTAGTACTATTCTCGCCTAAGCACGCTTAACTGCGGAGTTCTGATAGGATCCGGAGCATTACTACTGGTATGATCGCACCTGTCATGTTTTGGGTGCTCAAATCCTATATGCTTTCTGTAGCGGGCTAATTAATCAGTTTTTATCCAAAACGGACTGGAAAACTTACAAAAAGAGAGGTGCAACACGAGGACTTCCCAAGTGGTCACCCATCCTAGTACTACTCTCGCCCAAGCACGCTTGACTGCGGTGTTCTGATGCGATCCGGTGCAACAGTGATGGTATGATCGCACCTATCATGTTTTGCGTGCTCAAATCCTATATGCTTTCTGTAGCGCGCTAATTAATCAGTTTTTAATCCAAAACAGACTGGAAAACTTACAAAAAGAGAGGTGCAACACGAGGACTTCCCAGGAGATCACCCATCCTAGTACTACTCTCGCCCAAGCACGCTTAGCTGCGGAATTCTAATGGGATCCGGTGCATTAGTGCTGGTATGATCGCACTTGTCATGTTTTGCGTGCTCAAATCCTATATGCTTTCTGTAGCACGCTAATTAATCAGTTTTTATCAAAAACGGACTGGAAAACTTACAAAAATAGAGGTGCACCACGAGGACTTCCCAGGGGATCACCCTTCCTAGTACTACTCACGCCGAAGCACGTTTAAATGCAGTGTTCTGATGGGATCTGGTGCATTAGTGCTGGTATGATCGCACCTGTCATGTTTTGCGTGCTCAAATCCTATATGCTTTCTGTAACACCCTAATTAATCAGTTTTTATCCAAAACGGACTGGAACACTTACAACAAGAGAGGTGCAACACGAGGACTTCCCAGGAGATTACGCATTCTAGTACTACTCACGGGCAAGCACGCTTAACTACGGAGTTCTGATGGGATAGGGTGCATTAGTGCTGGTATGATCGCATCTGTCATTTTTTGCGTGCTCAAATCCTAAATGCTTTCTGTAGCGCGCTAATTTATTAGCTTTTATCCAAAACGGACTGGAAAACTTACAAAAAGAGAGGGGCAACACAAGGATTTCCCAGGAGGTCACCCACCCTAGATTAACTACGGAGTTCTGATGGGATCCGGTGCATTAGTGCTGGTATGATCGCATCTGTCATGTTTTGCGTGCTCAAATCCTATATGCTTTTTGTAGCGCGCAAATTTATACGTTTTTATCCGAAACAGACTGGAAAACTTACAAAAAGAGAGGTGCAACACAAGGTCTTCCCAAGAGGTCACCCATCCTATTACTACTCTCGTCCAAGCACGCTTAACTGCGGAGATCTAATGGGATCCGGAGCATTATTAATGTATGATCGCACCTGTCATGTTTTGCGTGCTCAAATCCTATATGTTTTTTGAAGCGCGCAAATTAATACGTTTTTATCCAAAATGGACTGGAAAACTAACAAAAAGAGAGGTGCACCACGAGGACCTCCCAGCAGAATACCCATCCAAGTACTACTCTCGCCCAAGCACGCTTAACTGCGAAGTTCTGATGGGATCCGGAGCATTACTACTGGTATGATCGCACCTGTCATGTTATGCGTGCTCAAATCCTATATGCTTTCTGTAGCGCCCTAATTAATCAGTTTTTATCCAAAACGGACTGGAACACTTACCAAAAGAGAGGTGCAACACGAGGACTGGGATCCGGTGCATTAGTGCTGGTATGATCGCACTGGTAATGTTTTGCGTGCTCAAGTCATATATGCTTTTTGTAGCGCGCTAGTTAATCAATTTTTATCCAAAACGAACTGGAAAACATACAAAAAGAGAGTTGCAACACGAGGACTTCCTTCCTAGGAGGTCACCCATCCTAGTACAACTCTCGCCCAAGCACGCTTAACTGCAGAGTTCTGATGGTATCCGGTGCATTAGTGCTGGTATGATTCGGTTGTCATGTTCTGCTTGCTCAAATCCTATATGCTTTCTGTAGCACGCTAATTAATAAGTTTTTATACAAAACGGACTAGAAAACATACAAAAATAGAGGTGCAAGACGAGGACTTCCCAGGAGATCACCCACACTAGTACTACTCACGCCCAAGCACGCTTAACTACAGTGTTCTGATGGGATCCAGTGCATTAGGGGTGGTATGATCGCACCTGTCATGTTTTCCGTGCTCAAATCCTATATGCTTTTTTTAGCGCGCTAGTTAATAAGTTTTTATCTAAAACGGACTCGAAAACTTACAAAAAGAGAGGTGCTACACGAGGAATGGGATCCGGTGTATTAGTGCAGGTATGATCGCACCTGTAATGTTTTGCGTGCTCAAGTCCTATATGCTTTTTGTAGCGCGCTAGTTTATCAGTTTTTATCCAAAACGGACTCGAAAACTTACAAAAAGAGAGGTGCAACACGAGGACTTCCAAGGATGTCACCCATCCTAGTACTACTCTCGCCCAAGCACGCTAATCTGCGGAGTTCTGATGGGATCCGGTGCATTATTGCTGGTATGATCGCACCGGTCATGTTTTGCGTGCTCAAATCCTATATGCTTTCTATAGCGCCCTAATTAATTAGTTTTTATCCAAAACGGACTGGAACACTTACAAAAAGAGAGGTGCAACACGAGGACTTCCCACGAGATCACCCATTCTAGTACTACTCACGCCCAAGCACGCTTAACTACGAAGTTCTTATGGGATCCGGTGCATTAGTGCTGGTATGATCGCACCTGTCATGTTTTGTGTGCTCAAATCCTATATGCTTTCTGTAGCGCGCAAATTTATACGTTTTTATCCGAAACGGACTGGAAAACTTACAAAAAGAGAGGTGCAACACGAGGACTTCCCAAGAGGTCACCCATCCTAGTACTACTCTCGTCCAAGCACGCTTGACTGCGGAGTTCTGATGGGATCCGGAGCATTAGTGCTGGTATGATCGCACCTATCATGTTTTGCGTGCTCAAATCCTATATGCTTTCTGTAGCACGCTAACTAATCAGTTCTTATCCAAAACGGACTTGAAATGTGACAAAAACAGAGGTGCAACACGAGGACTTCCCTGGAGATCACCCATCCTAGTACTACTCACACCCAAGCACGCTTAACTGCACTGTTCTGCTGGGATCCGGAGCATTAGTGCTGGTATGATCCCACCTGGTATTAATCAGTTTTTATCCAAAACAGACTGAAAAACTTAGAAAAAAAGAGGTGCAACACGAGTACTTCCCAGGATGTCACCCATCTTAGAACTCCTCTCGGCTAAGCACGGTTAACTGCGGAGTTCTGATGGGATCCGGTGCATTAGTGATGGTATGATCGCACCTGTCATGTTTTACGTGCTAAAATCCTATATGCTTTCTGTAGCGCGCTAATTAATCAGTTTTTATCCAAAACGGACTGGAAAACTTACAAAAAGAGAGGTGCAACACGAGGACTTTCCAAGAATTCACCAATCCTAGTACTACTCTCGCCGAAGCACGCTTAACTGCGGAGTTCTGATGGGATCCGATGCATTAGTGCTGGTATGATCGCACATGTCATGTTTTGCATGCAAAATAGAGGCGCAATACGAGGACTTCCCAGGAGGTCACCCAACCTAGTACTACTCTCACCCAAGCACGCTTAACTATGGAGTTCTGATGGAATGCGGTGCATTAGCGACGGTATGATCGCAACTGTCATATTTTGCGTGCTCAAATCCATTATCCTTTCTTTAGGGCGCTAATTAATAAGTTGTTATCCAAAACGGACTGGAAAACATAAAAAAATAGAGATGCAATACGAGGACTTCCTAGGAGGTCACCAATCCTAGTACTACTCTTGCCCAAGCGCGCTTAACTGCGGAGTGCATTAGTGCTGGTATGATCGCACCTGTCATGTTTTGCGTGCTCAAAACCTATATGCTTTCAATAGCGCGCTAATTAATCAGTTTTTATCCAAAACGGACTGGAAAACTTACAAAAAGAGAGGTTCAACACGAGGACTTCCCAAAGGTCACCCATCCTAGTACTACTCTCGCCCAAGCACGCTTGACTGCGGATTTCTGATGGGATCCGGTGCATTAGTGCTGGTATGATCGCACCTGTCATGTTTTGCGTGCTCAAATCCATTATGGTTTCTTTAGCGCGCTAATTAATAAGTTTTTGCCCAAGCACGCTTGACTGCGGATTTCTGATGGGATCCGTTGCATTAGTGCTGGTATGATCGCACCTGTCATGTTTTGCGTGCTCAAATCCATTATGGTTTCTTTAGCGCGCTAATTAATAAGTTTTTATCAAAAACGGACTGGAAAACTTACAAAAAGAGAGGTGCAACAAGAGGACTTTCCAGGAGGTCACCAATCCTAGTACTACTCTCGCCGAAGCACGCTTAACTACGGAGTTCTGATGGAATCCGGTGCATTGGTGCACACGAGGACTTCCTAGGAGGTCACCCATCCTAGTACTACTCTCGCCCAAGCACGCTTAACTGCGGAGTTCTGATGGGATCTGGTGCGTTAGTGCTGGTACCGCACCTGTCTTGTGTTCCGTGCTCAAAACCTATATGCTTTCTATAGCACGCTAATTAATAAGTTTTTATCCAAAACGGACTGGAAAACTTAAAAAATTAGAGGTGCAATACGAAGACTTCCCAGGAGGTCACCCAACCTAGTACTACTCTCACCCAAGCACGCTTAACTATGGAGTTCTGATGGAATGCGGTGTATTAGTGACAGTATGATCGGAACTGTCATGTGTTGCGTGCTCAAATCCATTATCCTTTCTTTAGCGCGCTAATTAATAAGTTTTTATCCAAAACGGACTGAAAAACTTAAAAAAATAGAGATGCAATACGAGGACTTCCTAGGAGGTCACCAATCCTAGTACTACTCTTGCCCAAGCACGCTTAACTGCGGAGTGCATTAGTGCTGGTATGATCGCACCTGTCATGTTTTGCGTGCTCAAAACCAATATGCTTTCAATAGCGCGCTAATTAATCAGTTTTTATCCAAAACGGACTGGAAAACTAACAAAAAGAGAGGTTCAACACGAGGACTTCCCAAAGGTCACCCATCCTAGTACTACTCTCGCCCAAGCACGCTTGATTGCGTGTTTCTGATGGGATCCGGTGCATTAGTGCTGGTATGATCCCACCTGTCATGTTTTGCGTGCTCAAATCCATTATGGTTTCTTTAGCGCGCTAATTAATAAGTTTTTATCCAAAACGGACTGGAAAACTTACAAAAAGAGAGGTGCAACCCGAGGACTTTCCAGGAGGTCACCCATCCTAGTACTACTCTCGCCGAACAACGCTTAACTGCGGAGTTCTGATGCGGTCCGGTGCATTAGTGCTGGTATGATCGCACCTGTCATGTTTTGCGTGCTCAAAACCTATATGCCTTCTGTAGCGCGCTAATTAATCACTTTTTATCCAAAACGGACTGGAAAACTTACAAAAAGAGAGGTGCAACACGAGGACTTCCGAGGAGGTCACCAATCCTAGTACTACTCTTGCCCAAGCACACTTAACTGCGGAGTGCATTAGTGCTGGCATGATCGCACCTGTCATGTTTTGTGTGCTCAAAACCTATATGCTTTCTATAGCGCGTTAATTAATCACTTTTTATCCAAAACGGACTGGAAAACTTACAAAAAGAGAGGTGCAACACGAGGACTTCCCAGGAGATCACCATCCTAGTACTACTCTCGCCCAAGAATGCTTAACTGCGAAGTTCTGATGGAATCCGGTGCATTAGTGCTGGTATGATCGCACCAGTCATGCATTGCGTGCATAAATCCTGTATGCTCTCTTTAGCATGCTAATTAATAAGTTTTTATCCAAAACGGATTGGAAAACATACAAAAATAGAGGTGCAACAAGAGGACTTCCCTGGAGATCACCCATCCTAGTACTACTCTCGCCCAAGGACGCTTAACTACGGAGTTCTTATGGAATCCGGTGAATTAGTGACGGTATGATCCCAACTGTCATGTTTTGCGTTCTCAAATCCTGTAGGCTTTCTGTAGCATGCTAATTAATAAGTTTTTATCCAAAACGCACTGGAAAACTTACAATAAGAGAGGTGCAACACGAGGACTTTCCAGGAGGTCACCAATCCTAGTACTACTCTCGCCGAAGCACGCTTAACTGCGGAGTTCTGATGGGATCCGGTGCATTAGTGCTGGTAAGATCGCACCTGTCATGTTTTGCGTGCTCAAATCCTGTATGCTTTTTGTAGCACGCTAATTAATAAGTTTTTATCCAAAACCGACTTCAAAACTTACAAAAAGAGAGGTGCAACACGAGGACTCTCCAGGAGGTCACCAATCCTAGTACTTCTCTCGCCGAAGCACGCTTAACTGCGAAGTTCTGATGGGATCCAATGCATTAGTGCACACGAGAACTTCCCAGGAGGTTACCCATCCTAGTACTACTCTAGCCCAAGAAAGCTTATCTTCGGAGTTCTGATGGGATCCGGTGCGTTAGTGCTAGTATGATCCATCTGTCATGTTTTGCGTGCTCAAAAACTATATGCTTTCTATAGCGCGCTAATTAATCACTTTTTATCCAAAACGGACTTGAAAACTTACAAAAAGAGAGGTTCAACACGAGGACTTCCCAGGAGGTCACCCAACCTAGTACTACTCTCGCCCAAGCGATATGCTTTCTGTACCGCGCTAATTAATAAGTTTTTATCCAAAACGGACTGGAAAACGTACAAAAAGAGTGGTGCAACACGAGGACTTTCCAGGAGGTCACCCATCCTAGTACTACTCTCGCCGAACAACACTTAACTGTGGAGTTCTGATGGGATCCGGTGCATTAGTGCTGGTATGATCGCACCTGTCTTGTTTTGCGTGTCAAAACCTATATGCCTTCTGTAGCGCGCTAATTAATCACTTTTCATCCAAAACAGACTGGAAAACTTACAAAAAGAGAGGTGCAACACGAGGACTTCCCAGGAGGTCACCCATCCTAGTACTACTCTTGCCCAAGCACGCTTAATTGCGGAGTGCATTAGTGCTGGTATGATCGCACCTGTCATGTTTTGCGTGCTCAAAACCTATATGTTTTCTATAGCGCGCTAATTAATCACTTTTTATCCCAAACGGACTGGAAAACTTAAAAACAGAGAGGTGCAACACGAGGACTTCCCAGGAGGTCACCCATCCTAGTACTACTCTCGCCCAAGATTGCTTAACTGCGGAGTTCTGATGGGATCCGGTGCATTAGTGCTGGTATGATCGCACCCGTCATGTATTGCGTGCACAAATCCTGTAGGCTCTCTTTAGCGTGCTAATTAATAAGTTTTTATCCAAAACGGATTGGAAAACATACAAAAATAGAGGTGCAACAAGAGGACTTCCCTGGAGATCACCCATCCTAGTACTACTCTCGCCCAAGGACGCTTAACTACGGAGTTCTGATGGAATCCGCTGCATTAGTGACGGTATGATCCCAACTGTCATGTTTTGCGTGCTCAAATCCTGTAGGCTTTCTGTAGCATGCTAATTAATAAGTTTTTATCCAAAACGCACTGGAAAACTTACAATAAGAGAGGTGCAACACGAGGACTTTCCAGGAGGTCACCAATCCTAGTACTACTCTCGCCGAAGCACGCTTAACTGCGGAGTTCTGATGGGATCCGATGCATTAAAGCAGACGAGGACTTCTTAGGAGGTCACCCATCCTAGTACTACTCTCGCCGAACAACGCTTAACTGCGGAGTTCTGATGGGATCCGGTTCATTAGTGCTCGTATGATTGCACCTGTCATGTTTTGCGTGCTCAAAACCTATATGCCTTCTGTAGCGCTCTAATTAATAAGTTTTTATCCAAAAAAGATTGGAAAACATACAAAAATAGAGGTGCAACAAGAGGACTTCCCAGGAGGTCAACCATCCTAGTACTACTCTCGCCCAAGCACGCTTAACTACGGAGTTCTGATGGAATCCGGTGCATTGGTGACGGTATGATCCCAACTGTCATGTTTTGCGTGTTGAAATCCTGTATGCTTTCTGTAGCATGCTAATTAATAAGTTTTTATCCAAAACGGACTGGAAAACTTACAATAAGAGAGGTGCAACACGAGGACTTTACAGGAGGTCACCAATCCTGGTACTAATAAAGAGAGGTGCAACACGAGGACTTCCCAGGAGGTCACCCATCCTAGTACTACTCCCGCCCTACCACGCTTAACTACAGAGTATTGATGGGATCCGGTGCAATAGTGCTGGTATGATCGCACCTGTCATGTTTTGCGTGCTCAAATCCTATATGCTTTCTATAGCGCGTTATTTAATCAGTTTTTATCAAAAACGAACTGGAAAAGTTACAAAAAGAGAGGTGCAACACGAGGAGTTCCCAGGAGGTCACCCATCCTAGTACTACTCTTGCCCAAGCACGCTTAACTGCGGAGTGCATTAGTGTTGGTATGATCGCACCTGTCATGTTTTGCGTGCTCAAAACCTATATGCTTTCTATAGCGCGCAGTACTACTCTCGCCCAAGCACACTTAACTACGAAGTTCTGATGGGATCCGGTGCATTAGTGCTGGTATGATCGCACCTGTCATGTTTTGCGTGCTCAAAACCTCTATGCCTTCTGATGTGCGCTAATTAATCACTTTTTATCCAAACCGGGCTGGAAAACTTACAAAAAGAGAGGTGCAACACGAGGACTTTCTAGGAGGTCCATGATCGCACATATCATGTTTTGCGTGCTCAAAACCTCTATGCCTTCTATAGCGCGCTAATTAATCACTTTTTATCCGAAACGGACTGGAAAACTTACAAAAAGAGATGTGCAACACAAGGACTTCCCAGGAGGTCACCAATCCGAGTACTACTCTGGCCCAAGAACACTTAACTACGGAGTTCTGATGGGATCTGATGCATTAGTGCTGGTATGGTCGCACATGTCATGTTTTGCGTGCTCAAAACCTTTATGCCTTCTGTAGCGCGCTAATTAATCACTTTTTATCCAAAACGGAATGGAAAACACACAAAAAGAGAGGTGCAACACGAGGACTTCCCAGGAGGTCAGCTATCCTAGTACTACTCTCGCCCAACCACGCTTAACTACGGAGTTCTGATAGAATCCGGTGCATCAGTGCTAGTATGATCGCACCTCTCATGTTTTGCGTTCTCGAATCCTATATGCTTTCTGTAGTGCGCTATTTAATCAGTTTTTATCCAAAACGGACTGGAAAAGTTACAAAAACAGAGGTACAACACGAGGAATTCCCAGGAGGTCACCATCCTATTACTACTCTCGCCCAAGCACGCTTAACTACGGAGTTCTGTTGGGATCCGGTGCATTAGTACTGGAAAAGTTACAAAAACAGAGGTGCAACACGAGGAATTCCCAGGAGGTCACCATCCTAGTACTACTCTCGCCCAAGCACGCTTAACTACGGAGTTCTGTTGGGATCCGGTGCATTAGTGCTGGTATGATCGCACTTGTCATGTTTTGCGTGCTCAAATCCTGTATGCTTTCTGTAGCACACTAATTAATCAGTTTTTATCCAATACGGACTGGAAAACTTACAAAAAGAGAGGTGCAACACGAGGACTTTCTAGGAGGTCACCACTCCTAATACTACTCTCGCCGAATCACGCATAACTGCGGAGTTCTGATGGGAGCCGATGCATTAGTGCTGGTTGATCGAACATGTCATGTTTTGCGTGCTCTAAACCTCTATGCCTTCTGTAGCGTGCTAATTAATCACTTTTCATCCAAAACGGGCTGGAAAACTTACAAAAAGAGAGGTGCAACACGAGGACTTCGGAGGAGGTCACCCATCCTAGTACTACTCTCGCCCTACCACGCTTAACTACGGAGGTTTGGTGGTATCCGGTGCACTAGTGCTGGTATGGTCGCACTTGTCATGATTTGCGTGCTGAAATCCTATATGCTTTCTGTAGCGCGGTAATTAATAAGTTTTTATCCAAAACGGACTGGAAAACTTAAAAAAATAGAGGTGCAACACAAGGACTTCCCAGGAGGTCACCCATCCTAGTACTACTATCGCCCTACCCTGCTTAACTACGGAGTTTTGATGGAATCCGGTGCATCAGTGCTAGTATGATCGCACCTGTTATGTTTTGCGTTCTCAAATCCTATATACTTTCTGTAGCGCGCTATTTAATCAGTTTTTATCCAAAACGGACTGGAAAAGTTACAAAAAGAGAGGTGCAACACGAGGAGTTCCCAGGAGGTCACCCATCCTAGTACTACTCTCGCCCAAGCACGCTTATCTTCGGAGTTTTGATGGGATCCGGTGCATTAGTGCCGGTATGATCGAACCTATCACGTTTTGTTTGCTCAAATCCTGTATGTTTTCAGTAGCACACTAATTAATCAATTTTTATCCAATACGGACTGGAAAACATACAAAAAGAGAGGTGCAACACGAGGATTTTCTAGGAGGTCACCCTTCCTAGTACTACTCTCGCCCTACCACGATAATCTACGGAGTTTTGATGGGATCCGGTGCATTAGTGATGGTATGATCGCACATGTCATGTTTTGCGTGCTCAAAACCTGTATGCCTTCTGTAGTGCGCTAATTCATCAGTTTTTATCCAAAACGGGCTGGAAAACTTACAAAAAGAGAGGTGCAACACAAGGACTTCCCAGGAGGTCACCCATCCTAGTACTACTCTCGCCCTACTACGCTTAACTACGGAGTTCTAATGGAATCAGGTGCATTAGTGCTGGTATGATCGCACCTGGTATGATTTGCGTGCTCAAATCCTGTATGCTTTCTGTAGCGCGCTAATTAATAAGTTTTTATCCAAAACGGACTGGAAAACTTAAAAAAATAGAGGTGCAACACAAGGACTTCCCAGGAGGTCACCCATCCTAGTACTACTATCGCCCTACCCTGCTTAATTACGGTGTTTTGATGGAATCCGGTGCATCAGTGCTAGTATGATCGCACCTAGCATGTTTTGCGTTCTCAAATCCTAAAGTTACAAAAAGAGAGGTGCAACACGAGGACTTCCCAGGAGGTCACCCATCCTAGTACTACTCTCGCCCAAGCATGCTTTACTTCGGAGTTCTGATGGGATCTGGTGCATTAGTGCTGGTATGATCGCACTTGTCAGGTTTTGTGTGCTCAAATCCTGTATGCTTTCTGTAGCACACTAATTAATCAGTTTTTATCCAATACGGACTGGAAAACTTAAAATAAGAGAGGTGCAACGCGAGGATTTTCTAGGAGGTCACCAATCCTAGTACTACTCTCCCCGAATAACGCTTAACTGCGGAGTTCTGATGGGATGCGATGCATTAGTGCTGGTATGATCGCATATGTCATGTTTTGCGTGCTAAAAACCTTTATGCCTTCTGTAGCGCGCTATTTAATCAGTTTTTATCCAAAACGGGCTGGAAAACTTACAAAAAGAGAAGTGCAACACGAGGACTTCCCAAGAGGTCACCCATCCTAGTGCTACTCTCACCCAAGCACGCTTAACTTCAGAGTTCTGATGGGACACGGTGCATTATAGCTGGTATGATAGCGACTGTCACGTTCTGTGTGCTCAAATCATGTATGCTTTCTGTAGCACACTAATTAATCAGTTTTATCCAATATGGACTGAAAAACTTACAAAAATAGAGGTGCAACACGAGGATTTTCTAGGAGGTCACCAATCCTAGTACTACTCTCGCCGAATCACGCTTAACTGCGGAGTTCTGATGGGATGCGATGCATTAGTGCTGGTATGATCGCACATGTCATGTTTTGCGTGCTCAAAACCTGTATGCCTTCTTTAGCGCGCTAATTAATCAGTTTTTACCCAAAACGGGCTGGAAAACTTACAAAAAGAGAGGTGCAACACGAGGACTTCCCAGGAGGTCACCCATCCTAGTACTACTCTCGCCCTACCACGCTTAACTACGGAGTTCTGATGGGATCCGTGCTTTAGTGCTGGTATGATCACACCTGTCATGATTTGCGTGCTCAAATCCTGTATGCTTTCTGTAGCACGCTAATTAATAAGTTTTTATACAAAACAGACTGGAAAACTTAAAAAAATAGAGGTGCAACACAAGGACTTCCCAGGAGGTCACCCATCCTAGTACTACTATCGCCCTACCCTGCTTAACTACGGAGTTTTGATGGAATTCGGTGCATCAGTGCTATTATGATCGAACCAGTCATGTTTTGCGTTCTCAAATCCTAAATGCTTTCTGTAGCGAGCTATTTAATCAGTTTTTATCCAAAACGGACTGGAAAAGTTACAAAAAGAGAGGTGCAACATGAGGAGTTCCCAAGAGGTCACCCATCCTAGTACTACTCTCCCCCTACCAAGCTTAACTACGGAGTTTTGATGGGATCCGGTGCATTAGTGCTGGTATGATCGCACCTGTCATGTTTAGCGTGCTCAAATCCTATATGCTTTCTGTAGCGCGCTATTTAATCAGTTTTTATCCAAAACGGACTGGAAAAGTTACAAAAAGGGTGGTGCAACACGAGGACATCCCAGGAGGTCACCCATCCTAGTACTACTCTCACCCAAGCACGCTTATCTTCGGAGTTCTGATGGGATCCGGTGCATTAGTGCTGGTATGATCGCACCTGTCGCGTTTTGTGTGCTCAAATCCTGTATGCTTTCTGTCGCACACTAATTAATAACTTTTTATCCAAACCGGGCTGGAGAACTTACAAAAAGAGAGGTGCAACACGAAGACTTCCTAGGAGGTCACCCATCCTAGTACTACTCTCGCCCAGCACGCTTAACTACGAAGTTCTGATGGGATCCAGTGCATTAGTGTTGGTATGATCGAACCTGTCATGTTTTGCGTGCTCAAAACCTATATGCCTTCTGTAGCGCGCTAATTAATCACTTTTTATCCAAAACGGACAGGAAAACTTACAAAAAGAAAGGTGCAACACGAGGACTTCCCAGGAGGTCACCAATCCTAGTACTACTCTCGCCGAAGCACGCTTGACTGCGGAGTTCTGATGGGATCCGGTGCATTAGTGCTGGTATGATCGCACCTGTCATGTTTTACGTGCTCAAATCCTGTATGCTTTCTGTAGCACACTAATTAATCAGTTTTTATCCAATACGGACTGGAAAACTTACAAAAAGAGAGGTGCAACACGAGGACTTTCTAGGAGGTCACCAATCCTAGTACTACTCTCGCAGAAGCACGCTTAACTGCGGAGTTCTGATGAGATCTGATGCATTAGTGCGGGTATGATCGTACATGTCATGTTTTGCGTGCTTAAAACCTCTATGCCTTCTGTAGCGCGCTGATTAATCACTTTTTATCCAAAACGGACTGGAAAACTTACAAAAAGAAAGGTGCAACACGAGAACTTCCCAAGAGGTCACCCATCCTAGTACTACTCTCGCCCTACCACGCTTAACTACGGAGTTTTGATGGGATTCGGTTCATTAGTGCTAGTATGATCTCACCTTTCATGTTTTGCGTGCTCAAATCCAAAATGCTTTCTGTAGCGAGCTATTTAATCAGTTTTTATCCAAAACGGACTAGAAAAGTTACAAAAAGAGAGGTGCAACATGAGGAGTTCCCAGGAGGTCACCCATCCTAGTACTACTCTTGCCCAAGCACGGTTAACTGCGGAGTGCATTAGTGCTGGTATGATCACACCTATCATGTTTTGCGTGCTCAAAACCTATATGCTTTCTGTAGCGCGTTAATTAATCACTATTTGTCCAAAACGGACTGGAAAAGTTACAAAAAGAGAGGTGCAACACGAGGACTTCCCAGGAGGTCACCCATCCTAGTACTACTCTCGCCTAAGAATGCTTAACTGCGGAGTTCTGATGGAATCCGGTGCTTTAGTGACGGTATAATCGCAACAACAGAGGTGCAACACGAAGACTTCCTAGGAGGTCACCCATCCTAGTACTACTCTCGCCCAAGCACGCTTAACTACGAAATTCTGATGGGATCCGGTGCATTAGTGCTGGTATGATCGCACCTGTCATGTTTTGCGTGCTCAAAACCTATATGCCTTCTGTAGCACGCTAATTAATCACTTTTTATCCAAAACGGACAGGAAAACTTACAAAAAGAGAGGTGCAACACGAGGACTTCCAAAGAGGTCATCCATCCTAGTACTAGTCTTGCCCAAGCACACTTAACTGCGGAGTGCATTAGTGCTGGTATGATCGCACCTGTCATATTTTGTGTGCTCAAAACCTATATGCTTTCTATTGCGCGTTAATTAATCACTATTTATCCAAAACGGACTGGAAAACTTACAAAAAGAGAGGTGCAACACGAGGAGTTCCCAGGAGGTCACCCATCCTAGTACTACTCTCGCCAAAGAATGCTTAACTGCGGAGTTCTGATGGAATCCGGTGCTATAGTGCTGGTATGATCGCACCCGTCATGTATTGCGTGAAGAAATCCTGTATGCTCTCTTTAGCGTGCTAATTAATAAGTTTTTATCCAAAACAGACTGGAAAACTTACAAAAAGAGAGGTGCAACACGAGGACTTCCTAGAGGTCACCCATCCAAGTACTACTCCCGCCCAAGCACGCTTAACTACGGAGTTGCGATCCGGTGCATTAGTGCTGGTATGATCGCACCTGTCATGTTTTGCGTGCTCAAATCCATTATGATTTCTTTAGCTTGCTAATTAATAAGTTTTTATCCAAAACGGACTGGAAAACTTACAAAAAGAGGGGTGCAACACGAGCACTTTCCCGGAGGTCACCCATCCTAGTACTACTCTCGCCGAACAACGCTTAACTGCGGAGTTCTGATGGGATCCGGTGCATTAGTGCTGGTATGATCGTACCTGTCATGTTTTGCGTGCTCCAAACCTATATGCTTTCTATAGCGCGCTAGTTAATCACTTTTTATCCAAAATGGACTGGAAAACTTACAAAAAGAGAGGTGCAACACGAGGACTTCCTAGGAGGTCACCCATCCTAGTACTACTGTCACCCAAGATTGCTTAACTGCGGAGTTGTGATGGGATCCGGTTCATTAGTGCTGGTATGATCGCACCTGTCATGTTTTGCGTGCTCAAAACCTATATGCCTTCTGTAGCGCGCTAATTAATCACTTTTCATCCAAAACGGACTGGAAAACTTACAAAATGAGAGGTGTAACACGAGGACTTCCCAGGAGGTCACCCATCCTAGTACTACTCTCGCCGAACAACGCTTAACTGCGGAGTTCTGATGGAATCTGGTGCATTAGTGCTGGTATGATCGCACCCGTCATGTATTGCGTGCACAAATCCTGTATGCTCTCTTTAGCGTGCTATTTAATCAGTTTTTATCCAACACGAGGACTTCCTAGGAGGTCACCCATCATAGTACTACTCTCGCCCAAGCACGATTAATTGCGGAGTTCTGATGGGATCCGGTGCATTAGTGCTGGTATGATAGCACCTGTCATGTTTTGCGTGCTTAAATCCTATATGCTTTCTGTAGCGCGCTAATTAATCAGTTTTTATCCGAAATGGACTGGAAAACTTACAAAAAGAGACGTGCAACAAGAGGACTTCCAAAGAGGTCGCCCATCCTTGTACTACTCTCGCCCAAACACACTTAACTGCGGAGTTCTGATGGGATCTGGTGTATTAGTGCTGGTATGATCGCACCTGTCATGTTTTGCGTGCTCAAATCCTGTATGCGTTTTGTTGCCCGCTAATTAAAAAGTTTTTATCACAAACGGTGGAGTTTTGATGGGATCCGGTGCATTAGTGCTGGTATGATCGCACTTGTCATGTTTTGCGTGCTCAATTCCTATATGGTTTCTGTAGCGCGCTAATTAATCACTTTTTATCATAAAAAGACTGGAAAACTCACAAAAAGGGAGGTGCAACAGAAGGACTTCCTAGGAGATCACCCATCCTAGTACTACTCTTGCCCAAGCACTCTTAACTACGGAGTTCTTTCTGTAGCGCAGTCACCCATCCTAGTACTACTCTCGCCCAAGAACGCTTAAATGCGGAGTTCTGATGGTATCCGGTGCATTACTGCTGGTATGATCGCACATGTCGTGCTCAAAACCTATATGCTTTCTGTAGCGCGCTATTTAATCACTTTTTATCCAAAACGGACTGGAAAACTTACAAAAAGAGAGGTGCAAGTTCTGATGGGATCCGGTGCAATAGAGCTGGTATGATCGCACCTGTCATGTTTTCCGTGCTCAAATCTTGTATGCTTTCTTTAGTGCTCTAATTAATAAGTTTTAATCCAAAACGGACTGGAAAACTTACAAAAAGAGAGGTGCAACACGAGGACTTCCCAGGAGGTCACCCATCCTAGTACTACTCTCTCCCAAGCACGCTGAATTGCGGAGTTTTGATGGGATCCGTTGCATTAGTACTGGTATGATCGCACCTGTCATGTTTTGCGTGCTCAAATCCTGTATGCTTTCTTTAGCGCACTAATTAGTAAGTTTTTATCCAAAACGGACTGGAAAACTTACAAAAAGAGAGGCGCAACACGAGGACTTCCGAGGAGGTCACCCATCCTAGTAGTACTCTCACCCAAGCACGCTTAACTGCGGAGTTATGATGTGATACGATGCATTAGTACAGGTATGATCGCGCCTGTCATCTTTTGCGTGCTCAAATCCTGTATGCTTTCTTTAGCGTGCTAATTAATAAGTTTTTATCCAAAACGGACTGGAAAACTTACAAAAAGAGAGGTGCAACACCAGGACTTCCCAGGAGGTCACCCAACCTAGCCCACGAACGCTTAACTACGGAGTTCTGATGGGAAACAGTACATTAGTGCTGGTATGATCGCACCTGTCATGTTTTGCGTGCTCAAATCCTGTATGCTTTCTTTAGCGCGCTAATTAATAAGTTTTTATCCAAAACGGACTGGAAAACTTATAAAAAGAGAGGTGCAACACGAGGACTTCCCAGGAGATCACCCATCCTAGTACTACTCTCGCCCAAGCACGCTTAACTTCGGAGTTCAGATGGGATCCGGTGCATTAGTGCTGGTATGATCGCACCGGTCTTGTTTTGCGTGCTCAAATCCATTATGCTTTCTGTAGTGCGCTAATTAATAAGTTTTTATCCAAAACGGACTCGAAAACTTACAAAAAGAGAGGCGCAACACGAGGACTTCCCCCATCCCAGTACTTCTCTCGCCCAAGCACGCTTAACTGCGGAGTTATGATGTGATCCGGTGCATTAGTGCTCGTATGATCGCACCAGTCATGTTTTGCGTGCTAAAATCCTATATGCTTTCTTTAGCGCGCTAATTAATAAGTTTTTATCCAAAACGGACTGAAAAACTTACAAAAAGAGAGGTGCAACACGATGATTTCAAAGGAGATCACCCATCCTAGTACTACTCTCGCCCAAGCACGCTTAACTACAGAGTTCTGATGGAATCCGGTTCAATAGTGTTTGTATGATCGCACCTGTCATATTTTGCGTGCTGGACATCCCATGAGGTCACCCATCCCAGTACTACTCTCGCCCAAGCACGCTTAACTGCAGAGTTCTGATGGGATCCGGTGCGTTACTGCTGGTATGATCGCAGCTGTCATGTTTTGCGTGCTCAAAACCTATATGCTTTCTGTAGCGCGCTAATTAATCACTTTTTATCCAAAACAGACTGGAAAACTTACAAAAAGAGAGGTGCAACACGAGGACTTCCCTGGAGGTCACCCATCCTAGTACTACTCTCGCCCAAGCACGCTTGACTACGGAGTTCTGATGGGATCCGGTGCATTAGTGCTGGTATGATCGCACCTATCATGTTTTGCGTGCTCAAATCCTGTATGCTTTCTGCAGCACGCTAATTAATCAGTTTTTATCCAAAACGGACTGGAAAACTTACAAAAAGAGAGTAGCAACACGAGGACTTCCCAGGGGGTCACCCATCCTAGTACTACTCTCGCCCAACCACAATTAACTACGGAGTTCTGATGGGATCCGGTGCATTAGAGCTGGTATGATCGCACCTGTCATGTTTTGCGTGCTCAAATCTTGTATGCTTTCTGTAGCGCGCTAATTAATAAGTTTTTATCCAAAACGGTCTGGAAAACATACAAAAAGAGAGGTGCAACACGAGGACTTCCCAGGAGGTCACCCATCCTAGTACTACTCTCGCCCAAGCATGCTTATCTACGGAGTTCTAATGGGATCCGGTGCATTAGTGCTGGTATGATCGCACCTGTCATGTTTTGCGTGCTCAAATCCTGTATGCTTTCTGTAGCGCGCTAATTAATAAGTTATTATCCAAAACTGACTGGAAAACTTAAAAAAATAGAGGTGCAACATGAGGACTTCCCAGGAGGTCACCCATCCTAGTACTACTCTCCCCCTACCACGCTTAACTACGGAGTTTTGATGGGATCCGATGCATTAGTGCTGGTATGATCACACCTGTCATGTTTAGCGTGCTCAAGTCCTATATGCTTTCTGTAGCGCGCTATTTAATCAGTTTTTATCCAAAACGGACTGACAAAGTTACAAAAAGAGAGGTGCAACACGAGGACTTTCCAGGAGGTCACCCATCCTAGTACTACTGTCGCCCAAGCACGCTTAGCTGCGGAGTTCTAAGGGGATCCGGTGCATTAGTGCTGGTATGATCGCACCTGTCATGTTTTGCGTGCTCAAAACCTATATGCTTTCTGTAGCGCGCTAATTAATCACTTTTTATCCAAAACGGACTAGAAAACTTACAAAAAGAGAGGTGCAACACGATGACTTCCTAAGAGGTCACCCATCCTATTACTACTCTCGCCCAAGCACGCTTAGCTGCGGAGTTCTAATGGGATCCGGTGCATTAGTGCTCGTATTACCGCACCTGTCATGTTTTGTGTGCTCGAATCGTGTATGCTTTTTCTAGCGCGCTAATTAATCACTTTTTATCCAAAACGGACTGGAAAACTTACAAAGAGAGAGGTGCAACACGAGGACTTCCTGGGGCAACACGAGGACTTCCCAGGAGGTCACCCATCCTGGTACTACTTTCGCCCAAGCACGCTGAACTACGGTGTTCTGATGGGATCCGGTGAATTAGTGCTAGTAAGATCGCTCCGGTCATGTTTTGCGTGCTGAAATCCTGTATGCTTTATGTAGCGCGGTATTTAATCAGTTTTTATCCAAAACGGACTGGAAAAGTTACAAAAAGAGATGTGCAACACGAGGACTTCCCAAGAGGGGATCCGGTGCATTAGTGCTGGTATGATCGCAGCTGTCATGTTTTGTATGCTCAAAACCTATATGCTTTCTGTAGCGCGCTAATTAATCACTTTTTATCCAAAACGGATTGGAAAACTTACAAAAAGAGACGTGCAACACGAGGACATCCAAGGAGGTCACCTGTCCTAGTACTACTCTCGCCCAAGCACACTTAACTGCGGAGTCCTGATGGGATCCGGTGCATTAGTGCTGGTATGATCGCACCTGTCATGTTTTGCGTGCTCAAATCTTGTATGCTTTCTGTAGCGCGCTAATTAATAAGTTTCTATCCAAAACGGTCTGGAAAACTTACAAAAAGAGAGGTGCAACACGAGGACTTCCCAGGAGGTCACCCATCCTAGTACTACTCTCGCCCAAGCATGCTTATCTACGGAGTTCTAATGGGATCCGGTGCATTAGTGCTGGTATGATCGCACCTGTCATGTTTTGCGTGCTCAAATCCTGTATGCTATCTGTAGCGCGCTAATTAATAAGTTATTATCCAAAACTGACTGGAAAACTTAAAAAAATAGAGGTGCAACATGAGGACTTCCCAGAGGTCACCCATCCTAGTACTACTCTCCCCCTACCACGCTTGACTACGGAGTTTTGATGGGATCCGGTGCATTAGTGCTGGTATGATCGCACCTGTCATGTTTAGCGTGCTCAAATCCTATATGCTTTCTGTAGCGCGCTATTTAATCAGTTTTTATCCAAAACGGACTGGAAAAGTTACAAAAAGAGAGGTGCAACACGAGGACTTCCAAGGAGGTCACCTGTCCTAGTACTACGCTCGCCCAAGCACGCTTAACTGCGGAGTTCTGTTGGGATCCGGTGCATTAGTGCTGGTATGATCGCACCTGTCATGTTTTGCGTGCTCAAATCTTGTATGCTTTCTGTAGCGCGCTAATTAATAAGTTTTTATCCAAAACGGTTTGGAAAACTTAAAAAAATAGAGGTGCAACATGAGGACTTCCCAGGAGGTCACCCATCCTAGTTTTGCTGAGATCCGGTGCAATAGTGCTGGTATAATTGCACCTGTCATGTTTTTCGTGCTCAAATCCTTTATGCCTTCTATAGCGCGCTATTTAATCAGTTTTTATCCCAAACGGACTGCAAAGTTACAAAAAGAAAAGTGCAACACGAGGACTTCCCAGGAGGTCACCAATCCTAGTACTACTCTTGCCCAAGCACGCTTAACTGCGGAGTGCATTAGTGCTAGTATGATCGCACCTGTTATGTTTTGCGTGCTCAAAACCTATATGCTTTCTATAGCGCGCTAACTAATCAGTTTTTATCCAAAACGGACTGGAAAAGATACAAAAAGAGAAGTGCAACACGAGGACTTCCCAGGAGGTCAGCCATCCTAGTACTACTCTCGCCCATGAATGCTTAATTGCGGAGTTCCGACGGGAAGAGAGGTGCAACACGAGTAGTTCCCAGGAGGTCACCCATCCTAGTACTACTCTCGCCCAAGAATGCTTAATTGCGGAGTTCTGATGGGAAGAGAGGTGCAACACGAGCAGTTCCCAGGAGGTCACCCATCCTAGTACTACTCTCGCCCAAGAATGCTTAATTGCGGAGTTCTGATGGGAAGAGAGGTGCAACACGAGCAGTTCCCAGGAGGTCACCCTTCCTGGTACTACTCTCACCCAAGCACGCTTAACTATGAAGATCTGATGGGATCCGGTGCATTAGTGCTGGTTTGACCGCACCTGTCATGTTTTGCGCGCTGAAATCCTGTATGCTTTCTGTAGCGCGCTAATTAATCAGTTTTTATCCAAAACGGACTGGAAAACTTACAAAAAGAGAGGTGCAACACGAGAACTTTCTAGGAGGTCTCCCATCCTAGTACTATTCTCGCCCAAGAACGCTTAACTGCGGAGTTCTGATGGGATCCGATGCATTAGTGGTGGTATGATCGCACCTGTCATGTTTTGCGTGCTCAAATCCTATATGCTATCTGTAGCGCGCTATTTAATCAGTTTTTATCCAAAACGGACTGGAAAAGTTACAAAAAGAGAGGTGCAACACGAGGACTTCCCAGGAGGTCACCCATCCTAGAACTACTCTAGCCCAAGCACGCTTATCTACGGAGTTCTAATAGGATCCGGTGCATTAGTGCGGGTATGATCGCACCTATCATGTTTTGCGTGCTCAAATCCTGTATGCGTTCTGTAGCGTGCTAATTAATAAGTTATTATCCAAAACTGACTGGAAAACTTAAAAAAATAGAGGTGCAACATGAGGACTTCCCAGGAGGTCACCCATCCTAGTACTACTCTCCCCATACCACGCTTAACTACGGAGTTTTGATGAGATCCGGTGCATTAGTGCTGGTATAATTGCACCTGTCATGTTTTTCGTGCTCAAATCCTATATGCCTTCTGTAGCGCGCTATTTAATCAGTTTTTATCCCAAACGGACTGGCAAAGTTACAAAAAGAGAAGTGCAACACGAGGACTTCCCAGGAGGTCACCAATCCTAGTACTACTCTTGGCCAAGCACGCTTAACTGCGGAGTGCATTAGTGCTAGTATGATCGCACCTGTCATGTTTTGCGTGCTCAAAACCTATATGCTTTCTATAGCGCGCTAACTAATCAGTTTTTATCCAAAACGCACTGGAAAAGTTACAAAAAGAGAAGTGCAACACGAGAACTTCCCAGGAGGTCAGCCATCCTAGTACTACTCTCGCCCAAGAATGCTTAATTGCGGAGTTCTGATGGGAAGAGAGGTGCAACACGAGCAGTTCCCAGGAGGTCACCCATCCTAGTACTACTCTCGCCCAAGAATGCTTAATTGCGGAGTTCTGATGGGAAGAGAGGTGCAACACGAGAACTTCCCAGGAGGTCAGCCATCCTAGTACTACTCTCGCCCAAGAATGCTTAATTGCGGAGTTCTGATGGGAAGAGAGGTGCAACACGAGCAGTTCCCAGGAGGTCACCCATCCTGGTACCACTCAAGCACGCTTAACTACGAAGATCTGATGGGATCCGTTGCATTAGTGCTGGTTTGATCGCACATGTCATGTTTTGCGTGCTCAAAACCTATATGCCTTCTGTAGCGCGCTAATTAATCACTTTTTATCCAAAACGGATTGGAAAACTTACAAAAAGAGAGGCGTAACGCGAGGACTTCCGAGGAGGTCACCCATCCTAGTACTACTCTCGCCCAACCACGATTAACTACGGAGTTCTGATGGAATCCGGTGCATTAGTGCTGGTATGATCGCATCTGTCATGTTTTGCGTGCTCAAATCCTGTATGCTTTCTGTAGCGCGCTAATTAATAAGTTTTTATCCAAAACGGACTGGAAAACTTTAAAAAATAGAGATGCAACACGAGGACTTCCCAAGAGGTCACCCATCCTTGTACTACTCTCGCCCTACCACGCTTAACTACGGAGTTTTGATGGGATCCGGTGCATTAGTGCTGGTATGATCGCACCTGTCATGTTTTGCGTGCTCAAATCCTATATGCTTTCTGTAGCGCGCTATTTAATCAGTTATTATCCAAAACGGACTGGAAAAGTTACAAAAAGAGAGGTGCAACACGAGCACTTCCCAGGAGGTCACCCATCCTAGAACTACTCTTGCCCAAGCACGCTTAACTGCGGAGTGCATTAGTGTTGGTATGATCGCAACTGTCATGTTTTGCGTGCTCAAATCCTATATGCTTTCTGTAGCGCGCTAATTAATCACTTTTAATCCAAAACGGACTGGAAAATTTACTAAAAGAGAGGTGCAACACGACGACTTCCCAGGAGATCACCCATACTAGAACTACTCTCACCCAAGCACACTTAACTACGAAGTTCTAATGGGATCCGGTGCATTAGTGCTGGTATGATCACACCTGTGATATTTTGCGTGCTCAAAACCTCTATGCCTTCTAATGTGCGCTAATTAATCACTTTTTATCCAAACCGGGCTGGAAAACTTACAAAAAGAGAGGCGCAACACGAGGACTTCCCAGGAGGTCACCCATCCTAATACTACTCTTGCCCAAGCACGCTTAACTGCGGAGTTCATTAGTGCTGGTATGATCGCACCTGTCATGTTTTGCGTGCGCAAAAGCTATATGCTTTCTATAGCGCGCTAATTAATCACTTTTAATCCAAAACGGAATGGAAAACTTACAAAAAGAGAGGTGCAACACGAGGACCTCCCAGGGGGTCACCCATCCTAGTACTACTCTCGCCCAAGCACACTTAACTACAATGTTCTGATGGCATCCGGTGCATTAGTGCTGGTATGATCGCACCTGTCATGTTTTGCGTGCTCAAATCCTCTATCCCTTCTGATGTGCGCTAATTAATCACTTTTTATCCAAACCGGGCTGGAAAACTTACAAAAAGAGAGGTGCAACACGAGGACTTTCTAGGAGGTTACCATTCCTAGTACTACTCTCGCCGAAGCACGCTTAACTGCGGAGTTCTGATGGGATCCGATGCATTAGTGCTGGTATGATCGCACATGTCATGTTTTGCGTGCTCAAAACCTCTATGCCTTCTGTAGCGCGCTAATTAATCACTTTTTATCCAAAACGGAGTGGAATACATACAAAAAGAGAGGTGCAACACGAGTACTTCCCAAAAGATCACCCATCCGAGTACTACTCTCGACCAGCCACGCTTAACTACGGAGTTCTGATGGGATCCGGTGCATTAGTGCTAGTATGATCGCACCTGTCATGTTTTGAGTGCTCAAATCCTGTATGCTTTCTGTAGCGCGCTAATTAATAAGTTTTTATCCAAAACGGACTTGAAAACTTACAAAAAGAAAGGTGCAACACGAGGACTTCCTAGGAGGTCACCCATCCTAGTATTACTTAACTGAGAAGTTCTGATGGGATCCGGTGCATTAGTGCTGGTATGATCGCACCTATCATGTTTTGCGTGCTCAAAACATATATGCCTTCTGTAGTGCGCTAATTAATCACTTTTTATCCAAAACGGACTGGTAAACATACAAATAGAGAGGTGCAACACGAGGACTTCGCAGGAGGTCACCCATCCTAGTACTACTCTCCCCTAAGCACGCTTAACTGCGGAGTTCTGATGAGATCCGGTGCATTAGTGCTGGTATGATCGCAACTGTCATGTTTTGCGTGCTCAAAACCTATATGCCTTTTGTAGTGCGCTAATTAATCACTTTTTATCCAAAACGGACTGGAAAACATACAAAAATAAAGGTGCAACACAAGGACTTCCCAAGAGGTCACCCATCCTAGTACTACTCTCGCCCAAGCACGTTTATCTACGGAGTTTTGATGGGATCCAGTGCATTAGTGCTGGTATGATCGCACCTGTCATGTTTTGTGTGCTCAAATCCTATATGCTTTCTGTAGCTCGCTATTTAATTAGTTTTTATCGAAAACGGACTGGAAAAGTCACAAAAAGAGAGGTGCAACACAAGGACTTTCCAGGAGGTCACCCATCCTAGTACTACTCTTTCCCAAGCACGCTTAACTGCGGAGTTCTGATGGGATCCGATGCATTAGTGCATACGAGGACTTCCCAGGAGGTCACCCATCCAAGTACTACTCTCACCCAAGCACGCTTAACTGCAGAGTTCTGATGGGATCCAGTGCATTATTGATGGTATTATCACACCTGTTATGTTTTGCGTGCTAAAATCCATTATGCTTTTTTTAGCGCGCTAATTAAAAAGTTTTTATCCAAAACGGACTGGAAAACTTACAAAAAGAGAGGTGCAACACGAGGACTTTCCAAGAGGTCACCCATCCTAGTACTACTCTCGCGTGCTCAAAACCTATATGCCTTCTGTAGTGCGCTAATTAATCACTTTTTATCCAAAACGGACTGGAAAACTTACAAAAAGAGGGAGCAACACGAGGACTTCCCAGGAGGTCACAGATCCTAGTACTACCCTCGCCCAAGCACGCTTAACTGCGGAGTGCTGATGGGATACGGTGCATTAGTGCTAGTATGATCGCACCTGTCATGTTTTGCGTGCTCAAATCCTGTATGCTTTCTGTAGCGCGCTAATGAATAAGTTTTTATCCCAAACGGACCGCAAAACCTAAAAAAATAGAGGTACAATAGGAGGACTTCGCAGGAGGTCACCCATCCTAGTACTACTCTCGCCCTACCATGCTTAACTACGGAGTTTTGATGGGATCCAGTGCATTAGTGCGGGTATGATTGCACCTGTCATGTCTTGCGTGCTCAAATCCTATATACTTTCTGTAGCGCGCTATGTAATTAGTTTTTATGCAAAACGGACTGGAAAACTTACAAAAAGAGAGGTGCAACACGAGGACTTCCCAGGAGGTCACCCATCCTAGTACTACTCTTGCCCAATCACGCTTAACTGCGGAGTTTATTAGTGCTGGTATGATCGCACCTGTCATGTTTTGCATGCTCAAAACCTATATGCTTTCTATAGCGCGCTAATTAATCACTTTTTATCCAAAACGGACTGGAAAACTTACAAAAAGAGAGGTGAAACACGAGGACTTTGCAGGAGGTCACCCATTCGCTCGCCGAACAACGCTTAACTACAGAGTTCTGATGGGATCTGGTGCATTAGTGTTGGTATGATCGCACTTGTCATGTTTTGCGTGCTCAAATCCTGTATGCTTTCTGTAGCGCGCTAATTAATAAGTTTTTATCAAAAACGGACTGGAAAACTTACAAAAAGAGAGGTGCAACCCGAGGACTTTCCAGGAGTTCACCCATCCTAGTACAACTCTCGCCGAACAACGCTTAAATGCGGAGTTCTGATGGGATCCAGTGCATTAGTTCTGGTATGATCGCACCTGTCATGTTTTGCGTGCTCAAATCCATTATGCTTTCTTTAGTGCGCTTATTAACAAGTTTTTATCGAAAACGGACTAGAAAACTTACAAAAAGAGAGGTGCAACACGAGGACTTTCCAGGAGGACACCCATCCTAGTACAACTCTCGCCGAACAACGCTTAACTGCGGAGTTCTGATGGGATCCGGTGCATTAGTTCTGGTATGATCGCACCTGTCATGTTTTGCGTGCTCAAATCCATTATGCTTTCTTTAGCACGCTAATTAATCAAATTTTATCGAAAATGGACTGGAAAACTTACAAAAAGAGAGGTGCAACACGAGGACTTCCCAAGAGATCACCCGTCCTAGTACTACTCTCGCCCAAGCCCGCTTAACTGCTGAGTTCTGGTGGGATACGGTGCATTAGTGCTGGTATGATCGCACCTGTCATGTTTTGCGTGCTCAAATCCTATATGCTTTCCGTAGCGCGCTAATTAATAAGTTTTTATCCAAAACGGACTACAAAACTTACAAAAAGAGAGGTGCAACACGAGGACTTCCCCAGAGATCACCCATCCTAGTACTTCTCTCGCCCAAGCACGCTTATTTGCGGAGTTCTGATGGGATCTATTGCATTAGTGCTGGTATGATCGCAACTGTCATGTGTTGCGTGCTCAAATCCTATATGCTTTCGGTAGCGCGCAAATTAATCAGTTTTTATCGAAAACGGACAAGAAAACATACAAAAAGAGAGGTGCAACACGAGTACTTCCCAGGAGGTCTCCCATCCTGGTACTACTATCGCCCAAGCACGCTTAACTGCGGAGATCTGGTGGGATCTGGTGCATTAATGCTGGTATGATCGCACTTGTCATATTTTACGTGCTCAAATCCTATATGCTTTCTGTAGCGCGCTAATTAATAAGTTTTTGTCCAAAACGGACTGGAAAACTTACAAAAAGAGAGGTGCAACACAAGGACTTCCCCGGAGGTCACATATCCTAGTACTACTCACGCCCAAGCACGCTTAACTGCGGAGTTCTGGTGGGATCCGATGCATTAATGCTGGTATGATCGCACCTGTCATATTTTGCGTGATCAAATCCTATATGCTTTCTGTTGCGCGCTAATTAATAAGTTTTTATCCACAACGGACTGTAAAACTTACAAAAAGAGATGTGCAACAAGCACGCTTAACTGCGGAGTTCCTATAGGATCCGCTGCATTAGTGCTGTATCATCGCACCTGTCATGTTTTGAGTGAAGAGAGGTGCAACACGAGGACTTCCCCGATGGTCACCAATCCTAGTACTACTCTCGCCCAAGCACGCTTAACTGCGGAGTTCTGGTGGGATCCAATGCATTAGTGCTAGTATGATCGCACCTGTCATGTGTTGCGTGCTCAAATCCTATATGTTTTCTGTAGCGCGCTAATTATTCAGTTTTTATCCAAAATGGACTGTAAAACTTACAAAAAGAGAGGTGAAACAAGCACGCTTAACTGCGGAGTTCTGATAGGATCCGTTGCATTAGTGCTGGTATGATCGCACCTGTGATGTTTTGTGTGCTCAAATCTAATATGCTTTGTGTAGCGCGCTAATTAATCAGTTCTTATCCAAAACGGACTGGAAAACTTACAAAAAGAGAGGTTCAACACGAGGACTTCCCAAGAGGTCACCCAACCTAGTACAACTCTCGCCCAAGTACGCTTAACTACGGAGTTCTGATGGAATCCGGTGCATTAGTGACGGTATGATCGCAACTGTCATGTTTTGCGTGCTCAAATCCTGTATGCTTTCTGTAGCGCGCTAATTAATCAGTTTTTATCCAAAACGGACAGTAAAACTTACAAAGAGAGAGGTGCAACAAGTACGCTTAATTATGGAGTTCTGATAGGATCCGTTGCATTAGTGCTGGTATGATCGCACTTGTCATGTTTTGTGTGCTCAAATCCTATATGCTTTCTGTAGCGCGCTAATTAATCTGTTTTTATCCAAAACGGACTGGAAAACTTACAAAAAGAGAGGTGCAACACGAGGAGTTCCCAAGAGATCACCCGTCCTAGTACTACTCTCGCCCAAGCACGCTTAACTGCTGAGTTCTGGTGGGATCCGGTGCATTAGTGCTGGTATGATCGCACCTGTCATGTTTTGCGTGCTCAAATCCTATATGCTTTCTGTTGCGCGCTATTTATTCAGTTTTTATACAAAACGGACTGTAAAACTTACAAAAAGAGAGGTGAAACAAGCACGCTTAACTGCGGAGTTCTGATAGGATCCGTTGCATTAGTGCGGGTATGATCGCACCTGTCATGTTTTGTTTGCTCAAATCTTATATGCTTTCTGTAGCGCGCTAATTAATCAGTTTTTATCCAAAACGGACTGGAAAACTTACAAAAAGAGAGGTTCAACACGAGGACTTCCCAAGAGGTCACCCAACCTAGTACTACTCTCGCCCAAGCACGCTTAACTACGGAGTTCTGATGGAATCCGGTGCATTAGTGACGGTATGATCGCAACTGTCATGTTTTGCGTGCTCAAATCCTATATGCTTTCTGTAGCGCGCTAATTAATCAGTTTTTATCCAAAACGGACTGTAAAACTTACAAAAAGAGAGGTGCAACAAGTACGCTTAACTATGGAGTTCTGATAGGATCCGTTGCATTAGTGCTGGTATGATCGCACCTGTCATGTTTTGTATGCTCAAATCCTATATGCTTTCTGTAGTTCGCAAATTAATCAGTTTTTATCCAAAACAGACTATAAAACTTACAAAAAGAGAGGTGCAACACAAAGACTTCGCAGGAGGTCACCCATCCTAGTACTGCTCTCGCACAAGCACGCTTAAGTGCGAACTTCTAATGGGATCCGGTGCATAAGTGCTGGTATGATGGCACTTGTCATGTTTTGCGTGCTCAAATCCAATATGCTTTCTCTAGCGTGCTAATTAATCAGTTTTTATCCAAAACGGACTGGAAAACTTACAAAAAGAGAGGTTCAACACGAGGACTTCCCTGTAGATCACACATCCTAGTACTACTCACGCCCAGGCACGCTTAACTGCGGAGTTCTGATGGGATCCATTGCATTAGTGATGGTATGATCGCACCTGTCATGTTTTGCGTGCTCACATCCTGTATGCTTTTTGTAGCGCGCTATTTAATCACTTTTTATCCAAAACGGACTGGAAAACTTACAAAAAGAGAGGTACAACACGAGGACTTCCCAGGAGGTCATCCATCCTAGTACTACCAAGCACTCTTAACTGCTGAGTTCTGATGGGATCCGGTGCATTAGTGCTGGTATGATCGCACCTGTATTGTTTTGCATGCTCAAATCCTATATGCACCCATCCAAGTACTGCTCTCGCAGCAGCACACTTAACTGTGGAGTTCTGATTGGATCCGGTGCATTAGTGCTGGTATGATCGCACCTATTATATTTTGCGTGCTCAAATCCTATATGCTTTCTGTAGCGGGCTAATTAAAAAGTTTTCATCCAAAACGGACAGGATAACATACAAAAAAAAGAGGTGCAACACGAGGACTTCCTAGGAGATCACCAATCCTAGTACTACACACGCCCAAGCACGCTTAACTGCGGAGTTCTGATGGGATCCAGTGCATTAGTCCTGGTATGATCGCACCTGTCATGTTTTGCGTGCTCAAATCCTATATGCTTTCTGTAGCGCGCTAATTAATCAGTTTTTATCAAAAACGGATTGGAAAACTTACAAAAAGAGAGGTGCAACACGAGGACTTCCCAAGAGATCACCCTTCATAGTACTACTCTCGCCCAAGCACGCTTAACTGCTGAGTTCTGGTGCGATCCGGTGCATTAGTGCTGGTATGATCGCACCTGTCATGTTTTGCGTGCTCAAATCCTATATGCTTTCCGTAGCGCGCTAATTAATAAGTTTTTATCCAAAACGGACTGGAAAACTTACAAAAAGAGAGGTGCAACACGAGGACTTCCCTAGAGATCACCCATCCAAGTACTACTCTCGCCCAAGCATGTTTAATTACGGAGTTCTGATGGGATCCGCTGCATTAGTGCTGGTATGATCGCAACTGTCATGTGTTGCGTGCTCAAATCCTATATGCTTTCGGTAGCGAGCTAATTAATCAGTTTTTATCGAAAACGGACAAGAAAACATACAAAAAGAGAGGTGCAACACGAGTACTTCACAGGAGGTCTCCCATCCTGGTACTACTCTCGCCCAAGCACGCTTAATGCTGGTATGATTGCACCTGTCATATTTTGCGTGCGCAAATCCTATATGCTTTCTGTAGCGCGCTAATTAATAAGTTTTTATCCAAAACGGACTGGAAAACTTACAAAATGAGCGTTGCAACACGAGGACTTCCCAGTAGATCCCACTTCCTAGTACTACTCTCGCCCAAGCACGATTAACTGCGGAGTTCTGATGGGATCCGGTGCATTAGTTCTGGTATGATCGCACCAGTCATGTTTTGCGTGCTGAAATCCTATATGCTTTCTGTAGTGCGTTAATTAATAAGTTTTTATCAAAAACAAACTGGAAAACTTACAAAAAGAGAGGTGCAACACGAGGACTTCGCAAGAGATCACCCATCCTAGTACTACTCACGCCCAGGCACGCTTGACTGTGGAGTTCTGATGGGATCCAGTGCATTAGTGATGGTATGATCGCACCTGTCATGTTTTGCGTCCTCAAATCCTATATGCTTTCTGTAGCGCGCTAATTAATCAGTTTTTATCCAAAACGGACTGGAAAACTTACAAAAAGAGAGGTGCAACACAAGGACTTCCCCGGAGGTCACATATCCTAGTACTACTCACGCTCAAGCACGCTTAACTGCGGAGTTCTGGTGGGATCCGATGCATTAATGCTGGTATGATCGCACCTGTCATATTTTGCGTGATCAAATCCTATATGCTTTCTGTTTCGCGCTAATTAATAAGTTTTTATCCACAACGGACTTTAAAACTTACAAAAAGAGAGGTGCAACAAGCACGCTTAACTGCGGAGTTCCTATAGGATCCGTTGCATTAGTGCTGGTATGATCGCACCTGTCATGTTTTGTGTGCTCAAATCCTATATGCTTTCTGTAGCGCGCTAATTAATCTGTTTTTATCCAAAACGGACTGGAAAACTTACAAAAAGAGAGGTGCAACACAAGGACTTCCCAGGTGGTCACCCATGCAAGTACTGCTCTCGCACAAGCACACTTAAATGCGAAGTTCTGATGGGATCCAGTGCATTAGTGCTGGTATGATCGCAACTATTATATTTTGCGTGCTCAAATCCTATATGTTTTCTGTAGCGCGCTAATTAATTAGTTTTTATCAAAAACGGACTATAAAACTTACAAAAAGAGAGGTGCAACAAGCACGCTTAACTGCGGAGTTCGGATAGGATCCGTTGCATTAGTGCTGGTATGATCGCACCTGTCATGTTTTGCGTCCTCAAATCCTATATGCTTTTTATAGCGCGCTAATTAATCAGTTTTTATCCAAAACGGACTGGAAAACTTACTAAATGAGTGGTGCAACACGAGGACTTCCGAGGAGGTCACCCATCCAAGTACTACTCTCGCACAAGCACGATTAACTGCGGAGTTCTGGTGGGATCCGGTGCATTAGTTCTGGTGTGATCGCACCTGTCATGTTTTGCGTGCTGAAATACTATATGCTTTCTGTAGTGCGTTAATTAATAAGTTTTTATCCAAAACGGACTGGAAAACTTACAAAAAGAGAGGTGCAACACGAGGATTTCCCAGGAGGTCATCCATCCTAGTACTACCAAGCACGCTTAACTGCTGAGTTCTGATGGGATCCGGTGCATTAGTGCTGGTATGATCGCACCTGTAATGTTTTGCATGCTCAAATCCAGTAAGCTTTCTGTAGCACGCTATTTAATCAGTTTTTATCCAAAACGGAGTGGAAAACTTACGAAAAGAGAGGTGCAACACAAGGACTTCCTAGGAAGACACCCATCCAAGTACTGCTCTCGCAGCAGGACACTTAACTGTGGAGTTCTGATTGGATCCGGTGCATTAGTGCTGGTATGATCGCACCTATTATATTTTGCGTGCTCAAATCCTATATGCTTTCTGTAACGCGCTAATTAAAAAGTTTTCATCCAAAACGGACAGGAAAACTTACAAAAAGAGAGGTGCAACACGAGGACTTCCTAGGAGATCACCTATCCTAGTACTACTCACGCCCAAGCATGCTTAACTGCGGAGTTCTGATGGGATCCAGTGCATTAGTGCAGGTAAGATCGCACCTGTCGTGTTTGGCGTGCTCAAATCCTATATGCTTTCTATAGTGCGCTAATTAATTAGTTTTTATCCAAAACGGACTGAAAAATTTTCAAAAGGAGCGCCCAAGCACGCATAACTGCGGAGTTCTGATGGGATCCGGTGCATTAGTGTTGGTATGATCGCACCTGTCATGTTTTGCGTGCTCAAATCCTATATGCTTTCTGTAGCACGCTAATTAATTAGTTTTAATCCAAAACGGACTTGAAAACTTACAAAAAGAGAGGTGCAACACGAGGACTTCCGAGGAGGTCACCCATCCAAGTACTACTCTCGCACAAGCACGATTAACTGCGGAGTTCTGGTGCGATCCGGTGCATTAGTTCTGGTGTGATCGCACCTGTCATGTTTTGCGTGCTGAAATACTATATGCTTTCTGTAGTGCGTTAATTAATAAGTTTTTATCCAAAACGGACTGGAAAACTTACAAAAAGAGAGGTGCAACACGAGGATTTCCCAAGAGGTCATCCATCCTAGTACTACCAAGGACGCTTAACTGCTGAGTTCTGATGGGATCCGGTGCATTAGTGCTGGTATGATCGCACCTGTAATGTTTTGCATGCTCAAATCCAGTATGCTTTCTGTCGCACGCTATTTAATCAGTTTTTATCCAAAACGGAGCGGAAAACTTACAAAAAGAGAGGTGCAACACAAGGACTTCCTAGGAAGACACCCATCCAAGTACTGCTCTCGCAGCAGGACACTTAACTGTGGAGTTCTGATTGGATCCGGTGCATTAGTGCTGGTATGATCGCACCTATTATATTTTGCGTGCTCAAATCCTATATGCTTTCTGTAGCGCGCTAATTAAAAAGTTTTCATCCAAAACGGACAGGAAAACTTACAAAAAGAGAGGTGCAACACGAGGACTTCCTAGGAGATCACCTATCCTAGTACTACTCACGCCCAAGCATGCTTAACTGCGGAGTTCTGATGGGATCCAGTGCATTAGTGCAGGTAAGATCGCACCTGTCGTGTTTTGCGTGCTCAAATCCTATATGCTTTCTTTAGTGCGCTAATTAATTAGTTTTTATCCAAAATGGACTGAAAAATTTACAAAAAGAGCGCCCAAGCACGCATAACTGCGGAGTTCTGATGGGATCCGGTGCATTAGTGTTGGTATGATCGCACCTGTCATGTTTTGCGTGCTCAAATCCTATATGCTTTCTGTAGCACGCTAATTAATTAGTTTTAATCCAAAACGGACTTGAAAACTTACAAAAAGAGAGGTGCAACACGAGGACTTCCCAGGAGATCACCCATCCTAGTACTACTCACGCCCAAGCACGCTTAACTGCAGTGTTCTGACGGGAAGTAGTGCATTAGTGATGGTATGATCGCACCTGTCATGGTTTGTGTGCTCAAATCCTATATGCTTTCTGTAGCGCGCTAGTTAAAAAGTTTTTATCCAAAACGCACAGGAAAACTTACAAAAAGAGAGGTGCAACACGAGGACTTCCCTGGAGGTCAGCCATCCTAGTACTACTGTGTCCCAAGCACGCTTATCTGCGGAGTTCTTATGGGATCCGGTGCATTAGTGCTGGTATGATCGCACCTGTCATGTTTTGCGTGCTCAAATCCTATATGCTTTTTGTAGCGCGCTAATTAATCAGTTTTTATCCAAAACGGACTGCAAAACTTACAAAAAGAGAGGTGGAACACAAGGACTTCCCAGGAGGTCACCCATCTTAGTACTATTCTCACCCAAGCGCGCTTAACTGCGGAGTTCTGATGGGATCCGATGCATTAGTGCAGGTATGATCGCACCTGTCATGTTTTGCGTGCTCAAATCCTATATGCTTTCTGTAACGCGCTAGTTATTCACTTTTAATACAAAACGGACTGGAAAACTTACCAAGTGCATTAGTGCTGGTATGATCGCACCTATCATGTTTTGCTTGTTCAAATCCTATATGCTTTCTGTAGCGCGCTAATTAATCAGTTTTTATCCAAAACGGACTGGAAAACTAACAAAAAGAAAGATGCAACACGAGGACTTCCCAGGAGGTTACCCATCCTAGTACATCCGTCGCCCAAGCACGCTTAACTGCGCAGTGCTGATGGGATCCGGTGCATTAGTGCTGGTATGATCGCACCTGTCATGTTTTGCGTGCTCAAATCCTGTATGCTTTCTGTAGCGCGCTAATGAATAAGTTTTTATCCAAAACGGACCGGAAAACTTAAAAAAATAGAGGTGCAACAGGAGGACTTCCCAAGAGGTCACCCATCCTAGTACTACTTTCGCCCTACCACGCTTAACTACAAGGTTTTGATGGGATCTAGTGCATTAGTGCTCGTATGATTGCACCTGTCATGTCTTGCGTGCTCAAATCCTATATGCTTTCTGTAGCGCGCTATGTAATTAGTTTTTATCCAAAACGGACTGGAAAACTTACAAAAAGAGAGGTGCAACACGAGGACTTCCCAGGAAGTCACCCATCCTTGTACTACTCTTGCCCAAGCACGCTTAACTGCGGAGTGCATTAGTGTTGGTATGATCGCACCTGTCATGTTTTGCGTGCTCAAAACCTATATGCTTTCTATAGCGCGCTAATTAATCACTTTTTACCCAAAACGGACTGGAAAACTTACAAAAAGAGAGGTGAAACACGAGGACTTTGTAGGAGGTCACCCATCCAAGTACTACTCTCGCTGAACAACGCTTAACTGCGGAGTTCTGATGGGATCCGGTGAATTAGTGTTGGTATGATCGCACCTGTCATGTTTTGCGTGCTCAAATCCTGTATGCTTTCTGTAGCGCGCTAATTAATAAGTTTTTATCGAAAACGGACTGGAAAACTTACAAAAAGAGAGGTGCAACACGAGGACTTTCCAGGAGGTCACCCATCCTAGTACTACTCTCGCCGAACAACGCTTAACTGCGGAGTTCTGATGGGATCCGGTGCATTAGTGCTGGTATGATCGCACCTGTCATGTTTTGCATGCTCAAATCCTGTATGCTTTCTGTAGTGTGCTAATTAATCACTTTTTATCCAAAACAGACTGGAAAACTTACAAAAACAGAGGTGCAACACAAGGACTTCCCAGGAGGTCAACCGTTCTACTACTCTCCCGCAAGCACGCTTAACTGCGGAGTTCTGATAGGATCCGTTGCATTAGTGCTGGTATGATCGCACCTGTCATGTTTTGCGTACTCAAAACCTATATGCCTTCTGTAGCGCACTAATTAATCACTTTTTATCCAAAACGAACTGGAAAACTTACAAAAAGAATGACTTCCCAGGAGGTCACCCATCCTAGTACTACTTTCGCCCAAGCATGCTTAAATGCGGAGTTCTGATGGGATCCGGTGCATTAGTGCTGGTATGATCGCACTTGTCATGTTTTGCGTGCTCAAAACCTATATGCCTTCTGTAGTGTGCTAATTAATCACTTTTTATCCAAAACAGACTGGAAAACTTACAAAAACAGAGGTGCAACACAAGGACTTCCCAGGAGGTCAACCATCCTACTACTCTCCCGCAAGCACGCTTAACTGCGGAGTTCTGATAGGATCCGTTGCATTAGTGCTGGTATGATCGCACCTGTCATGTTTTGCGTACTCAAAACCTATATACCTTCTGTAGCGCGCTAATTAATCACTTTTTATCCAAAACGGACTGGAAAACTTAGCAAAAGAGAGGTGCAACACGAGGACTTTCCAGGAGGTCACCCATCCTAGTACTACTCTCGCCGAACAACGCTTAACTGCGGAGTTCTGATGGGATCCGGTGCATTAGTGCTGGTATGATCGCACCTGTCATATTTTGCGTGCTCAAAACCTATATGCCTTCTGTAGCGCACTAATTAATCACTTTTTATCCAAAACGAACTGGAAAACTTACAAATAGAGAGGTGGAACACGAGGACTTCCCATGAGGTCACCCATCCTAGTACTACTCTCGGCCAGCCACGCTTAACTGCGGAGTTCTGATGGGATCCGGTGCATTAGTGTTGGTATGATCGCATCTGTCATGTTTGGAGTGCTCAAATCCTGTATGCTTTCTGTAGCACGCTAATTAATAAGTTTTTATCCAAAACGGACTAGAAAACTTAAAAAAATAGAGTTGCAAGACGAGGACTTCCCAAGAGGTCACCCATCCTAGTACTACTCTTGCCCATGCACGCTTAACTGCGGAGTGCATTAGTGCTGGTATGATTGCACCTGTCATGTTTTGCGTGCTCAAGACCTATATGCTTTCTATAGCGCGCTAATTAATCAATTTTTATCCAAAACGGACTGGAAAACTTACAAAAAGAGAGGTTCAACACGAGGACTTCGTAGGAGGTCACCCATCCTAGTACTACTCTCGCCCAAGCATGGTTAACTACGGAGTTCTGATGGGATTTGGTGCATTAGTGCTGGTATGATCGCACCCGTCTTGTTTTGCGTGCTCAAATCCTGTATGCTTTCTGTAGCACGCTAATTAATCAGTTTTTATCCAAAACGGACTGGAAAACTTACAAAAAGAAAGGTGCAACACAAGGACTTCCCAGGTGGTCACCCATCCTAGTACTACTGTCGCCCAAGAACGCTTTACTGTGGAGTTCTGAAGGGATCCGGTGCATTAGTGCTGGTATGATCGCACCTGTCATGTATTGTGTGCACAAATTCTGTATGCTTTCTTTAGCGTGCTAATTAATAAGTTTTTATCCAAAACAGACTGGAAAACTTACAAAAAGAGAGGTGCAACACAAGGACTTCCCAGGAGGTCACCCATCCTAGTACTACTCTTGCCCAAGCATGCTTAACTACAGAGTTCCGATGGAATCCGGTGCATTAGTGAAAGTATGATCGCAATTGTCATGTTTTGCGTGCTCAAATCCTGTATGCTTTCTGTAGCGCGCTAATTAATAAGTTTTTATCCAAAACGGACTGGAAAACTTACAAAAAGAGAGGTGCAACACGAGGACTTTCCAGGAGGTCACAATTCCTAGTACTACTCTCGCCGAAGCACGCTTAACTGCAGAGTTCTGAATGGATCAGATGCATTAGATGCAACACGAGGACTTCCCAGGAGGTCACCCATCCTAGTACTACTCATGCCCAAGCACGGTTAACTGCAGTGTTCTGATGGGATCCATTGCATTAGTGCTGGTATAATCGCACGTGTCATGTTTTGCGTTCTCAAATCCTATATACTTTCTGTAGCACGCTAATTAATCAGTTTTTATCTAAAACGGACTGGAAAACATTCAAAAAGGGAGGTGCAACACGAGGACTTCCCAGGAGGAGGTGTAACACGAGGACTTCCAAGGAGGTCACCAATCCTAGTACTACTCTCGCTCAAGCACACTTAACTGCAGAGTTCTGATGGGATCCGGTGCATTAGTGTTGGTATGATCGCACATGTCAACTGTTGCGTGCTAAAATCCTATATGCTTTCTGTAGCGCGCTAATCAATTAGTTTTTCTGCAAAACAGATTGGAAAACTTACAAAAAGAAAGGTGCAACACGAGGACTTCCCAAGAGGTCTCCCATCATATTACTCTCGCCCATGCACGCTTAACTACGGAGTTCTGATAAGATCCGTTGCATTAGTGATGGTATGATCGAACCAGGAGGTCACCCATCCTAGTACTGCTCTCGCAGAAGCACGCTTAACTACGGAGATTTGATGGGATCCGGTGCATTAGTGCTAGTATGATCGCACCTATTATATTAAGCGTGCTCAAATCCTATATTCTTTCTGTAGCGCGCTAATTAATAAGTTTTTATCCAAAACGGACTGGAAAACTTACAAAAAGAGAGGTGCAACACGAGGACTACCTAGGAGATCACCCATCCTAGTACTACTCACGCCCAAGCACGCTTAACTGCGGAGTTCTGATGGGATCCAGTGCATTAGTCCTGGTATGATCGCACCTGTCATGTTTTGGGTGCTCAAATCCTATATGCTTTCTGTAGCGCGCTAATTAATCAGTTTTTATCAAAAACGGACTGGAACACTTACAAAAAGAGAGGTGCAACACGAGGACTTCCCAAGAGATCACCCATCCAAGTACTACTCTCGCCCAAGCACGCTTAACTGCTGAGTTCTGGTGGGATCCGGTGTATTAGTGCTGGTATGATCGCACCTGTCATGTTTTGCCTGCTCAAATCCTATATGCTTTCCCTAGCCCGCTAATTAATAAGTTTTTATCCAAAACGGACTGGAAAACTTACAAAAAGAGAGGTGCAACACGAGGACTTCCCCAGAAATCACCCATCCCAGTACTACTCTCGCCCAAGCACGCTTAACTGCGGAGTTCTGATGGGATCCGCTGCATTAGTGCCGGTATGATCGCAACTGTCATGTGTTGCGTGCTCAAATCCTATATGCTTTCGGTAGCGCGCTAATTAATCAGTTTTTATCCAAAACGGACAAGAAAACATACAAAAAGGGAGGTGCAACACGAGTCTTTCCCAGGAGGTCTCCCATCCTTGTACTACTCTCGCCCAAGAAAACTTAACTGCGGAGATCTGGTGCGATCCGGTGCATTAATGCTGGTATGATCGCACCTGTCATATTTTGCGTGCTCAAATCCTATATGCTTTCTGTAACGCGCTAATTAATAAGTTTTTATCCAAAACGGACTGGAAAACTGACAAAAAGAGAGGTGCATCACAAGGACTTCCCCGGAGGTCATATATCCTAGTACTACTCACGCCCAAGCACGCTTAACTGCGGAGTTCCTATAGGATCCGCTGCATTAGTGCTGTATCATCGCACCTGTCATGTTTTGCGTGCTCAAATCCTATATGCTTTTTATAGCGCGCTAATTAATCAGTTTTTATCCAAAACGGAGTGGAAAACTTACAAAAAGAGAGCTGCAACACGAGGACTTCCCAAGAGATCACCCATCCTAGTACTACTCTCGCCCAAGCACACTTAACTTTGGAGTTCTGATGGGATCCAGTGCAATAATGCTGGTATGATCGCACCTATCATGTTTTGCGTGCTCAAATCCTATATGCTTTCTGTAACGCGCTAATTAATAAGTTTTTATCCAAAACGGACTAGAAAACTGACAAAAAGAGAGGTGCAACACAAGGACTTCCCCGGAGGTCATATATCCTAGTACTACTCACGCCCAAGCACGCTTAACTGCGGAGTTCCTATAGGATCCGCTGCATTAGTGCTGTATCATCGCACCTGTCATGTTTTGCGTGCTCAAATCCTATATGCTTTTTATAGCGCGCTAATTAATCAGTTTTTATCCAAAACGGAGTGGAAAACTTACAAAAAGAGAGGTGCAACACGAGGACTTCCCCGATGGTCACCCATCGTAGTACTACTCTCGCCGAAGCACGCTTAATTGTAGGGTTCTAATGGGATCCGCTGCACTAGTGCTGGTATGATCGCACCTGTCATGTGTTGCGTGCTCAAATCCTATATTCTTTCTGTAGCGCGCTAATTAATCAGTTTTTATCCAAAACGAACAGGAAAACATACAAAAAGAGAGGTGCAACACGAGGACTTCCTAGGAGGTCACACATCCTAGTACTACTCACGCCCAAGCACGCTTAACTGCGGAGTTCTGATGGGATCCAGTGCATTAGTCCTGGTATGATCGCACCTGTCATGTTTTGCGTGCTCAAATCGTATATGCTTTCTGTAGCGAGCTAATTAATCAGTTTTTATAAAAAACGGACTGGAAAACTTACAAAAAGAGAGGTGCAACACGAGGACTTCCCAAGAGATCACCCATCCTAGTAGTACCCTCGCCCAAGCACACTTAACTGCGGAGTTCTGATGGGATCCAGTGCAATAATGCTGGTATGATCGCACCTGTCATGTTTTGCGTGCTCAAATCCTATATGCTTTCTGTTGTGCGCTAATTATTCAGTTTTTATCCAAAATGGACTGTAAAACTTACAAAAAGAGAGGTGAAACAAGCACGCTTAACTGCGGAGTTCTGATAGGATCCGTTGCATTAGTGCTGGTATGGTCGCACCTGTCATGTTTTGTGTGCTCAAATCTTATATGCTTTCTGTAGCGCACTAATTAATCAGTTTTTATCCAAAACGGACTGGAAAACTTACAAAAAGAGAGGTTCGACACGAGAACTTCCCAAGAGGTCACCCAACCTAGTACTACTCTCGCCCAAGCACGCTTAACTACGGAGTTCTGATGGAATCCGATGCATTAGTGACGGTATGATCACAACTGTCATGTTTTGCGTGCTCAAATCCTGTTTGCTTTCTGTAGCGCGCTAATTAATCAGTTTTTATCCAAAACGAACTGTAAAACTTACAAAAAGAGAGGTGCAACAAGTACGCTTAACTATGGAGTTCTGATAGGATCCGTTGAATTAGTGCTAGTATGATTGCAACTATTATATTTTGCGTGCTCAAATCCTATATGCTTTCTGTAGCGCGCTAATTAATTAGTTTTTATCCAAAACGGACTATAAAACTTACAAAAAGAGAGGTGCAACAAGCATGCTTAACTGCGGAGTTCTGATAGGATCCGTTGCATTACTGCTGGTATGATCGCACCTGTCATGTTTTGCGTGCTCAAATCCTATATGCTTTCTGTAGTGCGCTAATTAATCAGTTTTCATCCAAAACGGACTGTAAAACTTACGAAAAGAGAGGTGCAACACAAAGATTTCCCAGGAGGTCACCCATCCTAGTACTGCTCTCGCACAAGCACGCTTAAGTGCGAACTTCTGATGGGATCCAGTGCATAAGTGCTGGTATGATGGCACCTGTCATGTTTTGCGTGCTCAAATCCAATATGGTTTCTCTAGCGCGCTAATTAATAAGTTTTTATCCAAAACAGACTGGAAAACTTACAAAAAGAGAGGTGCAACACGAGGACTTCCCAGTAGATCACCCATCCTAGTACTACTCACGCCCAGGCACGCTTAACTGCGGAGTTCTGATGGGATCCAGTGCATTAGTGATGGTATGATCGCATCTTTCCTGTTTTGCGTGCTCAAATCCTATATGCTTTCTGTAGCGCGCTAATTAATCAGTTTTTATCCAAAACGGACTGGAAAACTTACAAAATGAGAGGTGCAACACGAGGACTTCCGAGGAGGTCACCCATCCTAGTACTACTCTCGCACAAGCACGATTAACTGCGGAGTTCTGGTGGGATCCGGTGCATTAGTTCTGGTATGATCACACCTGTCATGTTTTGCGTGCTGAAATCCTATATGCTTTCTCTAGTGCGCTAATTAATAAGTTTTTATCCAAAACGGACTGGAAAACTTACAAAAAGAGAGGTGCAACACGAGGACTTCCCAGGAGGTCATCTATCCTAGTACTACCTAGCACGCTTAACTGCTGAGTTCTGATGGGATCCGGTGCATTAGTGCTTGTATGATCGCACCTGTAATGTTTTGCGTGCTCAAATCCAATATGCTTTCTGTAGCACGCTACTTAATCAGATTTTATCCAAAACGGAATTGAAAAGTTACAAAAAGAGATGTGCAACACAAGGACTTCCCAGGAGGACACCCATCCAAGTACTGCTCTCGCAGCAGCACACTTAACTGTGGAGTTCTGATTGGATCCGGTTGATTAGTGCTGGTATGATCGCACCTATTATATTTTGCGTGCTCAAATCCTATATGCTTTCTGTAGCGCGCTAATTAATCAGTTTTTATCCAAAACGGACTGGAAAACTTACAAAAAGAGAGGTGCAACACGAGGACATCCGGTGCATTATTGCTGGTATGATCGTACCAATCAAGTTTTGCTTGTTCAAATCCTATATGCTTTCTGTAGAGCGCTAATTAATCAGTTTTTATCCAAAACAGACCGGAAAACTTACAAAAAGAGAGGTGCAACACGAGGACTTCCCAAGAGGTCACCCATCCAAGTACTACACTCGCCAAAGCACACTTAACTGCGAAGTTCTGATGGGATCAGGTGCATTAGTGCTGGTATGATCGCACCTATCATGTTTTGCGTGCTCAAATCCTATATGCTTTCTGTAGTGCGCTAATTAATCAGTTTTTATCCAAAACGGACAGGAAAACATACAAAAAGAGAGGTGCAACACGAGGACTTCCCAGGAGGTCTCCCATCCTAATACTACTCTCGCCTAACCACGCTTAACTGCGGAGTTCTGATGGGATCCGATGCATTTGTGCTGGTATGATCGCACCTGTCATGTTTTGCGTGCTCAAATCCTATATGCTTTCAGTAGCGCGCTAATTAATCAGTTTTTATCCAAAACGGACAGGAAAACTTACAAAAAGAGAGGTGCAACAGGAGGACTTCCCAGGAGGTCTCCCATCCTAATACTACTCTCGCCGAAGCACGCTTATCTGCGGAGTTCTCATGGGATCCGGTGCATTAGTGTTGGTATGATCGCACCTGTCATGTTTTGCGTGCTCAAATCCTATACGCTTTCTGTAGCGCGCTTATTAATAACTTTTTATCTAAAACGGACTGGAAAACTTACAAAAAGAGAGGTGCACCACGAGGATTAGGATCCGGTGCATTAGTGCTGGTATGATTGCACCTGTCATCTTTTGCGTGCTCAAGTCCTATATGCTTTCTGTAGCGCGCTAGTTAATCAGTTTTTAACCAAAACGGACTGGAAAACTTATAAAAAGAGAGGTGCAACACGAGGACTTCCCAGGAGATCACCCATCCTGTTGCTACTCACGCCCAAGCACGCTTATCTGCGGAGTTCTGATGGGATCCGGTGCATTAGTGCTGGTATGATCGCACCTGTCATGTTTTGCGTGCTCAAATCCTATATGCTTTCTGTAGAGCGCTAGTTAATCAATTTTTATCCAAAACGGGCTGGAAAACTTACAAAAAGAGAGGTTCAACACGAGGACTTCCCAGGAGATCACCCATCCTAGTACTACTCTTGCCCAGGCAGGCTTAACTGCAAAGTTCTGATGGGATCCAGTGCATTAGTGCTGGTATGATCGCACCTGTCATGTTTTGCGTGCTAAAATCCTATATGCTTTCTGACGCGCTAGTTAATCAATTTTTATCCAAAACGGGCTAGAAAACGTACAAAAATAGAAGGGCAACACGAGGACTTCCCAGGAGATCAATCTTCCTAGTACTACTCTCGCCCAAGCACGCTTAAATTCGGAGTTTTGATGTTATCCGGTGCATTAGTGCCGGTATGATCGCACCTTTCATGTTTTGCGTGCTCAAATCCTATATGCTTTCTGTAGCATGCTAACTAATCAGTTTTTATCCAAAACGGACTGGAAAACTTACAAAAAGAGAGGTGCAACACGAGGACTTCCCAGGAGATCACCCATTCTAGTACTACTCACGCCCAAGCACGCTTAATTACGGAGTTTTGATGGGATCTAGTGCATTAGTGCTGGTATGATCGCACCTGTCATGTTTTGCGTACTCAAATCCTATATGCTTTCTGTAGCGCGCTAGTTAATAAGTTTTTATCCAAAACGGACTAGAAAACATACAAAAAGAGAGGTGCAACACGAGGATTGGGATCCGGTGCATTAGTGCTGGTATGATTGCACCTGTCATGTTTTGCGTGCTCAAGTCCTATATGCTTTCTGTAGCGCTCTAGTTAATAAATTTTTAACCCAAACGGACTGGAAAACTTACAAAAAGAGAGGTGCAACACAAGGACTTCCCAGGAGGTCACCCATCCTAGTACTACTCTCTCCGAAGCACTCTTATCTGCGGAGTTCTGATGGGATCCGGTGCATTAGTGCTGGTATGATCGCACATGTCATGTTTTGCGTGCTCAAATCCTATATGCTTTCTGTAGCGCGCTAGTTAATAAGTTTTTATCCAAAACGGACTGGAAAACTTTCAAAAAGAGAGGTGCAACACGAGGATTTCCCAGGAGGTCACCCATCTTACTACTACTCTCGCCCCTGAAATGTTTTGCGTGCTCAAGTCCTATATGCTTTCTGTAGCGCGCTAGTTATCATATTTTATCAAAAACGGACTGGAAAACTTACAAAAAGAGAGGTGCAACAGGAGGTCACCCATCCTAGTATTACTCTCGCTTTTGTCATGTTTTGCGTGCTCAAATCATGGATGTTTTCTGTACCGCGCTAGTTAACCAGTTTTTATCCAAAACGGACTGGAAAAGTTACCAAAAGAGAGGTGCAGTACTACTCTCGCCCAAGCACGCTTAACTGCGGAGTTCTGATGAGATCCGGTGCATTAGTGCTGGTATGATCACACATATCATGTTTTGCGTGCTTGAATCCTGTATGCTTTCTGTAGCGCTCTAATTAATAAGTTTTTATCCAAAACGGACTGGAAAACATACAAAAAGAGAGGTGCAACACGGGGACTTCCCAGGAGGTAACCCATCCTCATACGACTCTCGCCGAAGCATGCTTAACTACGGAGTTCTGATGGGATCCGATGCGTTAGTGCTGGTATGATCGCATCGGTCATGTTTTGCGTGCTGAAATCCTGTATCCTTTTTGTAGGGCGCTAATTAGAAAGTTTTTATCCAAAACGGACTGGAAAATTTACAAAAAGAGAGGTGCAACACGAGGACTTCCCATCCTAGTACTACTCTCGCCCAAGCACGCTTAACTGCGGAGTTTTGATAGGATCCGCTGCATTAGTGCTGGTATGATCCCACCGGTCATGTTTTGCGTGCTCAAATCCTGTATACTTTTTGAAGCGCGCTAATTAATAAGTTTTTATCCAAAACGGACTGGAAAACTTACAAAAAGAGAGGTGCAACACGAGGACTTCCCAGGAGGTCATCCATTCCAGTACTATTCTCTCCAAAGCACGCTTTACTGCGGAGTTCTGAAGGGATCCAATGCATTAGTGCTGGTATGATCGCACCTGTCATGTTTTGCGTGCTCAAATCCTATATGCTTTCTGTAGCGCGCTATATAATCAGTTTTCATCCAAAACGGACTGGAAAACTTACAAAAAGAGAGGTGCAACACGAGGACTTCCCAGGAAATCACCCATCCTAGTACAACTCTTGCCCAAGCACGCTTGACTTCGGAGTTTTGATGGGATTCGGTGCATTAGTGCTGGTATGATCGCACCGGTTATGGTTTGCGTGCTCAAATCCTATATATTTTCTGTAGCGTGCTAATTAATTATTTTTTATCCAAAACGGACTGGAAAACTTACAAAAAGAGAGATGCAACACGAGGACTTCCGAGGAGGTCACCCATCCTAGTACTACTATCGCCCAAGCACGCTTAACTGCGTAGTTCTGATGGGATACTGTGCATTAGTGCTGGTATGATCGAGGACTTCCCAGGAGGTAACCCATCCTAGTACTACTCTCGCCCAAGCACGCTTAACTACGGAGTTCTGATGGGATCCGGTGCATTAGTGCTGGTATGATCACTCCTGTCATGTTTTGCGTGCTCAAATCCTATATGCTTTCTGTAGCGCGCTAATTAATAAGTTTTTATCCAAAACGGACTGGAAAACTTTCAAAAAGAGAGGTGCAACACGAGTTCTGATGGGATTCAGTGAATTAGTGTTGGTATGATCGCTACTGTCATGTTTTGCGTGCTCAAATCCTATATGCTTTCTGTAGCGCGCTAATTATTCACTTTTTATACAAAACGGATTGGAAAAGTTACAAAAAGAGAGGTGCAACATGAGGACTACCATAGAGGTCACCTATCCTAGTACTACTCTTGCCCAAGCACGCTTAACTGCGAAATTCTGATGGGATCCGGTGCATTGGTGCTGGTATGATCGCAACAGTCATGTTTTGCGTGCTCAAATCCTTTATGCTTTCTATAACGCGCTAAATAATTAGTTTTTCTCCAAAACGGAGTGGAAAACATACAAAAAGAGAGGTGTAACACGAGGACTTCCCAGGAGGGCACCTATCCTAGTACTACTCTCACCCATGATTGCTTAATTGCGGAGTTCTGATGGGATCCGGTGCATTAGTGCTGGTATGATCGCACCTGTCATGTTTTGGGTGCTCAAATCCTATATGCTTTCTGTAGAATGCTAATTAATCAGTTTTTATCCGAAACGGCCTGGAAAACTTACAAAAAGAGAAGTGCAACACGAGGACTTCCCAGGAGGTCACCCATCCTAGTACTACTCTCGCCCAACCACGCATAAATGCGGAGTTTTGATGGGATCCGGTGCATTAGTGCTGGTATAATCACACCTGCCATGTTTTGCGTGCTCAACTCCTATATGATTTCTATAGCGCGCTAATTAATCAGTTTTTATCCAAAACGGACTAGAAAAGTTACAAAAAGAGAGGTGCAACACGAGGACTTCCCGGGAGGTCACCCATCCTAGTACTACTCTCGCCCAAGCAGGCTTAACTGAGGAGTTCTGATGGGATCCGGTGCATTAGTGCTGGTATGATCGCACCTGTTATGTTTTGCGTCCTCAAATCCTATATACTTTGTGTAGCGCGCAAACTAATTAGTTTTTCTCCAAAACGGACTGGAAAACTTACAAAAAGAGAGGTGCAACACGAGGACTTCCTAGGAGGTCTCCCATCCTAGTACTATTCTCGCCCAAGAACGCTTAACTACGGAGTTCTGATGGGATCCGGTGCATTAGTGCTGGTATGATCGCACCTGCCATGTTTTGCGTGCTCAACTCCTATATGCTTTCTGTAGCGCGCTAGTTAATCAGTATTTATCCAAAACGGACTGGAACACTTACAAAAAGAGAGGTGCAACACGAGGACTTAACAGGAGGTCACCAATCCTAGTACTACTCTCGCCCAAGCACGCTTAACTACGGACTTCTGATGTGATCCGGTGCATTAGTGCTGGTATCATCGCATGCCATGTTTTGCGTGCTCAACTCCTATATGATTTCTATAGCGCGCTAGTTAATCAGTTTTTATCCAAAACGGACTGGAAAAGTTAAAAAAAAAGAGGTGCAACACGAGGACTACCCAGGAGATGACCCATCCTAGTACTACTCACGCCAAAGCTCGCTTAACTGCGGAGTTCTGATGGGATCCAGTGGATTAGTGTTGGTATGATCGCACCTGTCATGTTTTGCGTGCTCAAATCCTATATGTTTTCTGTAGCGCGCTAATTAATTAGTTTTTCTCCAGAACGGACTGGAAAACTTACAAAAAGAGAGGTGCAACACGAGGACTTCCGAGGAGCATTAGTGTTGGTATGATCGCATCTGTCATGTTTTGCGTGCTCAAATCCTATATGCTTTCTATAGCGCGCTAATTAATCAGTTTTTATCCAAAATGGACAGGAAAAGTTAAAAAAAAAAGGTGCAACACGAGGACTACCCAGGAGATGACCCATCCTAGTACTACTCACGCCAAAGCTCGCTTAACTGCGGAGTTCAGATGGGATCCAGTGCATCAGTGTTGGTATGATCACACCTGTCATGTTTTGCGTGCTCAAATCCTATATGTTTTCTGTAGCGCGCTAATTAATTAGTTTTTCTCCAGAACGGACTGGAAAACTTACAAAAAGAGAGGTGCAACACGAGGACTTCCGAGGAGCATTAGTGTTGGTATGATCGCATCTGTCATGTTTTGCGTGCTCAAATCCTATATGCTTTCTGTAGCGTGCTAATTAATCAGTTTTTATACAAAATGGACTGGAAAACTTACAAAAAGATAGCTGCAACACGACGACTTCCCAGGAGGTCACCCATCCTAATACTACTTTCGCCCAAGCACACTTAACTGCGGAGTTCTGATGGGATCCGATGCATTAGTGGTGGTATGGTCGCACAAATCATGTTTTGCATGCTCAAATCCTACATGATTTCTGTAGCGCGCAAATTAAACAGTTTTTATCCAAACAGGACTGGAAAAGTTACAAAAAGAGAGGTGCAACACGAGGACTTCCTAGGAAGTCACCCATCCTAGTACTACTCTCGCACAAGCATGCTTGAATGTGGAGTTCTGATGGGATCCGGTGCATTAGTGCTGGTATGATCGCACATGTCATGTTTTGCGTGCTCAAATCCTATATGCTTTCTGTAACGCGCTAATTAATCAGTTTTTACCCAAAACGGACTAGAAAACTTACAAAAAGAGAGGTGTAACACGAGGACTTTCCAGGAGGTCATCCATCCTAGTACTACTCTTGCCGAAGCACGCTTAACTGCGGAGTTCTGATGGGATCCGGTGCATTAGTACTGGTATGATCGCACCTGTCATGTTTTGCGTGCTCAAATCCTATATGTTTTCTGTAGCGCGCTAATTAATCTATTTTTACCCAAAACGGACTAGAAAACTTACAAAATGGGAGGTGCAACACAAGGACTTCCTAGGATGTCACCCATCCTAGTACTGCTCTCGCCCAAGCACGCTTAACTGTGGAGTTCTGAAGGGATCCTGTGCATTAGTGACGGTTTGATCGCACCTGTCATGTTTTGCGTGCTCAAATACTATATGCTTTCCGTAGCGCGCAAATTAATCTGTTTTTATCCAAATAGGACTGGAAAACTTAGAAAAAGAGAGGTGCAACACGAGGACTTCCCAGGAAGTCACCCATCCTAGTACTACTCTCGCACAAGCATGCTTGAATGTAGAGTTCGGATGGGATCCGGTGCATTAGTGCTGGTATGATCGCACCTGTCATGTTTTGCGTGCTCCAATCCTATATGCTTTCTGTAGCGCGCTAATTAATCAGTTTTTACCCAAAACGGACTAGAAAACTTACATAAGGACATGTGCAAAAAGAGGACTTCCCAGGAGGTCATCCATCCTAGTACTACTCTCACCCAAGCACGCTTAACTGCGGAGTTCTGATGGGATCCGATGGATTAGTGCTGATATGGCCGCACAATGCATGTTTTCCGTGCTCAAATCCTACATGATTTCTGTAGCGCGCAAATTAAACAGTTTTTATCCAAACAGGACTGGAAAAGTTACAAAAAGAGAGGTGCAACACGAAGACTTCCCAGGAGGTCACCCATCCTAGTACTACTCTCGCCCAAGCACGCTTGAATGCGGAGTTCTAATGGGATCCGGTACGTTAGTGATGGTATGATCGCACATGTCATGTTTTGCGTGCTCAAATCCTATATGCTTTCTGTAGCGCGCTAATTAATCAGTTTTTACCCAAAATGGACTAGAAAACATACAAAATGAGAGGTGTAACACGAGGACTTTCCAAGAGGTCATCCATCCTGGTACTACTCTCGCCGAAGCACGCTTAACTGCGGAGTTCTGATGGGATCCGGTGCATTAGTACTGGTATGATCGCACCTGTCATGTTTTGCGTGCTCAAATCCTATATGTTTTCTGTAGCGCGCTAATTAATCTATTTTTACCCAAAACGGACTAGAAAACTTACAAAAAGTGAGGTGCAACACGAAGACTTCCCAGGAGGTCACCTATCCTAGTACTACTCTCGCCCAAGCACGCTTGACTTCGGGGTTCTGATGGGATCCGGTGCATTAGTGCTGGTATGATCGTACCTGTCATGTTTTGCGTGCTCAAATCCTATATCCTTTCTGTAGCGCGCTAATTAAAAACTTACAAAAAGAGAGGTGCAACACGAGGACTTCCCAGGAGGTGACGCATCCTAGTACTACTCTCGCCCAAGCACGCTTGACTGCGGGGTTCTGATGGGATCCGGTGCATTAGTGCTGGTATGATCACACCTATCATGGTTTGCGTGCTCAAATCGTATAGGTTTTCTATAGCGCGCAAATTAATCAGTTTTTATCCAAACAGGAATAGAAAAGTTACAAAAAGAGAGGTGCAACACGAGGACTTCCTAGGAGGTCACCCATCCTTGTACTACTCTCGCCCAAGCATGCTTGAATGCGGAGTTCTGATGGGATCCGGTGCAGTAGTGATGGTATGATCGCACCTGTCATGTTTTGCGTGCTCAAATCCTATATGCTTTCTGTAGCACGCTAATTTTTCAGTTTTTATCCAAAACGGACTGGAAAACTTAAAAATAGAGAGGTGCAACAAGAGGACTTCCCAGGAGGTCACCCATCCTAGTACTACTCTTGCCCAAGCACGCTTGACTTCGGGGTTCTGATGGGATCCAGTGCATTAGTGTTGGTATGATCGCAATTGTGATGGTTTGGGTGCTCAAATCATATATGCTTTCTGTAGTGCGCTAATTAATCAGTTTTTATCCAAAACGGACTGGAAAACTTAAAAAAACAGAGGTGCAACACGAGGACTTCGTAGGAGGTCACCCATCCTAGTACTACTCTCGTCCAAGCATGCTTAATTGCGGAGTTCTGATGGGATCCGGTGCATTAGTGCTGGTATGATCGCAACTGTCATGTTTTGCGTGCTCAAATCCTATATGCTTTCTGTAGCGCACTAATTAATCCGTTTTTATCCAAAACGGTCTGGAAAATTGACAAAAAGAGAGGTGCAACACGAGAACTTCCCAGGAGGTCACCCATCCTAGAACTACTCTCACCCAAGATCGCTTGACTGCGGGGTTCTGATGGGATCCGGTGCATTAGTGCTGGTATGATCCCACCTGTCATGTTTTGCGTGCTCAAATCCTATATGCTTTCTATAGCGCGCTAATTAATAAGTTTTTATCCAAAATGGATTGGAAAACTTACAAAAAGAGAGGTGCAACACTAGGACTTCCCAGGAGGTCACCAATCCTAGTACTACTCTCTCCAAGGCACGCTTAACTTCGGGGTTCTGAAGGGATCCGTTGCATTAGTGCTAGTATGATCGCACCTGTCATGTTTTTCGTGCTCAAATCGTATAGGCTTTCTGTAGCGCGCTATTTAATCAGTTTTTATCCAAAACGGACTGGAAAACTTACAACAAGAGAGGTGCAACACGAGGGCTTCTCAGGAGGTCACCTATTCTAGTACTACTCTCGCCCAAGCACGCTTAACTGTGGAGTTCTGAAGGGATCCGGTGCATTAGGGATGGTTTGATCTCACCTGTCATGTTTTGCATGCTCAAATCCTATATGCTTTCTGTAGCGCGCTAATTAATCAATTTTTATCCAAAACGGACTGGAAAACTTACAAAAGAGAGGTGCAACACGAGGACTTCCCAGGAGGTCACCCATCCTAGTACTACTCTCACCCAAGATCGCTTGACTGCGGGGTTCTGATGGGATCCGGTGCATTAGTGCTGGTATGATCCCACCTGTCATGTTTTGCGTGCTCAAATCCTATATGCTTTCTGTAGCGCGCTAATTATAAACGTACAAAAAGAGAGGGGCAACACGAGGACTTCCCAGGAGGTCACCCATCCTAGTACTATTCTCGCCCAAACACGCTTAACTGCGGAGTTTTGATGGGATCCAGTGCAATAGTGCTGGTATGATCCCACCTGTCATGTTTTGCGTGCTCAAATCCTATATGCTTTCTGTAGCACGCTAGTTATTCAGTTTTTATCAAAAACGGACTGGAAAACTTAAAAAAAGAGAGGTGCAACACGAGGATTTCCGAGGAGATCACCCATCCTAGTACTACTCTCTCCCAAGCACGCTTAACTGCGGAGTTCTGATGGGATCCAGTGCATTAGTGCTGGTATGATCACACCTGTCTTATTTTGCGTGGTCAAATCCTATATTCTTTCTGTAGCGTGCTAGTTAATAAGTTTTTATCCAAAACGGACTGGAAAACTCACAAAAAGAGAGGTACTCACCCATCCAAGTACTACTCTTGCCCAAGCACTCTTAACTTTGGGGTTCTAATGGGATCCGGTGCATTAGTGTTGGTATGATCGCACTTGTCAGGTTTTGCGTGCTCAAATCCTATATGTTTTCTATAGCGCGCTAATTAATCAGTTTTTATCCAAAACAGATTAGTACTTCTCTCGCCCAAGCATGCTTAACTGCGGAGTTCTGATGGGATCCAATGCATTAGTGCTGGTATGATCGCACCTTTCAGTTTTGCGTGCTCAAATCCTATATGCTTTCTGTAGCGCGCTAATTAATCCATTTTTATCCAAAACGGACTGGAAAACTGACAAAAAGAGAGGTGCAACACGAGGACTTCCCAGTAGATAACCCATCACAGTACTTCTGAAGGGATCCGTTGCATTAGTGCTAGTTTGATCGCACGAGGGCTTCTCAGGAGGTCACCCATCCTAGTACTATTCTTGCCCGAACACGCTTAACTACGGAGTTCTGATGGGATCCAGTGCAATAGTGCTGGTATGATCGCACCTGTCATGTTTTGCGTGCTCAAATCCTATATGCTTTCTGTACCGTGCTAGTTAATAAGTTTTTATCCAAAACGGACTGGAAAACTCACAAATAGAGAGGTGCAACATGAGGACTTCCCAGGAGGTCACCCATCCTAGTACTACTCTCGCCCAAGCAGGCTTAACTGCGGAGTTCTGATCGGATCCAATGCATTAGTTCTGGTATGATCGCCCCTGTCATGTTTGCGGTGCTCAAATCCTATATGCTTTCAGTAGCGCGCTAATTAATCCGTCTTTATCCAAAACGGACTGGAAAACTGACAAAAAGAGAGGTGCAACACGAGGACTTCCCAGTAGATAACCCATCACAGTACTGCTCTCTCCCAAGCACGCTTAACTGCAGAGTTCTAATGGGATCCTGTGCATTAGTGCTGGTATGATCGCACCTTTCATGTTTTGCGTGCTCAAATCCTATATGCTTTCTGTAGCGCGCTAATTAATAAGTTTTTATCCATAACGGACTTGAAAACTTACAAAATGAAAGGTGCAACACGAGAAATTCCCAGGAGGTCACCCATACTAGTACTACTCTCGCCCAAGCACACTTAACTTCGGGGTTCTGAAGGGATCCGTTGCATTAGTGCTAGTATGATCGCACCTGTCATGTCTTTCGTGCTCAAATCATATAGGCTTTTTGTAGTGCGCTAATTAATCAGTTTTTATCCAAAACGGACTAGAAAACTTACAAAAAGAGAGGTGCAACACAAGGATTTCCCAAAAGATCACCCATCCTAGTACTACTCTCTCCCAAGCACGCTTAACTACGGAGTTCTGATGGGATCTAGTGCGTTAGTGCTGGTATGATCACAATTGTCATGTTTTGCGTACTCAAATCCTATATGCTTTCTGTACCGCGCTAATTAATCAGTTTTTACCCAAAACGGAATGGAAAACTTACAAAAAGAGAGGTGCAACACGAGAACTTCCCAGGAGGTCACCCATCCTAGTACTACTCTCGCCCAAGCACGCTTGACTACGGGGTTCTGATGGGATCCGGTGCATTAGTGCTGGAATGATCGCACTTGTTATGTTTTGCGTGCTCAAATCCTATATGCTTTTTGTAGCGCGCTAATTAAAAACTTACAAAAAGAGAGGTGCAACACGAGGACTGCCCAGGGGGTCACCCATCCTATTACTATTCTCGCCCAAACACGCTTGACTGCGGAGTTCTGATGGGATCCGGTGCATTTGGTGAATCCTAGCTAGCATCTTATTTTTCTTGACTTTTTCTAGTTTTCTTACAAAACGGACTGGAAAACTTACAAAAAGAGAGGTGCAACACGAGGACTTCCTAGTACTACTCTCGCGCAAGCACGCTTGACTACGGAGTTCTCATGGGATCCGGTGCGTTAGAGCGGGTATGATCGCACCTGTCATGTTTTGCGTGCTCATATCCATTATGCTTTTTGTAGCGCGCTAATTAAAAACTTACAAAAAGAGAGGTGCAACACGAGGACTTCCCAGAGGTCACCCATCCAAGCACTACTCCCGCCCAAGCACGCTTAACTACAGAGTTGCGATCCGTGCAATAGTGCTCGTATGATCGCACCTGTCATGTTTTGTGTGCTCAAAACCTATATGCTTTCTATAGCGCGTTAATTAATCACTATTTAACCAAAACGGACTGGAAAACTTACAAAAATAGAGGTGCAACACGAGGAGTTCCCAGGAGGTCACCCATCCTAGTACTACTCTCGCCTAAGAATGCTTAACTGCGAAGTTCTAATGGGATCCAATGCATTAGTGCACACGAGAACTTCCCAGGAGGTTACCCATCCTAGTACTACTCTAGCCCAAGCACGCTTAACTGCGGAGTTCTGATGGGATCCGGTGCGTTAGTGCTGGTATGATCCATCTGTCATGTTTTGCATGCTCAAAACCTATATGCTTTCTAGCGCGCTAATTAATCACTTTTTATCCAAAACGGACTGGAAAACTTACAAAAAGAGAGGTTCAACACGAGGACTTCCCAGGACGTCACCCAACCTAGTACTACTCTCGCCCAAGCGTTATGCTTTCTGTAGCTCGCTAATTAATAAGTTTTTATCCAAAACGGACTGGAAAACTTACAAAAAGAGAGGTGCAACACGAGGACTTCCCAGAGGTCACCCATCCAAGCACTACTCCCGCCCAAGCACGCTTAACTACGGAGTTGCGATCCGGTGCATTAGTGCTCGTATGATCGCACCTGTCATGTATTGCGTGCACAAATCCTGGAGGTCACCCATCCTTGTACTACTTTCGCCGAAGCACGCTTAACTGCGGAGTTCTGATGGGATCCGATGCATTAGTGCTGGTATGATCACACCTGTCATGTTTTGCGTGCTCAAATCCTGTATGCTTTCTGAAAAGAGAAGTGCAACACGAGGACTTCCCCCATCCCAGTACTTCTCTCGCCCAAGCACGCTTAACTGCGGAGTTATGATGTGATCCGGTGCATTAGTGCTCGTATGATCGCACCAGTCATGTTTTGCGTGCTAAAATCCTATATGCTTTCTTTAGCGCGCTAATTAATAAGTTTTTATCCAAAACGGACTGGAAAACTTACAAAAAGAGAGGTGCAACACGATGATTTCCAAGGAGATCACCTATCCTAGTACTACTCTCGCCCAAGCACGCTTAACTACGGAGTTCTGATGGGATCCGTAACACGAGGACTTCCCAAGAGGTCACCCATCCCAGTACTACTGTCTCCCAAGCACGCTTGACTGCGGAGTTCTGATGGGATCCGGTGCAATAGTGCTGGTATGATCGCAGCTGTAATGTTTTGCGTCCTCAAAACCTATATGCTTTCTGTAGCGCGCTAATTAATCACTTTTAATCCAAAACTGACTGGAAAACTTACAAAAAGAGAGGTGCAACACGAGGACTTCCTAGGAGGTCACCCATACGAGTACTACTCTCGCCCAAACACGCTTAACTACGGAGCTCTAATGGGATACGGTTCATCAGTGTTGGTATGATCGCACCTGTCATGTTTTGCGTGCTCAAATCCTGTATGCTTTCTTTAGCGCGAACTTCCCAAGAGATCACCCATCCCAGTACTACTCTCGCCCAAGCACGCTTAACTGCGGAGTTCTGATGGGATCCGATGCATTAGTGCTGGTATGATCGCAGCTTTCATGTTTTGCGTGCTCAAAACCTATATGCTTTCTGTAGCGCGCCAATTAATCACTTTTTATCCAAAACGGACTGGAAAATTTACAAAAAGAGAGGTGCAACACGAGGACTTCCCAGGAGGTCACCCATACTAGTACTACTCTAGCCCAAGCACGCTTAACCACAGAGTTCTGATGGGATCCGGTTCATTAGTGTTTGTATGATCGCACCTGTCATATTTTGCGTGCTGGACATCCCATGAGGTCACCCATCCCAGTACTACTCTCGCCAAAGCACGCTTAACTGCAGAGTTCTGATGGGATCCGGTGCGTTAGTGCTGGTATGATCGCAGCTGTCATGTTTTGCGTGCTCAAAATCTATATGCTTTCTGTAGCGCGCTAATTAATCACTTTTTATCCAAAACAGACTGGAAAACTTACAAAAAGAGAGGTGCAACACGAGGACTTCCCAGGAGGTCACCCAACCTAGTACTACTCTCGCCCAAGCACGCTTGACTGCGAAGTTCTGATGGGATCCGGTGAATTAGTGCTGGTATGATCGCACCTGTCATGTTTTGCGTGCTCAAATCCATTATGCTTTCTGTAGCGCGCTAATTAATAAGTTTTTATCCAAAACGGACTGGAAAACTTACAAAAAGAAAGGTGCAACAACAGGACTTCCCAGGAGGTCACCCATCCTAGTACTACTCTCGCCCAAGAATGCTTAACTACGGAGTTGCGATCCGGAGCATTAGTGCTCGTATGATCGCACCTGTCAAGTATTGCGTGCACAAATCCTGGAGGTCACCCATCCTAGTACTACTTTCGCCGAAGCACGCTTAACTGCGGAGGTCTGATGGGATCCTATGCATTAGTGCTGGTATGGTCCCACATGTCATGTTTTGCGTGCTCAAAACCTATATGCCTTCTGTAGCGCGCTAATTAATCACTTTTTATCCAAAACGGATTTGAAAACTTACAAAAAGAGAGACGCAACACGAGGACTTCCCAAGAGGTCACCCATCCTAGTACTATTCTCGCCCAACCACGCTTAACTACGGAGTTCTGATGGAATTCGGTGCATTAGTGCTGGTTGATCGCACCTATCATGTTTTGCGTGCTCAAATCCTGTATGCTTTCTGTAGCACGCCAATTAATAAGTTTTTATCCAAAACGGACTGGAAAACTTACAAAAAGAGAAGTGCAACACGAGGACTTCCCAGGAGGTCACCCATCCTAGAACTACTCTTGCCCAAGCACGCTTAACTGCGGAGTGCATTAGTGTTGGTATGATCGCACCTGTCATGTTTTGCGTGCTCAAAACCTATATGCTTTCTATAGCGCGCTAATTAATCACTTTTTATCCCAAAGGGACTGGAAAACTTACAAAAAGAGAGGTGCAACACGAGGACTTCCCAAGAGGTCAACCATCCTAGTACTATTCTCGCCCAAGCACGCATAACTACGGAGTTCTGATGGGATCCGATGCATTAGTGCTGGTATGATCGCACCTGTCATGTTTTGCGTGCTCAAATCCTGTATGCTTTCTGTAGCACACTAATTAATCAGTTTTTATCCAATACGGACTGGAAAACTTACAAAAAGAGAGGTGCAACACGAGGACATTCTAGGAGGTCACCAATCCTAGAACTGCTCTCGCCGAAGCACGCTTAACTGCGGAGTTCTGATGGGATTCGATGCATTAGTGCTGGTATGATCGCACATGTCATGTTTTGCGTGCTCAAAACCTCTATGCCTTCTGTAGCGCGCTAATTAATCACTTTTTATCCAAAACGGACTGGAAAACTTACAAAAAGAGAGGTGCAACACGAGGACTTCCCAGGAGGTCACCCATCCTAGTACTATTCTCGCCCAACCACGCTTAACTACGGAGTTCTGATGGAATCCGGTGCATTAGTGCTGGTATGATTGCACCTGTCCTGATTTGCGTGCTCAAATCCTGTATGCTTTCTGTAGCACGCTAATTAATAAGTTTTTATCCAAAACGGACTGGAAAACATAAAAAAATAGAGGTGCAACACAAGGACTTCCAAGAAGGTCACCCATCCTAGTACTACTATCACCCTATCCTGCTTAACTACGGAGTTTTGATGGAATCCGGTGCATCAGTGCTCTTTCTGTAGCCCGCTATTTAATCAGTTTTTATCCAAAACGGACTGGAAAAGTTACAAAAAGAGAGGTGCAACACGAGGACTTCACAGGAGGTCACCCATCCTAGTACTACTCTCGCCCAAGCACGCTTAACTTCGGGGTTCTGATGGGATCCGACACATTAGTGCTGGTATGATCGCACCTGTCATGTTTTGCGTGCTAAAATCCTGTATGCTTTCTGTTGCGCGCTAATTAAAAACTTACAACAAGAGAGGTGCAACACGAGGACTTCCCAGGAGGTCACCCATCCTAGTACTATTCTCGCCCAAACACGCTTTACTGCGGAGTTTTGATGGGATCTAGTGCAATAGTGCTGGTATGATCGCACCTGTCATGTTTTGCGTGCTTAAATCCTATATGCTTTCTGTAGCACGCTAATTATTCAGTTTTTATCCAAAACGGACTGGAAAACTTAAAAAAAGAGAGGTGCAACACGAGGATTTCCCAGGAGATCACCCATCCTAGTACTACTCTCTCCCAAGCTATATGCTTTCTGTAGCATGCTAGTTAATAAGTTTTTATCCAAAACGGACTGGACAACTCACAAAAAGAGAGGTGCAACATGAGGACTTCCCAGGAAGTCACCCATCCTAGTACTACTCTTGCCCAAGCACGCTTAACTTCAGTGTTCTTGATGGAAATAAAGGAGTGGACCCTAACTTGAAGGACTTTGGAGGACAAGCATTAAGGGTAGATGGTCCTATGACTAGGAGCTAAAAGAAGAGACTTGAAGAATTTGCTACTAGCATCATGTTTGGGGAACACTTAGAAGAATTTGGAGTTTTTAATTCTACTTTTAATAATTTTTGTGTAAAGATTTGTAATAAATAATGCCTTGTTAGTTAAATGGAATTTTTAGAAGTCTTTTTTATATTTTCATGACATGTATCAATTGGTCAAGGTATGACCAATTCATGACCAATTTCATGCGCACAAGAGGGGCAAAATAGGCGCTAGTTTTTATCCAAAACGGACTGGAAAACTGACAAAAAGAGAGGTGCAACACGAGGACTTCCCAGTAGATAACCCATCACAGTACTTCTGAAGGGATCCGTTGCATTAGTGCTAGTTTGATCGCACGAGGGCTTCTCAGGAGGTCACCCATCCTAGTACTATTCTCGCCCAAACACGCTTAACTGCGGAGTTCTGATGGGATCCAGTGCAATAGTGCTGGTATGATCGCACCTGTCATGTTTTGCGTGCTCAAATCCTATATGCTTTCTGTACCGTGCTAGTTAATAAGTTTTTATCCAAAACGGACTGGAAAACTCACAAATAGAGAGTTGCAACATGAGGACTTCCCAGGAGGTCACCCATCCTAGTCCTACTCTTGCCCAAGCACGCTTAACTTCGGGGTTCTGATGAGATCCGGTGCATTTGTGCTGGTGTGATCGCAATTGTCATGTTTTGCGTGCTCAAATCCCATATGCTTTCTGTAGTGCGCTAATTAATCAGTTTTTATCCAAAACGGACTGGAAAACTTAAAAAAAGAGTGGTGCAACACGAGGACTTCCCAGGAGGTCACCCATCCTAGTACTACTCTCGCCCAAGCATGCTTAACTGCGGAGTTCTGATCGGATCCAATGCATTAGTTCTGGTATGATCGCACCTGTCATGTTTGCGGTGCTCAAATCCTATATGCTTTCAGTAGCGCGCTAATTAATCCGTCTTTATCCAAAACGGACTGGAAAACTGACAAAAAGAGAGGTGCAACACGAGGACTTCCCAGTAGATAACCCATCACAGTACTGCTCTCTCCCAAGCACGCTTAACTACAGAGTTCTAATGGGATCCTGTGCATTAGTGCTGGTATGATCGCACCTTTCATGTTTTGCGTGCTCAAATCCTATATGCTTTCTGTAGCGCGCTAATTAATAAGTTTTTATCGATAACGGACTTGAAAACTTACAAAATGAGAGGTGCAACACGAGAAATTCCCAGGAGGTCACCCATCCTAGTACTACTCTCGCCCAGGCACACTTAACTTCGGGGTTCTAAAGGTATCCGTTGCATTAGTGCTAGTATGATCGCACCTGTCATGTCTTTCGTGCTCAAATCATATTGGCTTTTTGTAGTGCGCTAATTAATCAGTTTTTATCCAAAACGGACTAGAAAACTTACAAAAAGAGAGGTGCAACACAAGGATTTCCCATCCTAGTACTACTCTCTCCCAAGCACGCTTAACTACGGAGTTCTGATGGGATCTAGTGCATTAGTGCTGGTATGATCACAATTGTTATGTTTTGCGTACTCAAATCCTATATGCTTTCTGTACCGCGCTAATTAATCAGTTTTTACCCAAAACGGAATGGAAAACTTACAAAAATAGAGGTGCAACACGAGAACTTCCCAGGAGGTCACCCATCCTAGTACTACTCTCGCCCAAGCACGCTTGACTACGGGGTTCTGATGGGATCCGGTGCATTAGTGCTGGAATGATCGCACCTGTCATGTTTTGCGTGCTCAAATCCTATATGCTTTTTGTAGCGCGCTAATTAAAAACTTACAAAAAGAGAGGTGCAACACGAGGACTGCCCAGGAGGTCACCCATCCTATTACTACTCTTGCCCAAGCACGCTTAACTTCAGGGTTCTTGATGGAAATAAAGGAGTGGACCCTAACTTGAAGGACTTTGGAGGACAAGCATTAAGGGTAGATGGTCCTATGACTAGGAGCTAAAAGAAGAGACTTGAAGAATTTGCTACTAGCATCATGTTTGGGGAACACTTAGAAGAATTTGGAGTTTTTAATTCTACTTTTAATAATTTTTGTGTAAAGATTTGTAATAAATAATGCCTTGTTAGTTAAATGGAATTTTTAGAAGTCTTTTTTATATTTTCATGACATGTATCAATTGGTCAAGGTATGACCAATTCATGACCAATTTCATGCGCACAAGAGGGGCAAAATAGGCGCTAGTTTTAGGCCTTTTTAGTGATCATGTGAGGTGCACATGTAAGAGGCAAGGAAGGCTTCTATAAATAGCCTTGAATAATCACATTGTAGACACTTTTTGATATAATAGAAATTGGATTGAATCCTTTTGTGAGAGCATTTTTCTCTCTTGAATTCATAGCTCTTTGAGCATGAAGCAAATGGTCTTATCAATGGAATCAAGTCCATTGTGGCGATCAAACAAGGATTATCAAATTGCCTAGGCAATTTGTGGCTCCCTACTTTTAATTCTTCCATCTTCTTCTTCTTCTCCATTCTTTTATTTTGCGCCATTTATGCCTTACTTTATATTCATGTCTTAATTTTTATGCGCCTCTTTCTTCTCCATATCTTATGTTCATTTCTTTTATCCTCCTCTTTCAAGCATTTTAAGGAGATGGAAACCCAAGTGAACTAGATCCGTTATGAACATCCCCATCATTTGGTATCTCGAGCCATGGTGTTCATTGGGTAGTTCTTGATTTTGATCCTCTTTTTCCGGATTGCGGGAATTGAATCATGGATCCTTGGTTCTCCTTGCTTGATTTTTGATTTCTCTCTTTTTTTCCAATTTTCGTATTCTGAAATTTCTGCAATTTTCTGCCTAATTGGTTGGGAATTTGGTGATTTGGAGTTAAAATTTGGATTCCTCATAGTGGAAAACTTTAGGATCAAGTGTTGATTAAAAAATTCTGCACATGTGTTCTTGAGTGTTCTTGGACGTTCATGCTTGTTTCTTGCCTATTTGATGATTGAATCTAAAATTTGAGTTGATATTCTTCATATACATGTTCTTGTGCACAAAACCCATCCATTTTTTTGAGTCTCTTTGTTCAAATTTTTTGTGTTTAAGTTGTGTGTTCTTATACACACTAAGTGTTTGTGAAAATACCTAAGAAAAATTTTGTGTTTGAGTCTAGCTTTCTTTCTTTCTTGTTTCCATTTTGTTCATGGATTTCCTTCATATTTGTATTGTTTTGTGCCCCATTAATCTTGTTAGCTAGCTTTTCTACCTTACAATACACTTGAACACCTTGTCCGTTTATTCTACATTCATTCTATCTTTGATTCCTAGTGATTTGTGTGCAAGAAAAAAAAAGTTGCTTTGCAATATAAAAAAAAAACAGAGCATTTGCGCAAATATCAAAAAAAAAAAAAAAGAGGTGCAATATACAAAAGAAGAAAACAATTCATATACGTATGTTTGTTCTTAATCATCGATTTGCACACTTTCACGTTGTTTATCCACATATTATGCCCTATACACTTTCCTTCTACATTGGTGTTATTCTTGTTCACATCCATTATTGCTTTGGTGAATCCTAGCTAGCATCTTATTTTTCTTGACTTTGTCTAGTTTTCTTAGTACTCTTTTCTTGTGCCTTTGTCAACATAATTACTCCATTTTTGTGTGCTATTTTCTTTGATTGAGTTAGCTTTTATTGCTTGTCTTTATTTGACCTCTTCGTTGTGTCTTTGAGTATTTCTTCATTTGTACTCTTGTGTCACGTGTTGGCTTAGATATTTTGCTACTTCTTGAGGGTTTGCCACTTTGGATCCATTAATTTGAGTAATTGACATAAGACTTTGATTATTTGTGCTCTTTTTGCTATGATAGTCGAGGGACGTTGAGTGGTAAAAGGCAAGAGTGTGACATTATAGAAAAAGCCTTTAAAGTGTGAAACACGAGTGGATTTGAGTGATACATTTCTTGTGAGTTTGTGTGATTTGTGAGGTCCTTAGGATAGACTATTATTTTTCTCTTTTGCTTTGATGTATTCTTTTCTTATTTTTGGTTTAGTTTGAGCTACTTGGCTTGCATAGATATTTTTCATTTTTATTCTATTTTTTCTCATCATGGACAATCAAACTCCTAATACTATACTCTTGGAGCAATTAACATCACAAATGAAGCAAATTATGTCCAAGGAATTTGACGGAATATATAAAACCTTGGACAAAATTCAAAGCTCCAACAAGGGGAAGGAAAAAGTCCATTCCTCCCCAAGGGTAAGTGAAGGTATACCCTCTCCTTTTCTTAATGCTACTTCATCTCATGTCACTAGAAATGTTGCTCATAACTCTCGAAATGTTAATGATGAACTTGCACATGGTAGGCATCATGCATATCATACCTTGACTAGTGGAAGTGACGATGAATTGCATGCACACTCTAGGCATCATAGGCATCGAAATAATGCTCATATTCATGATAATTTGCATCATATGCCTAGACATGGAGCCTTTGACCCACGGCCTAACCAACGGTTTGGTCAAGGGAATGTTCTTGATGACATTCCCCAATTTGGTGATCCTAGGCTTGAAAATAGGTACTTAGGTCTGAAGTTGGAGATTCCCACTTTTGATGGGAATGTGAATCCCGAAAAGTACCTTGAATGGGAAATGCGCCTGGATCAAATCTTTGAGGCGCAACGGTTTGATGATGAGAGGAAGCCCTTGCTACGGTGCATTTGACTAATTATGCTTTATTATGTTGGGATAATCATAAAAAGACAATCTTACCTTTCCATCCTCTCCATAGTTGGGAGGAATTAAAGGTGCGGTTTAGGCAACGTTGGGTGCCCCCACATTACATCAAAGAATTGCATAGGAAGCTTCAAATTATCTCCCAAGGTTCCAAAAGTGTGGAGGCCTATTATAGGGAGATGTGGGTGGCTCTAACTAGAGCCAACATTGTTGAGAGTGAAGAGGCTACTATGGCAAGGTTCATAGATGGATTGCATCCTAGGATTAGAGACATTGTAGAATTACATGATCATGCATCCATGGATTCATTATTGCACCAATGTCATAGGGTGGAAGCCCAATTGAAAAGGCAAGATAGAGATCATGCATATTATTCAAAAAATTATAAATCTCAATCTTCTTTTGGACGTTTTCCTTCAAAAAGTTTTCAAAAAAATGATTTCAAAAATTCATTTGATAAAGATGGCAAGAGTGGCTCCAATAAAAATTGGAAAAAGAGCCACAATGATCATGAGAAAAGCCACGGCCAAAGGGGAGTTAGTGATTCTCCTCCCTCAACTTCCAAGCTTAAGGGAGTTGGCCATGGTCAAAGCCATAAATCAAGTGAAATCAAGTGTTTTAAGTGTTTGGGTAGAGGTCACATTGCCTCTCAATGCCCCACAAAAAAGACTATGATGTGCGTTGATGGGGTTTATGATTCTCATTCTAATTCCTCTAATGATGAGCTTTCTTCTACCCATTCCTCTTCTTATGCTTCTTCTAGTGATGATGAATTGTACCCCAATGAAGGAGATTTGTTGGTTGTTAGGAGGATTTTGGGGAGTCACCCCAAAGAAGATGACAATACTCAAAGAGAAAATATTTTTCACACTAGGTGCTTGGTGAAAAATGCCACCTGTTCTTTGATTATAGATAGTGGCTCATGTGTGAATGTGGCAAGCACAAGACTAGTGTCCAAGCTTAATTTGCCTACTACTCCCCATCCTAGGCCATATAAACTTCAATGGCTTAATGATAATGGTGAATTGCTTGTTGACAAGCAAGTTTTGGTGGAGTTAACCATAGGCAAATATTGTGATAGCATTGTGTGCGATGTGGTACCTATGGAGGCCGCCCATATCCTTTTTGGGAGGCCTTGGCAATTTGATAGAAATGCTATTCATGATGGGCACTCAAACAAGTATTCTTTTGAGTATAAGGGTTCCAAATTGACCCTTGTTCCTTTGAGTCCCAAAGAGGTGAGTCATGATCAACACCTCATGAAAAAGAAAAGAGAAAAAGAGCAATTGGCCTTGAAACAAGCCAATAAGGGTTTCACTAACCCTTTTGCTAGTGAGACATGTGAAAAGAGCTCAAAAAGCTCTTTCAAGGCTAAGCAATGCGCTAAGGGCCTTGGTGGGGATGAATCATCTTCTCATTCCAATCTTCTTGTATCTAAACATGAGTTTAAGCACTTATTTTTGGCTCACAAGACCATGTATCTTATGATTCCTCATGATATGTGTTTAAATGTTGTTTCTAACAATGATAATCATGTGGTTCCTAGTGCTTTTTCTTCTATGTTGGATAGGTACAAAGATGTGTTTCCACATGAGACACCAAAGGGATTGCCACCAATCCGTGGTATTGAGCACCAAATTGATTTCATACCGGGTTCTTCAATTCCAAATAGACCCGCTTATAGAGAAAATCCACAAGAGAGTGAAGAGATACAAAGGCAAGTGGATGACCTCATGAGCAAAGGGTGGATTAGAGAGAGTTTGAGCCCTTGCGCGGTGCCGGTCATTTTGGTGCCCAAAAAGGATGGTAAATGGAGAATGTGTTGTGATTGTAGACCTATCAATGCAATCACAATAAGGTATAGACATCCTATCCCTAGACTTGATGACCTTCTTGATGAGTTATGTGGTGCTTCTTTGTTTTCTAAAATTGATTTGAAAAGTGGGTACCATCAAATTCGTATGAAAGAAGGTGATGAATGGAAAACGGCTTTTAAAACTAAATTTGGTTTGTGTGAATGGTTGGTAATGCCGTTTGGACTTTCAAATGCTCCTAGTACCTTTATGAGGTTGATGCATCATGTTTTGAGGAAATTTATGGGTAAATTTGTGGTGGTTTATTTTGATGATATCCTCATTTATTCGAAATAATTTGATGAACACTTGGAGCATGTTGAACTTGTTTTGAAAACTTTGAGAGATGCTACTTTGTTTGCTAATCTTGAGAAATGTTCTTTTTGTATGCCTAAAGTTACATTTTTAGGATTTGTGATTAGTGAGCATGGTGTACATGTTGATGATGAAAAGGTTAAGGCTATCCTTGAATGGCCGCGACCTACTTGTGTGAAACATGTGAGGAGTTTTCATGGTTTGGCAAGCTTCTATAGGAGGTTTGTCAAGGATTTTAGCACAATTGCTTCTCCTCTAAATGAATTGGTGAAAAGTGGTGTGACATTCCATTGGGGACAAAAACAAGAGGAAGCTTTTGCCGCCTTGAAAGATAGGTTGACAAACGCTCCCATCTTGGCTCTTCCTAACTTTGAAAAATCCTTTGAATTGGAATGTGATGCCTCAAATATAGGTATAGGGGCTATTCTTCTTCAAGAAAGCCACCCTATAGCCTACTTTAGTGAAAAGTTGAGTGGTGCTTGTCTTAATTACCCCACTTATGATACAGAATTGTATACTTTGATTAGGGCGCTTCAAGTTTGGCAACATTATTTGCTCCTAAGGGAATTTGTCATTCATAGTGATCATGAGTCCCTCAAGTACCTTAAAGGTCAAGGGAAGCTTAATAGGCGCCATGCTAAGTGGGTGGAATTTTTGGAACAATTTTCATATGTGATTAAGCATAAGCAAGGCAAGGCCAACAAGGTGGCCGATGCTTTATCTAGGAGATATAGTCTCCTTTCCACTCTTGATTCTCATTTTGTTGGTTTTGATTCTATAAAGGACTTGTATGCTAGTGATAAACATTTTGGTCCTATTTTTGGTGATTTATGTGAGTTGGCCGCCAAGAATATCATTAAGGCACATGATGACTATTATCTTGTTGAGGGATTTCTTTTTAAGGCTAATTTGCTTTGTGTGCCTCAAGGTTCTCTTAGGTATTTGCTTGTGGTGGAAGCTCATGAAGGAGGCTTGATGGGTCACTTTGGAGTGGCTAAAACATTTGATATCTTACATGCCAAATTTTATTGGCCTCATATGCGCATTCATGTGCAACGGCATTGTAAGAGGTGTATTGTGTGTAAAAAGGCTAAGTCTAGGCTTATGCCTCATGGTTTGTATCTCCCTCTCCCCATTCCTAATTCCCCTTGGACTCATATTTCTATGGATTTTGTTCTTGGTTTGCCTCGCTCTAAGAGGGATAAAGATAGCATCTTTGTTATTGTTGATAGATTTTCCAAGATGGCTCATTTTGTGCCTTGTGCTAAATGTGATGATGCTACTCATGTTGCTAACTTGTTTTTTGATAATATTGTGCGATTGCATGGGGTGCCCTTGAATATTGTGAGTGATAGGGATGCTAAATTCTTGTCACATTTTTTGAGAACACTTTGGGCCAAACTTGGTACTAAGTTGTCTTTCTCCACTACTTGTCATCCTCAAACGGATGGACAAACGGAAGTTGTAAATAGAACTTTGGGCACTTTGTTGAGATCTTTTGTTTCTAAAAATTTGAAATCTTTGGAAGAGTCCTTATCTTTTGTTGAGTTTGCTTACAATAGGGTGCCTCACTCTACTACTAAGCACTCACCATTTGAAATTGTTTATGGATTTAACCCCCTAACCCCTTCGGATTTGTTGCCTATTCCTCTTGATAATTCTTTGTTGCATAAAGATGGTGAGGCTAAAGCTTCTTATGTGAAGAAGCTACATGCTAAGGTGAAGGCGCAAATTGAAAAACAAGTAGCCCATTATGAGAGATTGGCCAACAAGAAGAAAAAGGCCGTGAACTTTGAACCGGGAGATTGGGTTTGGGTACATTTTCGAAAGGAAAGGTTTCCAAATGAAAGGAAATCTAAGTTTCATCCTAGAGGTGGAGGTCCTTTTCAAATTTTGGAGAAAGTGAACGAGAATGCCTACAAAGTGGATTTGCGAGGTGAGCATAATATTTCTTCCACTTTCAATGTAAGTGATGTCTCTTTTTTTGATGTAGGTGATTCCAAAGTGGATTCAAGGACGAATCCTCTCTATGGAGGAGAGGATGATGGAAATAAAGGAGTGGACCCTAACTTGAAGGACTTTGGAGGACAAGCATTAAGGGTAGATGGTCCTATGACTAGGAGCAAAAAGAAGAGACTAGAAGAATTTGCTACTAGCATCATGTTTGGGGAACACTTAGAAGAATTTGGAGTTTTTAATTCTACTTTTAATAATTTTAGTGTAAAGATTTGTAATAAATAATGCCTTGTTAGTTAAATGGAATTTTTAGAAGTCTTTTTTATATTTTCATGACATGTATCAATTGGTCAAGGTATGACCAATTCTTGACCAATTTCACGCGCACAAGAGGCGCAAAATAGGCGCTAGTTTTAGGCCTTTTTAGTGATCATGTGAGGTGCACATGTAAGAGGCAAGGAAGGCTTCTATAAATAGCCTTGAATAATCACATTGTAGACACTTTTTGATATAATAGAAATTGGATTGAATCCTTTTGTGAGAGCATTTTTCTCTCTTAAATTCATAGCTCTTTGAGCATGAAGCAAATGGTCTTATCAATGGAATTAAGTCCATTGTGGCGATCAAACAAGGATTATCAAATTGCCTAGGCATTTTGTGGCTCCCTACTTTAAATTCTTCCATCTTCTTCTTCTTCTCCATTCTTTTATTTCGCGCCATTTATGTCTTACTTTATATTCATGTCTTAATTTTTATGCGCTTCTTTCTTCTCCATATCTTATGTTCATTTCTTTTATGCTCCTCTTTCAAGCATTTTAAGGATATGGAAACCCAAGTGAACTAGATCCGTTATGAACATCCCCATCAGTTCTGATGGGATCCGGTGCATTAATGCTGGTATGATTGCAATTGTCATGTTTTGCGTGCTCAAATCCTATATGCTTTCAGTAGCGCACTAATTAATTAGTTTTCATTAAAAACGAAATGGAAAACTTAAAAAAAGAGAGGTGCAACACGAGGACATCCCAGGAGGTCACCCATCCTAGTCCTACTCTCGCCCAAGCATGCTTAACTGAGAAGTTCTGATGGGATCTGGTGCATTAGTACTGGTATGATCGCACCTGTCATGTTTTGCGTGCTCAAATCCTATATGCTTTCTGTAGCGTGCTAATTATTCAATTTTTATCCAAAACGGACTGGAAAACTTACAAAAAGGGACGTGAAACACGAGGACTTCCCGGGAGGTCACCTATCCTAGTACTATTATCGCCGAAGCACGCTTAACTGCGGGGTTCTGATGGGATTTGGTGCATTAGTGCTGGTATGATCGAACCTGTCATGTTTTGCAAGCTCAAATCCTATATGCTTTCTATAGCGAGCTAATTAATCAGTTTTTAACCAAAACGGACTGGAAAACTTACAAAAAGAGAGGTGCAACACGAGGACTTCACAGGAGGTAACCCATCCTAGTACTACTCTCGCCTAAGCACGCTTAACTGCGGAGTTCTGATGGGATCCGGTACGTTAGTGCTGGTGCTTTCTGTAGCGCGCTAATTAATCAATTTTTTTCTAAAACGGACTGGAATAGTTACAAAAATAGAGGTGCACAACGAGGACTTCCTAGGAGGTCACAAATCCTAGAACTACTCTCGCCCAAGCATGGTTAACTGCGGAGTTCTAATGGGATCCGGTGCATTAGTGCTGGTATGATCCCACCTGTCATGTTTTGTGTGCTCAAATCCTATATGCTTTCTGTAGCGCGCTAATTAATCAGTTTTTATCCAAAACAGACTAGAAAACTTAATAAAAGAGAGGTACCCAAGCACGCCTATCTGTGGAGTTCTGATGGGATCCGATGCATTAGTGTTGTTATTATCGCACCTGTCATGTTTTGCGTGCTCAAATCCTATATGCTTTCTGTAGTGCGCTAATTAATCAGTTTTTACCCAAAACGGACTAGAAAACTTACAAAAAGAGAGGTGCAACACGAGGACTTCCCAGGAGGTCACCCATCCTAGTACTACTCTCGCCCAAGCACGCTTAACTGCGGAGTTCTGATGGGATCCAATGCATTAGTGCTGGTATGGTCGCACAAATCATGATTTGCGTTCTCAAATCTTATATGCTTTCAGTAGCGCGCAAATTAATCAGTTTTTATCCAAACAGGACTGGAAAACTTACAAAAAGAGAGGTGCAACACGAGGACTTCCCAGGATGTCACCCATCCTAGTATTACACTCGCCCAAGCACGCTTGAATGCGGAGTTCTGATGGGATCCGGTGCATTAGTGTTGGTATGATCGCACCTGTCCTGTTTTGCGTGCTCAAATCCTATATGCTTTCTGTAGCCTGCTAATTAATAAGTTTTTATCCAAAACGGACTGGAAAACTTACAAAAAGAGAGTTGCAACACGAGGAATTCTGAGTAGATCACCCATCCTAGTACTACTCTCGCCCAAGCACGCTTAACTGCAGAGTTCTGATGGGATCCGGTGCATTAGTGCTGGTATGATTGCACCTGTCATGTTTTGCGTGCTCAAATCCTCTATGCTTTCTTTAGCGCGCTAATTAATTAGTTTTAATCCAAAACGGACTGGAAAACTTACAAAAAGAGAGGTGCAACACGAGGACTTCCCAGCAGGTCACCCATCCTAGTACTACACTCGCCCAAGCACGCTTATCTGTGGAGTTCTGATGGGATCCGGTGCATTAGTGCTGGTATGATCGCACTTGTCATGTTTTGCGTGCTCAAATCCTATATGCTTTCTGTAGCGCGCTAATTAATAAGTTTTTATCCAAAACGGACTGGAAAACTTTCAAAAAGAGAGGTGCAACACGAGGACTTCCGAGTAGATCACCCATCCTAGTACTACTCTCTCCCAAGCACGCTTAACTGCAGAGTTTTGATGGGATCCGGTGCATTAGTGCTGGTATGATCGCACCTGTCGTCTTTTGCGTGCTCAAATCCTATATGCTTTCTGTAGCGCGCTAATTAATTAGTTTTTCTCCAAAACGGACTGGAAAACTTTAAAAAAGAGAAGTGCAACACGAGGGCTTCCCTGGAGGTCACCCATCCTAGTACTACTCTCGCCAAGAACGCTTAGCTGCGGAGTTCTGATGGGATCCAGTGCATTAGTGTTGGTATGATGGCACCTGTCATGTTTTGCGTGCTCAAATCCTATACGCTTTCCGTAGCACGCTAATTAATCAGTTTTTATCTAAAACGGATTGGAAAACTTACAAAAAGAGAGGTGCTACACGAGAACTTCCCAAGAGGTCACCCATCCTAGTACTACTCTCGCCAAAGCACGCTTACCTGCGGAGTTCTGATGGTATCCGGTGCATTAGTGCTGGTATGATCACACCTGTCATTTTTTGTGTGCTCAAATCCTGTATGCTTTCTGTAGCACACTAATTAATCAGTGTTTATCCAATACGGACTGGAAAACTTACAAAAAGAGAGGTGCAACACGAGGACTTTCTAGGAGGTCACCAATCCTAGTACTACTCTCGCCGAATCACGCTTAACTTCGGAGTTCTGATGGGATGCGATGCATTAGTGCTGGTATGATCGCACATGTCATGTTTTGCGTGCTCAAAACCTGTATGCCTTCTGTAGCGCGCTAATTAATCAGTTTTTATCCAAAACGGACTGGAAAACATACAAAAAGAGAGGTGCAACACGAGGACTTCCCAGGAGGTCACCCATCCTAATACTACTCTCGCCCAACCACGCTTAACTACGGAGTTCTAATGGAATCCGGTGCATTAGTGCTGGTACGGTCGCACCTGTCAAGATTTGCGTGCTCAAATCCTGTATGCTTTCTGTAGCCCGCTAATTAATAAGTTTTTATCCAAAACGGACTGGAAAACTTAAAAAAATAGAGGTGCAACACAAGGACTTCCCAGGAGGTCACCCATCCTAATACTACTAACGCCCTACCCTGCTTAACTACAGAGTTTTGATGGAATCCGGTGCATTAGTGCTAGTACGATCGCACCTGTCATGTTTTGCGTTCTCAAATCCTATATGCTTTCTGTGGCGCGCTATTTAATCAGTTTTAATCCAAAACGGACTGGAAAAGTTACAAAAAGAGAGGTGCAACACGAGGACTTCCTAAGTGGTCACCCATCCTAGTACTACTCTTGCCCAAGCACGCTTAACTTCGAAGTTCTGATGGGATCCGGTGCATTAGTGCTGGTACGATCGCAGCTGTCACGTTTTGTGTGCTCAAATCCTGTATGCTTTCTGTAGCACACTAATTAATTAGTTTTTATCCAAAACGGACTGGAAAAGGCCCAAGCACGCTTAACTTCGGAATTTTGATGGGATCCGGTGCATTAGTGTTGGTATGATCGCACTTGTCACCTTTTGTGTGCTCAAATCCTGTATGCTTTCTGTAGCACACTAATTAATCAGTTTTTATCCAACACGGACTGGAAAACTTACAAAAAGAGAGGTGCAACACGAGGACTTTCTAGGAGGTCACCAATCCTAGTACTACTCTCGCTGAATCACGCTTAACACGAGGACTTCCTAAGAGGTCACCCATCCTAGTACTACTCTAGCCCAAGAACGCTTAACTTCAGAGTTCTGATGGGATCCGGTGCGTTAGTGCTGTATGATCGCACCTGTCAAGATTTGCGTGCTCAAATCCTGTATGCTTTCTGTAGCACGCTAATTAATAAGTTTTTATCCAAAATGGACTGGAAAACTTAAAAAAATAGAGGTGCAACACAAGGACTTCCCAAGAGGTCACCCATCCTAGTACTACTAACACCCTACCCTGCTTAACTACGGAGTTTTGATGGAATCCGATGCATCAATGCTAGTATGATCGCACCTGTCATGTTTTGCGTTCTCAAATCCTATATGCTTTCTGTAGCGCGCTATTTAATTAGTTTTTATCCAAAACGGACTGGAAAAGTTACAAAAAGAGAGGAGAAACACAAGGACTTCCCAGGAGGTCACCCATCCTAGTACTAATCTCGCCCAAGCACGTTTAACTTCAGAGTTCTGATGGGATCCGGTGCATTAGTGCTGCTACGATCGCACCTGTCATGTTTTGTGTGCTCAAATCCTGTATGCTTTCTGTAGCACACTAATTAATCAGTTTTTAACCAATACAGACTGGTAAACTTACAAAAAGAGAGGTGCAACACGAGGATTTTCTAGAAGGTCACCAATCCTAGTACTACTCTCGCCGAGTCACGCTTAACAGCGGAGTTCTGAGGGGATGCGATGCATTAGTGCTGGTATGATCACACATGTCATGTTTTGCGTGCTCAAAACCTGTATGCCTTCTGTAGCGTGCTAATTAATCAGTTTTTATCCAAAACGGGCTAGAAAACTTACAAAAAACGAGGTGTAACATGAGGACTTCCCAGGAGGTCACCCATCCTAGTACTACTCTTGCCCAACCATGCTTAACTACGGAGTTCTGATGGAATCCGGTGCATTAGTGCTGGTACGATCGCACCTGTCAAGATTTGCGTGCTCAAGTCCTGTATGATTTCTGTAGCACGCTAATTAATAAGTTTTTATCCAAAACGGACTGGAAAACTTAAAAAAATAGAGGTGCAAGACAAGGACTTCCCAGGAGGTCACCCATCGTAGTACTACTATCGCCCTACCCTGCTTAACTACGAGTTTTGATGGAATCCGGTGCATTAGTGCTAGTATGATCGCACCTGTCATGTTTGGCGTTCTCAAATCCTATATGCTTTCTATAGCGCGCTATTTAATCAGTTTTTATCCAAAACGGACTGGAAAAGTTACAAAAAGAGAGGTGCAACACAAGGACTTCTCAGGAGGTCACCCATCCTAGTACTACTCTCGCCCAAGCACGCTTAACTTCGGAGTTCTGATGGGATCCGGCGCATTAGTGCTGGTATGATCGCACCTGTCATTTTTTGTGTGCTCAAATCCTGTATGCTTTCTGTAGCACACTAATTGATCAGTTTTTATCCTATACGGGCTGGTAAACTTACAAAACGAGAGGTGCAACACGAGGATTTTCTAGGAGGTCACCGATCCTAGTACTACTCTCGCCGAGTCACGCTTAACTGCGGAGTTCTGAGGGGATGCGATGCATTAGTGCTGGTATGATCGCACATGTCATGTTTTGCGTGCTCAAAACCTGTATGCCTTCTGTAGCGTGCTAATTAATCAGTTTTTATCCAAAACGGGCTAGAAAACTTGCATAAAAGGAGGTGTAACATGAGGACTTCCCAGGAAGTCACCCATCCTAGTACTACTCTCGCCCAACCATGCTTAACTACGGAGTTCTGATGGAATCCGGTGCATTAGTGCTGGTACGATCGCACCTGTCAAGATTTGCGTGCTCAAGTCCTGTATGCTTTCTGTAGCACGCTAATTAATAAGTTTTTATCCAAAACGGACTGGAAAACTTAAAAAAATAGAGGTGCAAGACAAGGACTTCCCAGGAGGTCACCCATCGTAGTACTACTATCGCCCTACCCTGCTTAACTACGAGTTTTGATGGAATCCGGTGCATCAGTGCTAGTAAGATCGCACCTGTCATGTTTGGCGTTCTCAAATGCTATATGCTTTCTGTAGCGCGCTATTTAATCAGTTTTTATCCAAAACGGACTGGAAAAGTTACAAAAAGAGAGGTGCAACACGAGGACTTCCCAAGAGGTCACCCATCCTAGTACTACTCTCGCCCAACCACGCTTAACTACGGAGTTCTAATGGAATCCGATGCATTAGTGCTGCTACGATCGCATCTGTCAAGATTTGCGTGCTCAAGTCCTGTATGCTTTCTGTAGCACGCTAATTAATAAGTTTTTATCCAAAACGGACTGGAAAACTTAAAAAAATAGAGGTGCAACACAAGGACTTCCCAGGAGGTCACCCATCCTAGTACTACTAACGCCCTACCCTGCCTAACTACGGAATTTTGATGGAATCCGGTGCATCAGTGCTAGTATGATCGCACCTGTCATGTTTTGCGTTCTCAAATCCTATATGCTTTTTGTAGCGCGCTATTTAATCAGTTTTTATCAAAAACGGACTGGAAAAGTTACAAAAAGAGAGGTGCAACACGAGGACTTCCCAAGAGGTCCCCCATCCTAGTACTACTCTCGCCCAACCACGCTTAACTACGGAGTTCTAATGGAATCCGATGCATTAGTGCTGCTACGATCGCATCTGTCAAGATTTGCGTGCTCAAGTCCTGTATGCTTTCTGTAGCACGCTAATTAATAAGTTTTTATCCAAAACGGACTGGAAAACATACATAAAGAGAGGTGCAACACGAGGACTTCCCAGGAGGTCACCCATCCTAGTACTACTCTCGCCAAACCATGCTTAACTACGGAGTTCTGATGGAATCCGGTGCATTAGTGCTGGTACGATCGCACCTGTCAAGATTTGCGTGCTCAAGTCCTGTATGCTTTCTGTAGCACGCTAATTAATAAGTTTTTATCCAAAACGGACTGGAGAACTTAAAAAAATAGAGGTGCAAGACAAGGCTTAACTACGGAGTTTTGATGGAATCCGGTGCATAAGTGCTAGTATGATCGCACCTGTCATGTTTTGCGTTCTCAAATCCTATATGCTTTCTGTAGCGCGCTATTTAATCAGTTTTTATCCAAAACGGACTGGAAAAGTTACAAAAAGAGAGGTGCAACACGAGGACTTCCCAGGAGGTCACCCATCCTAGTACTACTCTCGCCCAATCACGCTTAACTACGAAGTTCTAATGGAATCCGGTAAATTAGTGCTGGTATGATCGCACCTGTCATGATTTGCGTGCTCAAATCCTGTATGCTTTCTGTAGCGCGCTAATTAATAAGTTTTTATCCAAAACGGACTGGAAAACTTAAAAAAATAGAGGTGCAACACAAGGACTTCCCAGGAGGTCACCCATCCCCTGTCATGTTTTGCGTGCTCAAATCCTATATGCTTTCTGTAGCGCGCTATTTAATCAGTTTTATCGAAAACGGACTGGAAAAGTTACAAAAAGAGAGGTGCAACAAAAAGACTTCCCAGGAGGTCACCCATCCTAGTACTACTCTCGCCCAAGCACACTTAACTTCGAAGTTCTAATGGGATCCGATGCATTAGTGCTGATATGATCGCACCTATCACGTTTTGTGTGCTCAAATCCTGTATGCTTTCTATAGCACGCTAATTAATAAGTTTTTATCTAAAACGGACTGGAAAACATACAAATAGAGAGATGCAACACGAGGACTTCCCAGGAGGTCACCCACCTAGTACTACTCATGCCCAACCATGCTTAACTACGGAGTTCTAATGGAATCCGGTGCATTAGTGCTGGTACGATCGCACCTGTCAAGATAAGAGAGGTGCAACACGAGGACTTCCAAGGAGGACACCCATCCTAGTACTACTCTCGCCCAACCACGCTTAACTACGGATTTCTGATGGAATCCGGTGCATTAGTGCTGGTATGATCGCACCTGTCAAAATTTGCGTGCTCAAGTCCTGTATGCTTTCTGTAGCACGCTAATTAATAAGTTTTTATCCAAAACGGACTGGAAAACTTAAAGAAATAGAGGTGCAAGACAAGGACTTCCTAGGAGGTCACCCATCCTTGTACTACTATCGCCCTACCCTGCTTAACTACGGAGTTTTGATGGAATCCGGTGCATCAGTACTAGTATGATCGCACCTGTCATGTTTTGCGTTCTCAAATCCTATATGCTTTCTATAGCGCGCTATTTAATCAGTTTTAATCCAAAACGGACTGGAAAAGTTACAAAAAGAGAGGTGCAACACGACGACTTCCAAGGAGGTCACCCATCCTAGTACTACTCTCGCCCAAGCACGCTTCACTTCGGAGTTCTGATTGGATTCGGTGCATTATTGCTGGTATGATCGCACCTGTCATGTTTTGTGTGCTCAAGTCCTGTATGCTTTCTGTAGCACACTTGTTAATCAGCGTTTATCCAATACGGACTGGAAAACTTACAAAAAGAGAGGTGCAACACGAGGATTTTCTAGGAGGTTACCAATCCTAGTACAACTCTCGCCGAATCACGCTTAACTGCGGAGTTTTGATGGGATGCGATGCATTAGTGCTTTGCCTTCTGTAGCGCGCTAATTTATCAGTTTTTTTCCAAAACGGGCTGGAAAACCTACAAAAAGAGAGGTGCAACACGAGGACTTCCCAGGAGGTCACCCATCCTAGTACTACTATCGCCCTACCCTGCTTAATTACGGAGTTTTGATGGAATCCGGTGCATCAGTGCTAGTATAATCGCACCTGTCATGTTTTGCGTTCTCAAATCCTATATGCTTTCTGTAGCGCGCTATTTAATCAGTTTTAATCCAAAAGGGACTGGAAAAGTTACAAAAAGAGAGGTGCAACACGAGGACTACCCAGGTGGTCACCTATCCTAGTACTGCTCTCGCCCAAGCACGCTTAACTTTGAAGTTCTAATGGGATCCGGTGCATTAGTGCTGGAATGATCGCACCTGTCATGTTTTGTGTGCTCAAATCCTGTATGCTTTCTGTAGCACACTAATTAATCAGTTTTTATCCAAAACGGACTGGAAAAGTTACAAAAAGAGAGGTGCAACACGAGGACTTCCTAGGAGGTCATCCATCCTGGTACTACTCTCGCCCAAGCACGCTTAACTTCGGAGTTCTGATGGGATCCAGTGCATTAGTGCTGGTATGATCGCACTTGTCACGTTTTGTGTGCTCAAATCCTGTATGCTTTCTGTAGTGTGCAACACGAGAACTTCCCAGGAGGTCACCCATCCTAGTACTACTCTCGCCCAACCACGCTTAACTACAGAGTTCTGATGGAATCCGGTGCATTAGTGCTGGTACGATCGCACCTGTCAAGATTTGCGTGCTCAAATCCTGTATGCTTTCTGTAGCACGCTAATTAATAAGTTTTTATCCAAAACGGACTAGAAAACTTAAAAAAATAGAGGTGCAACACAAGCACTTCCCAGGAGGTCACCTATCCTAGTACTACTATCGCCCTACCCTGCTTAATTACGGAGTTTTGATGGAATCCGGTGCATCAGAGCTAGTATGATCGCACCTGTCATGTTTTGCGTTCTCAAATCCTTTATGCTTTCTACAGCGCGCTATTTAATCAGTTTTTATCCAAAACGGACTGGAAAAGTTACTAAAAGAGAGGTGCAACACGAGGCCTTCCCAAGAGCTCACCCATCCTAGTACTACCCGCGCCCAAGCACGCTTAACTTCGGAGTTTTGATGGGATCCGGTGCATTAGTGCTGGTATGATCGCACCTGTCACGTTTTGTGTGCTCAAATCCTGTATGCTTTCTTCTAATCAGTTTTTATCCAAAACGGGCTGGAAAACAATAAAATAGAGAGGTGCAAAACGAGGACTTCCCAGGAAGTCACCCATCCTAGTACTACTCTCGCCCAACCATGCTTAACTACAGAGTTCTGATGGAATCCGGTGCATTAGTGCTGGTACGATCGCATCTGTCAAGATTTGCGTGCTCAAATCCTGTATGCTTTCTGTAGCACGCTAATTAATAAGTTTTTATCCAAAACGGACTGGAAAACTTAAAAAAATAGAGGTGCAACACAAGGACTTCCCAGGAGGTCACCCATCCTAATACTACTATCGCCCTACCCTGCTTAATTACGGAGTTTTGATGGAATCCGGTGCATCAGTTCTAGTATGATCGTACCTGTCATGTTTTGCGTTCTAAAATCCTATATGCTTTCTATAGCGCGCTATTTAATCAGTTTTAATCCAAATCGGACTGGAAAAGTTACAAAAAGAGAGGTGCAACACGAGGACTTTCCAGGAGGTCACCCATCCTAGTACTACCCGCGCCCAAGTACGCTTAACTTCGGAGTTTTGATGGGATCCGGTGCATTAGTGCTGGTATGATCGCACTTGTCACGTTTTGTGTGCTCAAATCCTGTATGCTTTCTTCTAATCAGTTTTTATCCAAAACGGGCTGGAAAACATACAAAAAGAGAGGTGCAACACGAGGACTTCCCAGGAGGTCACCCATCCTAGTACTAGTCTCGCCTAACCACGCTTAACTACAGAGTTTTGATGGAATCCGGTGCATTAGTGCTGGTACGATCGCACCTATCAAGATTTGCGTGCCCAAATCCTGTATGCTTTCTGTAGCACGCTAATTAATAAGTTTTTATCCAAAACGGACTGGAAAACTTAAAAAAATAGAGGTGCAACACAAGGACTTCCCAGGAGGTCACCTATCCTAGTACTACTATCACACTACCCTGCTTAATTACGGAGTTTTGATGGAATCCGGTGCATCAGTGCTAGTATGATCGCACCTGTCATGTTTTGCGTTCTCAAATCCTATATGCTTTCTGTAGCGCGCTATTTAATCAATTTTTATCCAAACCGGACTGGAAAAGTTACAAAAAGAGAGGTGCAAGACGAGGACTTCCCAGAAGGTCATCCATCCTGATACTACTCTCGCCCAAGCACGCTTAACTTCGGAGTTTTGATGGGATCCGGTGCATTAGTGCTGGTATGATCGCACTTGTAACATTTTGTGTGCTCAAATCCTGTATGGTTTCTATAGCACACTAATTAAAAAGTTTTTATCCAATATGGACTGGAAAACTTACAGAAAGAGAGGTGCAACACGAGGATTTTCTAGGAGGTCACCAATCCTAGTACTACTCACGCCGAATCACGCTTAACTGCGGAGTTCTGATGGGATGCGATGCATTAGTGCTGGTATGATCGCACATGTCATGTTTTGCGTGCTCAAAACCTGAATGCCTTCTGTAGCGCGCTAATTAATTAGTTTTTATCCAAAACGGGCTGGAAAACATACAAAAAGAGAGGTGCAACACGAGGACTTCCCAGGAGGTCACCCATCCTAGTACTACTCTCGCCCAACCACGCATAACTACGGAGTTCTGATGGAATCCGGTGCATTAGTGCTGGTACGATCGCACCTGTCAAGATTTGCGTGCTCAAATCCTGTATGCTTTCTGTAGCACGGTAATTAATAAGTTTTTATCCAAAACGGAATGGAAAACTTAAAAAAATAGAAGTGCAACACAAGGACTTCCCAGAAGGTCACCCATCCTAATACTACTCAAGCCAAAGCACGCTTAACTTTGGAGTTCTGATGGGATCCGGTGCATTAGTGCTGGTATGATCGCACCTATAACGTTTTGTGTGCTCAAATCCTGTATGCTTTCTATAGCACGCTAATTAATAAGTTTTTATCCAAAACGAACTGGAAAACATACAAAAAGAGAGGTGCAACACGAGGACTTCCCAGGAGGTCACCCATCCTAGTACTACTCTCGCCCAACCACGCTTAACTACGGAGTTCTGATGGAATCCGGTGCATTAGTGCTGGTACGATCACACCTCTGAAGATTTGCGTGTTCAAATCCTGTATGCTTTCTATAGCACGCTAATTAATAAGTTTTTATCCAAAACGGACTGGAAAACTTAAAAAAATAGAGGTGCAACACAAGGACTTCGCAGGAGGTCACCCATCCTAGTACTACTATCGCCCTACCCTGCTTAATTACGGAGTTTTGATGGAATCCGGTGCATCAGTGCTAGTATGATCGTACCTGTCATGTTTTGCGTTCTCAAATCCTATATGCTTTCTATAGCGCGCTATTTAATCAGTTTTAATCCAAAACGGACTGGAAAAGTTACAAAAAGAGAGGTGAAGAGGACTTCCCAGGAGATCACCCATCCTAGTACTACCAGCGCCCAAGCACGCTTAACTTCAGAGTTTTGATGGGATACGGTGCATTAGTGCTGGTATGATCGCACCTGTCACGTTTTGTGTGCTCAAATCCTGTATGCTTTCTTCTAATCAGTTTTTATCCAAAACGGGCTGGAAAACATACAAAAAGAGAGGTGCAACACGAGGACTTCCCAGGAGGTCACCTATCCTAGTACTACTATCGCCCTACCCTGCTTAATTACGGAGTTTTGATGGAATCCGCTGCATCAGTGCTAGTATGATCGCACCTGTCATGTTTTGCGTTCTCAAATCCTATATGCTTTCTGTAGCGCGCTATTTAATCAGTTTTTATCCAAAACGGACTGGAAAAGTTACAAAAAGAGAGGTGCAACACGAGGACTTCCCAGGAGCTCATCCATCCTAGTACTACTCTCGCCCAAGCACGCTTAACTTCGGAGTTCTGATGGGATCCGGTGCATTAGTGCTGGTATGATCGCACTTGTCACGTTTTGTGTGCTCAAATCCTGTATGCTTTCTGTAGCACACTAATTAATCAGTTTTAATCCAAAATGGACTGGAAAAGTTACAAAAAGAGAGGTGCAACACGAGACTTCCCAAGAGGTCACCCATCCTAATACTACCCGACCCCAAGCACGCTTAACTTTAGAGTTTTGATGGGATCTGGTGCATTAGTGCTAGTATGATCGCACCTGTCACGTTTTGTGTGCTCAAATCCTGTATGCTTTCTTCTAATCAGTTTTTATCCAAAACGGGCTGGAAAACATACAAAAAGAGAGGTGCAAGACGAGGACTTCCCAGGAGGTCACCCATCCTAGTATTACTCTCGCCCAACCACGCTTAACTACGGAGTTCTGATGGAATCCGGTGCATTAGTGCTGGTACGACCGCACCTGTCAAGATTTGCGTGCTCAAATCCTGTATGCTTTCTGTAGCACGCTAATTAATAAGTTTTTATCCAAAACGGACTGGAAAACTTAAAAAAATAGAGGTGCAACACAAGGACTTCCCAGGAGGTCACCTATCCTAGTACTACTATCGCCCTACCCTGCTTAATTACGGAGTTTTGATGGAATCCGCTGCATCAGTGCTAGTATGATCGCACCTGTCATGTTTTGCGTTCTCAAATCCTATATGCTTTCTGTAGCGCGCTATTTAATCACTTTTTATCCAAAACGGACTGGAAAAGTTACAAAAAGAGAGGTGCAACACGAGGACTTCCCAGGAGGTCATCCATCCTAGTATTACTCTCGCCCAAGCACGCTTAACTTCGGAGTTCTGATGGGATCCGGTGCATTAGTGCTGGTATGATCGCACTTGTCACGTTTTGTGTGCTCAAATCCTGTATGCTTTCTGTAGCACACTAATTAATCAGTTTTTATCCAATACGGACTGGAAAACTTACAGAAAGAGAGGTGCAACACGAGGATTTTCTAGGAGGTCACCTATCCTAGTACTACTCTCGCCGAATCACGCTAAACTGCGGAGTTCGGATGGGATGCGATGCATTAGTGCTGGTATGATCGCACATGTCATGTTTTGCGTGCTCAAAACCTGAATGCCTTCTGTAGCGCGCTAATTAATCAGTTTTTATCCAAAACAGGCTGGAAAACTTACAAAAATCGAGGTGCAACACGAGGACTTCCCAGGAGGTCACCCATCCTAGTACAACTCTCGCCCTACCACGCTTAACTACGGAGTTCTAATGGAATCCGATGCATTAGTGCTGGTATGATCGCACCTGTCATGATTTGCGTGCTCAAATCCTGTATGCTTTCTGTAGCGCGCTAATTAATAAGTTTTTATCCAAAACGGACTGGAAAACTTAAAAAAATAGAGGTGCAACACAAGGACTTCCCAGGAGGTCACCCATCCTAGTACTACTATCGCCCAACCCATCTTAACTACGAAGTTTTGATGGAATCGCCCAACCCATCTTAACTACGAAGTTTTGATGGAATCCGGTGCATCAATGCTAGTATGATCGCACCTGTCATGTTTTGCGTTCTCAAATCCTATATGCTTTCTGTAGCACGCTATTTAATCAGTTTTTATCCAAAACGGACTGGAAAAGTTACAAAAAGAGAGGTGCAACACGAGGACTTCCCAAGAGGTCATCCATACGAGTACTACTCTTGCCCAAGCACGCTTAACTGCACTTCCCAGGAGGTCACCCATCCTAGTACAACTCTCGCCCTAGAATGCTTAACTGCTATCATGTATTGCGTGCACCAATCCTGTAAAGAGAGGTGCAACACTAGGACTTCCCAGGAGGTCACCCATCCTAGTACTACTCTTGCCCAAGCACGCTTAACTACGGAGTTCTGATGGAATCGGGTGCATTAGTGACAGTATGATCGCAACTGTCATGTTTTGCGTGCTCAAATCCTGTATGCTTTCTGTAGCGCACTAATTCATAAGTTGTTATCCAAAACGGACTGGAAAACTTACAAAAAGAGAGGTGCAACACGAGGACTTCCTAAGAGGTCACCCATCCTAGTACTACTCTCGCCCAAGCACGCTTAAATACGGAATTCTGATGGGATCCAGAGCATTAGTGCTAGTAAGATCGCACCTGTCATGTTTTGCGTACTCAAATCCTGTATGCTTTCTGTAGTGCGCTAATTAATAAGTTTTTATCCAAAACGGACTGGAAAACTTAGAAAAAGAGAGGTGCAACACGATGATTTCCCAGAAGGTCACCTATCCTAGTACTACTCTCGCCCAAGCCCGCTTAACTACGGAGTTTTGATGGGATCCGGTGCATTAGTGCTGGTATGATCGCACCTGTCATGTTTTGCGTGCTCAAATCCTGTATACTTTCTGTAACACGCTAATTAATAAGTTTTTATCCAAAACGGACTAGAAAACTTACAAAAAGAGAGGTGCAACACGAGGACTTTCAAGGAGGTCACCCATCCTAGTACTACTCTCGCCGAACAACGCTTAACTGCGGAGTTCTGATGGGATCCGGTGCATTAGTGCAGGTATGATCGTACCTGTCATGTTTTGCGTGCTCAAAACCATTATGCCTTCTGTTGCGCGCTAATTAATCACTTTTTATCCAAAACGGACTGGAAAACTTAATAAAAGATAGGTGCAACAGGAGGAGTTCCCAGGAGGTCACCCATCCTAGTACTACTCTTGCCCAACCACGCTTAACTACGGAGTTCTGATGGAATCCGGTGCATTAGTGCTAGTATGATCGCACCTGTCATGTTTTGCGTGCTCACATCCTGTATGCTTTTTGTAGCGCGCTATTTAATCACTTTTTATCCAAAACGGACTGGAAAACTTACAAAAAGAGAGGTACAACACGAGGACTTCCCAGGAGGTCACCCATCCTAGTACTACTCTCGCCCAACCATGCTTAACTACGGAGTTCTGATGGAATCCGGTGCATTAGTGCTAGTATGATCGCGCGCTAATTAATCAATTTTTATTCTAAACGGATTGGAAAACTTACAAAAAGAGAGGTGCAACACGAGGACTTCCCAGAAGGTCACCCATCCTTGTACTATTCTCGCCCAACCACGCTTAACTAAGGAGTTCTGATGGAATCTGGTGCATTAGTGTTGGTATGATAGCACCTGTCATGTTTTGCGTGCTCAAATCCTATATGCTTTCTGTAGCGCGCTATTTAATGAGGACTTCCCAGGAGGTCACCCATACTAGTACTACTCTTGCCCAAGCACGCTTAACTGCACTTCCCAGGAGGTCACCCAACAAATCCTGTAAAGAGAGGTGCAACACTAGGACTTCCCAGGAGGTCACCCATCCTAGTACTACTCTTGCCCAAGCACGCTTAACTACGGAGTTCTGATGGAATCGGGTGCATTAGTGACAGTATGATCGCAACTGTCATGTTTTGCGTGCTCAAATCCTGTATGCTTTCTGTAGCGCGCTAATTCATAAGTTGTTATCCAAAACGGACTGGAAAACTTACAAAAAGAGAGGTGCAACACGAGGACTTCCTAAGAGGTCACCCATCCTAGTACTATTCTCGCCCAAGCACGCTTAAATACGGAATTCTGATGGGATCCAGAGCATTAGTGCTAGTAAGATCGCACCTGTCATGTTTTGCGTACTCAAATCCTGTATGCTTTCTGTAGTGCGCTAATTAATAAGTTTTTATCCAAAACGGACTGGAAAACTTAGAAAAAGAGAGGTGCAACAGGATGATTTCCCAGAAGGTCACCTATCCTAGTACTACTCTCGCCCAAGCCCGCTTTACTACGGAGTTCTGATGGGATCCGGTGCATTAGTGCTGGTATGATCGCACCTGTCATGTTTTGCGTGCTCAAATCCTGTATACTTTCTGTAACACGCTAATTAATAAGTTTTTATCCAAAACGGACTAGAAAACTTACAAAAAGAGAGGTGCAACACGAGGACTTTCCAGGAGGTCACAAATCCTAGTACTACTCTCGCCGAAGCACGCTTAACTGCGGAGTTCTGATGGGATCCGATGCATTAGTGCCGGTATGATCGCACATGTCATGTTTTGCGTGCTCAAAACCTATATGCCTTCTCTAGCGCGCTAATTAATCATTTTTTATCCAAAACGGACTGGAAAACATACAAAAAGAGAGGTGCAACACGAGGACTTTCAAGGAGGTCACCCATCCTAGTACTACTCTCGCCGAACAACGTATAACTGCGGAGTTCTGATGGGATCCGGTGCATTAGTGCAGGTATGATCGTACCTGTCATGTTTTGCGTGCTCAAAACCATTATGCCTTCCGTTGCGCGCTAATTAATCACTTTTTATCCAAAACGGACTGGAAAACTTAATAAAAGATAGGTGCAACAGGAGGATTTCCCAGGAGGTCACCCATCCTAGTACTACTCTTGCCCAACCACGCTTAACTACGGAGTTCTGATGGAATCCGGTGCATTAGTGCTGGTATGATCGCACCTGTCATGTTTTGCGTGCTCACATCCTGTATGCTTTTTGTAGCGCGCTATTTAATCACTTTTTATCCAAAATGGACTGGAAAACTTACAAAAAGAGAGGTACGACACGAGGACTTCCCAGGAGGTCACCCATCCTAGTACTACTCTCGCCCAACCATGCTTAACTACGGAGTTCTGATGGAATCTGGTGCATTAGTGTTGGTATGATAGCACCTGTCATGTTTTGCGTGCTCAAATCCTATATGCTTTCTGTAGCGCGCTATTTAATCAGTTTTTTCCAAAACGGACTGGAAAAGTTACAAAAAGCAAGTTGCAACACGAGGATTTCCCAGGAGGTCACCCATACTAGTACTACTCTTGCCCAAGCACGCTTAACTGCACTTCCCAGGAGGTCACCCATCCTAGTACAACTCACGCCCTAGAATGCTTAACTGCTATCATGTATTGCGTGCACAAATCCTGTAAAGAGAGGTGCAACACTAGGACTTCCCAGGAGGACACACATCCTAGTACTACTCTCGCCCAAGCACGCTTAACTGCGGAGTTCCGATGGGATCCGGTGCATTAGTGCTGGTATGATCGCACCTGTCATGTATTGCGTGCACAAATCCTGTATGCTTTCTTTAGCGTGAGTTGTACTAGGATGGAAAACTTACAAAAAGAGAGGTGCAACACGAGCACTTCCCAAGAGGTCAACCATCCTAGTACTACTCTCGCCCAAGCATGCTTAACTTCGGAGTTCTGGTGGGATCCGGTGCATTAGTGCTGGTATGATCGCACTTTTCATGTTTTGCATACTCAAATCCTATATGCTTTCTGTAGCACGTTAATTAATCAGTTTTTATCCAAAACGGACAGGAAAACTTACAAAAAGAGAGGTGCAACACAAGGACTGTGATTCGGTGCATTAGTGCTGGTATGATCGCACCTGTCATGTTTTGCGTGCTCAAGTCCTATATGCTTTCTGTAGCGTTCTAGTTAATCAGTTTTTATCCATAACGGACTGGAAAGCTTACAAAAAGAGAGGTGCAACACGAGGACTGTGATCCGGTGCATTAGTGCTGGTATGATCGCATTTGTCATGTTTTGCGTGCTCAAGTCCTATATGCTTTCTGTAGCTTGCTAGTTAATCAGTTTTTATCCAAAACGGACTGGAAAACTTACAAAAAGAGAGGTGCAACACGAGGGAGGTCACCCATCCAAGTACTACTCTCGCCCAAGCACGCTTATCTGCGGAGTTCTGATGGGATCCGGTGCTTTCTGTAGCGCGCTAATTAATCAGTTTTTATACAAAACGGAGTGGAAAACATACAACAAGAGAGGTGCAACACGAGGACTTCCCAGGAGGTCTCCCATCCTTGTACTACTGTCGCCCAAGCACGTTTAACTGCGGATTTCTAATGGGATCCGGTGCAATAGTGCTGGTATGATCGCAACTGTCATGTTTTGCGTGCTCAAGTCCTATATGCTTTCTGTAGCACGCTAGTTAATCAGTTTTTATCCAAAACGGGCTGGAAAACTTACAAAAAGAGAGGTGCAACACGAGGACTTTCCAGGAGGTCACCCATCCTAGAACTACTCTCGCCCAAGCACGCTTAGCTGCGGAGTTCTGATGGGATCCGGTGCATTAGTGCTGGTATCATCGCACCTTTCATGTTTTGCGTGCTCAAATCCTATATGCTTTCTGAAGCGCGCTAATTAATCAGTTTTTATCCAAAACTAACTGGAAAAGTTACAAAAATAGAGATGCAACACGAGGACTTCCCAGGAGGCCACCCATCCTAGTACTACTCTCGCCCAAGTTCGCTTAACTGCGGTGTTCTAATGGGATCCGGTGCATTAGTGCTGGTATGATCGCACCTGTCATGTTTTGCGTGCTCACATCCTGTATGCTTTCTATAGCGCGCTATTTAATCAGTTTTTATCCATAACGGACAGGAAAAGTTACAAAAAGAGAGGTGTAACACGAGGTCACCCATCCTTGTACTACTCTCGCCCTACCACGCTTAACTACGGAGTTTTGATGGGATCCGGTGTATTAGTGCTGGTATGATTGCACCTGTCATGTTTTGCGTACTCAAATCTTACATGCCTTCTGTAGCGCGCTAATTAATCACTTTTTATCCAAAACGGATTGGAAAACTTATAAAAAGAGAGGTGCAACACGAGGACTTTCCAAGAGGTCACCCATCCTAGTACTACTCTCGCCGAACAACGCTTAACTGCGGAGTTCTGATGGGATCCAGTGCATTAGTGCTGGTATGATCGCACCTGTCATGTTTTGCGTGCTCAAAACCTATATGCTTTCTGTAGCACACTAATTAATCAGTGTTTATCCAATACGGACTGGAAAACTTACAAAAAGAGAGGTGCAGAGGTGCAACACAAGGACTTCCCAGGAGGTCACGCATCCTAGTACTACTATCTCCCTACCCTGCTTAACTACGGAGTTTCGATGGAATCCGGTGCATCAGTGCTAGTATGATCGCACTTCTCATGTTTTGCGTTCTCAAATCCTATATGCTTTCTGTAGCGCGCTATTTAATCAGTTTTTATCCAAAACGGACAGGAAAAGTTACTAAAAGAGAGGTGCAACACGAGGACTTCCCAGGAGGTCACCCATCCTAGTACTACTCATGCCCAAGCACGCTTAACTTCGAAGTTCTAATGGGATCCGGTGCATTAGTGCAGGTATGATCGCACCTGTCACGTTTTGTGTGCTCAAATCCTGTATGCTTTCTATAGCACGCTAATTAATAAGTTTTTATCCAAAACGGACTGGAAAACATACAAAAAGAGAGGTGCAACACGAGGACTTCCCAGGAGGTCGCCCATCCTAGTACTACGCTCGCCCAACCACGCTTAGCTTCGGAGTTTTGATGGGATCCGGTGCATTAGTGCTGGTATGATCGCACCTGTCACGTTTTGTGTGCTCAAATCCTGTATGCTTTCTTCTAATCAGTTTTTATCCAAAACGGGTTGGAAAACATACAAAAAGAGAGGTGCAACACGAGGACTTCCCAGGAGGTCACCCATCCTAGTACTACTCTCGCCCAACCACGCTTAACTATGAAGTTCTGATGGAATCCGGTGCATTAGTGCTGGTACGATCGCACCTGTAAAGATTTGCGTGCTCAAATCCTGTATGCTTTCTGTAGCACGCTAATTAATAAGTTTTTATCCAAAACGGACTGGAAAACTTAAAAAAATAAAGGTGCAACACAAGGACTTCCCAGGAGGTCACCTATCCTAGTACTACTATCGCACTACCCTTTTTAATTACGGAGTTTTGATGGAATCCGGTGCATCAGTGCTAGTATGATCGCACCTGTCATGTTTTGCGTTCTCAAATCCTATATGCTTTCTGTAGCGCGCTATTTAATCAGTTTTTATCCAAAACGCATTGGAAAAGTTACAAAAAGAGAGGTGCAACACGAGGACTTCCCAGGAGGTCATCCATCCTAGTACTACTCTCGCCCAAGCACGCTTAACTTCGGAGTTCTGATGGGATCCGGTGCATTAGTGCTGGTATGATCGCACTTGTCACGTTTTGTGTGCTCAAATCCTGTATGCTTTCTGTAGCACACTAATTAATCAGTTTTTATCAAATACGGACTTGAAAACTTACAGAAAGAGAGGTGCCACACGAGGATTTTCTAGGAGGTCACCAATCCTAGTACTACTCTCGCCGAATCACGCTTAACTGCGGAGTTCTGATGGGATGCGATGCATTAGTGCTGGTATGATCGCACATGTCATGTTTTGCGTGCTCAAAACCTGAATGCCTTCTGTAGCGCGCTGATTAATCAGTTTTTATGCAAAACGGGCTGGAAAACTTACAAAAATGGAGGTGCAACACGAGTACTTTCAGGGAGGTCACCCATCCTAGTACTACTCTCGCCCTACCACGCTTAACTACGGAGTTCTAATGGAATCCGGTGCATTAGTGCTGGTATGATCGCACCTATCATGATTTGCGTGCTCAAATCCTGTATGCTTTCTGTAGCGCGCTAATTAATCAGTGTTTATCCAATACGGACTGGAAAACTTACAAAAAGAGAGGTGCAACACGAGGACTTTCTAGGAGGTCACCAATCCTAGTACTACTCTCGCCGAATCACGCTTAACAGCGGAGTTCTGATGGGATGCGATGCATTAGTGCTGGTATGATCGCACCTGTCACGTTTTGTGTGCTCAAATCCTGTATGCTTTCTGTAGCACACTAATTAATCAGTTTTTATCCAAAACGGACTGGAAAAGTTACAAAAAGAGAGGTGCAACACGAGGACTTCCCAGGAGGTTACCCATCCTAGTACTACTCACGCCCAAGCATGCTTAACTTAGGAGTTCTGATGGGATCCGGTGCATTAGTGCTGGTATGATCGCACATGTCACGTTTTGTGTGCTCAAATCCTGTATGCTTTCTATAGCACGCTAATTAATAAGTTTTTATCCAAAACGGACTGGAAAACATACAAAAAGAGAGGTGCAACACGATGACTTCCCAGGAGGTCACCCATCCTCGTACTACTCTCGCCCAACCACGCTTAACTACGGAGTTCTGATGGAATCCGGTGCATTAGTGCTGGTACGATCGCACCTGTTAAGATTTGCGTTCTCAAATCCTGTATGCTTTCTGTAGCACGCTAATTAATAAGTTTTTATCCAAAACGGACTGGAAAATTAAAAAAATAGTGGTGCAACACAAGGACTTCCCAGGAGGTCACCCATCCTAGTACTACTATCGCCCTACCCTGCTTAATTAAGGAGTTTTGATGGAATCCGGTGCATCAGTGCTAGTATGATCGTACCTGTCATGTTTTGCGTTCTCAAATCCTATATGCTTTCTGTAGCGCGCTATTTAATCAGTTTTAATCCAAAACGGACTGGAAAAGTTACAAAAAGAGAGGTGCAAAACGAAGACTTCCCAGGTGGTCACACATCTAGTACTACTCTCGCCTAAGCACGCTTAACTTCGAAGTTCTGATGGGATTCGGTGCATTAGTGCTGGTATAATCGCACATGTCACATTTTGTGTGCTCAAATCCTGTATGCTTTCTGTAGCACACGAAGTAATCAGTTTTTATCCAAAACGGACTGGAAAAGTTACAAAAAGAGAGGTGCAACACGAGGACTTCTCAAGAGGTCCCCCATCCTAGTACTACTCGCGCCCAAGCACGCTTAACTTCGGAGTTTTGATGGGATCCGGTGCATTATTGCTGGTATGATCGCACCTGTCACGTTTTGTGTGCTCAAATCCTGTATGCTTTCTACTAATCAGTTTTTATCCAAAACGGGCTGGAAAACATACAAAAAGAGAGGTGCAACACGAGGACTTCCCAGGAGGTCACCCATCCTAGTACTACTCTCGCCCAACCATGCTTAACTACGGAGTTCTAATGGAATCCGGTGCATTAGTGCTGGTACGATCGCACCTGTCAAGATTTGCATGCTCAAATCCTGTATGCTTTCTGTAGCACGCTAATTAATAAGTTTTTATCCAAAACGGACTGGAAAACTTAAAAAAATAGACGTGCAACACAAGGACTTCCCAGGAGGTCACCCAGCCTAGTACTACTCACGCCCAAGCACCCTTAACTTCGGAGTTCTGATGGGATCCGGTGCATTAGTGCTGGTATGATCGCACCTATCACGTTTTGTGTGCTCAAATCCTGTATGCTTTCTATAGCACGCTAATTAATAAGTTTTTATCCAAAACGGGCTGGAAAACATAAAAAAAGAGAGGTGCAACACGAGGACTTCCCTGGAGGTCACCCATCCTAGTACTACTCACGCCCAAGCACCCTTAACTTCGGAGTTCTGATGGGATCCGGTGCATTAGTGCTGGTATGATCGCACCTATCACGTTTTGTGTGCTCAAATCCTGTATGCTTTCTATAGCACGCTAATTAATAAGTTTTTATCCAAAACGGGCTGGAAAACATAAAAAAAGAGAGGTGCAACACGAGGACTTCCCTGGAGGTCACCCATCCTAGTACTACTCTCGCCCAACCACGCTTAACTACGGAGTTCTGATGGAATCCGGTGCATTAGTGCTGGTACGATCGCACCTCTCAAGATTTGCGTGCTCAAATCCTGTATGCTTTCTGTAGCACGCTAATTAATAAGTTTTTATCCAAAACGGACTGGAAAACTTAAAAAAATAGAGGTGCAACACAAGTACTTCCCAGGAGGTCACCTATCCTAGTACTACTATCGCCCTACCCTGCTTAATTACGGAGTTTTGATGGAATCCGGTGCATCAGTGCTAGTATGATCGCACCTGTCATGTTTTGCGTTCTCAAATCCTATATGCTTTCTGTAGCGCGCTATTTAATCAGTTTTTATCCAAAACGGACTGGAAAAGTTACTAAAAGAGAGGTGCAACACAAGGACTTCCCAGGAGGTCACCCATCCTAGTACTACTCTCGCCCAACCACGCTTAACTACGGAGTTCTGATGGAATCCGGTGCATTAGTGCTGGTACGATCGAAAATAGAGGTGCAACACAAGGACTTCCCAGGAGGTCACCCATCCTAGTACTACTATCGCCCTACCCTGCTTAATTACGGAGTTTTGATGGAATCCGGTGCATGAGGTGTAACACGAGGACTTTCCAGGAGGTCACCCATCCTAGTACTACCCGCGCCCAAGCACGCTTAACTTCGGAGTTTTGAAGGGATCCGGTGCATTAGTGCTGTTATGATCGCACCTGTAACGTTTTGTGTGCTCAAATCCTGTATGCTTTCTTCTAATCAGTTTTTATCCAAAACGGGCTGGAAAACATACAAAAAGAGAGGTGCAACACAAGGACTTCCCAGGAGGTCACCCATCCTAGTACTACTCTCGCCCAACCACGCTTAACTACGGAATTCTGATGGAATCCGGTGCATTAGTGCTGGTACGATCGCACCTGTCGAGATTTGCGTGCTCAAATCCTGTATGCTTTCTGTAGCACGCTAATTAATAAGTTTTTATCCAAAACGGACTGGAAAACTTAAAAAAATAGAGGTGCAACACAAGGACTTCCCAGGAGGTCACCCATCCTAGTACGACTCAAGCCCAAGCACACTTAACTTCGGAGTTCTGATGGGATCCGGTGCATTAGTGCTGGTATGATCGCACCTATCACGTTTTGTGTGCTCAAATCCTGTATGCTTTCTATAGCACGCTAATTAATAAGTTTTTATCCAAAACGGACTGGAAAACATACAAAAAGAGAGGTGCAACACGAGGACTTCCCAGGAGGTCACCCATCCTAGTACTACTCTCGCCCAACCACGCTTAACTACGGAGTTCTGATGGAATCCGGTGCATTAGTGCTGGTACGATCGCACCTCTGAAGATTTGCGTGCTCAAATCCTGTATGCTTTCTGTAGCACGCTAATTAATAAGTTTTTATCCAAAACGGACTGGAAAACTTAAAAAAATAGAGGTGCAACACAAGGACTTCCCAGGAGGTCACCCATCCTAGTACTACTATCGCCCTACCCTGCTTAATTACGGAGTTTTGATGGAATCCGGTGCATCAGTCCTAGTATGATCGTACCTGTCATGTTTTGCGTTCTCAAATCCTATATGCTTTCTATAGCGCGCTATTTAATCAGTTTTAATCCAAAACGGACTGGAAAAGTTACAAAAAGAGAGGTGCAACACGAGGACTTCCCAGGAGGTCATCCATCCTAGTACTACCCGCGCCCAAGCACGCTTAACTTCAAAGTTTTGATGGGATCCGGTGCATTAGTGCTGGTATGATCGCACCTGTCACGTTTTCTGTGCTCAAATCCTGTATGCTATCTTCTAATTAGTTTTTATCCAAAACGGGCTGGAAAACATACAAAAAGAGAGGTGCAACACGAGGACTTCCCAGGAGGTCACCGATCCTAGTACTACTCTCGCCCAACCACGCTTAACTACGGAGTTCTGATGGAATCCGGTGCATTAGTGCTGGTACGATCGCACCTGTCAAGATTTGCGTGCTCAAATTCTGTATGCTTTCTGTAGCACGCTAATTAATAAGTTTTTATCCAAAACGGACTGGAAAACTTAAAAAAATAGAGGTGCAACATAAGGACTTCCCAGGAGGTCACCTATCCTAGTACTACTATCGCCCTACCCTGCTTAATTACGGAGTTTTGATGGAATCCGCTGCATCAGTGCTAGTATGATCGCACCTGTCATGTTTTGCGTTCTCAAATCCTATATGCTTTCTGTAGCGCGCTATTTAATCAGTTTTTATCCAAAACGGACTGGAAAAGTTACAAAAAGAGAGGTGCAACACGAGGACTTCCCAGGAGGTCATCCATCCTAGTACTACTCTCGCCCAAGCACGCTTAACTTCGGAGTTCTGATGGGATCCGGTGCATTAGTGCTGGTATGATCGCACTTGTCACGTTTTGTGTGCTCAAATCCTGTATGCTTTCTGTAGCACACTAATTAATCAGTTTTTATCCAATACGGACTGGAAAACTTACAGAAAGAGAGGTGCAACACGAGGATTTTCTAGGAGGTCACCTATCCTAGTACTACTCTCGCCGAATCACGCTTAACTGCGGAGTTCTGATGGGATGCGATGCATTAGTGCTGGTATGATCGCACATGTCATGTTTTGCGTGCTCAAAACCTTAATGCCTTTTGTAGCGCTCTAATTAATCAGTTTTTATCCAAAACGGGCTGGAAAACTTACAAAAATCGAGGTGCAACACGAGGACTTCCCAGGAGGTCACCCATCCTAGTACTACTCTCGCCCTACCACGCTTAACTACGGAGTTCTAATGGAATCCGATGCATTAGTGCTTGTATAATCGCACCTGTCATGATTTGCATGCTCAAATCCTGTATGCTTTCTGTAGCGCGCTAATTAATAAGTTTTTATCCAAAACGGACTGGAAAACTTAAAAAAATAGAGGTGCAACACAAGGACTTCCCAGGAGATCACCCATCCTAGTACTACTTTCGCCCTACCCATCTTAACTACGAAGTTTTGATGGAATCCGGTGCATCAATGCTATTATGATCGCACCTGTCATGTTTTGCGTTCTCAAATCCTATATGCTTTCTGTAGCGCGCTATTTAATCAATTTTTATCCAAAACAGACTGGAAAAGTTACTAAAAGAGAGGTGCAACACAAGGACTTCCCAGGAGGTCACCCATCCTAGTACTACTCTCGCCCAAGCACACTTAACTTCGGAGTTCTCATGGGATCCGGTGCATTAGTGCTGGTATGATCGCACCTGTCATGTTTTGTGTGCTCAAATCCTGTATGCTTTCTGTAGCACACTAATTAATCAGTGTTTATCCAATACGGACTGGAAAACTTACAAAAAGAGAGGTGCAGAGGTGCAACACAACGACTTCCCAATAGGTCACCCATCCTAATACTACTATCTCCCTACCCTGCTTAACTACGGAGTTTCGATGGAATCCGGTGCATCAGTGCTAGTATGATCGTACCTTCCCAGGAGGTCACCCATCCTAGTACTACTCGCGCCCAAGCACGCTTAACTTCGGAGTTTTGATGGGATCCGGTGCATTAGTGCTGGTATGATCGCACCTGTCACGTTTTGTGTGCTCAAATCCTGTATGCTTTCTTCTAATCAGTTTTTATCCAAAACGGGCTGGAACATACAAAAAGAGAGGTGCAACACGAGGACTTCCTAAGAGGTCACCCATCCTAGTACTACTCTCGCCCAAGCCCGCTTAACTACGGAGTTCTGATGGGATCCGGTGCATTAGTGCTAGTATGATCGCACCTGTCATGTTTTGCGTGCTCAAATCCTGTATGCTTTCTGTAGCGTGCTAATTAATGAGTTTTTATCCAAAACGGACTGGAAAACTTACAAAAAGAAAGGTGCAACACGAGGACTTTCCAGGAGGTCACCAATCTTAGTACTACTCTCGCCGAAGCACGCTTAACTGCGGGGTTCTGATGGGATCCTATGCATTAGTGCAGGTATGATCGCACATGTCATGTTTTGCGTGCTCAAAACCTATATGCCTTCTCTAGGGCCTAATTAATCACTTTTTATCCAAAACGGACTGGAAAACTTACAAAAAGAGAGATTCAACACGAGGACATTCCGGGAGGTCACCCATCCTAGTACTACTCACGCCCAAGAACGCTTAACTGCAGTGTTTTGATGGGATCCAGTGCATTAGTGCTAGTATGATCGCACCTGTCATGTTTTGCGTTGTCAAATCCTATATAATTTCTGTAGCACGCTAATTATTCAGTTTTTATCTAAAACGGACTGGAAAACTTTCAAAAAGAGAGGTGCAACACGAGGACTTCCAAGGAGGAGGTGTAACACGAGGACTTCCAAGGAGGTCACCAATCCTAGTACTACTCTCGCCTAAGCACACTTAACTGCGGAGTTCTGATGGGATCTGGTGCATTAGTGCTGGTATGATCGCACATGTCATGTGTTGCGTGCTCAAATCCTATATGCTTTCGGTAGCGCGCTAATTAATTAGTTTTTATGTAAAACAGATTGGAAAACTTACAAAAAGAGGGGTGCAACACGAGGACTTCCAGGAGGTCACCAATCCTACTAGTCTCGCCCAAGGACACTTAACTGCAGAGTTCTGATAGGATCCGTTGCATTAGTGCTGGTATGATCGCATATGTCATGTTTTGCGTGCCCAAAAGTTATATGCCTTCTGTAGCGCGCTAATTAATCATTTTTTATCCAAAACGGACTGGAAAACTTACAAAAAGAGAGGTGCAACACGAGGACTTTCAAGGAGGTCACCCATCCTAGTACTACTCTCGCCGAACAACGCTTAACTGCGGAGTTCTAATGGGATCCGGTGCATTAGTGCAGGTATGATCGTACCTGTCATGTTTTGCGTGCTCAAAACCATTATGCCTTCTGTTGCGCGCTAATTAATCACTTTTTATCCAAAACGGACTGGAAAACTTAATAAAAGATAGGTGCAACAGGAGGAGTTCCCAGGAGGTCACCCATCCTAGTACTACTCTTGCCCAACCACGCTTAACTACGGAGTTCTGATGGAACCCGGTGCATTAGTGCTGGTATGATCGCACCTTTCATGTTTTGCGTGCTCACATCCTGTATGCTTTTTGTAGCGCGCTATTTAATCACTTTTTATCCAAAACGGACTGGAAAACTTACAAAAAGAGAGGTACAACACGAGGACTTCCCAGGAGGTCACCCATCCTAGTACTACTCTCGCCCAACCATGCTTAACTACGGAGTTCTGATGGAATCCGGTGCATTAGTGCTAGTATGATCGCGCGCTAATTAATCAATTTTTATTCTAAACGGATTGGAAAACTTACAAAAAGAGAGGTGCAACACGATGATTTCCCAGAAGGTCACCTATCCTAGTACTACTCTCGCCCAAGCCCGCTTAACTACGGAGTTCTGATGGGATCCGGTGCATTAGTGCTGGTATGATCGCACCTGTCATGTTTTGCGTGCTCAAATCCTGTATACTTTCTGTAACACGCTAATTAATAAGTTTTTATCCAAAACGGACTAGAAAACTTACAAAAAGAGAGGTGCAACACGAGGACTTTCCAGGAGGTCACAAATCCTAGTACTACTCTCGCCGAAGCACGCTTAACTGCGGAGTTCTGATGGGATCCGATGCATTAGTGCCGGTATGATCGCACATGTCATGTTTTGCGTGCTCAAAACCTATATGCCTTCTCTAGCGCGCTAATTAATCACTTTTTATCCAAAACGGACTGGAAAACTTACAAAAAGAGAGATGCAACACGAGGACATTCCAGGAGGTCACCCATCCTAGTACTACTCACTCCCAAGCACGCTTAACTGCAGTGTTCTGATGGGATCCAGTGCATTAGTGCTGGTATGATCGCACCTGTCATGTTTTGCGTGCTCAAATCCTGTATGCTTTCTGTAGCGTGCTAATTAATGAGTTTTTATCCAAAACGGACTGGAAAACTTACAAAAAGAAAGGTGCAACACGAGGACTTTCCAGGAGGTCACCAATCTTAGTACTACTCTCGCCGAAGCACGCTTAACTGCGGGGTTCTGATGGGATCCTATGCATTAGTGCAGGTATGATCGCACATGTCATGTTTTGCGTGCTCAAAACCTATATGCCTTCTCTAGCGCGTTAATTAATCACTTTTTATCCAAAACGGACTGGAAAACTTACAAAAAGAGAGATTCAACACGAGGACATTCCGGGAGGTCACCCATCCTAGTACTACTCACGCCCAAGCACGCTTAACTGCAGTGTTCTGATGGGATCCAATGCATTAGTGCTAGTATGATCGCACCTGTCATGTTTTCCGTTCTCAAATCCTATATAATTTCTGTAGCACGCTAATTATTCAGTTTTTATCTAAAACGGACTGGAAAACTTTCAAAAAGAGAGGTGCAACACGAGGACTTCCAAGGAGGAGGTGTAACACGAGGACTTCAAGGAGGTCACCAATCCTAGTACTACTCTCGCCTAAGCACACTTAACTGCGGAGTTCTGATGGGATCTGGTGCATTAGTGCTGGTATGATCGCACATGTCATGTGTTGCGTGCTCAAATCCTATATGCTTTCGGTAGCGCGCTAAATTATTAGTTTTTCTGCAAAACAGATTGGAAAACTTACAAAAAGAGGGGTGCAACACGAGGACTTCCAGGAGGTCACCAATCCTACTAGTCTCGCCCAAGCACACTTAACTGCAGAGTTCTGATAGGATCCGTTGCATTAGTGCTGGTATGCTTTTTGTAGCGCGCTATTTAATCACTTTTTATCCAAAACGGACTGGAAAACTTACAAAAAGAGAGGTACAACACGAGGACTTCCCAGGAGGTCACCCATCCTAGTACTACTCTCGCCCAACCATGCTTAACTACGGAGTTCTGATGGAATCCGGTGCATTAGTGCTAGTATGATCGCGCGCTAATTAATCAATTTTTATTCTAAACGGATTGGAAAACTTACAAAAAGAGAGGTGCAACACGATGATTTCCCAGAAGGTCACCTATCCTAGTACTACTCTCGCCCAAGCCCGCTTAACTACGGAGTTCTGATGGGATCCGGTGCATTAGTGCTGGTATGATCGCACCTGTCATGTTTTGCGTGCTCAAATCCTGTATACTTTCTGTAACACGCTAATTAATAAGTTTTTATCCAAAACGGACTAGAAAACTTACAAAAAGAGAGGTGCAACACGAGGACTTTCCAGGAGGTCACAAATCCTAGTACTACTCTCGCCGAAGCACGCTTAACTGCGGAGTTCTGATGGGATCCGATGCATTAGTGCCGGTATGATCGCACATGTCATGTTTTGCGTGCTCAAAACCTATATGCCTTCTCTAGCGCGCTAATTAATCACTTTTTATCCAAAACGGACTGGAAAACTTACAAAAAGAGAGATGCAACACGAGGACATTCCAGGAGGTCACCCATCCTAGTACTACTCACTCCCAAGCACGCTTAACTGCAGTGTTCTGATGGGATCCAGTGCATTAGTGCTGGTATGATCGCACCTGTCATGTTTTGCGTGCTCAAATCCTGTATGCTTTCTGTAGCGTGCTAATTAATGAGTTTTTATCCAAAACGGACTGGAAAACTTACAAAAAGAAAGGTGCAACACGAGGACTTTCCAGGAGGTCACCAATCTTAGTACTACTCTCGCCGAAGCACGCTTAACTGCGGGGTTCTGATGGGATCCTATGCATTAGTGCAGGTATGATCGCACATGTCATGTTTTGCGTGCTCAAAACCTATATGCCTTCTCTAGCGCGTTAATTAATCACTTTTTATCCAAAACGGACTGGAAAACTTACAAAAAGAGAGATTCAACACGAGGACATTCCGGGAGGTCACCCATCCTAGTACTACTCACGCCCAAGCACGCTTAACTGCAGTGTTCTGATGGGATCCAATGCATTAGTGCTAGTATGATCGCACCTGTCATGTTTTCCGTTCTCAAATCCTATATAATTTCTGTAGCACGCTAATTATTCAGTTTTTATCTAAAACGGACTGGAAAACTTTCAAAAAGAGAGGTGCAACACGAGGACTTCCAAGGAGGAGGTGTAACACGAGGACTTCCAAGGAGGTCACCAATCCTAGTACTACTCTCGCCTAAGCACACTTAACTGCGGAGTTCTGATGGGATCTGGTGCATTAGTGCTGGTATGATCGCATATGTCATGTTTTGCGTGCTCAAAACTTATATGCCTTCTGTAGCGCGCTAATTAATCATTTTTTATCCAAAACGGACTGGAAAACTTACAAAAAGAGAGGTGCAACACGAGGACTTTCAAGGAGGTCACCCATCCTATTACTACTCTCGCCGAACAACGCTTAACTGCGGAGTTCTGATGGGATCCGGTGCATTAGTGCAGGTATGATCGTACCTGTCATGTTTTGCGTGCTCAAAACCATTATGCCTTTCGTTGCGTGCTAATTAATCACTTTTTATCCAAAACGGACTGGAAAACTTAATAAAAGATAGGTGCAACAGGAGGAGTTCCCAGGAGGTCACCTATCCTAGTACTACTCTTGCCCAACCACGCTTAACTACGGAGTTCTGATGGAATCCGGTGCATTAGTGCTGGTATGATCGCACCTGACATGTTTTGCGTGCTCACATCCTGTATGCTTTTTGTAGCGCGCTATTTAATCACTTTTTATCCAAAACGGACTGGAAAACATACAAAAAGAGAGGTGCAACACGAGGACTTCCCAGGAGGTCACCCATCCTAGTACTACTCTCGCCCAACCACGCTTAACTACGGAGTTCTGATGGAATCCGGTGCATTAGTGCTGGTACGATTGCACCTGTTAAGATTTGCGTGCTCAAATCATGTATGCTTTCTGTAGCACGCTAATTAATAAGTTTTTATCCAAAACGGACTGGAAAACTTAAAAAAATAGAGGTGCAACACAAGGACTTCCTAGGGGGTCACCCATCCTACCCTGCTTAACTACAGAGTTTTGATGGAATCCGGTGCATCAGTGCTAGTACGATCGCACCTGTCATGTTTTGCGTTCTCAAATCCTATATGCTTTCTGTAGCGCGCTATTTAATCAGTTTTAATCCAAAACGGACTGGAAAAGTTACAAAAAGAGAGGTGCAACACGAGGACTTCCTAGGTGGTCACCCATCCTTGTACTACTCTCGCCTAAGCACGCTTAACTTTGAAGTTCTGATGGGATCCGGTGCATTAGTGCTGGTATGATCGCACCTGTCACGTTTTGTGTGCTTAAATCCTGTATGCTTTCTGTAGCACACTAATTAATCAGTTTTTATCCAAATTGGACTGGAAAAGTTACAAAAAGAGAGGTGCAACACGAGGACTTCCCAAGAGGTCACCCATCCTAGTACTACTCTCAGCCAAGCACGCTTAACTTCGGAGTTCTGATGGGATCCGGTGCAATAGTGCTGGTATGATCGAACCTATCACGTTTTGTGTGCTCAAATGCTGTATGCTTTCTATAGCACGCTAATTAATAAGTTTTTATCCAAAACGGACTGGAAAACATACAAAAAGAGAGGTGCAACACGAGGACTTCCCAGGAGGTCACCCATCCTAGTACTACTCTCGCCCAACCACGCTTAACTACGGAGTTCTGATGGAATCCGGTGCATTAGTGCTGGTACGATTGCACCTATTAAGATTTGCGTGCTCAAATCCTGTATGCTTTCTGTAGCACGCTAATTAATAAGTTTTTATCCAAAACGGACTCGAAAACATACAAAAAGAGAGGTGCAACACGAGGACTTCCCAGGAGGTCACCCATCCTAGTACTACTCTCGCCCAACCACGCTTAACTACGGAGTTCAAATGGATTCCGGTGCATTAGTGCTGGTACGATGGCACCAGTCATGTTTTGCGTTCTCAAATCCTATATGCTTTCTGTAGCGCGCTATTTAATCAGTTTTAATCCAAAACGGACTGGAAAAGTTACAAAAAGAGAGGTACAACACGAGAACTTCCCAGGTGGTCACCCATCCTAGTACTACTCTCGCCCAAGCACGCTTAACTTCGAAGTTCTGATGGGATCCGGTGCATTAGTGCTTGTATGATCGCACCTATCATGTTTTGTGTGCTCAAATCCTGTATGCTTTCTGTAGCACACTAATTAATCAGTTTTTATCCAAAACGGACTGGAAAAGTTACATAAAGAGAGGTGCAACACAACGACTTCCCAGGAGGTCACCCATCCTAGTACTACTCTCGCCCAAGCACGCTTAACTTCGGAGTTCTGATGGGATCCGGTGCATTAGTGCGGGTATGATCGCACATTTCATGTTTTGTGTGCTCAAATCCGGTATGCTTTCTATAGCACGCTAATTAATAAGTTTTTATCCAAAACGGACTAGAAAACATACAAAAAGAGAGGTGCAACACGAGGACTTCCTAGGAGGTCACCCATCCTAGTACTACTCTCGCCCAACCACGCTTAACTACGGAGTTCTAATGGAATCCGGTGCATTTGTGTTGGTACGGTCGCACCTGTCAAGATTTGCATGCTCAAATCATGTATGCTTTCTGTAGCACGCTAATTAATAAGTTTTTATCCAAAACGGACTGGAAAACTTAAAAAAATAGAGGTGCAACACAAGGACTTCCCAGGGGGTCACCGATCCTAGTACTACTAACGCCCTACCCTGCTTAACTACAGAGTTTTGATGGAATCCGGTGCATCAGTGCTAGTACGATCGCACCTGTCATGTTTTGCGTTCTCAAATCCTATATGCTTTCTGTAGCGCGCTATTTAATCAGTTTTAATCCAAAACGGACTGGAAAAGTTACAAAAAGATAGGTGCAACACGAGGACTTCCTAGGTGGTCACCCATCCTTGTACTACTCTCGCCTAAGCACGCTTAACTTTGAAGTTCTTATGGGATCCGGTGCATTAGTGCTGGTATGATCGCACCACGTTTTGTGTGCTTAAATCCTGTATGCTTTCTGTAGCACACTAATTAATCAGTTTTTATCCAAAACGGACTGGAAAAGTTACAAAAAAAGAGGTGAAACACGAGGACTTCCTAGGAGGTCAACCATCCTAGTATTACTCTTGCCCAAGCACGCTTAACTTCGAAGTTCTGATGGGATCCGGTGCAATAGTGCTAGTATGATCGCACCTATCACGTTTTGTGTGCTCAAATACTGTATGCTTTCTATAGCACGCTAATTAATAAGTTTTTATCCAAAACGGACTGGAAAACATAGAAAAAGAGAGGTGCAACACGAGGACTTCCCAGGAGGTCACCCATCCTAGTACTACTCTCGCCCAACCACGCTTAACTACGGAGTTCTGATGGAATTCGGTGCATTAGTGCTGGTACGATCGCACCTGTCAAGATTTGCGTGCTCAAATCCTGTATGCTTTCTGTAGCACGCTAATTAATAAGTTTTTATCCAAAACGGACTGGAAAACTTAAAAAAATAGAGGTGCAACACAAGGACTTCCCAGGAGGTCACCCATCCTAGTACAACTATCGCCCTACCCTGCTTAACTACGGAGTTTTGATGGAATCCTATATGCTTTCTGTAGCACGCTAATTAATAAGTTTTTATCCAAAACAGACTGGAAAACTTAAAAAAATAGAGGTGCAACACAAGGACTTCCCAGGAGGTCACCCATCCTAGTACAACTATCGCCCTACCCTGCTTAACTACGGAGTTTTGATAGAATCCGGTGCATAAGTCCTAGTATGATCGCACCTGTGATGTTTTGCGTTTTCAAATCCTATATGCTTTCTGTAGCGCGCTATTTAATCAGTTTTTATCCAAAACGGACTGGAAAAGTTACAAAAAGAGAGGTGCAACACGAGGACTTCCCAGGAGGTCACCCATCCTAGTACTACTCTCGCCCAATCACGCTTAACTTCGGGATTCAAATGGGATCCGGTGCATTAGTGCTGGTATGATCGCACCTGTCAAGATTTGCGTGCTCAAATCCTGTATGCTTTCTGTAGCACGCTAATTAATAAGTTTTTATCCAAAACGGACTGGAAAACTTAAAAAAATAGAGGTGTGCATCAGTGCTAGTATGATCTCCTTGGAAAAGTTACAAAAAGACAAGTGCAACACGAGGACTTCCAAGAAGGTCACCCATCCTAGTACTACTCTCGCCCAAGCACGCTTAACTTCGGAGTTCTGATGGGATCCGGTGCAATAGTGCTGGTATGATCGCACCTGTCACGTTTTGTGTGCTCAAATCCTGTATGCTTTCTGTAGCACACTAATTAATCAGTTTTTATCCAATACGGACTAGTAAACTTACAAAAAGAGAGGTGCAACACGAGGATTTTCTAGGAGGTCACCAATCCTAGTACTACTTTCGACGAATCACGCTTAACTGCGGAGTTCTGATGGGATGCGATGCATTAGTGCTGGTATGATCGCACATTTCATGTTTTGCCTGCTCAAAACCTGTATGCCTTCTGTAGCGCGCTAATTAATCAGTTTTTATCCAAAACGGGCTGGAAAACTTACAAAAAACGAGGTGCAACACGAGGACTTCCCAGGAGGTCACCCATCCTAGTGCTACTCTCGCCCTACCACGCTTAACTACGGAGTTCTAATGGAATCCGGTAAATTAGTGCTGGTATGATCGCACCTGTCATGATTTGCGTGCTCAAATCCTGTATGCTTTCTGTAGAGCGCTAATTAATAAGTTTTTATCCAATACGGACTGGAAAACTTACAAAAAGAGAGGTGCAACACGAGGATTTTCTAGGAGGTCACCAATCCTTGTACTACTCTCGCCGAATCACGCTTAACTACGGAGTTCTGATGGAATCCGGTGCATTAGTGCTGGTACGATCGCACCTGTCAAGATTTGCGTGCTCAAATCCTGTATGCTTTCTGTAGCACGCTAATTAATAAGTTTTTATCCAAAACGGACTGGAAAACTTAAAAAAATAGAGGTGCAACACAAGGACTTCCCAGGAGGTCACCCATCCTAGTACTACAATCGCCCTACCCTGCTTAACTACGGAGTTTTGATGGAATCCGGTGCATCAGTGCTAGTATGATCGCACCTGTCATGTTTTGCGTTCTCAAATCCTATATGCTTTCTGTAGCACGCTAATTAATAAGTTATTATCCAAAACAGACTGGAAAACATACAAAAAGAGAGGTGCAACACGAGGAGTTCCCAGGAGGTCACCCATCCTCGTACTACTCTCGCCCAACCACGCTTAACTACGGAGTTCTAATGGAATCCGGTGCATTAGTGCTGGTACGATCGCACCTGTCAAGATAAGAGAGGTGCAACACGAGGACTTCCCAGGAGGTCACCCATCCTAATACTACTCTCGCCCAACCACGCTTAACTACGAAGTTCTGATGGAATCCGGTGCATTAGTGCTCGTACGATCGCACCTGTCAAGATTTGCGTGCTCAAGTCCTATATGCTTTCTGTAGCACGCTAATTAATAAGTTTTTATCCAAAACGGACTGGAAAAGTTAAAAAAATAGAGGTGCAAGACAAGGACTTCCCAGAAGGTCACCCATCCTAGTACTACTATCGCCCAACCCTGCTTAACTACGGAGTTTTGATGGAATCCGGTGCATCAGTGCTAGTATGATCGCACCTGTCATGTTTTGCGTTCTCAATTCCTATAGGTGCAACACGAGGACCTCCCAGGAGGTCACCCATCCTAGTACTACTCTCGCCCAATCACGCTTAACTTCGGGATTCTGATAGCATCCAGTGCATTAGTGCTGGTATGATCGCACCTGTCAAGATTTGCGTGCTCAAATCCTGTATGCTTTCTGTAGCACGCTAATTAATAAGTTTTTATCTAGAACGCACTGGAAAACTTAAAAAAATAGAGGTGTGCATCACTGCTAGTATGATCGCCCTGGAAAAGTTACAAAAAGAGAAGTGCAACACGAGGACTTCCCAGGAGGTCACCCATCCTAGTACTACTAACGCCCTACCCTGCTTAACTACGGAGTTTTGATGGAATCCGGTGCATCAGTGCTAGTATGATCGCACCTGTCATGTTTTGCGTTCTCAAATCCTATATGCTTTCTGTAGCGCGCTATTTAATCAGTTTTTATCCAAAACGGACTGGAAAAGTTACAAAAAGAGAGGTGCAACACGAGGACTTCCTAGGAGGTCATCCATCCTCGTACTACTCTCGCCCAAGCACGCTTAACTTCGGAGTTCTGATGGGATCCGGTGCATTAGTGCTGGTATGATCGCACTTGTCACGTTTTGTGTGCTCAAATCCTGTATGCTTTCTGTAGCACACTAATTAATCATTTTTTATCCAATACGGACTGGAAAACTTACAAAAAGAGAGGTGCACCACGAGGATTTTCTAGGAGGTCATCAATCCTAGTACTACTCTCGCCGAATCACGCTTAACTGCGGAGTTCTGATGGGATGCGATGCATTAGTGCTGGTATGATCGCACTTGTCAAGTTTTGCGTGCTCAAAACCTGAATGCCTTCTGTAGCGCGTTAATTAATCAGTTTTTATCCAAAACGGGCTGGAAAACTTACAAAAATCGAGGTGCAACACGAGGACTTCCTAGCAGGTCACCCATTCTAGTACTACTCTCGCCCTACCACGCTTAACTACGGAGTTCTAATGGAATCCGGTGCATTAGTGCTGGTATGATCGCACCTGTCATGATTTGCGTGCTCAAATCCTGTATGCTTTCTGTAGCGCGCTAATTAATAAGTTTTTATCCAAAACGGACTGGAAAACTTAAAAAAATAGAGTTGCAACACAAGGACTTCCCAGGAGGTCACCCATCCTAGTACTACTATCGCCCTACCCTGCTTAACTACGGAGTTTTGATGGAATCCGGTGCATCAGTGCTAGTATGATCGCACCTGTCATGTTTTGCGTTCTCAAATCCTATATGCTTTCTGTAGCGCGCTATTTAATCAGTTTTTATCCAAAACGGACTGGAAAAGTTACTAAAAGAGAGGTGCAACACGAGGACTTCACAGGAGGTCACCCATCCTAGTACTACTCTCGCCCAAGCACACTTAACTTCGGAGTTCTCATGGGATCCGGTGCATTAGTGCTGGTATGATCGTACCTGTCATGTTTTGTGTGCTCAAATCCTGTATGCTTTCTGTTAATCAGTTTTTATCCAAAACGGGCTGGAAAACTTACAAAAAGAGAGGTGCAACACGAGGACTTACCAGGAGGTCACCCATCCTAGTATTACTCTCGCCCTACCACGCTTAACTACGGAGTTCTAATGGAATCCAGTGCATTAGTGCTGGTATGATCGCACCTATCATGATTTGCGTGCTCAAATCCTGTATGCTTTATGTATCGCGCTAATTAATAAGTTTTTATCCAAAACGGACTGGAAAACTTAAAAAAATAGAGGTGCAACACAAGGACTTCCCAGGAGGTCACCCATCCTAGTACTACTCTCGCCCAAGCACGCTTAACTTCGAAGTTCTGATGGGATCTGGTGCATTAGTGCTGGTATGGTCGCACCTGTCACGTTTTGTGTGCTCAAATCCTATATGCATTCTGTAGCACACTAATTAATCAGTTTTTATCCAAAACGGACTGGAAAAGTTACATAAAGAGAGGTGCAACGCGAGGACTTCTCAGGAGGTCACCCATCCTAGTACTACTCTCGCCCAAGCACGCTTAACTTCGGAGTTCTAATGGGATCCGGTGCATTAGTGCTGGTATGATCGCACCTGTCAAGATTTGCGTGCTCAAATCCTGTATGCTTTCTGTAGCACGCTAATTAATAAGTTTTTATCCAAAACGGACTGGAAAACTTAAAAAAATAGAGGTGCAACACAAGGACTTCCCAGGAGGTCACCCATCCTAGTACTACTAACGCCCTACCCTGCTTAACTACAGAGTTTTGATGGAATCCGGTGCATCAGTGTTAGTATGATCGCACCTGTCATGTTTTGCGTTCTCAAATCCTATATGCTTTCTGTACCGCGCTATTTAATCAGTTTTTATCCAAAACGGACTGGAAAAGTTACAAAAAGAGAGGTGCAACACTAGGACTTCCCAGGAGGTCACCCATCCTAGTACTACTCTCGCCCAAGCATGCTTAACTTTGGAGTACTGATGTGATCCGGTGCATTAGAGCTGGTACGATAGCACCTATCACGTTTTGTGTGCTCAAATCCTGTATGCTTTCTGTAGCACACTAATTAATCAGTTTTTATCCAATACGGACTGGTAAACTTACAAAAAGAGAGGTGCAACACGAGCATTTTCTAGGAGGTCACCAATCCTAGTACTACTCTCGCCGAATCACGCTTAACTGCGGTGTTCTGATGGGATGCGATGCATTAGTGCTGGTATGATCGCACATGTCATGTTTTGCGTGCTCAAAACCTGTATGCCTTCTGTAGCGCGCTAATTAATCAGTTTTTATCCAAAACGGGCTGGAAAACTTACAAAAAACGAGGTGCAACACGAGGACTTCCCAGGAGGTCACCTGTCCTAGTACTACTCTCGCCCTACCACGCTTAACTACGGAGTTCTAACGGAATCCGGTAAATTAGTGCTGGTATGATCGCACCTGTCATGATTTGCGTGCTCAAATCTTGTATGCTTTCTGTAGCGCGCTAATTAATAAGTTTTTATCCAAAACGGACTGGAAAACTTAAAAAAATAGAGGTGCAACACAAGGACTTCCCAGGAGGTCACCCATCCTAGTACTACTATCGCCCTAACCTGCTTAACTACGGAGTTTTGATGGAATCTGGTGCATCAGTGCTAGTATGATCGCACCTTTCATGTTTTGCGTTCTCAAATCCTATATGCTTTCTGTAGCGCGCTATTTAATCAGTTTTTATCCAAAACGGACTGGAAAAGTTACAAAAAGAGAGGTGCAACACTAGGACTTCCCTGGAGGTCACCCATCCTAGTACTACTCTCGCCCAAGCATGCTTAACTTTGGAGTTCTGATGTGATCCGGTGCATTAGAGCTGGTACGATCGCACCTATCACGTTTTGTGTGCTCAAATCCTGTATACTTTCTGTAGCACACTAATTAATCAGCGGTTATCCAATACGGGCTGGAAAACTTACAAAAAACGAGGTGCAACACGAGGACTTCCCAGGAGGTCACCCATCCTAGTACTACTCTCGCCCTACCACGCTTAACTACGGAGTTCTAATGGAATCCGGTAAATTAGTGCTGGTATGATCGCACCTGTCATGATTTGCGTGCTCAAATCCTGTATGCTTTCTGTAGCGCACTAATTAATAAGTTTTTATCCAAAACGGACTGGAAAACTTAAAAAAATAGAGGTGCAACACAAGGACTTCCCATGAGGTCACCAATCCTAGTACTACTAACGCCCTACCCTGCTTAACTACGGAGTTTTGATGGAATCCGGTGAATCAGTGCTAGTATGATCGCACTGTCATGTTTTGCGTTCTCAAATCCTATATGCTTTCTGTAGCGCGCTATTTAATCAGTTTTTATCCAAAACGGATTGGAAAAGTTACAAAAAGAGAGGTGCAACACGAGGACTTCCTAGGAGGTCATCCATCCTCGTACTACTCTCGCCCAAGCACGCTTAACTTCGGAGTTCTGATGGGATCCAGTGCATTAGTGCTGGTATGATCGCACTTGTCACGTTTTGTGTGCTCAAATCCTGTATGCTTTCTGTAGCACACTAATTAATCATTTTTTATCCAATACGGACTGGAAAACTTACAAAAAGAGAGGTGCAACACGTGGATTTTCTAGGAGGTCACCAATCCTAGTACTAGTCTCGCCGAATCATGCTTAACTGCGGAGTTCTGATGGCATGCGATGCATTAGTGCTGGTATGATCGCACATGTCATGTTTTGCGTGCTCAAAACCTGAATGCCTTCTGGAGCGCGTTAATTAATCAGTTTTTATCCAAAACGGGCTAGAAAACTTACAAAAATCGAGGTGCAACACGAGGACTTCCCAGGAGGTCACGCATCCTAGTACTACTCTCGCCCTACCACGCTTAACTACGGAGTTCTAACGGAATCCGGTGCATTAGTGCTGGTATGATCGCACCTGTCATGATTTGCGTGCTCAAATCCTGTATGGTTTCTGTAGCGCAATAATTAATAAGTTTTTATCCAAAACGGACTGGAAAACTTAAAAAAATAGAGGTGCAACACAAGGACTTCCCAGGAGGTCACCATTCCTAGTACTACTATCGCCCTACCCTGCTTAATTACGGAGTTTTGATGGAATCCGGTGCATCAGTGCTAGTATGATCGCACCTGTCATGTTTTGCGTTCCAAATCCTGTATGCTTTCTGTTAATCAGTTTTTATCCAAAACGGGCTGGAAAACTTACAAAAAGAGAGGTTCAACACGAGGACTTCCCAGGAGGTCACCAATCCTAGTATTACTCTCGCCCTACCACGCTTAACTACGGAGTTCTGATGGAATCCGGTGCATTAGTGCTGGTACGATCGCACCTGTCAAGATTTGCGTGCTCAAATCCTGTATGCTTAGAGGTGCAACACAAGGACTTCCCAGGAGGTCACCCATCCTAGTACTACTATCTCCCTACCCTGCTTAACTACGGAGTTCTGATGGAATCCGGTGCATCAGTGCTAGTATGATTGCACCTGTCATGTTTTGTGTTCTCAAATCCTATATGCTTTCTGTAGCGCGCTATTTAATCAATTTTTATCCAAAACAGACTGGAAAAGTTACTAAAAGAGAGGTGCAACACGAGGACTTCCCAGGAGGTCACCCATCCTAGTACTACTCTCGCCCAAGAGCACTTAACTTCAGAGTTCTGATGGGATCCGGTGCATTAGTGCTGGTATGATCGCACCTGTCATGTTTTGTGTGCTCAAATCCTGTATGCTTTCTGTAGCACACTAATTAATCAGTGTTTATCCAATACGGACTGGAAAACTTACAAAAAGAGAGGTGCAGAGGTGCAACACAAGGACTTCCCAGGAGGTCACCCATCCTAGTACTACTATCTCCCTACCCTGCTTAACTACGGAGTTTCGATGGAATCCGGTGCATCAGTGCTAGTATGATCGCACCTGTCATGTTTTGCGTTCTCAAATCCTATATGTTTTCTGTAGCACACTAATTAATCAGTATTTATCCAATACGGACTGGAAAACTTACAAAAAGAGAGGTGCAACACGAGGATTTTCTAGGAGGTCACCAATCCTAGTACTACTCTCGCCGAATCACGCTTAACTGCGGAGTTCTGATGGGATGCGATGCATTAGTGCTGGTATGATCGCACATGTCATGTTTTGCGTGCTCAAAACTTGAATGCCTTCTGTAGCGCGCTAATTAATCAGTTTTTATCCAAAACGGGCAGGAAAACTTACAAAAAACGAGGTGCAACACGAGGACTTCCAAGGAGGTCACCCATCCTAGTACTACACTCGCCTTACCACGCTTAACTACGAAGTTCTAATGGAATCTGGTGCATTAGTGCTGGTATGATCGCACCTGTCATGATTTGCGTGCTCAAATCCTGTATGTTTTCTGTAGCGCGCTAATTAATAAGTTTTTATCCAAAACGGACTGGAAAACTTAAAAAAATAGAGGTGCAACACAAGGACTTCCCAGGAGATCACCCATCCTAGTACTACTATCTCCCTACCCAGCTTAACTACGGAGTTTTGATGGAATCCAGTGCATCAGTGCTAGTATGATCGCACCTGTCATGTTTTGCGTTCTCAAATCCTATATGCTTTCTGTAGCGCGCTATTTAATCAGTTTTAATCCAAAACGGACTGGAAAAGTTACAGAAAGAAAGGTTCAACAAGAGGACTTCCTAGGAGGTCACCCACCCTAGTACTACTCTCGCCTAAGCACGCTTAACTTCGAAGTTCTGATGGGATCCGTTGCATTAGTGCTGGTATGATCGCACCTGTCACGTTTTGTGTGCTTAAATCCTGCATGCTTTCTGTAGCACACTAATTAATCAGTTTTTATCCAATACGGACTGGAAAACTCACAAAAGAGAGGGGCAACACGAGGATTTTCTAGGAGGTCACCACTCCTAGTACTACTCTCGCCGAATCACGCTTAACTGCGGAGTTCTGATGGGATCCGGTGCATTAGTGCTGGTATGATCGCACCTGTCATGTTTTGCGTGCTCAAAACCTCTATGCCTTCTGGTGTGCACTAATTAATCACTTTTTATCCAAACCGGGCTGGAAAACTAACAAAAAGAGAGGTGCAACACGAGGACTTTCTAGGCGGTAACCCATCCGAGTACTACTCTCGCCCAAGCACGCTTAACCGCGGAGTTTTGATGGGTTCCGATGCATTAGTGCTGGTATGATCGCACATGTCATGTTTTGCGTGCTCAAAACCTCTATGCCTTTTGTAGCGCGCTAATTAATCACTTTTTATCCAAAACGGACTGGAAAACTTACAAAAAGAGAGATGCAACACGAGGACTTCTCAGGAGGTTACCCATCCTAGTACTACTCTCTCCAGTGCACACTTAACTACGAAGTTCTGAGGGGATCCGGTGCATTAGTGCTGGTATGATCGCAACTGTCATGTTTTGCGTGCTCAAATCCTGTATGCTTTCTGTAGCACACTAATTAATCAGTTTTTATCCAATACGGATTGGAAAACTTACAAAAAGAGAGGTGCAAACACGAGGACTTTCTAGGAGGTCACCAATCCTAGTACTACTCTCGCCGAATCACGCTTAATTGCGGAGTTCTGATGGGATGCGATGCATTAGTGCTGGTTGATCTCACATGTCATGTTTTGCGTGCTCAAAACCTCTATGCCTTTTGTAGCGCGCTAATTAATCACTTTTTATCCAAAACGGGCTGGAAAACTTACAAAAAGAGAGGTGCAACACGAGGACTTCCCAGGAGGTCACCCATCCAGTACTACTCCCGCCCTACCACGCTTAACTACAAAGTATTGATGGGATCCGGTGCATTAGTGCTGGTATGATCGCACCTGTCATGTTTTGCGTGCTCAAATCCTATATGCTTTCTGTAGCGCGCTATTTAATCAGTTTTTATCCAAAACGGACTGGAAAAGTTACAAAAAGAGAGGTGCAACCTAGGACTTCCCAAGAAGTCACCCATCCTAGTACTACTCTCGCCCAAGCACACTTAACTTCGGAGTTCGGATGGGATCCGGTGCATTAGTGCTGGTATGATCGCACCTGCCATGTTTTGCGTGCTCAAATCTTGTATGCTTTCTGTAGCACACTAATTAATCAGTTTTTATCCAATACGGACTGGAAAACTTACAAAAAGAGAGGTGCAACACGAGGACTTTCTAGGCGGTCACCAATCCGAGTACTACTCTCGCCGAAGCACGCTTAACTGCGGAGTTCTGATGGGATCCGATGCATTAGTGCTGGTATGATCGCACATGTCATGTTTTGCGTGCTCAAAACCTCTATGCCTTCTGTAGCGCGCTAATTAATCACTTTTTATCCATAACGGACTGGAAAACATACAAAAAGAGAGGTGCAACACGAGAACTTCCCAGGTGGTCACCCATCCTAGTACTACTCTCGCCCAACCACGCTTAACTACGGAGTTCTGATGGAATCCGGTGCATTAGTGCTGGTATGATCACACCTGTCATGATTTGCGTGCTCAAATCCTGTATGCTTTCTGTAGCACGCTAGTTAATAAATTTATATCCAAACGGACTGGAAAACTTAAAAAAATAGAGGTGCAACACAAGGACTTCCTAGGAGGTCACCCGTCCTAGTACTACTATCGCCCTACCCTGCTTAACTACGGAGTTTTGATGGAATCTGGTGCATTAGTGCTAGTATGATCGCACCTGTCATGTTTTGCGTTCTCAAATCCTATATGCTTTGTGTTGCGCGCTATTTACTCAGTTTTTATCCAAAACGGACATGAAAAGTTACAAAAAGAGAGGTGCAACACGAGGAGTTCCCAGGAGGTCACCCATCCTAGTACTACTCTCGCCCAAGCACGCTTAAGTTCGGAGTTCTGAAGGGATCCGGTGCATTAGTGGTGGTATGATCGCATCTGTCACGTTTTGTGTGCTCAAATCCTGTATGCTTTCTATAGCACACTAATTAATACATTTTTATCCAATACTGACTGGAAAACATACAAAAAGAGAACTGCAACACGAGGATTTTCTAGGAGGTCATCAATCCTAGTACTACTCTCGCCGAATCACGCTTAACTGTGGAGTTCTGATGGGAAGCGATGCATTAGTGCTGGTTTGATCGCACATGTCATGTTTTGCGTGCTCAAAACATCTATGCCTTCTGTAGCGCGCTAATTAATCACTTTTTATCCAAAACGGGCTGGAAAACTTACAAAAAGAGAGGTGCAACACGAGGACTTCCCAGGAGGTCAACCATCCTACTACTACTCTCGCCCTACCACGCTTAACTACGGAGTATTGATGGGATCCGGTGCATTAGTGCTGGTATGATCGCACCTGTCATGTTTTGCGTACTCAAATCCTATATGCTTTCTGTAGCGCGCTATTTAATCAGTTTTTATCCAAAACGAACTGGAAAAGTTACAAAAAGAGAGGTGCAACACGAGGAGTTCCCAGGAGGTCACCCATCCTAGTACTACTCTTGCCCAAGCACGCTTAACTGCGGAGTGCATTAGTGCTGGTATTATCGCACCTGTCATGTTTTGCGAGCTCAAAACCTATATGCTCTCTATAGCGCGCTAAGTAATCACATTTAATGCAAAACGGACTGGAAAACTTACTAAAAGAGAGGTGCAATAGGAGGACTTCCTAGGAGGTCACCCATCCTTGTACTACTCTCGCCCAAGCACACTTAACTACGAAGTTCTGATGGGATCCGGTGCATTAGTGCTGGTATGATCGCACCTGTCATGTTTTGCGTGCTCAAAACCTCTATGCCTTCTGATGTGCGCTAATTAATCACTTTTTATCCAAACCGGGCTGGAAAACTTTCAAAAAGAGAGGTGCAACACGAGGACTTTCTAGGAGGTCACCAATCCTAGTACTACTCTCGCCGAAGCACGCTTAACTGCGGAGTGCTGATGGGATCCGATGCATTAGTGCTGGTATGATCGCACATGTCATGTTTTGCGTGCTCAAAACCTCTATGCCTTCTGTAGCGCGATAATTAATCACTTTTTATCCAAAACGGACTGGAAAACTTACAAAAAGAGAGGTGCAACACGAGGACTTCCTAGGAGGTCACCCATCCGAGTACTACTCTCGCCCAAGCACGCTTATCTACGGAGTTCTGATGGGATCCGGTGAATTAGTGCTGTTATGGTCCCACTTGTCATGTTTTGCGTGATCAAATCCTGTATGCTTTCTGTAGCACACTAATTAATTAGTTTTTATCCAATACGGATTGGAAAACTAACAAAAAGAGAGGTGCAACACGAGGACTTTCTAGGAGGTCACCAACCCTAGTACTACTCTTGCCGAAGCACGCTTAACTGCGGGGTTCTGATGGGATCCGATGCATTAGTGCTGGTATGATCGCACATGTCATGTTTTGCTTGCTCAAAACCTCTATGCCTTCTGTAGCGCGCTAATTAATCACTTCCCAAGAGGTCACCCATCCTAGTACTACTCTCGCCCTACCACGCTTAACTACGGAGTTTTGATGGGATCCGGTTCATTAGTGCTGGTATGATCTCACCTATCATGATTTGCGTGCTCAAATACTGTATGCTTTCTGTAGCGCGCTAATTAAGAAGTTTTTATCCAAAACAGACTGGAAAACTTAAAAAAATAGAGGTGCAACACAAGGACTTCCTAGGAGGTCACCCACCCTAGTATTACTATCGCCCTACCCTGCTTAACTACGGAGTTTTGATGTAATCCGGTGCATCAGTGCTAGTATGATCGCACCTGTCATGTGTTGCGTTCTCAAATCCTATATGCTTTCTGTAGCGCGCTATTTAATAAGTTTTTATCCAAAACGGACTGGAAAAGTTACAAAAAGGGATGTGCAACATGAGGACTTCCCAGGAGGTCACCCATCCTAGTACTACTCTCGCCGAAGCATGCTTAACTTCGGAGTTCTGGAGGGATCCCCTACATTAGTGCTAGTATGATCGCACCTGTCATGTGTTGCGTGCTCAAATCCTATATGCTTTCTGTAGCGCGCTATTTAATCAGTTTTTATCCAAAACGGACTGGAAAAGTTAAACAAAGATAGGTGCAACATGAGGAGTTCCCAGGAGGTCACCCATCCTAGTACTACTCTTGCCCAAGCACGCTTAACTGCGGAGTGCATTAGTGCTGGTATGATCGCACCTGTCATGTTTTGCGTGCTCAAAACCTATAAGCTTTCTGTAGCGCGCTAATTAATCACTTTTTATCCAAAACGGACTCGAAAACATACAAGAACGCTAAACTACGGAGTTATGATGGAATCCGGTGCTTTAGTGATGGTATGATCGCAACAACAGAGGTGCAACACGAGGACTTCCCAGGAGGTCACACATCCTAGTACTACTCTCGCCCAAGCCAGCTTAACTACGAAGTTCTGATGGGATCCGGTGCATTAGTGCTGGTATGATCACACCTGTCATGTTTTGCGTGCTCAAAACCTCTATGCCTTCTGTAGCGCGATAATTTATCACTTTTTATCCAAACCGGGCTGGAAAACTTACAAAAAGAGAGGTGCAACACGAGGACTTCCCAGGAGGTCACCCATCCTAGTACTACTCTCGCCCAAGCATGATTTACTACGAAGTTCTGATGGAATCCGATGCATTAGTGATGGTATGATCGCAACTGTCATGTTTTGCTTGCTCAGATCCTGTATGCTTTCTATAGCGCGCTAATTAATAAGTTTTTATCCAAAACGGACTGGAACTTACAAAAAGAGATGTGCAACACGAGGACTTCCCAGGAGGTCACCCATCCTAGTACTACTCTTGCCCAAGCACGATTATCTACGGAGTTCTGATGGGATCCGGTGCATTAGTGCTGGTATGATCGCACCTATCATTTTTTGCGTACTCAAATCCTGTATGCTTTCTGTAGCACGCTAATTAATCAGTTGTTATCCAAAACGGACTGGAAAACTTACAAAAAGAGTGGTGCAACACGAGGACTTTCCAGGAGGTCACCAATCCTAGTACTACTCTCGTCGAATCACGCTTAACTGCGGAGTTCTGATGGGATCCGATGCATTAGTGCTGGTATGATCGCACATGTCTTGTTTTGCGTGCTCAAAACCTATATGCCTTCTGTAGCGCGATAATTAATCACTTTTTATCCAAAACGGACTGGAAAACTTACAAAAAGAGAGGTGCAACACGAGGACTTCCTAGGAGGTCACCCATCCGAGTACTACTCTCGCCCAAGCACGCTTATCTACGGAGTTCTGATGGGATCCGGTGAATTAGTGCTGTTATGGTCCCACTTGTCATGTTTTGCGTGATCAAATCCTGTATGCTTTCTGTAGCACACTAATTAATTAGTTTTTATCCAATACGGATTGGAAAACTAACAAAAAGAGAGGTGCAACACGAGGACTTTCTAGGAGGTCACCAACCCTAGTACTACTCTTGCCGAAGCACGCTTAACTGCGGGGTTCTGATGGGATCCGATGCATTAGTGCTGGTATGATCGCACATGTCATGTTTTGCTTGCTCAAAACCTCTATGCCTTCTGTAGCGCGCTAATTAATCACTTTTTATCCAAAACGGGCTGGAAAATTTACAAAAAGAGAGATGCAACAAGAGGACTTCCCAGGAGGTCACCCATCATAGTACTACTCTTGCACTACCACGCTTAACTACGGAGTTTAGATGAGATCCGGTGCATTAGTGCTGGTATGATCGCACCTGTTATGTTTTGCGTACTCAAATCCTATATGCTTTCTGTAGCGCGCTATTTAATCAGTTTTTATCCAAAACGGACTGGAAAAGTTACAAAAAGAGAGGTGCAACACGAGGACTTCCCAAGAGGTCACCCATCCTAGAACTACTCTCGCCCTACCACGCTTAACTACGGAGTTTAGATGGGATCCGGTGCATTAGTGCTGGTATGATCGCACCTGTCATGCTTTGCGTGCTCAAATCCTAAATGCTTTCTGTAGCGCGCTATTTAATCAGTTTTTATCCAAAACGGACTGGAAAAGTTACAAAAAGAGAGGTGCAACACGATGACTTCCTAGGAGGTCAACCATCCTAGTACTACTCTCGCCCAAGCACGCTTCACTGCGGAGTTCTGATGGGATCCGGTGCATTAGTGCTGGTTTGATCGCACCTATCATGTTTTGCGTGCTGAAATCCATTATGCTTTCTTTAGCGCGGTAATTAATAAGTTCTTATCCAAAACGGACTAGAAAACTTACAAAAAGAGAGGTGCAACACGAGAACTTCCCAGGAGGTCACCCATCATAGTACTACTCTCGCCCAAGCACGCTTTACTACGGAGTTCTAATGGGATTCGGTGCATTACTGCTGGTATGATCGCACCTATCATGTTTTGCGTGCTCAAATCCTGTATGCTTTCTGTAGCACGCTAATTAATCAGTTTTTATCCAAAAGGAACTGGAAAACTTACGAATAGAGAGGTGCAACACGAGGACTTTCCAGGAGGTCACCAATCCTAGTACTACTCTCGCCGAATCACGCTTAACTGCGGAGTTCTGATGGGATCCGATGCATTAGTGCTGGTATGATCGCACATGTCATGTTTTGCGTGCTCAAAACCTATATGCCTTCTGTAACGCGCTAATTAATCACTTTTTATCCAAAACGGACTGGAAACTTACAAAAAGAGAGGTGCAACACGAGGACTTCCCAGGAGGTCACCCATCCTAGTACTACTCTCGCCCAAGCACGCTTGACTGCGGAGTTCTAATGGAATCCGGTGCATTAGTGCTGGTATGATCGCACCTGTCATGTTTTGCGTGCTCAAATCTATTATGCTTTCTTTAGCGCACTAATTAATAAGTTTTTATCCAAAACGGACTGGAAAACTTACAAAAAGAGAGGTGCAACACGATGACTTCCCAGGGGGTCAGCCATCCTAGTACTACTCTCGCCAAAGCAAGTTTAACTACGGAGTTCTGATGGGATCCGGTGTAGTAGTGCTGGTATGATCGCACATGTCATGTTTTGCGTGCTCAAAACCTCTATGCCTTCTGTAGCGCGCTAATTAATCACTTTTTATCCAAAACGGGCTGGGAAATTTAAAAAAAGAGAGGTGCAACACGACGACTTCCGAGGAGGTCACCCATCCTAGTACTACTCTTGCCCTACCACGCTTAACTACGGAGTTTTGATGGTATCCGGTGCATTAGTGCTAGTATGATCGCACCTGTCATGTTTTGCGTGCTCAAATCCTATATGCTTTCTGTAGCGCGCTATTTAATCAGTTTTTATCCAAAACGAACTGGAAAAGTTACAAAAAGAGAGGTGCAACACGAGGAGTTCCCAGGAGGTCACCCATCCTAGTACTACTCTTTCCCAAGCACGCTTAACTGCGGAGTGCATTAGTGCAGGTATGATCGCACCTGTCATGTTTTGCGTGCTCAAAACCTATATGCTTTCTATAGCGCGCTAATTAATCACTTTTTATCCAAAACGTACTGGAAAACCTACAAAAAGAGAGGAGCAACACGAGGACTTCCCAGAAGGTCACCCATCCTAGTACTACTCTCCCCGAAGAATGCTTAACTGCGGAGTTCTGATGGGATCCGGTGCATTGTCATGTATTGCGTGCACAAATCCTGTATGCTCTCTTTAGCGCGCTAATTAATAAGTTTTTATCCAAAACGGACTGGAAAACTTATAAAAAGAGAGGTGCAACACGACGACTTCCAGGGGGATCAACCATCCTAGTACTACTCTCGCCCAAGCATACTTAACTACGGAGTTCTGATGGGATCCGGTGCATTAGTGCTGGTATGATCGCACATGTCATGTTTTGCGTGCTCAAAACCTCTATGCCTTTTGTAGCGCGCTAATTAATCACTTTTTATCCAAAACAGGCTGGAAAACTTAAAAAAGGAAAGGTACACCACGAGGACTTCCCAGGAGGTCACCAATCCTAGTACTACTCTCGCCCTACCACGCTTAACTACGGAGTTTAGATGGGATCCGGTGCATTAGTGCTGGTATGATCGCACCTGTCATGCTTTGCGTGGTCAAATCCTAAATGCTTTCTGTAGCGCGCTATTTAATCAGTTTTTATCCAAAACGGACTGGAAAAGTTACAAAAAGAGAGGTGCAACACGATAACTTCCCAGGAGGTCAACCATCCTAGTACTACTCTCGCCCAAGCACGCTTAACTGCGGAGTTCTGATGGGATCCGGTGCATTAGTGCTGGTTTGATCGAACCTATCATGTTTTGCGTGCTCAAATCCATTATGTTTTCTTTAGCGCGCTAATTAATAAGTTTTTATCCAAAACGGACTTGAAAACTTACAAAAAGTGAGGTGCAACACGAGGACTTTCCAGAAGGTCACCAATCCTAGTACTACTCTCGCCGAATCACGCTTAACTGCGGAGTTCTGATGGGATCCGATGCATTAGTGCTGGTATGATCGCACATGTCATGTTTTGCGTGCTCAAAACCTATATGCATTCTGTAACGCGCTAATTAATCACTTTTTATCCAAAACGGACTGGAAAACTTACAAAAAGAGAGGTGCAACACGAGGACTTCCCAGGAGGTCACCCATCCTAGTACTACTCTCGCCCATGCACGCTTGACTGCGGAGTTCTGATGGAATCCGGTGCATTAGTGCTGATATGATCGCACCTGTCATGTTTTGCGTACTCAAATCCATTATGCTTTCTTTAGCGCGCTAATTAATAAGTTTATATCCAAAACGGACTGGAAAACTTACAAAAAGAGAGGTGCAACACGATGACTTCCCAGGGGGTCAGCCATCCTAGTACTACTCTCGCCAAAGCAAGCTTAACTACGGAGTTCTGATGGGATCCGGTGCAGTAGTGCTAGTATGATCGCACATGTCATGTTTTGCGAGCTGAAAACCTCACATCCCAGTACTACTCTCGCCCTACCACGCTTAACTACGGAGTTTTGATGGGATCCGGTGCATTAGTGCTAGTATGATCGCACCTATCATGTTTTGCGTGCTCAAATCCTATATGCTTTCTGTAGCGCGCTATTTAATCAGTTTTTATCCAAAACGAACTGGAAAAGTTACAAAAAGAGAGGTGCAACACGAGGAATTCCCAGGAGGTCACCCATCCTAGTACTACTCTCGCCGAACAACGCTTAATTGCGTAGTTCTGATGGGATCCGGTACATTAGTGCTGGTATGATCGCACCTGTCATGTTTTGCGTGCTCATAACCTATATGCCTTCTGTAGGGCCCTAATTAATCACTTTTTATCCAAAACGGACTGGAAAACCTACAAAAAGAGAGGTGCAACACGAGGACTTTCCAGGAGGTCACCCATCCTAGTACTACTCTCGCCGAACAACGCTTAACTGCGGAGTTCTGATGGGATCCAGTGCATTAGTGCTGGTATGATCGCACCTGTCATGTTTTGCGTGCTCAAAACCTATAGGCTTTCTATAGCGCGCTAATTAATCACTTTTTATCCAAAACGGACTGGAAAACTTTCAAAAAGAGAGGTTCAACACGAGGACTTCCCAGGACGTCACCCAACCTAGTACTACTCTCGCCCAAGAACGCTTAACTACGGAGTTCTGATGTGATCCGGTGCATTAGTGCTGGTAGGATCGCACTTGTCATGTTTAGCGTGCTCAAATCCTGTATGCTTTCTGTAGCCCGATAATTAATAAGTTTTTATCCAAAACGGACTGGAAAACATAAAAAAATAGAGGTGCAACACGAAGACTTCCCAAGAGGTCACCCATCCTAGTACTACTCTTGGCCAAGCACGCTTAACTGCGGAGTGCATTAGTGCTGGTATGATCCAACCTGTCATATTTTGCGTGCTCAAAACCGATATGCTTTCTATAGCGTGCTAATTAATCACTTTTTATCCAAAACGGACTGGAAAACTTACAAAAAGTGAGGTTTAACAAGAGGACTTCCCAGAAGGTCACCCAACCTAGTACTTCTCTCGCCCAAGCACGCTTAACTTCGGAGTTCTGATGGAATGCGTTGCATTAGTGACGATATGATCGCAACTATTATGTTTTGCGTGCTCAAATCCTGTATGCTTTCTGTAACACGCTAATTAATAAGTTTTTATCCAAAACGGACTGGAAAACTTTCAAAAAGAGAGGTGCAACACGAGGACTTCCCAAGAGGTCACCCATCCTAGTACTACTCTCGCCCAAGCACGCTTAACTACGTAGTTCTGATGGAATCCGATGCATTAGTAACGGTAAGATCGGAACTGTCATGTTTTGCGTGCTCAAATCCTGTATGCTTTCTGTAGTGCGCTAATTACTAAGTTTTTATCCAAACGGACTGGAAAACGTACAAAAAGAGAGGTGCAACACGAGGACTTCCCAGGAGGTCACCCATCCTAGTACTACTCTCGCACAAGCACGCTTGACTGCGAATTTCTGATGGGATCCGGTGCATTAGTGCTGGTATGATCGCACCTGTCATGTTTTGCGTGCTCAAATCCATTATGCTTTCTTTAGCGCGCTAATTAATAACTTTTTATCCAAAACGGACTGGAAAACTTACAAAAAGAGTGGTGCAACACGAAGACTTCCCAAAAGGTCACCAATCCTAGTACTACTCTCGCCGAAGCACACTTAACAGCAGAGTTCTGATGGGATCCGATGCATTAGTGCACACGAGGACTTCCCAGGAGGTCACCCATCCAAGTACTACTCTCGCCAAAGCACGCTTAACTGCGGAGTGCATTAGTGCTGGTATGATCGCACTTGTCATGTTTTGTGTGCTCAAAACCTATATGCTTTCTATAGCGCGTTAATTAATCACTTTTTATCCAAAACGGACTGGAAAACTTACAAAATGAGAGGTGCAACACGAGGACATCCCAGGAGGTCACCCATCCTAGTACTACTCTCGCCCAAGAATGCTTAACTGCGGAGTTCTGATGGGATTCGGTGCATTAGTGCTGGTATGATCGCACCCCTCATGTATTGCGTGCACAAATCCTGTATGCTCTCTTTAGCGTGCTAATTAATAAGTTTTTATCCAAAACGGACTGGAAAACTTACAAAAAGAGAGGTGCAACACAAGGACATTCCAGGAGGTCACCCATCCTAGTACTGCTCTCGCCGAACAACGCTTAACTTCGGAGTTCTGATGGGATCCGGTACATTATTGCTGGTATGATCGCACCTGTCATGTTTTGCGTGCTCATAACCTATATGCCTTCTGTAGGGCCCTAATTAATCACTTTTTATCCAAAACGGACTGGAAAACTTACAAAAAGAGAGGTGCAACTCGAGGACTTTCCAGGAGGTCACCCATCCTAGTACTACTCTCGCCGAACAACGCTTAACTGCGGAGTTCTGATGGGATCCAGTGCATTAGTGCTGGTATGATCGCACCTGTCATGTTTTGCGTGCTCAAAACCTATATGCTTTCTATAGCGCGCTAATTAATCACTTTTTATCCAAAACGGACTGGAAAACTTTCAAAAAGAGAGGTTCAACACGAGGACTTCCCAGGACGTCACCCAACCTAGTACTACTCTCGCCCAAGAACGCTTAACTACGGAGTTCTGATGTGATCCGGTGCATTAGTGCTGGTAGGATCGCACTTGTCATGTTTAGCGTGCTCAAATCCTGTATGCTTTCTGTAGCCCGATAATTAATAAGTTTTTATCCAAAACGGACTGGAAAACATAAAAAATTAGAGGTGCAACACGAAGACTTCCCAAGAGGTCACCCATCCTAGTACTACTCTTGGCCAAGCACGCTTAACTGCGGAGTGCATTAGTGCTGGTATGATCCAACCTGTCATATTTTGCGTGCTCAAAACTGATATGCTTTCTATAGCGTGCTAATTAATCACTTTTTATCCAAAACGGACTGGAAAACTTACAAAAAGAGAGGTTTAACAAGAGGACTTCCCAGAAGGTCACCCAACCTAGTACTTCTCTCGCCCAAGCACGCTTAACTTCGGAGTTCTGATGGAATGCGTTGCATTAGTGACGATATGATCGCAACTGTTATGTTTTGCGTGCTCAAATCCTGTATGCTTTCTGTAACACGCTAATTAATAAGTTTTTATCCAAAACGGACTGGAAAACTTTCAAAAAGAGAGGTGCAACACGAGGACTTCCCAAGAGGTCACCCATCCTAGTACTACTCTCGCCCAAGCACGCTTAACTACGTAGTTCTGATGGAATCCGATGCATTAGTAACGGTAAGATCGCAACTGTCATGTTTTGCGTGCTCAAATCCTGTATGCTTTCTGTAGTGCGCTAATTACTAAGTTTTTATCCAAACGGACTGGAAAACTTACAAAAAGAGAGGTGCAACACGAGGATTTCCCAGGAGGTCACCAATCCTAATACTAATGTCGCCCAAGCATGCTTAAATGCGGAGTTCTGATGGGATCCTGTGCATTAGTGCTGGTAAGATCGCACCTGTCATGTTTTGCGTGCTCAAATCCTGTATGCTTTCTGTAGCATGCTAATTAATAAGTTTTTATCCAAAACCGACTGGAAAACTTACAAAAAGAGAGGTGCAACACGAGGACTTTCCAGGAGGTCACCAATCCTAGTACTACTCTCGCCGAAGCACACTTAACGGCGGACTTTTGCTGGGATCCGATGCATTAGTGCAAACGAGGACTTCCCAGGAGGTCACCCATCCTAGTACTACTCTCGCCAAAGCACGCTTAACTGCGGAGTGCATTAGTGCTGGTATGATCGCACTTGTCATGTTTTGTGTGCTCAAAACCTATATGCTTTCTATAGCGCGTTAATTAATCACTTTTTATCCAAAACGGACTGGAAAACTTACAAAATGAGACGTGCAACACGAGGACATCCCAGGAGGTCACCTATCCTAGTACTACTCTCGCCCAAGAATGCTTAACTGCGGAGTTCTGATGGGATCCGGTGCATTAGTGCTGGTATGATCGCACCCCTCATGTATTGCGTGCACATATCCTGTATGCTCTCTTTAGCGTGCTAATTAATAAGTTTTTATCCAAAACGGAATGGAAAACTTACAAAAAGAGAGGTGCAACACAAGAACATTCCAGGAGGTCACCCATCCTAATACTACTCTCGCCGAACAACGCTTAACTGCGGAGTTCTGATGGGATCCGGTACATTAGTGCTGGTATGATCGCACATGTCATGTTTTTCGTGCTCAAATCCATTATGCTTTCTTTAGCGCATAATTAATAAGTTTTATCCAAAACAGATTGGAAAACTTACAAAAAGAGAAGTGCAACACGAGGACTTTCCAGGAGGTCACCCATCCTAGTACTACTCTAGTCGAACAACGCTTAACTGCGGAGTTCTGATGGGATCCGGTGCATTAGTGCTGGTATGATCGCACCTGTCATGTTTTGCGTGCTCAAAACCTATATGCCTTCTGTAGGGCGCTAATTAATCACTTTTTATCCAAAACGGACTGGAAAACTTACAAAAAGAGAGGTGCAACACGAGGACTTCACAGGAGGTCACCCATCCTAGTACTACTCTCGCCCAAGAACACTTAACTACAGAGTTCTGATGGTATCCGGTGCAGTAGTGGTGGTATGATCGCACCTGTCATGTTTTGCGTACTCAAATCCTGTATTCTTTCTGTAGCTCGCTAATTAATCAGTTTTTATCCAAAACAGACTGGAAAACTTACAAAAAGAGAGGTGCAACACGAGGAATTTCAAGGAGGTCACTCATCCTAGTACTACTCTCGCCCAAGCACGCTTAACTTCGGTGTTCTGATGGGATCCAGTGCGTTAGTGCTGGTATGATCGCACTTGTCATGTTTTGCGTGCTCAAAGCCATTATGCTTTCTTTAGCGCGCTAATTAATCACTTTTTATCCAAAACGGACTGGATAACTTACAAAAAGAGAGGTGCAACACGAGGACTTCCCAGGAGGTCACAAATCCTAGTACTACGCTTGCCCATGCACGCTTAACTGCGGAGTGCATTAGTGCTGGTATGATCGCACCTGTCATGTTTTGCGTGCTCAAAACCTATATGTCTTCTGTAGCGCGCTAATTAATCAATTTTTATCCAAAACGGACTGGAAAACTTACAAAAAGAGAGGTAGGACTTCCCAGGAGGTCACCCATCCTAGTACTATTAATCAGTTTTTATCCAAAACGGACTGGAAAACTTACAACTTCCCAGGAAGTCACCCATCCTAGTACTACTTTCGCCCAAGCACGCTTAACTACGGAGTTTTGATGGGATCCGGTGCATTAGTGCTAGTATGATCGCACCTGTCATGTTTTGCGTGCTCAAATCCTGTATGTTTTCTGTAGCGCGCTAATTAATAAGTTTTTATCCAAAACGGACTTGAAAACTTAGAAAAAGAGAGGTGCAACACGATGATTTCCCAGGAGGTCACCCATCCTAGTACTACTCTCGCCCAAGCAAGCTTAAATACGGAGTTCTGATGGGATCCGATGCATTAGTGCTGGTAAGATCGCACCTGTCATGTTTTGCGTGCTCAAAACCTATATGCCTTCTGTAGCGCGCTAATTAATCACTTTTTATCAAAAACGGACTGGAAAACTTACAAAAAGAGAGGTGCAACACGAGGACATTCCAGGAGGTCACTCATCCTAGTACTACTCTCGCCCAAGCACGCTTAACTACGGAGTTCTTATAGGATCCGGTGCATTAGTGTTGGTATGATCGCACCTGTCATGTTTTGCGTGCTCAAATCCTGTATGCTTTCTGTAGCGCGCTAATTAATCACTTTTTATCAAAAACGGACTGGAAAACTTACAAAAAGAGAGGTGCAACACGAGGACATTCCAGGAGGTCACTCATCCTAGTACTACTCTCGCCCAAGCACGCTTAACTACGGAGTTCTTATAGGATCCGGTGCATTAGTGTTGGTATGATCGCACCTGTCATGTTTTGCGTGCTCAAATCCTATATGCTTTCTGTAGCACGTTAATTAATCAGTTTTTATCCAAAACGGAGAGAAAAACTGACAAAAAGAGAAGTGCAACACGAGGACTTCCTAGGAATTCACCAATCCTAGTACTACTCACGCCCAAGCACGATTGACAACAGTGTTCTGATGGGATCCAATGCATTAGTGTTGGTATGATCACACCTGTCTTGTTTTGCGTGCTCAAATCTTATATGCTTTCTGTAGCGCGCTAATTAATCAGTTTTTATCCAAAATGGACAGGAAAACTTACAAAAAGAGAGGTGCAACACGAGGACTGTGATCCGGTGCATTAGTGCTGGTATGATTGCACCTGTCATGTTTTGCGTGCTCAAGTCCTATATGCTTTCCGTAGCGTTCTAGTTAATCAGTTTTTATCCATAACGGACTGGAAAGCTTACAAAAAGAGAGGTGCAACACGAGGACTGTGATCCGGTGCATTAGTGCTGGTATGATCGCACTTGTCATGTTTTGCGTGCTCAAGTCCTATATGCTTTCTGTAGCTTGCTAGTTAATCAAATTTTATCCAAAACGGACTGGAAAACTTACAAAAAGAGAGGTGCAACACGATGGAGGTCACCCATCCAAGTACTACTCTCGCCCAAGCACGCTTATCTGCGGAGTTCTGATCGGATCCGGTGCTTTCTGTAGCGCGCTAATTAATCAGTTTTTATACAAAACGGAGTGGAAAACATACAAAAAGAGAGGTGCAACACGAGGACTTCCCAGGAGGTCTCCCATCCTTGTACTACTGTCGCCCAAGCACGTTTAACTGCGGATTTCTAATGGGATCCGGTGCAATAGTGCTGGTATGATCGCAACTGTCATGTTTTGCGTGCTCAAGTCCTATATGCATTCTGTAGCACGCTAGTTAATCAGTTTTTATCCAAAACGGGCTGGAAATCTTACAAAAAGAGAGGTGCAACACGAGGACTTTCCAGGAGGTCACCCATCCTAGTACTACTCTCGCCCAAGCACGCTTATCTGCGGAGTTCTGATGTGATCCAATGCATAAGTGCTGGTATGATCGCACCTGTCATGTTTTGCGTGCTCAAATCCTATATGCTTTTTCTAGAGCGCTAATTAATCAGTTTTTATCCAAAACGGTATGGAAAATTTACAAAAAGAGAGGTGCAACACGAGGACTTCCCAAGAGATCACCCATCCAAGTACTACTCAAGGCCAAGCACGCTTAACTGCAGAGTTCTAATGGGGTCCGGTGCATTAGTACTGTCATGTTTTGAGTGCTAAAATCCTATATGCATTCTGTAGCGCGCTAATTAATCAGTTTTAATCCAAAACTGACTGGAAAACTTACAAAAAGTGAGGTGCAACACGAGGACTTCCCAGGAGGTCACCCATCCTTGTACTACTCTCGCCCAAGCATGCTTAACTGCGGAGTTCTGATGGGATCCGGTGCATTTGTGCTCGTATGATCGCACCTGTCATGTTTTGCGTGCTCAAATCCTATATGCTTTCTGCAGCGCGCTAATTAATAAGTTTTTATCAAAAACGGACTGGAAAACTTACAAAAAGAGAGGTGCAACATGAGGACTTCCGAGTAGGTCACCCATCCTAGTACTACTCTCGCCCAAGCACTCTTAGCTGCGGAGTTCTGATGGGATCCGGTGCATTAGTGCTGGTATCATCGCACCTTTCATGTTTTGCGTGCTCAAATCCTATATGCTTTCTGAAGCGCGCTAATTAATCAGTTTTTATCCAAAACAAACTGGAAAAGTTACAAAAATAGAGATGCAACACGAGGACTTCCCAGGAGGCCACCCATCCTAGTACTACTCTCGCCCAAGTTCGCTTCACTGCGGTGTTCTAATGGGATCCGGTGCATTAGTGCTGGTATGATCGCACCTGTCATGTTTTGCGTGCTCGCATCCTGTATGCTTTCTATAGCGCGCTATTTAATCAGTTTTTATCCAAAACGGACAGGAAAAGTTACAAAAAGAGAGGTGTAACACGAGGTCACCCATCCTTGTACTACTCTCGCCCTACCACGCTTAACTACGGAGTTTGGATGGGATCTGGTGCATTAGTGCTGGTATGATCGCACCTTTCATGTTTTGCGTACTCAAATCTTATATGCCTTCTGTAGCGTGCTAATTAATCACTTTTTATCCAAAACGGATTGGAAAACTTATAAAAAGAGAGGTGCAACACGAGGACTTTCCAAGAGGTCACCCATCCTAGTACTACTCTCGCCGAACAACGCTTAACTGCGGAGTTTTGATGGGATCCAGTGCATTAGTGCTGGTATGATCGCACCTGTCATGTTTTGCGTGCTCAAAACCTATATGCCATCTGTAGCGCGCTAATTAATCACTTTTTATCCAAAACGGACTGGAAAACTTACTAAAAGAGAGGTGCAACACGAGGACTTCCCAGGAGGTCACCCATCCTAGTACTACTCTCGCCCGACCACGCTTAACTGCGGAGTTCTGATGGGATCCGGTGCATTAGTGCTGGTATGATCGCACCTGTCATGTTTTGAGTGCTCAAATCCTGTATGCATTCTGTAGCATGCTAATTAATAAGTTTTTATCTAAAACGGACTAGAAAACTTAAAAAAATAGAGGTGCAAGACGAGGACTTCCCAGGAGGTCACCCATCCTAGTACTACTCTTGCCCATGCACGCTTAATTGCGGAGTGCATTAGTGCTGGTATGATCGCACCTGTCATGTTTTGCGTGCTCAAAACCTATATGCTATCTATAGCGCGCTAATTAATCACTTTTTATCCAAAACGGACTGGAAAACTTACAAAAAGAGAGGTGCAACACAAGGACTTCCCTAGAGGTCACCCTACCTAGTACTACTCTCGCCCAAGCACGCTTAACTATGGTGTTCTGATGGAATCCGGTGCATTAGTGACGGTATGATCGTAACTATCATGTTTTGCGTGCTCAAATCCATTATGCTTTCTGTCGCGCGCTAATTAATAAGTTTTAATCCAAATCGGACTGGAAAACTTACAAAAAGAGAGGTGCAACACAAGGTCTTCCCAGGAAGTCACCCATCCAAGTACTACTCTCGCCCAAGCACGCTTTACTACGGAGTTCTGATGGGATTTGGTGCATAAGTTCTGGTATGATCAAACTTGTCATGTTTTGCGTGCTCAAATCCTGTATGCTTTCTGAAGCGCGCTAATTAATAAGTTTTTATCCAAAACGGACTGGAAAACTTACAAAAAGAGAGGTGCAACACGAGGACTTCCCAGGAGGTCACCCATCCTAGTACTACTCTCGCCCAAGCACGCTTATCTGCGGAGTTCTGATGGGATCTGGTGATTAGTGCTGGTATGATCGCACCTGTCATGTTTTGCGTGCGCAAGTCCTATATCCTTTCTGTATCGCACTAATTAATAAGTTTTTATCCAAAACGGACTGGAAAACTTACAAAAAGAGTGGTGCAACACAAGGATTGGGATCCGGTGCAGTAACGCTGGTATGATCGCACCTGTCATGTTTTGCGTGCTCAAGTCCTATATGCTTTCTGTAGCGCGCTAGTTAATCAGTTTTTAACCAAAACGGACTGGAAAACTTACAAAAAGAGAGGTGCAACACGAGGACTTCCCAGGAGGTCACCCATCCTAGTACTACTCTCGCCCAAGCACGCTTATCTCCGGAGTTCTGATGGGATCCGGTGCATTAGTCCTGGTATGATCGCACCTGTCATGTTTTGCGTGCTCATATGCTATATGCTTTCTGTAGCGCGCTAATTAATCAGTTTTTATCCAAAACGGACTGGAAAATTTACAAAAAGAGTGGTGCAACACGGGGACTTCCCAGGAGGTCTCCCATCCTTGTACTACTGTCGCCCAAGCACGTTTAACTGCGGATTTCTAATGGGATCCGGTGCAATAGTGCTGGTATGATCGCAACTGTCATGTTTTGCGTGCTCAAGTCCTATATGCTTTCTGTAGCACGCTAGTTAATCAGTTTTTATCCAAAACGGGCTGGAAAACATACAAAAAGAGAGGTGCAACACGAGGACTTTCCAGGAGGTCACCCATCCTAGTACTACTCTCGCCCAAGCACGCTTATCTGCGGAGTTCTAATGTGATCCAATGCATAAGTGCTGGTATGATCGCACCTGTCATGTTTTGCGTGCTCAAATCCTATATGCTTTTTGTAGAGCGCTAATTAATCAGTTTTTATCCAAAACGGACTGGAAAATTTACAAAAAGAGAGGTGCAACACGAGGACTTCCCAAGAGATCACCCATCCAAGTACTACTCAAGGCCAAGCACGCTTAACTGCAGAGTTCTAATTGGGTCTGGTGCATTAGTACTGTCATGTTTTGAGTGCTAAAATCCTATATGCTTTCTGTAGCGCGTTAATTAATCAGTTTTAATCCAAAACTGACTGGAAAACTTACAAAAAGTGAGGTGCAACACGAGGACTTCCCAGGAGGTCACCCATCCTAGTACTACTCTCGCCCAAGCATCCTTAACTGCGGAGTTCTGATGGGATCCGGTGCATTAGTGCTCGTATGATCGCACCTGTCATGTTTTGCGTGCTCAAGTCCTATATGCTTTCTGCAGCGCGCTAATTAATAAGTTTTTATCAAAAACGGACTGGAAAACTTACAAAAAGAGAGGTGCAACACGAGGACTTCCGAGTAGGTCACCCATCCTAGTACTACTCTCGCCCAAGCACGCTTAGCTGCGGAGTACTGATGGGATCCGGTGCATTAGTGCTGGTATCATTGCACCTTTTAATGTTTTGCGTGCTCAAATCCTATATGCTTTCTTAAGCGCGCTAATTAATCAGTTTTTATCCAAAACTGACTGGAAAAGTTACAAAAATAGAGATGCAACACGAGGACTTCCCAGGAGGCCACCCATCCTAGTACTACTCTCGCCCAAGTTCGCTTAACTGCGGTGTTCTAATGGGATCCGGTGCATTAGTGCTGGTATGATCGCACCTGTCATGTTTTGCATGCTCACATCCTGTATGCTTTCAATAGCGCGCTATTTAATCAGTTTTTATCCAAAACGGACAGGAAAAGTTACAAAAAGAGAGGTGCAACACGAGGACTTCCCAGGAGGTCACCCATCCTAGTACTATTCTCGCCCAAGCACGCTTATCTGTGGAGTTCTGATGGGATCCGGTGCATTAGTGCTGGTATGATCGCACCTGTCATGTTTTGCGTGCTCATATCCTATATGCTTTCTGTAGCGCGCTAATTAATCAGTTTTTATCCAAAACGGACTGGAAAATTTACAAAAAGAGTGGTGCAACACGGGGACTTCCCAGGAGGTCTCCCATTCTAGTACTACTCTCGCCCAAGCACGTTTAACTGCGGATTTCTAATGGGATCCGGTGCAATAGTGCTGGTATGATCGCAACTGTCATGTTTTGCGTGCTCAAGTCCTATATGCTTTCTGTACCACGCTAGTTAATCAGTTTTTATCCAAAACGGGCTTGAAAACTTACAAAAAGAGAGGTGCAATACGAGGACTTTCCAGGAGGTCACCCATCCTAGTACTACTCTCGCCCAAGCACGCTTATCTGCGGAGTTCTGATGGGATCTGATGCATTAGTGCTGGTATGATCACACCTGTCATGTTTTGCATGCTCAAATCCTATATGCTTTCTGTACAATGCTAATTAATCAATTTTTATCCAAAACAGACTGGAAAACTTACAAAGAGAGAGGTGCAACACGAGGACTTCCCAGGAGATCACCCATCCTAGTACTACTCACGCCCAAGCGTGCTTAACTGTGGAGTTCTGATGGGATCCAGTGCATTAATGCTGGTATGATCGCACCAGTCATCTTTTGTGTGCTCAAGTCCTATATGCTTTCTGTAGCGCGCTAGTTAATCAGTTTTTATCCAAAACGGGCTAGAAAACTTACAAAAAGAGAGGTGCAACACGAGGACTTCCCAGGAAGGCACCCATCCTAGTACTACTCTCGCCCAAGCACGCTTAATTGTGTAGTTCTGATGGGATCCGGTGCATTACTGCTGGTATGATCGCACCTATCATGTTTTGCGTGCTCAAGTCCTATATGCTTTCTGTAGCGCGCTACTTAATCAGTTTTTATCCAAAACTGGCTGGAAAACTTACAAAAAGAGAGGTGCAACACGAGGACTTCCCAGGAGGTCACCCATCCTAGTACTACTCTATCCCAAGCACGCTTGTCTGCGGATTTCTTATCGGATCCGGTGCATTAGTGTTGGTATGATCACACCTGTCATGTCTTGCGTGCTCAAATCCTCTATGCTTTCTGTAGCGCGCTAATTAATCAGTTCTTTTCCAAAACGAACTGGAAAAGTTACAAAAAGAGAGGTGCAACACGAGGACTTCGCAAGAGGTCACCCATCCTTGTACAACTCTCGACCAAGCACACTTAACTGCGGAGTGCATTAGTGCTGGTATGATCGCAACTTTCATGTTTTGCGTGCTCAAATCCTATATGTTTTCTGTAGCATGCTAGTTAATCAATTCTTATCCAAAACGGGCTAGTAAACTTACAAAAAGAGAGGTGCAACACGAGGACTTCCCTGGAGGTCACCCATCCTAGTACTAATCTCGCCCAAGCACGCTTATCTGCGTAGTTCTGATGGGATCCGGTGCATTACTGCTGGTATGATCGCACCTGTCATGTTTTGCGTGCTCAAGTCTTATATGCTTTCTGTAACGCGCTAGTTAATAAGTTTTTATCCAAAACTCGCTAGAAAACTTTCAAAAAGAGAGGTGCAACACGAGGTCTTCCCAGGAGGGCATCCATCCTAGTACTACTCTCGCCCAAGCACGCTTAACTGCGGAGTTCTGATGGGATCCAATGCATTAGTGCTGGTATGATCGCACCTGTCATGTTTTGCATGCTCAAATCCTATATGCTCTCTGTACAATGTTAATTAATCAATTTTTATCCAAAACAGACTGGAAAACATACAAAGAGAGAGGTGCACCACGAGGACTTCCTAGGAGATCACCCATCCTAGTACTACTCTCGCCCAAGCACGCTTAACTTCAGAGTTCTGATGGGATCCGGTGCATTAGTGCTGGTATGATCGCACCTGTCAAGATTTGCGTGCTCAAATCCTATATGCTTTCTGTAGCGCGCTAGTTAATTAGTTTTTATCCAAAACTGGCTGGAAAACTTTTAAAAAGAGAGGTGCAACACGAGGACTTTCCAGGAGGGCACCCAACCTTGTACTACTCTCGCCCAAGCACGCTTAATTGTGGAGTTCTGATGGGATCCGGTGCATTACTGCTGGTATGATCGCACCTGTCATGTTTTGCGTGCTCAAATCCTATATGCTTTCTGTAGCGCGTTAATTAATCAGTTTTTATCCAAAACGGACTGGAAAACTTACAAAAACAGAGGTGCAACACGAGGACTTCCAAGGAGATCACCCATCCTAGTACTACTCTCGCCCAAGCACGCTTATCTGCGTAGTTCTGATGGTATCCGGTGCATTACTGCTGGTATGATCGCACCTGTCATGTTTTGCGTGCTCAAATCCTATATGCTTTCTGTAGCCCGCTAGTTAATCAGTTTTTATCCAAAACGGACTGGAAAACTTACAAAAAGAGAGGTGCAACACGAGGACTTCCCAGGAGATCACCCATCCTAGTACTACTCTCGCCCAAGCACGCTTGTCTGCGTAGTTCTGATGGTATCCGGTGCATTACTGCTGGTATGATCGCACCTGTCATGTTTTGCGTGCTCAAGTCCTATATGCTTTCTGTAGAACGCTAATTAATCAATTTTTATCAAAAACGGACTGGAAAACATACAAAGAGAGAGGTGCAACACGAGGACTTCCCAGGAGATCACCCATCCTAGTACTACCCACGTCCAAGCACGCTTAACTGCGGAGTTCTGATGGGATCCAGTGCATTAGTGCTGGTATGATCACACCTGTCATGTTTTGCGTGCTCAAATCCTATATGCTTCCTGTAGCGCGCTAGTTAATTAGTTTTTATCCAAAACGGGCATGAAAACTTACAAAAAGACAGGTGCAACACGAGGACTTCCCAGAAGGTAAGTCATCCTAGTACTACTCTCGCCCAAGCACGCTTAACTGCGGAGTTCTGATGGTATCCGGTGCATTAGTGTTGGTATGATCGCACCAGTCATGTTTTGCGTGCTCAAATCCTATATGGTTTCTGTAGCACGCTAATTAATCAAATTTTATCCAAAACGGACTGGAAAACTTACAAAAAAAGAGGTGCAACACGAGGACTTCCCAGGAGATCACCCATCGTAGTACTACTCACGCCCAAGCACGCTTAACTGCGGAGTTCTGATGGGATCCAGTGCATTAGTGCTGGTATGATCGCACCTGTCTTGTTTTGTGTGCTCAAATCCTATATGCTTTCTGTAGCACGCTAGTTAATCAGTTTTTATCCAAAACGGGCTGGAAAACTTACAAAAATAGAGGTGCAACACGAGGACTTCCCAGGAGATGGGATCCGGTGCATTAGTGCTGGTATGATCGCACCTGTCATGTTTTACGCGCTCAAATCCTATATGCTTTCTGTTGCGCGCTAATTAATAAGTTTTTATCCAAAACGGACTGGAAAACTTTTAAAAAGAAAGGTGCAACACAAGGACTTCCAAGGAGATCACCCATCCCAGTACTACTCTCGCCCAAGCACGCTTTACTGCGGAGTTCTGAAGGGATCCAGTGCATTAGTGCTGGTATGGTCGCACCTGTCATGTTTTGCGTGCTCAAATCCTATACGCTTTCTGTAGCACGCTAGTTAATAAGTTTTTATCCAAAACGTATTGGAAAACTTACAAAAAGAGAGGTGCAACACGAGGACTGGGATCCGGTGCATTAGTGCTGGTATTATCGCACCTATCATGTTTTGCGTGCTCAAGTCCTATATGCTTTCTGTAGCGCGCTGGAAATCTTACAAAAAGAGAGCTGCAACACGAGGACTTCCCAGGAGGTCACCCATCCTAGTACTACTCTCGCCCAAGCTCGCTTATCTGCGGAGTTCTGATCGGATCCGGTGCATTAGTGCTGGTATGATCGCACCGGTCATGTTTTACGTGCTGAAACCCTATATGCTTTCTGTAGCGCGCTAATTAATCAGTTTTTATCCAAAACGGACTGAAAAACTTACAAAAAGAGAGGTGCAACATAAGGACTTCCTAGGAGGTCACCCATCCTAGTACTACTCTCGCCCAAGCACTCTTAACTGCGGAGTTCTGATGAGATCCGGTGCATAAGTGCTGGTATGATCACTCCTGTATTGTTTTGCGTGCTCAAGTCCTATATGCTTTCTGATGCGCGCTAGTTAATCAGTTTTTATCCCAAACGCACCGGAAAACTTACAAAAAGAGAGGTGCAACACGACGAATTCCCAAGAGGTCACCCATCCTAGTACTACTGTCGCCCAAGCACGCTTAACTGCGGAGTTCTGATGGGATCCGGTGTATAAGTGGTGTTATGATCGCAGCTGTCATGTTTTGCGTGCTCACATTCTATATGCTTTCTGTAGCGCGCTAATTAATCAGTTTTTATCAAAAACAGACTGGAAAATTTACAAAAAGAGCGCCCAAGCACACTTAACTGCGGAGTTCTGATGGGATCCGGTGCATTAGTGCTGGTATGATCGCATCTGTCGTGTTTTGCGTGCTCAAATCCTATATGCTTTTTGTAGCGCGCAAATTTATACGTTTTTATCCGAAACAGACTGGAAAACTTACAAAAAGAGAGGTGCAACACGAGGTCTTCCCAAGAGGTCACCCATCCTATTACTACTCTCGTCCAAGCACGCTTAACTGCGGAGATCTGATGGGATCCGGAGCATTATTGCTGGTATGATCGCACCTGTCATGTTTTGCGTGCTCAAATCCTATATGTTTACTGAAGCGCGCAAATTAATACGTTTTTATCAAAAATGGACTGGAAAACTAACAAAAAGAGAGGTGCACCACGAGGACCTCCCAGCAGAATACCCATCCAAGTACTACTCTCGCCCAAGCACGCTTAACTGCGAAGTTCTGATGGGATCCGGAGCATTACTACTGGTATGATCGCACCTGTCATGTTTTGCGTGCTCAAATCCTATATGCTTTCTGTAGCGCCCTAATTAATCAGTTTTTATCCAAAACGGACTGGAACACTTACCAAAAGAGAGGTGCAACACGAGGACTGGGATCCGGTGCATTAGTGCTGGTATGATCGCACCGGTAATGTTTTGCGTGCTCAAGTCATATATGCTTTTTGTAGCGCGCTAGTTAATCAGTTTTTATCCAAAACGAACTGGAAAACATACAAAAAGAGAGTTGCAACATGAGGACTTCTAAGGAGGTCACCCATCCTAGTACTACTCTCGCCCAAGCACGCTAATCTACGGAATTCTAATGGGATCCGGTGCATTAGTGCTGGTATGATCGCACCTGTCATGTTTTGCGTGCTCAAATCCTATATGCTTTCTGTAACACCCTAATTAATCAGTTTTTATCCAAAACGGACTGGAACACTTACAACAAGAGAGGTGCAACACGAGGACTTCCCAGGAGATTACGCATTCTAGTACTACTCACGGGCAAGCACGCTTAACTACGGAGTTCTGATGGGATCCGGTGCATTAGTGCTGGTATGATCGCATCTGTCATTTTTTGCGTGCTCAAATCCTAAATGCTTTCTGTAGCGCGCAAATTTATTAGCTTTTATCCAAAACGGACTGGAAAACTTACAAAAAGAGAGGGGCAACACAAGGATTTCCCAGGAGGTCACCCACCCTAGCTTAACTACGGAGTTCTGATGGGATCCGGTGCATTAGTGCTGGTATGATCGCATCTGTCATGTTTTGCGTGCTCAAATCCTATATGCTTTTTGTAGCGCGCAAATTTATACGTTTTTATCCGAAACAGACTGGAAAACTTACAAAAAGAGAGGTGCAACACGAGGTCTTCCCAAGAGGTCACCCATTCTATTACTACTCTCGTCCAAGCACGCTTAACTGCGGAGATCTGATGGGATCCGGAGCATTATTGCTGGTATGATCGCACCTGTCATGTTTTGCGTGCTCAAATCCTATATGTTTTTTGAAGCGCGCAAATTAATACGTTTTTATCCAAAATGGACTGGAAAACTAACAAAAAGAGAGGTCCACCACGAGGACCTCCCAGCAGAGTACCCATCCAAGTACTACTCTCGCCCAAGCACGCTTAACTGCGAAGTTCTGATGGGATCCGGAGCATTACTACTGGTATGATCGCACCTGTCATGTTTTGCGTGCTCAAATCCTATATGCTTTCTGTTGCGCCCTAATTAATCAGTTTTTATCCAAAACGGACTGGAACACTTACCAAAAGAGAGGTGCAACACGAGGACTAGGATCCGGTGCATTAGTGCTGGTATGATCGCACCGGTAATGTTTTGCGTGCTCAAGTCATATATGCTTTTTGTAGCGCGCTAGTTAATAAATTTTTATCTAAAACGAACTGGAAAACATACAAAAAGAGAGTTGCAACACGAGGACTTCCTAGGAGGTCACCCATCCTAGTACAACTCTCGCCCAAGCACGCTTAGCTGCGGAGTTCTGATGGTATCCGGTGCATTAGTGCTGGTATGATTCGGTTGTCATGTTCTGCTTGCTCAAATCCTATATGCTTTCTGTAGCACGCTAATTAATAAGTTTTTATACAAAACGGACTGGAAAACATACAAAAATAGAGGTGCAACACGAGGACTTCCTAGGAGATCACCCATACTAGTACTACTCACGCCCAAGCACGCTTAACTACAGTGTTCTGATGGGATCCAGTGCATTAGGGGTGGTATGATCGCACCTGTCATGTTTTCCGTGCTCAAATCCTATATGCTTTTTTTAGCGCGCTAGTTAATAAGTTTTTATCCAAAACGGACTCGAAAACTTACAAAAAGAGAGGTGCTACACGAGGACTGGGATCCGGTGTATTAGTGCAGGTATGATCGCACCTGTAATGTTTTGCGAGCTCAAGTCCTATATTCTTTTTGTAGCGCGCTAGTTTATCAGTTTTTATCCAAAACGGACTCGAAAACATACAAAAAGAGAGGTGCAACACGAGGACTTCCAAGGAGGTCACCCATCCTAGTACTACTCTCGCCCAAGCACGCTAATCTGCGGAGTTCTGATGGGATCCGGTGCATTATTGCTGGTATGATCGCACCGGTCATGTTTTGCGTGCTCAAATCCTATATGCTTTCTATAGCGCCCTAATTAATTAGTTTTTATCCAAAACGGACTGGAACACTTACAAAAAGAGAGGTGCAACACGAGGACTTCCCACGAGATCACCCATTCTAGTACTACTCACGCCCAAGCACGCTTAACTACGAAGTTCTGATGGGATCCGGTGCATTAGTGCTAGTATGATCGCAACTGTTATTTTTTGCGTGCTCAAATCCTATATGCTTTCTGTAACGCGCTAATTTATTACTTTTTATCCAAAAAGGACTGGAAAACTTACAAAAAGACAGGGGCAACACAAGGACTTCCCAGGAGGTTACCCATCCTAGTACTATGGTCGCCCACGCACGCTTAACTGCGGAGTTCTAATGGGATCCGGTGCATTAGTGCTGGTATAATCGCACCTGTCATGTTTTGTGTGCTCAAATCCTATATGCTTTCTGTAGCGCGCAAATTTATACGTTTTTATCCGAAACGGACTGGAAAACTTACAAAAAGAGAGGTGCAACACGAGGACTCCCCAAGAGGTCACCCATCCTAGTACTACTCTCGTCCAAGCACGCTTAAGTGCGGAGTTCTGATGAGATCCGGTGCATTAGTGTTGGTATGATCGCACCTATCATGTTTTGCGTGCTCAAATCCTGTATGCTTTCTGTAGCACGCTAATTATTAAGTTTTTATCCAAAATGGACTGGAAAACTTACAAAAAGAGAGGTGCAACACGAGGACTTCCAAGGAGGTCACCTGTCCTAGTACTACTCTCGCCCAAGCACGCTTAACTTCGGAGTTCTGATGGGATCCGGTGCATTAGTGCTGGTATGATCGCACCTGTCATGTTTTGCGTGCTCAAATCCTGTATGCTTTCTGTAGCGCGCTAACTAATAAGTTTTTATCCAAAACGGACTGGAAAACTTACAAAAAGAGAGGTGCAACACGAGGACTTCCCAGGAGGTCACCCATCCTATTACTACTCTCAAGCACGCTTAACTAAGGAGTTTAGACAGGTGCAACACGAGGACTTCCCAGGAGGTCACCCATCCTAGTACTACTCTCGCCCACGCATGCTTAACTACGGAGTTCCGACAGTTGCAACCAAGGACTTCCCAGGAGGTCACCCTTCCAAGTACTACTCTCGTCCAAGCACGCTTAACTACAGAGTTCCGATGGGATCTGGTGCATTACTGCTGGTATGATCGCACCTGTCAAGTTTTGCGTGCTCAATTCCTATATGCTTTCTGTAGCGCGCTAATTAATCAGTTTTTATCTAAAACGGACTGAAAATCTTACAAAAAGAGAGGTACAACACGAGGACTTCCCAGGAGGTCACCCATCCTAGTACTACTCTCGCCCAAGCACGCTTCTCGCCCAAACACGCTTAACTGCGGAATTCTGATGGGATCCGGTGCATTAGTGCTAGTATAATCGCACCTGTCATGTTTTGTGTGCTCAAAACCTAACTTACAAAAATAAATGTGCAACACGAGAACTTCCGAGGAGGTCACCCATCCTAGTACTACTATCGCCCAAGCACACTTAACTACGGAGTTCTGATGGGATCGGATGCATTAGTGCTGGTATGATCGCACCTATCATGTTTTGCGTACTCAAAACCTATATGCTTTCTGTAGCGCGCTAATTAATCAATTATTATCCAAAACGGACTGGAAAACTTACAACAAGCGAGGTGCAAAAAGAGGACTTCCCAGGAGTTCACCCATCCTAGTACTACTCTCGGCCAATCACGCTTATCTGCGGAGTTCTGATGGGATTCGGTGCATTAGTGCTGGTATGATCGCACCTGTCATGTTTTGCGTGCTCAAAACCTATTTGCTTTCTGTAGCGCGCTAATTATTCAGTTTTTATCCAAAACGGACAGGAAAATTTACAAAAATAGAGGTGCAACACGAGGACTTCCTAGGAGGTCATCAATCCTAGTACTACTGTCGCCCAAGTACGGTTAACTGCGGTGGTCTGATGGGAATCGGTGCATTAGTGCTGGAATGATCGCACCTATGATGTTTTGCGTGCTTAAGTCCTATATGCTTTCCATCCTAATACTACTCTCGCCCAAGCAAGCTTAACTGCAAAGTTCTGATGCGATCCGGTGCATTAGTGCTGGTATGATCGCACCTGTCATGTTTTGCGTGCTCACATCCTATATGCTTTTTGTAGCGCGCTAATTAATTAGTTTTAATCCAAAACGGATAGGAAAACTTACAAAAAGAAAGGTGCAACACGAGGACTTCCCAGGAGGTCACACATCAATTCATCCTGTATGCTTTTTGTAGCGCGCTAATTAATAAGTTTTTATCCAAAACGGACTGGAAAATTTATAAAAATAAAGGTGCAACACGAGGACTTCGCAGGAGGTCACCCATCCTAGTACTACTCTCGCCCAAGCACGCTTATCTACGGAGTTCTGATGGGATCCGGTGCATTAGTGATGGTATGATCGCACCTGCCATGTCTTGCGTGCTCAAAACCTATATGCCTTCTGTAGCGCGCAAATAAATCAATTTTTATCAAAAACGGACTGGAAAACTTACAAAAAGAGAGGTGCAACACGAGGACTTCCCAGGAGGTCACCCATCCTAGTACTACTCTCGCCCAACCACGCTTAACTACGGAGTTCTGATGGAATCCGGTGCAATAGTGACGGTATGATCGCAACAGTCATGTTTTGCGTGCTCAAATCCTATATGCTTTCTGTAGCGCGCTAATTAATAAGTTTTTATCCAAAACGGACTGGAAAACTTACAAAAAGAAAGGTGCAACACGAGGACTTCCCAGGTGGTCACCAATCCTAGTACTACTCTCGCCCAAGCACGCTTAACTACGGAGTTCTGATGGAATCCGAAGCATTAGTGACGGTATGATCGCAACTATCATGTTTTGCGTGCTCAAATCCTCTATGCTTTCTGTAGCACGCTAATTAATAAGTTTTTATCCAAAACGGACTGGAATACTTACAAAAAGAGAGGTGCAACACGAGGACTTCCAAGGAGGTCACCTGTCCTAGTACTACTCTCGCCCAAGCACGCTTAACTTCGGAGTTCTGATGGGATCCGGTGCATTAGTGCTGGTATGATCGCACCTGTCATGTTTTGCGTGCTCAAATCCTGTATGCTTTCTGTAGCGCGCTAACTAATAAGTTTTTATCCAAAACGGACTGGAAAACTTACAAAAAGAGAGGTGCAACACGAGGACTTCCCAGGAGGTCACCCATCCTATTACTACTCTCGCCCAAGCACGTTTATCTATGGAGTTCTGATGGGATCCGGTGCATTAGTGCTGGTATGATCGCACCTATCATGTTTTGCGTGATCAAAACCTATATGCCTTCTGTAGCGCGCTAATCAATCAATTTTTATCCAAAACGGACTGGAAAACTTACAAAAAGAGAGGTGCAACACGAGGACATCCCAGGAGGTCACCCATCCTAGTACTACTCTCGCCCAACCACGCTTAACTACAGAGTTCTGATGGGATCCGGTGCATTAGTGCTGATATCATCGCACCTGCCATGTCTTGGGTGCTCAAAAGCTATATGCCTTCTGTAGCACGCTAATTAATCAATTTTTATCCAAAACGGACTGGAAAACTTACAAAAAGAGAGGTGCAACACGAGGACTTCCAATGAGGTGACCTGTCCTAGTACAACTCTCGCCCAAGCACGCTTAACTGCGGAGTTCTGATGGGATCTGGTGCATTAGTGCTGGTATGATCGCACCTGTCATGTTTTGCGTGCTCAAATCCTGTATGCTTTCTGTAGCGCGCTAAACTTACAAAAAGAGAGGTGCAACACGAGGACTTCCCAGGAGATCAGCCATCCTAGTACTACTCTCACCTAAGCACGCTTAACTACAGAGTTCTCATGGGATCCGGTGCATTAGTGCTGGTATGATCGCACCTGCCATGTCTTGCGTGCTCAAAACCTATATGCCTTCTGTAGCGCGCTAATTTATCAATTTTTATCCAAAACGGACTAGAAAACTTACAAAAAGAGAGGTGCAACACGAGGACATCCTAGGAGGTGACCCATCCTAGTACTACTCTCGCTCAACCACGCTACACTACGGAGTTCTAATGGAATCTGGTGCATTAGTGCTGGTATGATCGCACCTGTCATCTTTTGCGTGCTCAAATCCTGTATGCTTTCTGTAGCGCGCTAAGTAATAAGTTTTTATCCAAAACGGACTGGAAAACATAAAAAAATAGAGGTGCAACACGAGGACTTCCCAGGAGGTCACCCTTCCTAGTACTACTCTCGCCCTACCACGCTTAACTACGGAGTTTTGATGGGATCCAGTGCATTAGTGCTGGTATGATCGCACCTATCATGTTTTGCGTGCTCAAATCCTATATGCTTTCTATAGCGCGCTATTTAATCAGTTTTTATCCAAAACGGACTGGAAAACATACAAAAAGAGAGGTGCAACACGAGGACTTCCCAAGAGGTCACCCATCCTAGTACTACTCTTGCCCAAGCAAGCTTAACTGCGGAGTGCATTAGTGTTGGTATGATCGCACCTGTCATGTTTTGCGTGGTCAAAACCTATATGCTTTCTATAGCGTGTTAATTAATCACTTTTTATCCCAAACGGACTGGAAAACTTAGAAAAAGAAAGGTGCAACACGAGGACTTCCCAGGAGGTCACCCATTCTAGTACTACTCTCGCCCAAGAATGCTTAACTACGGAGTTGCGATCCGGTGCATTAGTGCTCGTATGAGCGCACCTGTCATGTATTGCGTGCCCAAATCCTGTATGCTCTCTTTAGCGTGCTAATTAATAAGTTTTTTTCCAAAACGGACTGGAAAACTTACAAAAAGAGAGGTGCAACATGAGGACTTCCCAGGAGGTCAACCATCCTAGTACTACTCTCGCTCAAGCACACTAAACTACGGAGTTCTGAGGGAATCCTATGCATTAGTGACGGTATGATCGCAACTGTCATGTTTTGCGTGCTCAAATCCTGTATGCTTTCTGTAGCGCTCTAATTAATAAGTTTTTATCCAAAACGGACTGGAAAACTTACAAAAAGAGAGGTGCAAAACGAGGACTTCCGAAGAGGTCACCTATTCTAGTACTACTCTCGCCCAAGCACGATTAACTAGGGAGTTGTGATGGGATCCGGTGCATTAGTGCTGGTATGATCGCACCTGTCATTTTTGCGTGCTCAAATCCTGTATGCTTTCTGTAGCACGCTAATTAATAAGTTTTTATCCAAAACGGACTGGAAAACTTACAAAAAGAGAGGTGCAACACGAGGACTTTCTAGGAATTCACCAATCCTAGTACTACTCTCGCCGAAGCACGCTTAACTGCGGAGTTCTGATGGGATCAGATGCATTAGTGCTGGTATGATCGCACATGTCATGTTTTGCATGCTCAAATCCTGTATGCTTTCTGTAGCGCGCTAATTAATAAGTTTTTATCCAAAACGGACTGGAAAACTTAAAAAAATAGAGGTGCAATACGAGGACTTCCCAGGAGGTCACCCAACCTAGTACTACACTCACCCAAGCACGCTTAAGTATGGAGTTCTGATGGAATGCGGTGCATTAGTGACGGTATGATCGCAACTGTCATGTTTTGCGTGCTCAAATCCATTATCCTTTCTTTAGGGCGCTAATTAATAAGTTGTTATCCAAAACGGACTGGAAAACTTAAAAAAATAGAGATGCAATACGAGGACTTCCTTGGAGGTCACCAATCCTAGTACTACTCTTGCCCAAGCGCGCTTAACTGCGGAGTGCATTAGTGCTGTTATGATCGCACCTGTCATGTTTTCCGTGCTCAAAACCTATATGCTTTCAATAGCGCGCTAATTAATCAGTTTTTATCCAAAACGGACTGGAAAACTTACAAAAAGAGAGGTTCAACACGAGGACTTCCCAAAGGTCACCCATCCTAGTACTACTCTCGCCCAAGCACGCTTGACTGCGGATTTCTGATGGGATCCGGTGCATTAGTGCTGCTATGATCACACCTGTCATGTTTTGCGTGCTCAAATCCATTATGGTTTCTTTAGCGCGCTAATTAATAAGTTTTTGCCCAACCACGCTTGACTGCGGATTTCTGATGGGATCCGTTGCATTAGTGCTGGTATGATCGCACCTGTCATGTTTTGCGTGCTCAAATCCATTATGGTTTCTTTAGCGCGCTAATTAATAAGTTATTATCAAAAACGGACTGGAAAACTTACAAAAAGAGAGGTGCAACAAGAGGACTTTCAAGGAGGTCACCAATCCTAGTACTACTCTCGCCGAAGCACGCTTAACTACGGAGTTCTGATGGAATCCGGTGCATTGGTGCACACGAGGACTTCCTAGGAGGTCACCCATCCTAGTACTACTCTCACCCAAGCACGCTTAACTGCGGAGTTCTGATGGGATCTGGTGCGTTAGTGCTGGTATGATCGCACCTGTCATGTGTTGCGTGCTCAAAACCTATATGCTTTCAATAGCGCGCTAATTAATCACTTTTTATCCAAAACGGACTGGAAAACTAACAAAAAGAGAGGTTCAACACGAGGACTTCCCAAAGGTCACCCATCCTAGTACTACTCTCGCCCAAGCACGCTTGACTGCGGATTTCTGATGGGATCCGGTGCATTAGTGCTGGTATGATCGCACCTGTCATGTTTTGCGTGCTCAAATCCATTATGGTTTCTTTAGCGCGCTAATTAATAAGTTTTTATCCAAAACGGACTGGAAAACTTACAAAAAGAGAGGTGCAACACGAGGACTTTCCAGGAGGTCACCCATCCTAGTACTACTCTCGCCGAACAACGCTTAACTGCGGAGTTCTGATGCGGTCCGGTCCATTAGTGCTGGTATGATCGCACCTGTCATGTTTTGCGTGCTCAAAACCTATATGCCTTCTGTAGCGCGCTAATTAATCACTTTTTATCCAAAACGGACTGGAAAACTTACAAAAAGAGAGGTGCAACACGAGGACTGCCGAGGAGGTCACCAATACTAGTACTACTCTTGCCCAAGCACACTTAACTGCGGAGTGCATTAGTGCTGGCATGATCGCACCTGTCATGTTTTGTGTGCTCAAAACCTATATGCTTTCTATAGCGCGTTAATTAATCACTTTTTATCCAAAACGGACTGGAAAACTTACAAAAAGAGAGGTGCAACACGAGGACTTCCCAGGAGATCACCATCCTAGTACTACTCTCGCCCAAGAATGCTTAACTGCGAAGTTCTGATGGAATCCGGTGCATTAGTGCTGGTATGATCGCACCAGTCATGCATTGCGTCCACAAATCCTGTATGCTCTCTTTAGCGTGCTCATTAATAAGTTTTTATCCAAAACGGACTGGAAAACTTACAAAAATAGAGATGCAACAAGAGGACTTCCCTGGAGATCACCCATCCTAGTACTACTCTCGCCCAAGGACGCTTAACTACGGAGTTCTGATGGAATCCGGTGCATTAGTGACGGTATGATCCCAACTGTCATGTTTTGCGTGCTCAAATCCTGTAGGCTTTCTGTAGCATGCTAATTAATAAGTTTTTAACCAAAACGCACTGGAAAACTTACAAAAATAGAGGTGCAACACAAGGACTTCCCAGGAGGTCACCCATCCTAGTACTACTATCGCCCTACCCTGCTTAACTACGGAGTTTTAATGGAATCCGATGCATCAGTGCTAGTATGATCGCACCGGTCATGTTTTGCGTTCTTAAATCCTATATGCTTTCTGTAGCGCGCTATTTAATCAGTTTTTATCCAAAATGGTACTGGAAAAGTTACAAAAACAGAGGTGCAACACGAGGAATTCCCAGGAGGTCACCCATCCTAGTACTACTCTCGCCCAACCACGCTTAACTACGGAGTTCTGATTGAATCCGGTGCATTAGTGCTGGTATGATCACACCTGTCATGATTTGCGTGCTCAAATCCTGTATGCTTTCTGTAGCGCGCTAATTAATAAGTTTTTATCCAAAACGGTACTACTCTCGCCCAAGCACGCTTAACTTCGGAGTTTTGATGGGATCCGGTGCATTAGTGCTGGTATGATCGCACATGTCACATTTTGCGTGCTCAAATCCTGTATGCTTTCTGTAGCACACTAATTAATCAGTTTTTTTCCAATACAGACTGGAAAACTTACAAAAAGAGAGGTGCAACACGAGGACTTTCTAGGAGGTCACCAACCTTACAAAAAGAGAGGTGCAACACGAGGACTTCCAAGGAGGTCACCCATCCTAGTACTACTCTCGCCCTACCACGCTTAACTACGGAGTTTTGATGGGAACTGGTGCATTAGTGCTGGTATGATCGCACCCGTCATGTTTTGCGTGCTTAAATCCTACATGATTTCTGTATCGCGCTATTTAATCAGTTTTTATCCAAAACGAACTGGAAAAGTTACGAAAAGAGAGGTGCAACACGAGGAATTCCCAGGAGGTCACCCATCCTAGTACTACTCTTGCCCAAGCACGCTTAACTGCGGAGTGCAATAGTGCTAGTATGATCGCACCTGTCATGTTTTGCGTGCTCAAAACCTATATGCTTTCTATAGCGCGCTAATTAATCACTTATAATCCAAAACGGACTGGAAAACTTACAAAAAGAGAGGTGCAACACGACGACTTCCCAGGAGGTCACCGATCCTAGTACTACTCTTGCCCAAGCACGCTTAACTAGGGTGTTCTGATGGGATCCGGTGCATTAGTGCTGGTATGATCGCACCTGTCATGTTTTGCGTGCTCAAATCCTGTATGCTTTCTGTAGCACACTAATTAATTAGTTTTTATCCAATACGGACTGGAAAACTTACAAAAAGAGAGGTGCAACACGAGGACTTTCTAGGAGATCACCAATCCTAGTACTACCCTCGCCGAAGCCCGCTTAACTGCGGAGTTCTGACGGGATCCGATGCATTAGTGCTGGTATGATCGCACATGTCATGTTTTGCGTGCTCAAAACCTCTATGCCTTCTGTAGCGTGCTAATTAATCACTTTTGATCCAAAACGGACTGGAAAACTTACAAAAAGAGAGGTGCAACACGAGGACTTCCCAGGAGGTCACCCATCCTAGTAATACTATCGCCCAAGCCCGCTTAACTACGGAGTTCTGATGGGATCCGGTGCATTAGTGCTGGTATGATCGCACTTGTCATGTTTTGCGTGCTCAAATCCTGTATGCTTTCTGTAGCACACTAATTAATCAGTTTTTATCCAATACGGGCTGGAAAACTTACAAAAAGAGAGGTGCAACACGAGGGCTTTCTAGGAGGTCACCGATCCTAGTACTACTCTTGCCCAAGCACGCTTAACTAGGGTGTTCTGATGGGATCCGGTGCATTAGTGCTGGTATGATCGCACCTGTCATGTTTTGCGTGCTCAAATCCTGTATGCTTTCTGTAGCACACTAATTAATTAGTTTTTATACAATACGGACTGGAAAACTTACAAAAAGAGAGGTGCAACACGAGGACTTTCTAGGAGATCACCAATCCTAGTACTACCCTCGCCGAAGCACGCTTAACTGCGGAGTTCTGATGGGATCCGATGCATTAGTGCTGGTATGATCGCACATGTCATCTTTTGCGTGCTCAAAACCTCTATGCCTTCTGTAGCGCGCTAATTAATCACTTTTTATCCAAAACGAACTGGAAAACTTACAAAAAGAGAGCTGCAACACGAGGACTTCCCAGGAGGTCACCCATCCTAGTACTACTCTCGCCCAAGCCCGCTTAACTACGGAGTTCTGATGGGATCCGGTGCATTAGTGCTGGTATGATCGCACCTGTCATGATTTGCGTGCTCGAATCCTGTATGCTTTCTGTAGCGCGCTAATTAATCAGTTTTTATCCAAAACGGACTGGAAAATCTACAAAAAGAGAGGTGCAACACGAGGACTTTCTAGTAGGTCACCAATCCTAGTACTACTCTCGCCGAAGCACGCTTAACTGCGGAGTTCTGATGGGATCCGATGCATTCGTGCTGGTATGATCGCACATATCATGTTTTGCGTGCTCAAAACCTCTATGCATTCTGTAGCGCGCTAATTAATCACTTTTTATCCAAAACGGGATGGAAAACTTACAAAAAGATAGGTGCAACACGAGGACTTCCCAGGAGGTCACCCATCCTAGTACTACTATCGCCCAAGCACACTTCACTATGAAGTTCTGATGGGATCCGGTGCATTAGTGCTGGTATGATCGCACCTGTCATGTTTTGTGTGCTCAAACACTCTATGCCTTCTGATGTGCGCCAATTAATCACTTTTTAACCAAACCGTGCTGGAAAACTTACAAAAAGAGAGGTGCAACACGAGGACTTTCCAGGAGGTCACCAATCCTAGTACTACTCTCGCCGAAGCACGCTTAACCGTGGAGTTCTGATGGGATCCGATGCATTAGTGTTGGTATGATCGCACAAGTCATGTTTTGCGTGCTCAAAATCTCTATGTCTTCTGTAGCGCGCTTATTAATCATTTTTTATCCAAAACGGACTGGAAAACTTACAAAAAGAGAGGTGCAATACGAGGACATCCCAGGAGGTCACCCATCCTAGTACTACTCTCGCCCAAGCACGCTTAACTACGGAGTTCTGATGGGATCCGGTGCATTAGTGCTGGTATGATCGCACCTGTCATGTTTTGGTTGCTCAAATCCTGTTTGCTTTCTGTAGCACACTAATTAACAAGTTTTTATCCAATACGGACTGGAAAACTTACAAAAAGAGAGGTGCAACACGAGGACTTTCTAAGAGGTCACCAATCCAAGAACTACTCTCGCCGAAGCACGCTTAACTGCGGAGTTCTGATGGGATCCGATGCATTAGTGCTGGTATGATCGCACATGTCATGTTTTGCGTGCTCAAAACCTCTATGCCTTCTGTAGTGCGCTAATTAATCACTTTTTATCCAAAACGGACTGGAAAACTTACCAAAAGAGAGGTGCAACAGGAGGACTTCCCAGGAGGTCACCCATCCTAGTGCTACTCTCGCCCAACCACGCATAACTACGGAGTTCTGATGGAATCCGGTGCATTAGTGCTGGTATGATCGCACCTATCATGATTTGCGTGCTCAAATCCTGTATGCTTTCTGTAGCGCGCTAATTAATAAGTTTTAATCCAAAACGGACTGGAAAACTTAAAAAAATAGAGGTGCAACACAAGGACTCCAAGGAGGTCACCCAACCTAGTACTACTATCGCCCTACCCTGCTTAACTACGGAGTTTTGATGGAATCCGGTGCATCAGTGATAGTATGATCGCACCTGTCATGTTTTCCGTTCTCAAATCTTATATGCTTTCTGTAGCGCGCTATTTAATCAGTTTTTATCCAAAACGGACTAGAAAAGTTATAAAAAGAAAGGTGCAACACGAGGACTTTCTAGGAGATCACCAATCCTAGTACTACCCTCGCCGAAGCACGCAAAAAAGAGAGGTGCAACACGAGGACTTCCCAGGAGGTCACCCATCCTAGTAATACTATCGCCCAAGCCCGCTTAACTACGGAGTTCTGATGGGATCCGGTGCATTAGTGCTGGTATGATCGCACCTGTGATGTTTTGCGTGCTCAAATCCTGTATGCTTTCTGTAGCACACTAATTAATCAGTTTTTATCCAATACGGGCTGGAAAACTTACAAAAAGAGAGGTGCAACACGAGGGCTTTCTAGGAGGTCACCAATCCTTGTACTACTCTCGCCGAAGCACGCTTAACTGCGGAGTTCTGATGGAATCCGACGCATTAGTGCTGGTATGATCGCAAATGTCATATTTTACATGCTCAAAACCTCTATGCCTTCTGTAGCGCGCTAATTAATCACTTTTTATCCAAAACGAACTGGAAAACTTACAAAAAGAGAGCTGCAACACGAGGACTTCCCAGGAGGTCACCCATCCTAGTACTACTCTCGCCCAACCACGCTTAACTACGGAGTTCTGATGGAATCCGGTGCATTAGTGCTAGTATGATCGCACCTGTCATGATTTGCGTGCTCGAATCCTGTATGCTTTCTGTAGCGCGCTAATTAATCAGTTTTTATCCAAAACGGACTGGAAAAGTTACAAAAAGAAAGGTGCAACACAAAGACTTCCTAGGAGGTCACCCATTCTAGTACTACTCTCGCCCAAGCACGCATAACTTTGGAGTTCTGATGGGATCCGGTGCATTAGTGCTGGTATGATCGCACCTGTCACGTTTTGCGTGTTCAAATCCTGTATGCTTTCTGTAGCACACTAATTAATCAAAATTTATCCAATACGGACTGGAAAATCTACAAAAAGAGAGGTGCAACACGAGGACTTTCTAGTAGGTCACCAATCCTAGTACTACTCTCGCCGAAGCACGCTTAACTGCGGAGTTCTGATGGGATCCGATGCATTCGTGCTGGTATGATCGCACATATCATGTTTTGCGTGCTCAAAACCTCTATGCCTTCTGTAGCGCGCTAATTAATCACTTTTTATCCAAAACGGGATGGAAAACTTACAAAAAGATAGGTGCAACACGAGGACTTCCCAGGAGGTCACCCATCCTAGTACTACTATCGCCCAAGCACACTTCACTATGAAGTTCTGATGGGATCCGGTGCATTAGTGCTGGTATGATCGCACCTGTCATGTTTTGTGTGCTCAAACACTCTATGCCTTCTGATGTGCGCCAATTAATCACTTTTTAACCAAACCGTGCTGGAAAACTTACAAAAAGAGAGGTGCAACACGAGGACTTTCCAGGAGGTCACCAATCCTAGTACTACTCTCGCCGAAGCACGCTTAACCGTGGAGTTCTGATGGGATCCGATGCATTAGTGTTGGTATGATCGCACAAGTCATGTTTTGCGTGCTCAAAATCTCTATGTCTTCTGTAGCGCGCTTATTAATCATTTTTTATCCAAAACGGACTGGAAAACTTACAAAAAGAGAGGTGCAATACGAGGACATCCCAGGAGGTCACCCATCCTAGTACTACTCTCGCCCAAGCACGCTTAACTACGGAGTTCTGATGGGATCCGGTGCATTAGTGCTGGTATGATCGCACCTGTCATGTTTTGGGTGCTCAAATCCTGTTTGCTTTCTGTAGCACACTAATTAACAAGTTTTTATCCAATACGGACTGGAAAACTTACAAAAAGAGAGGTGCAACACGAGGACTTTCTAGGAGGTCACCAATCCAAGAACTACTCTCGCCGAAGCACGCTTAACTGCGGAGTTCTGATGGGATCCGATGCATTAGTGCTGGTATGATCGCACATGTCATGTTTTGCGTGCTCAAAACCTCTATGCCTTCTGTAGTGCGCTAATTAATCACTTTTTATCCAAAACGGACTGGAAAACTTACCAAAAGAGAGGTGCAACAGGAGGACTTCCCAGGAGGTCACCCATCCTAGTGCTACTCTCGCCCAACCACGCATAACTACGGAGTTCTGATGGAATCCGGTGCATTAGTGCTGGTATGATCGCACCTATCATGATTTGCGTGCTCAAATCCTGTATGCTTTCTGTAGCGCGCTAATTAATAAGTTTTAATCCAAAACGGACTGGAAAACTTAAAAAAATAGAGGTGCAACACAAGGACTCCAAGGAGGTCACCCAACCTAGTACTACTATCGCCCTACCCTGCTTAACTACGGAGTTTTGATGGAATCCGGTGCATCAGTGATAGTATGATCGCACCTGTCATGTTTTCCGTTCTCAAATCTTATATGCTTTCTGTAGCGCGCTATTTAATCAGTTTTTATCCAAAACGGACTAGAAAAGTTATAAAAAGAAAGGTGCAACACGAGGACTTCCCAGAAAGTCACCCATCCTAGTACTACTCTCGCCGAAGCACGCTTAACATCGGAGTTCTGATGGGATCCGGTGCATTAGTGCTGGTATGATCGCATCTGTCACGTTTTGCGTGCTCAAATCCTGTATGCTTTCTATAGCACACTAATTAATCAGTTTTTATCCAATACGGACTGGAAAACTTACAAAAAGAGAGGTGCAACACGAGGACTTCCCAGGAGGTCACCAATCCAAGAACTACTCTCGCCGAAGCACGCTTAACTGCGGAGTTCTGATGGGATCCGATGCATTAGTGCTGGTATGATCGCACATGTCATGTTTTGCGTGCTCAAAACCTCTATGCCTTCTGTAGTGCGCTAATTAATCACTTTTTATCCAAAACGGACTGGAAAACTTACCAAAAGAGAGGTGCAACAGGAGGACATCCCAGGAGATCACCCATCCTAGTGCTACTCTCGCCCAACCACGCATAACTACGGAGTTCTGATGGAATCCGGTGCATTAGTGCTGGTATGATCGCACCTATCATGATTTGCGTGCTCAAATCCTGTATGCTTTCTGTAGCGCGCTAATTAATAAGTTTTAATCCAAAACGGACTGGAAAACTTAAAAAAATAGAGGTGCAACACAAGGACTCCAAGGAGGTCACCCATCCTAGTACTACTATCGCCCTACCCTGCTTAACTACGGAGTTTTGATGGAATCCGGTGCATCAGTGATAGTATGATCGCACCTGTCATGTTTTGCGTTCTCAAATCTTATATGCTTTCTGTAGCGCGCTATTTAATCAGTTTTTATCCAAAACGGACTAGAAAAGTTATAAAAAGATAGGTGCAACACGAGGACTTCCCAGAAGGTCACCCATCCTAGTACTACTCTCGCCGAAGCACGCTTAACTGCGGAGTTCTGATGGGATCCGATGCATTAGTGCTGGTATGATCGCACATGTCATGTTTTGCGTGCTCAAAACCTCTATGCCTTCTGTAGTGCGCTAATTAATCACTTTTTATCCAAAACGGACTGGAAAACTTACCAAAAGAGAGGTGCAACAGGAGGACTTCCCAGGAGATCACCCATCCTAGTGCTACTCTCGCCCAACCACGCATAACTACGGAGTTCTGATGGAATCCGGTGCATTAGTGCTGGTATGATCGCACCTATCATGATTTGCGTGCTCAAATCCTGTATGCTTTCTGTAGCGCGCTAATTAATAAGTTTTAATCCAAAACGGACTGGAAAACTTAAAAAAATAGAGGTGCAACACAAGGACTCCAAGGAGGTCACCTATCCTAGTACTACTATCGCCCTACCCTGCTTAACTACGGAGTTTTGATGGAATCCGGTGCATCAGTGATAGTATGATCGCACCTGTCACGTTTTGTGTGCTCAAATTCTGTATGCTTTCTGTAGCACACTAATTAATCAGTTTTTATCCAATACGGACTGGAAAACTTACAAAAAGAGAGGTGCAACATGAGGACTTTCTAGGAGGTCACCACTCCTAGTACTACTCTCGCCGAATCACGCTTAACTGCGGAGTTCTGATGGGAGCCGATGCATTAGTGCTGGTTGATCGAACATGTCATGTTTTGCGTGCTCTAAACCTCTATGCCTTCTGTAGCGTGCTAATTAATCACTTTTCATCCAAAACGGACTGGAAAACTTACCAAAAGAGAGGTGCAACAGGAGGACTTCCCAGGAGATCACCCATCCTAGTGCTACTCTCGCCCAACCACGCATAACTACGGAGTTCTGATGGAATCCGGTGCATTAGTGCTGGTATGATCGCACCTATCATGATTTGCGTGCTCAAATCCTGTATGCTTTCTGTAGCGCGCTAATTAATAAGTTTTAATCCAAAACGGACTGGAAAACTTAAAAAAATAGAGGTGCAACACAAGGACTCCAAGGAGGTCACCCATCCTAGTACTACTATCGCCCTACCCTGCTTAACTACGAAGTTTTGATGGAATCCGGTGCATCAGTGATAGTATGATCGCACCTGTCACGTTTTGTGTGCTCAAATTCTGTATGCTTTCTGTAGCACACTAATTAATCAGTTTTTATCCAATACGGACTGGAAAACTTACAAAAAGAGAGGTGCAACATGAGGACTTTCTAGGAGGTCACCACTCCTAGTACTACTCTCGCCGAATCACGCTTAACTGCGGAGTTCTGATGGGAGCCGATGCATTAGTGCTGGTTGATCGAACATGTCATGTTTTGCGTGCTCTAAACCTCTATGCCTTCTGTAGCGTGCTAATTAATCACTTTTCATCCAAAACGGGCTGGAAAACTTACAAAAAGAGAGGTGCAACACGAGGACTTCGCAGGACGTCACCCATCCTAGTACTACTCTCGCCCTACCACGCTTAACTACGGAGGTTTGACGGTATCCGGTGCACTAGTGCTGGTATGATCGCACCTGTCATGATTTGCGTGCTGAAATCCTGTATGCTTTCTGTAGCGCGGTAATTAATAAGTTTTTATCCAAAACGGACTGGAAAAATTAAAAAAATAGAGGTGCAACACAAGGACTTCCCAGGAGGTCACCCATCCTAGTACTACTATCGCCCTACCCTGCTTAACTACGGAGTTTTGATGGAATCCGGTGCATCAGTGCTAGTATAATCGCACCTGTCATGTTTTGCGTTCTCAAATCCGTAGCGCGCTATTTAATCAGTTTTTATCCAAAACGGACTGGAAAAGTTACAAAAAGAGAGGTGCAACACGAGGACTTCCCAGGAGGTCACCCATCCTAGAACTACTCTTGCCCAAGCACGCTTAACTGCGGAGTGCATTAGTGTTGGTATGATCGCAACTGTCATGTTTTGCGTGCTCAAATCCTATATGCTTTCTATAGCGCGCTAATTAATCACTTTTTATCCAAAACGGACTGGAAAAGTTACAAAAAGAGAGGTGCAACACGAGGACTTCCCAGGAGGTCACCCATCCTAGAACTACTCTTGCCCAAGCACGCTTAACTGCGGAGTGCATTAGTGTTGGTATGATCGCAACTGTCATGTTTTGCGTGCTCAAATCCTATATGCTTTCTATAGCGCGCTAATTAATCACTTGTTATCCAAAACGGACTGGAAAAGTTACAAAAAGAGAGGTGCAACACGACGAGTTCACAGGAGATCACCCATCCTAGTACTACTCTCGCCCAAGCACGCTTAACTTCGGAGTTCAGATGGGATCCGGTGCATTAGTGCTGGTATGATCGCACCGGTCTTGTTTTGCGTGCTCAAATCCTGTATGCTTTCTGTAGTGCGCTAATTAATAAGTTTTTATCCAAAACGGACTCGAAAACTTACAAAAAGAGAGGCGCAACACGAGGACATCCGAGGAGGTCACACATCCTAGTACTACTCTCACCCAAGCACGCTTAACTGCGGAGTTATGATGTGAGACGGTGCATTAGTAATGGTATGATCGCACCTGTCATCTTTTTCGTGCTCAAATCCTGTAAGCTTTCTTTAGCGCCCTAATTAATAAGTTTTTATCCAAAACGGACTGGAAAACTTACAAAAAGAGAGGTGCAACACAAGGACTTCCCAGGAGGTCACCCAACCTAGCCCACGAACGCTTAACTACGGAGTTCTGATGGGAAACGGTACATTAGTGTTGGTATGATCGCACCTGTCATGTTTTGCGTGCTCAAATCCTGTATGCTTTCTTTAGCGCGCTAATTAATAAGTTTTTATCCAAAACGGACTGGAAAACTTACAAAAAGAGAGGTGCAACACGAGGACTTCCCAGGAGGTCACCCATACTAGTACTACTCTAGCCCAAGCACGCTTAACCACAGAGTTCTGATGGGATCCGGTTCAATAGTGTTTGTATGATCGCACCTGTCATATTTTGCGTGCTGGACATCCCATGAGGTCACCCATCCCAGTACTACTCTCGCCCATGCACGCTTAACTGCAAAGTTCTGATGGGATCCGGTGCATTAGTGCTGGTATGATCGCACCGGTCTTGTTTTGCGTGCTCAAATCCTGTATGGTTTCTGTAGTGCGCTAATTAATAAGTTTTTATCCAAAACGGACTCGAAAACTTACAGAAAGAGAAGTGCAACACGAGAACTTCCCAGGAGGTCACCCATCCTAGTACTACTCACGCCCAAGCACGCTTCAATACGAAGTTCTGATGGGATCCGGTGCATTAGTTCATGTTTTGCGTGCTCAAATACTGTATGCTTTCTGTAGCGCGCTATTTAATAAGTTATTATCCAAAATTGACTGGAAAACTTACAAAAAGAGAGGTGCAACACGAGGACTTCTAAGGAGGACACCCATCCCAATGCTACTCTCGCCCAAGCACGCTTAACTGCGGAGTTCGGATCTCATTAGTGCTCAAAACCTATATGCTTTATGTAGCGCGCTAATTAATCACTTTTTATCCAAAACGGACAAGAAAACTTACAAAAAGAGAGGTTCAACAAGAGGACTTCCGAGGAGGTCACCCATCCTAGTACTACCCTCGCCCAAGCACGCTTAACTACGGAGTTCTAATGGGATCCAGTTCATTAGTGTTGGTATGATCGCACATGTCATTTTTTGCGTGCTCAAATCCTGTATGCTTTCTATAACGAGCTAATAAATAAGTTTTTATCCAAAACGGATTGGAAAACTTACAAAAAGAGAGGTGCAACACGAGGACTTCCCAGGAGGTCACCCATCCTAGTACTACTCTCGCCCAAGCACGCTTAGCTGCGGAGTTATGATGGGATCCGGTGCATTAGTGCTGGTATGATCACACCTGTCATGTTTTGCGTGCTCAAAACCTATATGCTTTCTGAAAAGAGAAGTGCAACACGAGGACTTCCCCCATCCCAGTACTTCTCTCGCCCAAGCACGCTTAACTGCGGAGTTATGATGTGATCCGTTGCATTAGTGCTCGTATGATCGCACCAGCCATGTTTTGCGTGCTAAAATCCTATATGCTTTCTTTAGCGCGCTAATTAATAAGTTTTTATCCAAAACGGACTGGAAAACTTACAAAAAGAGAGGTGCAACACGATGATTTCCAAGGAGATCACCCATCCTAGTACTACTCTCGCCCAAGCACGCTTAACTACGGAGTTCTGATGGGATCCGTAACACGAGGACTTCCCAGGAGATCACCCATCCCAGTACCACTCTCTCCCAAGCACGCTTGACTGCGGAGTTCTGATGGGATCCGGTGCATTGGTGCTGGTATGATCGCAGCTGTAATGTTTTGCGTGCTCAAAACCTATATGCTTTCTGTAGCGCGCTAATTAATCACTTTTAATCCAAAACGGACTGGAAAACTTACAAAAAGAGAGGTGCAACACGAGGACTTCCTAGGAGGTCACCCATACGAGTACTACTCTCGCCCAAACACGCTTAACTACGGAGCTCTAATGGGATACGGTTCATTAGTGTTGGTATGATCGCACCTGTCATGTTTTGCGTGCTCAAACCCTGTATGCTTTCTGTAGCGCGAACTTCCCAGGAGATCCCCCATCCCAGTACTACTCTCGCCCAAGCACGCTTAACTGTGGAGTTCTGATGGGATCCGGTGCATTAGTGCTGGTATGATCGCAGCTGTCATGTTTTGTGTGCTCAAAACCTATATGCTTTCTGTAGCGCGCTAATTAATCACTTTTTATCCAAAACAGACTGGAAAACTTACAAAAAGAGAGGTGCAACACGAGGACTTCCTAGGAGGTCACCCATCCTTGTACTACTCTTGCCCAAGCTCGCTTAACTACGGAGTTCTGATGGGATCCGGTGCATTAGTGCTGGTATGATCGCACCTATCATGTTTTGCGTGCTCAAATCCTGTATGCTTTGTGTAGCGCGCTATTTAATATGTTTTTATCCAAAACGGACTGAAAAGTTACAAAAAAAGAGGTGCAACATGAGGACTTCCCAGGAGGTCACCCATCCTAGTAGTACTCTCGCCCAAGCACGCTTAGCTGCGGAGTTCTGAGGGGATCCGTTGCGTTAGTGTTTGTATGATCGCATCTATCATGTTTTGCGTGCTCAAATACTGTATGCTTTGTGTAGCGCGCTATTTAATATGTTTTTATCCAAAACGGACTGGAAAAGTTACAAAAAGAGAGGTGCAACACGAGGACTTTCCAGGCGGTCTCCCATCCTAGTACTACTGTCGCCCAAGCACGCTTAGCTGCGGAGTTCTAAGGGGATCCGGTGCATTAGTGCTGGTATGATCGCACCTGTCATGTTTTGCGTGCTCAAATCCTGTATGCTTTCTGTAGCACACTAATTAATCAGTTTTTATCCAATACGGACTAGAAAACTTACAAAAAGAGAGGTGCAACACGAGGACTTTCTAGGAGGTCACCAATCCTAGAACTACTCTCGCTGAAGCACGCTTAACTGCGGAGTTCTGATGGGATCCGATGCATTAGTGCTGGTATGATCGCACATGTCATGTTTTGCGTGCTCAAAACCTCTATGACTTCTGTAGCGCGCTAATTAATCACTTTTTATCCAAAACGGACTGGAAAACTTACAAAAAGAGAGGTGCAACACGAGGACTTCCCAGAGGTCACCCATCCTAGTGCTACTCTCGCCCAACCACGCTAAACTACGGAGTTCTGATGGCATCCGGTGCATTAGTGCTGCTATGATTGCACTTGTCATGATTTGAGTGCTCAAATCCTGTATGATTTCTGTAGCGCGCTAATTAATATGTTTTTATCCAAAACGGACTGGAAAACTTAAAAAAATAGAGGTGCAACACAAGGACTACCCAGGAGGTCACCCATCCTAGTACTACTATCGCCCTACCCTGCTTAACTACGGAGTTTTGATGGAATCCGGTGCATCAGTGCTAGTATGATTGCACCTGTCATGTTTTGCGTTCTCAAATCCTATATGCTTTCTGTAGCGCGCTATTTAATCAGTATTTATCCAAAACGGACTGGAAAAGTTACAAAAAGAGAGGTGCAACACTGATGGGATCCGTTGCATTAGTGCTGGTATAATCGCTCCGGTCACGTTTTGCGTGCTCAAATCCTGTATGCTTTCTGTAGCACACTAATTAATCAATTTTTATCAAAACGGACTGGAAAACTTACAAAAAGAGAGGTGCAACACGAGGACTTTCTAGGAGGTCACCAATCCTAGTACTACTCTCGCCGAAGCACGCTTAACTGCGGAGTTCTGATGGGATCCGATGCATTAGCGCTGGTATGATCGCACATGTCATGTTTTGCGTGCTCAAAACCTCTATGCCTTTTGTAGCGCGCTAATTAATCACTTTTTATCCAAAACGGGATGGAAAACTTACAAAAAGAGAGCTGCAACACGAGGACTTCCCAGGAGGTCACCCATCCTTGTACTACTCTCGCCCAAGCACACTTAACTACAAAGTTCTGATGGCATCCGGTGCATTAGTGCTGGTATGATCGCACCAGTAATGTTTTGCGTGCTCAAATCCTCTATGCCTTCTGATGTGCGCTAATTAATCACTTTTTATCCAAGCCGGGCTGGATAACTTACAAAAAGAGACGTGCAACACGAGGACTTTCTAGGAGGTCACCAATCCTAGTACTACTCTCGCCGAAGCACGCTTAATTGTGGAGTTCTGATGGGATCCGATGCAACCTCTATGCCTTTTGTAGCGCGCTAATTAATCACTTTTTATCCAAAACGGACTGGAAAACTTACAAAAAGAGAGGTGCAACACGAGGACTTCCCAGGAGGTCACCCATCCAAGTACTACTCTCACCCAACCACGCTTAACTACGGAGTTCTAATGGAATCCAGTGCATTAGTGCTGCTATGATCACACCTGTCATGATTTGCGAGCTCAAATCCTGTATGCTTTCTGTAGGGAGTTATTTAATCAGTTTTTATCCAAAACGGACTAGAAAAGTTACAAAAAGAGAGGTGAAAAACGAGGACTTCACAGGAGGTCACCCATCCTAGTACTACTATCGCCCAAGCACGCTTAACTTCGTAGTTTTGATGGGATCCGATGCATTAGTGCTGCTATGATCGCACCTGTCACGTTTTGTGTGCTCAAATCCTGTATGCTTTCTGTAGCACACTTATTAATCAGTTTTTATCCAATACGGACTGGAAAACTTACAAAAACAGAGGTGCAACATGAGGATTTTCTTGGAGGTCACCAATCCTAGTACTATTCTCGCCGAATCACGCTTAACTGCGGAGTTCTGATGGGATGCAATGCATTAGTGCTGGTATGATCGGACATGTCATGTTTTGCGTGCTCAAAACCTCTATGCCTTCTGTAGCGCGCGAATTAATAACTTTTTATCCAAAACGGGCTGGAAAACTTACAAAAAGAGAGGTGCAACACGAGGACTTCCCAGGAGGTCACCCATCCTAGTACTACTATCGCCCAAGCACGCTTAACTTCGTAGTTTTGATGGGATCCGATGCATTAGTGCTGCTATGATCGCACCTGTCACGTTTTGTGTGCTCAAATCCTGTATGCTTTCTGTAGCACACTTATTAATCAGTTTTTATCCAATACGGACTGGAAAACTTACAAAAAGAGAGGTGCAACATGAGGATTTTCTAGGAGGTCACCAATCCTAGTACTATTCTCGCCGAATCACGCTTAACTGCGGAGTTCTGATGGGATGCAATGCATTAGTGCTGGTATGATCGGACATGTCATGTTTTGCGTGCTCAAAACCTCTATGCCTTCTGTAGCGCGCTAATTAATCACTTTTTATCCAAAACGGACTCGAAAACTTACAAAAAGATGGGTGCAACAAGAGGACTTCCCAGGAGGTCACCCATTCTGGTACTACTCTCGCCCAAGCACGCTTAATTACGGAGTTCTAATGGGATCCAATGCATTAGTGCTGGTATGATCACACCTATCATGTTTTGCGTGCTCAAATCCTGTATGCTTTCTGTAGCACACTAATTAATTAGTTTGTATCCAATACATTCTGATGGGATCCGGTGCATTAGTGCTGGTATGATCGCACCTGTCATGTTTTGCGTGCTCAAAACCTCTATGCCTTCTGATGTGCGCTAATTAATCAATTTTTATCCAATACGGACTGGAAAACTTACAAAAAGAGAGGTGCAACATGAGGATTTTCTAGGAGGTCACCAATCCTAGTACTACTCTCGCCGAATCACGCTTAACTGCGGAGTTCTGATTGGATGCAATGCATTAGTGCTGGTATGATCGCACATGTCATGTTTTGCGTGCTCAAAATCTCTATGCCTTCTGTAGCACACGAATTTATCACTTTTAATCCAAAACGGACTGGAAAACATACAAAAAGAGAGGTGCAACACGAGGACTTCCCAGGAGGTCACCAATCCTAGTACTACTCTCGCCGAAGCACGCTTAACTGCGGAGTTCTGATGGGATCCGATGCATTAGTGCTGGTATGATCGCACATGTCATGTTTTGCGTGCTCAAAACCTCTATGCCTTCTGTAGCGCGCTAATTAATCACTTTTTATCCAAAACGGAGTGGAATACTTACAAAAAGAGAGGTGCAACACGAGTACTTCCCAGGAGGTCACCCATCTGAGTACTACTCTCGACCAGCCACGCTTAACTACGGAGTTCTGATGGGATCCGGTGCATTAGTGCTAGTATGATCGCACCTGTCATGTTTTGAGTGCTCAAATCCTGTATGCTTTCTGTAGCGCGCTAATTAATAAGTTTTTATCCAAAACGGACTTGAAAACTTACAAAAAGAAAGGTGCAACACGAGGACTTCCTAGGAGGTCACCCATCCTAGTATTACTTAACTGTGAAGTTCTGATGGGATCCGGTGCATTAGTGCTGGTATGATCGCACCTATCATGTTTTGCGTGCTCAAAACATATATGCCTTCTGCAGTGCGCTAATTAATCACTTTTTATCCAAAACGGACTGGAAAACATATAAAAAGAGAGGTGCAACACGAGGACTTCCGAAGAGATCACCCATCCTAGTACTACTCTCGCCCAAGCACGCTTAACTGCTGAATTCTGGTGGAATCCAGTGCATTATTGCTGGTATGATCGCACCTGTCATGTTTTGCGTGCTTAAATCCATTATGCTTTCTGTAGCGCGCTAATTAATAAGTTTTTATCCAAAACGGACTGGAAAACATACAAATAGAGAGGTGCAACACGAGGACTTCGCAGGAGGTCACCCATCCTAGTCTTACTCTCGCCTAAGCACGCTTAACTGCGGAGTTCTGATGAGATCCGGTGCATTAGTGCTGGTATGATCGCACCTGTCATGTTTTGTGTGCTCAAATCCTATATGCTTTCTGTAGCTCGCTATTTAATTAGTTTTTATCCAAAACGGACTGGAAAAGTTACAAAAAGAGAGGTGCAACACAAGGACTTTCCAGGAGGTCACCCATCCTAGTACTACTCTTGCCCAAGCACGCTTAACTGCGGAGTTCTGATGGGATCCGATGCAATAGTGCACGTACTACTCTCACCCAAGCACGCTTAACTGCAGAGTTCTGATGGGATCCAGTGCATAATTGATGGTATTATCAGACCTGTTATGTTTTGCGTGCTCAAATCCATTATGCTTTCTTTAGCGCGCTAATTAAAAAGTTTTTATCCAAAACGGACTGGAAAACTTACAAAAAGAGAGGTGCAACACGAGGACTTTCCAAGAGGTCACCCATCCTAGTACTACTCTCGCGTGCTCAAAACCTATATGCCTTCTGTAGTGCGCTAATTAATCACTTTTTATCCAAAACGGACTGGAAAACTTACAAAAAGAGGGAGCAACACGAGGACTTCCCAGGAGGTCACAGATCCTAGTACTACCCTCGCCCAAGCACGCTTAACTGCGCAGTGCTGATGGGATACGGTGCATTAGTGCTACTATGATCGCACCTGTCATGTTTTGCGTGCTCAAATCCTGTATGCTTTCTGTAGCGCGCTAATGAATAAGTTTTTATCCCAAACCGACCGCAAAACTTAAAAAAATAGAGGTACAATAGGAGGACTTCCAAGGAGGTCACCCATCCTAGTACTACTCTCGCCCTACCACGCTTAACTACGGAGTTTTGATGGGATCCAGTGCATTAGTGCTGGTATGATTGCACCTGTCATGTCTTGCGTGCTCAAATCCTATATACTTTCTGTAGCGCGCTATGTAATTAGTTTTTATGCAAAACGGACTGGAAAACTTACAAAAAGAGAGGTGCAACACGAGGACTTCCCAGGAGGTCACCCATCCTAGTACTACTCTTGCCCAATCACGCTTAACTGCGGAGTGCATTAGTGCTGGTATGATCGCACCTGTCATGTTTTGCGTGCTCAAATCCTGTATGCTTTCTGTAGCACACTAATTAATCAGTTTTTATCCAATACGGACTGGAAAACTTACAAAAAGAGAGGTGCAACATGAGGATTTTCTAGGAGGTCACCAATCCTAGTACTACTCTCGCCGAATCACGCTTAACTGCGGAGTTCTGATGGGATGCAATGCATTAGTGCTGGTATGATCGGACATGTCATGTTTTGCGTGCTCAAAACCTCTATGCCTTCTGTAGCGCGCGAATTAATAACTTTTTATCCAAAACGGGCTGGAAAACTTACAAAAAGAGAGGTGCAACACGAGGACTTCCCAGGAGGTCACCCATAGGAGTACTACTCTCGCCCAAGCACGCTTAATTACGGAGTTCGGATGGGATCCGGTGCATTAGTGCTGGTATGATCGCACCTATCATGTTTTGCGTGCTCAAATCCTGTATGCTTTCTGTAGCACACTAATTAATTAGTTTGTATCCAATACATTCTGATGGGATCCGGTGCATTAGTGCTGGTATGATCGCACCTGTCATTTTTTGCGTGCTCAAAACCTCTATGCCTTCTGATGTGCGCTAATTAATCAATTTTTATCCAATACGGACTGGAAAACTTACAAAAAGAGAGGTGCAACATGAGGATTTTCTAGGAGGTCACCAATCCTAGTACTACTCTCGCCGAATCACGCTTAACTGCGGAGTTCTGATTGGATGCAATGCATTAGTGCTGGTATGATCGCACATGTCATGTTTTGCGTGCTCAAAATCTCTATGCCTTCTGTAGCGCACGAATTTATCACTTTTAATCCAAAACGGACTGGAAAACATACAAAAAGAGAGGTGCAACACGAGGACTTCCCAGGAGGTCACCAATCCTAGTACTACTCTCGCCGAAGCACGCTTAACTGCGGAGTTCTGATGGGATCCGATGCATTAGTGCTGGTATGATCGCACATGTCATGTTTTGCGTGCTCAAAACCTCTATGCCTTCTGTAGCGCGCTAATTAATCACTTTTTATCCAAAACGGAGTGGAATACTTACAAAAAGAGAGGTGCAACACGAGGACTTTCCAAGAGGTCACCCATCCTAGTACTACTCTCGCGTGCTCAAAACCTATATGCCTTCTGTAGTGCGCTAATTAATCACTTTTTATCCAAAACGGACTGGAAAACTTACACGAGTACTACTATGATCGCACCTGTCATGTTTTGCGTGCTCAAATCCTGTATGCTTTCTGTAGCGCGCTAATGAATAAGTTTTTATCCCAAACGGACCGCAAAACTTAAAAAAATAGAGGTACAATAGGAGGACTTCCCAGGAGGTCACCCATCCTAGTACTACTCTCGCCCTACCACGCTTAACTACGGAGTTTTGATGGGATCCAGTGCATTAGTGCTGGTTTGATTGCACCTGTCATGTCTTGCGTGCTCAAATCCTATATACTTTCTGTAGCGCGCTATGTAATTAGTTTTTATGCAAAACGGACTGGAAAACTTACAAAAAGAGAGGTGCAACACGAGGACTTCCCACGAGGTCACCCATCCTAGTACTACTCTTGCCCAATCACGCTTAACTGCGGAGTGCATTAGTGCTGGTATGATCGCACCTGTCATGTTTTGCATGCTCAAAACCTATATGCTTTCTATAGCGCGCTAATTAATCACTTTTTATCCAAAACGGACTGGAAAACTTACAAAAAGAGAGGTGAAACACGAGGACTTTGCAGGAGGTCACCCATTCGCTCGCCGAACAACGCTTAACTACAGAGTTCTGATGGGATCTGGTGCATTAGTGTTGGTATGATCGCACTTGTCATGTTTTGCGTGCTCAAATCCTGTATGCTTTCTGTAGCGCACTAATTAATAAGTTTTTATCAAAAACGGACTGAAAAACTTACAAAAAGAGAGGTGCAACCCGAGGACTTTCAAGGAGTTCACCCATCCTAGTACAACTCTCGCCGAACAACGCTTAAATGCGGAGTTCTGATGGGATCCAGTGCATTAGTTCTGGTATAATCGCACCTGTCATGTTTTGCGTGCTCAAATCCATTATGCTTTCTTTAGCGCGCTTATTAACAAGTTTTTATCGAAAACGGACAAGAAAACTTACAAAAAGAGAGGTGCAACACGAGGACTTTCCAGGAGGACACCCATCCTAGTACAACTCTCGCCGAACAACGCTTAACTGCGGAGTTCTGATGGGATCCGGTGCATTAGTTCTGGTATGATCGCACCTGTCATGTTTTGCGTGCTCAAATCCATTATGCTTTCTTTAGCGCGCTAATTAACCAGTTTTTATCGAAAATGGACTGGAAAACTTACAAAAAGGGAGGTGCAACACGAGGACTTCCCAAGAGATCACCCGTCCTAGTACTACTCTCGCCCAAGCACGCTTAACTGCTGAGTTCTGGTGGGATCCGGTGCATTAGTGCTGGTATGATCGCACCTGTCATGTTTTGCGTGCTCAAATCCTATATGCTTTCCGTAGCGCGCTAATTAATAAGTTTTTATCCAAAACGGACAAGAAAACTTACAAAAAGAGAGGTGCAACACGAGGACTTCCCCAGAGATCACCCATCCTAGTACTTCTCTCGCCCAAGCACGCTTATTTGCGGAGTTCTGATGGGATCCACTGATTAGTGCTGGTATGATCGCAACTGTCATGTGTTGCGTGTTCAAATCCTATATGCTTTCGGTAGCGCGCTAATTAATCAGTTTTTATCGAAAACGGACAAGAAAACATAAAAAAAGAGAGGTGCAACACGAGTACTTCCCAGGAGGTCTCCCATCCTGGTACTACTATCGCCCAAGCACGCTTAACTGCGGAGATCTGGTGGGATCCGGTGCATTAATGCTGGTATGATCGCACTTGTCATATTTTACGTGCTCAAATCCTATATGCTTTCTGTAGCGCGCTAATTAATAAGTTTTTATCCAAAACGGACTGGAAAACTTACAAAAAGAGAGGTGCAACACAAGGATTTCCCCGGAGGTCACATATCCTAGTACAACTCACGCCCAAGCACGCTTAACTGCGGAGTTCTGGTGGGATCCGGTGCATTAATGCTGGTATGATCGCACCTGTCATATTTTGCGTGATCAAATCCTATATGCTTTCTGTTGCGCGCTAATTAATAAGTTTTTATCCACAACGGACTGTAAAACTTACAAAAAGAGATGTGCAACAAGCACGCTTAACTGCGGAGTTCCTATAGGATCCGCTGCATTAGTGCTGTATCATCGCACCTGTCATGTTTTGAGTGAAGAGAGGTGCAACACGAGGACTTCCCCGATGGTCACCAATCCTAGTACTACTCTCGCCCAAGCACGCTTAACTGCGGAGTTCTGGTGGGATCCGCTGCATTAGTGCTGGTATGATCGCACCTGTCATGTGTTGCGTGCTCAAATCCTATATGCTTTCTGTAGCGCGCTAATTAATCAGTTTTTATCCAAAACGAACAGGAAAACATACAAAAAGAGAGGTGCAAGGACTTCCTAGGAGGTCACCCATCCTAGTACTACTCTCGCCCAAACACACTTAACTGCGGAGTTCTAATGGGATCCGGTGCAATAATGCTGGTATGATCGCACCTATCATGTTTTGCGTGCTCAAATCCTATATTCTTTCTGTTGCGCGCTAATTATTCAGTTTTTATCCAAAACGGACTGTAAAAATTACAAAAAGCGAGGTGAAACAAGCACGCTTAACTGCGGAGTTCTGGTGGGATCCGCTGCATTAGTGCTGGTATGATCGCACCTGTCATGTGTTGCGTGATCAAATCCTATATGCTTTCTGTAGCGCGCTAATTAATCAGTTTTTATCCAAAACGAACAGGAAAACATACAAAAAGAGAGGTGCAAGGACTTCCCAGGAGGTCACCCATCCTAGTACTACTCTCGCCCAAACACACTTAACTGCGGAGTTCTAATGGGATCCGGTGCAATAATGCTGGTATGATCGCACCTATCATGTTTTGCGTGCTCAAATCCTATATGCTTTCTGTTGCGCGCTAATTATTCAGTTTTTATCCAAAACGGACTGTAAAAATTACAAAAAGCGAGGTGAAACAAACACGCTTAACTGCGGAGTTCTGATAGGATCCGTTGCATTAGTGCTGGTATGATCGCACCTGTCATGTGTTGCGTGTTCAAATCCTATATGCTTTCTGTAGCACGCTAATTAATCAGTTTTTATCCTAAACGAACACGAAAACATACAAAAAGAGAGGTGCAAGGACTTCCCAGGAGGTCACCCATCCTAGTACTACTCTCGCCCAAACACACTTAACTGCGGAGTTCTAATGGGATCCGGTGCAATAATGCTGGTATGATCGCACCTATCATGTTTTGCGTGCTCAAATCCTATATGCTTTCTGTTGCGCGCTAATTATTCAGTTTTTATCCAAAACGGACTGTAAAACTTACAAAAAGAGAGGTGAAACAAGCACGCTTAACTGCGGAGTTCTGATAGGATCCGTTGCATTAGTGCTGGTATGATCGCACCTTTCATGTTTTGTGTGCTCAAATCTTATATGCTTTCTGTAGCGCGCTAATTAATCAGTTTTTATCAAAAACAGACTGGAAAACTTACAAAAAGAGAGGTTCAACACGAGGACTTCCCAAGAGGTCACCCAACCTAGTACAACTCTCGCCCAAGCACGCTTAACTAGGGAGTTCTGATGGAATCCGGTGCATTAGTGACGGTATGATCGCAACTGTCATGTTTTGCGTGCTCAAATCCTGTATGCTTTCTGTAGCGCGCTAATTAATCAGTTTTTATCCAAAACGGACTGTAAAACTTACAAAGAGAGAGGTGCAACAAGTACGCTTAACTATGGAGTTCTGATAGGATCCGTTGCATTAGTGCTGGTATGATCGCACCTGTCATGTTTTGGGTGCTCAAATCCTATATGCTTTCTGTAGCGCGCTAATTAATCTGTTTTTATCCAAAACGGACTGGATAACTTACAAAAAGAGAGGTGCAACACGAGGACTTCCCCGATGGTCACCAATCCTAGTACTGTGGAGTTCTGGTGGGATCCGCTGCATTAGTGCTGGTAAAACATACAAAAAGAGAGGTGCAAGGACTTCCCAGGAGGTCACCCATCCTAGTACTACTCTCGCCCAAGCACACTTAACTGCGGAGTTCTGATGAGATCCGGTGCAATAATGCTGGTATGATCGCACCTGCCATGTTTTGCGTGCTCAAATCCTATATGCTTTCTGTTGCGCGCTAATTATTCAGTTTTTATCCAAAACGGACTGTAAAACTTACAAAAAGCGAGGTGAAACAAGCACGCTTAACTGCGGAGTTCTGATAGGATCCGTTGCATTAGTGCTGGTATGATCGCACCTGTCATGTGTTGCCTGTTCAAATCCTATATGCTTTCTGTAGCGCGCTAATTAATCAGTTTTTATCCAAAACAAACAGGAAAGCATACAAAAAGAGAGGTGCAAGGACTTCCCAGGAGGTCACCCATCCTAGTACTACTCTCGCCCAAACACACTTAACTGCGGAGTTCTAATGGGATCTGGTGCAATAATGCTGGTATGATCGCACCTATCATGTTTTGCGTGCTCAAATCCTATATGCTTTCTGTTGCGCGCTAATTATTCAATTTTTATCCAAAACGGACTGTAAAATTTACAAAAAGAGAGGTGAAACAAGCACGCTTAACTGCGGAGTTCTGATAGGATCCGTTGCATTAGTGCTGGTATGATCGCACCTGTCATGTTTAGTGTGCTCAAATCTTATATGCTTTCTGTAGCGCGCTAATTAATCAGTTTTTATCCAAAACGGACTGGAAAACTTACAAAAAGAGAGGTTCAACATGAGGACTTCCCAAGAGGTCACCCAACCTAGTACAACTCTAGCCCAAGCACGCTTAACTACGGAGTTCTGATGGAATCCGGTGCATTAGTGACGGTATGATCGCAACTGTCCTGTTTTGCGTGCTCAAATCCTGTATGCTTTCTGTAGCGCGCTAATTAATCAGTTTTTATCCAAAACGGACTGTAAAACATACAAAGAGAGAGGTGCAACAAGTACGCTTAACTATGGAGTTCTGATAGGATCCGTTGCGTTAGTGCTGGTATGATCGCACCTATTATATTTTGCGTGCTCAAATCCTATATGCTTTCTGTAGCGCGCTAATTAATTAGTTTTTATCCAAAACGGACTATAAAACTTACAAAAAGAGAGGTGGAACAAGCACGCTTAACTGCGGAGTTCTGATAGGATCCGTTGCATTAGTGCTGGTATGATCGCACCTTTCATGTTTTGTTTGCTCAAATCTTATATGCTTTCTGTAGCGCGCTAATTAATCAGTTTTTATCCAAAACGAACAGGAAAACATACAAAAAGAGAGGTGCAAGGACTTCCCAGGAGGTCACCCATCCTAGTACTACTCTCGCCCAAACACACTTAACTGCGGAGTTCTAATGGGATCCGGTGCAATAATGCTGGTATGATCGCACCTATCATGTTTTGCGTGCTCAAATCCTATATGCTTTCTGTTGCGCGCTAATTATTCAGTTTTTATCCAAAACGGACTGTAAAACTTACAAAAAGCGAGGTGAAACAAGCACGCTTAACTGCGGAGTTCTGATAGGATCCGTTGCATTAGTGCTGGTATGATCGCACCTGTCATGTGTTGCCTGTTCAAATCCTATATGCTTTCTGTAGCGCGCTAATTAATCAGTTTTTATCCAAAACAAACAGGAAAGCATACAAAAAGAGAGGTGCAAGGACTTCCCAGGAGGTCACCCATCCTAGTACTACTCTCGCCCAAACACACTTAACTGCGGAGTTCTAATGGGATCTGGTGCAATAATGCTGGTATGATCGCACCTATCATGTTTTGCGTGCTCAAATCCTATATGCTTTCTGTTGCGCGCTAATTATTCAATTTTTATCCAAAACGGACTGTAAAATTTACAAAAAGAGAGGTGAAACAAGCACGCTTAACTGCGGAGTTCTGATAGGATCCGTTGCATTAGTGCTGGTATGATCGCACCTGTCATGTTTAGTGTGCTCAAATCTTATATGCTTTCTGTAGCGCGCTAATTAATCAGTTTTTATCCAAAACGGACTGGAAAACTTACAAAAAGAGAGGTTCAACATGAGGACTTCCCAAGAGGTCACCCAACCTAGTACAACTCTAGCCCAAGCACGCTTAACTACGGAGTTCTGATGGAATCCGGTGCATTAGTGACGGTATGATCGCAACTGTCCTGTTTTGCGTGCTCAAATCCTGTATGCTTTCTGTAGCGCGCTAATTAATCAGTTTTTATCCAAAACGGACTGTAAAACATACAAAGAGAGAGGTGCAACAAGTACGCTTAACTATGGAGTTCTGATAGGATCCGTTGCGTTAGTGCTGGTATGATCGCACCTATTATATTTTGCGTGCTCAAATCCTATATGCTTTCTGTAGCGCGCTAATTAATTAGTTTTTATCCAAAACGGACTATAAAACTTACAAAAAGAGAGGTGGAACAAGCACGCTTAACTGCGGAGTTCTGATAGGATCCGTTGCATTAGTGCTGGTATGATCGCACCTTTCATGTTTTGTTTGCTCAAATCTTATATGCTTTCTGTAGCGCGCTAATTAATCAGTTTTTATCCAAAACGAACAGGAAAACATACAAAAAGAGAGGTGCAAGGACTTCCCAGGAGGTCACCCATCCTAGTACTACTCTCGCCCAAACACACTTAACTGCGGAGTTCTAATGGGATCCGGTGCAATAATGCTGGTATGATCGCACCTATCATGTTTTGCGTGCTCAAATCCTATATGCTTTCTGTTGCGCGCTAATTATTCAGTTTTTATCCAAAACGGACTGTAAAACTCACAAAAAGAGAGGTGAAACAAGCACGCTTAACTGCGGAGTTCTGATAGGATCCGTTGCATTAGTGCTGGTATGATCGCACCTGTCATGTTTAGTGTGCTCAAATCTTATATGCTTTCTGTAGCGCGCTAATTAATCAGTTTTTATCCAAAACGGACTGGAAAACTTACAAAAAGAGAGGTTCAACACGAGGACTTCCCAAGAGGTCACCCAACCTAGTACAACTCTAGCCCAAGCACGCTTAACTACGGAGTTCTGATGGAATCCGGTGCATTAGTGACGGTATGATCGCAACTGTCCTGTTTTGTGTGCTCAAATCCTGTATGCTTTCTGTAGCGCGCTAATTAATCAGTTTTTATCCAAAACGGACTGGAAAACTTACAAAAAGAGAGGTTCAACACGAGGACTTCCCAAGAGGTCACCCAACCTAGTACTACTCTCGCCTAAGAACGCTTAACTACGGAGTTCTGATGGAATCCGGTGCATTAGTGACGGTATGATCGCAACTGTCATGTTTTGCGTGCTCAAATCCTATATGCTTTCTGTAGCGCGCTAATTAATCAGTTTTTATCCAAAACGGACTGTAAAACTTACAAAAAGAGCGGTGCAACAAGTACGCTTAACTATGGAGTTCTGATAGGATCCGTTGCATTAGTGCTGGTATGATCGCACCTGTCATGTTTTGTATGCTCAAATCCTATATGCTTTCTGTAGTTCGCAAATTAATCAGTTTTTATCCAAAACAGACTATAAAACTTACAAAAAGAGAGGTGCAACACAAAGACTTCGCAGGAGGTCACCCATCCTAGTACTGCTCTCGCACAAGCACGCTTAAGTGCGAACTTCTAATGGGATCCGGTGCATAAGTGCTGGTATGATGGCACCTGTCATGTTTTGCGTGCTCAAATCCAATATGCTTTCTCTAGCGCGCTAATTAATCAGTTTTTATCCAAAACGGACTGGAAAACTTACAAAAAGAGAGGTGCAACACGAGGACTTCCCTGTAGATCACCCATCCTAGTACTACTCACGCCCAGGCACGCTTAACGGCGGAGTTCTGATGGGATCCATTGCATTAGTGATGGTATGATCGCACCTGTCATGTTTTGCGTCCTCAAATCCTATATGCTTTCTGTAGCGCGCTAATTAATCAGTTTTTATCCAAAACGGACTGGAAAACTTACAAAATGAGAGGTGCAACACGAGGACTTCCGAGGAGGTCACCCATCCTAGTACTACTCTCGCACAAGCACGATTAATTGCGGAGTTCTGGTGGGATCTGGTGCATTAGTTCTGGTATGATCGCACCTGTCATGTTTTGCGTGCTGAAATCCTATATGCTTTCTGTAGTGCATTAATTAAGAAGTTTTTATCCAAAACGGACTGGAAAACTTACAAAAAGAGAGGTGCAACACGAGGGCTTCCCAGGAGGTCATCCATCCTAGTACTACCAAGCACTCTTAACTGCTGAGTTCTGATGGGATCCGGTGCATTAGTGCTGGTATGATCGCACCTGTATTGTTTTGCATGCTCAAATCCTATATGCACCCATCCAAGTACTGCTCTCGCAGCAGCACACTTAACTGTGGAGTTCTGATTGGATCCGGTGCATTAGTGCTGATATGATCGCACCTATTATATTTTGCGTGCTCAAATCCTATATGCTTTCCGTAGCGCGCTAATTAATAAGTTTTTATCCAAAACGGACTGGAAAACTTACAAAAAGAGAGGTGCAACACGAGGACTTCCCCAGAGATCACCCATCCAAGTACTACTCTCGCCCAAGCACGCTTAATTACGGAGTTCTGATGGGATCCGCTGCATTAGTGCTGGTATGATCGCAACTGTCATGTGTTGCGTGCTCAAATCCTATATGCTTTCGGTAGCGAGCTAATTAATCAGTTTTTATCGAAAACGGACAAGAAAACATACAAAAAGAGAGGTGCAACACGAGGACTTCCTAGGAGGTCACACATCCTAGTACTACTCACGCCCAAGCACGCTTAACTGCGGAGTTCTGATGGGATCCAGTGCATTAGTCCTGGTATGATCGCACCTGTCATGTTTTGCGTGCTCAAATCGTATATGCTTTCTGTAGCGCGCTAATTAATCAGTTTTTATCAAAAACAGACTGGAAAACTTACAAAAAGAGAGGTGCAACACGAGGACTTCCCAAGAGATCACCCATCCTAGTAGTACTCTCTCCCAAGCACACTTAACTGCGGAGTTCTGATGGGATTCTGTGCAATAATGCTGGTATGATCGCACCTGTCATGTTTTGCGTGCTCAAATCCTATATGCTTTCTGTTGCGCGCTAATTATTCAGTTTTTATCCAAAATGGACTGTAAAACTTACAAAAAGAGAGGTGAAACAAGCACGCTTAACTGCGGAGTTCTGATAGGATCCGTTGCATTAGTGCTGGTATGATCGCACCTGTCATGTTTAGTGTGCTCAAATCTTATATGCTTTCTGTAGCGCGCTAATTAATCAGTTTTTATCCAAAACGGACTGGAAAACTTACAAAAAGAGAGGTTCAACATGAGGACTTCCCAAGAGGTCACCCAACCTAGTACAACTCTAGCCCAAGCACGCTTAACTACGGAGTTCTGATGGAATCCGGTGCATTAGTGACGGTATGATCACAACTGTCATGTTTTGCGTGCTCAAATCCTGTTTGCTTTCTGTAGCGCGCTAATTAATCAGTTTTTATCCAAAACGAACTGTAAAACTTACAAAAAGAGAGGTGCAACAAGTACGCTTAACTATGGAGTTCTGATAGGATCCGTTGAATTAGTGCTAGTATGATTGCAACTATTATATTTTGCGTGCTCAAATCCTATATGCTTTCTGTAGCGCGCTAATTAATTAGTTTTTATCCAAAACGGACTATAAAACTTACAAAAAGAGAGGTGCAACAAGCACGCTTAACTGCGGAGTTCTGATAGGATCCGTTGCATTACTGCTGGTATGATCGCACCTGTCATGTTTTGCGTGCTCAAATCCTATATGCTTTCTGTAGTGCGCTAATTAATCAGTTTTTATCCAAAACGGACTGTAAAACTTACGAAAAGAGAGGTGCAACACAAAGATTTCCAAGGAGGTCACCCATCCTAGTACTGCTCTCGCACAAGCACGCTTAAGTGCGAACATCTGATGGGATCCGGTGCATAAGTGCTGGTATGATGGCACCTGTCATGTTTTGCGTGCTCAAATCCAATATGGTTTCTCTAGCGCGCTAATTAATAAGTTTTTATCCAAAACAGACTGGAAAACTTACAAAAAGAGAGGTGCAACACGAGGACTTCCCAGTAGATCACCCATCCTAGTACTACTCACGCCCAGGCACGCTTAACTGCGGAGTTCTGATGGGATCCAGTGCATTAGTGATGGTATGATCGCACCTTTCCTGTTTTGCGTGCTCAAATCCTATATGCTTTCTGTAGCGCGCTAATTAATCAGTTTTTATCCAAAACGGACTGGAAAACTTACAAAATGAGAGGTGCAACACGAGGACTTCCGAGGAGGTCACCCATCCTAGTACTACTCTCGCACAAGCACGATTAACTGCGGAGTTCTAATGGGATCCGGTGCATTAGTTCTGGTATGATCACACCTGTCATGTTTTGCGTGCTGAAATCCTATATGCTTTCTGTAGTGCGCTAATTAATAAGTTTTTATCCAAAACGGACTGGAAAACTTACAAAAAGAGAGGTGTAACACGAGGACTTCCCAGGAGGTCATCTATCCTAGTACTACCTAGCACGCTTAACTGCTGAGTTCTGATGAGATCCGGTGCATTAGTGCTTGTATGATCGCACCTGTAATGTTTTGCGTGCTCAAATCCTATATGCTTTCTGTAGCATGCTATTTAATCAGATTTTATCCAAAACGGACTGGAAAAGTTACAAAAAGAGATGTGCAACACAAGGACTTCCCAGGAGGACACCCATCCAAGTACTGCTCTCGCAGCAGCACACTTAACTGTGGAGTTCTGATTCGATCCGGTTGATTAGTGCTGGTATGATCGCACCTATTATATTTTGCGTGCTCAAATCCTATATGCTTTCTGTAGCGCGCTAATTAATCAGTTTTTATCCAAAACGGACTGGAAAACTTACAAAAAGAGAGGTGCAACACGAGGACATCCGGTGCATTATTGCTGGTATGATCGTACCTATCAAGTTTTGCTTGTTCAAATCCTATATGCTTTCTGTAGAGCGCTAATTAATCAGTTTTTATCCAAAACAGACCGGAAAACTTACAAAAAGAAAGATGCAACACGAGGGCTTCCCAGGAGGTCACACATCCTAGTACTACTCTCGCCCAAGCACGCTTAGCTGTGCAGTTCTGATGAGATGCAATGCATTAGTGTTGGTATGATCGCACCTGTCATGTTTTGCGTGCTCAAATCCTATATGCTACCTGTAGCGTGCTAATTATTCACTTTTAATACAAAACGGATTGGAAAACTTACAAAGTGCATTAGTGCTGGTATGATCGCACCTATCATGTTTTGCGTGCTCAAATCGTATATGCTTTCTGTAGCGCGCTAATTAATCAGTTTTTATCCAAAACGGACAGAAAAACTTACAAAAAGAGAGGTGCAACTCGAGGACTTCCCAGGAGGTCACCAATCCTAGTACTACTGTCGCCCAAGCCCGCTTAACTGCGGAGTTCTGATGGGATCCGATGCATTAGTTCTGGTATGATCGCACCTGTCATGTTTTGCGAGCTCAAATCCTATATGCTTTCGATAGCGCGCTAGTTGATCAATTTTTATCCAAAACGGACTGGAAAACTTACAAAAAGAGAGGTGCAACACGAAGACTTCCCAAGAGGTCACCCATCCAAGTACTACACTCGCCAAAGCACACTTAACTGCGAAGTTCTGATGGGATCAGGTGCATTTGTGCTGGTATGATCGCACCTGTCATGTTTTGCGTGCTCAAATCCTATATGCTTTCTGTAGGGCGCTAATTAATCAGTTTTTATCCAAAACGGACAGGAAAACTTACAAAAAGAGAGGTGCAACAGGAGGACTTCCCAGGAGGTCTCCCATCCTAATACTACTATCGCCGAAGCATGCTTAACTGTGCAGTTCTGATGGGATCCGGTGAATAGTGCTGGTATGATCGCACCTGTCATGTTTTGCATGCTCAAATCCTTTATGCTTTCGGTAGCGCGTTAATTATTCAGTTTTTATCCAAAACGGACTGGAAAAGTTACAAAAAGAGAGGTGCAACACGAGGACTTCCCAAGAGGTCACCCATCCTAGAGTTCTGATGGGATCAGGTGCATTAGTGCTGGTATGATCGCACCTATCATGTTTTGCGTGCTCAAATCCTATATGCATTCTGTAGCGCGCTAATTAATCAGTTTTTATCCAAAACGGACAGGAAAACTTACAAAAAGAGAGGTTCAACACGAGGACTTCCCAGGAGATCACCCATTCTAGTACTACTCACGCCCAAGCACGCTTAATTACGGAGTTTTGATGGGATCTAGTGCATTAGTGCTGGTATGATCGCACCTGTCATGTTTTGTGTACTCAAATCCTATATGCTTTCTGTAGCGCGCTACTTAATAAGTTTTTATCCAAAACGGACTAGAAAACATACAAAAAGAGAGGTGCAACACGAGGATTGGGATCCGGTGCATTAGTGCTGGTATGATTGCACCTATCATGTTTTGCGTGCTCAAGTCCTATATGCTTTCTGTAGCGCTCTAGTTAATCAATTTTTAACCCAAACGGACTGGAAAACTTACAAAAAGAGAGGTGCAACACGAGGACTTCCCAGGAGGTCACCCATCCTAGTACTACTCTCTCCGAAGCACTCTTATCTGCGGAGTTCTAATGGGATCCGGTGCATTAGTGCTGGTATGATCGCACCTGTCATGTTTTGCGTGCTCAAATCCTATATGCTTTCTGTAGAGCGCTAGTTAATCAGTTTTTATCCAAAACGGGCTGGAAAACTTACAACAAGAGAGGTTCAACACGAGGACTTCCCAGGAGATCACCCATCCTAGTACTACTCTTGCCCAAGCAGGCTTAACTGCAAAGTTCTGATGGGATCCAGTGCATTAGTGCTGGTATGATCGCACCTGTCATGTTTTGCGTGCTAAAATCCTATATGCTTTCTGAAGCGCTAGTTAATCAGTTTTTATCCAAAACGGGCTAGAAAACTTACAAAAATAGAAGGGCAACACGAGGACTTCCCAGGAGATCAATCTTCCTAGTACTACTCTCGCCCAAGCACGCTTAAATTCAGAGTTTTGATGTTATCCGGTGCATTAGTGCCGGTATGATCGCACCTTTCATGTTTTCCGTGCTCAAATCTTATATGCTTTTTGTAGCATGCTAACTAATCAGTTTTTATCCAAAACGGACTGGAAAACTTACAAAAAGAGAGGTGCAACACGAGGACTTCCCAGGAGATCACCCATTCTAGTACTACTCACGCCCAAGCACACTTAATTACGGAGTTCTGATGGGATCTAGTGCATTAGTGCTGGTATGATCGCACCTGTCATGTTTTGCGTACTCAAATCCTATATGCTTTCTGTAGCGCGCTAGTTAATAAGTTTTTATCCAAAACGGACTAGAAAACATACAAAAAGAGAGGTGCAACACGAGGATTGGGATCCGGTGCATTAGTGCTGGTATGATTGCACCTGTCATGTTTTGCGTGCTCAAGTCCTAAATGCTTTCTGTAGCGCTCTAGTTAATCAATTTTTAACCCAAACGGACTGGAAAACCTACAAAAAGAGAGGTGCAACACGAGGACTTCCCAGGAGGTCACCCATCCTAGTACTACTCTCGCCCAACCATGCTTAACTACGCAGTTCTGATGGAATCCGGTGCATTAGTGCTGGTATGATCGCACCTGTCAAGATTTGCGTGCTCAAGTCCTGTATGCTTTCTGTAGCACACTAATTAATCAGTTTTTATCCAATACGGACTGGTAAACTTACAAAAAGAAAGGTGCAACACGAGGATTTTCTAGGAGGTCACCAATCCTAGTACTCCTTTCGACGAATCACGCTTAACTGCGGAGTTCTGATGGGATGCGATGCATTAGTGCTGGTATGATCGCACATGTCATGTTTTGCGTGCGCAAAACCTGAATGCCTTCTGTAGCGCGCTAATTAATCAGTTTTTATCCAAAACGGGCTGGAAAACTTACAAAAATCGAGGTGCAACACGAGGACTTCCTAGGAGGTCACCCATCCTAGTACTACTCCCGCCCAAGCACGCTTAACTTCAGAGTTCTGATGGGATCTGGTGCATTAGTGCTGGTATGATCACACCTGTCAAGATTTGCGTGCTCAAATCCTGTATGCTTTCTGTAGCACGCTAATTAATAAGTTTTTATCCAAAACGGACTGGAAAACTTAAAAAAATAGAGGTGAAACACAAGGACTTCCCAGGAGGTCACCCATCCTAGTACTACTAACGCCCTACCCTGCTTAACTACGGAGTTTTGATGGAATCCGGTGCATCACTGCTAGTATGATCGCACCTGTCATGTTTTGCGTTCTCAAATCCTATATGCTTTCTGTAGCGCGCTATTTAATCAGTTTTTATCCAAAACGGACTGGAAAACTTACAAAAAACGAGGTGCAACACGAGGAATCCGGTAAATTAGTGCTGGTATGATTGCACCTGTCATGATTTGCGTGCTCAAATCCTGTATGCTTTCTGTAGCGCGCTCATTAATAAGTTTTTATCCAAAACGGACTGGAAAACTTAAAAAAATAGAGGTGGAACACAAGGACTTCCCAGGAGGTCACCCATCCTAGTACTACAATCGCCCTACCCTGCTTAATTACGGAGTTTTGATGGAATCCGGTGCATCAGTGCTAGTATGATCGCACCTGTCATACTTTGCGTTCTCAAATCCTATATGCTTTCTGTAGCGCGCTATTTAATCAGTTTTTATCCAAAACGGACTGGAAAAGTTACAAAAAGAGAGGTGCAACACGAGGACTTCCTAGGAGGTCATCCATCCTAGTACTACTCTCGCCCAAGCACGCTTAACTTCGGAGTTCTGATGGGATCCGGTGCATTAGTGCTGGTATGATCGCACTTGTCACGTTTTGTGTGCTCAAATCCTGTATGCTTTCTGTAGCACACTAATTAATAAGTTTTTATCGAAATCGGACTGGAAAACATACAAAAAGAGAGGTGCAACACGAGGACTTCCCATGAGGTCACCCATCCTAGTCCTACTCTCGCCCTACCACGCTTAACTACGGAGTTCTAATGGATTCCGGTAAATTAGTGCTGGTATGATCGCACCTGTCATGATTTGCGTGCTCAAATCCTGTATGCTTTCTGTAGCGCGCTAATTAATAAGTTTTTATCCAAAACGGACTGGAAAACTTAAAAAAATGGAGGTGCAACACAAGGACTTCCCAAGAGGTCACCCATCCTAGTACTACTAACGCCCTACCCTGCTTAACTACGGAGTTTTGATGGAATCCGGTGCATCAGTGCTAGTATGATCGCACCTGTCATGTTTTGCGTTCTCAAATCCTATATGCTTTCTGATGCGCGCTATGTAATCAGTTTTTATCCAAAACGGACTGGAAAAGTTACAAAAAGAGAGGTGCAACACGAGGACTTCCTAGGAGGTCATCCATCCTAGTACTACTCTCGCCCAAGCACGCTTAACTTCGGAGTTCTGATGGGATCCGGTGCATTAGTGCTGGTATGATCGCACTTGTCACGTTTTGTGTGCTCAAATCCTGTATGCTTTCTGTAGCACACTAATTAATCAGTTTTTATCCAATACGGACTGGAAAACTTACAAAAAGAGAGGTGCAACACGAGGATTTTCTAGGAGGTCACCAATCCTTGTACTACTCTCGCCGAATCACGCTTAACTGCGGAGTTCTGATGGGATGCGATGCATTAGTGCTGGTATGATCGCACATGTCATGTTTTGCGTGCTCAAAACCTGAATGCCTTCTGTAGCGCGTTAATTAATCAATTTTTATCCAAAACGGGTTGGAAAACTTACAAAAATCGAGGTGCAACACGAGGACTTCCCAAGAGGTCACCCATCCTAGTACTACTATCGCCCTACCCTGCTTAACTACGGAGTTTTGATGGAATCCGGTGCGTCAATGCTAGTATGATCGCACCTATCATGGTTTGCGTTCTCAAATCCTATATGCTTTCTGTAGCGCGCTATTTAATCAGTTTGAGTTCTAATGGAATCCAGTGCATTAGTGCTGGTATGATCGCACCTGTCATGATTTGCTTGCTCAAATCCTGTATGCATGCTTTCTGTAGCACACTAATTAATCAGTTTTTATCCAAAACGGACAGGAAAAGTTACAGAAAGAGAGGTGCAACGCGAAGACTTCCCAGGAGGTCACCCATCCTAGTTCTACTCTCGCCCAAGCACGCTTAACTTCGGAGTTTTGAGAGGATCCGGTGCATTAGTGCTGGTATGATCGCACCTTTCACGATTTGTGTGCTCAAATCCTGTATGCTTTCTATAGCACGGTAATTAATAAGTTTTTATCCAAAACGGATTGGAAAACATACAAAAAGAGAGGTGCAACACGAGGACTTCCCAGGAGGTTACCCATCATAGTACTACTCTCGCCCAACCACGCTTAACTACGGAGTTCTAATGGAATCCGGTAAATTAGTGCTGGTATGATCGCACCTGTCATGATTTGCGTGCTCAAATCCTGTATGCTTTCTGTAGCGCGCTAATTAATAAGTTTTTATCCAAAACGGACTGGAAAACTAAAAAAAATAGAGGTGCAACACAAGGACTTCCCAGGAGGTCACCCATCCTAGTACTACTATCGCCCTAACCTGCTTAACTACGGAGTTTTGATGGAATCTGGTGCATCAGTGCTAGTATGATCGGACCTTTCATGTTTTGCGTTCTCAAATCCTATATGCTTTCTGTAGCGCGCTATTTAATCAGTTTTTATCCAAAACGGACTGGAAAAGTTACAAAAAGAGAGGTGCAACACGAGGACTTCGCAGGAGGTCACCCATCCTAGTACTACTCTCGCCCAAGCACACTTAACTTCGGAGTTCTGATGGGATCCGGTGCATTCGTGCTGGTATGATCGCACCTGTCATGTTTTGTGTGCTCAAGTCCTGTATGCTTTCTGTAGCACACTAATTAATCAGTGGTTATCCAATACGGGCTGGAAAACTTACAAAAAGAGAGGTGCAACACGAGGATTTTCTAGGAGGTCACCAATCCTAGTACTACTCTCGCCGAATCACGCTTAACTGCGGAGTTCTGATGGGATGCGATGCATTAGTGCTGGTATGATCGCACCTGTCATGTTTTGTGTGCTCAAATCCTGTATGCTTTCTGTAGCACACTAATTAATCAGTTTTTATCCAATACGGACTGGAAAAGTTACAAAAAGAGAGGTGCAACACGAGGACTTCCCAAGAGGTCACCCATCCTAGTACTACTCTCGCCCTACCACGCTTAACTACGGAGTTCTAACGGAATCCGGTGCATTAGTGCTGGTATGATCGCACCTGTCATGATTTGCGTGCTCAAATCCTGTATGGTTTCTGTAGCGCAATAATTAATAAGTTTTTATCCAAAACGGACTGGAAAACTTAAAAAAATAGAGGTGCAACACAAGGACTTCCCAAGAGGTCACCTATCCTAGTACTACTATCGCCCTACCCTGCTTAATTACGGAGTTTTGATGGAATTCGGTGCATCAGTGCTAGTATGATCGCACCTGTCATGTTTTGCGTTCCAAATCCTGTATGCTTTCTGTTAATCAGTTTTTATCCAAAACGGGCTGGAAAACATACAAAAAGAGAGGTGCAACACGAGGACTTCCCAGGAGGTCACCAATCCTAGTATTACTCTCGCCCTACCACGCTTAACTACGGAGTTCTAATGGAATCCAATGCATTAGTGCTGGTATGATCGCACCTGTCATGATTTGCGTGCTCAAATCCTGTATGCTTTCTGTATCGCGCTAATTAATAAGTTTTTATCCAAAACGGACTGGAAAACTTAAAAAAATAGAGGTGCAACACAAGGACTTCCCAGGAGGTCACCCATCCTAGTACTACTATCTCCCTACCCTGCTTAACTACGGAGTTTTAATGGAATCCGGTGCATCAGTGCTAGTATTATGCTTTCTGTAGCGCGCTAATTAATCAGTTTTTATCCAAAACAGACTGGAAAAGTTACAAAAAGAGAGGTGCAACACGAGGACTTCCCAGGAGGTCACCCATCCTAGTACTACTCTCGCCCAAGCACGCTTGACTTCGGAGTTCTGATGGGATCCGGTGCATTAGTGCTGGTATGATCGCACCTGTCATGTTTTGCGTGCTCAAATCCATTATGCTTTCTTTAGCGCGCTAATTAATAAGTTTATATCCAAAACGGAATGGAAAACTTACAAAAAGAGAGGTGCAACACGATGACTTCCCAGGGGGTCAGCCATCCTAGTACTACTCTCGCCAAAGCAAGCTTAACTACGGAGTTCTGATGGGATCCAGTGCAGTAGTGCTGGTATGATCGCACCTCTCATGTTTTGCGAGCTCAAAACCTCTATGCCTTCTGTAGCGCGCTATTTAGTCACTTTTTATCCAAAACGGGCTGGAAATTTTACAAAAAGAGAGGTGCAATACGAGGACTTCCCAGGAGGTCACCGATCCTAATACTACTCTCGCCTAAGCACGCATAACTTCGAAGTTCTGATGGGATCCGGTGCATTAGTGCTGGTACGACCGCACCTGTCACGTTTTGTGTGCTCAAATCCTGCATGCTTTCTGTAGCGCGCTATTTAATAAGTTTTTATCCAAAACGAACTGGAAAAGTTACAAAAAGAGAGGTGCAACACGAGGAGTTCCCAGGAGGTCACCCATCCTAGTACTCCTCTCCCCGAGGAATTCTTAACTGCGGAGTTCTGATGGGATCCGGTGCATTGTCATGTATTGCGTGCACAAATCCTGTGCAACACGACGACTTCCCAGGGGATCACCCATCCTAGTACTACTCTCGCCCAAGCACGCTTAACTACGAAGTTCCGATGGGATCCGGTGCATTAGTGCTGGTATGATCGGACATGTCATGTTTTGCGTGCTCAAAACCTCTATGCCTTCTGTAGCGCACTAATTAATCACTTTTTATTCAAAACGGTCTGGAAAACTTAAAAAAAGAAAGGTGCAACACGAGGACTTCCCAGGAGGTCACCCATCCTAGTACTACTCTCGCCCTACCACGATTAACTACGGAGTTTAGATGGGATCCGGTGCATTAGTGCTGGTATGATCGCACCTATCATGTTTTGCGTGCTCAAATTCTATATGCTTTATGTAGCGCGCTATTTAATAAGTTTTTATGCAAAACGGACTAGAAAAGTTACAAAAAGAGAGGTGCAACACGATGACTTCCCAGGAGGTCAACCATCCTAGTACTACTCTCGCCATAGCACGCTTAACTGCGGAGTTCTGATGGGATCCGGTGCATTAGTGCTGGTTTGATCGCACCTATCATGTTTTGCGTGCTCAAATCCATTATGCTTTCTTTAGCGCACCAATTAATACGTTTTTATCCAAATCGGACTGGAAAACTAACAGAAAGAGAGGTGCAACACGAGAACTTCCCAGGAGGTCACCCATCATAGTATTACTCTCGGCCAAGCACGCTTTACTACGGAGTTCTAATGGGATTCGGTGCAATAGTGCTGGTATGATCGCACCTATCATGTTTTGCGTGCTCAAATCCTATATGCTTTCTGTAGCACGCTAATTAATCAGTGTTTTACTAAAACGGACTGGAAAACTTACAAAAAGAGAGGTGCAACACGAGGACTTTCCAGGAGGTCACCAATCCTAGTACTACTCTCGCCGAATCACGCTTAACTGCGGAGTTCTGATGGGATCCGATGCATTAGTGCTGGTATGATCGCACCTGTCATGTTTTGCGTGCTCAAATCCATTATGCTTTCTTTAGCGCGCTAATTAATAAGTTTTTATCCAAAACGGACTGGAAAACATACAAAAAGAGAGGTGCAACACGATGACTTCCGAGGGGGTCAGCCATCCTAGTACTACTCTCGCCCAAGCACGCTTGACTGCGGAGTTCTGATGGAATCCGGTGCATTAGTGCTGGTATGATCGCACCTGTCATGTTTTGCGTGCTCAAATCCATTATGCTTTCTTTAGCGCGCTAATTAATAAGTTTTTATCCAAAACGGACTGGAAAACATACAAAAAGAGAGGTGCAACACGATGACTTCCGAGGGGGTCAGCCATCCTAGTACTACTCTCGCCAAAGCATGCTTAACTACGGAGTTCTGATGAGATCCGGTGCAGTAGTGCTGGTATGATCGCACATGTCATGTTTTGCGTGCTCAAAACCTATATGCGTTCTGTAGCGCGCTAATTAATCACTTTTTATCCAAAACGGACTGGAAAACTTATAAAAAGAGAGGTGCAACAAGAGGACTTCCCAGGAGGTCACCCATCCTAGTACTACTCTCGCCCAAGCACGCTTGACTGCGAAGTTCTGTTGGGATCCGGTGCATTAGTGCTGGTATGATCGCACCTATCATGTTTTGCGTGCTCAAAACCTATATGCGTTCTGTAGCACGCTAATTAATCACTTATTATCCAAAACGGACTTGAAAACTTAGGGATCCGGTGCATTAGTGCTTGTATGATCGCACATGTCATGTTTTGCGTGCCCAAAACCTCTATGCCTTCTGTAGCGTGCTAATTAATCACATTTTATCCAAAACGGGCTGGAAAACTTAAAAAAAAAGAGGTGCAACACGAGGACTTCCCAGGAGGTCACCCATCCTAGTACTACTCTTGCCCTACCACGCTTAACTACGAAGTTTTGATGGGATTCAGTGCATTAGTGCTGGTATGATCGCACCTGTCATGTTTTGCGTGCTTAAATCGATTATGCTTTCTTTAGCGCGCTAATTAATAAGTTTTTCTTCAAAACTGACTGGAAAACTTACAAAAAGAAAGGTGCAACACGAGGACTTCCCAGGAGGTCACCCATCGTAGTACTACTCTCGGCCAAGCACGCTTAAATACGGTGTGCATTAGTGCTGGTATGATCGCACCTATGATGTTTTGCGTGCTCAAAACCTATATGCTTTATATAGCGCGCTAATTAATCACTTTTTATCCAAAACGGACTGGAAAAGTTACTAAAAGAGAGGTGCAACACGAGGACTTCCCAGGAGGTCACCCATCATGGTACTACTCTCGCCCAAGAACACTTAACTTTGGAGTTCTGATGGGATCCGGTGCATTAGTGCTGGTATGATCGCACCTGTCATGTTTTGTGTGCTCAAATCCTGTATGCTTTCTGTTAATCAGTTTGAGTTCTAATGGAATCCAGTGCATTAGTGCTGGTATGATCGCACCTGTCATGATTTGCTTGCTCAAATCCTGTATGCATGCTTTCTGTAGCACACTAATTAATCAGTTTTTATCCAAAACGGACAGGAAAAGTTACAGAAAGAGAGGTGCAACGCGAAGACTTCCAAGGAGGTCACCCATCCTAGTTCTACTCTCGCCCAAGCACGCTTAACTTCGGAGTTCTGAGAGGATCCGGTGCATTAGTGCTGGTATGATCGCACCTTTCACGATTTGTGTGCTCAAATCCTGTATGCTTTCTATAGCACGGTAATTAATAAGTTTTTATCCAAAACGGATTGGAAAACATACAAAAAGAGAGGTGCAACACGAGGACTTCCCAGGAGGTTACCCATCATAGTACTACTCTCGCCCAACCACGCTTAACTACGGAGTTCTAATGGAATCCGGTAAATTAGTGCTGGTATGATCGCACCTGTCATGATTTGCGTGCTCAAATCCTGTATGCTTTCTGTAGCGCGCTAATTAATAAGTTTTTATCCAAAACGGACTGGAAAACTAAAAAAAATAGAGGTGCAACACAAGGACTTCCCAGGAGGTCACCCATCCTAGTACTACTATCGCCCTAACCTGCTTAACTACGGAGTTTTGATGGAATCTGGTGCATCAGTGCTAGTATGATCGGACCTTTCATGTTTTGCGTTCTCAAATCCTATATGCTTTCTGTAGCGCGCTATTTAATCAGTTTTTATCCAAAACGGACTGGAAAAGTTACAAAAAGAGAGGTGCAACACGAGGACTTCGCAGGAGGTCACCCATCCTAGTACTACTCTCGCCCAAGCACACTTAACTTCGGAGTTCTGATGGGATCCGGTGCATTCGTGCTGGTATGATCGCACCTGTCATGTTTTGTGTGCTCAAGTCCTGTATGCTTTCTGTAGCACACTAATTAATCAGTGGTTATCCAATACGGGCTGGAAAACTTACAAAAAGAGAGGTGCAACACGAGGATTTTCTAGGAGGTCACCAATCCTAGTACTACTCTCGCCGAATCACGCTTAACTGCGGAGTTCTGATGGGATGCGATGCATTAGTGCTGGTATGATCGCACCTGTCATGTTTTGTGTGCTCAAATCCTGTATGCTTTCTGTAGCACACTAATTAATCAGTTTTTATCCAATACGGACTGGAAAAGTTACAAAAAGAGAGGTGCAACACGAGGACTTCCCAAGAGGTCACCCATCCTAGTACTACTCTCGCCCTACCACGCTTAACTACGGAGTTCTAACGGAATCCGGTGCATTAGTGCTGGTATGATCGCACCTGTCATGATTTGCGTGCTCAAATCCTGTATGGTTTCTGTAGCGCAATAATTAATAAGTTTTTATCCAAAACGGACTGGAAAACTTAAAAAAATAGAGGTGCAACACAAGGACTTCCCAAGAGGTCACCTATCCTAGTACTACTATCGCCCTACCCTGCTTAATTACGGAGTTTTGATGGAATTCGGTGCATCAGTGCTAGTATGATCGCACCTGTCATGTTTTGCGTTCCAAATCCTGTATGCTTTCTGTTAATCAGTTTTTATCCAAAACGGGCTGGAAAACATACAAAAAGAGAGGTGCAACACGAGGACTTCCCAGGAGGTCACCAATCCTAGTATTACTCTCGCCCTACCACGCTTAACTACGGAGTTCTAATGGAATCCAATGCATTAGTGCTGGTATGATCGCACCTGTCATGATTTGCGTGCTCAAATCCTGTATGCTTTCTGTATCGCGCTAATTAATAAGTTTTTATCCAAAACGGACTGGAAAACTTAAAAAAATAGAGGTGCAACACAAGGACTTCCCAGGAGGTCACCCATCCTAGTACTACTATCTCCCTACCCTGCTTAACTACGGAGTTTTAATGGAATCCGGTGCATCAGTGCTAGTATTATGCTTTCTGTAGCGCGCTAATTAATCAGTTTTTATCCAAAACAGACTGGAAAAGTTACAAAAAGAGAGGTGCAACACGAGGACTTCCCAGGAGGTCACCCATCCTAGTACTACTCTCGCCCAAGCACGCTTGACTTCGGAGTTCTGATGGGATCCGGTGCATTAGTGCTGGTATGATCGCACCTGTCATGTTTTGCGTGCTCAAATCCATTATGCTTTCTTTAGCGCGCTAATTAATAAGTTTATATCCAAAACGGAATGGAAAACTTACAAAAAGAGAGGTGCAACACGATGACTTCCCAGGGGGTCAGCCATCCTAGTACTACTTTCGCCAAAGCAAGCTTAACTACGGAGTTCTGATGGGATCCAGTGCAGTAGTGCTGGTATGATCGCACCTCTCATGTTTTGCGAGCTCAAAACCTCTATGCCTTCTGTAGCGCGCTATTTAGTCACTTTTTATCCAAAACGGGCTGGAAATTTTACAAAAAGAGAGGTGCAATACGAGGACTTCCCAGGAGGTCACCGATCCTAATACTACTCTCGCCTAAGCATGCTTAACTTCGAAGTTCTGATGGGATCCGGTGCATTAGTGCTGGTACGACCGCACCTGTCACGTTTTGTGTGCTCAAATCCTGCATGCTTTCTGTAGCGCGCTATTTAATAAGTTTTTATCCAAAACGAACTGGAAAAGTTACAAAAAGAGAGGTGCAACACGAGGACTTCCCAGGAGGTCACCCATCCTAGTACTACTCTCGCCCTACCACGATTAACTACGGAGTTTAGATGGGATCCGGTGCATTAGTGCTGGTATGATCGCACCTATCATGTTTTGCGTGCTCAAATTCTATATGCTTTATGTAGCGCGCTATTTAATAAGTTTTTATGCAAAACGGACTAGAAAAGTTACAAAAAGAGAGGTGCAACACGATGACTTCCCAGGAGGTCAAACATCCTAGTACTACTCTCGCCATAGCACGCTTAACTGCGGAGTTCTGATGGGATCCGGTGCATTAGTGCTGGTTTGATCGCACCTATCATGATTTGCGTGCTCAAATCCATTATGCTTTCTTTAGCGCACCAATTAATAAGTTTTTATCCAAATCGGACTGGAAAACTAACAGAAAGAGAGGTGCAACACGAGAACTTCCCAGGAGGTCACCCATCATAGTACTACTCTCGGCCAAGCACGCTTTACTACGGAGTTCTAATGGGATTCGGTGCAATAGTGCTGGTATGATCGCACCTATCATGTTTTGCGTGCTCAAATCCTATATGCTTTCTGTAGCACGCTAATTAATCAGTGTTTTACTAAAACGGACTGGAAAACTTACAAAAAGAGAGGTGCAACACGAGGACTTTCCAGGAGGTCACCAATCCTAGTACTACTCTCGCCGAATCACGCTTAACTGCGGAGTTCTGATGGGATCCGATGCATTAGTGCTGGTATGATCGCACATGTCATGTTTTGCATGCTCAAAACCTATATGCCTTCTGTAACGCGCTAATTAATCACTTTTTATTCAAAACGGACTGGAAAACTTACAAAAAGAGAGGTGCAACACGAGGACTTCCCAGGAGGTCACCCATCCTAGTACTACTCTCGCCCAAGCACGCTTGACTGCGGAGTTCTGATGGAATCCGGTGCATTAGTGCTGGTATGATCGCACCTGTCATGTTTTGCGTGCTCAAATCCATTATGCTTTCTTTAGCGCGCTAATTAATAAGTTTTTATCCAAAACGGACTGGAAAACATACAAAAAGAGAGGTGCAACACGATGACTTCCGAGGGGGTCAGCCATCCTAGTACTACTCTCGCCAAAGCATGCTTAACTACGGAGTTCTGATGAGATCCGGTGCAGTAGTGCTGGTATGATCGCACATGTCATGTTTTGCGTGCTCAAAACCTATATGCGTTCTGTAGCGCGCTAATTAATCACTTTTTATCCAAAACGGACTGGAAAACTTATAAAAAGAGAGGTGCAACAAGAGGACTGCCCAGGAGGTCACCCATCCTAGTACTACTCTCGCCCAAGCACGCTTGACTGCGAAGTTCTGTTGGGATCCGGTGCATTAGTGCTGGTATGATCGCACCTATCATATTTTGCGTGCTCAAAACCTATATGCGTTCTGTAGCACGCTAATTAATCACTTATTATCCAAAACGGACTGGAAAACTTAGGGATCCGGTGCATTAGTGCTTGTATGATCGCACATGTCATGTTTTGCGTGCCCAAAACCTCTATGCCTTCTGTAGCGTGCTAATTAATCACATTTTATCCAAAACGGGCTGGAAAACTTAAAAAAAGAGAGGTGCAACACGAGGACTTCCCAGGAGGTCACCCATCCTAGTACTACTCTTGCCCTACCACGCTTAACTACAAAGTTTTGATGGGATTCAGTGCATTAGTGCTGGTATGATCGCACCTGTCATGTTTTGCGTGCTTAAATCGATTATGCTTTCTTTAGCGCGCTAATTAATAAGTTTTTCTTCAAAACTGACTGGAAAACTTACAAAAAGAAAGGTGCAACACGAGGACTTCCCAGGAGGTCACCCATCGTAGTACTACTCTCGGCCAAGCACGCTTAAATACGGTGTGCATTAGTGCTGGTATGATCGCTCCTATCATGTTTTGCGTGCTCAAAACCTATATGCTTTATATAGTGCGCTAATTAATCACTTTTTATCCAAAACGGACTGGAAACTTACAAAAAGAGAGGTGCAACACGAGGACTTCCGAGGAGGTCACCCATCCTAGTACTACTCTCGCCCAAGAATGCTTAACTTCGGAGTTCTGATGGGATCCGGTGCATTAGTGCTGGTATGATCGCACCCGTCATGTATTGTGTGCACATATCCTGTATGCTCTCTTTAGCGTGCTAATTAATAAGTTTTTATCCAAAACGGACTGGAAAACTTAGAAAAAGAGAGGTGCAACACGAGGACTTCCCAGAGGTCACCCATCCTAGTACTACTCTCGCCCAAGCACGCTTGACTGCGGATTTCTGATGGGATCCGGTGCGTTAGTGCTGCTATGTTCGCAACTGTCATGTTTTGCGTGCTCAAATCCATTATGCTTTCTTTAGCGTGCTAATTAATAAGTTTTTATCCAAAACGGACTGGAAAACATAAAAGAATTGAGGTGCAATATGAGGACTTCCTAGGAGGTAACCCATCCTAGTACTACTCTCGCCGAACAACGCTTAACTGCGGAGTTCTGATGGGATCCGGTGCATTAGTGCTCGTATGATCGCACCTATCATGTTTTGCTTGCTCAAAACATATATGCCTTCTGTAGCGCGCTAATTAATCACTTTTTATCCAAAACATACTGGAAAACTTACAAAAAGAAAGGTGCAACACGAGGACTTCCCAGGAGGTCACCCATCCTAGTACTACTCCTGCCCAAGAATGCTTAACTGCGGAGTTCTAATGGGATCCGGTGCATTAGTGTTGGTATGATCGAAACTGTCATGTTTTGCATGCTCAAATCCTGTATGCTTTCTGTATCGCGCTAATTAATAAATTTTTATCCAAAACAGACTGGAAAACTTAAAAAAATAGAGGTGCAACACGAGGACTTCCCAGGAGGTTTCCCATCCTAGTACTACTCTTGCCCAAGCACGCTTAACGACGGAGTGCATTAGTGCTGGTATGATCGCACCTGTCATGTTTTGCGTGCTCAAAACCTATATGCGTTCTATAGCGCGCTAATTTATCACTTTTTATCTAAAACGGATAACGGGATCCAGTGCGTTAGTGCGCATATGATCGCACCTGTCATGTTTTGCGTGCTCAAATCCTATATGCTTTCTGTAGCGCGATAATTAATAAGTTTTTATCCAAAACGGACTGGAAAACTTACAAAAAGAGAGGTGCAACACGAGGACATTCCAGGAGGTGATCCATCCTAGTACTACTCTCGCCGATCAACGCTTAACTGCGGAGTTCTGATGGGATCCGGTGCATTAGTGCTGCTATGGTCGCACCTGTCATATTTTGCGTGCTCAAAACCTATATGCATTCTGCAGCGCACTAATTAATCACTTTTTATCCATAACGGACTAGAAAACTTACAAAAAGAGAGGTGCAACACGAGGACTTCCCAGGAGGTCACCCATCCTAGTACTGCTCTTGCCCAAGCACGCTTAACAGCGGAGTGCATTAGTGCTGGTATGATCGCACCTGTCATGTTTTATATGCTCAAAACCTATATGCTTTCTATAGCGCGTTAATTAATCACTTTTTATCCGTTATCATGTTATGCGTGCTCAAATCCTGTATGCTTTCTGTAGCACGCTAGTTAAACAGTTTTTATCCAAAACGGGCTAGAAAACTTACAAAAAGAGAGGTGCAACACGAGGACTTCCCAGGAGGTCACCCATCCTAGTACTACTCTCGCCCAAGCACGCTTATCTGCGTAGTTCTGATGGGATCCGGTGCATTAATGCTGGTATGATCGCACCTGTCATGTTTTGCGTGCTCAAGTCCTATATGCTTTCTGTAACGCGCTAGTTAATCAGTTTTTATCCAAAACTCGCTGGAAAACTTTCAAAAAGAGAGGTGCAACACGAAGACTTCCCAGGAGGGCATCCATCCTAGTACTACTCTCGCCCAAGCACGCTTAACTGCGGAGTTCTGATGGGATCCAATGCATTAGTGCTGGTATGATCGCACCTGTCATGTTTTGCATGCTCAAATCCTATATGCTTTCTGTAGATCGCTAATTAACCAATTTTTATCCAAAACAGACTGGAAAACATACAAAGAGAGAGGTGCAACACGAGGACTTCCCAGGAGATCACCCATCCTAGTACTACTCACGCCCAAGCGTGCTTAACTGTGGAGTTCTGATGGGATCCAGTGCATTAATGCTGGTATGATCGCACCTGTCATCTTTTGCGTGCTCAAGTCCTATATGCTTTCTGTAGTGCGCTAGTTAATCAGTTTTTATCCAAAACGGGCTAGAAAACTTACAAAAAGAGAGGTGCAACACGAGGACTTCCCAGGAAGGCACCCATCCTAGTACTACTCTCACCCAAGCACGCTTATCTGCGTAGTTCTGATGGGATCCGGTGCATTACTGCTGGTATGATCGCACCTGTCATGTTTTGCGTGGTCAAATCCTATATGCTTTCTGTAGCGCGCTAGTTAATTAGTTTTTATCCAAAACTGGCTGGAAAACTTTCAAAAAGAGAGGTGCAACACGAGGACTTCCCAGGACGGCACCCATCCTAGTACTACTCTCGCCCAAGCACGCTTAATTGTGGAGTTCTGATGGGATCCAATGCATTAGTGCTAGTATGATCGCACCTGTCATGTTTTGCGTGCTCAAATCCTATATGCTTTCTGTAGCGCGCTAATTAATCAGTTTTTATCCAAAACGGACTGGAAAACTTACAAAAAGAGAGGTGCAACACGAGGACTTCCCAGGAGATCACCCATCCTAGTACTACTCTCGCCCAAGCACGCTTATCTGCGTAGTTCTGATGGTATCCGGTGCATTACTGCTGGTATGATCCCACCTGTCATGTTTTGCGTGCTCAAGTCCTATATGCTTTCTGTAGCCCGCTAGTTAATCAGTTTTTATCACAAACGGGCTAGAAAACATACAAAAAGAGAGGTGCAACACGAGGACTTCCCAAGTAGGCACCCATCCTAGTACTACTCTCGCCCAAGCACGCTTATCTGCGTAGTTCTGATGGGATCCGGTGCATTACTACTGGTATGATCGCACCTATCATGTTTTGCGTGCTCAAGTCCTATATGCTTTCTGTAGCGCGCTAGTTAATCAGTTTTTATCCAAAACTGGCTGGAAAACTTACAAAAAGAGAGGTGCAACACGAGGACTTCCCAGGAGGTCACCCATCCTAGTACTACTCTATCCCAAGCATGCTTGTCTGCGGATTTCTTATCGGATCCGGTGCATTAGTGCTGGTATGATCGCACCTGTCATGTCTTGCGTGCTCAAATCCTCTATGCTTTCTATAGCGCGCTAGTTAATCAGTTTTTATCCAAAACGAACTGGAAAAGTTACAAAAAGAGAGGTGCAACACGAGGACTTCCCAAGAGGTCACCCATCCTTGTACAACTCTCGACCAAGCACACTTAACTGCGGAGTGCATTAGTGCTGGTATGATCGCACCTGTCATGTTTTGCGTGCTCAAATCCTATATGCTTTCTGTAGCATCCTAGTTAATCAATTCTTATCCAAAACGTGCTAGAAAACTTACAAAAAGAGAGGTGCAACACGAGGACTTCCTAGGAGGGCACCCATCCTAGTACTAGTCTCGCCCAAGCATGCTTATCTGCGTAGTTCTGATGGGATCCGGTGCATTACTGCTGGTATGATCGCACCTGTCATGTTTTGCGTGGTCAAATCCTATATGCTTTCTGTAGCGCGCTAGTTAATTAGTTTTTATCCAAAACTGGCTGGAAAACTTTCAAAAAGAGAGGTGCAACACGAGGACTTCCCAGGACGGCACCCATCCTAGTACTACTCTCGCCCAAGCACGCTTAATTGTGGAGTTCTGATGGGATCCAATGCATTAGTGCTAGTATGATCGCACCTGTCATGTTTTGCGTGCTCAAATCCTATATGCTTTCTGTAGCGCGCTAATTAATCAGTTTTTATCCAAAACGGACTGGAAAACTTACAAAAAGAGAGGTGCAACACGAGGACTTCCCAGGAGATCACCCATCCTAGTACTACTCTCGCCCAAGCACGCTTATCTGCGTAGTTCTGATGGTATCCGGTGCATTACTGCTGGTATGATCCCACCTGTCATGTTTTGCGTGCTCAAGTCCTATATGCTTTCTGTAGCCCGCTAGTTAATCAGTTTTTATCACAAACGGGCTAGAAAACATACAAAAAGAGAGGTGCAACACGAGGACTTCCCAAGTAGGCACCCATCCTAGTACTACTCTCGCCCAAGCACGCTTATCTGCGTAGTTCTGATGGGATCCGGTGCATTACTACTGGTATGATCGCACCTGTCATGTTTTGCGTGCTCAAGTCCTATATGCTTTCTGTAGCGCACTAGTTAATCAGTTTTTATCCAAAACTGGCTAGTAAACTTACAAAAAGAGAGGTGCAACACGAGGACTTCCCAGGAGGGCACCCATCCTAGTACTACACTCGCCCAAGCACGCTTATCTGCGGACTTCTGATGGGATCCGGTGCATTAGTGCTGGTATGATCGAACTTGTCATGTTTTGCGTGCTCAAATCCTATATGCTTTCTGTAGCGCGTTCTGATGGTATCCGGTGCGTTAGTGCTGGTATGATGGCACCTGTCATGTTTTGCGTGCTCAAATCCTATATGCTTTCTGTAGAACGCTAATTAATCAATTTTTATCAAAAACGGACTGGAAAACATACAAAGAGAGAGGTGCAACACGAGGACTTCCCAGGAGATCACCCATCCTAGTACTACCCACGCCCAAGCACGCTTAACTGCGGAGTTCTGATGGGATCCAGTGCATTAGTGCTGGTATGATCACACCTGTCATGTTTTGCGTGCTCAAATCCTATATGCTTTCTGTAGCGCGCTAATTAATCAGTTTTTATCCAAAACGGACTGGAAAATTTACAAAAAGAGTGGTGCAACATGGGGACTTCCCAGGAGGTCTCCACTCCTAGTACTACTCTCGCCCAAGCACGCTTAACTGCGGAGTTCTGATGGTATCCGGTGCATTAGTGTTGGTATGATCGCACCAGTCATGTTTTGCGTGCTCAAATCCTATATGGTTTCTGTAGCACGCTAATTAATCAGTTTTTATCCAAAACGGACTGGAAAACTTACAAAAAGAGAGGTGCAACACGAGGACTTCCCAGGAGATCACCCATCGTAGTACTACTCACGCCCAAGCACGCTTAACTGCGGAGTTCTGATGGGATCCAGTGCATTAGTGCTGGTATGATCGCACCTGTCTTGTTTTGTGTGCTCAAATCCTATATGCTTTCTGTAGCACGCTAGTTAATCAGTTTTTATCCAAAACGGGCTGGAAAACTTAAAAAATTAGAGGTGCAACACGAGGACTTCCCAGGAGATGGGATCCTGTGCATTAGTGCTGGTTTGATCGCACCTGTCCTGTTTTACGTGCTCAAAACCTATATGCTTTCTCTAGCACGCTAATTAATCAGTGTTTATCCAAAACGGACTGGAAAACTTACAAAAACAGAGGTGCAACACGAGGACTTCCCAAGAGATCACGCATGCTAGTACTACTCACGCCCAAGCACGCTTAACTGCAGTGTTCTGATGGGATCCAGTGCATTAGTGCTGGTATGATCGCACCTGTCATGTTTTGCGTGCTCAAATCCTATATGCTTTCTGTAGCGCGCTAATTAATCAGTTTTTATCCAAAACGGACTGGAAAACTTACAAAAAGACAGGTGCAACACGAGGACTTCCCAGGAGATCACCCATCCTAGTACTACTCATGCCCAAGCACGCTAATCTGCGGAATTCTAATGGGATCCGGTGCATTAGTGCTGGTATGATCGCACCTGTCATGTTTTGCGTGCTCAAATCCTATATGCTTTCTGTAACACCCTAAATAATCAGTTTTTATCCAAAACGGACTGGAACACTTACAACAAGAGAGGTGCAACACGGGGACTTCCCAGGAGATTACGCATTCTAGTACTACTCACGGCCAAGCACGCTTAACTACGGAGTTCTGATGGGATCCGGTGCATTAGTGCTGGTATGATCGCATCTGTCATGTTTTGCGTGCTCAAATCCTATATGCTTTTTGTAGCGCGCAAATTTATACGTTTTTATCCGAAACAGACTGGAAAACTTACAAAAAGAGAGGTGCACCACGAGGACCTCCCAGCAGAATACCCATCCAAGTACTACTCTCGCCCAAGCACGCTTAACTGCGAAGTTCTGATGGGATCCGGAGCATTACTACTGGTATGATCGCACCTGTCATGTTTTGCGTGCTCAAATCCTATATGCTTTCTGTAGCGCCCTAATTAATCAGTTTTTATCCAAAACGGATTGGAACACTTACCAAAAGAGAGGTGCAACACGAGGACTGGGATCCGGTGCATTAGTGCTGGTATGATCGCACCGGTAATGTTTTGCGTACTCAAGTCATATATGCTTTTTGTAGCGCGCTAGTTAATCAGTTTTTATCCAAAACGAACTGGAAAACATACAAAAAGAGAGTTGCAACACGAGGACTTCCTAGGAGGTCACCCATCCTAGTACAACTCTCGCCCAAGCACGCTTAGCTACGGAGTTCTGATCGGATCCGGTGCATTAGTGCTGGTATGATCGCACTTTTCATGTTTTGCGTGCTGAAATCCTATATGCTTTCTGAAGCACGTTAATTAATCAGTTTTTATCCAAAACCGACAGGAAAACTTACAAAAAGAGAGGTGCACCACGAGGACTTCCCAGTAGAACACCCATCCTAGTACTACTCACGTTAGTGCTGGTATGATCGCTCCTGTCATGTTTTGCGTGCTCAAATCCTATATGCTTTCTGTAGCGCGCTAATTAATCAGTTTTTATCAAAAACGAACGAGTACTTCCCAGGAGGTCACCCATCCTAGTACTACTCTCGCCCAAGCACACTTAACTGCAGAGTTCTGATGGTATCCGGTGCATTAGTGCTGGTATGATTGCGGTTGTCATGTTCTGCTTGCTCAAATCCTATATGCTTTCTGTACCACGCTAATTAATCAGTTTTTATACAAAACGGACTGGAAAACATACAAAAATAGAGGTGCAACACGAGGACTTCCCAGGAGATCACCCATACTAGTACTACTCACGCCCAAGCACGCTTAACTACAGTGTTCTGATGGGATCCAGTGCATTAGTGGTGGTATGATCGCACTTGTCATGTTTTCCGTGCTCAAATTCCATATGCTTTTTGTAGCGCGCTAGTTAATAAGTTTTTATCCAAAACGGACTCGAAAACTTACAAAAAGAGAGGTGCAACACGAGGACTGGGATCCGGAGTATTAGTGCAGGTATGATCACACCTGTAATGTTTTGCGTGCTCAAGTCCTATATGCTTTTTGTAGCGCACTAGTTTATCAGTTTTTATCCAAAACGGACTCGAAAACTTACAAAAAGAGAGGTGCAACACGAGGACTTCCAAGGAGGTCACCCATCCTAGTACTACTCTCGCCCAAGCACGCTAATCTGCGGAGTTCTGATGTGATCCGGTGCATTATTGCTGGTATGATCGCACCGGTCATGTTTTGCGTGCTCAAATCCTATATGCTTTCTATAGCGCCCTAATTAATTAGTTTTTACCCAAAACGGACTGGAACACTTACAAAAAGAGAGGTGCAACACGAGGACTTCCCACGAGATCACCCATTCTAGTACTACTCACGCCCAAGCACGCTTAACTACGAAGTTCTGATGGGATCCGGTGCATTAGTGCTAGTATGATCGCAACTGTTATTTTTTACGTGCTCAAATCCTATATGCTTTCTGTAACGCGCTAATTAATTAGTTTTTATCCAAAACAGACTGGAAAACTTACAAAAAGAGAGGTGCAACACGAGGACATCCCAAGAGGTCACCCATCCTAGTACTACTCTCGTCCAGGCACGCTTGACTGCGGAGTTCTGATGGGATCCGGAGCATTGGTGCTGGTATGATCGCACCTATCATGTTTTGCGTGCTCAAATCCTATATGCTTTCTGTAGCACGCTAACTAATCAGTTCTTATCCAAAACGGACTTGAAATGTGACAAAAAGAGAGGTGCAACACGAGGACTTCCCTGGAGATCACCCATCCTAGTACTACTCAAACCCAAGCAGGCTTAACTGCACTGTTCTGATGGGATCCGGAGCATTAGTGCTGGTATGATCCCACCTGGTATTAATCAATTTTTAACCAAAACGGACTGAAAAACTTACAAAAAGAGAGGTGCAACACGAGTACTTCCCAGGATGTCACCCATCTTAGAACTCCACTCGGCCAAGCACGGTTAACTGCGGAGTTCTGATGGGATCCGGTGCATTAGTGATGGTATGATCGCACCTGTCAAGTTTTACGTGCTCAAATCCTATATGCTTTCTGTAGCGCGCTAATTAATCAGTTTTTATCCAAAACGGACAGAAAAACTTACAAAAAGAAAGGTGCAACACGAGAACTTCCCAGGAGGTCACCCATCCTAGTACTACCCTCAAGCACGCTTAACTAAGGAGTTCAGACAGGTGCAACACGAGGACTTCCCAGGAGGTCACCCATCCTAGTACTACTCTCGCCCAAGCATGCTTAACTACGGAGTTCCGACAGTTGCAACCAAGGAATTCCCAGGAGATCACCCATCCAAGTACAACTCTCGTCCAAGCACGCTTAACTACAGAGTTCCGATGGGATCCGGTGCATTACTGCTGGTATGATCGCACCTGTCAAGTTTTGCGTGCTCAATTCCTATATGCTTTCTGTAGCGCGCTAATTAATCAGTTTTTATCTAAAACGGACTGAAAATCTTACAAAAAGAGAGGTACAACACGAGGACTTCCCAGGAGGTCACCCATCCTAGTACTACTCTCGCCCAAGCACGCTTCTCGCCCAAACACGCTTAACTGCGGAATTCTGATGGGATCCGGTGCATTAGTGCCAGTATAATCGTACCTGTCATGTTTTGTGTGCTCAAAACCTAACTTACAAAAATAAAGGTGCAACACGAGAACTTCCGAGGAGGTCACCCATCCTAGTACTACTCTCGCCCAAGCACACTTAACTACAGAGTTCTGATGGGATCGGATGCATTAGTGCTGGTATGATCGCACCTATCATGTTTTGCGTGCTCAAAACCTATATGCTTTCTGTAGCGCGCTAATTAATCACTTATTATACAAAACGGACTGGAAAACTTACAACAAGAGAAGTGCAACACGAGGACTTCCCAGGAGTTCACCCATCCTAGTACTACTCTCGGCCAAGCACGCTTATCTGCGGAGTTCTGATGGGATTCGGTGTATTAGTGCTGGTATGATCGCACTTGTCATGTTTTGCGTGCTCAAAACTTATTTGCTTTCTGTAGCGCGCTAATTATTCAGTTTTTATCCAAAACGGACAGGAAAATTTACAAAAATAGAGGTGCAACACGAGGACTTCCTAGGAGGTCATCCATCCTAGTACTACTGTCGCCCAAGTATGGTTAATTGCAGAGTTCTGATGGGAATCGGTGCATTAGTGCTGGTATGATCGCACCTCTCATGTTTTGCGTGCTTAAGTCCTATATGCTTTCCATCCTAATACTACTCTCGCCCAAGCAAGCTTAACTGCAAAGTTCTGATGGGATCCGGTGCATTAGTGCTGGTATGATCCCACCTGTCATGTTTTGCATGCTCAAAACCTATATGCTTTCTGTAGCGCGCTTATTAATCAGTTTTTATCCAAAACGGACAGAAAAACTTACAAAAAGAGAGGTGCAACACGAGTACTTCCTAGGAGGTCACCCATCTTAGAACTCCTCTTGGCCAAGCACAGTTAACTGCGGAGTTCTGATGGGATCCAGTGCATTAGTGCTGGTATGATCGCACCTGTCAAGTTTGGCGTGCTCAATTCCTATATGCTTTCTGTAGCGCGCTTATTAATCAGTTTTTATCCAAAACGGACTGAAAATCTTACAAAAGAGAGGTACAACACGAGGACTTCCCAGGAGGTGACCCATCCTGGTACTACTCTCGCCCAAACACGCTTAACTGCGGAATTCTGATGGGATCCGGTGCATTAGTGCTAGTATAATCGCACCTGTCATGTTTTGTGTGCCCAAAACCTAACTTACAAAAATAAAGGTGCAACACGAGAACTTCCGAGGAGGTCACCCATCCTAGTACTACTCTCGCCCAAGCATACTTAACTACGGAGTTCTGATGGGATCGGATGCATTAGTGCTGGTATGATCGCACCTGTCATGTTTTGCGTGCTCAAAACCTATATGCTTTCTGTAGCGCGCTGATTAATCACTTTTTATCCAAAACGGACTGGAAAACTTACAACAAGAGAGGTGCAACACGGGGACTTCCTAGGAGTTCACCCATCCTACTACTACTCTCGCCCAAAAACGCTTATCTGCGGAGTTCTGATGGGATTCGGTGCATTAGTGCTGGTTTAATCGCACCTGTCATGTTTTGCGTGTTCAAAACCTATATGCTTTCTGTAGCGCGCTAATTAATCACTTTTTATCCAAAACGGACTGGAAAACTTACAAAAAGAGAGGTGCAACACGAGGACTTCCCAGGAGGACACCCATCCTAGTACTACTCTTGCCCCTGCGGAGTTCTGATGGGATTCGGTGCATTAGTGCTGGTATGATCGCACCTGTCATGTTTTGCGGGCTCAAAACCTATATGCTTTCTGTAGCGCGCTAATTAATCACTTTTTATCCAAAACGGACTGGAAAACTTACAACAAGAGAGGTGCAACACGAGGACTTTCCAGGAGTTCACCCATCCTAGTACTACTCTCGCCCAAGCACGCTTATCTGCGGAGTTCTGATGGGATTCGGTGCATTAGTGCTGGTATGATCGCACCTGTCATGTTTTGCGTGCTTAAGTCCTATATGCTTTCCATCCTAATACTACTCTCGCCCAAGCAAGCTTAACTCCAATGTTCTGATGGGATCCGGTGCATTAGTGCTGGTATGATCGCACATGTCATGTTTTGCGTGCTCAAATCCTGTATGCTTTCTATAGTGCGCTAATTAATATGTTTTTATCCAAAATGGAGTGGAAAACTTACAAAAAGAGAGGTGCAACACGAGGACTTCCAAGGAGGTCACCCATCCCAATACTACTCTAGCCCAAGCACGCTTAACTGCGGAGTTCGGATCTCATTAGTGCTGGTATGATCGCAGCTGTCATGTTTTGCGTGCTCAAAACCTATATGCTTTCTGTAGCGCGCTAATTAATCACTTTTTATCCCAAACGGACTGGAAAACTTACAAAAAGAGAGGTGCAACACGAGGACTTCCGAGGAGATCACCCATACAAGTACTACTCTCGCCAAAGCACGCTTAACTACGGAGTTCTGATGGGATACGGTTCATTAGTGTTGGTATGATCGCACCTGTCATGTTTTGCGTGCTCAAATCCTGTAAGCTTTCTGTAGCGCGGACTTCCCAGGAGGTCACCCATCCCAAAACTACTCTCGCCCAAAAAAGAGAACTGCAACACAAGGACTTTTCCCAAGAGGTTCTGATGGGATCCGGTGCATTAGTGCTGGTATAATCGCAGCTGTCATGTTTTGCGTGGTCAAAACCTATATGCTTTCTGTAGCGCGCTAATTAATCACTTTTTATCCAAAACAGACTGGAAAACTTACAAAAGAAGAGGCCCAACATGAGGACTTCCCAGAAGGTCACCCATACTAGTACTACTCTCGCCCAAGCACGCTTAACTACGGAGTTCTGATGGGATCCGGTTCATTAGTGTTGGTATGATCGCACCTGTCATGTTTTGCGTGCTCAAATCCTGTATGCTTTCTGTAGCACGCTAATTAATCACTTTTTATCCAAAACGGACTCGAAAACTTACAAAAGGAGAGGTGCAACACGAGGACTTCCCAAGAGGTCACCCATACTAGTACTACTCTTGCCCAAGTACGCTTAACTACGGGGTTCTGATGGGATCCGGTGCATTAGTGCTGGTATAATCGCAGCTGTCATGTTTTGCGTGGTCAAAACCTATATGCTTTCTGTAGCGCGCTAATTAATCACTTTTTATCCAAAACGGACTGGAAAACTTACAAAAGAAGAGGCCCAACATGAGGACTTCCCAGAAGGTCACCCATACTAGTACTACTCTCGCCCAAGCACGCTTAACTACGGAGTTCTGATGGGATCCGGTTCATTAGTGTTGGTATGATCGCACCTGTCATGTTTTGCGTGCTCAAATCCTGTATGCTTTCTGTAGCACGCTAATTAATCACTTTTTATCCAAAACGGACTCGAAAACTTACAAAAGGAGAGGTGCAACACGAGGACTTCCCAAGAGGTCACCCATACTAGTACTACTCTCGCCCAAGTACGCTTAACTACGGAGTTCTGATGGGATCGGTTCATTAGTGTTGGTATGATCGTACCTGTCATGTTTTGCGTGCTCAAATCCTGTATGCTTTCTGTAGCGCGCTAATTACTAAGTTTTTATCCAAAACGGACTGGAAAACTTACAAAAAGAGAGGTGCAACACGAGGAATTCCCAGGAGGTCACCCATCCTAGTACTACTCTTGCCCAAGCACGCTTAGTTGCGGAGTTCTGATGGGATCCGGTGCATTAGTGCTGGTATGATCACACATGTCATGTTTTGCGTGCTCAAAACCTATATGCTTTCTGTAGCGCGCTAATTAATCACTTTTTATCCAAAACGGACTGGAAAACTTACAAAAAGAGAAGCGCAACACGAGAACTTCCCCCATCCCAGTACTTCTCTCGCCCAAGCACGCTTAACTGCGTAGTTATCATGGGATCCGGTGCATTAGTGCTCGTATGATCGCACCTGTCATGTTTTGCGTGCTCAAATCCTATATGCTTTCTGTAGCGCGGTAATTAATCACTTTTTATCCAAAACGGAGTGGAAAACTTACAAAAAGAGAAGTGCAGCACGAGGACTTCCCCCATCCCAGTACTTCTCTCGCCCAAGCACGCTTAACAACGGAGTTCAGATGAGATCCGGTGCATTAGTGCTGGTATGATCGCACATGTCATCTTTTGCGTGCTCAAATCCTGTATGCTTTCCGTAGCGCGCTAATTAATATGTTTTTATCCAAAATGAACTGGAAAACTTACAAAAAGAGAGGTGCAACACGAGGACTTCCAAGGAGGTCACCCATCCCAATACTACTCTAGCCCAAGCACGCTTAACAGCGGAGTTCGGATCTCATTAGTGCTGGTATGATCGCAGCGGTCTTGTTTTGCGTGATCAAAACCTGTATGCTTTCTGTAGCACGCTAATTAATAAGTTTTTATCCAAAACGGACTGGAAAACTTACAAAATGAGAGGTGCAACACGAGAACTTCCTAGGAGGTCACCCATCCTAGTACTACTCTCGCCCAAGCACGCTTATCTACGGAGTTCAGATGGGATCCGGTGCATTAGTGCTGGTATGATCGCACTTGTCATGTTTTGCGTGATCAAAACCTATATGCCTTCTGTAGCGCGCTAATCAATCAATTTTTATCCAAAACGGACTGGAAAACTTACAAAAAGAGAGGTGCAACACGAGGACATCCCAGGAGGTCACCCATCCTAGTACTACACTCGCCAAACCACGCTTAACTGCGGAGCTCCTATAGGATCCGTTGCATTAGTGCTGGTATGATCGCACCTGTCATGTTTTGTGTGCTCAAATCCTATATGCTTTCTGTAGCGCGCTAATTAATCAATTTTTATCCAAAACGGACTGGAAAACTTACAAAAAGAGAGGTGCAACACGAGGACTTCCAATGAGGTCACCTGTCCTAGTACTACTATCGCCCAAGCACGCTTAACTGCGGAGTTCTGATGGGATCTGGTGCATTAGTGCTGGTATGATCGCACCTGTCATGTTTTGCGTGCTCAAATCCTGTATGCTTTCTGTAGCGCGCTAAAGTTACAAAAAGAGAGGTGCAACACGAGGACTTCCCAGGAGATCAGCCATCCTAGTACTACTCTCACCTAAGCACGCTTAACTATAGAGTTCTGATGGGATCCGGTGCATTAGTGCTGGTATCATCGCACCTGCCATGTCTTGCGTGCTCAAAACCTATATGCCTTCTGTAGCGCGCTAATTTATCAATTTTTATCCACAACGGACTAGAAAACTTATAAAAAGAGAGGTGCAACACGAGGACATCCCAGGAGGCGACCCATCCTAGTACTACTCTCGCCCAGCCACGCTACACTACGGAGTTCTAATGGAATCTGGTGCATTAGTGCTGGTATGATCGCACCTGTCATGTTTTGCGTGCTCAAATCCTGTATGCTTTCTGTAGCGCGCTAAGTAATAAGTTTTTATCCAAAACGGACTGGAAAACATAAAAAAATAGAGGTGCAACACGAGGACTTCCCAGGAGGTCACCCATCCTAGTACTACTCTCGCCCTACCACGCTTAACTACGGAGTTTTGATGGGATCCGGTGCATTAGTGCTGGTATGATCGCACCTGTCATGTTTTGCGTGCTCAAATCCTATATGCTTTCTATAGCGCGCTATTTAATCAATTTTTATCCAAAACGGACTGGAAAACATACAAAAAGAGAGGTGCAACACGAGGACTTCCCAAGAGGTCACCCATCCTAGTACTACTCATGCCCAAGCAAGCTTAACTGCGGAGTGCATTAGTGTTGGTATGATCGCACCTGTCATGTTTTGCGTGCTCAAAACCTATATGCTTTCTATAGCGCGTTAATTAATCACTTTTTATCCCAAACGAACTGGAAAACTTAGAAAAAGAGAGGTGCAACACGAGGACTTCCCAGGAGGTCACCCATCCTAGTACTACTCTCGCCCAAGAATGCTTAACTGCGGAGTTGCGATCCGGTGCATTAGTGCTCGTATGAGCGCACCTGTCATGTATTGCGTGCACAAATCCTGTATGCTCTCTTTAGCGTGCTAATTAATAAGTTTTTTCCCAAAACGGACTGGAAAACTTACAAAAAGAGAGGTGCAACACGAGGACTTCCCAAGAGGTCACCCATCCTAGTACTACTCTTGCCCAAGCAAGCTTAACTGCGGAGTGCATTAGTGTTGGTATGATCGCACCTGTCATGTTTTGCGTGCTCAAAACCTATATGCTTTCTATAGCGCGTTAATTAATCACTTTTTATCCCAAACGAACTGGAAAACTTAGAAAAAGAGAGGTGCAACACGAGGACTTCCCAGCAGGTCACCCATCCTAGTACTACTCTCGCCCAAGAATGCTTAACTGCGGAGTTGCGATCCGGTGCATTAGTGCTCGTATGAGCGCACCTGTCATGTATTGCGTGCACAAATCCTGTATGCTCTCTTTAGCGTGCTAATTAATAAGTTTTTTCCCAAAACGGACTGGAAAACTTACAAAAAGAGAGGTGCAACACGAGGACTTCCCAGGAGGTCAACCATCCTAGTACTACTCTCGCCCAAGCACACTTAACTACGGAGTTCTGATGGAATCCTGTGCATTAGTGACGGTATGATCGCAACTGTCATGTTTTGCGTGCTCAAATCCTGTATGCTTTCTGTAGCGCTCTAATTAATAAGTTTTTATCCAAAACGGACTGGAAAACTTACAAAAAGAGAGGTGCAACACGAGGACTTCCGAAGAGGTCACCTATCCTAGTACTACTCTCGCCCAAGCACGATTAACTACGGAGTTCTGATGGGATCCGGTGCATTAGTGCTGGTATGATCGCATCTGTCATGTTTTGCGTGCTCAAAACCTATATGCCTTCTGTAGCGCGCTAATTAATCAATTTTTATCCAAAACGGACTGGAAAACATACAAAAAGAGAGGTGCAACACGAGGACTTCCCAGGAGGTCCACCCATCCTCGTACTACTCTCGCCCAAGCACGATTAACTACGGAGTTCTGATGGGATCCGGTGCATTAGTGCTGGTATGATCGCATCTGTCATGTTTTGCGTGCTCAAAACCTATATGCCTTCTGTAGCGCGCTAATTAATCAATTTTTATCCAAAACGGACTGGAAAACTTACAAAAAGAGAGGTGCAACACGAGGACTTCCCAAGAGGTCACCCATCCTAGTACTACTCTTGCCCAAGCAAGCTTAACTGCGGAGTGCATTAGTGTTGGTATGATCGCACCTGTCATGTTTTGCGTGCTCAAAACCTATATGCTTTCTATAGCGCGTTAATTAATCACTTTTTATCCCAAACGAACTGGAAAACTTAGAAAAAGAGAGGTGCAACACGAGGACTTCCCAGGAGGTCACCCATCCTAGTACTACTCTCGCCCAAGAATGCTTAACTACGGAGTTGCGATCCGGTGCATTAGTGCTCGTATGAGCGCACCTGTCATGTATTGCGTGCACAAATCCTGTATGCTCTCTTTAGCGTGCTAATTAATAAGTTTTTTCCCAAAACGGACTGGAAAACTTACAAAAAGAGAGGTGCAACACGAGGACTTCCCAGGAGGTCAACCATCCTAGTACTACTCTCGCCCAAGCACACTTAACTACGGAGTTCTGATGGAATCCTGTGCATTAGTGACGGTATGATCGCAACTGTCATGTTTTGCGTGCTCAAATCCTGTATGCTTTCTGTAGCGCTCTAATTAATAAGTTTTTATCCAAAACGGACTGGAAAACTTACAAAAAGAGAGGTGCAACACGAGGACTTCCGAAGAGGTCACCTATCCTAGTACTACTCTCGCCCAAGCACGATTAACTACGGAGTTCTGATGGGATCCGGTGCATTAGTGCTGGTATGATCGCATCTGTCATGTTTTGCGTGCTCAAAACCTATATGCCTTCTGTAGCGCGCTAATTAATCAATTTTTATCCAAAACGGACTGGAAAACATACAAAAAGAGAGGTGCAACACGAGGACTTCCCAGGAGGTCCACCCATCCTCGTACTACTCTCGCCCAAGCACGATTAACTACGGAGTTCTGATGGGATCCGGTGCATTAGTGCTGGTATGATCGCACCTGTCATTTTTGCGTGCTCAAATCCTGTATGCTTTCTGTAGCACGCTAATTAATAAGTTTTTATCCAAAACGGACTGGAAAACTTACAAAAAGAGAGGTGCAACACGAGGACTTTCCAGGAATTCACCAATCCTAGTACTACTCTCGCCGAAGCACGCTTAACTGCGGAGTTTTGATGGGATCCGATGCATTAGTGCTGGTATGATCGCACATGTCATGTTTTGCATGCTCAAAACCTATATGCCTTCTATAGCGCGCTAATTAATCACTTTTTATCCAAAACGGACTGGAAAACTTACAAAAAGACAGGTGCAACACGAGGACTTCCCAAGAGGTCACCCATCCTAGTACTACTCTCGCCCAAGCTCGCTTGACTGCGGAGTTCTGATGAGATCCGGTGCATTAGTGCTGGTATGATCGCACCTGTCATGTTTTTGGTGCTCAAATCCATTATGCTTTCAATAGTGCTCTAATTAATTTTTTATCCAAAACGGACTGGAAAACATACAAGAAGAAAGTGCAACAAGAGGACTTCCCAAGAGGTCACCGAACCTAGTACTACTCTCGGCAAAGCACGCTTAACTGCGGAGTTCTTATGGGATCCGATGCATTAGTGCTGGTATGGTCGCACATGTCATGTTTTGCTTGCTCAAAACCTATATGCCTTCTGTAACGCGCTAATTAATCACTTTTTATCCAAAACGGATTGGAAAACTTACAAAAAGAGAGGCGCAACACGAGCACTTCCAAGGAGGTCACCCATCATTGTACTACTCTCGCCCAACCACGCTTAACTACGGAGTTCTGATGGAATCCGGTGCATTAGTGCTGGTATGATCATAGCTGTCATGTTAAGCGTGCTCAAATCCTGTATGCTTTCTGTAGCGCGCTAATTAATAAGTTTTTATCCAAAACGGATTGGAAAACTTTAAAAAATAGAGGTGCAACACAAGGACTTCCCAGGAGGTCACCCATCCTAGTACTACTCTCGCCCTACCACGCATAACTACGGAGTTTTGATGGGATTCTGTGCATTAGTGCTGGTATGATCGCACCTCTCATGTTTTGCGTGCTCAAATCCTATATGCTTTCTGTAGCGCACTATTTAATCAGTTTTTATCCAAAACGGACTTACAAAAAGGGAGGTGCAACACGAGGACTTCCCAGGAGGTCACCCATCCTAGTACTACTCTCGCCCAAGCACGCATATCTACGGAGTTCTGATGGGATCCGGTGCATTAGTGCTGATCACACCTGTCATGTTTTGCGTGCTCAAATCCTGTATGCTTTCTGTAGCGCGCTAATTAATCAAATTTTATCCAAAACGGACTGGAAAAGTTACAAAAAGAGAGGTGCAACACGAGGACTTCCCAGGAGGTCACCCATCCTAGTACTACTCTTGCCCAAGCACGCTTAACTACGGAGTGCATTAGTGTTGGAATGATCGCACCTGTCATGTTTTGCGTGCTCAAAACCTATATGCTTTCTATAGCGCGCTAATTAATCACTTTTCATCCCAAACGGACTGGAAAACTTACAAAAAGAGAGGTGCAACACGAGGACTTCGGAGGAGGTCACCCTCCTAGTACTACTCTCGCCCAAGCACGCATAACTACGGAGTTCTGATGGAATCTGGTGCATTAGTGACGGTATGATCGCAACTGTCATGTTTTGCATGCTCAAATCCTGTATGCTTTCTTTAGCGCTCTAATTAATAAGTTTTTATCCAAAACGGACTGGAAAACTTACAAAAAGAAAGGTGCAACACGAGGACTTCCCAAGAGGTCACCCATCCTAGTACTACTCTCGCCCAAGCAAGATTAACTACGGAGTTATGATGGGATCCGGTGCATTAGTGCTGGTATGATCGCACCTGTCATTTTTGCGTGCTCAAATCCTGTATGCTTTCTGTAGCACGCTAATTAATCAGTTTTTATCCAAAACGGACTGGAAAACTTACAAAAAGCGAGGTGCAACACGAGGACTTTCTAGGAGGTCACCAGTCCTAGTATTACCCTCGCCGAAGCACGCTTAACTGCGGTGTTCTGATGGGATCCGATGCATTAGTGGTGATATGATCGCACATGTCATGTTTTGCGTGCTCAAAACCTATAAGCCTTCTGTAGCGCGCTAATTAATCACTTTTTATCCAAAACGGACTGGAAAACTTACAAAAAGAGCGGTGCAACTCGAGGACTTCCCAGGAGGTCACCCATCCTAGTACTACTCTAGCCCAAGCACGCTTGACTGCAGAGTGCATTTGTGACGGTATGATCGCAACTCTCACGTTTTGCATGCTCAAATCCTGTAGCGCGCTAATTAATAAGTTTTTATCCAAAACGGACCGAAAAACTTACATAAAGAGAGGTGCAAAACGAGGACTTCGCAGGAGGTCACCCATCCTAGTATTACTCTCGCCCAAGCACGCTTAAATACGGAGTTCTGATGGGATCCGATGCATTAGTGAACACGAGGACTTCCCAGGAGGTCACCCATCCTAGTACTACTCTCGCCCAAGCATGCTTAACTGCGGAGTTCTGATGGGATCCGGTGCATTAGTGCTGGTTTGATCGCACATGTCATGTTTTGCGTGCTCAAATTCATTATGCTTTCTTTAGCGCGCTAATTAATAAGTTTTTATCCAAAACGGACTGGAAAACTTACAAAAAGAGAGGTGCAACACGAGCACTTTGCAGGAGGTCACCCATCCTAGTACTACTCTCGCCCAACCACAGTTAACTACGGAGTTCTGATGGAATCCGGTGCATTAGTGCTATGCTTTCTGTAGCACGCTAATTAATATGTTTTTATCCAACACGGACTGGAAAACATAAAAAAATAGAGGTGCAAGAGGAGGACTTCCCAGGAGGTCACCCATCCTAGTACTACTCTTGCCACTTCCCAGGAGGTCACCCGACGAAGTACTACTCTCGCCCATGCACGCTTAACTACGGAGTTCTGATGGAATCCTGTGCATTAGTGACGGTTTGATCGCAACTTTCATGTTTTGCGTGCTCAAATCCTGTATGCTTTTTGTAGCACGCTAATTAATAAGTTTTTATCCAAAACAGACTGGTAAACATACAAAAAGAAAGGTGCAACACGAGGACTTCCCAGGAGGTCACCCAACCTAGTACTACTCTCACCCAAGCACGCTTAACTACGGTCTGATGGGATCCGGTGCATTAGTGCTGGTATGATCGCTCCTGTCATGTTTTGCGTGCTCAAATCCTGTATGCTTTCTGTAGCACGCTAATTAATCAGTTTTTATCCAAAACGGACTGAAAAACTTACAAAAAGAGAGGTGCAACACGACGACTTCCCAGGAAGTCACCCATCCTAGTACTACTCTCGCCCAAGCACGCTGATGGAATCCGGTGCATTAGTGCACACGAGGACTTCCCAGGAGGTCACCCATCCTAGTACTACTCTCGCCCAAGCACGCTTAAATACGGAGTTCTGATGGGATCCGATGCATTAGTGCACACGAGGACTTCCCAGGAGGTCACCCATCCTAGTACTACTCTCGCCCAAGCACGCTTAACTACGGTCTGATGGGATCCGGTGCATTAGTGCTGGTATGATCGCTCCTGTCATGTTTTGCGTGCTCAAATCCTGTATGCTTTCTGTAGCACGCTAATTAATCAGTTTTTATCCAAAACGGACTGAAAAACTTACAAAAAGAGAGGTGCAACACGACGACTTCCCAGGAAGTCACCCATCCTAGTACTACTCTCGCCCAAGCACGCTGATGGAATCCGGTGCATTAGTGACGGTATGATCGCAACTGTCGTGTTTTGCGTGCTCAAATCCTGTATACTTTCTGTAGCGCGCTAATTAACAAGTTTTTATCCAAAACGGACTGGAAAACTTACACAAAGAGAGGTGCAACACGAGGACTTCCCACTACAGAGTTCTGATGGGATCCAGTGCATTAGTGCTGGTATGATCGCACCTGTCATGTTTTGCGTGCTCAAATCCTGTATGCTATATGTAGCACGCTAATTAATCAGTTTTTATCCAAAACGGACTGGAAAATTTACAAAAAGAGTGGTGCAACACGAGGACTTTCTAGCAGGTCACCAATCCTAGTAATAATCTTGCCGAAGCACGCTTAACTACGGATTTCTGATGGGATCCGATGCATTAGAGCTGGTATGATCGCACATGTCATGTTTTGCGTGCTCAAAACCTATATGCCTTCTGTAGCACGCTAATTAATCACTTTTTATCCAAAACGGACTATAAAACTTACAAAAAGAGAGGTGCAACACGAGGACTTCCCAGGAGGTCACCGATCCTAGTACTACTCTCGCCGAAGCACGCTTAACTGCAGAGTTATGATGGGATCCGGTGCATTAGTGCTTGTATGATCGCACCTGTCATGTTTTGCGTGCTCAAATCCTGTATGCTTTCTGTAGCACGCTAATTAATCACTTTTTATCCAAAACGGACTGGAAAACTTACAAAAAGACTCTCGCCCAAGCACGCTTGACTGCGGAGTTCTGATGGGATCCGTGTATTAGTGCTGGTATGATCGCACCTGTCATTTTTGCGTGCTCAAATCCTGTATGCTTTCTGTAGCACGCTAATTAATAAGTTTTAACCAAAACGGACTGGAAAACTTAAAAAAAGAGAGGTGCAAGACGAGGACTTCCCAGAAGGTCACCCATATTAGTACTACTCTTTCCTAAGCACGCTTATCTGCGGAGTGCATTAGAGAGGTTCAACACGAGGACTTCCCAGGAGGTCACCCAACCAAGTACTACTCTCGCCCAAGCACGCTTAACTACGGAGTTCTGATGGAATTCGGTGCATTAGTGACGGTATGATTGAAACTGTCATGTTTTGCGTGCTCAAATCCTGTATGTTTTCTATAGCGCGCTAATTAATAAATTTTTATCCAAAACGGACTGGAACTTACAAAAAGAAAGCTGCAACACGAGGACTTCCCAGGAGGTCACCCATCCTAGTACTACTCTTACCCAAGGACGTTTATCTACGGAGTTCTGATGGGATCCGGTGCATTAGTACTTGAATGATCGCACCTATCATGTTTAGTGTGCTCAAATCCTGTATGCTTTCTGTAGCACGCTAATTAATCAGTTTTTATCCAAAACGAATTGGAAAACTTACAAAAATAGAGGTGCAACACGAGGACTTTCCAGAAGGTCACCAATCCTAGTACTACTCTCGCCGAATCACGCTTAACTGCGGAGTTCTGATCGGATCCGATGCATTAGTGCTTGTATGATCGCACATGTCATGTTTTGCCTGCTCAAAACCTATATGCCTTCTGTAGCGCGCTAATTAATCACTTTTTATCCAAAATGGACTGGAAAACTTACAAAAAGACTCTCGTCCAAGCACGCTTGACTGCGGAGTTCTGATGGGATCCGGTGCATTAATGCTGGTATGATCGAACCTGTCATGTTTTGCGTGCTCAAATCCTGTATGCTTTCTGCAGCGCGCTAATTAAAATGTTTTTATCCAAAACGGACGGGAAAACTTACAAAAAGAAAGGTGCAACACGAGGACTTCCCAAGTGGTCACCCATCCTAGTACTACTCTCGCCCAAGAACACAAAGACTTTCCATGAGGTCACCCATCCTAGTACTACTCTCGCCCAAGAACGCTTAACTACGGAGTTCTGATGGGATCCGGTGCATTAGTGCTGGTATGATCGCATCTGTCATGTTTTGCGTGCTCAAAACCTATATGCCTTCTGTAGCGCGCTAATTAATCAATTTTTATCCAAAACGGACTGGAAAACATACAAAAAGAGAGGTGCAACACGAGGACTTCCCAGGAGGTCAACCCATCCTAGTACTACTCTCGCCCTAGCACGCTTGACTGCGGAGTTCTGATGGGTTCCGATGCATTAATGCTGGTATGATCGAACCTGTCATGTTTTGCGTGCTCAAATCCTGTATGCTTTCTGCAGCGCGCTAATTAATAAGTTTTTATCCAAAACGGACGGGAAAACTTACAAAAAGAAAAGTGCAACACGAGGACTTCCCAAGTGGTCACCCATCCTAGTACTACTCTCGCCCAAGAACACAAAGACTTCCCACGAGGTCACCCATCCTAGTACTACTCTCGCCCAAGAACGCTTAACTACGGAGTTCTGATGGGATCCGGTGCATTAGTGCTGGTATGATCGCACCTGTCATGTTTTGCGTGCTCAAATCCAGTATGCTTTCTGTAGCGCGCTAATTAATAAGTTTTTATCCAAAACGGACGGGAAAACTTACAAAAAGAAAGGTGCAACACGAGGACTTCCCAGGTGGTCACCCATCCTAGTACTACTCTCGCCCAAGAACACAAAGACTTTCCATGAGGTCACCCATCCTAGTACTACTCTCGCCCAAGAACGCTTAACTACGGAGTTCTGATGGGATCCGGTGCATTAGTGCTAGTATGATCGCATCTGTCATGTTTTGCGTGCTCAAAACCTATTTGCCTTCTGTAGCGCGCTAATTGATCAATTTTTATCCAAAACGGACTGGAAAACATACAAAAAGACTCTCGTCCAAGCACGCTTGACTGCGGAGTTCTGATGGGATCCGGTGCATTAGTGCTGGTATGATCGCATCTGTCATGTTTTGCGTGCTCAAAACCTATATGCCTTCTGTAGCGCGCTAATTAATCAATTTTTATCCAAAACGGACTGGAAAACATACAAAAAGAGAGGTGCAACACGAGGACTTCCCAGGAGGTCAACCCATCCTAGTACTACTCTCGCCCTAGCACGCTTGACTGCGGAGTTCTGATGGGATCCGGTGCATTAATGCTGGTATGATCGAACCTGTCATGTTTTGCGTGCTCAAATCCTGTATGCTTTCTGCAGCGCGCTAATTAATAAGTTTTTATCCAAAACGGACGGGAAAACTTACAAAAAGAAAGGTGCAACACGAGGACTTCCCAAGTGGTCACCCATCCTAGTACTACTCTCGCCCAAGAACACAAAGACTTCCCATGAGGTCACCCATCCTAGTACTACTCTCGCCCAAGAACGCTTAACTACGGAGTTCTGATGGGATCCGGTGCATTAGTGCTGGTATGATCGCACCTGTCATGTTTTGCGTGCTCAAATCCAGTATGCTTTCTGTAGCGCGCTAATTAATAAGTTTTTATCCAAAACGGACGGGAAAACTTACAAAAAGAAAGGTGCAACACGAGGACTTCCCAGGTGGTCACCCATCCTAGTACTACTCTCGCCCAAGAACACAAAGACTTTCCATGAGGTCACCCATCCTAGTACTACTCTCGCCCAAGAACGCTTAACTACGGAGTTCTGATGGGATCCGGTGCATTAGTGCTAGTATGATCGCATCTGTCATGTTTTGCGTGCTCAAAACCTATTTGCCTTCTGTAGCGCGCTAATTGATCAATTTTTATCCAAAACGGACTGGAAAACATACAAAAAGTCTCTCGTCCAAGCACGCTTGACTGCGGAGTTCTGATGGGATCCGGTGCATTAATGCTGGTATGATCGAACCTGTCATGTTTTGCGTGCTCAAATCCTGTATGCTTTCTGCAGCGCGCTAATTAATATGTTTTTATCCAAAACGGACGGGAAAACTTACAAAAAGAAAGGTGCAACACGAGGACTTCCCAAGTGGTCACCCATCCTAGTACTACTCTCGCCCAAGAACACAAAGACTTTCCATGAGGTCACCCATCCTAGTACTACTCTCGCCCAAGAACGCTTAACTACGGAGTTCTGATGGGATCCGGTGCATTAGTGCTGGTATGATCGCATCTGTCATGTTTTGCGTGCTCAAAACCTATATGCCTTCTGTAGCGCGCTAATTAATCAATTTTTATCCAAAACGGACTGGAAAACATACAAAAAGAGAGGTGCAACACGAGGACTTCCCAGGAGGTCAACCCATCCTAGTACTACTCTCGCCCTAGCACGCTTGACTGCGGAGTTCTGATGGGATCCGGTGCATTAATGCTGGTATGATCGAACCTGTCATGTTTTGCGTGCTCAAATCCTGTATGCTTTCTGCAGCGCGCTAATTAATAAGTTTTTATCCAAAACGGACGGGAAAACTTACAAAAAGAAAGGTGCAACACGAGGACTTCCCAAGTGGTCACCCATCCTAGTACTACTCTCGCCCAAGAACACAAAGACTTCCCATGAGGTCACCCATCCTAGTACTACTCTCGCCCAAGAACGCTTAACTACGGAGTTCTGATGGGATCCGGTGCATTAGTGCTGGTATGATCGCACCTGTCATGTTTTGCGTGCTCAAATCCAGTATGCTTTCTGTAGCGCGCTAATTAATAAGTTTTTATCCAAAACGGACGGGAAAACTTACAAAAAGAAAGGTGCAACACGAGGACTTCCCAGGTGGTCACCCATCCTAGTACTACTCTCGCCCAAGAACACAAAGACTTTCCATGAGGTCACCCATCCTAGTACTACTCTCGCCCAAGAACGCTTAACTACGGAGTTCTGATGGGATCCGGTGCATTAGTGCTAGTATGATCGCATCTGTCATGTTTTGCGTGCTCAAAACCTATTTGCCTTCTGTAGCGCGCTAATTGATCAATTTTTATCCAAAACGGACTGGAAAACATACAAAAAGACTCTCGTCCAAGCACGCTTGACTGCGGAGTTCTGATGGGATCCGGTGCATTAATGCTGGTATGATCGAACCTGTCATGTTTTGCGTGCTCAAATCCTGTATGCTTTCTGCAGCGCGCTAATTAATATGTTTTTATCCAAAACGGACAGGAAAACTTACAAAAAAAAAGGTGCAACACGAGGACTTCCCAAGTGGTCACCCATCCTAGTACTACTCTCGCCCAAGAACACAAAGACTTTCCATGAGGTCACCCATCCTAGTACTACTCTCGCCCAAGAACGCTTAACTACGGAGTTCTGATGGGATCCGGTGCATTAGTGCTGGTATGATCGCATCTGTCATGTTTTGCGTGCTCAAAACCTATATGCCTTCTGTAGCGCGCTAATTAATCAATTTTTATCCAAAACGGACTGGAAAACATACAAAAAGAGAGGTGCAACACGAGGACTTCCCAGGAGGTCAACCCATCCTAGTACTACTCTCGCCCTAGCACGCTTGACTGCGGAGTTCTGATGGGATCCGGTGCATTAATGCTGGTATGATCGAACCTGTCATGTTTTGCGTGCTCAAATCCTGTATGCTTTCTGCAGCGCGCTAATTAATAAGTTTTTATCCAAAACGGACGGGAAAACTTACAAAAAGAAAGGTGCAACACGAGGACTTCCCAAGTGGTCACCCATCCTAGTACTACTCTCGCCCAAGAACACAAAGACTTCCCATGAGGTCACCCATCCTAGTACTACTCTCGCCCAAGAACGCTTAACTACGGAGTTCTGATGGGATCCGGTGCATTAGTGCTGGTATGATCGCACCTGTCATGTTTTGCGTGCTCAAATCCAGTATGCTTTCTGTAGCGCGCTAATTAATAAGTTTTTATCCAAAACGGACGGGAAAACTTACAAAAAGAAAGGTGCAACACGAGGACTTCCCAGGTGGTCACCCATCCTAGTACTACTCTCGCCCAAGAACACAAAGACTTTCCATGAGGTCACCCATCCTAGTACTACTCTCGCCCAAGAACGCTTAACTACGGAGTTCTGATGGGATCCGGTGCATTAGTGCTAGTATGATCGCATCTGTCATGTTTTGCGTGCTCAAAACCTATATTCCTTCTGTAGCGCGCTAATTGATCAATTTTTATCCAAAACGGACTGGAAAACATAAAAAAGAGAGGTGCAACACGAGGACAACACGAGGACTTCCCAGGAGGTCAACCCATCCTAGTACTACTCTCGCCCTAGCACGCTTAACTACGGAGTTCTGATGGGATCTGGTGCATTAGTGCTGGTATGATCGCACCTGTCATGTTTTGCTTGCTCAAATCCTGTATGCTTTCTGTAGCGCGCTAATTAATAAGTTTTTATCCAAAACGGACGGGAAAACTTACAAAAAGAAAGGTGCAACACGAGGACTTCCCAGGTGGTCACCCATCCTAGTACTACTCTCGGCCAAGAACGCTTCACTACGGAGTTCTGATGGGATCCGGTGCATTAGTGCTGGTATGATCGCACCTGTCATGTTTTGCGTGCTCAAATCCTGTATGCTTTCTGTAGCGCGCTAATAATAAGTTTTTATCCAAAACGGACGGGAAAACTTACAAAAAGAAAGGTGACTTTCCATGAGGTCACCCATCCTAGTACTACTCTCGCCCAAGAACGCTTAACTACGGAGTTCTGATGGGATCCGGTGCATTAGTGCTGGTATGATCGCATCTGTCATGTTTTGCGTGCTCAAAACCTATATGCCTTCTGTAGCGCGCTAATTGATCAATTTTTATCCAAAACGGACTGGAAAACATACAAAAAGAGAGGTGCAACACAAGGACTTCCCAGGAGGTCAACCCATCCTAGTACTACTCTCGCCCTAGCACGCTTAACTACGGAGTTCTGATGGGATCCGGTGCATTAGTGCTGGTATGATCGCACCTGTCATGTTTTGCTTGCTCAAATCCTGTATGCTTTCTGTAGCGCGCTAATTAATAAGTTTTTATCCAAAACGGACGGGAAAACTTACAAAAAGAAACGTGCAACACGAGGACTTCCCAGGTGGTCACCCATTCTAGTACTACTCTCGCCCAAGAACGCTTAACTACGGAGTTCTGATGGGATCCGGTGCATTAGTGCTGGTATGATCGCATCTGTCATGTTTTGCGCGCTCAAATCTTGTATGCTTTCTGTAGCGCGCTAATTAATAAGTTTTTATCCAAAACGGACTGGAAAATTTAAAAAAATAAAGGTGCAACACGAGGACTTCCCAGGAGGTCACCCATCCTCGTACTACTCTCGCCCTAAAACGCTTAACTACGGAGTTTTGATGGCATCCGGTGCATTAGTGCTGGTATGATCACACCTGTCATGTTTTGCGTGCTCAAATCCTATATGCTTTCTGTAGCGCACTATTTAATCAGTTTTTATCCAAAACGGACTGGAAAAGTTACAAAAAGAGAGGTGCAACACGAGGACTTCCAAGGAGGTCACCCATCCTAGTACTACTCTTGCCCAAACACGCTTAACTGCGGTGTGCATTAGTGCTGGTATGATCGCACGTGTCATGTTTTGCGTGCTCAAAACCTATATGCTTTCTGTAGCGCGCTATTTAATCAGTTTTTATCCAAAACGGACTGGAAATCTTACAAAAACAGAGGTGCAACACGAGGACTTCCCAAGAGGTCACCCATCCTAGTACTTCTGTCGCCCAAGAATGCTTAACTGCGGAGTTCTGATGGGATCCGGTGCATTAGTGTTGGTATGATCGCACCCGTCATGTATTGCGTGCACAAATCCTGAATGCGAGGTGCAACACGAGTTCTTCCCAGGAGGTCACTCATCCTAGTACTACTCTCGCCCAAGCACGCTTAACTACGGAGTTCTGATGGAATCCGGTGCATTGCTGATGGTATGATCGCAACTGTCATGTTTTGCGTGCTCAAATCCTGTATGCTTTCTGTAGCACGCTAATTAATAAGTTTTTATTCTAAACAGACTGGAAAACTAACAAATAGAGAGGTGGAACACGAGGACTTTCCAGGAGGTCACCAATCCTAGTACTACTCTCACCGAAGCACGCTTAACTGCGGAGTTCTGATGGGATCCGATGCATTAGTGCACACGAGGACTTCCCAGGAGGTCACCCATCCTAGTACTACTCTCGCCCAAGCACGCTTAACTACGGAGTTCTGATGGGAACCGGTGCATTAGTGCTGGTATGATCGCACCTGTCATGTTTTGCGTGCTCAAATCCTGTATGCTTTCTGTAGCACGCAAATTAATCAGTTTTTATCCAAAACGGACTGGAAAACTTACAAAAAGAGAGGTGCAACACGAGGACTTTCCAGGATGTCACCAATCCTACTACTATTCTCGCCCAAGCACGTTTAACTACGGAGTTCTGATGTAATGCGGTGCATTAGTGACGGTATGATCGCAACTGTCATATTTTGCGTGCTCAAATCCTGTATGCTTTCTGCAGCGCGCTAATTAATAAGTTTTTATCCAAAACGGACTGGAAAACTTACAAAAAGAGAGGTGCAACACGAGGACTTTCCAGGAGGTCACCAATCCTAGTACTACTCTCGCCGAAGCACGCTTAAATGCGGTGTTCTGATGGGATCCGATGCATTGGTGCCCACGAGGACTTCCCAAGAGGTCACCCATCCTAGTACTACTCTCGCCCAAGCACGCTTAATTGCGGAGTTCTGATGGGATCCGGTGCGTTAGTGCTGGTATGATCGCACCTGTCATGTTTTGCGTGCTCAAAACCTATATGCTTTCTATAGCGCGCTAATTAATAAGTTTTTATCCAAAACGGACTGGAAAACTTACAAAATGAGAGGTTCAACAAGAGGACTTCCCAGGAGGTCACCCAACCTAGTACTACTCTCACCCAAGCACACTTAACTACGGAGTTCTGATGGAATGCGGTGCATTAGTGATGGTATGATCGCAACTGTCATGTTTTGCGTGCTCAAATCCATTATCCTTTCTTTAGCGCGCTAATTAATAAGTTTTTATCCAAAACGGACTGGAAAACTTAAAAAAATAGAGATGCAATACGAGGACTTCCTAGGAGGTCACCAATCCTAGTACTACACTTGCCCAAGCACGCTTAACTGCGGAGTGCATTAGTGCTGGTATGATCGCACCTGTCATGTTTTGCGTGCTCAAAACCTATATGCTTTCAATAGCGCGCTAATTAATCACTTTTTATCCAAAACGGACTGGAAAACTTACAAAAAAAGAGGTTCAACACGAGGACTTCCCAGGAGGTCACCCAACCTAGTACTACTCTCGCCCAAGCACGCTTAACTACAGAGTTCTAATGGAATGCGGTGCATTAGTGACGATATGATCGCAACTGTCATGTTTTGCGTGCTCAAATCCTGTATGCGTTCTCTAGCGCGCTAATTAATAAGTTTTTATCCAAAACGGACTGGAAAACTTACAAAAAGAGAGGTGAGACACGAGCACTTCCCGGAGTTCTGATGGAATCCGGTGCATTGGTGCACAGGAGGACTTCTTAGGAGGTCACCCATCCTAGTACTACTCTCGCCCAAGCACGCTTAACTACGGAGTTCTGATGGGATCTGGTGCGTTAGTGCTGGTATGATCGCACCTGACATGTGTTCCGTGCTTAAAACCTATATGCTTTCTATAGCACGCTAATTAATAAGTTTTTATCCAAAACGGACTGGAAAACTTAAAATAATAGAGGTGCAATACAAGGACTTCGCAAGAGATCACCCATCCTAGTACTACTCACGCCCAGGCACGCTTAACTGTGGAGTTCTGATGGGATCCAGTGCATTAGTGATGGTATGATCGCACCTGTCATGTTTTGCGTCCTCAAATCCTATATGCTTTCTGTAGCGCGTTAATTAATCAGTTTTTATCCAAAACGGACTGGAAAACTTACAAAAAGAGAGGTGCAACACAAGGACTTCCCCGGAGGTCACATATCCTAGTACTACTCACGCCCAAGCACGCTTAACTGCGGAGTTCTGGTGGGATCCGGTGCATTAATGCTGGTATGATCGCACCTGTCATATTTTGCGTGATCAAATCCTATATGCTTTCTGTTTCGCGCTAATTAATAAGTTTTTATCCACAACGGACTTTAAAACTTACAAAAAGAGAGGTGCAACAAGCACGCTTAACTGCGGAGTTCCTATAGGATCCGTTGCATTAGTGCTGGTATGATCGCACCTGTCATGTTTTGTGTGCTCAAATCCTATATGCTTTCTGTAGCGCGCTAATTAATCTGTTTTTATCCAAAACGGACTGGAAAACTTACAAAAAGAGAGGTGCAACACAAGGACTTCCCAGGTGGTCACCCATGCAAGTACTGCTCTCGCACAAGCACACTTAACTGCGAAGTTCTGATGGAATCCAGTGCATTAGTGCTGGTATGATCGCAACTATTATATTTTGCATGCTCAAATCCTATATGTTTTCTGTAGCGCGCTAATTAATTAGTTTTTATCAAAAACGGACTATAAAACTTACAAAAAGAGAGGTGCAACAAGCACGCTTAACTGCGGAGTTCGGATAGGATCCGTTGCATTAGTGCTGGTATGATCGCACCTGTCATGTTTTGCGTGCTCAAATCCTATATGCTTTCTGTAGTTCGCTAATTAATCAGTTTTTATCCAAAACGGACTGTAAAACTTACAAAAAGAGAGGTGCAACACAAAGACTTCCCAGGAGGTAACCCATCCTAGTACTGCTCTCGCACAAGCACGCTTAAGTGCGAAATTCTAATGGGATCCGGTGCATAAGTGCTCGTATGATGGCACCTGTCATGTTTTGTGTGCTCAAATCCAATATGCTTTCTCCAGCGCGCTAATTAATCAGTTTTTATCCAAAACGGACTGGAAAACTTATAAAAAGAGAGGTGCAACACGAGGACTTCCCAGTAGATCCCCCATCCTAGTACTACTCACGCCCAGGCACGCTTAACTGCGGTGTTCTGATGGGATCCAGTGCATTAGTGATGGTATGATCGCACCTGTCATGTTTTGCGTCCTCAAATCCTATATGCTTTCTATAGCGCGCTAATTAATCAGTTTTTATCCAAAACGGACTGGAAAACTTACTAAATGAGAGGTGCAACACGAGGACTTCCGAGGAGGTCACCCATCCAAGTACTACTCTCGCACAAGCACGATTAACTGCGGAGTTCTGGTGGGATCCGGTGCATTAGTTCTGGTGTGATCGCACCTGTCATGTTTTGCGTGCTGAAATACTATATGCTTTCTGTAGTGCGTTAATTAATAAGTTTTTATCCAAAACGGACTGGAAAACTTACAAAAAGAGAGGTGCAACACGAGGATTTCCCAGGAGGTCATCCATCCTAGTACTACCAAGCACGCTTAACTGCTGAGTTCTGATGGGATCCGGTGCATTAGTGCTGGTATGATCGCACCTGTAATGTTTTGCATGCTCAAATCCAGTATGCTTTCTGTAGCACGCTATTTAATCAGTTTTTATCCAAAACGGAGCGGAAAACTTACAAAAAGAGAGGTGCAACACAAGGACTTCCTAGGAAGACACCCATCCAAGTACTGCTCTCGCAGCAGGACACTTAACTGTGGAGTTCTGATTGGATCCCGTGCATTAGTGCTGGTATGATCGCACCTATTATATTTTGCGTGCTCAAATCCTATATGCTTTCTGTAGCGCGCTAATTAAAAAGTTTTCATCCAAAACGGACAGGAAAACTTACAAAAAGAGAGGTGCAACACGAGGACTTCCTAGGAGATCACCTATCCTAGTACTACTCACGCCCAAGCATGCTTAACTGCGGAGTTCTGATGGGATCCAGTGCATTAGTGCAGGTAAGATCGCACCTGTCGTGTTTTGCGTGCTCAAATCCTATATGCTTTCTATAGTGCGCTAATTAATTAGTTTTTATCCAAAACGGACTGAAAAATTTACAAAAAGAGCGCCCAAGCACGCATAACTGCGGAGTTCTGATGGGATCCGGTGCATTAGTGTTGGTATGATCGCACCTGTCATGTTTTGCGTGCTCAAATCCTATATGCATTCTGTAGCACGCTAATTAATTAGTTTTAATTCAAAACGGACTTGAAAACTTACAAAAAGAGAGGTGCAACACGAGGACTTCCGAGGAGGTCACCCATCCAAGTACTACTCTCGCACAAGCACGATTAACTGCGGAGTTCTGGTGGGATCCGGTGCATTAGTTCTGGTGTGATCGCACCTGTCATGTTTTGCGTGCTGAAATACTATATGCTTTCTGTAGTGCGTTAATTAATAAGTTTTTATCCAAAACGGACTGGAAAACTTACAAAAAGAGAGGTGCAACACGAGGATTTCCCAGGAGGTCATCCATCCTAGTACTACCAAGCACGCTTAACTGCTGAGTTCTGATGGGATCCGGTGCATTAGTGCTGGTATGATCGCACCTGTAATGTTTTGCATGCTCAAATCCAGTATGCTTTCTGTAGCACGCTATTTAATCAGTTTTTATCCAAAACGGAGCGGAAAACTTACAAAAAGAGAGGTGCAACACAAGGACTTCCTAGGAAGACACCCATCCAAGTACTGCTCTCGCAGCAGGACACTTAACTGTGGAGTTCTGATTGGATCCGGTGCATTAGTGCTGGTATGATCGCACCTATTATATTTTGCGTGCTCAAATCCTATATGCTTTCTGTAGCGCGCTAATTAAAAAGTTTTCATCCAAAACGGACAGGAAAACTTACAAAAAGAGAGGTGCAACACGAGGACTTCCTAGGAGATCACCTATCCTAGTACTACTCACGCCCAAGCATGCTTAACTGCGGAGTTCTGATGGGATCCAGTGCATTAGTGCAGGTAAGATCGCACCTGTCGTGTTTTGCGTGCTCAAATCCTATATGCTTTCTATAGTGCGCTAATTAATTAGTTTTTATCCAAAACGGACTGAAAAATTTACAAAAAGAGCGCCCAAGCACGCATAACTGCGGAGTTCTGATGGGATCCGGTGCATTAGTGTTGGTATGATCGCACCTGTCATGTTTTGCGTGCTCAAATCCTATATGCTTTCTGTAGCACGCTAATTAATTAGTTTTAATCCAAAACGGACTTGAAAACTTACAAAAAGAGAGGTGCAACACGAGGACTTCCCAGGAGATCACCCATCCTAGTACTACTCACGCCCAAGCACGCTTAACTGCAGTGTTCTGATGCGAAGTAGTGCATTAGTGATGGTATGATCGCACCTGTCATGGTTTGTGTGCTCAAATCCTATATGCTTTCTGTAGCGCGCTAGTTAAAAAGTTTTTATCCAAAACGCACAGGAAAACTTACAAAAAGAGAGGTGCAACACGAGGACTTCCCTGGAGGTCAGCCATCCTAGTACTACTGTGTCCCAAGCACGCTTATCTGCGGAGTTCTTATTGGATCCGGTGCATTAGTGCTGGTATGATCGCACCTGTCATGTTTTGCGTGCTCAAATCCTATATGCTATCTGTAGCGCGCTAATTAATCAGTTTTTATCCAAAACGGACTGCAAAACTTACAAAAAGAGAGGTGGAACACGAGGACTTCCCAGGAGGTCACCCATCTTAGTACTATTCTCGCCCAAGCGCGCTTAACTGCGGAGTTCTGATGGGATCCGATGCATTAGTGCAGGTATGATCGCACCTGTCATGTTTTGCGTGCTCAAATCCTATATGCTTTCTGTAACGCGCTAGTTATTCACTTTTAATACAAAACGGACTGGAAAACTTACCAAGTGCATTAGTGCTGGTATGATCGCACCTATCATGTTTTGCTTGTTCAAATCCTATATGCTTTCTGTAGCGCGCTAATTAATCAGTTTTTATCCAAAACGGACTGGAAAACTTACAAAAAGAAAGATGCAACACGAAGACTTCCCAGGAGGTTACCCATCCTAGTACATCCCTCGCCCAAGCACGCTTAACTGCGCAGTGCTGATGGGATCCGGTGCATTAGTGCTGGTATGATCGCACCTGTCATGTTTTGCGTGCTCAAATCCTGTATGCTTTCTGTAGCGCGCTAATGAATAAGTTTTTATCCAAAACGAACCGGAAAACTTAAAAAAGTAGAGGTGCAACAGGAGGACTTCCCAAGAGGTCACCCATCCTAGTACTACTTTCGCCCTACCACGCTTAACTACAAAGTTTTGATGGGATCTAGTGCATTAGTGCTCGTATGATTGCACCTGTCATGTCTTGCGTGCTCAAATCCTATATGCTTTCTGTAGCGCGCTATGTAATTAGTTTTTATCCAAAACGGACTGGAAAACTTACAAAAAGAGAGGTGCAACACGAGGACTTCCCAGGAAGTCACCCATCCTTGTACTACTCTTGCCCAAGCGCGCTTAACTGCGGAGTGCATTAGTGCTGGTATGATCGCACCTGTCATGTTTTGCGTGCTCAAAACCTATATGCTTTCTATAGCGCGCTAATTAATCACTTTTTATCCAAAACGGACTGGAAAACTTACAAAAAGAGAGGTGAAACACGAGGACTTTGTAGGAGGTCACCCATCCAAGTACTACTCTCGCCGATCAACGCTTAACTGCGGAGTTCTGATGGGATCCGGTGAATTAGTGTTGGTCTGATCGCACCTGTCATGTTTTGCGTGCTCAAATCCTGTATGCTTTCTGTAGCGTGCTAATTAATAAGTTTTTATCGAAAACGGACTGGAAAACTTACAAAAAGAGAGGTGCAACACGAGGACTTTCCAGGAGGTCACCCATCCTAGTACTACTCTCGCCGAACAACGCTTAACTGCGGAGTTCTGATGGGATCCGGTGCATTAGTGCTGGTATGATCGCACCTGTCATGTTTTGCATGCTCAAATCCTGTATGCTTTCTGTAGTGTGCTAATTAATCACTTTTTATCCAAAACAGACTGGAAAACTTACAAAAACAGAGGTGCAACACAAGGACTTCCCAGGAGGTCAACCATCCAACTACTCTCCCGCAAGCACGCTTAACTGCGGAGTTCTGATAGGATCCGTTGCATTAGTGCTGGTATGATCGCACCTGTCATGTTTTGCGTACTCAAAACCTATATGCCTTCTGTAGCGCACTAATTAATCACTTTTTATCCAAAACGAACTGGAAAACTTACAAAAAGAATGACTTCCCAGGAGGTCACCCATCCTAATACTACTTTCGCCCAAGCATGCTTAAATGCGGAGTTCTGATGGGATCCGGTGCATTAGTGCTGGTATGATCGCACTTGTCATGTTTTGCGTGCTCAAAACCTATATGCCTTCTGTAGTGTGCTAATTAATCACTTTTTATCCAAAACAGACTGGAAAACTTACAAAAACAGAGGTGCAACACAAGGACTTCCCAGGAGGTCAACCATCCTACTACTCTCCCGCAAGCACGCTTAATTGCGGAGTTCTGATAGGATCCGTTGCATTAGTGCTGGTATGATCGCACCTGTCATGTTTTGCGTACTCAAAACCTATATACCTTCTGTAGCGCGCTAATTAATCACTTTTTTATCCAAAACGGACTGGAAAACTTACCAAAAGAGAGGTGAAACACGAGGACTTTGTAGGAGGTCACCCATCCAAGTACTATTCTCGCCGAACAACTCTTAACTGCGGAGTTCTGATGGGATCCGGTGAATTAGTGTTGGTATGATCGCACCTGTCATGTTTTGCGTGCTCAAATCCTGTATGCTTTCTGTAGCGCGCTAATTAATAAGTTTTTATCGAAAACGGACTGGAAAACTTACAAAAAGAGAGGTGCAACACGAGGACTTTCCAGGAGGTCACCCATCCTAGTACTACTCTCGCCGAACAACGCTTAACTGCGGAGTTCTGATGGGATCCGGTGCATTAGTGCTGGTATGATCGCACCTGTCATGTTTTGCATGCTCAAATCCTGTATGCTTTCTGTAGTGTGCTAATTAATCACTTTTTATCCAAAACAGACTGGAAAACTTACAAAAACAGAGGTGCAACACAAGGACTTCCCAGGAGGTCAACCATCCTACTACTCTCCCGCAAGCACGCTTAACTGCGGAGTTCTGATAGGATCCGTTGCATTAGTGCTGGTATGATCGCACCTGTCATGTTTTGCGTACTCAAAACCTATATGTCTTCTGTAGCACACTTATTAATCACTTTTTATCCAAAACGAACTGGTAAACTTACAAAAAGAATGACTTCCCAGGAGGTCACCCATCCTAGTACTACTTTCGCCCAAGCATGCTTAAATGCGGAGTTCTGGTGGGATCCGGTGCATTAGTGCTGGTATGATCGCACTTGTCATGTTTTGCGTGCTCAAAACCTATATGCCTTCTGTAGTGTGCTAATTAATCACTTTTTATCCAAAACAGACTGGAAAACTTACAAAAACAGAGGTGCAACACAAGGACTTCCCAGGAGGTCAACCATCCTACTACTCTCCCGCAAGCACGCTTAACTGCGGAGTTCTGATAGGATCCGTTGCATTAGTGCTGGTATGATCGCACCTGTCATGTTTTGCGTACTCAAAACCTATATACCTTCTGTAGCGCGCTAATTAATCACTTTTTATCCAAAACGGACTGGAAAACTTACCAAAAGAGAGGTGCAACACGAGGACTTTCCAGGAGGTCACCCATCCTAGTACTACTCTCGCCGAACAACGCTTAACTGCGGAGTTCTGATGGGATCCGGTGCATTAGTGGTGGTATGATCGCACCTGTCATATTTTGCGTGCTCAAAACCTATATGCCTTCTGTAGCGCACTAATTAATCACTTTTTATCCAAAACGGACTGGAAAACTTACAAATAGAGAGGTGGAACACGAGGACTTCCCATGAGGTCACCCATCCTAGTACTACTCTCGGCCAGCCACGCTTAACTGCGGAGTTCTGATGGGATCCGGTGCATTAGTGTTGGTATGATCGCACCTGTCATGTTTGGAGTGCTAAAATCCTGTATGCTTTCTGTAGCACGCTAATTAATAAGTTTTTATCCAAAACGGACAAGAAAACTTAAAAAAAGAGAGGTGCAAGACGAGGACTTCCCAAGAGGTCACCCATCCTAGTACTACTCTTGCCCATGCACGCTTAACTGCGGAGTGCATTAGTGCTGGTATGATTGCACCTGTCATGTTTTGCGTGCTCAAGACCTATATGCTTTCTATAGCGCGCTAATTAATCAATTTTTATCAAAAACGGACTGGAAAACTTACAAAAAGAGAGGTTCAACACGAGGACTTCGTAGGAGGTCACCCATCCTAGTACTACTCTCGCCCAAGCACGCTTAACTACGGAGTTCTGATGGGATTTGGTGCATTAGTGCTGGTATGATCGCACCCGTCATGTTTTGCGTGCTCAAATCCTGTATGCTTTCTGTAGCACGCTAATTAATCAGTTTTTATCCAAAACGGAATGGAAAACTTACAAAAAGAGAGGTGCAACACGAGGACTTCCCATGAGGTCACCCATCCTAGTACTACTCTCGCCAAAGGACGCTTAACTACGATGTTCTTATGGGATCCGCTGCATTAGTGCTGGTATGATCGCACCTGTCATGTTTTTGCGTGCTCAAATCCTGTATGCTTTCTGAAGCGCGCTAATTAATAAGTTTTTATCCAAAACAGACTGGAAAACTTACAAAAAGAAAGGTGCAACACAAGGACTTCCCAGGTGGTCACCCATCCTAGTACTACTGTCGCCCAAGAACGCTTTACTGTGGAGTTCTGAAGGGATCCGGTGCATTAGTGCTGGTATGATCGCACCTGTCATGTATTGTGTGCACAAATTCTGTATGCTTTCTTTAGCGTGCTAATTAATAAGTTTTTATCCAAAACAGACTGGAAAACTTACAAAAAGAGAGGTGCAACACAAGGACTTCCCAGGAGGTCACCCATCCTAGTACTACTCTTGCCCAAGCATGCTTAACTACGGAGTTCCGATGGAATCCGGTGCATTAGTGACAGTATGATCGCAACTGTCATGTTTTGCGTGCTCAAATCCTGTATGCTTTCTGTAGCGCGCTAATTAATAAGTTTTTATCCAAAACGGACTGGAAAACTTACAAAAAGAGAGGTGCAACACGAGGACTTTCCACGACGTCACAATTCCTAGTACTACTCTCGCCGAAGCACGCTTAACTGCGGAGTTCTGATGGGATCAGATGCATTAGATGCAACACGAGGACTTCCCAGGAGGTCACCCATCGTAGTACTACTCATGCCCAAGCACGGTTAACTGCAGTGTTCTGATGGGATCCATTGCATTAGTGCTGGTATAATCGCACGTGTCATGTTTTGCGTTCTCAAATCCTATATACTTTCTGTAGCACGCTAATTAATCAGTTTTTATCTAAAACGGACTGGAAAACATTCAAAAAGGGAGGTGCAACACGAGGACTTCCCAGGAGGAGGTGTAACACGAGGACTTCCAAGGAGGTCACCAATCCTAGTACTACTCTCGCTCAAGCACACTTAACTGCAGAGTTCTGATGGGATCCGGTGCATTAGTGTTGGTATGATCGCACATGTCAACTGTTGCGTGCTAAAATCCTATATGCTTTCTGTAGCGCGCTAATCAATTAGTTTTTCTGCAAAACAGATTGGAAAACTTACAAAAAGAAAGATGCAACACGAGGACTTCCCAAGAGGTCTCCCATCATATTACTCTCGCCCATGCACGCTTAACTACGGAGTTCTGATAAGATCCGTTGCATTAGTGATGGTATGATCGAACCAGGAGGTCACCCATCCTAGTACTGCTCTCGCAGAAGCATGCTTAACTACGGAGATTTGATGGGATCCGGTGCATTAGTGCTAGTATGATCGCACCTATTATATTAAGCGTGCTCAAATCCTATATTCTTTCTGTAGCGCGCTAATTAATTAGTTTTTATCCAAAACGGACTATAAAACTTACAAAAAGAGAGGTGCAACACGAGGACTTCCCAGTAGATCACCCATCCTAGTACTACTCACGCTCAGGCACGCTTAAGTGCGAACTTCTGATGGGATCCGGTGCATAAGTGCTGGTATGATGGCACCTGTCATGTTTTGCGTGCTCAAATCCAATATGGTTTCTCTAGCGCGCTAATTAATAAGTTTTTATCCACAACAGACTGGAAAACTTACAAAAAGAGAGGTGCAACACGAGGACTTCCCAGTAGATCACCCATCCTAGTACTACTCACGCTCAGGCACGCTTAACTGCGGAGTTCTGATGGGATCCAGTGCATTAGTGATGGTATGATCGCACCTTTCCTGTTTTGCGTGCTCAAATCCTATATGCTTTCTGTAGCGCGCTAATTAATCAGTTTTTATCCAAAACGGACTGGAAAACTTACAAAATGAGAGGTGCAACACGAGGACTTCCGAGGAGGTCACCCATCCTAGTACTACTCTCGCACAAGCACGATTAACTGCGGAGTTCTGGTGGGATCCGGTGCATTAGTTCTGGTATGATCACACCTGTCATGTTTTGCGTGCTGAAATCCTATATGCTTTCTGTAGTGCGCTAATTAATAAGTTTTTATCCAAAACGGATTGGAAAACTTACAAAAAGAGAGGTGCAACACGAGGACTTCCCAGGAGGTCATCTATCCTAGTACTACCTAGCACGCTTAACTGCTGAGTTCTGATGGGATCCGGTGCATTAGTGCTTGTATGATCGCACCTGTAATGTTTTGCGTGCTCAAATCCTATATGCTTTCTGTAGCACGCTACTTAATCAGATTTTATCCAAAACGGACTGGAAAAGTTACAAAAAGAGATGTGCAACACAAGGACTTCCCAGGAGGACACCCATCCAAGTACTGCTCTCGCAGCAGCACACTTAACTGTGGAGTTCTGATTGGATCCGGTTGATTAGTGCTGGTATGATCGCACCTATTATATTTTGCGTGCTCAAATCCTATATGCTTTCTGTAGCGCGCTAATTAATCAGTTTTTATCCAAAACGGACTGGAAAACTTACAAAAAGAGAGGTGCAACACGAGGACATCCGGTGCATTATTGCTGGTATGATCGTACCAATCAAGTTTTGCTTGTTCAAATCCTATATGCTTTCTGTAGAGCGCTAATTAATCAGTTTTTATCCAAAACAGAGCGGAAAACTTACAAAAAGAAAGATGCAACACGAGGGCTTCCCAGGAGGTCACACATCCTAGTACTACTCTCGCCCAAGCACGCTTAACTGTGCAGTTCTGATGAGATGCAATGCATTAGTGGTGGTATGATCGCACCTGTCATGTTTTGCGTGCTCAAATCCTATATGCTACCTGTAGCGTGCTAATTATTCACTTTTAATACAAAACGGATTGGAAAACTTACAAAGTGCATTAGTGCTGGTATGATCGCACCTGTCATGTTTTGCGAGCTCAAATCCTATATGCTTTCGATAGCGCACTAGTTGATCAGTTTTTATCCAAAACGGACTGGAAAACTTACAAAAAGAGAGGTGCAACACGAGGACTTCCCAAGAGGTCACCCATCCAAGTACTACACTCGCCAAAGCACACTTAACTGCGAAGTTCTGATGGGATCAGGTGCATTAGTGCTGGTATGATCGCACCTATCATGTTTTGCGTGCTCAAATCCTATATGCTTTCTATAGTGCGCTAATTAATCAGTTTTTATCCAAAACGGACAGGAAAACATACAAAAAGAGAGGTGCAACACGAGGACTTCCCAGGAGGTCTCCCATCCTAATACTACTCTCGCCTAACCACGCTTAACTGCGGAGTTCTGATGGGATCCGATGCATTTGTGCTGGTATGATCGCACCTGTCATGTTTTGCGTGCTCAAATCCTATATGCTTTCTGTAGCGCGCTAATTAATCAGTTTTTATCCAAAACGGACAGGAAAACTTACAAAAAGAGAGGTGCAACAGGAGGACTTCCCAGGAGGTCTCCCATCCTAATACTACTCTCGCCGAAGCACGCTTATCTGCGGAGTTCTCATGGGATCCGGTGCATTAGTGTTGGTATGATCGCACCTGTCATGTTTTGCGTGCTCAAATCCTATACGCTTTCTGTAGCGCGCTTATTAATAAGTTTTTATCTAAAACGGACTCGAAAACTTACAAAAAGAGAGGTGCACCACGAGGATTAGGATCCGGTGCATTAGTGCTGGTATGATCGCACCTGTCATCTTTTGCGTGCTCAAGTCCTATATGCTTTCTGTAGCGCGCTAGTTAATCAGTTTTTAACCAAAACGGACTGGAAAACTTATAAAAAGAGAGGTGCAACACGAGGACTTCCCAGGAGATCACCCATCCTGTTACTACTCACGCCCAAGCACGCTTATCTGCGGAGTTCTGATGGGATCCGGTGCATTAGTGCTGGTATGATCGCACCTGTCATGTTTTACGTGCTCAAATCCTATATGCTTTCTGTAGAGCGCTAGTTAATCAATTTTTATCCAAAACGGGCTGGAAAACTTACAAAAAGAGAGGTTCAACACGAGGACTTCCCAGGAGATCACCCATCCTAGTACTACTCTTTCCCAAGCAGGCTTAACTGCAAAGTTCTGATGGGATCCAGTGCATTAGTGCTGGTATGATCGCACCTGTCATGTTTTGCGTGCTAAAATCCTATATGCTTTCTGACGCGCTAGTTAATCAATTTTTATCCAAAACGGGCTAGAAAACTTACAAAAATAGAAGGGCAACACGAGGACTTCCCAGGAGATCAATCTTCCTAGTACTACTCTCGCCCAAGCACGCTTAAATTCGGAGTTTTGATGTTATCCGGTGCATTAGTGCCGGTATGATCGCACCTTTCATGTTTTGCGTTCTCAAATCCAATATGCTTTCTCTAGCATGCTAACTAATCAGTTTTTATCCAAAACGGACTGGAAATCTTACAAAAAGAGAGGTGCAACACGAGGACTTCCCAGGAGATCACCCATTCTAGTACTACTCACGCCCAAGCACGCTTAATTACGGAGTTCTGATGGGATCTAGTGCATTAGTGCTGGTATGATCGCACCTGTCATGTTTTGCGTACTCAAATCCTATATGCTTTCTGTAGCGCGCTAGTTAATAAGTTTTTATCCAAAACAGACTAGAAAACATACAAAAAGAGAGGTGCAACACGAGGATTGGGATCCGGTGCATTAGTGCTGGTATGATTGCACCTGTCATGTTTTGCGTGCTCAAGTCCTATATGCTTTCTGTAGCGCTCTAGTTAATCAATTTTTAACCCAAACGGACTGGAAAACTTACAAAAAGAGAGGTGCAACATGAGGACTTCCCAGGAGGTCACCCATCCTAGTACTACTCTCTCCGAAGCACTCTTATCTGTGGAGTTCTGATGGGATCCGGTGCATTAGTGCTGGTATGATCGCACATGTCATGTTTTGCGTGCTCAAATCCTATATGCTTTCTGTAGCGCGCTAGTTAATAAGTTTTTATCCAAAACGGACTGGAAAACTTACAAAAAGAGAGGTGCAACACAAGGATTTCCCAGGAGGTCACCCATCTTACTACTACTCTCGCCCCTGAAATGTTTTGCGTGCTCAAGTCCTATATGCTTTCTGTAGCGCGCTAGTTATCATATTTTATCAAAAACGGACTGGAAAACTTACAAAAAGAGAGGTGCAACAGGAGGTCACCCATCCTAGTATTACTCTCGCTTTTGTCATGTTTTGCGTGCTCAAATCCTGGATGTTTTCTGTACCGCGCTAGTTAACCAGTTTTTATCCAAAACGGACTGGAAAACTTACCAAAAGAGAGGTGCAGTACTACTCTCGCCCAAGCACGCTTAACTGCGGAGTTCTGATGAGATCCGGTGCATTAGTGCTGGTATGATCACACATATCATGTTTTGCGTGCTCGAATCCTGTATGCTTTCTGTAGCGCTCTAATTAATAAGTTTTTATCCAAAACGGACTGGAAAACATACAAAAAGAGAGGTGCAACACGGGGACTTCCCAGGAGGTAACCCATCCTCATACGACTCTCGCCGAAGCATCCTTAACTATGGAGTTCTGATGGGATCCGATGCGTTAGTGCTGGTATGATCGCATCGGTCATGTTTTGCGTGCTGAAATCCTGTATCCTTTTTGTAGGGCGCTAATTAGAAAGTTTTTATCCAAAACGGACTGGAAAATTTACAAAAAGAGAGGTGCAACACGAGGACTTCCCATGAGGTCAACCATCCTAGTACTACTCTCGCCCAAGCACGCTTAACTGCGGAGTTTTGATAGGATCCGCTGCATTAGTGCTGGTATGATCCCACCGGTCATGTTTAGCGTGCTCAAATCCTGTATGCTTTTTGAAGCGCGCTAATTAATAAGTTTTTATCCAAAACGGACTGGAAAACTTAAAAAAAGAGAGGTGCAACACGAGGACTTCCCAGGAGGTCATCCATTCCAGTACTATTCTCTCCAAAGCACGCTTTACTGCGAAGTTCTGAAGGGATCCAATGCATTAGTACTGTTATGATCGCACCTGTCATGTTTTGCGTGCTCAAATCCTATATGCTTTCTGTAGCGCGCTATATAATCAGTTTTCATCCAAAACAGACTGGAAAACTTACAAAAAGAGAGGTGCAACACGAGGACTTCCCAGAGATCACCCATCCCAGTACTACTCTCGCCCAAGCACGCTTGACTGCGGAGTTCTGATGGGATTCGGTGCATTAGAGCTGGTATGATCGCAACTGTCATGTATTGCGTGCTCAAATCCTATATGCTTTCGGTAGCGCGCTAATTAATCAGTTTTTATCCAAAACGGACAAGAAAACATACAAAAAGAGAGGTGCAACACGAGGACTTCCGAGGAGGTCACCCATCCTAGTACTACTATCGCCCAAGCACACTTAACTGCAGAGATCTGGTGCGATCCGGTGCATTAATGCTGGTATGATCGAGGACTTCCCAGGAGGTAACCCATCCTAGTACTACTCTCGCCCAAGCACGCTTAACTACGGAGTTCTGATGGGATCCGGTGCATTAGTGCTGGTATGATCACTCCTGTCATGTTTTGCGTGCTCAAATCCTATATGCTTTCTGTAGCGCGCTAATTATTCACTTTCTATACAAAACGGACTGGAAAACTTACAAAAAGAGAGGTGCAACACGAGTTCTGATGGGATTCAGTGAATTAGTGTTGGTATGATCGCTACTGTCATGTTTTGCGTGCTCAAATCCTATATGCTTTCTGTAGCGCGCTAATTATTCACTTTTTATACAAAACGGATTGGAAAAGTTACAAAAAGAGAGGTGCAACATGAGGACTACCATAGAGGTCACCCATCCTAGTACTACTCTCGCCCAAGCACGCTTAACTGCGGAATTCTGATGGGATCCGGTGCATTGGAGCTGGTATGATCGCAACAGTCATGTTTTGAGTGCTCAAATCCTTTATGCTTTCTATAACGCGCTAAATAATTAGTTTTTCTCCAAAACGGAGTGGAAAACATACAAAAAGAGAGGTGTAACACGAGGACTTCCCAGGAGGGCACCTATCCTAGTACTACTCTCACCCATGATTGCTTAATTGCGGAGTTCTGATGGGATCCGGTGCATTAGTGCTGGTATGATCGCACCTGTCATGTTTTGGGTGCTCAAATCCTATATGCTTTCTGTAGCATGCTAATTAATCAGTTTTTATCCGAAACGGCCTGGAAAACTTACAAAAAGAGAAGTGCAACACGAGGACTTCCCAGGAGGTCACCCATCCTAGTACTACTCTCGCCCAAGCACGCATAAATGCGGAGTTATGATGGGATCCGGTGCATTAGTGCTGGTATAATCACACCTGCCATGTTTTGCGTGCTCAACTCCTATATGATTTCTATAGCCCGCTAATTAATCAGTTTTTATCCAAAACGGACTAGAAAAGTTACAAAAAGAGAGGTGCAACACGAGGACTTCCCGGGAGGTCACCCATCCTAGTACTACTCTCGCCCAAGCAGGCTTAACTGAGGAGTTCTGATGGGATCCGGTGCATTAGTGCTGGTATGATCGCACCTGTTATGTTTTGCGTGCTCAAATCCTATATACTTTGTGTAGCGCGCAAACTAATTAGTTTTTCTCCAAAACGGACTGGAAAACTTACAAAAAGAGAGGTGCAACACGAGGACTTCCTAGGAGGTCTCCCATCCTAGTACTATTCTCGCCCAAGAACGCTTAACTACGGAGTTCTGATGGGATCCGGTGCATTAGTGCTGGTATGATCGCACCTGCCATGTTTTGCGTGCTCAACTCCTATATGCTTTCTGTAGCGCGCTAGTTAATCAGTATTTATCCAAAACGGACTGGAACACTTACAAAAAGAGAGGTGCAACACGAAGACTTAACAGGAGGTCACCAATCCTAGTACTACTCTCGCCCAAGCACGCTTAACTACGGACTTCTGATGTGATCCGGTGCATTAGTGCTGGTATGATCGCATGCCATGTTTTGCGAGCTCAACTCCTATATGATTTCTATAGCGCGCCAGTTAATCAGTTTTTATCCAAAACGGACTGGAAAAGTTAAAAAAAAAGAGGTGCAACACGAGGACTACCCAGGAGATGACCCATCCTAGTACTACTCACGCCAAAGCTCGCTTAACTGCGGAGTTCTGATGGGATCCAGTGGATTAGTGTTGGTATGATCGCACCTGTCATGTTTTGCGTGCTCAAATCCTATATGTTTTCTGTAGCGCGCTAATTATTTAATTTTTCTCCAGAACGGACTGGAAAACTTACAAAAAGAGAGGTGCAACACGAGGACTTCCGAGGAGCATTAGTGTTGGTATGATCGCACCTGTCATATTTTGCGTGCTCAAAACCTATATGCCTTCTGTAGCGCACTAATTAATCAGTTTTTATCCAAAACGGACTGGAAAACTTACAAAAAGAGAGGTGCAACACAAGGACTTCCCCGGAGGTCACATATCCTAGTACTACTCACGCCCAAGCACGCTTAACTGCGGAGTTCTGGTGGGATCCGGTGCATTAATGCTGGTATGATCGCACCTGTCATATTTTGCGTGATCAAATCCTATATGCTTTCTGTTTCGCGCTAATTAATAAGTTTTTATCCACAACGGACTTTAAAACTTACAAAAAGAGAGGTGCAACAAGCACGCTTAACTGCGGAGTTCCTATAGGATCCGTTGCATTAGTGCTGGTATGATCGCACCTGTCATGTTTTGTGTGCTCAAATCCTATATGCTTTCTGTAGCGCGCTAATTAATCTGTTTTTATCCAAAACGGACTGGAAAACTTACAAAAAGAGAGGTGCAACACAAGGACTTCCCAGGTGGTCACCCATGCAAGTACTGCTCTCGCACAAGCACACTTAACTGCGAAGTTCTGATGGAATCCAGTGCATTAGTGCTGGTATGATCGCAACTATTATATTTTGCATGCTCAAATCCTATATGTTTTCTGTAGCGCGCTAATTAATTAGTTTTTATCAAAAACGGACTATAAAACTTACAAAAAGAGAGGTGCAACAAGCACGCTTAACTGCGGAGTTCGGATAGGATCCGTTGCATTAGTGCTGGTATGATCGCACCTGTCATGTTTTGCGTGCTCAAATCCTATATGCTTTCTGTAGTTCGCTAATTAATCAGTTTTTATCCAAAACGGACTGTAAAACTTACAAAAAGAGAGGTGCAACACAAAGACTTCCCAGGAGGTAACCCATCCTAGTACTGCTCTCGCACAAGCACGCTTAAGTGCGAAATTCTAATGGGATCCGGTGCATAAGTGCTCGTATGATGGCACCTGTCATGTTTTGTGTGCTCAAATCCAATATGCTTTCTCCAGCGCGCTAATTAATCAGTTTTTATCCAAAACGGACTGGAAAACTTATAAAAAGAGAGGTGCAACACGAGGACTTCCCAGTAGATCCCCCATCCTAGTACTACTCACGCCCAGGCACGCTTAACTGCGGTGTTCTGATGGGATCCAGTGCATTAGTGATGGTATGATCGCACCTGTCATGTTTTGCGTCCTCAAATCCTATATGCTTTCTATAGCGCGCTAATTAATCAGTTTTTATCCAAAACGGACTGGAAAACTTACTAAATGAGAGGTGCAACACGAGGACTTCCGAGGAGGTCACCCATCCAAGTACTACTCTCGCACAAGCACGATTAACTGCGGAGTTCTGGTGGGATCCGGTGCATTAGTTCTGGTGTGATCGCACCTGTCATGTTTTGCGTGCTGAAATACTATATGCTTTCTGTAGTGCGTTAATTAATAAGTTTTTATCCAAAACGGACTGGAAAACTTACAAAAAGAGAGGTGCAACACGAGGATTTCCCAGGAGGTCATCCATCCTAGTACTACCAAGCACGCTTAACTGCTGAGTTCTGATGGGATCCGGTGCATTAGTGCTGGTATGATCGCACCTGTAATGTTTTGCATGCTCAAATCCAGTATGCTTTCTGTAGCACGCTATTTAATCAGTTTTTATCCAAAACGGAGCGGAAAACTTACAAAAAGAGAGGTGCAACACAAGGACTTCCTAGGAAGACACCCATCCAAGTACTGCTCTCGCAGCAGGACACTTAACTGTGGAGTTCTGATTGGATCCCGTGCATTAGTGCTGGTATGATCGCACCTATTATATTTTGCGTGCTCAAATCCTATATGCTTTCTGTAGCGCGCTAATTAAAAAGTTTTCATCCAAAACGGACAGGAAAACTTACAAAAAGAGAGGTGCAACACGAGGACTTCCTAGGAGATCACCTATCCTAGTACTACTCACGCCCAAGCATGCTTAACTGCGGAGTTCTGATGGGATCCAGTGCATTAGTGCAGGTAAGATCGCACCTGTCGTGTTTTGCGTGCTCAAATCCTATATGCTTTCTATAGTGCGCTAATTAATTAGTTTTTATCCAAAACGGACTGAAAAATTTACAAAAAGAGCGCCCAAGCACGCATAACTGCGGAGTTCTGATGGGATCCGGTGCATTAGTGTTGGTATGATCGCACCTGTCATGTTTTGCGTGCTCAAATCCTATATGCATTCTGTAGCACGCTAATTAATTAGTTTTAATTCAAAACGGACTTGAAAACTTACAAAAAGAGAGGTGCAACACGAGGACTTCCGAGGAGGTCACCCATCCAAGTACTACTCTCGCACAAGCACGATTAACTGCGGAGTTCTGGTGGGATCCGGTGCATTAGTTCTGGTGTGATCGCACCTGTCATGTTTTGCGTGCTGAAATACTATATGCTTTCTGTAGTGCGTTAATTAATAAGTTTTTATCCAAAACGGACTGGAAAACTTACAAAAAGAGAGGTGCAACACGAGGATTTCCCAGGAGGTCATCCATCCTAGTACTACCAAGCACGCTTAACTGCTGAGTTCTGATGGGATCCGGTGCATTAGTGCTGGTATGATCGCACCTGTAATGTTTTGCATGCTCAAATCCAGTATGCTTTCTGTAGCACGCTATTTAATCAGTTTTTATCCAAAACGGAGCGGAAAACTTACAAAAAGAGAGGTGCAACACAAGGACTTCCTAGGAAGACACCCATCCAAGTACTGCTCTCGCAGCAGGACACTTAACTGTGGAGTTCTGATTGGATCCGGTGCATTAGTGCTGGTATGATCGCACCTATTATATTTTGCGTGCTCAAATCCTATATGCTTTCTGTAGCGCGCTAATTAAAAAGTTTTCATCCAAAACGGACAGGAAAACTTACAAAAAGAGAGGTGCAACACGAGGACTTCCTAGGAGATCACCTATCCTAGTACTACTCACGCCCAAGCATGCTTAACTGCGGAGTTCTGATGGGATCCAGTGCATTAGTGCAGGTAAGATCGCACCTGTCGTGTTTTGCGTGCTCAAATCCTATATGCTTTCTATAGTGCGCTAATTAATTAGTTTTTATCCAAAACGGACTGAAAAATTTACAAAAAGAGCGCCCAAGCACGCATAACTGCGGAGTTCTGATGGGATCCGGTGCATTAGTGTTGGTATGATCGCACCTGTCATGTTTTGCGTGCTCAAATCCTATATGCTTTCTGTAGCACGCTAATTAATTAGTTTTAATCCAAAACGGACTTGAAAACTTACAAAAAGAGAGGTGCAACACGAGGACTTCCCAGGAGATCACCCATCCTAGTACTACTCACGCCCAAGCACGCTTAACTGCAGTGTTCTGATGCGAAGTAGTGCATTAGTGATGGTATGATCGCACCTGTCATGGTTTGTGTGCTCAAATCCTATATGCTTTCTGTAGCGCGCTAGTTAAAAAGTTTTTATCCAAAACGCACAGGAAAACTTACAAAAAGAGAGGTGCAACACGAGGACTTCCCTGGAGGTCAGCCATCCTAGTACTACTGTGTCCCAAGCACGCTTATCTGCGGAGTTCTTATTGGATCCGGTGCATTAGTGCTGGTATGATCGCACCTGTCATGTTTTGCGTGCTCAAATCCTATATGCTATCTGTAGCGCGCTAATTAATCAGTTTTTATCCAAAACGGACTGCAAAACTTACAAAAAGAGAGGTGGAACACGAGGACTTCCCAGGAGGTCACCCATCTTAGTACTATTCTCGCCCAAGCGCGCTTAACTGCGGAGTTCTGATGGGATCCGATGCATTAGTGCAGGTATGATCGCACCTGTCATGTTTTGCGTGCTCAAATCCTATATGCTTTCTGTAACGCGCTAGTTATTCACTTTTAATACAAAACGGACTGGAAAACTTACCAAGTGCATTAGTGCTGGTATGATCGCACCTATCATGTTTTGCTTGTTCAAATCCTATATGCTTTCTGTAGCGCGCTAATTAATCAGTTTTTATCCAAAACGGACTGGAAAACTTACAAAAAGAAAGATGCAACACGAAGACTTCCCAGGAGGTTACCCATCCTAGTACATCCCTCGCCCAAGCACGCTTAACTGCGCAGTGCTGATGGGATCCGGTGCATTAGTGCTGGTATGATCGCACCTGTCATGTTTTGCGTGCTCAAATCCTGTATGCTTTCTGTAGCGCGCTAATGAATAAGTTTTTATCCAAAACGAACCGGAAAACTTAAAAAAGTAGAGGTGCAACAGGAGGACTTCCCAAGAGGTCACCCATCCTAGTACTACTTTCGCCCTACCACGCTTAACTACAAAGTTTTGATGGGATCTAGTGCATTAGTGCTCGTATGATTGCACCTGTCATGTCTTGCGTGCTCAAATCCTATATGCTTTCTGTAGCGCGCTATGTAATTAGTTTTTATCCAAAACGGACTGGAAAACTTACAAAAAGAGAGGTGCAACACGAGGACTTCCCAGGAAGTCACCCATCCTTGTACTACTCTTGCCCAAGCGCGCTTAACTGCGGAGTGCATTAGTGCTGGTATGATCGCACCTGTCATGTTTTGCGTGCTCAAAACCTATATGCTTTCTATAGCGCGCTAATTAATCACTTTTTATCCAAAACGGACTGGAAAACTTACAAAAAGAGAGGTGAAACACGAGGACTTTGTAGGAGGTCACCCATCCAAGTACTACTCTCGCCGATCAACGCTTAACTGCGGAGTTCTGATGGGATCCGGTGAATTAGTGTTGGTATGATCGCACCTGTCATGTTTTGCGTGCTCAAATCCTGTATGCTTTCTGTAGCGTGCTAATTAATAAGTTTTTATCGAAAACGGACTGGAAAACTTACAAAAAGAGAGGTGCAACACGAGGACTTTCCAGGAGGTCACCCATCCTAGTACTACTCTCGCCGAACAACGCTTAACTGCGGAGTTCTGATGGGATCCGGTGCATTAGTGCTGGTATGATCGCACCTGTCATGTTTTGCATGCTCAAATCCTGTATGCTTTCTGTAGTGTGCTAATTAATCACTTTTTATCCAAAACAGACTGGAAAACTTACAAAAACAGAGGTGCAACACAAGGACTTCCCAGGAGGTCAACCATCCAACTACTCTCCCGCAAGCACGCTTAACTGCGGAGTTCTGATAGGATCCGTTGCATTAGTGCTGGTATGATCGCACCTGTCATGTTTTGCGTACTCAAAACCTATATGCCTTCTGTAGCGCACTAATTAATCACTTTTTATCCAAAACGAACTGGAAAACTTACAAAAAGAATGACTTCCCAGGAGGTCACCCATCCTAATACTACTTTCGCCCAAGCATGCTTAAATGCGGAGTTCTGATGGGATCCGGTGCATTAGTGCTGGTATGATCGCACTTGTCATGTTTTGCGTGCTCAAAACCTATATGCCTTCTGTAGTGTGCTAATTAATCACTTTTTATCCAAAACAGACTGGAAAACTTACAAAAACAGAGGTGCAACACAAGGACTTCCCAGGAGGTCAACCATCCTACTACTCTCCCGCAAGCACGCTTAATTGCGGAGTTCTGATAGGATCCGTTGCATTAGTGCTGGTATGATCGCACCTGTCATGTTTTGCGTACTCAAAACCTATATACCTTCTGTAGCGCGCTAATTAATCACTTTTTATCCAAAACGGACTGGAAAACTTACCAAAAGAGAGGTGAAACACGAGGACTTTGTAGGAGGTCACCCATCCAAGTACTATTCTCGCCGAACAACTCTTAACTGCGGAGTTCTGATGGGATCCGGTGAATTAGTGTTGGTATGATCGCACCTGTCATGTTTTGCGTGCTCAAATCCTGTATGCTTTCTGTAGCGCGCTAATTAATAAGTTTTTATCGAAAACGGACTGGAAAACTTACAAAAAGAGAGGTGCAACACGAGGACTTTCCAGGAGGTCACCCATCCTAGTACTACTCTCGCCGAACAACGCTTAACTGCGGAGTTCTGATGGGATCCGGTGCATTAGTGCTGGTATGATCGCACCTGTCATGTTTTGCATGCTCAAATCCTGTATGCTTTCTGTAGTGTGCTAATTAATCACTTTTTATCCAAAACAGACTGGAAAACTTACAAAAACAGAGGTGCAACACAAGGACTTCCCAGGAGGTCAACCATCCTACTACTCTCCCGCAAGCACGCTTAACTGCGGAGTTCTGATAGGATCCGTTGCATTAGTGCTGGTATGATCGCACCTGTCATGTTTTGCGTACTCAAAACCTATATGTCTTCTGTAGCACACTTATTAATCACTTTTTATCCAAAACGAACTGGTAAACTTACAAAAAGAATGACTTCCCAGGAGGTCACCCATCCTAGTACTACTTTCGCCCAAGCATGCTTAAATGCGGAGTTCTGGTGGGATCCGGTGCATTAGTGCTGGTATGATCGCACTTGTCATGTTTTGCGTGCTCAAAACCTATATGCCTTCTGTAGTGTGCTAATTAATCACTTTTTATCCAAAACAGACTGGAAAACTTACAAAAACAGAGGTGCAACACAAGGACTTCCCAGGAGGTCAACCATCCTACTACTCTCCCGCAAGCACGCTTAACTGCGGAGTTCTGATAGGATCCGTTGCATTAGTGCTGGTATGATCGCACCTGTCATGTTTTGCGTACTCAAAACCTATATACCTTCTGTAGCGCGCTAATTAATCACTTTTTATCCAAAACGGACTGGAAAACTTACCAAAAGAGAGGTGCAACACGAGGACTTTCCAGGAGGTCACCCATCCTAGTACTACTCTCGCCGAACAACGCTTAACTGCGGAGTTCTGATGGGATCCGGTGCATTAGTGGTGGTATGATCGCACCTGTCATATTTTGCGTGCTCAAAACCTATATGCCTTCTGTAGCGCACTAATTAATCACTTTTTATCCAAAACGGACTGGAAAACTTACAAATAGAGAGGTGGAACACGAGGACTTCCCATGAGGTCACCCATCCTAGTACTACTCTCGGCCAGCCACGCTTAACTGCGGAGTTCTGATGGGATCCGGTGCATTAGTGTTGGTATGATCGCACCTGTCATGTTTGGAGTGCTAAAATCCTGTATGCTTTCTGTAGCACGCTAATTAATAAGTTTTTATCCAAAACGGACAAGAAAACTTAAAAAAAGAGAGGTGCAAGACGAGGACTTCCCAAGAGGTCACCCATCCTAGTACTACTCTTGCCCATGCACGCTTAACTGCGGAGTGCATTAGTGCTGGTATGATTGCACCTGTCATGTTTTGCGTGCTCAAGACCTATATGCTTTCTATAGCGCGCTAATTAATCAATTTTTATCAAAAACGGACTGGAAAACTTACAAAAAGAGAGGTTCAACACGAGGACTTCGTAGGAGGTCACCCATCCTAGTACTACTCTCGCCCAAGCACGCTTAACTACGGAGTTCTGATGGGATTTGGTGCATTAGTGCTGGTATGATCGCACCCGTCATGTTTTGCGTGCTCAAATCCTGTATGCTTTCTGTAGCACGCTAATTAATCAGTTTTTATCCAAAACGGAATGGAAAACTTACAAAAAGAGAGGTGCAACACGAGGACTTCCCATGAGGTCACCCATCCTAGTACTACTCTCGCCAAAGGACGCTTAACTACGATGTTCTTATGGGATCCGCTGCATTAGTGCTGGTATGATCGCACCTGTCATGTTTTTGCGTGCTCAAATCCTGTATGCTTTCTGAAGCGCGCTAATTAATAAGTTTTTATCCAAAACAGACTGGAAAACTTACAAAAAGAAAGGTGCAACACAAGGACTTCCCAGGTGGTCACCCATCCTAGTACTACTGTCGCCCAAGAACGCTTTACTGTGGAGTTCTGAAGGGATCCGGTGCATTAGTGCTGGTATGATCGCACCTGTCATGTATTGTGTGCACAAATTCTGTATGCTTTCTTTAGCGTGCTAATTAATAAGTTTTTATCCAAAACAGACTGGAAAACTTACAAAAAGAGAGGTGCAACACAAGGACTTCCCAGGAGGTCACCCATCCTAGTACTACTCTTGCCCAAGCATGCTTAACTACGGAGTTCCGATGGAATCCGGTGCATTAGTGACAGTATGATCGCAACTGTCATGTTTTGCGTGCTCAAATCCTGTATGCTTTCAGTAGCGCGCTAATTAATAAGTTTTTATCCAAAACGGACTGGAAAACTTACAAAAAGAGAGGTGCAACACGAGGACTTTCCACGACGTCACAATTCCTAGTACTACTCTCGCCGAAGCACGCTTAACTGCGGAGTTCTGATGGGATCAGATGCATTAGATGCAACACGAGGACTTCCCAGGAGGTCACCCATCGTAGTACTACTCATGCCCAAGCACGGTTAACTGCAGTGTTCTGATGGGATCCATTGCATTAGTGCTGGTATAATCGCACGTGTCATGTTTTGCGTTCTCAAATCCTATATACTTTCTGTAGCACGCTAATTAATCAGTTTTTATCTAAAACGGACTGGAAAACATTCAAAAAGGGAGGTGCAACACGAGGACTTCCCAGGAGGAGGTGTAACACGAGGACTTCCAAGGAGGTCACCAATCCTAGTACTACTCTCGCTCAAGCACACTTAACTGCAGAGTTCTGATGGGATCCGGTGCATTAGTGTTGGTATGATCGCACATGTCAACTGTTGCGTGCTAAAATCCTATATGCTTTCTGTAGCGCGCTAATCAATTAGTTTTTCTGCAAAACAGATTGGAAAACTTACAAAAAGAAAGATGCAACACGAGGACTTCCCAAGAGGTCTCCCATCATATTACTCTCGCCCATGCACGCTTAACTACGGAGTTCTGATAAGATCCGTTGCATTAGTGATGGTATGATCGAACCAGGAGGTCACCCATCCTAGTACTGCTCTCGCAGAAGCACGCTTAACTACGGAGATTTGATGGGATCCGGTGCATTAGTGCTAGTATGATCGCACCTATTATATTAAGCGTGCTCAAATCCTATATTCTTTCTGTAGCGCGCTAATTAATTAGTTTTTATCCAAAACGGACTATAAAACTTACAAAAAGAGAGGTGCAACACGAGGACTTCCCAGTAGATCACCCATCCTAGTACTACTCACGCTCAGGCACGCTTAAGTGCGAACTTCTGATGGGATCCGGTGCATAAGTGCTGGTATGATGGCACCTGTCATGTTTTGCGTGCTCAAATCCAATATGGTTTCTCTAGCGCGCTAATTAATAAGTTTTTATCCACAACAGACTGGAAAACTTACAAAAAGAGAGGTGCAACACGAGGACTTCCCAGTAGATCACCCATCCTAGTACTACTCACGCTCAGGCACGCTTAACTGCGGAGTTCTGATGGGATCCAGTGCATTAGTGATGGTATGATCGCACCTTTCCTGTTTTGCGTGCTCAAATCCTATATGCTTTCTGTAGCGCGCTAATTAATCAGTTTTTATCCAAAACGGACTGGAAAACTTACAAAATGAGAGGTGCAACACGAGGACTTCCGAGGAGGTCACCCATCCTAGTACTACTCTCGCACAAGCACGATTAACTGCGGAGTTCTGGTGGGATCCGGTGCATTAGTTCTGGTATGATCACACCTGTCATGTTTTGCGTGCTGAAATCCTATATGCTTTCTGTAGTGCGCTAATTAATAAGTTTTTATCCAAAACGGATTGGAAAACTTACAAAAAGAGAGGTGCAACACGAGGACTTCCCAGGAGGTCATCTATCCTAGTACTACCTAGCACGCTTAACTGCTGAGTTCTGATGGGATCCGGTGCATTAGTGCTTGTATGATCGCACCTGTAATGTTTTGCGTGCTCAAATCCTATATGCTTTCTGTAGCACGCTACTTAATCAGATTTTATCCAAAACGGACTGGAAAAGTTACAAAAAGAGATGTGCAACACAAGGACTTCCCAGGAGGACACCCATCCAAGTACTGCTCTCGCAGCAGCACACTTAACTGTGGAGTTCTGATTGGATCCGGTTGATTAGTGCTGGTATGATCGCACCTATTATATTTTGCGTGCTCAAATCCTATATGCTTTCTGTAGCGCGCTAATTAATCAGTTTTTATCCAAAACGGACTGGAAAACTTACAAAAAGAGAGGTGCAACACGAGGACATCCGGTGCATTATTGCTGGTATGATCGTACCAATCAAGTTTTGCTTGTTCAAATCCTATATGCTTTCTGTAGAGCGCTAATTAATCAGTTTTTATCCAAAACAGAGCGGAAAACTTACAAAAAGAAAGATGCAACACGAGGGCTTCCCAGGAGGTCACACATCCTAGTACTACTCTCGCCCAAGCACGCTTAACTGTGCAGTTCTGATGAGATGCAATGCATTAGTGGTGGTATGATCGCACCTGTCATGTTTTGCGTGCTCAAATCCTATATGCTACCTGTAGCGTGCTAATTATTCACTTTTAATACAAAACGGATTGGAAAACTTACAAAGTGCATTAGTGCTGGTATGATCGCACCTGTCATGTTTTGCGAGCTCAAATCCTATATGCTTTCGATAGCGCACTAGTTGATCAGTTTTTATCCAAAACGGACTGGAAAACTTACAAAAAGAGAGGTGCAACACGAGGACTTCCCAAGAGGTCACCCATCCAAGTACTACACTCGCCAAAGCACACTTAACTGCGAAGTTCTGATGGGATCAGGTGCATTAGTGCTGGTATGATCGCACCTATCATGTTTTGCGTGCTCAAATCCTATATGCTTTCTATAGTGCGCTAATTAATCAGTTTTTATCCAAAACGGACAGGAAAACATACAAAAAGAGAGGTGCAACACGAGGACTTCCCAGGAGGTCTCCCATCCTAATACTACTCTCGCCTAACCACGCTTAACTGCGGAGTTCTGATGGGATCCGATGCATTTGTGCTGGTATGATCGCACCTGTCATGTTTTGCGTGCTCAAATCCTATATGCTTTCTGTAGCGCGCTAATTAATCAGTTTTTATCCAAAACGGACAGGAAAACTTACAAAAAGAGAGGTGCAACAGGAGGACTTCCCAGGAGGTCTCCCATCCTAATACTACTCTCGCCGAAGCACGCTTATCTGCGGAGTTCTCATGGGATCCGGTGCATTAGTGTTGGTATGATCGCACCTGTCATGTTTTGCGTGCTCAAATCCTATACGCTTTCTGTAGCGCGCTTATTAATAAGTTTTTATCTAAAACGGACTCGAAAACTTACAAAAAGAGAGGTGCACCACGAGGATTAGGATCCGGTGCATTAGTGCTGGTATGATCGCACCTGTCATCTTTTGCGTGCTCAAGTCCTATATGCTTTCTGTAGCGCGCTAGTTAATCAGTTTTTAACCAAAACGGACTGGAAAACTTATAAAAAGAGAGGTGCAACACGAGGACTTCCCAGGAGATCACCCATCCTGTTACTACTCACGCCCAAGCACGCTTATCTGCGGAGTTCTGATGGGATCCGGTGCATTAGTGCTGGTATGATCGCACCTGTCATGTTTTACGTGCTCAAATCCTATATGCTTTCTGTAGAGCGCTAGTTAATCAATTTTTATCCAAAACGGGCTGGAAAACTTACAAAAAGAGAGGTTCAACACGAGGACTTCCCAGGAGATCACCCATCCTAGTACTACTCTTTCCCAAGCAGGCTTAACTGCAAAGTTCTGATGGGATCCAGTGCATTAGTGCTGGTATGATCGCACCTGTCATGTTTTGCGTGCTAAAATCCTATATGCTTTCTGACGCGCTAGTTAATCAATTTTTATCCAAAACGGGCTAGAAAACTTACAAAAATAGAAGGGCAACACGAGGACTTCCCAGGAGATCAATCTTCCTAGTACTACTCTCGCCCAAGCACGCTTAAATTCGGAGTTTTGATGTTATCCGGTGCATTAGTGCCGGTATGATCGCACCTTTCATGTTTTGCGTTCTCAAATCCAATATGCTTTCTCTAGCATGCTAACTAATCAGTTTTTATCCAAAACGGACTGGAAATCTTACAAAAAGAGAGGTGCAACACGAGGACTTCCCAGGAGATCACCCATTCTAGTACTACTCACGCCCAAGCACGCTTAATTACGGAGTTCTGATGGGATCTAGTGCATTAGTGCTGGTATGATCGCACCTGTCATGTTTTGCGTACTCAAATCCTATATGCTTTCTGTAGCGCGCTAGTTAATAAGTTTTTATCCAAAACAGACTAGAAAACATACAAAAAGAGAGGTGCAACACGAGGATTGGGATCCGGTGCATTAGTGCTGGTATGATTGCACCTGTCATGTTTTGCGTGCTCAAGTCCTATATGCTTTCTGTAGCGCTCTAGTTAATCAATTTTTAACCCAAACGGACTGGAAAACTTACAAAAAGAGAGGTGCAACATGAGGACTTCCCAGGAGGTCACCCATCCTAGTACTACTCTCTCCGAAGCACTCTTATCTGTGGAGTTCTGATGGGATCCGGTGCATTAGTGCTGGTATGATCGCACATGTCATGTTTTGCGTGCTCAAATCCTATATGCTTTCTGTAGCGCGCTAGTTAATAAGTTTTTATCCAAAACGGACTGGAAAACTTACAAAAAGAGAGGTGCAACACGAGGATTTCCCAGGAGGTCACCCATCTTACTACTACTCTCGCCCCTGAAATGTTTTGCGTGCTCAAGTCCTATATGCTTTCTGTAGCGCGCTAGTTATCATATTTTATCAAAAACGGACTGGAAAACTTACAAAAAGAGAGGTGCAACAGGAGGTCACCCATCCTAGTATTACTCTCGCTTTTGTCATGTTTTGCGTGCTCAAATCCTGGATGTTTTCTGTACCGCGCTAGTTAACCAGTTTTTATCCAAAACGGACTGGAAAACTTACCAAAAGAGAGGTGCAGTACTACTCTCGCCCAAGCACGCTTAACTGCGGAGTTCTGATGAGATCCGGTGCATTAGTGCTGGTATGATCACACATATCATGTTTTGCGTGCTCGAATCCTGTATGCTTTCTGTAGCGCTCTAATTAATAAGTTTTTATCCAAAACGGACTGGAAAACATACAAAAAGAGAGGTGCAACACGGGGACTTCCCAGGAGGTAACCCATCCTCATACGACTCTCGCCGAAGCATCCTTAACTATGGAGTTCTGATGGGATCCGATGCGTTAGTGCTGGTATGATCGCATCGGTCATGTTTTGCGTGCTGAAATCCTGTATCCTTTTTGTAGGGCGCTAATTAGAAAGTTTTTATCCAAAACGGACTGGAAAATTTACAAAAAGAGAGGTGCAACACGAGGACTTCCCATGAGGTCAACCATCCTAGTACTACTCTCGCCCAAGCACGCTTAACTGCGGAGTTTTGATAGGATCCGCTGCATTAGTGCTGGTATGATCCCACCGGTCATGTTTAGCGTGCTCAAATCCTGTATGCTTTTTGAAGCGCGCTAATTAATAAGTTTTTATCCAAAACGGACTGGAAAACTTAAAAAAAGAGAGGTGCAACACGAGGACTTCCCAGGAGGTCATCCATTCCAGTACTATTCTCTCCAAAGCACGCTTTACTGCGAAGTTCTGAAGGGATCCAATGCATTAGTACTGTTATGATCGCACCTGTCATGTTTTGCGTGCTCAAATCCTATATGCTTTCTGTAGCGCGCTATATAATCAGTTTTCATCCAAAACAGACTGGAAAACTTACAAAAAGAGAGGTGCAACACGAGGACTTCCCAGAGATCACCCATCCCAGTACTACTCTCGCCCAAGCACGCTTGACTGCGGAGTTCTGATGGGATTCGGTGCATTAGAGCTGGTATGATCGCAACTGTCATGTATTGCGTGCTCAAATCCTATATGCTTTCGGTAGCGCGCTAATTAATCAGTTTTTATCCAAAACGGACAAGAAAACATACAAAAAGAGAGGTGCAACACGAGGACTTCCGAGGAGGTCACCCATCCTAGTACTACTATCGCCCAAGCACACTTAACTGCAGAGATCTGGTGCGATCCGGTGCATTAATGCTGGTATGATCGAGGACTTCCCAGGAGGTAACCCATCCTAGTACTACTCTCGCCCAAGCACGCTTAACTACGGAGTTCTGATGGGATCCGGTGCATTAGTGCTGGTATGATCACTCCTGTCATGTTTTGCGTGCTCAAATCCTATATGCTTTCTGTAGCGCGCTAATTATTCACTTTCTATACAAAACGGACTGGAAAACTTACAAAAAGAGAGGTGCAACACGAGTTCTGATGGGATTCAGTGAATTAGTGTTGGTATGATCGCTACTGTCATGTTTTGCGTGCTCAAATCCTATATGCTTTCTGTAGCGCGCTAATTATTCACTTTTTATACAAAACGGATTGGAAAAGTTACAAAAAGAGAGGTGCAACATGAGGACTACCATAGAGGTCACCCATCCTAGTACTACTCTCGCCCAAGCACGCTTAACTGCGGAATTCTGATGGGATCCGGTGCATTGGAGCTGGTATGATCGCAACAGTCATGTTTTGAGTGCTCAAATCCTTTATGCTTTCTATAACGCGCTAAATAATTAGTTTTTCTCCAAAACGGAGTGGAAAACATACAAAAAGAGAGGTGTAACACGAGGACTTCCCAGGAGGGCACCTATCCTAGTACTACTCTCACCCATGATTGCTTAATTGCGGAGTTCTGATGGGATCCGGTGCATTAGTGCTGGTATGATCGCACCTGTCATGTTTTGGGTGCTCAAATCCTATATGCTTTCTGTAGCATGCTAATTAATCAGTTTTTATCCGAAACGGCCTGGAAAACTTACAAAAAGAGAAGTGCAACACGAGGACTTCCCAGGAGGTCACCCATCCTAGTACTACTCTCGCCCAAGCACGCATAAATGCGGAGTTATGATGGGATCCGGTGCATTAGTGCTGGTATAATCACACCTGCCATGTTTTGCGTGCTCAACTCCTATATGATTTCTATAGCCCGCTAATTAATCAGTTTTTATCCAAAACGGACTAGAAAAGTTACAAAAAGAGAGGTGCAACACGAGGACTTCCCGGGAGGTCACCCATCCTAGTACTACTCTCGCCCAAGCAGGCTTAACTGAGGAGTTCTGATGGGATCCGGTGCATTAGTGCTGGTATGATCGCACCTGTTATGTTTTGCGTGCTCAAATCCTATATACTTTGTGTAGCGCGCAAACTAATTAGTTTTTCTCCAAAACGGACTGGAAAACTTACAAAAAGAGAGGTGCAACACGAGGACTTCCTAGGAGGTCTCCCATCCTAGTACTATTCTCGCCCAAGAACGCTTAACTACGGAGTTCTGATGGGATCCGGTGCATTAGTGCTGGTATGATCGCACCTGCCATGTTTTGCGTGCTCAACTCCTATATGCTTTCTGTAGCGCGCTAGTTAATCAGTATTTATCCAAAACGGACTGGAACACTTACAAAAAGAGAGGTGCAACACGAAGACTTAACAGGAGGTCACCAATCCTAGTACTACTCTCGCCCAAGCACGCTTAACTACGGACTTCTGATGTGATCCGGTGCATTAGTGCTGGTATGATCGCATGCCATGTTTTGCGAGCTCAACTCCTATATGATTTCTATAGCGCGCCAGTTAATCAGTTTTTATCCAAAACGGACTGGAAAAGTTAAAAAAAAAGAGGTGCAACACGAGGACTACCCAGGAGATGACCCATCCTAGTACTACTCACGCCAAAGCTCGCTTAACTGCGGAGTTCTGATGGGATCCAGTGGATTAGTGTTGGTATGATCGCACCTGTCATGTTTTGCGTGCTCAAATCCTATATGTTTTCTGTAGCGCGCTAATTATTTAATTTTTCTCCAGAACGGACTGGAAAACTTACAAAAAGAGAGGTGCAACACGAGGACTTCCGAGGAGCATTAGTGTTGGTATGATCGCATGCCATGTTTTGCGAGCTCAACTCCTATATGATTTCTATAGCGCGCCAGTTAATCAGTTTTTATCCAAAACGGACTGGAAAAGTTAAAAAAAAAAGGTGCAACACGAGGACTACCCAGGAGATGACCCATCCTAGTACTACTCACGCCAAAGCTCGCTTAACTGCGGAGTTCTGATGGGATCCAGTGCATTAGTGTTGGTATGATCACACCTGTCATGTTTTGCGTGCTCAAATCCTATATGTTTTCTGTAGCGCGCTAATTAATTAGTTTTTCTCCAGAACGGACTGGAAAACTTACAAAAAGAGAGGTGCAACACGAGGACATCCGAGGAGCATTAGTGTTGGTATGATCGCATCTGTCATGTTTTGCGTGCTCAAATCCTATATGCTTTCTGTAGCGTACTAATTAATCAGTTTTTATACAAAATGGACTGGAAAACTTACAAAAAGATAGCTGCAACACGACGACTTCCCAGGAGGTCACCCATCCTAATACTACTTTCGCCCAAGCACGCTTAACTGCGGAGTTCTGATGGGATCCGATGCATTAGTGGTGGTATGGTCGCACAAATCATGTTTTGCATGCTCAAATCCTACATGATTTCTGTAGCGCGCAAATTAAACAGTTTTTATCCAAACAGGACTGGAAAAGTTACAAAAAGAGAGGTGCAACACGAGGACTTCCTAGGAAGTCACCCATCCTAGTACTACTCTCGCACAAGCATGCTTGAATGTGGAGTTCTGATGGGATCCGGTGCATTAGTGCTGGTATGATCGCACATGTCATGTTTTGCGTGCTCAAATCCTATATGCTTTCTGTAACGCGCTAATTAATCAGTTTTTACCCAAAACGGACTAGAAAACTTACAAAAAGAGAGGTGTAACACGAGGACTTTCCAGGAGGTCATCCATCCTAGTACTACTCTTGCCGAAGCACGCTTAACTGCGGAGTTCTGATGGGATCCGGTGCATTAGTACTGGTATGATCGCACCTGTCATGTTTTGCGTGCTCAAATCCTATATGTTTTCTGTAGCGCGCTAATTAATCTATTTTTACCCAAAACGGACTAGAAAACTTACAAAATGGGAGGTGCAACACAAGGACTTCCTAGTACTGCTCTCGCCCAAGCACGCTTAACTGTGGAGTTCTGAAGGGATCCTGTGCATTAGTGACGGTTTGATCCCACCTGTCATGTTTTGCGTGCTCAAATACTATATGCTTTCCGTAGCGCGCAAATTAATCTGTTTTTATCCAAATAGGACTGGAAAACTTACAAAAAGAGAGGTGCAGCACGAGGACATCCCAGGAAGTCACCCATCCTAGTACTACTCTCGCACAAGCATGCTTGAATGTAGAGTTCGGATGGGATCCGGTGCATTAGTGCTGGTATGATCGCACCTGTCATGTTTTGCGTGCTCCAATCCTATATGTTTTCTGTAGCGCGCTAATTAATCAGTTTTTACCCAAAACGGTCTGGAAAACTGACAAAAAGAGAGGTGCAACACGAGGACTTCCCAGTAGATAACCCATCAAAGTACTGTTCTCGCCCAAGCACGCTTAACTGCGGAGTTCTGATGGGATCCGGTGCATTAGTGCTGGTATGATCGCACCTGTCATGTTTTGCGTGCTCAAATCCTATATGCTTTCTGTAGCGCGCTAATTAATAAGTTTTTATCCAAAATGGATTGGAAAACTTACAAAATGAGAGGTGCAACACTAGGACTTCCCAGGAGGTCACCAATCCTAGTACTACTCTTGCCCAAGCACTCTTAACTTTGGCGTTCTAATGGGATCCGGTGCATTAGTGTTGGTATGATCGCACTTGTCAGGTTTTGCGTGCTCAAATCCTATATGTTTTCTGTAGCGCGCTAATTAATCAGTTTTTATCCAAAACAGATTAGTACTTCTCTCGCCCAAGCATGCTTAACTGCGGAGTTCTGATGGGATCCAATGCATTAGTGCTGGTATGATCGCACCTTTCAGTTTTGCGTGCTCAAATCCTATATGCTTTCTGTAGCGCGCTAATTAATCCATTTTTATCCAAAACGGACTAGAAAACTTACAAAAAGAGAGGTGCAACACGAGGACTTCCCAAGATGTCACCAATCCTAGTACTACTCTCGCTCAAGCACGCTTAACTGTGGAGTTCTGAAGGGATCCTGTGCATTAGTGACGATTTGATCGTACCTGTCATGTTTTGCGTGCTCAAACACTATATGCTTTCTCTAGCGCGCTAATTAATCACTTTTTATCCAAAACGGACTGGAAAACTTACAAAAAGTAAGGTGCCACACGAGGACTTCCCAGGAGGTCACCTATCCTAGTACTACTCTCGCCCAAGCACGCTTGACTTTGGGGTTCTGATGGGATCCGGTGCATTAGTGCTGGTATGATCGTACCTGTCATGTTTTGCGTGCTCAAATCCTATATCCTTTCTGTAGCGCGCTAATTAAAAACTTACAAAAAGAGAGGTGCAACACGAGGACTTCCCAGGAGGTGACCCATCCTAGTACTACTCTTGCCCAAGCACGCTTGACTTCGGGGTTCTGATGGGATCCAGTGCATTAGTGTTGGTATGATCGCAATTGTGATGGTTTGGGTGCTCAAATCATATATGCTTTCCGTAGTGCGCTAATTAATCAGTTTTTATCCAAAACGGACTGGAAAACTTAAAAAAAGAGAGGTGCAACACGAGGAATTCGTAGGAGGTCACCCATCCTAGTACTACTCTCGTCCAAGCATGCTTAATTGCGGAGTTCTGATGGGATCCAATGCATTAGTGCTGGTATGATCGCACCTGTCATGTTTTGCGTGCTCAAATCCTATATGCTTTCTGTAGCGCGCTAATTAATCCGTTTTTATCCAAAACGGTCTGGAAAACTGACAAAAAGAGAGGTGCAACACGAGGACTTCCCAGTAGATAACCCATCAAAGTACTGTTCTCGCCCAAGCACGCTTAACTGCGGAGTTCTGATGGGATCCGGTGCATTAGTGCTGGTATGATCGCACCTGTCATGTTTTGCGTGCTCAAATCCTATATGCTTTCTGTAGCGCGCTAATTAATAAGTTTTTATCCAAAATGGATTGGAAAACTTACAAAAAGAGAGGTGCAACACTAGGACTTCCCAGGAGGTCACCATTCCTAGTACTACTTTCTCCAAGGCACGCTTAACTTCGGGGTTCTAAAGGGATCCGTTGCATTAGTGCTAGTATGATCGCAACTGTCATGTTTTTCGTGCTCAAATCGTATAGGCTTTCTGTAGCGCGCTATTTAATCAGTTTTTATCCAAAACGGACTGGAAAACTTACAAAAAGAGAGGTGCAACACGAGGGCTTCTCAGGAGGTCACCTATTCTAGTACTACTCTCGCCCAAGCACGCTTAACTGTGGAGTTTTGAAGGGATCCGGTGCATTAGGGATGGTTTGATCTCACCTGTCATGTTTTGCATGCTCAAATCCTATATGCTTTCTGTAGGGCGCTAATTAATCAATTTTTATCCAAAACGGACTGGAAAACTTACAAAAGAGAGGTGCAACACGAGGACTTCCCAGGAGGTCACCCATCCTAGTACTACTCTCACCCAAGATCGCTTGACTGCGGGGTTCTGATGGGATCCGGTGCATTAGTGCTGGTAAGATCCCACCTGTCATGTTTTGCGTGCTCAAATCCTATATGCTTTCTGTAGCGCGCTAATTATAAACGTACGAAAAGAGAGGGGCAACACGAGGACTTCCCAGGAGGTCACCCATCCTAGTACTATTCTCGCCCAAACACGCTTAACTGCGGAGTTTTGATGGGATCCAGTGCAATAGTGCTGGTATGATCCCACCTGTCATGTTTTGCGTGCTCAAATCCTATATGCTTTCTGTAGCACGCTAGTTATTCAGTTTTTATCCAAAACGGACTGGAAAACTTAAAAAAAGAGAGGTGCAACACGAGGATTTCCGAGGAGATCACCCATCCTAGTACTACTCTCTCCCAAGCACGCTTAACTGCGGAGTTCTGATGGGATCCAGTGCATTAGTGCTGGTATGATCACACCTGTCTTATTTTGCGTGGTCAAATCCTATACTCTTTCTGTAGCGTGCTAGTTAATAAGTTTTTATCCAAAACGGACTGGAAAACTCACAAAAAGAGAGGTACTCACCCATCCAAGTACTACTCTAGCCCAAGCACTCTTAACTTTGGGGTTCTAATGGGATCCGGTGCATTAGTGTTGGTATGATCGCACTTGTCAGGTTTTGCGTGCTCAAATCCTATATGTTTTCTGTAGCGCGCTAATTAATCAGTTTTTATCCAAAACAGATTAGTACTTCTCTCGCCCAAGCATGCTTAACTGCGGAGTTCTGATGGGATCCAATGCATTAGTGCTGGTATGATCGCACCTTTCATGTTTTGCGTGCTCAATACCTATATGCTTTCTGTAGCGCGCTAATTAATCCATTTTTATCCAAAACGGACTGGAAAACTGACAAAAAGAGAGGTGCAACACGAGGACTTCCCAGTAGATAACCCATCACAGTACTTCTGAAGGGATCCGTTGCATTAGTGCTAGTATGATCGCACGAGGGCTTCTTAGGAGGTCACCCATCCTAGTACTATTCTCGCCCAAACACGCTTAACTGCGGAGTTCTGATGGGATCCAGTGCAATAGTGTTGGTATGATCGCACCTGTCATGTTTTGCGTGCTCAAATCCTATATGCTTTCTGTACCGTGCTAGTTAATAAGTTTTTATCCAAAACGGACTGGAAAACTCACAAATAGAGAGGTGCAACATGAGGACTTCCCAGGAGGTGACCCATCCTAGTCCTACTAACGGACTGGAAAACTGACAAAAAGAGAGGTGCAACACGAGGACTTCCCAGTAGATAACCCATCACAGTACTTTTGAAGGGATCCATTGCATTAGTGCTAGTATGATCGCACGAGGGCTTCTTAGGAGGTCACCCATCCTAGTACTATTCTCGCCCAAACACGCTTAACTGCGGAGTTCTGATGGGATCCAGTGCAATAGTGCTGGTATGATCGCACCTGTCATGTTTTGCGTGCTCAAATCCTATATGCTTTCTGTACCGTGCTAGTTAATAAGTTTTTATCCAAAACGGACTGGAAAACTCACAAATAGAGAGGTGCAACATGAGGACTTCCCAGGAGGTCACCCATCCTAGTCCTACTCTTGCCCAAGCACGCTTGACTACGGGGTTCTGATGGGATCCGGTGCATTAGTGCTGGAATGATCGCACCTGTCATGTTTTGCGTGCTTAAATCCTATATGCTTTCTGTAGCGCGCTAATTAATAAGTTTTTATCCATAACGGACTTGAAAACTTACAAAATGAGAGGTGCAACACGAGAAATTCCCAGGAAGTCACCCATCCTAGTACTACTCTCGCCCAGGCACACTTAACTTCGGGCTTCTGAAGGGATCCGTTGCATTAGTGCTAGTATGATCGCACCTGTCATGTCTTTCGTGCTCAAATCGTATAGGCTTTTTGTAGTGTGCTAATTAATCAGTTTTTATCCAAAACGGACTAGAAAACTTACAAAAAGAGAGGTGCAACACAAGGATTTCCCAGAAGATCACCCATCCTAGTACTACTCTCTCCCAAGCACGCTTTACTACGGAGTTCTGATGGGATCCAATGCATTAGTGCTGGTATGATCACAATTGTCATGTTTTGCGTACTCAAATCCTATATGCTTTCTGTACCGCGCTAATTAATCAGTTTTTACCCAAAACGGAATGGAAAACTTACAAAAAGAGAGGTGCAACACGAGAACTTCTATGGGATCCGGTGCATTAGTGCTGGAATGATCGCACCTGTCATGTTTTGCGTGCTCAAATCCTATATGCTTTTTGTAGCGCGCTAATTAAAAACTTACAAAAAGAGAGGTGCAACACGAGGACTGCCCAGGAGGTCACCCATCCTATTACTATTCTCGCCCAAACACGCTTGACTGCGGAGTTCTGATGGGATCCGGTGCAATAGTGCTGGTATGATCGCACCTGTCATGTTTTGTGTGCTTAAATCCTAACTTAAAAAAAGAGAGGTGCAACACGAGGATTTCCCAGGAGATCATGAGGACTTCCTAGGAGGTCACCCATCCTAGTACTACTCTTGCCCAAGCACGCTTAACTTCGGGGTTCTGATGGGATCCGATGCATTAGTGCTGGTATGATCGCAATTGTCATGTTTTGCGTGCTCAAATCCTATATGCTTTCTGTTGCGCGCTAATTAAAAACTTACAACAAGAGAGGTGCAACACGAGGACTTCCCAGGAGGTCACCCATCCTAGTACTATTCTCGCCCAAACACGCTTTACTGCGGAGTTCTGATGGGATCCAGTGCAATAGTGCTGGTATGATCGCACCTGTCATGTTTTGCGTGCTTAAATCCTATATGCTTTCTGTAGCACGCTAATTATTCAGTTTTTATCCAAAACGGACTGGAAAACTCCTAGTACTACTCTTGCCCAAGCACGCTTAACTTCGGGGTTCTGATGGGATCCGGTGCATTAGTGCTGGTATGATCACAATTGTCATGTTTTGCGTGCTCAAATCCTATATGCTTTCTGTAGCGCGCTAATTAATCAGTTTTTATCCAAAACGGACTGGAAAACTTAAAAAAAGAGAGGTGCAACACGAGGACTTCCCAGGAGGTCACCCATCCTAGTACTACTCTCGCCCAAGCATGCTTAGCTGCGGAGTTCTGATGGCACCCAATGGTTTAGTGCTCGTAGGATTGCACCGGTCATGTTTTGCGTGCTCAAATCCTATATGCTTTCTGTAGCGCTCTAATTAAAAACTTACAAAAAGAGAGGTGCAACACGAGGATTTCCCAGGAGGTCACCCATCCTAGTACTATTCTCGCCCAAGCACGCTTCACTGCAGAGTTCTGATGGGATCCGGTGCAATAGTACTGGTATGATCGCACCTGTCATGTTTTGCGTGCTCAAATCCTATATGTTTTCTGTAGCGCGCTAATTATTTAGTTTTTATCCAAAACGGACTGAAAAACTTAAAAAAAGGGAGGTGCAACACGAGGATTTCCCAGGAGATCACCCATCCTAGAACTACTCTCTCCCAAGCGCGCTTAACTGCGGCGTTCTGATGGGATCCAGTGCATTAGTGCTGGTATGATCGCACCTGTCTTATTTTGCGTGCTCAAATCCTATATGCTTTCTGTTGCGCGCTAGTTAATAATTTTTTATCCAAAATGGACTGGAAAACTCACAAAAAGAGAGGTGCAACATGAGGACTTCCCAGGAGGTCACCCATCCTAGTACTACTCTCGCCCAAGCACGCTTAACTTCAGGGTTCTTGATGGAAATAAAGGAGTGGACCCTAACTTGAAGGACTTTGGAGGACAAGCATTAAGGGTAGATGGTCCTATGACTAGGAGCTAAAAGAAGAGACTTGAAGAATTTGCTACTAGCATCATGTTTGGGGAACACTTAGAAGAATTTGGAGTTTTTAATTCTACTTTTAATAATTTTTGTGTAAAGATTTGTAATAAATAATGCCTTGTTAGTTAAATGGAATTTTTAGAAGTCTTTTTTATATTTTCATGACATGTATCAATTGGTCAAGGTATGACCAATTCATGACCAATTTCATGCGCACAAGAGGGGCAAAATAGGCGCTAGTTTTAGGCCTTTTTAGTGATCATGTGAGGTGCACATGTAAGAGGCAAGGAAGGCTTCTATAAATAGCCTTGAATAATCACATTGTAGACACTTTTTGATATAATAGAAATTGGATTGAATCCTTTTGTGAGAGCATTTTTCTCTCTTGAATTCATAGCTCTTTGAGCATGAAGCAAATGGTCTTATCAATGGAATCAAGTCCATTGTGGCGATCAAACAAGGATTATCAAATTGCCTAGGCAATTTGTGGCTCCCTACTTTTAATTCTTCCATCTTCTTCTTCTTCTCCATTCTTTTATTTTGCGCCATTTATGCCTTACTTTATATTCATGTCTTAATTTTTATGCGCCTCTTTCTTCTCCATATCTTATGTTCATTTCTTTTATGCTCCTCTTTCAAGCATTTTAAGGAGATGGAAACCCAAGTGAACTAGATCCGTTATGAACATCCCCATCATTTGGTATCTCGAGCCATGGTGTTCATTGGGTAGTTCTTGATTTTGATCCTCTTTTTCCGGATTGCGGGAATTGAATCATGGATCCTTGGTTCTCCTTGCTTGATTTTTGATTTCTCTCTTTTTTTCCAATTTTCGTATTCTGAAATTTCTGCAATTTTCTGCCTAATTGGTTAGGAATTTGGTGATTTGGAGTTAAAATTTGGATTCCTCATAGTGGAAAACTTTAGGATCAAGTGTTGATTAAAAAATTCTGCACATGTGTTCTTGAGTGTTCTTGGACGTTCATGCTTGTTTCTTGCCTATTTGATGATTGAATCTAAAATTTGAGTTGATATTCTTCATATACATGTTCTTGTGCACAAAACCCATCCATTTTTTTGAGTCTCTTTGTTCAAATTTTTTGTGTTTAAGTTGTGTGTTCTTATACACACTAAGTGTTTGTGAAAATACCTAAGAAAAATTTTGTGTTTGAGTCTAGCTTTCTTTCTTTCTTGTTTCCATTTTGTTCATGGATTTCCTTCATATTTGTATTGTTTTGTGCCCCATTAATCTTGTTAGCTAGCTTTTCTACCTTATAATACACTTGAACACCTTGTCCGTTTATTCTACATTCATTCTATCTTTGATTCCTAGTGATTTGTGTGCAAGAAAAAAAAAGTTGCTTTGCAATATAAAAAAAAAACAGAGCATTTGCGCAAATATCAAAAAAAAAAAAAGAGGTGCAATATACAAAAGAAGAAAACAATTCATATACGTATGTTTGTTCTTAATCATCGATTTGCACACTTTCACGTTGTTTATCCACATATTATGCCCTATACACTTTCCTTCTACATTGGTGTTATTCTTGTTCACATCCATTATTGCTTTGGTGAATCCTAGCTAGCATCTTATTTTTCTTGACTTTGTCTAGTTTTCTTAGTACTCTTTTCTTGTGCCTTTGTCAACATAATTACTCCATTTTTGTGTGCTATTTTCTTTGATTGAGTTAGCTTTTATTGCTTGTCTTTATTTGACCTCTTCGTTGTGTCTTTGAGTATTTCTTCATTTGTACTCTTGTGTCACGTGTTGGCTTAGATATTTTGCTACTTCTTGAGGGTTTGCCACTTTGGATCCATTAATTTGAGTAATTGACATAAGACTTTGATTATTTGTGCTCTTTTTGCTATGATAGTCGAGGGACGTTGAGTGGTAAAAGGCAAGAGTGTGACATTATAGAAAAAGCCTTTAAAGTGTGAAACACGAGTGGATTTGAGTGATACATTTCTTGTGAGTTTGTGTGATTTGTGAGGTCCTTAGGATAGACTATTATTTTTCTCTTTTGCTTTGATGTATTCTTTTCTTATTTTTGGTTTAGTTTGAGCTACTTGGCTTGCATAGATATTTTTCATTTTTATTCTATTTTTTCTCATCATGGACAATCAAACTCCTAATACTATACTCTTGGAGCAATTAACATCACAAATGAAGCAAATTATGTCCAAGGAATTTGACGGAATATATAAAACCTTGGACAAAATTCAAAGCTCCAACAAGGGGAAGGAAAAAGTCCATTCCTCCCCAAGGGTAAGTGAAGGTATACCCTCTCCTTTTCTTAATGCTACTTCATCTCATGTCACTAGAAATGTTGCTCATAACTCTCGAAATGTTAATGATGAACTTGCACATGGTAGGCATCATGCATATCATACCTTGACTAGTGGAAGTGACGATGAATTGCATGCACACTCTAGGCATCATAGGCATCGAAATAATGCTCATATTCATGATAATTTGCATCATATGCCTAGACATGGAGCCTTTGACCCACGGCCTAACCAACGGTTTGGTCAAGGGAATGTTCTTGATGACATTCCCCAATTTGGTGATCCTAGGCTTGAAAATAGGTACTTAGGTCTGAAGTTGGAGATTCCCACTTTTGATGGGAATGTGAATCCCGAAAAGTACCTTGAATGGGAAATGCGCCTGGATCAAATCTTTGAGGCGCAACGGTTTGATGATGAGAGGAAGCCCTTGCTACGGTGCATTTGACTAATTATGCTTTATTATGTTGGGATAATCATAAAAAGACAATCTTACCTTTCCATCCTCTCCATAGTTGGGAGGAATTAAAGGTGCGGTTTAGGCAACGTTGGGTGCCCCCACATTACATCAAAGAATTGCATAGGAAGCTTCAAATTATCTCCCAAGGTTCCAAAAGTGTGGAGGCCTATTATAGGGAGATGTGGGTGGCTCTAACTAGAGCCAACATTGTTGAGAGTGAAGAGGCTACTATGGCAAGGTTCATAGATGGATTGCATCCTAGGATTAGAGACATTGTAGAATTACATGATCATGCATCCATGGATTCATTATTGCACCAATGTCATAGGGTGGAAGCCCAATTGAAAAGGCAAGATAGAGATCATGCATATTATTCAAAAAATTATAAATCTCAATCTTCTTTTGGACGTTTTCCTTCAAAAAGTTTTCAAAAAAATGATTTCAAAAATTCATTTGATAAAGATGGCAAGAGTGGCTCCAATAAAAATTGGAAAAAGAGCCACAATGATCATGAGAAAAGCCACGGCCAAAGGGGAGTTAGTGATTCTCCTCCCTCAACTTCCAAGCTTAAGGGAGTTGGCCATGGTCAAAGCCATAAATCAAGTGAAATCAAGTGTTTTAAGTGTTTGGGTAGAGGTCACATTGCCTCTCAATGCCCCACAAAAAAGACTATGATGTGCGTTGATGGGGTTTATGATTCTCATTCTAATTCCTCTAATGATGAGCTTTCTTCTACCCATTCCTCTTCTTATGCTTCTTCTAGTGATGATGAATTGTACCCCAATGAAGGAGATTTGTTGGTTGTTAGGAGGATTTTGGGGAGTCACCCCAAAGAAGATGACAATACTCAAAGAGAAAATATTTTTCACACTAGGTGCTTGGTGAAAAATGCCACCTGTTCTTTGATTATAGATAGTGGCTCATGTGTGAATGTGGCAAGCACAAGACTAGTGTCCAAGCTTAATTTGCCTACTACTCCCCATCCTAGGCCATATAAACTTCAATGGCTTAATGATAATGGTGAATTGCTTGTTGACAAGCAAGTTTTGGTGGAGTTAACCATAGGCAAATATTGTGATAGCATTGTGTGCGATGTGGTACCTATGGAGGCCGCCCATATCCTTTTTGGGAGGCCTTGACAATTTGATAGAAATGCTATTCATGATGGGCACTCAAACAAGTATTCTTTTGAGTATAAGGGTTCCAAATTGACCCTTGTTCCTTTGAGTCCCAAAGAGGTGAGTCATGATCAACACCTCATGAAAAAGAAAAGAGAAAAAGAGCAATTGGCCTTGAAACAAGCCAATAAGGGTTTCACTAACCCTTTTGCTAGTGAGACATGTGAAAAGAGCTCAAAAAGCTCTTTCAAGGCTAAGCAATGCGCTAAGGGCCTTGGTGGGGATGAATCATCTTCTCATTCCAATCTTCTTGTATCTAAACATGAGTTTAAGCACTTATTTTTGGCTCACAAGACCATGTATCTTATGATTCCTCATGATATGTGTTTAAATGTTGTTTCTAACAATGATAATCATGTGGTTCCTAGTGCTTTTTCTTCTATGTTGGATAGGTACAAAGATGTGTTTCCACATGAGACACCAAAGGGATTGCCACCAATCCGTGGTATTGAGCACCAAATTGATTTCATACCGGGTTCTTCAATTCCAAATAGACCCGCTTATAGAGAAAATCCACAAGAGAGTGAAGAGATACAAAGGCAAGTGGATGACCTCATGAGCAAAGGGTGGATTAGAGAGAGTTTGAGCCCTTGCGCGGTGCCGGTCATTTTGGTGCCCAAAAAGGATGGTAAATGGAGAATGTGTTGTGATTGTAGACCTATCAATGCAATCACAATAAGGTATAGACATCCTATCCCTAGACTTGATGACCTTCTTGATGAGTTATGTGGTGCTTCTTTGTTTTCTAAAATTGATTTGAAAAGTGGGTACCATCAAATTCGTATGAAAGAAGGTGATGAATGGAAAACGGCTTTTAAAACTAAATTTGGTTTGTGTGAATGGTTGGTAATGCCGTTTGGACTTTCAAATGCTCCTAGTACCTTTATGAGGTTGATGCATCATGTTTTGAGGAAATTTATGGGTAAATTTGTGGTGGTTTATTTTGATGATATCCTCATTTATTCGAAATAATTTGATGAACACTTGGAGCATGTTGAACTTGTTTTGAAAACTTTGAGAGATGCTACTTTGTTTGCTAATCTTGAGAAATGTTCTTTTTGTATGCCTAAAGTTACATTTTTAGGATTTGTGATTAGTGAGCATGGTGTACATGTTGATGATGAAAAGGTTAAGGCTATCCTTGAATGGCCGCGACCTACTTGTGTGAAACATGTGAGGAGTTTTCATGGTTTGGCAAGCTTCTATAGGAGGTTTGTCAAGGATTTTAGCACAATTGCTTCTCCTCTAAATGAATTGGTGAAAAGTGGTGTGACATTCCATTGGGGACAAAAACAAGAGGAAGCTTTTGCCGCCTTGAAAGATAGGTTGACAAACGCTCCCATCTTGGCTCTTCCTAACTTTGAAAAATCCTTTGAATTGGAATGTGATGCCTCAAATATAGGTATAGGGGCTATTCTTCTTCAAGAAAGCCACCCTATAGCCTACTTTAGTGAAAAGTTGAGTGGTGCTTGTCTTAATTACCCCACTTATGATACAGAATTGTATACTTTGATTAGGGCGCTTCAAGTTTGGCAACATTATTTGCTCCTAAGGGAATTTGTCATTCATAGTGATCATGAGTCCCTCAAGTACCTTAAAGGTCAAGGGAAGCTTAATAGGCGCCATGCTAAGTGGGTGGAATTTTTGGAACAATTTTCATATGTGATTAAGCATAAGCAAGGCAAGGCCAACAAGGTGGCCGATGCTTTATCTAGGAGATATAGTCTCCTTTCCACTCTTGATTCTCATTTTGTTGGTTTTGATTCTATAAAGGACTTGTATGCTAGTGATAAACATTTTGGTCCTATTTTTGGTGATTTATGTGAGTTGGCCGCCAAGAATATCATTAAGGCACATGATGACTATTATCTTGTTGAGGGATTTCTTTTTAAGGCTAATTTGCTTTGTGTGCCTCAAGGTTCTCTTAGGTATTTGCTTGTGGTGGAAGCTCATGAAGGAGGCTTGATGGGTCACTTTGGAGTGGCTAAAACATTTGATATCTTACATGCCAAATTTTATTGGCCTCATATGCGCATTCATGTGCAACGGCATTGTAAGAGGTGTATTGTGTGTAAAAAGGCTAAGTCTAGGCTTATGCCTCATGGTTTGTATCTCCCTCTCCCCATTCCTAATTCCCCTTGGACTCATATTTCTATGGATTTTGTTCTTGGTTTGCCTCGCTCTAAGAGGGGTAAAGATAGCATCTTTGTTATTGTTGATAGATTTTCCAAGATGGCTCATTTTGTGCCTTGTGCTAAATGTGATGATGCTACTCATGTTGCTAACTTGTTTTTTGATAATATTGTGCGATTGCATGGGGTGCCCTTGAATATTGTGAGTGATAGGGATGCTAAATTCTTGTCACATTTTTTGAGAACACTTTGGGCCAAACTTGGTACTAAGTTGTCTTTCTCCACTACTTGTCATCCTCAAACGGATGGACAAACGGAAGTTGTAAATAGAACTTTGGGCACTTTGTTGAGATCTTTTGTTTCTAAAAATTTGAAATCTTTGGAAGAGTCCTTATCTTTTGTTGAGTTTGCTTACAATAGGGTGCCTCACTCTACTACTAAGCACTCACCATTTGAAATTGTTTATGGATTTAACCCCCTAACCCCTTTGGATTTGTTGCCTATTCCTCTTGATAATTCTTTGTTGCATAAAGATGGTGAGGCTAAAGCTTCTTATGTGAAGAAGCTACATGCTAAGGTGAAGGCGCAAATTGAAAAACAAGTAGCCCATTATGAGAGATTGGCCAACAAGAAGAAAAAGGCCGTGAACTTTGAACCGGGAGATTGGGTTTGGGTACATTTTCGAAAGGAAAGGTTTCCAAATGAAAGGAAATCTAAGTTTCATCCTAGAGGTGGAGGTCCTTTTCAAATTTTGGAGAAAGTGAACGAGAATGCCTACAAAGTGGATTTGCGAGGTGAGCATAATATTTCTTCCACTTTCAATGTAAGTGATGTCTCTTTTTTTGATGTAGGTGATTCCAAAGTGGATTCAAGGACGAATCCTCTCTATGGAGGAGAGGATGATGGAAATAAAGGAGTGGACCCTAACTTGAAGGACTTTGGAGGACAAGCATTAAGGGTAGATGGTCCTATGACTAGGAGCAAAAAGAAGAGACTAGAAGAATTTGCTACTAGCATCATGTTTGGGGAACACTTAGAAGAATTTGGAGTTTTTAATTCTACTTTTAATAATTTTAGTGTAAAGATTTGTAATAAATAATGCCTTGTTAGTTAAATGGAATTTTTAGAAGTCTTTTTTATATTTTCATGACATGTATCAATTGGTCAAGGTATGACCAATTCTTGACCAATTTCACGCGCACAAGAGGCGCAAAATAGGCGCTAGTTTTAGGCCTTTTTAGTGATCATGTGAGGTGCACATGTAAGAGGCAAGGAAGGCTTCTATAAATAGCCTTGAATAATCACATTGTAGACACTTTTTGATATAATAGAAATTGGATTGAATCCTTTTGTGAGAGCATTTTTCTCTCTTAAATTCATAGCTCTTTGAGCATGAAGCAAATGGTCTTATCAATGGAATCAAGTCCATTGTGGCGATCAAACAAGGATTATCAAATTGCCTAGGCATTTTGTGGCTCCCTACTTTAAATTCTTCCATCTTCTTCTTCTTCTCCATTCTTTTATTTCGCGCCATTTATGTCTTACTTTATATTCATGTCTTAATTTTTATGCGCTTCTTTCTTCTCCATATCTTATGTTCATTTCTTTTATGCTCCTCTTTCAAGCATTTTAAGGATATGGAAACCCAAGTGAACTAGATCCGTTATGAACATCCCCATCAGTTCTGATGGGATCCGGTGCATTAATGCTGGTATAATTGCAATTGTCATGTTTTGCGTGCTCAAATCCTATATGCTTTCTGTAGCGCACTAATTAATTAGTTTTCATTAAAAACGAAATGGAAAACTTAAAAAAAGAGAGGTGCAACACGAGGACATCCCAGGAGGTCACCCATCCTAGTCCTACTCTCGCCCAAGCATGCTTAACTGAGGAGTTCTGATGGGATCTGGTGCATTAGTACTGGTATGATCGCACCTGTCATGTTTTGCCTGCTCAAATCCTATATGCTTTCTGTAGCGTGCTAATTATTCAATTTTTATCCAAAACGGACTGGAAAACTTACAAAAAGGGACGTGCAACACGAGGACTTCCCGGGAGGTCACCCATCCTAGTACTATTATCGCCGAAGCACGCTTAACTGCGGGGTTCTGATGGGATTTGGTGCATTAGTGCTGGTATGATCGAACCTGTCATGTTTTGCAAGCTCAAATCCTATATGCTTTCTATAGCGAGCTAATTAATCAGTTTTTAACCAAAACGGACTGGAAAACTTACAAAAAGAGAGGTGCAACACGAGGACTTCCCAGGATGTCACCCATCCTAGTATTACACTCGCCCAAGCACGCTTGAATGCGGAGTTCTGATGGGATCCGGTGCATTAGTGCTGGTATGATCGCACCTGTCCTGTTTTGCGTGCTCAAATCCTATATGCTTTCTGTAGCCTGCTAATTAATAAGTTTTTATCCAAAACGGACTGGAAAACTTACAAAAAGAGAGTTGCAACACGAGGAATTCTGAGTAGATCACCCATCCTAGCACTACTCTCGCCCAAGCACGCTTAACTGCAGAGTTCTGATGGGATCCGGTGCATTAGTGCTGGTATGATTGCACCTGTCATGTTTTGCGTGCTCAAATCCTCTATGCTTTCTTTAGCGCGCTAATTAATTAGTTTTAATCCAAAACGGACTGGAAAACTTACAAAAAGAGAGGTGGAACACGAGGACTTCCCAGCAGGTCACCCATCCTAGTACTACACTCGCCCAAGCACGCTTATCTGTGGAGTTCTGATGGGATCCGGTGCATTAGTGCTGGTATGATCGCAATTGTCATGTTTTGCGTGCTCAAATCCTCTATGCTTTCTTTAGCGCGCTAATTAATCAGTTTTAATCCAAAACGGATTGCAAAACTTACAAAAAGAGAGGTGCAACACGAGAACTTCCCAGGAGGTCACCCTTCCTAGTACTACTGTCGCCCAAGCATGCTTGAATGCGGAGTTCTGATGGGATCCGGTGCATTAGTGCTGGTATGATCGCACCTGTCATGTTTTGCGTGCTCAAATCCTATATGCTTTCTGTAGCTCGCTAATTAATTAGTTTTTCTCCAAAACGGACTGGAAAACTTTAAAAAAGAGAAGTGCAACACGAGGGCTTCCCTGGAGGTCACCCATCCTAGTACTACTCTCGCCAAGAACGCTTAGCTGCGGAGTTCTGATGGGATCCAGTGCAAGAGTGTTGGTATGATGGCACCTGTCATGTTTTGCGTGCTCAAATCCTATACGCTTTCCGTAGCACGCTAATTAATCAGTTTTTATCTAAAACGGATTGGAAAACTTACAAAAAGAGAGGTGCTACACGAGAACTTCCCAAGAGGTCACCCATCCTAGTACTACTCTCGCCCAAGCACACTTACCTGCGGAGTTCTGATGGTATCCGGTGCATTAGTGCTGGTGTGATCGCACCTATCATGTTTTGCGTGCTCTAATCATATATGCTTTATGTAGCGCGCTAATTAATCAGTTTTTATCCAAAACGGACTGGAAAACATACAAAAAGAGAGCTGCAGCACGAGGACTTCGCTTAACTGCGCAGTTCCGATGCGATCCGGTGCATTAGTGCTGGTATGATCGCACCTGTCATGTTTTGCGTGCTCAAATCCTATATGCTTTCTGTAGCGCGATAATTAATCAGTTTTTATCCAAAACGGACTGGAAAACTTACAAAAAGAGAGGTGCAACACAAGGACTTCCCAAGAGGTCACCCATCTTAGTACTACTCTCGCCCAAGCATGCTTAACTGTGGAGTTCCGATGGGATCCGGTATATTAGTGCGAGGTGCAACACGAGGACTTCCAAGGAGATCACCCATCCTAGTACTACTCTCGCCCAAGCACGCTTAACTGCGGAGTTCTGATGGGATCCGGTACATTAGTGCTGGTATGATCGCACCTGTCATGTTTTGCATGCTCAAATCCTATATGCTTTGTGTAGCGCGCTAATTAATCAGTTTTTTTGCAAAATGGACTGGAAAACTTACAAAAAGAGAGGTGCAACACGAGGACTTCCCAGGAGGACACCAACCCTAGTACTACTCTCGCCCAAGCACGGTTAACTGCAGAGTTCTGATGGGATCCGGTGCATTAGTGCTAGTAAGATGACACCTGTCATGTTTTGCGTGCTCAAATCCTATATGCTTTCTGTAGCGCGCTAATTAATCAGTTTTTATCCAAAACGGACTGGAAAACTTATAAAAAGAGAGGTCCATCACGAGGACTTCCCAGGAGGACACCCATCCTAGTACAACTCTCGCCCAAGCACGCTTAACTGCGGAGTTCTGATGGGATCCGGTGCATTAGTGCTGGTATGATGGCACGTGTAATGTTTTGCGTGCTCAAATCCTATATGCTTTCTGTAGCGCGCTAATTTATCAGTTTTTATCCAAAATGGACTAGAAAACTTACAAAAAGAGAGGTGCAACACGAGGACTTCCCAGGAGATCACCTATCCTAGTACTACTCACGCCCAAGCACGGTTAACTTCGGAGTTCTGATGGGATCCGGTGCGTTAGTGCTGGTATGATCGCACCTATCATGATTTGCGTGCTCAAATCCTATATGCTTTTTGTAGCGCGCCAATTAATTAGTTTTTATCCAAAACGGACTGGAACACTTACAAAAAGAGAGGTGCAACACGAGGACTAACGAGGTGGACACCCATCCTAGTACTACTATCTCCGAAGCACGCTTAACTGCGGAGTTCTGATGGGATCCGGTGCATTTATGCTGGTATGATGGCACCTGTCATGTTTTGCGTGCTTAAATCCTGTATGCTTTCTGTAGCGCGCTAATTAATCAGTTTTTATCCAAAACGGACTAGAAAACTTACAAAAAGATAGGTGCAACACTAGGACTTCCCAGGAGATCAACCATCCTAGTACTACTCACGCCCAAGCACGCTTAACTGCAGAGTTCTGATGGGATCCGGTGCTTTAGTGCTGGTATGATCGCACCTATCCTGTTTTGCGTGCTCAAATCCTATATGCTTTCTATAGCATGCTAATTAATCAGTTTTTATCAAAAATGGACTGAAAAACTTACAAAAAGAGAGGTGCAACACGAGGACTTCCCAGGAGATCACCCATCCTAGGACTACTCTCGCCCAAACACGCTTAACTGCGGAGTTCTGATGGGATCCAGTGCATTAGGGTTGGTATGATGGCACGTGTTATGTTTTGCGTACTCAAATCCTCTATGCTTTCTTTAGCGCGCTAATTAATCAGTTTTAATCCAAAACAGACTGGAAAACTTACAAAAATAGAGGTGCAACACGAGGACTTCCCAGAAGGTCACCCATCCTAGTACTACTATCGCCCTACCCTGCTTAACTACGGAGTTTTGAAGGAATCCGGTGCATCAGTGCTAGTATGATCGCACCTGTCATGTTTTGCGTTCTCAAATCCTATATGCTTTCTGTAGCGCGCTATTTAATCAGTTTTATCCAAAACGGACTGGAAAAGTTACAAAAAAAGAGGTGTAACACGAGGACTTCTGAGGAGGTCACCCATCCTAGTACTACTCTCGCCCAAGCATGCTTAACTTCGGAGTTCTGATGGAATCCGGTGCATTAGTGCTAGTATGATCGCACTTGTCACGTTTTTTGTGCTCAAATCCTGTATGCTTTCTGTAGCACGCTAATTAATCAATTTTTATCCAAAACGGACTGGAAATGTTACAAAAAGAGAGGTGCAACACGAGGACCTTCTAGGAGGTCACCCATCCTAGTACTACTCTCGCCGAGTCACGCTTAACTGCGGAGTTCTGAGGGGATGCGATGCATTAGTGCTGGTATGATCGCACATGTCATGTTTTGCGTGCTCAAAACCTGTATGCCTTCTGTAGCGCGCTAATTAATCAGTTTTTATCCAAAACGGGCTAGAAAACTTACAAAAAAGGAGGTGCAACCCGAGGACTTCCCAGTAGGTCACCCATCCTAGTACTACTCTCGCCTAACCACGCTTAACTACGGAGTTCTAATGGAATCCGGTGCATTAGTGCTGGTACGATCGCACCTGTCAAGATTTGCGTTCTCAAATCCTGTATGCTTAAATGATAGATGCAACACAAGGACTTCCCAGTAGGTCACCCATCCTAGTACTACTCTCGCACAAGCACGCTTAACTTCGGAGTTTTGATGGGGGCCGGTGCATTAGTGCTGGTATGATCACACCTATCACGTTTTGTGTGCTCAAATCCTGTATGCTTTCTGTAGCACACTAATTAATCAGTGTTTATCCAATACGGACTGGAAAACATACAAAAAGAGAGGTGCAACACGAGGACTTTCTAGGAGGTCACCAATCCTAGTACTACTCTCGCCAAATCACGCTTAACTTCGGAGTTCTGATGGGATGCGATGCATTAGTGCTGGTATGATCGCACATGTCATGTTTTGCGTGCTCAAAACCTGTATGCCTTCTGTAGCGCGCTAATTAATCAGTTTTTATCCAAAACGGACTGGAAAACATACAAAAAGAGAGGTGCAACACGAGGACTTCCCAGGAGGTCACCCATCCTAGTACTACTCTCGCCCAACCACGCTTAACTTCGAAGTTCTGATGGGATCCGGTGCATTAGTGCTGGTATGATCGCAGCTGTCACGTTTTGTGTGCTCAAATCCTGTATGCTTTCTGTAGCACACTAATTAATCAGTTTTTATCCAAAACGGACTGGAAAAGGCCCAAGCACGCTTAACTTCGGAATTTTAATGGGATCCGGTGCATTAGTGTTGGTATGATCGCACTTGTCACGTTTTGTGTGCTCAAATCCTGTATGCTTTCTGTAGCACACTAATTAATCAGTTTTTATCCAATACGGACTGGAAAACATACAAAAAGAGAGGTGCAACACGAGGACTTTCTAGGAGGTCACCAATCCTAGTACTACTCTCGCCGAATCACGCTTAACTTCGGAGTTCTGATGGGATGCGATGCATTAGTGTTGGTATGATCGCACATGTCATGTTTTGCGTGCTCAAAACCTGTATGCCTTCTGTAGCGCGCTAATTAATCAGTTGTTATCCAAAACGGACTGGAAAACATACAAAAAGAGAGGTGCAACACGAGGACATCCCAGGAGGTCAACCATCCTAGTACTACTCTCGCCCAACCACGCTTAACTACGGAGTTCTAACGGAATCCGGTGCATTAGTGCTGGTACGGTCGCACCTGTCAAGATTTGCGTGCTCAAATCCTGTATGCTTTCTGTGGCGGGCTATTTAATCAGTTTTAATCCAAAACGGACTGGAAAAGTTACAAAAAGAGAGGTGCAACACGAGGACTTCCTAAGTGGTCACCCATCCTAGTACTACTCTCGCCCAAGCACGCTTAACTTCGAAGTTCTGATGGGATCCGGTGCATTAGTGCTGGTATGATCGCACCTGTCACGTTTTGTGTGCTCAAATCCTGTATGCTTTCTGTAGCACACTAATTAATCAGTTTTTATCCAAAACGGACTGGAAAAGTTACAAAAAGAGAGGTGCAACACGAGGACTTCACAGGAGGTCACCCATCCTAGTACTAATCTCGCCCAAGCACGCTTAACTTCGGAATTTTAATGGGATCCGGTGCATTAGTGTTGGTATGATCGCACTTGTAACGTTTTGTGTGCTCAAATCCTGTATGCTTTCTATAGCACACTAATTAATCAGTTTTTATCCAATACGGACTGGAAAACTTACAAAAAGAGAGGTGCAACACGAGGATTTTCTAGGAGGTCACCAATCCTTGTACTACTCTCGCCGAATCACGCTTAACTGCGGAGTTCTGATGGGATGCAATGCATTAGTGCTGGTATGATCGCACATGTCATGTTTTGCGTGCTCAAAACCTGTATGCCTTCTGTAGCGCGCTAATTAATAAGTTTTTATCCAAAACGGGCTGGAAAACTTAAAAAAATAGAGGTGCAACACAAGGACTTCCCAGGAGGTCACCCATCCTAGTACTACTAACGCCCTACCCTGCTTAACTACAGAGTTTTGATGGAATCCGGTGCATTAGTGCTAGTACGATCGCACCTGTCATGTTTTGCGTTCTCAAATCCTATATGCTTTCTGTGGCGCGCTATTTAATCAGTTTTAATCCAAAACGGACTGGAAAAGTTACAAAAAGAGAGGTGCAACACAAGGACTTCCTAAGTGGTCACCCATCCTAGTACTACTCTCGCCCAAGCACGCTTAACTTCGAAGTTCTGATGGGATCCGGTGCATTAGTGCTGGTATGATCGCAGCTGTCACGTTTTGTGTGCTCAAATCCTGTATGCTTTCTGTAGCACACTAATTAATCAGTTTTTATCCAAAACGGACTGGAAAAGGCCCAAGCACGCTTAACTTCGGAATTTTAATGGGATCCGGTGCATTAGTGTTGGTATGATCGCACTTGTCACGTTTTGTGTGCTCAAATCCTGTATGCTTTCTGTAGCACACTAATTAATCAGTTTTTATCCAATACAGACTGGAAAACTTACAAAAAGAGAGGTGCAACACGAGGATTTTCTAGGAGGTCACCAATCCTAGTACTACTCTCGCCGAATCACGCTTAACTGCGGAGTTCTGATGGGATGCGATGCATTAGTGCTGGTATGATCGCACATGTCATGTTTTGCGTGCTCAAAACCTGAATGCCTTCTGTAGCGCGCTAATTAATCAGTTTTTATCCAAAACGGGTTGGAAAACTTACAAAAATCGAGGTGCAACACGAGGACTTCCCAGGAGGTCACCCATCCTAGTACTACTCTCGCCCTACCACGCTTAACTACGGAGTTCTAATGGAATCCGGTGCATTAGTGCTGGTATGATCGCACCTGTCATGATTTGCGTGCTCAAATCCTGTAAGCTTTCTGTAGCGCACTAATTAATAAGTTTTTATCCAAAACGGACTGGAAAACTTAAAAAAATAGAGGTGCAACACAAGGACTTCCCAGGAGGTCACCCATCCTAGTACTACTATCGCCCTACCTTGCTTAACTACGGAGTTTTGATGGAATCCGGTGCATCAGTGCTAGTATGATCGCACCTGTCATGTTTTGCGTTCTCAAATCCTATATGCTTTCTGTAGCGCGCTAATTAATCAGTTTTTATCCAATACGGACTGGAAAACTTACAAAAAGAGAGGTGCAACACGAGGACTTTCTAGGAGTTCACCAATCCTAGTACTACTCTCGCCGAAGCACGCTTAACTGCGGAGTTCTGATGGGATCCGATGGGAGGTCACCCATCCGAATACAACTCTCGCCCAAGCACGCTCAACTACGGAGTTCCGATGGAATCCGGTGCATTAGTGCTGGTACGATCGCACCTGTCAAGATTTGCGTGCTCAAGTCCTGTATGCTTTCTGTAGCACGCTAATTAATAAGTTTTTATCCAAAACGGACTGGAAAACTTACAAAAAGAGAGGTGCAACATGAGGACTTCCTAGAAGGTCACCGATCCTAGTACTACTCTCGCCCAAGCACGCTTAGCTTCGGAGTTCTGATGGGATTCGGTGCATTAGTGTTGGTATGATCGCACCTGTCACGTTTTGTGTGCTCAAATCCTGTATGCTTTCTGTAGCACACTAATTAATCAGTCTTTATCCAATACGGACTGGAAAACTTACAAAAAGAGAGGTGCAACACGAGGACTTTCTAGGAGGTCACCAATCCTAGTACTACTCTCGCTGAATCACGCTTAACACGAGGACTTCCTAAGAGGTCACCCATCCTAGTACTACTCTAGCCCAAGAACGCTTAACTTCAGAGTTCTGATGGGATCCGGTGCATTAGTGCTGGTATGATCGCACCTGTCAAGATTTGCGTGCTCAAATCCTGTATGCTTTCTGTAGCACGCTAATTAATAAGTTTTTATCCAAAATGGACTGGAAAACTTAAAAAAATAGAGGTGCAACACAAGGACTTCCCAAGAGGTCACCCATCCTAGTACTACTAACACCCTACCCTGCTTAACTACGGAGTTTTGATGGAATCCGATGCATCAATGCTAGTATGATCGCACCTGTCATGATTTGCGTTCTCAAATCCTATATGCTTTCTGTAGCGCGCTATTTAATTAGTTTTTATCCAAAACGGACTGGAAAAGTTACAAAAAGAGAGGTGAAACACAAGGACTTCCCAGGAGGTCACCAATCCTAGTACTAATCTCGCACAAGCACGATTAACTTCAGAGTTCTGATGGGATCCGATGCATTAGTGCTGCTACGATCGCACCTGTCATGTTTTGTGTGCTCAAATCCTGTAAGCTTTCTGTAGCACACTAATTAATCAGTTTTTAACCAATACGGACTGGTAAACATACAAAAAGAGAGGTGCAACACGAGGATTTTCTAGAAGGTCACCAATCCTAGTACTACTCTCGCCGAGTCACGCTTAACAGCGGAGTTCGGAGGGGATGCGATGCATTAGTGCTGGTATGATCACACATGTCATGTTTTGCGTGCTCAAAACCTGTATGCCTTCTGTAGCCCGCTAATTAATCAGTTTTTATCCAAAACGGGCTAGAAAACTTGCATAAAAGGAGGTGTAACATGAGGACTTCCCAGGAGGTCACCCATCCTAGTACTACTCTCGCCCAACCATGCTTAACTACGGAGTTCTGATGGAATCCGGTGCATTAGTGCTGGTACGATCGCACCTGTCAAGATTTGCGTGCTCAAGTCCTGTATGCTTTCTGTAGCACGCTAATTAATAAGTTTTTATCCAAAACGGACTGGAAAACTTAAAAAAATAGAGGTGCGAGACAAGGACTTCCCAGGAGGTCACCCATCGTAGTACTACTATCGCCCTACCCTGCTTAACTACGAGTTTTGATGGAATCCGGTGCATTAGTGCTAGTATGATCGCACCTGTCATGTTTGGCGTTCTCAAATCCTATATGCTTTCTGTAGCGCGCTATTTAAGGTGCAACACGAGGACTTCACAGGAGGTCACCCATCCTAGTACTACTCTCGCCCAAGCACGCTTAACTTCGGAGTTCTGATGGGATCCGATGCATTAGTGCTGGTATGATCGCACCTGTCAAGATTTGCGTGCTCAAATCCTGTATGCTTTCTGTAGCGCGCTATTTAATCAGTTTTTATCCAAAACGGACTGGAAAAGTTACAAAAAAAGAGGTGTAACACGAGGACTTCCCAGGAGGTAACCCATCCTAGTACTAGTCTCACCGAAGCACGCTTAACTTCAGAGTTCTGATGGGATCCGATGCATTAGGGCTAGTATGATCGCACCTGTCAAGATTTGCGTGCTCAAATCCTGTATACTTTCTGTAGCACGCTAATTAATAAGTTTTTATCCAAAACGGACTGGAAAACTTAAAAAAATAGAGGTGCAACACAAGGACTTCCCAGGAGGTCACCCATCCTAGTACTACTAACGCCCTACCCTGCCTAACTACGGAATTTTGATGGAATCCGGTGCATCAGTGCTAGTATGATCGCACCTGTCATGATTTGCGTTCTCAAATCCTATATGCTTTCTGTAGCGCGCTATTTAATTAGTTTTTATCCAAAACGGACTGGAAAAGTTACAAAAAGAGAGGTGAAACACAAGGACTTCCCAGGAGGTCACCCATCCTAGTACTAATCTCGCCCAAGCACGATTAACTTCAGAGTTCTGATGGTATCCGGTGCATTAGTGCTGCTACGATCGCACCTGTCATGTTTTGTGTGCTCAAATCCTGTAAGCTTTCTGTAGCACACTAATTAATCAGTTTTTAACCAATACGGACTAGTAAACTTACAAAAAGAGAGGTGCAACACGAGGATTTTCTAGAAGGTCACCAATCCTAGTACTACTCTCGCCGAGTCACGCTTAACAGCGGAGTTCGGAGGGGATGCGATGCATTAGTGCTGGTATGATCACACATGTCATGTTTTGCGTGCTCAAATCCTGTATGCCTTCTGTAGCGCGCTAATTAATCAGTTTTTATCCAAAACGGGCTAGAAAACTTGCATAAAAGGAGGTGTAACATGAGGACTTCCCAGGAGGTCACCCATCCTAGTACTACTCTCGCCCAACCATGCTTAACTACGGAGTTCTGATGGAATCCGGTGCATTAGTGCTGGTACGATCGCACCTGTCAAGATTTGCGTGCTCAAGTCCTGTATGCTTTCTGTAGCACGCTAATTAATAAGTTTTTATCCAAAACGGACTGGAAAACTTAAAAAAATAGAGGTGCAAGACAAGGACTTCCCAGGAGGTCACCCATCGTAGTACTACTATCGCCCTACCCTGCTTAACTACGAGTTTTGATGGAATCCGGTGCATTAGTGCTAGTATGATCGCACCTGTCATGTTTGGCGTTCTCAAATCCTATATGCTTTCTGTAGCGCGCTATTTAAGGTGCAACACGAGGACTTCACAGGAGGTCACCCATCCTAGTACTACTCTCGCCCAAGCACGCTTAACTTCGGAGTTCTGATGGGATCCGATGCATTAGTGCTGGTATGATCGCACCTGTCAAGATTTGCGTGCTCAAATCCTGTATGCTTTCTGTAGCGCGCTATTTAATCAGTTTTTATCCAAAACGGACTGGAAAAGTTACAAAAAAAGAGGTGTAACACGAGGACTTCCCAGGAGGTAACCCATCCTAGTACTAGTCTCACCGAAGCACGCTTAACTTCAGAGTTCTGATGGGATCCGATGCATTAGGGCTAGTATGATCGCACCTGTCAAGATTTGCGTGCTCAAATCCTGTATACTTTCTGTAGCACGCTAATTAATAAGTTTTTATCCAAAACGGACTGGAAAACTTAAAAAAATAGAGGTGCAACACAAGGACTTCCCAGGAGGTCACCCATCCTAGTACTACTAACGCCCTACCCTGCCTAACTACGGAATTTTGATGGAATCCGGTGCATCAGTGCTAGTATGATCGCACCTGTCATGATTTGCGTTCTCAAATCCTATATGCTTTCTGTAGCGCGCTATTTAATTAGTTTTTATCCAAAACGGACTGGAAAAGTTACAAAAAGAGAGGTGAAACACAAGGACTTCCCAGGAGGTCACCCATCCTAGTACTAATCTCGCCCAAGCACGATTAACTTCAGAGTTCTGATGGGATCCGGTGCATTAGTGCTGCTACGATCGCACCTGTCATGTTTTGTGTGCTCAAATCCTGTAAGCTTTCTGTAGCACACTAATTAATCAGTTTTTAACCAATACGGACTAGTAAACTTACAAAAAGAGAGGTGCAACACGAGGATTTTCTAGAAGGTCACCAATCCTAGTACTACTCTCGCCGAGTCACGCTTAACAGCGGAGTTCGGAGGGGATGCGATGCATTAGTGCTGGTATGATCACACATGTCATGTTTTGCGTGCTCAAATCCTGTATGCCTTCTGTAGCGCGCTAATTAATCAGTTTTTATCCAAAACGGGCTAGAAAACTTGCATAAAAGGAGGTGTAACATGAGGACTTCCCAGGAGGTCACCCATCCTAGTACTACTCTCGCCCAACCATGCTTAACTACGGAGTTCTGATGGAATCCGGTGCATTAGTGCTGGTACGATCGCACCTGTCAAGATTTGCGTGCTCAAGTCCTGTATGCTTTCTGTAGCACGCTAATTAATAAGTTTTTATCCAAAACGGACTGGAAAACTTAAAAAAATAGAGGTGCAAGACAAGGACTTCCCAGGAGGTCACCCATCGTAGTACTACTATCGCCCTACCCTGCTTAACTACGAGTTTTGATGGAATCCGGTGCATTAGTGCTAGTATGATCGCACCTGTCATGTTTGGCGTTCTCAAATCCTATATGCTTTCTGTAGCGCGCTATTTAAGGTGCAACACGAGGACTTCACAGGAGGTCACCCATCCTAGTACTACTCTCGCCCAAGCACGCTTAACTTCGAAGTTCTGATGGGATCCGATGCATTAGTGCTGGTATGATCGCACCTGGCAAGATTTGCGTGCTCAAATCCTGTATGCTTTCTGTAGCGCGCTATTTAATCAGTTTTTATCCAAAACGGACTGGAAAAGTTACAAAAAAAGAGGTGTAACACGAGGACTTCCCAGGAGGTCACCCATCCTAGTACTAGTCTCACCGAAGCACGCTTAACTTCAGAGTTCTGATGGGATCCGATGCATTAGTGCTGGTATGATAGCACCTGTCAAGATTTGCGTGCTCAAATCCTGTATACTTTCTGTAGCACGCTAATTAATAAGTTTTTATCCAAAACGGACTGGAAAACTTAAAAAAATAGAGGTGCAAGACAAGGACTTCCCAGGAGGTCACCCATCGTAGTACTACTATCGCCCTACCCTGCTTAATTACGGAGTTTTGATGGAATCCGGTGCATCAGTGCTAGTATGATCGCACCTGTCATGTTTTGCAATCTCAAATCCTATATGCTTTCTGTAGCGCGCTATTTAATCAGTTTTTATCAAAAACGGACTGGAAAAGTTACTAAAAGAGAGGTGCAACACAAGGACTTCCCAGGAGGTCACCCATCCTAGTACTACTCTCGCCCAACCACGCTTAACTACGGAGTTCTGATGGAATCCGGTGCATTAGTGCTGGTACGATCGAAAATAGAGGTGCAACACAAGGACTTCCCAGGAGGTCACCCATCCTAGTACTACTATCGCCCAACCCATCTTAACTACGATGTTTTGATGGAATCCGGTGCATCAATGCTAGTATGATCGCACCTGTCATGTTTTGCGTTCTCAAATCCTATATGCTTTCTGTAGCGCGCTATTTAATCAATTTTTATCCAAAACAGACTTGAAAAGTTACTAAAAGAGAGGTGCAACACAAGGACTTCCCAGGAGGTCACCCATCCTAGTAATACTCTCGCCCAAGCACACTTAACTTCGGAGTTCTGCTGGGATCCGGTGCATTAGTGCTGGTATGGTCGCACCTGTCATGTTTTGTGTGCTCAAATCCTGTATGCTTTCTGTAGCACACTAATTAATCAGTGTTTATCCAATACGGACTGGAAAACTTACAAAAAGAGAGGTGCAGAGGTGCAACACAAGGACTTCCCAAGAGGTCACCCATCCTAGTACTACTATCTCCCTACCCTGCTTAATTACGGAGTTTCGATGGAATCCGGTGCATCAGTGCTAGTATTATCGCACCTGTCATGTTTTGCGTTCTCAAATCCTATATGCTTTCTGTAGCGCGCTATTTAATCAGATTTTATCCAAAACAGACTGGAAAAGTTACTAAAAGAGAGGTGCAACACAAGGACTTCCCAGGAGGTCACCCATCCTAGTAATACTCTCGCCCAAGCACACTTAACTTCGGAGTTCTGCTGGGATCCGGTGCATTAGTGCTGGTATGGTCGCACCTGTCACGTTTTGTGTGCTCAAATCCTGTATGCTTTCTATAGCACGCTAATTAATAAGTTTTTATCCAAAACGGACTGGAAAACATACAAAAAGAGAGGTGCAACACGAGGACTTCCCACGAGGTCACCCATCCTAGTACTACTATCTCCCTACCCTGCTTAATTACGGAGTTTCGATGGAATCCGGTGCATTAGTGCTAGTATGATCGCACCTGTCATGTTTTGCGTTCTCAAATCCTATATGCTTTCTGTAGCGCGCTATTTAATCAGATTTTATCCAAAACGAACTGGAAAAGTTACTAAAAAAGAGGTGCAACACGAGGACATCCCAGGAGGTCACCCATCCTAGTACTACTCATGCCAAAGCACGCTTAACTTCGGAGTTCTGATGGGATCCGGTGCATTAGTGCTGATATGATCGCACCTGTCACGTTTTGTGTGCTCAAATCCTGTATGCTTTCTATAGCACGCTAATTAATAAGTTTTTATCCAAAACGGACTGGAAAACATAAAAAAAGAGAGGTGCAACACGAGGACTTCCCACGAGGTCACCCATCCTAGTACTACTCTCGCCCAACCACGCTTAACTACGGAGTTCTGATGGAATCCGGTGCATTAGTGCTGGTACGATCGCACCTGTCAAGATTTGCGTGCTCAAATCCTGTATGCTTTCTGTAGCGCGCTAATTAATCAGTTTTTATCCAAAACGGACTCGAAAACTTAAAAAAATATAGCTGCAAAACAAGGACTTCCCAGGAGGTCACCCATCATAGTACTACTATCGCCCTACCCTGCTTAATTACAGAGTTTTGATGGAATCCGGTGCATCAGTGCTAGTATGATCGTACCTGTCATGTTTTGCGTTCTCAAATCCTATATGCTTTCTATAGCGCGCTATTTAATCAGTTTTAATCCAAAACGGACTGGAAAAGTTACAAAAAGAGAGGTGCAACACGAGGACTTCCCAGGAGGTCACCCATCCTAGTACTAACCGCGCCCAAGCACGCTTAACTTCAGAGTTTTGATGGGATCCGGTGCATTAGTGCTGGTATGATCGCACCTGTCACGTTTTGTGTGCTCAAATCCTGTATGCTTTCTTCTAATCAGTTTTTATCCAAAACGGGCTGGAAAACATACAAAAAGAGAGGTGCATTAGTGGTGGTACGATCGCACCTGTCAAGGTTTGCGTGCTCAAATCCTGTATGCTTTCTGTAGCGCGCTAATTAATAAGTTTTTATCCAAAACGGACTGGAAAACTTAAAAAAATAGAGGTGCAACACAAGGACTTCCGAGGAGGTCACCTATCCTAGTACTACTATCGCCCTACCCTGCTTAATTACGGAGTTTTGATGGAATCCGCTGCATCAGTGCTAGTATGATCGCACCTGTCATGTTTTGCGTTCTCAAATCCTATATGCTTTCTGTAGCGCGCTATTTAATCATTTTTTATCCAAAACGGACTGGAAAAGTTACAAAAAGTGAGGTGCAACACGAGGACTTCCCAGGAGCTCATCCATCCTAGTACTACTCTCGCCCAAGCACGCTTAACTTCGGAGTTCTGCTGGGATCCGGTGCATTAGTGCTGGTATGATCGCACCTGTCATGTTTTGTGTGCTCAAATCCTGTATGCTTTCTGTAGCACACTAATTAATCAGTGTTTATCCAATACGGACTGGAAAACTTACAAAAAGAGAGGTGCAGAGGTGCAACACGAGGACTTCCCACGAGGTCACCCATCCTAGTACTACTATCTCCCTACCCTGCTTAATTACGGAGTTTCGATGGAATCCGGTGCATCAGTGCTAGTATGATCGCACCTGTCATGTTTTGCGTTCTCAAATCCTATATGCTTTCTGTAGCGCGCTATTTAATCAGATTTTATCCAAAACGGACTGGAAAAGTTACTAAAAAAAAGGTGCAACACGAGGACTTCCCAGGAGGTCACCCATCCTAGTACTACTCATGCCCAAAAACGCTTAACTTCGGAGTTCTGATGGGATCCGGTGCATTAGTGCTGGTATGATCGCACCTGTCACGTTTTGTGTGCTCAAATCCTGTATGCTTTCTATAGCACGCTAATTAATAAGTTTTTATCCAAAACGGACTGGAAAACATACAAAAAGAGAGGTGCAACACGAGGACTTCCCACGAGGTCACCCATCCTAGTACTACTCTCGCCCAACCACGCTTAACTACGGAGTTCTGATGGAATCCGGTGCATTAGTGCTGGTACGATCGCACCTGTCAAGATTTGCGTGCTCAAATCCTGTTTGCTTTCTGTAGCGCGCTAATTAATCAGTTTTTATCCAAAACGGACTGGAAAACTTAAAAAAATAGAGGTGCAAAACAAGGACTTCCAAGGAGGTCACCCATCCTAGTACTACTATCGCCCTACCCTGCTTAATTACGGAGTTTTGATGGAATCCGGTGCATCAGTGCTAGTATGATCGTACCTGTCATGTTTTGCGTTCTCAAATCCTATATGCTTTCTATAGCGCGCTATTTAATCAGTTTTAATCCAAAACGGACTGGAAAAGTTACAAAAAGAGAGGTGCAACACGAGGACTTCCCAGGAGGTCACCCATCCTAGTACTAACCGTGCCCAAGCACGCTTAACTTCAGAGTTTTGATGGGATCCGGTGCATTAGTGCTGGTATGATCGCACCTGTCACGTTTTGTGTGCTCAAATCCTGTATGCTTTCTTCTAATCAGTTTTTATCCAAAACGGGCTGGAAAACATACAAAAAGAGAGGTGCAACACAAGGACTTCCCAGGAGGTCACCTATCCTAGTACTACTATCGCCCTACCCTGCTTAATTACGGAGTTTTGATGGAATCCGCTGCATCAGTGCTAGTATGATCGCACCTGTCATGTTTTGCATTCTCAAATCCTATATGCTTTCTGTAGCGCGCTATTTAATCATTTTTTATCCAAAACGGACTGGAAAAGTTACGAAAAGAGAGGTGCAACACGAGGACTTCCCAGGAGCTCATCCATCCTAGTACTACTCTCGCCCAAGCACGCTTAACTTCGGAGTTCTGATGGGATCCGGTGCATTAGTGCTGGTATGATCGCACTTGTCACGTTTTGTGTGCTCAAATCCTGTATGCTTTCTGTAGCACACTAATTAATCAGTTTTTATCCAATACGGACTGGAAAACTTACAGAAAGAGAGGTGCAACACGAGGATTTTCTAGGAGGTCACCTATCCTAGTACTACTCTCGCCGAATCACGCTTAACTGCGGAGTTCTGATGGGATGCGATGCATTAGTGCTGGTATGATCGCACATGTCATGTTTTGCGTGCTCAAAACCTGAATGCCTTCTGTAGCGCTCTAATTAATCTGTTTTTATCCAAAACGGGCTGGAAAACTTACAAAAATCGAGGTGCAACACGAGGACTTCCCAGGAGGTCACCCATCCTAGTACTACTCTCGCCCTACCACGCTTAACTACGGAGTTCTAATGGAATCCGATGCATTAGTGCTGGTATGATCGCACCTGTCATGATTTGCGTGCTCAAATCCTGTATGCTTTCTGTAGCGCGCTAATTAGTAAGTTTTTATCCAAAACGGACTGGAAAACTTAAAAAAATAGAGGTGCAACACAAGGACTTCCCAGGAGGTCACCCATCCTAGTACTACTATCGCCCTACCCATCTTAACTACGAAGTTTTGATGGAATCCGGTGCATCAATGCTAGTATGATCGCACCTGTCATGTTTTGCGTTCTCAAATCCTATATGCTTTCTGTAGCGCGCTATTTAATCAATTTTTATCCAAAACAGACTGGAAAAGTTACTAAAAGAGAGGTGCAACACAAGGACTTCCCAGGAGGTCACCCATCCTAGTACTACTCCCGCCCGAGCACACTTAACTTCGGAGTTCTGATGGGATCCGGTGCATTAGTGCTGGTATGATCGCACCTGTCATGTTTTGTGTGCTCAATTCCTGTATGCTTTCTGTAGCATGCTAATTAATAAGTTTTTATCTAAAACGGACTAGAAAACTTAAAAAAATAGAGGTGCAAGGTGCAACACGAGGACTTCCCAGGAGGTCACCCATCCTAGTACTACTCTCACCCAACCACGCTTAATTGCGGAGTTCTGATGTGATCCGGTGCATTAGTGCTGGTATGATCGCACCTGTCATGTTTTGTGTGCTCAAATCCTGTATGCTTTCTGTAGCACACTAATTAATCAGTGTTTATCCAATACGGACTGGAAAACTTACAAAAAGAGAGGTGCAGAGGTGCAACACAAGGACTTCCCAATAGGTCACCCATCCTAGTACTACTATCTCCCTACCCTGCTTAACTACGGAGTTTCGATGGAATCCGGTGCATCAGTGCTAGTATGATCGTACCTTCCCAGGAGGTCACCCATCCTAGTACTACTCGCGCGATGGAATCCGGTGCATTAGTGCTGGTACGATCGCACCTGTCAAGATTTGCGTGCTCAAATCCTGTATGCTTTCTGTAGCACGCTAATTAATAAGTTTTTATCCAAAACGGACTGGAAAACTTAAAAAAATAGAGGTGCAACACAAGGACTTCCCAGGAGGTCACCTATCCTAGTACTACTATCGCACTACCCTGCTTAATTACGGAGTTTTGATGGAATCCGGTGCATCAGTGCTAGTATGATTGCACCTGTCATGTTTTGCGTTCTCAAATCCTATATGCTTTCTGTAGCACGCTATTTAATCAGTTTTTATCCAAAACGGACTGGAAAAGTTACAAAAAGAGAGGTGCAACACGAGGACTTCCCAAGAGGTCATCCATCCTAGTACTACTCTCGCCCAAGCACACTTAACTTCGGAGTTCTGATGCGATCCGGTGCATTAGTGCTGGTACGATCGCACCTGTCAAGATTTGCGTGGTCAAATCCTGTATGCTTTCTATAGCACGCTAATTAATAAGTTTTTATCCAAAACGGACTGGAAAACTTAAAAAAATAGAGGTGCAACACAAGGACTTCCCAGGAGGTCACCTATCCTAGTACTACTATCGCACTACCCTGCTTAATTACGGAGTTTTGATGGAATCCGGTGCATCAGTGCTAGTATGATCGCACCTGTCATGTTTTGCGTTCTCAAATCCTATATGCTTTCTGTAGCACGCTATTTAATCAGTTTTTATCCAAAACGGACTGGAAAAGTTAGAAAAAGATAGGTGAAACACGAGGACTTCCCAAGAGGTCATCCATACTAGTACTACTCTTGCCCAAGCACGCTTAACTGCACTTCCCAGGAGGTCACCCATCCTAGTACAACTCTCGCCCTAGAATGCTTAACTGCTATCATGTATTGCGTGCACCAATCCTGTAAAGAGAGGTGCAACACTAGGACTTCCCAGGAGGTCACCCATCCTAGTACTACTCTTGCCTAAGCACGCTTAACTACGGAGTTCTGATGGAATCGGGTGCATTAGTGACAGTATGATCGCAACTGTCATGTTTTGCGTGCTCAAATCCTGTATGCTTTCTGTAGCGCACTAATTCATAAGTTGTTATCCAAAACTGACTGGAAAACTTACAAAAAGAGAGGTGCAACACGAGGACTTCCTAAGAGGTCACCCATCCTAGTACTACTCTCGCCCAAGCACGCTTAAATACGGAATTCTGATGGGATCCAGAGCATTAGTGCTAGTAAGATCGCACCTGTCATGTTTTGCGTACTCAAATCCTGTATGCTTTCTGTAGTGCGCTAATTAATAAGTTTTTATCCAAAACGGACTGGAAAACTTAGAAAAAGAGAGGTGCAACACGATGATTTCCCAGAAGGTCACCTATCCTAGTACTACTCTCGCCCAAGCCCGCTTAACTACGGAGTTCTGATGGGATCCGGTGCATTAGTGCTGGTATGATCGCACCTGTCATGTTTTGCGTGCTCAAATCCTGTATACTTTCTGTAACACGCTAATTAATAAGTTTTTATCCAAAACGGACTAGAAAACTTACAAAAAGAGAGGTGCAACACGAGGACTTTCCAGGAGGTCACAAATCCTAGTACTACTCTCGCCGAAGCACGCTTAACTGCGGAGTTCTGATGGGATCCGATGCATTAGTGCCGGTATGATCGCACATGTCATGTTTTGCGTGCTCAAAACCTATATGCCTTCTCTAGCGCGCTAATTAATCACTTTTTATCCAAAACGGACTGGAAAACTTACAAAAAGAGAGATGCAACACGAGGACATTCCAGGAGGTCACCCATCCTAGTACTACTCACGCCCAAGCACGCTTAACTGCAGTGTTCTGATGGGATCCAGTGCATTAGTGCTGGTATGATCGCACCTGTCATGTTTTGCGTGCTCAAATCCTGTATGCTTTCTGTAGCGTGCTAATTAATGAGTTTTTATCCAAAACGGACTGGAAAACTTACAAAAAGAAAGGTGCAACACGAGGACTTTCCAGGAGGTCACCAATCTTAGTACTACTCTCGCCGAAGCACGCTTAACTGCGGGGTTCTGATGGGATCCTATGCATTAGTGCAGGTATGATCGCACATGTCATGTTTTGCGTGCTCAAAACCTATATGCCTTCTCTAGCGCGCTAATTAATCACTTTTTATCCAAAACGGACTGGAAAACTTACAAAAAGAGAGATTCAACACGAGGACATTCCGGGAGTCACCCATCCTAGTACTACTCACGCCCAAGAACGCTTAACTGCAGTGTTCTGATGGGATCCAGTGCATTAGTGCTAGTATGATCGCACCTGTCATGTTTTGCTTTCTCAAATCCTATATAATTTCTGTAGCACGCTAATTATTCAGTTTTTATCTAAAACGGACTGGAAAACTTTCAAAAAGAGAGGTGCAACACGAGGACTTCCAAGGAGGAGGTGTAACACGAGGACTTCCAAGGAGGTCACCAATCCTAGTACTACTCTCGCCTAAGCACACTTAACTGCGGAGTTCTGATGGGATCTGGTGCATTAGTGCTGGTATGATCGCACATGTCATGTGTTGCGTGCTCAAATCCTATATGCTTTCGGTAGCGCGCTAATTAATTAGTTTTTCTGCAAAACAGATTGGAAAACTTACAAAAAGAGGGGTGCAACACGAGGACTTCCAGGAGGTCAACAATCCTACTAGTCTCGTCCAAGCACACTTAACTGCAGAGTTCTGATAGGATGCGTTGCATTAGTGCTGGTATGATCGCATATGTCATGTTTTGCGTGCTCAAAACTTATATGCCTTCTGTAGCGCGCTAATTAATCATTTTTTATGCAAAACGGACTGGAAAACTTACAAAAAGAGAGGTGCAACACGAGGACTTTCAAGGAGGTCACCCATCCTAGTACTACTCTCGCCGAACAACGCTTAACTGCGGAGTTCTGATGGGATCCGGTGCATTAGTGCAGGTATGATCGTACCTGTCATGTTTTGCGTGCTCAAAACCATTATGCCTTCCGTTGCGCGCTAATTAATCACTTTTTATCCAACACGGACTGGAAAACTTAATAAAAGATAGGTGCAACAGGAGGAGTTCCCAGGAGGTCACCCATCCTAGTACTACTCTTGCCCAACCACGCTTAACTACGGAGTTCTGATGGAATCCGGTGCATTAGTGCTGGTATGATCGCACCTGTCATGTTTTGCTTGCTCACATCCTGTATGCTTTTTGTAGCGCGCTATTTAATCACTTTTTATCCAAAACGGACTGGAAAACTTACAAAAAGAGAGGTACAACACGAGGACTTCCCAGGAGGTCACCCATCCTAGTACTACTCTCGCCCAACCATGCTTAACTACGGAGTTCTGATGGAATCCGGTGCATTAGTGCTAGTATGATCGCGCGCTAATTAATCAATTTTTATTCTAAACGGATTGGAAAACTTACAAAAAGAGAGGTGCAACACGAGGACTTCCCAGAAGGTCACCCATCCTAGAACTATTCTCGCCCAACCACGCTTAACTACGGAGTTCTGATGGAATCTGGTGCATTAGTGTTGGTATGATAGCACCTGTCATGTTTTGCGTGCTCAAATCCTATATGCTTTCTGTAGCGCGCTATTTAATCAGTTTTTTCCAAAACGGACTGGAAAAGTTACAAAAAGCAAGTTGCAACACGAGGACTCCCCAGGAGGTCACCCATACTAGTACTACTCTTGCCCAAGCACGCTTAACTGCACTTCCCAGGAGGTCACCCATCCTAGTACAACTCACGCCCTAGAATGCTTAACTGCTATTATGTATTGCGTGCACAAATCTTGTAAAGAGAGGTGCAACACTAGGACTTCCCAGGAGGACACACATCCTAGTACTACTCTCGCCCAAGCACGCTTAACTGCGGAGTTCCGATGGGATCCGGTGCATTAGTGCTGGTATGATCGCACCTGTCATATATTGCGTGCACAAATCCTGTATGTTTTCTTTAGCGTGCTAATTAATAAGTTTTTATCCAAAACAGACTGGAAAACTTACAAAAAGAGAGGTGCAACACGAGCACTTCCCAAGAGGTCAACCATCCTAGTACTACTCTCGCCCAAGCATGCTTAACTTCGGAGTTCTGGTGGGATCCGGTGCATTAGTGCTGGTATGATCGCACTTTTCATGTTTTGCATACTCAAATCCTATATGCTTTCTGTAGCACGTTAATTAATCAGTTTTTATCCAAAACGGATAGGAAAACTTACAAAAAGAGAGGTGCAACACAAGGACTGTGATCCGGTGCATTAGTGCTGGTATGATCGCACCTGTCATGTTTTGCGTGCTCAAGTCCTATATGCTTTCTGTAGCGTTCTAGTTAATCAGTTTTTATCCATAACGGACTGGAAAGCTTACAAAAAGAGAGGTGCAACACGAGGACTGTGATCCGGTGCATTAGTGCTGGTATGATCGCATTTGTCATGTTTTGCGTGCTCAAGTCCTATATGCTTTCTGTAGCTTGCTAGTTAATCAAATTTTATCCAAAACGGACTGGAAAACTTACAAAAAGAGAGGTGCAACACGAGGGAGGTCACCCATCCAAGTATTACTCTCGCCCAAGCACGCTTATCTGCGGAGTTCTGATGGGATCCGGTGCTTTCTGTAGCGCGCTAATTAATCAGTTTTTATACAAAACGGAGTGGAAAACATACAAAAAGAGAGGTGCAACACGAGGACTTCCCAGGAGGTCTCCCATCCTTGTACTACTGTCGCCCAAGCACGTTTAACTGCGGATTTCTAATGGGATCCGGTGCAATAGTGCTGGTATGATCGCAACTGTCATGTTTTGCGTGCTCAAGTCCTATATGCTTTCTGTAGCACGCTAGTTAATCAGTTTTTATCCAAAACGGGCTGGAAAACTTACAAAAAGAGAGGTGCAACACGAGGACTTTCCAGGAGGTCACCCATCCTAGTACTACTCTCGCCCAAGCACGCTTAGCTGCGGAGTTCTGATGGGATCCGGTGCATTAGTGCTGGTATCATCGCACCTTTCATGTTTTGCGTGCTCAAATACTATATGCTTTCTGAAGCGCGCTAATTAATCAGTTTTTATCCAAAACTAACTGGAAAAGTTACAAAAATAGAGATGCAACACGAGGACTTCCCAGGAGGCCACCCATCCTAGTACTACTCTCGCCCAAGTTCGCTTAACTGCGGTGTTCTAATGGGATCCGGTGCATTAGTGCTGGTATGATCGCACCTGTCATGTTTTGCGTGCTCACATCCTGTATGCTTTCTATAGAGCGCTATTTAATCAGTTTTTATCCATAACGGACAGGAAAAGTTACAAAAAGAGAGGTGTAACACGAGGTCACCCATCCTTGTACTACTCTCGCAATACCACGCTTAACTACGGAGTTTTGATGGGATCCGGTGCATTAGTGCTGGTATAATCGCACCTGTCATGTTTTGCGTACTCAAATCTTATATGCCTTCTGTAGCGCGCTAATTAATCACTTTTAATCCAAAACGGATTGGAAAACTTATAAAAAGAGAGGTGCAACACGAGGACTTTCCAAGAGGTCACCCATCCTAGTACTACTCTCGCCGAACAACGCTTAACTGCGGAGTTCTGATGGGATCCAGTGCATTAGTGCTGGTATGATCGCACCTGTCATGTTTTGCGTGCTCAAAACCTATATGCCATCTGTAGCGCGCTAATTAATCACTTTTTATCCAAAACGGACTGGAAAACTTACAAAAAGAGAGGTGCAACACGAGGACTTCCCAGGAGGTCACCCATCCTAGTACTACTCTCGCCCAACCACGCTTAACTGAGGAGTTCTGATGGGATCCGGTGCATTAGTGCTGGTATGATCGCACCTGTCATGTTTTGTGTGCTCAAATCCTGTATGCTTTCTGTAGCACACTAATTAATCAGTGTTTATCCAATACGGACTGGAAAACTTACAAAAAGAGAGGTGCAGAGGTGCAACACAAGGACTTCCCAGGAGGTCACCCATCCTAGTACTACTATCTCCCTACCCTGCTTAACTACGGAGTTTCGATGGAATCCGGTGCATCAGTGCTAGTATGATCGCACCTGTCATGTTTTGCGTTCTCAAATCCTATATGATTTCTGTAGCGCGCTATTTAATCAGTTTTTATCCAAAACGGACTGGAAAAGTTACTAAAAGAGAGGTGCAACACGAGGACTTCCCAAGAGGTCACCCATCCTAGTACTACTCATGCCCAAGCACGCTTAACTTCAGAGTTCTGATGGGATCCGGTGCATTAGTGCTGGTATGATCGCACCTGTCACGTTTTGTGTGCTCAAATCCTGTATGCTTTCTGTAGCACGCTAATTAATAAGTTTTTATCCAAAACGGACTGGAAAACTTAAAAAAATAGAGGTGCAACACAAGGACTTCCCAGGAGGTCACCTATCCTAGTACTACTATCGCACTACCCTGCTTAATTACGGAGTTTTGATGGAATCCGGTGCATCAGTGCTAGTATGATCGCACCTGTCATGTTTTGCGTTCTCAAATCCTATATGCTTTCTGTAGCGCGCTATTTAATCAGTTTTTATCCAAAACGCATTGGAAAAGTTACAAAAAGAGAGGTGCAACACGAGGACTTCCCAGGAGGTCATCCATCCTAGTACTACTCTCGCCCAAGCACGCTTAACTTCGGAGTTCTGATGGGATCCGGTGCATTAGTGCTGGTATGATCGCACTTGTCAAGTTTTGTGTGCTCAAATCCTGTATGCTTTCTGTAGCACACTAATTAATCAGTTTTTTATCAAATACGGACTGGAAAACTTACAGAAAGGGAGGTGCCACACGAGGATTTTCTAGGAGGTCACCAATCCTAGTACTACTCTCGCCGAATCACGCTTAACTGCGGAGTTCTGATGGGATACGATGCATTAGTGCTGGTATGATCGCACATGTCATGTTTTGCGTGCTCAAAACCTGAATGCCTTCTGTAGCGCGCTAATTAATCAGTTTTTATGCAAAACGGGCTGGAAAACTTACAAAAATGGAGGTGCAACACGAGTACTTTCCAGGAGGTCACCCATCCTAGTACTACTCTCGCCCTACCACGCTTAACTACGGAGTTCTAATGGAATCCGGTGCATTAGTGCTGGTATGATCGCACCGATCATGATTTGCGTGCTCAAATCCTGTATGCTTTCTGTAGCGCGCTAATTAATAAGTTTTTATCCAAAACGGACTGGAAAACTTAAAAAAATAGAGGTGCAACACAAGGACTTCCTAGGAGGTCACCTATCCTAGTACTACTATCGCCCTACCCTGCTTAACAACGGAGTTTTGATGGAATCCGGTGCATCAGTGCTAGTATGAACGCACCTGTCATGTTTTGCGTTCTCAAATCCTATATACTTTCTGTAGCGCGCTATTTAATCAGTTTTTATCCAAAACGGACTGGAAAAGTTACAAAAAGAGAGGTGCAACACGAGGACTTCCCAGAAGGTCACCCATCCGAGTACTACTCTCGCCCAAGCACGCTTAACTTCAAAGAGTTGATGGGATCCGGTCCATTAGTGCTGGTATGATCGCACCAGTCATGTTTTGTGTGCTCAAGTCCTGTATGCTTTCTGTAGCACACTAAGTAATCAGTGTTTATCCAATACGGACTGGAAAACTTACAAAAAGAGAGGTGCAACACGAGGACTTTCTAGGAGGTCACCAATCCTAGTACTACTCTCGCCGAATCACGCTTAACAGCGGAGTTCTGATGGGATGCGATGCATTAGTGCTGGTATGATCGCACCTGTCACGTTTTGTGTGCTCAAATCCTTTATGCTTTCTGTAGCACACTAATTAATCAGTTTTTATCCAAAACGGACTGGAAAAGTTACAAAAAGAGAGGTGCAACACGAGGACTTCCCAGGAGGTTACCCATCCTAGTACTACTCACGCCCAAGCATGCTTAACTTAGGAGTTCTGATGGGATCCGGTGCATTAGTGCTGGTACGATCGCACCTGTCAAGATTTGCGTGCTCAAATCCTGTATGCTTTCTGTAGCACGCTAATTAATAAGTTTTTATCCAAAACGGACTGGAAAACTTAAAAAAATAGAGGTGCAACACAAGGACTTCCCAGGAGGTCACCTATCCTAGTACTACTATCGCCCTACCCTTCTTAATTACGGAGTTTTGATGGAATCCGCTGCATCAGTGCTAGTTTGATCGCACCTGTCATGTTTTGCGTTCTCAAATCCTATATGCTTTCTGTAGCGCGCTATTTAATCAGTTTTTATCCAAAACGGACTGGAAAAGTTACAAAAAGAGAGGTGCAAGACGAGGACTTCCCAGGAGGTCATCCATCCTAGTACTACTCTCGCCCAAGCACGCTTAACTTCGGAGTTCTGGAAAGAGAGGTGCAACACGAGGATTTTCTAGGAGGTCACCTATCCTAGTACTACTCTCGCCGAATCACGCTTAACTGCGGAGTTCTGATGGGATGCGATGCATTAGTGCTGGTATTATCGCACATGTCATGTTTTGCGTGCTCAAAACCTGAATGCCTTCTGTAGCGCTCTAATTAATCAGTTTTTATCCAAAACGGGCTGGAAAACTTAGAAAAATCGAGGTGCAACACGAGGACTTCCCAGGAGGTCACCCATCCTAGTACTACTCTCGCCCTACCACGCTTAACTACGGAGTTCTAATGGAATCCGATGCATTAGTGCTGGTATGATCGCACCTGTCATGATTTGCGTGCTCAAATCCTGTATGCTTTCTGTCGCGCGCTAATTAATAAGTTTTTATCCAAAACGGACTGGAAAACTTAAAAAAATAGAGGTGCAACACAAGGACTTCCCAAGAGGTCACCCATCCTAGTACTACTATCGCCCTACCCATCTTAACTACGAAGTTTTGATGGAATCCGGTGCATCAATGCTAGTATGATCGCACCTGTCATGTTTTGCGTTCTCAAATCCTATATGCTTTCTGTAGCGCGCTATTTAATCAATTTTTATCCAAAACAGACTGGAAAAGTTACTAAAAGAGAGGTGCAACACAAGGACTTCCCAGGAGGTCACCCATCCTAGTACTACTCTCGCCCAAGCACACTTAACTTCGGAGTTCTGATGGGATCCGGTGCATTAGTGCTGGTAAAACTTACAAAAAGAGAGGTGCAACACAAGGACTTCCCAATAGGTCACCCATCCTAGTACTACTATCTCCCTACCCTGCTTAACTACGGAGTTTCGATGGAATCCGGTGCATCAGTGCTAGTGTGATCGTACCTTCCCAGGAGGTCACCCATCCTAGTACTACTCGCGCCCAAGCACGCTTAACTTCGGAGTTTTGATGGGATCCGGTGCATTAGTGCTGGTATGATCGCACCTGTCACGTTTTGTGTGCTCAAATCCTGTATGCTTTCTTCTAATCAGTTTTTATCCAAAACGGGCTGGAACATACAAAAAGAGAGGTGCAACACGAGGACTTCCCAGGAGGTCACCCATCCTAGTACTACTGTCGCCCAACCACGCTTAACTACGGAGTTCTGATGGAATCCGGTGCATTAGTGCTGGTACGATCGCACCTATCAAGATTTGCGTGCTCAAATCCTGTATGCTTTCTGTAGCACGCTAATTAATAAGTTTTTATCCAAAACGGACTGGAAAACTTAAAAAAATAGAGGTGCAACACAAGGACTTCCCAGGAGGTCACCTATCCTAGTACTACTATCGCACTACCCTGCTTAATTACGGAGTTTTGATGGAATCCGGTGCATCAGTGCTAGTATGATCGCACCTGTCATGTTTTGCGTTCTCAAATCCTATATGCTTTCGGTAGCACGCTATTTAATCAGTTTTTATCCAAAACGGACTGGAAAAGTTACAAAAAGAGAGGTGCAACACGAGGACTTCCCAAGAGGTCATCCATCCTAGTACTACTCTCGCCCAAGCACGCTTAACTTCGGAGTTCTGATGCGATCCGGTGCATTAGTGCTGGTACGATCGCACCTGTCAAGATTTGCGTGGTCAAATCCTGTATACTTTCTATAGCACGCTAATTAATAAGTTTTTATCCAAAACGGACTGGAAAACTTAAAAAAATAGAGGTGCAACACAAGGACTTCCCAGGAGGTCACCTATCCTAGTACTACTATCGCACTACCCTGCTTAATTACGAAGTTTTGATGGAATCCGGTGCATCAGTGCTAGTATGATCGCACCAGTCATGTTTTGCGTTCTCAAATCCTATATGCTTTCTGTAGCACGCTATTTAATCAGTTTTTATCCAAAACGGACTGGAAAAGTTACAAAAAGAGAGGTGCAACGCCCTAGAATGCTTAACTGCTATCATGTATTGCGTGCACCAATCCTGTAAAGAGAGGTGCAACACTAGGACTTCCCAAGAGGTCACCCATCCTAGTACTACTCTTGCCCAAGCACGCTTAACTACGGAGTTCTGATGGAATCGGGTGCATTAGTGACAGTATGATCGCAACTGTCATGTTTTGCGTGCTCAAATCCTGTATGCTTTCTGTAGCGCGCTAATTCATAAGTTGTTATCCAAAACGGACTGGAAAACTTACAAAAAGAGAGGTGCAACACGAGGACTTCCTAAGAGGTCACCCATCCTAGTACTACTCTCGCCCAAGCACGCTTAAATACGGAATTCTGATGGGATCCAGAGCATTAGTGCTAGTAAGATCGCACCTGTCATGTTTTGCGTACTCAAATCCTATATGCTTTCTGTAGTGCGCTAATTAATAAGTTTTTATCCAAAACGGACTGGAAAACTTACAAAAAGAGAGGTGCAACACGATGATTTCCCAGAAGGTCACCTATCCTCGTACTACTCTCGCCCAAGCCCGCTTAACTACGGAGTTCTGATGGGATCCGGTGCATTAGTGCTGGTATGATCGCACCTGTCATGTTTTGCGTGCTCAAATCCTGTATGCTTTCTGTAGCGTGCTAATTAATGAGTTTTTATCCAAAACGGACTGGAAAACTTACACAAAGAAAGGTGCAACACGAGGACTTTCCAGGAGGTCACCAATCTTAGTACTACTCTCGCCGAAGCACGCTTAACTGCGGGGTTCTGATGGGATCCTATGCATTAGTGCAGGTATGATCGCACATGTCATGTTTTGCGTGCTCAAAACCTATATGCCTTCTCTAGCGCGCTAATTAATCTCTTTTTATCCAAAACGGACTGGAAAACTTTCAAAAAGAGAGGTGCAACACGAGGACTTCCAAGGAGGAGGTGTAACACGAGGACTTCCAAGGAGGTCACCAATCCTAGTACTACTCTCGCCTAAGCACACTTAACTGCGGAGTTCTGATGGGATCTGGTGCATTAGTGCTGGTATGATCGCACATGTCATGTGTTGCGTGCTCAAATCCTATATGCTTTCGGTAGCGCGCTAATTAATTAGTTTTTCTGCAAAACAGATTGGAAAACTTACAAAAAGAGGGGTGCAACACGAGGACTTCCAGGAGGTCACCAATCCTACTAGTCTCGCCCAAGCACACTTAACTGCAGAGTTCTGATAGGATCCGTTGCATTAGTGATGGTATGATCGCATATGTCATGTTTTGCGTGCTCAAAACTTATATGCCTTCTGTAGCCCGCTAATTAATCATTTTTTATCCAAAACGGACTGGAAAACTTACAAAAAGAGAGGTGCAACACGAGGACTTTCAAGGAGGTCACCCATCCTAGTACTACTCTCGCCGAACAACGCTTAACTGCGGAGTTCTGATGGAATCCGGTGCATTAGTGCTGGTATGATCGCACCTGTCATGTTTTGCGTGCTCACATCCTGTATGCTTTTTGTAGCGCGCTATTCAATCACTTTTTATCCAAAACGGACTGGAAAACTTACAAAAAGAGAGGTACAACACGAGGACTTCCCAGGAGGTCACCCATCCTAGTACTACTCTCGCCCAACCATGCTTAACTACGGAGTTCTGATGGAATCCGGTGCATTAGTGCTAGTATGATCGCGCGCTAATTAATCAATTTTTATTCTAAACGGATTGGAAAACTTACAAAAAGAGAGGTGCAACACGAGGACTTCCCAGAAGGTCACCCATCCTAGTACTACTCTCGCCCAACCACGCTTAACTACGGAGTTCTGATGGAATCTGGTGCATTAGTGTTGGTATGATAGCACCTGTCATGTTTTGCGTGCTCAAATCCTATATGCTTTCTGTAGCGCGCTATTTACTCAGTTTTTTCCAAAACGGACTGGAAAAGTTACAAAAAGCAAGTTGCAACACGAGGACTTCCCAGGAGGTCACCCATACTAGTACTACTCTTGCCCAAGCACGCTTAACTGCACTTCCCAGGAGGTCACCCATCCTAGTACAACTCACGCCCTAGAATGCTTAACTGCTATCATGTATTGCGTGCACAAATCCTGTAAAGAGAGGTGCAACACTAGGACTTCCCAGTAGGACACACATCCTAGTACTACTCTCGCCCAAGCATGCTTAACTACGGAGTTCCGATGGGATCCGGTGCATTAGTGCTGGTATGATCGCACCTGTCATGTATTGCGTGCACAAATCCTGTATGCTTTCTTTAGCGTGCTAATTAATAAGTTTTTATCCAAAACAGACTGGAAAACTTACAAAAAGAGAGGTGCAACACGAGCACTTCCCAAGAGGTCAACCATTCTAGTACTACTCTCGCCCAAGCATGCTTAACTTCGGAGTTCTGGTGGGATCCGGTGCATTAGTGCTGGTATGATCGCACTTTTCATGTTTTGCATACTCAAATCCTATATGCTTTCTGTAGCACGTTAATTAATCAGTTTTTATCCAAAACGGACAGGAAAACTTACAAAAAGAGAGGTGCAACACAAGGACTGTGATCCGGTGCATTAGTGCTGGTATGATCGCACCTGTCATGTTTTGCGTGCTCAAGTCCTATATGATTTCTGTAGCGTTCTAGTTAATCAGTTTTTATCCATAACGGACTGGAAAGCTTACAAAAAGAGAGGTGCAACACGAGGACTGTGATCCGGTGCATTAGTGCTGGTATGATCGCATTTGTCATGTTTTGCGTGCTCAAGTCCTATATGCTTTCTGTAGCTTGCTAGTTAATCAGTTTATATCCAAAACGGACTGGAAAACTTACAAAAAGAGAGGTGCAACACGAGGGAGGTCACCCATCCAAGTACTACTCTCGCCCAAGAACGCTTATCTGCGGAGTTCTGATGGGATCCGGTGCTTTCTGTAGCGCGCTAATTAATCAGTTTTTATACAAAACGGAGTGGAAAACATACAAAAAGAGAGGTGCAACACGAGGACTTCCCAGGAGGTCTCCCATCCTTGTACTACTGTCACCCAAGCACGTTTAACTGCGGATTTCTAATGGGATCCGGTGCAATAGTGCTGGTATGATCGCAACTGTCATGTTTTGCGTGCTCAAGTCCTATATGCTTTCTGTAGCACGCTAGTTAATCAGTTTTTATCCAAAACGGGCTGGAAAACTTACAAAAAGAGAGGTGCAACACGAGGACTTTCCAGGAGGTCACCCATCCTAGTACTACTCTCGCCCAAGCACGCTTAGCTGCGGAGTTCTTATGGGATCCGGTGCATTAGTGCTGGTATCATCGCACCTTTCATGTTTTGCGTGCTCAAATCCTATATGCTTTCTGAAGCGCGCTAATTAACAAGTTTTTATCCAAAACTAACTGGAAAAGTTACAAAAATAGAGATGCAACACGAGGACTTCCCAGGAGGCCACCCATCCTAGTACTACTCTCGCCCAAGTTCGCTTAACTGCGGTGTTCTAATGGGATCCGGTGCATTAGTGCTGGTATGATCGCACCTGTCATGTTTTGCGTGCTCACATCCTGTATGCTATCTATAGCGCGCTATTTAATCAGTTTTTATCCATAACGGACAGGAAAAGTTACAAAAAGAGAGGTGTAACACGAGGTCACCCATCCTTGTACTACTCTCGCCCTACCACGCTTAACTACGGAGTTTTGATGGGATCCGGTGCATTAGTGCTGGTATGATCGCACCTGTCATGTTTTGCGTAATCAAATCTTATATGCCTTCTGTAGCGCGCTAATTAATCACTTTTTATCCAAAACGGATTGGAAAACTTATAAAAAGAGAGGTGCAACACGAGGACTTTCCAAGAGGTCACCCATCCTAGTACTACTCTCGCCCAACCACGCTTAACTGCAGAGTTCTGATGGGATCCAGTGCATTAGTGCTGGTATGATCGCACCTGTCATGTTTTGAGTGCTCAAATCCTGTATGCATTCTGTAGCATGCTAATTAATAAGTTTTTATCTAAAACGGACTAGAAAACTTAAAAACAATAGAGGTGCAAGGTGCAACACGAGGACTTCCCAGGAGGTCACCCATCCTAGTACTACTCTCGCCCAACCACGCTTAATTGCGGAGTTCTGATGGGATCCGGTGCATTAGTGCTGGTATGATCGCACCTGTCATGTTTTGAGTGCTCAAATCCTGTATGCATTCTGTAGCATGCTAATTAATAAGTTTTTATCTAAAACGGACTAGAAAACTTAAAAAAATAGAGGTGCAAGACGAGGACTTCCCAGGAGGTCACCCATCCTAGTACTACTCTTGCCCATGCACGCTTAATTGCGGAGTGCATTTGCGCTGGTATGATCGCACTTGTCATGTTTTGCGTGCTCAAACCCTATATGCTATCTATAGCGCTCTAATTAATCACTTTTTATCCAAAACGGACTGGAAAACTTACAAAAAGAGAGGTGCAACACAAGGACTTCCCTAGAGGTCACCCAACCTAGTACTACTCTCGCCCAAGCAGGCTTAACTACGGAGTTCCGATGGAATCCGGTGCATTAGTGACGGTATGATCGCAACTGTCATGTTTTGCGTGCTCAAATCCTATATGCTTTCTGTAACGCGCTAATTAATAAGTTTTTATCCAAAACGGACTGGAAAAATTACAAAAATAGACGTGCACCATGAGGACTTCCCAAGAGGTCACCCATCCTAGTACTACTCTCGCCCAAGCACACTTAACTATGGAGTTTTGATGGGATCCGTTGAATTAGTGCTGGAATGATCGCACCTGTCATCTTTTGCGTGCTCAAATCCTAAATGCTTTCTGTAGCACGCTAATTAATAAATTTTTATCCAAAACGGACTGGAAAACTTACAAAAAGAGAGGTGCAACACGAAGGCTTTCCAGGAGGTCACCAATCCTAGTACTACTCTCGCCGAAGCACGCTTAACTGCGGAGTTCTGATGGGATTCGATGCATTAGTGCTGGTATGATCGCACATGTCATGTTTTGCGTGCTCAAAACCTATATGCCATCTGTAGCGCGCTAATTAATCACTTTTTATCCAAAACGGACTGGAAAACTTACAAAAAGAGAGATGCAACACGAGGACTTCCCAGGAGGTCACCTATCCTAGTACTACTCTCGCCCAAGCACGCTTAACTGCGGAGTTCTGATGGGATCCGGTGCATTAGTACAGGTATGATCGCACCAGTCATGTTTTGCGTGCTCAAATCCTGTATGCTTTATGTAGCGCGCTAATTAATAAGTTTTTATCCAAAACGGACTGGAAAAATTACAAAAAGAGAGGTGCAACATGAGGACTTCCTAAGAGGTCACCCATCCTAGTACTACTCTCGCCCAAGCACGCTTAACTACAGAGTTTTGATGGGATCCGATGCATTAGTGCTGGAATGATCGCACCTGTCATGTTTTGTGTGCTCAAATCCTGTATGCTTTCTGTAGCACGCTAATTAATAAGTTTATATCCAAAATGGACTGGAAAACTTACAAAAAAAGAGGTGCAACACGAAGACTTTCCAGGAGGCCACCAATCCTAGTACTACTCTCGCCGAAGCACGCTTAACTACGGAGTTCCGATGGAATTCGGTGCATTAGTGCTGGTATGATCGCAACTGTCATGTTTTGCGTGCTCAAATCCTGTATGCTTTCTGTAGCGCGCTAATTAATAAGTTTTTATCCAAAACGGACTGGAAAAATTACAAAAAGAGAGGTGCAACATGAGGACTTCCCAAGAGGTCACTCATCCTAGTATTACTCTCGCCCAAGCACGCTTAACTACAGAGTTTTGATGGGATCCAGGCATTAGTGCTGGTGATCGCACCAGTCATGTTTTGTGTGCTCAAATCCAGTATGCTTTCGGTAGCGCGCTAATTAATAAGTTTTTATGCAAAACGGACTGGAAAAATTACAAAAAGAGAGGTGCAACAAGAGGACTTCCCAGGAGGTTACCCATCCTAGTACTACTATCTCACCCAAGCACGCTTAACTACGGAGTTCCGATGGAATCCAGTGCATTAGTGCTGGTATGATCGCACCTATCCTATTTTGCGTGCTCAAATCCTGTATGCTTTCTGTAGCGCGCTAATTAATAAGTTTTTATCCAAATCGGACTGGAAAACTTAAAAAAATAGAGGTGCAACACAAGGACTTTCCAGGAGGTCAGCCATCCAGGTACTACTCTTGCCAAAGCACGCTTAACTGCGAAGTTTTGATGGGATCGGGTGCATTACTGCTGGTATGATCGCACCTGTCATGTTTTGCGTGCTCAAATCCTATATGCTTTCTGTAGCGCGCTAATTAAAAAGTTTTTATCCAAAACGGACTCGAAAAGTTACAAAAAGAGAGGTGCAACACGAGGACTTCCCAGGAGATCACCCATCCTAGTACTACTCTCGCCCAAGCACGCTTATCTGTGGAGTTCTGATGGGATCCGGTGCATTAGTGCTGTTATCATGGCACCTATCATGTTTTGCGTGCTCAAATCCTATATGCTTTCTGTAGTGCACTAATTAATCAGTTTTTACCCAAAACGAACTAGAAAACTTACAAAAAGAGAGGTGCAACACGAGGACTTCCCAGGAGGTCACCCATCCTAGTACTACTCTCGCTCAAGCACGCTTATCTGCGGAGTTCTGATGGGATCCGGTGCATTAGTGCAGGAATGATCGCACCTGTCATGTTTTGCGTGCTCAAGTTCTATATGCTTTCTGAGGCGTGCTAGTTAATCACTTTTTATCCAAAACGGACTGGAAAACTTACAAAAAGAGAGGTGCAACACGAGGACTTCCCAGGAGGTCACCCATCCTAGTACTACTCTTGCCCAAGCACGCTTATCTGCGGATTTCTGATCGGATCCGGTGCATTAGTGCTGGTATGATCGCACCTGTCATGTTTTGGGTGCTCAAATCATATATGCTTTCTGTAGCGCGCTAATTAATCAGTTTTTATCAAAAACAGACTGTAAAACATACAAAAAGATAGGTGCAACACGAGGACTTCCCAGGAGGTCACCCATCGTAGTACTACTCTCGACTAACCAGGCTTAACTACGGAGTTCTGATGGAATCTGGTGCATTAGTGCTGGTATGATCGCACCTGTCATGTTTTGCGTGCTCATATCCTATATGCTTTCTGTAGCGCGCTAATTAATTAGTTTTTATCCAAAACAGATTGGAAAATTTACAAAAAGAGTGGTGCAACATGGGGACTTCCCAGGAGGTCTCCCATCCTAGTACTACTCTGGCCAAGCACGTTTAACTGCGGATTTCTAATGGGATCCGGTGCAATAGTGCTGGTATGATCGCAACTGTCATGTTTTGCGTGCTCAAGTCCTATATGCTTTCTGTAGGGCGCTAGTTAATCAGTTTTTAACCAAAACGGACTGGAAAACTTACAAAAAGAGAGGTGGAACACGAGGACTTCCCAGGAGGTCACCCATCCTAGTACTACTCTCGCCCAAGCACGTTTAACTGCGGATTTCTAATGGGATCCGGTGCAATAGTGCTGGTATGATCGCAACTGTCATGTTTTGCGTGTTCAAGTCCTATATGCTTTCTATAGCACGCTAGTTAATCAGTTTTTATCCAAAACAGGCTTGAAAACTTACAAAAAGAGAGGTGCTACACGAGGACTTTCCAGGAGGTCACCCATCCTAGTACTACTCTCGCCCAAGCACGCTTATCTGCGGAGTTCTAATGGGATCCGATGCATTAGTGCTGGTATGATCACACCTGTCATGTTTTGCGTGCCCAAATCCTATATGCTTTCTGTAGCGCGCTAGTTAATAAGTTTTTATCCAAAATGGATTGGAAAACTTACAGAAAGAGAGGTGCAACACGAGGACTGGGATCCGTTCCATTAGTTCTGGTATGATCGCACCTGTCATGTTTTGCGTGCTCAAGTTCTATATGCTTTCTGTAGCGCGCTAGTTAATCATCTTTTATCCAAAACGGACTGGAAAACTTACAAAAAGAGAGGTGCAACACGAGGACTTCCCAGGAGGTCACCCATCCTAGTACTACTCTTGCCCAAGCACGCTTATCTGCGGATTTCTGATCGGATCCGGTGCATTAGTGCTGGTATGATCGCACCTGTCATGTTTTGGGTGCTCAAATCATATATGCTTTCTGTAGCGCGCTAATTAATCAGTTTTTATCCAAAACAGACTGGAAAACATACAAAAAGATAGGTGCAACACGAGGACTTCCCAGGAGGTCACCCATCGTAGTACTACTCTCGACTAACCACGCTTAACTACGGAGTTCTGATGGAATCCGATGCATTAGTGCTGGTATGATCGCACCTGTCATGTTTTGCGTGCGCAAGTCCTATAAGCTTTCTGTAGCGCACTAATTAATAAGTTTTTATCCAAAACGGACTGGAAAACTTACAAAAAGAGTGGTGCAACACGAGGATTGGGATCCGGTGCATTAATGCTGGTATGATCGCACCTGACATGTTTTGCGTGCTCAAGTCCTATATGCTTTCTGTAGCACGCTAGTTAATCAGTTTTTAACCAAAACGGACTGGAAAACTTACAAAAAGAGAGGTGCAACACGAGGACTTCCCAGGAGGTCACCCATCCTAGTACTACTCTCGCCCAAGCACCCTTAACTTCGGAGTTCTGATGGGATCCGGTGCATTAGTGCTGGTATGATCGCACCTGTCATGTTTTGCGTGCTCATATCCTATATGCTTTCTGTAGCGCACTAATTAATCAGTTTTTATCCAAAACAGACTGGAAAATTTACAAAAAGTGTGGTGCAACATGGAAACTTCCCAGGAGGTCTCCCATCCTAGTACTACTCTCGCCCAAGCACGTTTAACTGCGGATTTCTAATGGGATCCGGTGCAATAGAGCTGGTATGATCGCAACTGTCATGTTTTGCGTGCTCAAGTCCTATATGCTTTCTGTAGCGCGCTAGTTAATCAGTTTTTAACCAAAACGGACTGGAAAACTTACAAAAAGAGAGGTGCAACACGAGGACTTCCCAGCAGGTCACCCATCCTAGTACTACTCTCGCCCAAGCACGCTTATCTGCGGAGTTCTGATGGGATCTGGTGATTAGTGCTGGTATGATCGCACCTGTCATGTTTTGCGTGCTCAAGTCCTATATGCTTTCTGTAGCGCGCTAGTTAATCAGTTTTTAACCAAAACGGACTCGAAAACTTACAAAAAGAGAGGTGCAACAGGAGGACTTCCCAGGAGGTCACCCATCCTAGTACTACTCTCGCCCAAGCACGCTTATCTGCGGAGTTCTGATGGGATCCGGTGCATTAGTGCTGGTATGATCGCACCTGTCATGTTTTGCGTGCTCATATCCTATATGCTTTCTGTAGCGCACTAATTAATCAGTTTTTATCCAAAACAGACTGGAAAATTTACAAAAAGAGTGGTGCAACATGGAAACTTCCCAGGAGGTCTCCCATCCTAGTACTACTCTCGCCCAAGCACGTTTAACTGCGGATTTCTAATGGGATCCGGTGCAATAGAGCTGGTATGATCGCAACTGTCATGTTTTGCGTGCTCAAGTCCTATATGCTTTCTGTAGCGCGCTAGTTAATCAGTTTTTAACCAAAACGGACTGGAAAACTTACAAAAAGAGAGGTGCAACACGAGGACTTCCCAGGAGGTCACCCATCCTAGTACTACTCTCGCCCAAGCACGCTTATCTGCGGAGTTCTGATGGGATCCGGTGCATTAGTGCTGGTATCATCGCACCTATCATGTTTTGCGTGCTCATATCCTATATGCTTTCTGTAGCGCGCTAATTTATCAGTTTTTATCCACAACGGACTGGAAAATTTACAAAAAGAGTGGTGCAACATGGGGACTTCCCAGGAGATCTCCCATCCTAGTACTACTCTCGCCCAAGCACGTTTAACTGCGGATTTCTAATGGGATCCGGTGCAATAGTGCTGGTATGATCGCAACTGTCATGTTTTGCGTGCTCAAGTCCTATATGCTTTCTGTAGCACGCTAGTTAATCAGTTTTGATCCAAAACAGGCTTGAAAACTTACAAAAAGAGAGGTGCTACACGAGGACTTTCCAGGAGGTCACCCATCCTAGTACTACTCTCGCCCAAGCACGCTTATCTGCGGAGTTCTGATGGGATCCGATGCATTAGTGCTGGTATGATCACACCTGTCATGTTTTGCGTGCCCAAATCCTATATGCTTTCTGTAGCGCGCTAGTTAATAAGTTTTTATCCAAAATGGATTGGAAAACTTACAAAAAGAGAGGTGCAACACGAGGACTGGGATCCGTTCCATTAATTCTGGTATGATCGCACCTGTCATGTTTTGCGTGCTCAAGTTCTATATGCTTTCTGTAGCGCGCTAGTTAATCATCTTTTATCCAAAACGGACTGGAAAACTTACAAAAAGAGAGGTGCAACACGAGGACTTCGCAGGAGGTCACCCATCCTAGTACTACTATTGCCCAAGCACGCTTATCTGCGGATTTCTGATGGGATCCGGTGCATTAGTGCTGGTATGATCGCACCTGTCATGTTTTGCGTGCTCAAATCCTCTATGCTTTCTGTAGCGCGCTAATTAATCAGTTTTTTTCCAAAACGAACTGGAAAAGTTACAAAGAGAGAGGTGTAACACGAGGACTTCCCAGGAGATCACCCATCCTCGTACTACTCTCGCCTAAGCACGCTTAACTGCGAAGTTCTGATGGGATCCAGTGTATTAGTGCTAGTGTGATTGCACATGTCATGTTTTGCGTGCTCAAATCCTATATGCTTTCTGTAGCACGCTAGTGAATCAGTTTTTATCCAAAACGGGCTAGAAAACTTACAAAAAGAGAGGTGCAACACGAGGACTTGCCAGGAGGTCACCCATCCTTGTACTACTATTGCCAAAGCACGCTTATCTGCGTAGTTCTGATGGGATCCGGTGCATTACTGCTGGTATGATCGCACCTGTCATGTTTTGCGTGCTCAAGTCCTATATGCTTTCTGTAACGCGCTAGTTAATAAGTTTTTATCCAAAACTCGCTGGAAAACTTTCAAAAAGAGAGGTGCAACACGAGGACTTCCCAGGAGATCACCCATCCTAGTACTACTCTCGCCTAAGCACGCTTAACTGCGAAGTTCTGATGGGATCCAGTGTATTAGTGCTAGTGTGATTGCACCTGTCATGTTTTGCGTGCTCAAATCCTATATGCTTTCTGTAGCACGCTAGTTAATCAGTTTTTATCCAAAACGGGCTAGAAAACTTACAAAAAGAGAGGTGCAACACGAGGACTTCCCAGGTAGGCATCCATCCTAGTACTACTCTCGCCCATGCACGCTTATCTGCGTAGTTCTGATGGGATCCGGTGCATTACTACTGGTATGATCGCACCTGTCATGTTTTGCGTGCTCAAGTCCTATATGCTTTTTGTAGCGCACTAGTTAATTAGTTTTTTTCCAAAACTGGCTAGAAAACTTACAAAAAGAGAGGTGCAACACGAGGACTTCCCAGGAGTGCACCCATCGTAGTACTACTCTCGCCCAAGCACGCTTATCTGCGGAGTTCTGATGGGATCCGGTGCATTAGTGCTGGTATGATCGAACTTGTCATGTTTTGCGTGCTCAAGTCCTATATGCTTTTTGTAGCGCACTAGTTAATTAGTTTTTTTCCAAAACTGGCTAGAAAACTTACAAAAAGAGAGGTGTAACACGAGGACTTCCCAGGAGATCACCCATCCTCGTACTACTCTCGCCTAAGCACGCTTAACTGCGAAGTTCTGATGGGATCCAGTGTATTAGTGCTAGTGTGATTGCACATGTCATGTTTTGCGTGCTCAAATCCTATATGCTTTCTGTAGCACGCTAGTGAATCAGTTTTTATCCAAAACGGGCTAGAAAACTTACAAAAAGAGAGGTGCAACACGAGGACTTCCCAGGAGGTCACCCATCCTAGTACTACTCTCGCCCAAGAACGCTTATCTGCGTAGTTCTGATGGGATCCGGTGCATTACTGCTGGTATGATCGCACCTGTCATGTTTTGCGTGCTCAAGTCCTATATGCTTTCTGTAACGCGCTAGTTAATCAGTTTTTATCCAAAACACGCTGGAAAACTTTCAAAAAGAGAGGCGCAACACGAGGACTTCCCAGGAGGGCATCCATCCTAGTACTACTCTCGCCCAGGCACGCTTAACTGCGGCGTTTTGATGGGATCCAATGCATTAGTGCTGGTATGATCGCACCTGTCATGTTTTGCATGCTCAACTCCTATAAGCTTTCTGTAGAACGCTAATTAATCAATTTTTATCCAAAACAGACTGGAAAACATACAAAGAGAGAGGTACAACACGAGGACTTCCCAGGAGATCACCCATCCTAGTACTACTCACGCCCAAGCGTGCTTAACTGTGGAGTTCTGATGGGATCCAGTGCATTAATGCTGGTATGATCGCACCTCTCATCTTTTGCGTGCTCAAGTCCTATATGCTTTCTGTAGCGCGCTAGTTAATCAGTTTTTATCCAAAACGGGCTAGAAAACTTACAAAAAGAGAGGTGCAACACGAGGACTTCCCAGGAAGGCACCCATCCTAGTACTACTCTCGCCCAAGACTGCTTATCTGCGTAGTTCTGATGGGATCCGGTGCATTAGTGCTGTTATGATCGCACCTATCATGTTTTGCGTGCTCAAGTCCTATATGTTTTCTGTAGCGCACTAGTTAATCAGTTTTTATCCAAAACTGGCTGGAAAACTTACAAAAAGAGAGGTGCAACACGAGGACTTCCCAGGAGGTCACCCATCCTAGTACTACTCTATCCCAAGCATCCTTGTCTGCGGATTTCTTATGGGATCCGGTGCATCAGTGCTGGTATGATCGCACCTGTCATGTCTTGCGTGCTCAAATCTTCTATGCTTTCTGTAGCGCGCTAATTAATCAGTTTTTTTCCAAAACGAGCTAGAAAAGTTACAAAAAGAGAGGTGCAACACGAGGACTTCCCAAGAGGTCACCCATCCTTCTACAACTCTCGACCAAGCACACTTAACTGCGGAGTGCATTAGTGCTGGTATGATCGCACCTGTCACGTTTTGCGTGCTCAAGTCCTATATGCTTTCTGTAGCGTGCAAATTAATCAGTTTTTATCCAAAACGGACTGGAAAACTTACAAAAAGAGAGGTGCAACACGAGGACTTCCCAGGAGGTCACCCATCCTAGTACTACTCTCGCCCAAGCACGCTTATCTGCGTAGTTCTGATGGTATCCGGTGCATTACTGCTGGTATGATCGCACCTGTCATGTTTTGCGTGCTCAAGTCCTATATGCTTTCTGTAGCCCGCTAGTTAATCAGTTTTTATCCAAAACGGGCTAGAAAACTTACAAAAAGAGAGGTGCAACACGAGGACTTCCCAGGTAGGCATCCATCCTAGTACTACTCTCGCCCAAGCACGCTTATCTGCGTAGTTCTGATGGGATCCGGTGCATTACTACTGGTATGATCGCACCTGTCATGTTTTGCGTGCTCAAGTCCTATATGCTTTTTGTAGCGCACTAGTTAATTAGTTTTTTTCCAAAACTGGCTAGAAAACTTACAAAAAGAGAGGTGCAACACGAGGACTTCCCAGGAGTGCACCCATCGTAGTACTACTCTCGCCCAAGCACGCTTATCTGCGGAGTTCTGATGGGATCCGGTGCATTAGTGCTGGTATGATCGAACTTGTCATGTTTTGCGTGCTCAAATCCTATATGCTTTCTGTAGCGCGTTCTGATGGTATCCGGTGCGTTAGTGCTGGTATGATGGCACCTGTCATGTTTTGCGTCCTCAAATCCTATATGCTTTCTGTAGAACGCTAATTAATCAATTTTTATCAAAAACGGACTGGAAAACATACAAAGAGAGAGGTGCAACACGAGGACTTCCCAGGAGATCACCCATCCTAGTACTACTCTCGCCCAAGCACGCTTAACTGCGGAGTTCTGATGGGATCCAGTGCATTAGTGCTTGTATGATCGCACTTGTCATATTTTGCGTGCTCAAATCCTATATGCTTTCTGTAGCGCGCTAGTTAATTAGTTTTTATCCAAAACGGGCTAGAAAACTTACAAAAAGAGAGGTGCAACACGAGGACTTCCCAGGAGGGCACCCATCCTAGTACTACTCTCGCCAAAGCAGGCTTATATGCGTAGTTCTGATGGGATCCGGTGCATTGCTGCTGGTATGATCGCACCTGTCATGTTTTGCGTGCTCAAGTCCTATATGCTTTCTGTAGCGCCCTAGTTAATCAATTTTTATCCAAAACTGGCTGCAAAACTTACAAAAACAGAGGTGCAACACGAGGACTTCCCAGGAGGTCACCCATCCTAGTACTACTCTATCCCAAGCACACTTATCTGCGGAGTTCTGATGGGATTTGTTGCATTTGTGCTGGTATGATCGCACCCATCATGTTTTGCGTGCTCAAATCCTATATGCTTTCTATAGCGCGCTAATTAATCAGTTTTTTTCCAAAATGAATTGGAAAAGTTACAAAAAGACAGGTGCAACACGAGGACTTCCCAGAAGGTAACTCATCCTAGTACTACTCTCGCCCAAGCACGCTTAACTGCGGAGTTCTGATGGTATCCGGTGCATTAGTGTTGGTATGATCGCACCAGTCATGTTTTGCGTGCTCAAATCCTATATGGTTTCTGTAGCACGCTAATTAATCAGTTTTTATCCAAAACGGACTGGAAAACTTACAAAAAGAGAGGTGCAACACGAGGACTTCCCAGGAGATCACCCATCGTAGTACTACTCACGCCCAAGCACGCTTAACTGCGGAGTTCTGATGGGATCCAGTGCATTAGTGCTGGTATGATCGCACCTGTCTTGTTTTGTGTGCTCAAATCCTATATGTTTTCTGTAGCACGCTAGTTAATCAGTTTTTATCCAAAACGGGCTGGAAAACTTACAAAAATAGAAGTGCAACACGAGGACTTCCCAGGAGATGGGATCCGGTGCATTAGTGCTGGTATGATCGCACTTGTCATGTTTTACGTGCTCAAATCCTATATGCTTTGTGTTGCGCGCTAATTAATAAGTTTTTATCCAAAACGGACTGGAAAACTTACAAAAAAAGAGGTGCAACACGAGGACTTCCCAGGAGATCACCCATATTAGTACTACTCACGCCCAAGCACGCTTAACTGCAGTGTTTTGATGGGATCGAGTGCATTAGTGCTGGTATGGTCGCACCTGTCATGTTTTGCGTGCTCAAATCCTATATGCTTTCTGTAGCGCGCTAGTTAATAAGTTTTTATCCAAAACGTATTGGAAAACTAACAAAAAGAGAGGTGCAACATGAGGACTGGGATCCGGTGCATTAGTGCTGGTATTATCGCAGCTATCATGTTTTGCGTGCTCAAGTCCTATATGCTTTCTGTAGCGCGCTGGAAATCATACAAAAAGAGAGCTGCAACACGAGGACTTCCCAGGAGGTAACCCATCCTAGTACTACTCTCGCCCAAGCATGCTTATCTGCGCAATTCTGATCGGATCCGGTGCATTAGTGCTGGTATGATCGCACCGGTCATGTTTTACGTGCTGAAACCCTATATGCTTTCTGTAGCGCGCTAATTAATCAGTTTTTATCCAAAACGGACTGAAAAACTTACAAAAAGAGAGGTGCAACATCAAGACTTCCCAGGAGGTCACCCATCCTAGTACTACTCTCGCCCAAGCACGCTTAACTGCGGAGTTCTGATGGGATCCGGTGTATAAGTGCTGTTATGATCGCAGCTGTCTTGTTTTCCGTGCTCACATTCTATATGCTTTCTATAGCGCGCTAATTAATCAGTTTTTATAAAAAACAGACTGGAAAATTTACAAAAAGAGCGCCCAAGAACGCTTAACTGCGGTGTTCTGATGGGATCCGGTGCATTAGTGCTGGTATGGTCGCTCGTGTCATGTTTTGCGTGCTCAAATCCTATATGCTTTCTCTAGCACGCTAATTATTCAGTGTTTATCTAAAACGGACTGAAAAACTTACAAAAAGACAGGTGCAACACGAGGACTTCCCAGGAGATCACCCATCCTAGTACTACTCATGCCGAAGCACGCTTAACTGCGGAGTTCTGATGGGATCCGGAGCATTAGTGCTGGATGATCGCACCTGTAATGTTTTGCGTGCTCACATTCTATATGCTTTCTGTAGCGCGCTAATTAATTAGTTTTTTATCCAAAATGGACTGGAAAACTTACAAAAAGAAAGGTGCAACACGAGGACTTCCCAGGAGATCACCCATCCTTGTACTACTCACGCCCATGCACGCTTAACTGCGGAGTCATGTTTTCCGTGCTCAAATCCTATATGCTTTCTGTAGCGCGCTGATTAATCAGTTTTTATCAAAAACGGATTGGAAAACTTACAAAAAGAGAGGTGCAACATGAGGACTTCCCATGACATCTACCATCCTAGTACTACTCTCGCCTAAGCACGCTTAACTGCGGAGTTCTGATGGGATCCGGTGCATTAGAGCTGGTATGATCTTGCGTGCTCAAATCCTATATGCTTTCTGTAGCGCGCTGATTAATCAGTTTTTATCAAAAACGGATTGGAAAACTTACAAAAAGAGAGGTGCAACATGAGGACTTCCCATGACATCTACCATCCTAGTACTACTCTCGCCTAAGCACGCTTAACTGCGGAGTTCTGATGGGATCCGGTGCATTAGAGCTGGTATGATCTTGCGTGCTCAAATCCTATATGCTTTCTGTAGCGTGCTAATTAATAAGTTTTTATTCAAAACGGATTGGAAAACTTACAAAAATAGAGGTGCAACACGACGACTTCCTAGGAGGTCACTCATCCTAGTACTACTCTCACCCAAGCACACTTAACTGAGGAGTTCCGATGGGATCTGGTGCATTAGTGGTGGTATGATCGCACCTATCATGTTTTGCGAGCTCAAATTCTATATGCTTTCTGTAGCGCTCTAGTTAATAAGTTTTTAACCAAAACGGACTGGAAAACTTACAAAAACAGAGGTGCAACACGAGGACTTCCCAAGAGGTCACCCATCCTAGTACTACTCTCGCCCAAGCACACTTAACTGCGGAGTTCTGATGGGATCCGGTGCATTAGTGCTGGTATGATCGCACCTCTCATGTTTTGCGGGATCAAATCCTATGTGCTTTCTGTAGCGCGCTAATTAATAATTTTTTATCCTAAACGGACTGGTAAACTTACAAAAAGAGAGGTGCAACACGAGGACTTCCGAGGAGATAACCCATCCTAGTACTACTCACGTCCAAGCACGCTTAACTGCGGAGTTTTGATAGGATCCGGGGCATTAGTGCTAGTATGATCGCACCTGTCATGTTTTGTGTGCTCAAATTCTATATGCTTTCTGTAGCGGGCTAATTAATCATGTTTTATCCAAAACGGACTGCAAAACTTACAAAAAGAGTGGTGCGACACGAGGATTGGGATCCGGTGTATTAATGCTGGTATGATCGCACCTGTCATGTTTTGCGTGCTCAAGTCTTAAATGCTTTCTGTAGCGCGTTATCTAATCAGTTTTTATCCAAAACGGAGTGGAAAACTTACAAAAAGAAAGGTGCAACACGAGGACTTCCCAAGAGGTCACCCATCCTAGTACTATTCTCGCCCAAGCACACTTAACTACAGGGATCTGATGGGATCCGGTGCATTAGTGCTGGAATGATCGCACCTGTCATGTTTTGCGTGCTCAAGTCCTATATGCTTTTTGTAGCGCGCTAATTAATAAGTTTTTATCCAAAACGAAGTGCAAAACTTACAAAAAGAGAGGCGCAACACGACGACTGGGATCCGGTGCATTAGTGCTGGTATGATCGCACCTGTCATGTTTTGCGTGCTGAAGTCCTATATGCTTTCTGTAGCGCGCTAGTTAATCAGTTTTTATCCAAAACGGACTGGAAAACGTACAAAAAGAGAGGTGCAACAGGTGTACTTCCCAGGAGGTCACCCATCCTAGTACTACTCTCGCCCAAGCATGCTTAACTACGGAGTTCTGATTTGATCCGGTGCATAAGTGCTGGTATGATCGCACCTGTCATGTTTTGCCCGCTCAAATTCTATATGCTTTCTTTAGCGCACTATTTAATCAGTTTTTATCCAAAACGGACCGGAAAACTTACAAAAAGAGAGGTGCAACTCGAGGACTTCCTAGGAGGTCACCAATCCTAGTACTACTCTCGCCCAAGCACGCTTAACTGCAGTGTTTTGATGGGATCCACTGCATTAGTGCTGGTATGATCGCACCTGTCATGTTTTGCGTGCTCAAATCCTATATGCTTTCTGTAGCGCGCTAATTAATCACTTTTTATCGAAAACGGACTGGAAAACTTACAAAAAGAGAGGTGCAACACGAGGACTTCCCATGAGGTCACCCATCCTAGTACTACTCTCGACCAAGCACGCTTAACTGCGGAGTTCTGATGTGATCCGGTGCATAAGTGCTGGTATGATCGCATATGCTTTCTGTAGCGCGCTAATTAATCTGTTTTTATCAAAAACGAAGTGGAAAACTTACTAAAAGAGAGGTGCAACACGAGTACTTCCCAAGATGTCATCCATCCTAGTACTACTCTCGTCAAAGCACGCTTAACTGCGGAGTTCTGATGGTATCCGGTGCATTAGTGCTGGTATGATCGCACGTGTCATGTTTTGCGTGCTCAAATCCTATATGCATTCTGTAGCACGCTAATTAATCAGTTTTTATCCAAAACGGACTGGAACACTTACAAAAATAGAGGTGAAACGCGAGGACTTCCCAGGAGACCACCCATCCTAGTACTACTCACGGCCAAGCACGCTTAACTGCAGTTTTCTAGTGGGATCCAGTGCATTAGTGCTGGTATAATCGGACCTGTCATGTTTTTCGTGCTCAAATCCTATATGCTTTTGTAGCACGCTAACTAATCAGTTCTTATCCATAACGGACTCGAAAACTTACAAAAAGAGAGATGCAACACGAGGACTGGGATCCGGTGTATTAGTGCTGGTATGATCGCACATGTCATGTTATGCGTGCTCAAATCCTATATGCTTTTTGTAGCGCGCAAATTTATACGTTTTTATCCGAAACGGACAGAAAAACTTACAAAAAGAGAGGTGCAACACGAGGTCTTCCCAGGATGTCACCCATCTTAGAACTCCTCTCGTCCAAGCACGCTTAACTGCGGAGATCTGATAGGATCCGGTGCATTAGTGATAGTATGATCGCACCTGTCATGTTTTGCGTGGTCAAATCCTATATGCTTTCTGTAGCGCGCAAATTAATACGTTTTTATCCGAAACGGACTGGAACACTTACAAAAAGAGAGGTGCAACACGAGGACTTCCCACGAGATCACCCATTCTAGTACTACTGACGCCCAAGCACGCTTAACTACGACGTTCTGATGGGATCCGGTGCATTAGTGCTAGTATGATCGCAACTGTTATTTTTTGCGTGCTCACATCCTATATGCTTTCTGTAACGCGCTAATTAATTAGTTTTTATCCAAAACGGACTGGAAAACTTACAAAAAGAGAGGTGCAACACGAGGACTTCCCAAGAGGTCACCCATCCTAGTACTACTCTCGTCCATGCACGCTTGACTGCGGAGTTCTGATGGGATCCGGAGCATTAGTGCTGGTATGATCGCACCTATCATGTTTTGCGTGCTCAAATCCTATATGCTTTCTGTAGCACGCTAACTAATCAGTTCTTATCCAAAACGGACTTGAAATGTGACAAAAAGGACTTCCCGTGAGGTCACCCATCCTAGTACTACTCTCGCCCAAGCACGCTTCTCGCCCAAACACGCTTAACTGCGGAATTCTGATGGGATCCGGTGCATTAGTGCTAGTATAATCGCACCTGTCATGTTTTGCGTGCTCAAAGCCTAAATTACAAAAATAAAGGTGTAACACGAGAACTTCCGAGGAGGTCACCCATCCTAGTACTACTCTCGCCTAAGCACGCTTAACTACGTAGTTCTGATGGGATCGGATGCATTAGTGCTGGTATGATCACACCTGTCATGTTTTGCGTGCTCAAAACCTATATGCTTTCTGTAGCGCGCTAATTAATCACTTTTTATCCAAAATGGACTGGAAAAGTTACAAAAATAGAGGTGCAACACGAGGACTTCCCAGGAGTTCACCCATCCTAGTACTAAACTCGCCCAAGCCCGCTTATCTGCGGAGTTCTGATGGGATCCGGTGCATTAGTCCTGGTATGGTCGCACCTTTCATGTTTTCCGTGCTCAAATCCTATTTGCTTTCTGTAGCGCACTAATTATTCAGTTTTTATCCAAAACGGACAGGAAAATTTACAAAAATAGAGGTGCAACACGAGGACTTCCCAGGAGGTCATCCATCCTAGTACTACTGTCGCCCAAGCACGGTTAACTGCGGAGTTCTGATGGGAATCGGTGCATTAGTGCTGGTATGATCGCACCTGTCATGTTTTGCGTGCTCAAAACCTCTATGCCTTCTGTAGCGCGCTAATTAATCAGTTTTTATCAAAAACGGACAGAAAAACTTACAAAAAGAGAGGTGCAACACGAGAACTTCCCAGGAAGTCACCCATCCTAGTACTATTCTCAAGCACGCTTAACTAAGGAGTTCAGACAGGTGCAACACGAGGACTTCCCAGGAGGTCACCCATCCTAGTACTACTCTCGCCCAAGCACGTTTAACTACGGAGTTCCGATAGTTGCAACCAAGGACTTCCCAGGAGGTCACCCATCCAAGTACTACTCTCGTCCAAGGACGCTTAACTACAGAGTTCCGATGGGATCCGGTGCATTACTGCTGGTATGATCGCACCTGTCAAGTTTTGCGTGCTCAATTCCTACATGCTTTCTGTAGCGCGCTAATTAATTAGTTTTTATCTAAAACGGACTGAAAATCTTACAAAAAGAGAGGTACAACACGAGGACTTCCCAGGAGGTCACCCATCCTAGTACTACTCTCGCCCAAACAAGCTTCTCGCCCAAACACGCTTAACTGCGGAGTTCTGATGGGATCCGGTGCATTAGTGCTAGTATAATCGCACCTGTCATGTTTTGTGTGCTCAAAACCTAACTTACAAAAATAAAGGTGCAACATGAGAACTTCCGAGGAGGTCACCCATCCTAGTACTACTCTCGCCTAAGAACACTTAACTACGGAGTTCTGATGGGATCGGATGCATTAGTGCTGGTATGATCGCACCTGTCATGTTTTGTGTGCTCAAAACCTATATGCTTTCTGTAGCGCGCTAATTAATCACTTTTTATCCAAAACGGACTGGAAAACTTACAACAAGAGAGGTGGAACACGAGGACTCCCCAGGAGTTCACCCATCCTAGTACTACTCTCGGCCAAGCACGCTTATCTGCGGAGTTCTGATGGGATTCGGTGCATTAGTGCTGGTATGATCGCACCTGTCATGTTTTGCGTGCTCAAAACCTATTTGCTTTCTGTAGCGCGCTAATTATTCAGTTTTTATCCAAAACGGACAGGAAAATTTACAAAAATAGACGTGCAACACGACGACTTCCTAGGAGGTCATCCATCCTAGTACTACTGTCGCCCAAGTACGGTTAACTGCGGAGTTCTGATGGGAATCAGTGCATTAGTGCTGGTATGATCGCACCTGTCATGTTTTGGGTGCTTAAGTCCTATATGATTTCCATCCTAATACTACTCTCGCCCAAGCAAGCTTAACTGCAAAGTTCTGATGGGATTCGGTGCATTAGTGTTGGTATGATCCCACCTGTCATGTTTTGCATGCTCAAAACCTATATGCTTTCTGTAGCGCGCTTATTAATCAGTTTTTCTCCAAAACGGACAGAAAAACTTACAAAAAGAGAGGTGCAACACGAGTACTTCCTAGGAGGTCACCCATCTTAGAACTCCTCTCGGCCAAGCACAGTTAACTGCGGAGTTCTGATGGGATCCGGTGCATTAGTGCTGGTATGATCGCACCTGTCATGTTTTGCGTGCTCAAATCCTATATGCTTTCTGTAGCGCGCTAATTAATCACTTTTTATCCAAAATGGACTGGAAAAGTTACAAAAATAGAGGTGCAACACGAGGACTTCCCAGGAGTTCACCCATCCTAGTACTACACTCGCCCAAGCCCGCTTATCTGCGGAGTTCTGATGGGATCCGGTGCATTAGTACTGGTATGGTCGCACCATTCATGTTTTCCGTGCTCAAATCCTATTTGCTTTCTGTAGCGAACTAATTATTCAGTTTTTATCCAAAACGGACAGGAAAATTTACAAAAATATAGGTGCAACACGAGGACTTCCCAGAAGGTCATCCATCCTAGTACTACTGTCCCCCAAGCACGGTTAACTGCGGAGTTCTGATGGGAATCGGTGCATTAGTGCTGGTATGATCGCACCTGTCATGTTTTGCGTGCTTAAGGCCTATATGCTTTCCATCCTAATACTACTCTCGCCGAAGCACGCTTAACTGCAAAGTTCTGCTGGGATCCGGTGCATTAGTGCTAGTATGATCCCACTTATCATGTTTTGCATGATCAAAACCTATATGCTTTCTGTAGCGCGATTATTAATCAGTTTTTATCCAAAACGGACTGAAAAACTACACGAGTACTTCCCAGGAGGTCACCCATCTTAGAACTCCTCTCGACCAAGCACACTTAACTACGGAGTTCTGATGGGATCGGATGCATTAGTGCTGGTATGATCGCACCTGTCATGTTTTGCGTGCTCAAAACCTATATGCTTTCTGTAGCGCGCTAATTAATCACTTTTTATCCAAAACGGACTTGAAAACTTACAACAAGAGAGGTGCAACACGGGGACTTCCCAGGAGTTCACCCAACCTACTACTACTCTCGCCCAAGCACGCTTATCTGCGGAGTTCTGATGGGATTCGGTGCATTAGTGCTGGTATGATCGCACCTGTCATGTTTTGCGTGCTCAAAACCTATATGTTTTCTGTAGCGCGCTATCTAATCACTTTTTATCCAAAACGGACTGGAAAACTTACAAAAAGAGAGGTGCAACACGAGGACTTCCCAGGAGGACACCCATCCTAGTACTACTCTTGCCCCTGCGGAGTTCTGATGGGATTCGGTGCATTAGTGCTGGTATGATCGCACCTGTCATGTTTTGCGGGCTCAAAACCTATATGCTTTCTGTAGCGCGCTAATTAATCACTTTTTATCCAAAACGGACAGGAAAACTTACAACAAGAGAGGTGCAACACGAGGACTTCCCAGGAGTTCACCCATCCTAGTACTACTCTCGCCCAAGCATGCTTATCTGCGGAGTTCTGATGGGTTTCGGTGCATTAGTGCTGGTATGATCGCACCTGTCATGTTTTGCGTGCTCAAAACCTATATGCTTTCTGTAGCGCGCTAATTAATCACTTTTTATCCAAAACGGACTGGAAAACTTACAACAAGAGAGGTGCAACACGAGGACTTCCCAGGAGTTCACCCAACCTACTACTACTCTCGCCCAAGCACGCTTATCTACGGAGTTCTGATGGGATTCGGTGCATTAGTGCTGGTATGATCGCACCTGTCATGTTTTGCGTGCTCAAAACCTATATGTTTTCTGTAGCGCGCTATCTAATCACTTTTTATCCAAAACGGACTGGAAAACTTACAAAAAGAGAGGTGCAACACGAGGACTTCCCAGGAGGACACCCATCCTAGTACTACTCTTGCCCCTGCGGAGTTCTGATGGGATTCGGTGCATTAGTGCTGGTATGATCGCACCTGTCATGTTTTGCGGGCTCAAAACCTATATGCTTTCTGTAGCGCGCTAATTAATCACTTTTTATCCAAAACGGACTGGAAAACTTACAACAAGAGAGGTGCAACACGAGGACTTCCCAGGAGTTCACCCATCCTAGTACTACTCTCGCCCAAGCACGCTTATCTGCGGAGTTCTGATGGGATTCGGTGCATTAGTGCTGGTATGATCGCACCTGTCATGTTTTGCGTGCTCAAAACCTATTTGCTTTTTGTAGCACGCTAATTATTCAGTTTTTATCCAAAATGGACAGGAAAATTTACAAAAATAGAGGTGCAACACGAGGACTTCCTAGGAGGTCATCCATCCTAGTACTACTGTGGCCCAAGCACGGTTAACTTCGGAGTTCTGATGGGAATCGGTGCAATAGTGCTGGTATGATGGCACCTGTCATGTTTTGCGTGCTTAAGTCCTATATGCTTTCCATCCTAATACTACTCTCGCCCAAGCAAGCTTAACTCCAAAGTTCTGATGGGATCCGGTGCATTAGTGCTGGTATGATCGCACATGTCATGTTTTGCGTGCTCAAATCCTTTATGCTTTCTATAGTGCGCTAATTAATATGTTTTTATCCAAAATGGAGTTGAAAACTTACAAAAAGAGAGGTGCAACACGAGGACTTCCCAGGAGATCACCCATACAAGTACTACTCTCGCCAAAGCACGCTTAACTACGGAGTTCTGATGGGATACGGTTCATTAGTGTTGGTATGATCGCACCTGTCATGTTTTGCGTGCTCAAATCCTGTATGCTTTCTGTAGCGCGGACTTCCCACGAGGTCACCCATCCCAATACTACTCTCGCCCAAAAAAGAGAAGTGCAACACAAGGACTTCCCAAGAGGTTCTGATGGGATCCGGTGCATTAGTGCACACCTATATGCTTTCTGTAGCGCGCTAATTAATCACTTTTTATCCAAAACGGACTGGAAAACATACAAAAAGAGAGATGCAACACGAGGACTTCCCAGGAGGTCACCCATACTAGTACTACTCTCGCCCAAGCACACTTAACTACGGAGTTCTGATGGGATCCGATGCATTATTGCTAGTATGATCGCACATGTCATGTTTTGCGTGCTCAAAACCTCTATGCCTTCTGTAGCGCGCTAATTAATCACTTTTTTTTCAAAACGGACTGGAAAACATACAAAAAGAGAGGTGCAACACGAGGACTTCCAAGGAGGTCACCCATACTAGTACTACTCTTGCCCAAGCACACTTAACTACGGAGTTCTGATGAGATCGGATGCATTAGTGCTGGTATGATCGCACCTGTCATGTTTTGCGTGCTCAAAACCTATATGCTTTTTGTAGCGCGCTAATTAATCACTTTTTATCCAAAACGGACTGGAAAACTTACAACAAGAGACGTGCAACACGAGGACTTCCCAGGAGTTCACCCATCCTAGTACTACTCTCGGCCAACCACGCTTAACTACGGAGTTCTGATGGAATCCGGTGCATTAGTGCTGGTATGATCGCACCTGTCATGATTTGCGTGCTCAAATACTGTATGCTTTCTGTAGCTCGCTAATTAATAAGTTTTTATCCAAAACGGACTGGAAAACATACAAAAAGAGAGGTGCAACACGGGGACTTCCCAGGAGGTCACCCATCCTAGTACTACTCTCGCCCAACCACGCTTAACTACGGAGTTCTGATGGAATCCGGTGCATTAGTGCTGGTATAATCACACCTGTCATGATATGCGTGCTCAAATCCTGTATGCTTTCTGTAGCACGCTAATTAATAAGTTTTTATACAAAACGGACTGGAAAACTTAAAAAAATAGAGGTGCAACACAAGGACATCCCAGGAGGTCACCCATCCTAGTACTATTATCGCCCTACCCTGCTTAACTACGGTGTTTTGATGGGATCCGGTGCATTAGTGCTGGTATGATCGCACCTGTCACGTTTTGTGTGCTCAAATCCTGTATGCTTTCTGTAGCACACTAATTAATCACTTTTTATCCAAACCGAGCTGGAGAACTTACAAAAAGAGAGGTGCAACACGAGGACTTTCTAGGAGGTCACCAATCCTATTACTACTCTCGCCGAAGCACGCTTAACTGCGGACTGCTGATGGGATCCGATGAATTAGCGCTGGTATGATCGCACATGTCATGTTTTGCGTGCTCAAAACCTCTATGCCTTCTGTAGCGCGATAATTAATCACTTTTTATCCAAAACGGACTGGAAAACTTACAAAAAGAGAGGTGCAACACGAGGACTTCCCAGGAAGTCACCCATACGAGTACTACTCTCTCCCAAGCACGCTTAACTTCGGAGTTCTGATGGGATCCGGTGCATTAGTGCTGGTATGGTGGCACCTGTCATGTTTTGCGTGCTCAAATCCTGTATGCTTTCTGTAGCACACTAATTAATTAGTTTTTATCCAATACGGACTGGAAAAATTATAAAAAGAGAGGTGCAACACGAGGACTTTCTAGGAGGTCACCAATCCTAGTACTACTCTCGCCGAAGCACGCTTAACTGCGGAGTTCTGATGGGATCCGATGCATTATTGCTGGTATGATCGCACATGTCATGTTTTGCGTGCTCAAAACCTCTATGCCTTCTGTAGCGCGCTAATTAATCACTTGTTATCCAAAACGGGCTGGAAAACTTACAAAAAGAGGGGTGCAACACGAGGACATCCCAGGAGGTCACCCATCCTAGTACTACTCCCACCCTACCACGCTTAACTACAGAGTATTGATGGCATCCGGTGCAATAGTGCTGGTATGATCGCACCTGTCATGTTTTGCGTGCTCAAATCCTATATGCTTTCTATAGCGCGTTATTTAATCAGTTTTTATCCAAAACGAACTGGAAAAATTACAAAAAGAGAGGTGCAACACGAGGAGTTCCCAGGAGGTCACCCATCCTAGTACTACGCTTGCCCAAGAACGCTTAACTGCGGAGTGCATTAGTGCTGGTATGATCGCACCTGTCATGTTTTGCGTGCTCAAAACCTATATGCTTTCTATAGCGCGTAGTACTACTCTCGCCCAAGCACACTTAACTACGAAGTTCTGATGGGATCCGGTGCATTAGTGATGGTATGGTCGCACCTGTCATGTTTTGCGTGCTCAAAACCTCTATGCCTTCTGATGTGCGCTAATTAATCACTTTTTATCCAAACCGGGCTGGAAAACTTACAAAAAGAGAGGTGCAACACGAGGACTTTCTAGGAGGTCCATGATCGCACATGTCATGTTTTGCGTGCTCAAAACCTCTATGCCTTCGGTAGCGCGCTAATTTATCACTTTTTATCCAAAACGGACTGGAAAACTTACAAAAGGAGATGTGCAACACAAAGACTTCCCAGGAGGTCACCCATCAGAGTACTACTCAGACCCAAGCACGCTTAACTACGGAGTTCTGATGGGATCCGGTGCATTAGTGTTGGTATGATCACACCTGTCATGTTTTGCGTGCTCAAATCCTGTATGCTTTCTGTAACACACTAATTAATTAGTTTTTCTCCAATACAGACTGGAAAACTTACAAAAAGAGAGGTGCAACATAAGGACTTTCTTGGAGGTCACCAATCCTAGTACTACTCTCGCCGAAGCACGCTTAACTGCGGAGTTCTGATGGGATCCGATGCATTATTGCTGGTATGATCGCACATGTCATGTTTTGCGTGCTCAAAACCTCTATGCCTTCTGTAGCGCGCTAATTAATCACTTGTTATCCAAAACGGGCTGGAAAACTTACCAAAAGAGAGGTGCAACACGAGGACATCCCAGGAGGTCACCCATCCTAGTACTACTCCCGCCCTACCACGCTTAACTACAGAGTATTGATGGCATCCGGTGCAATAGTGCTGGTATGATCGCACCTGTCATGTTTTGCGTGCTCAAATCCTATATGCTTTCTATAGCGCGTTATTTAATCAGTTTTTATCCAAAACGAACTGGAAAAGTTACAAAAAGAGAGGTGCAACACGAGGAGTTCCCAGGAGGTCACCCATCCTAGTACTACGCTTGCCCAAGCACGCTTAACTGCGGAGTGCATTAGTGCTGGTATGATCGCACCTGTCATGTTTTGCGTGCTCAAAACCTATATGCTTTCTATAGCGCGCAGTACTACTCTCGCCCAAGCACACTTAACTACGAAGTTCTGATGGGATCCGGTGCATTAGTGCTGGTATGGTCGCACCTGTCATGTTTTGCGTGCTCAAAACCTCTATGCCTTCTGATGTGCGCTAATTAATCACTTTTTATCCAAACCGGGCTGGAAAACTTACAAAAAGAGAGGTGCAACACGAGGACTTTCTAGGACGTCCATGATCGCACATGTCATGTTTTGCGTGCTCAAAACCTCTATGCCTTCTGTAGCGCGCTAATTTATCACTTTTTATCCAAAACGGACTGGAAAACTTACAAAAGGAGATGTGCAATACAAGGACTTCCCAGGAGGTCACCCATCAGAGTACTACTCAGACCCAAGCACGCTTAATTACGGAGTTCTGATGGGATCCGGTGCATTAGTGTTGGTATGATCACACCTGTCATGTTTTCCGTGCTCAAATCCTGTATGCTTTCTGTAACACACTAATTAATTAGTTTTTCTCCAATACAGACTGGAAAACTTACAAAAAGAGAGGTGCAACATCAGGACTTTCTAGGAGGTCACCAATCCTAGTACTACTCTCGCCGAAGCACGCTTAACTGCGGAGTTCTGATGGGATCCGATGCATTAGTGCTGGTATGATCGTAGATGTCATGTTTTGCGTGCTCAAAACCTCTATGCCTTCTGTAGTGCGCTAATTAATCACTTTTTATCCAAAACGGAATGGAAAACATACAAAAAGAGAGGTGCAACACGAGGACTTCTTGCACCTCTCTTTTTGTATGTTTTCCAGTCCGTTTTGGATAAAAACTTATTAATTAGCGTGCTATAGAAAGCATACAGGATTTGAGCACACAAAACATGAATGGTGCGATCATACCAGCACTAATGCATCGGATCCCATCAGAACTCCGAAGTCAAGCATGCTTGGGCGAGAGTAGTACTAGGATGGGTGACCTCCTGGGAAGTCCTCAGCGCGCTACAAAAGGCATACAGGTTTTGAGCACGCAAAACATGACATGTGCGACCATACCAGCACTAATGCATCACATCCCCTCAGAACTCCGCAGTTAAGCGTGACTCGGCGAGAGTAGTACTAGGATTGGTGACCTCCTAGAAAATCCTCGTGTTGCACCTCTCTTTTTGTAAGTTTTCCAGTCCGTATTGGATAAACACTGATTAATGAGTGTGCTACAGAAAGCATACAGGGTTTGAGCACGCAAAACAGGATAGGTGCGATCATACCAGCACTAAAGCACCGGATCCCATCAGAACTCCGCAGTTAAGCGTGCTTGGGCGTGAGTAGTACTAGGATGGTTGATCTCCTTGGAAGTCCTAGTGTTGCACCTCTCTTTTTGTAAGTTTTCCAGTCCGTTTTGGATAAAAACTGATTAATTAGCGCCCTACAGAAAGCATACAGGATTTAAGCACGCAAAACATGACAGGTGCCATCATACCAGCATAAATGCACCGGATCCCATCAGAACTCCGCAGTTAAGCGTGCTTCGGAGAGAGTAGTACTAGGATTGGTGTCCATCTCGGAAGTCCTCGTGTTGCACCTCTCTTTTTGTAAGTGTTCCAGTCCGTTTTTGATAAAAACTAATTAATTGGCGCGCTACAAAAAGCATATAGGATTTGAGCACGCAAATCATGATAGGTGCGATCATACCAGCACTAACGCACCGGATCCCATCAGAACTCCGAAGTTAACCGTGCTTGGGCGTGAGTAGTACTAGGATGGGTGATCTCCTGGGAAGTCCTCGTGTTGCACCTCTCTTTTTGTAATATTCCAGTCCGTTTTGGATAAAAACTGATAAATTAGCGCGCTACAGAAAGCATATAGGATTTGAGCACGCAAAACATGACACGTGCCATCATACCAGCACTAATGCACCGGATCCCATCAGAACTCCGCAGTTAAGCGTGCTTGGGCGAGAGTTGTACTAGGATGGGTGTCCTCCTGGGAAGTCCTCGTGATGGACCTCTCTTTTTGTAATATTCCAGTCCGTTTTGGATAAAATCTGATAAATTAGCGCGCTACAGAAAGCATATAGGATTTGAGCACGCAAAACATGACACGTGCCATCATACCAGCACTAATGCACCGGATCCCATCAGAACTCCGCAGTTAAGCGTGCTTGGGCGAGAGTAGTACTAGGATGGGTGACCTCCTTGGAAGTCCTCGTGTTGCACCTCGCACTAATGTACCGGATCCCATCGGAACTCCGCAGTTAAGCGTGCTTGGGCGAGAGTAGTACTAAGATGGGTGACCTCTTGGGAAGTCCTTGTGTTGCACCTCTCTTTTTGTAAGTTTTCCAATCCGTTTTGGATAAAAACTGATTAATTATCGCGCTACAGAAAGCATATAGGATTTGAGCACGCAAAACATGACAGGTGCGATCATACCAGCACTAATGCACCGGACCGCATCGGAACTGCGCAATTAAGCGAAGTCCTCGTGTTGCACCTCTCTTGTTAGAAACAACATTTAAACACATATCATGAGGAATCATAAGATACATGGTCTTGTGAGTCAAAAATAAGTGCTTAAACTCATGTTTAGATACAAGAAGATTGGAATGAGAAGATGATTCATCCCCACCAAGGCCCTTAGCGCATTGCTTAGCCTTGAAAGAGCTTTTTGAGCTCTTTTCACATGTCTCACTAGCAAAAGGGTTAGTGAAACCCTTATTGGCTTGTTTCAAGGCCAATTGCTCTTTTTCTCTTTTCTTTTTCATGAGGTGTTGATCATGACTCACCTCTTTGGGACTCAAAGGAACAAGGGTCAATTTGGAACCCTTATACTCAAAAGAATACTTGTTTGAGTGCCCATCATGAATAGCATTTCTATCAAATTGCCAAGGCCTCCCAAAAAGGATATGGGCGGCCTCCATAGGTACCACATCGCACACAATGCTATCACAATATTTGCCTATGGTTAACTCCACCAAAACTTGCTTGTCAACAAGCAATTCACCATTATCATTAAGCCATTGAAGTTTATATGGCCTAGGATGGGGAGTAGTAGGCAAATTAAGCTTGGACACTAGTCTTGTGCTTGCCACATTCACACATGAGCCACTATCTATAATCAAAGAACAGGTGGCATTTTTCACCAAGCACCTAGTGTGAAAAATATTTTCTCTTTGAGTATTGTCATCTTCTTTGGGGTGACTCCCCAAAAGCCTCCTAACAACCAACAAATCTCCTTCATTGGGGTGCAATTCATCATCACTAGAAGAAGCATAAGAAGAGGAATGGGTAGAAGAAAGCTCATCATTAGAGGAATTAGAATGAGAATCATAAACCCCATCAACGCACATCATAGTCTTTTTTGTGGGGCATTGAGAGGCAATGTGACCTCTACCCAAACACTTAAAACACTTGATTTCACTTGATTTATGGCTTTGACCATGGCCAACTCCCTTAAGCTTGGAAGTTGAGGGAGGAGAATCACTAACTCCCCTTTGGCCGTGGCTTTTCTCATGATCATTGTGGCTCTTTTTCCAATTTTTATTGGAGCCACTCTTGCCATCTTTATCAAATGAATTTTTGAAATCATTTTTTTGAAAACTTTTTGAAGGAAAACGTCCAAAAGAAGATTGAGATTTATAATTTTTTGAATAATATGCATGATCTCTATCTTGCCTTTTCAATTGGGCTTCCACCCTATGACATTGGTGCAATAATGAATCCATGGATGCATGATCATGTAATTCTACAATGTCTCTAATCCTAGGATGCAATCCATCTATGAACCTTGCCATAGTAGCCTCTTCACTCTCAACAATGTTGGCTCTAGTTAGAGCCACCCACATCTCCCTATAATAGGCCTCCACACTTTTGGAACCTTGGGAGATAATTTGAAGCTTCCTATGCAATTCTTTGATGTAATGTGGGGGCACCCAACGTTGCCTAAACCGCACCTTTAATTCCTCCCAACTATGGAGAGGATGGAAAGGTAAGATTGTCTTTTTATGATTATCCCAACATAATAAAGCATAATTAGTCAAATGCACCGTAGCAAGGGCTATTTTCCTCTCATCATCAAACCGTTGCGCCTCAAAGATTTGATCCAGGCGCATTTCCCATTCAAGGTACTTTTCGGGATTCACATTCCCATCAAAAGTGGGAATCTCCAACTTCAGACCTAAGTACCTATTTTCAAGCCTAGGATCACCAAATTGGGGAATGTCATCAAGAACATTCCCTTGACCAAACCGTTGGTTAGGCCGTGGGTCAAAGGCTCCATGTCTAGGCATATGATGCAAATTATCATGAATATGAGCATTATTTCGATGCCTATGATGCCTAGAGTGTGCATGCAATTCATCGTCACTTCCACTAGTCAAGGTATGATATGCATGATGCCTACCATGTGCAAGTTCATCATTAACATTTCGAGAGTTATGAGCAACATTTCTAGTGACATGAGATGAAGTAGCATTAAGAAAAGGAGAGGGTATACCTTCACTTACCCTTGGGGAGGAATGGACTTTTTCCTTCCCCTTGTTGGAGCTTTGAATTTTGTCCAAGGTTTTATATATTCCGTCAAGTTCCTTGGACATAATTTGCTTCATTTGTGATGTTAATTGCTCCAAGAGTATAGTATTAGGAGTTTGATTGTCCATGATGAGAAAAAATAGAATAAAAATGAAAAATATCTATGCAAGCCAAGTAACTCAAACTAAACCAAAAATAAGAAAAGAATACATCAAAGCAAAAGAGAAAAATAATAGTCTATCCTAAGGACCTCACAAATCACACAAACTCACAAGAAATGTATCACTCAAATCCACTCGTGTTTCACACTTTAAAGGCTTTTTCTATAATGTCACACTCTTGCCTTTGACCACTCAACGTCCCTCGACTATCATAGCAAAAAGAGCACAAATAATCAAAGTCTTATGTCAATTACTCAAATTAATGGATCCAAAGTGGCAAACCCTCAAGAAGTAGCAAAATATCTAAGCCAACACGTGACACAAGAGTACAAATGAAGAAATACTCAAAGACACAACGAAGATGTCAAATAAAGACAAGCAATAAAAGCTAACTCAATCAAAGAAAATAGCACACAAAAATGGAGTAATTATGTTGACAAAGGCACAAGAAAAGAGTACTAAGAAAACTAGACAAAGTCAAGAAAAATAAGATGCTAGCTAGGATTCACCAAAGCAATAATGGATGTGAACAAGAATAACACCAATGTAGAAGGAAAGTGTATAGGGCATAATATGTGGATAAACAACGTGAAAGTGTGCAAGAACAAACATACGTATATGAATTGTTTTCTTCTTTTGTATATTGCACCTCTTTTTTTTTTTTTTGATATTTGCGCAAATGCTCTGTTTTTTTTTTATATTGCAAAGCAACTTTTTTTTTTCTTGCACACAAATCACTAGGAATCAAAGATAGAATGAATGTAGAATAAACGGACAAGGTGTTCAAGTGTATTGTAAGGTAGAAAAGCTAGCTAACAAGATTAATGGGGCACAAAACAATACAAATATGAAGGAAATCCATGAACAAAATGGAAACAAGAAAGAAAGAAAGCTAGACTCAAACACAAAATTTTTCTTAGGTATTTTCACAAACACTTAGTGTGTATAAGAACACACAACTTAAACACAAAAAATTTGAACAAAGAGACTCAAAAAAATGGATGGGTTTTGTGCACAAGAACATGTATATGAAGAATATCAACTCAAATTTTAGATTCAATCATCAAATAGGCAAGAAACAAGCATGAACGTCCAAGAACACTCAAGAACACATGTGCAGAATTTTTTAATCAACACTTGATCCTAAAGTTTTCCACTATGAGGAATCCAAATTTTAACTCCAAATCACCAAATTCCCAACCAATTAGGCAGAAAATTGCAGAAATTTCAGAATACGAAAATTGGAAAAAAAGAGAGAAATCAAAAATCAAGCAAGGAGAACCAAGGATCCATGATTTAATTCCCGCAATCTGGAAAAAGAGGATCAAAATCAAGAACTACCCAATGAACACCATGGCTCGAGATACCAAATGATGGGGATGTTCATAACGGATCTAGTTCACTTGGGTTTCCATCTCCTTAAAATGCTTGAAAAAGGAGCATAAAAGAAATGAACATAAGATATGGAGAAGAAAGAGGCGCATAAAAATTAAGACATGAATATAAAGTAAGGCATAAATGGCGCAAAATAAAAGAATGGAGAAGAAGAAGAAGATGGAAGAATTTAAAGTAGGGAGCCACAAATTGCCTAGGCAATTTGATAATCCTTGTTTGATCGCCACAATGGACTTGATTCCATTGATAAGACCATTTGCTTCATGCTCAAAGAGCTATGAATTCAAGAGAGAAAAATGCTCTCACAAAAGGATTCAATCCAATTTCTATTATATCAAAAAGTGTCTACAATGTGATTATTCAAGGCTATTTATAGAAGCCTTCCTTGCCTCTTACATGTGCAACTCACATGATCACTAAAAAGGCCTAAAACTAGCGCCTATTTTGCCCCTCTTGTGCGCATGAAATTGGTCATACCTTGACCAATTGATACATGTCATGAAAATATAAAAAAGACTTCTAAAAATTCCATTTAACTAACAAGGCATTATTTATTACAAATCTTTACACAAAAATTATTAAAAGTAGAATTAAAAACTCCAAATTCTTCGAAGTGTTCCCAAAACATGATGCTAGTAGCAAATTCTTCAAGTCTCTTCTTTTAGCTCCTAGTCATAGGACCATCTACCCTTAATGCTTGTCCTCCAAAGTCCTTCAAGTTAGGGTCCACTCCTTTATTTCCATCAAGAACCCTGAAGTTAAGCGTGCATGGGCGAGAGTAGTACTAGGATGGGTGACCTCCTGGGAAGTCCTCATGTTGCACCTCTCTTTTTGTGAGTTTTCCAGTCCATTTTGGATAAAAATTTATTAACTAGCGCGCAACAGAAAGCATATAGGATTTGAGCACGCAAAATAAGACAGGTGCGATCATACCAGCACTAATGCACTGGATCCCATCAGAACTCCGCAGTTAAGCGCGCTTGGGAGAGAGTAGTACTAGGATGGGTGATCTCCTGGGAAATCCTCGTGTTGCACCTCCCTTTTTTTAAGTTTTTCAGTCCGTTTTGGATAAAAACTAAATAATTAGCGCGCTACAGAAAGCATATAGGATTTGAGCACGCAAAACATGACAGGTGCGATCATACCAGTACTATTGCACCGAATCCCATCAGAACTCCGCAGTTAAGCGTGCTTGGGCGAGAATAGTACTAGGATGGGTGATCTCCTGGGCAGTCCTCGTGTTGCACCTCTCTTTTTGAAAGTTTTTAATTAGCGCGCTACAAAAAGCATATAGGATTTGAGAACGCAAAACATGACATGTGCGATCATTCCAGCACTAATGCACCGGATCCCATCAGAACCCCGCAGTCAAGCGTGCTTGGGCGAGAGTAGTACTAAGATGGGTGACCTCCTGGGAAGTCCTCGTGTTGCATCTCTCTTTTTGTAAGTTTTCCATTCCGTTTTGGATAAAAACTGATTAATTAGCGCGGTACAGAAAGCATATAGGATTTGAGTACGCAAAACATGACAATTGTGATCATACCAGCACTAATGCACTGGATCCCATCAGAACTCCGTAGTTAAGCGTGCTTGGGAGAGAGTAGTACTAGGATGGGTGATCTTTTGGGAAATTCTCGTGTTGCACCTCTCTTTTTTTAAGTTTTCCAGTCCGTTTTGGATAAAAACTGAATAATTAGCGTGCTACAGAAAGCATATAGGATTTGAGCACGCAAAACATGACAGGTGCGATCATACCAGCACTATTGCACTGGATCCCATCAGAACTCCGCAGTTAAGCGTATTTGGGCGAGAATAGTACTAGGATGGGTGACCTCCTGAGAAGCCCTCGTGCGATCATACTAGCACTAATGCAACGGATCCCTTCAGAAGTACTGTGATGGGTTATCTACTGGGAAGTCCTCGTGTTGCACCTCCCTTTTTGTCAGTTTTCCAGTCCGTTTTGGATAAAAATGGATTAATTAGCGCGCTACAGAAAGCATATAGGATTTGAGCACGCAAAACATGAAAGGTGCGATCATACCAGCACTAATGCATTGGATCCCATCAGAACTCCGCAGTTAAGCATGCTTGGGCGAGAGAAGTACTAATCTGTTTTGGATAAAAACTGATTAATTAGCGCACTACAGAAAGCATATAGGATTTGAGCACGCAAAACCTGACAAGTGCGATCATACCAACACTAATGCACCGGATCCCATTAGAACCCCAAAGTTAAGTGTGCTTGGGCAAGAGTACTACTTGGATGGGTGAGTACCTCTCTTTTTGTGAGTTTTCCAGTCCGTTTTGGATAAAAACTTATTAACTAGCACGCTACAGAAAGAATATAGGATTTGACCACGCAAAATAAGACAGGTGTGATCATACCAGCACTAATGCACTGGATCCCATCAGAACTTCGCAGTTAAGCGTGCTTGGGAGAGAGTAGTACTAGGATGGGTGATCTCCTGGCAAAAACTCGTGTTGCACCTCTCTTTTTTTAAGTTTTCCAGTCCGTTTTGGATAAAAACTGAATAACTAGCGTGCTACAGAAAGCATATAGGATTTGAGCACGCAAAACATGACAGGTGCGATCATACCAGCACTATTGCACTGGATCCCATCAAAACTCCGCAGTTAAGCGTGTTTGGGCGAGAATAGTACTAGGATGGGTGACCTCCTGAGAAGCCCTCGTGTTGCACCTCTCTTTTTGTAAGTTTTCCAGTCCGTTTTGGATAAAAACTAATTAAATAGCGCGCTACAGAAAGCCTATACGATTTGAGCACGAAAGACATGACTGGTGCGATCATACCAGCACTAATGCATTGGATCCGATCAGAACTCCGCAGTTAAGCATGCTTGGGCGAGAGTAGTACTAGGATGGGTGACCTCCTGGGAAGTCCTCGTGTTGCACCTCTCTTTTTTAAAGTTTTCCAGTCCGTTTTGGATAAAAACTGATTAATTAGCGCGCTACAGAAAGCATATAGGATTTGTGCACGCAAAACATGACAGGTGCGATCATACCAGCACTAATGCACCGGATCCCATCAGAACTCCGCAGTTAAGCGTGCTTGGTTGAGAACAGTACTTTGATGGGTTATCTACTGGGAAGTCCTCGTGTTGCACCTCTCTTTTTGTAAGTTTTCCAGTCCGTTTTGGATAAAAACGGATTAATTAGCGCGCTACAGAAAGCATATAGGATTTGAGCATGCAAAACATGATAGGTGCGATCATACCAGCACTAATGCATTGGATCCCATCAGAACTCCGCAATTAAGCATGCTTGGGCGAGAGTAGTACTAGGATGGGTGACCTCCTAGGAAGTCCTCGTGTTGCACCTCTCTTTTTTTAAGTTTTCCAGTCCGTTTTGGATAAAAACTGATTAATTAGCGCGCTACAGAAAGCATATATGATTTGAGCACGCAAAACATCACAATTGCGATCATACCAACACTAATGCACTGGATCCCATCAGAACCCCGAAGTCAAGCGTGTTTGGGCAAGAGTAGTACTAGGATGGGTGACCTCCTGGGAAGTCCTCTTGTTGCACCTCTCTATTTTTAAGTTTTCCAGTCCGTTGTGGATAAAAACTGAAAAATTAGCGTGCTACAGAAAGCATATAGGATTTAAGCACGCAAAACATGACAGCTGCGATCATACCATCACTAATGCACCGGATCCCATCAGAACTCCGCATTCAAGCGTGCTTGGGCGAGAGTAGTACAAGGATGGGTGACCTCCTGGGAAGTCCTCGTGTTGCACCTCTCTTTTTGTAACTTTTCTAGTCCTGTTTGGATAAAAACTGATTAATTTGCGCGCTATAGAAAACCTATACGATTTGAGCACGCAAACCATGATAGGTGTGATCATACCAGCACTAATGCACCGGATCCCATCAGAACCCCGCAGTCAAGCGTGCTTGGGCGAGAGTAGTACTAGGATGGGTCACCTCCTGGGAAGTCCTCGTGTTGCACGTCTCTTTTTGTTAGTTTTTAATTAGCGCGCTACAGAAAGCATATAGGATTTGAGCACGCAAAACATGACAGGTACGATCATACCAGCACTAATGCACCGGATCCCATCAGAACCCCGAAGTCAAGCGTGCTTGGGCGAGAGTAGTACTAGGATAGGTGACCTCTAGGGAAGTCCTCGTGTTGCACCTCACTTTTTGTATGTTTTCCAGTCCGTTTTGGATAAAAAGTGATTAATTAGCGCGCTACAGAAAACATATAGTGTTTAAGCACGCAAAACGTGACAGGTGCGATCAAATCGTCACTAATGCACAGAATCCCTTCAGAACTCCACAGTTAAGCGTGCTTAAGCGAGAGTAGTACTAGGATTGGTGACATCTTGGGAAGTACTCGTGTTGCACCTCTCTTTTTGTAACTTTTCCAGTCCGTTCTAACACTATATGACAGGTGCGATCATACCAGCACTAATGCTCCAGATCCCAACAGAACTCCGCAGTTAAGCGGGCTTGGGCGGGATAGTACTAGGATGGGTGACCTCGTGGTGCACCTCTCTTTTTGTAAGTTTTCCAGTCTGTTTTGGATAAAAACTTATTAATTAGCGCGCTAAAGAAAGCGTACAGGATTTGAGCACGCAAAACATGACAGGTGCGATCATACCAGCACTAATGCATCGTATCCCATCAGAACTCTGTAGTAAAGCGTTCTTAGGCGAGAGTAGTACTGGGATGGGTGACCTCCTGGGATGTCCTCGTGTTGCACCTCTCTTTTTGTAAGTTTTCCAGTCCGTTTTGGATAAAAACTTATTATTTAGCGCGCTAAAGAAAACATACAGGATTTGAGCACGTAAAATATGACAGGTGCGATCATACCAGCACTAATGCACCTGATCCCATTAGAACTCCGCAGTTAAGCGTTCTTGGGTGAGATGGGAAATTCTCGTGTTGCAGCTCTCTTTTTGTAAGTTTTCCAGTCCGTTTTGGATAAAAACTTATTAATTAGCGCGCTAAAGAAAGCGTACAGGATTTGAGCACGCAAAACATGACAGGTGCAATCATACCAACACTAATGCACTCCGCAGTTAAGCATGCTTGGGCAAGAGTAGTATTAGGATGGGTGACCTCCTGGGAAGTCCTCGTGTTGCACCTCTCTTTTTGTAACTTTTCCAGTCTGTTTTGGATAAAAACTTATTAATTAGAGCGCTACAGAAAGCATACAGGATTTGAGCACGCAAAACATGACAGGTGCGATCATACCAGCACTATTGCTCCGGATCCCATCAAAACTCCTCAGTTAAGCGGTCTTCGGTGAGAGTAGTACTAGGATGGGTGACCTCCTGGGAAGCCCTTGTGTTGCAGCTCTCTTTTTGTAAGTTTTCCAGTCCGTTTTGGATAAATAGTGATTAATTAGAGCGCTACAGAAAGCATATAGGATTTGAGCACGTCAAACATGACAGGTGCGATCATACCAACACTAATGCACTCCGCAGTTAAGCGTGCTTGGGCAAGAGTAGTATTAGGATGGGTGACCTCCTGGGAAGTCCTCGTGTTGCACCTCTCTTTTTGTAAGTTTTCCAGTCCATTTTGGATAAAAAGTGATTAATTAGCGCGCTTCAGAAAGCATATAGGATTTGAGCACGCAAAACATGACTGATGCGATCATACCAGCACTAATGCTCCGGATCCCAACAGAACTCCGCAGTTAAGCGGGCTTGGGTGGGATAGTACTAGGATGGGTGACCTCGTGGTGCACCTCTCTTTTTGTAAGTTTTCCAGTCTGTTTTGGATAAAAACTTATTAATTAGCGCGCTAAAGAAAGCGTACAGGATTTGAGCACGCAAAACATGACAGGTGCGATCATACCAGCACTAATGCTCCAGATCCCAACAGAACTCCGCAGTTAAGCGGGCTTGGGCGGGATAGTACTAGGATGGGTGACCTTGTGGTGCACCTCTCTTTTTGTAAGTTTTCCAGTCTGTTTTAGATAAAAACTTATTAATTAGCGCGCTAAAGAAAGCGTACAGGATTTGAGCACGCAAAACATGACAGGTGCGATCATACCAGGACTAATTCATCGGATCCCATCAGAAATCCGCAGTTAAGCATGCTTGGGAGAGAGTAGTACTAGGATGGGTGACCTCCGTGGATGTCCTCGTGTTGCACCTCTCATTTTGTAAGTTTTCAAGTCCGTTTTGGAAAAAAGTGATTAATTAGTGCGCTACAGAAAGCATATAGGTTTTGAGCACACAAAACATGACAGGTGCGATCATATCAGCATTAATGCATCGGATCCCATCAGGACTCCGCAGTTAATGTGCTTGGGCAAGAGTAGTACTGGGATGGCTGACCTCCTGAGAAGTCCTATTGTTGCATCTCTCTTTTTGTAACTTTTCCAGTCCGTTTTCGATAAAAACTTATTAATTAGCGCGCTACAGAAAGCATACTGGATTTGAGCACGCAAAACATGACAGGTGCGATCATACCAGCACTAATGCTCCAGATCCCATCAGAACTCCGCAGTTAAGCGGGCTTGGGCGAGATAGTACTAGGATGGGTGACCTCCGGGGTAGTCCTCGTGTTGCACCTCTCTTTTTGTAAGTTTTCCAGTCCGTTTTGGAAAAAAGTGATTAATTAGCGCGCTACAGAAAGCATACAGGATTTGAGCACGCAAAACATGACAGGTGCGATCATACCAGCACTAATGCACCTGATCCCATCAGAACTTTGCAGTCAAGTGTGCTTGGGCGAGAGTAGTACTAGGATGGGGGACCTCCTGGGAAGTCCTCGTGTTGCACCTCTCTTTTTGTAAGTTTTCCTGTCCATTTTGGTTAAAAATTGATTGACTAGCGCGCTACAGAAGGCATATAGGATTTGAGCACGCAAAATATGACAGGTGCGATCATACCAGCACTAATGCACCTCATCCCATCAGAACTCCACAGTTAAGCGTGCTTGGGCGAGAGTAGTACTAGGATGGGAGACCTCCTGGGAAGTCCTCGTGTTGTACCTCTCTTTTTGTATGTTTTCCTGTCCGTTTTGGATAAAAACTGATTAATTAGCGCGCTACAGAAAGCATATAGGATTTGAGCACGCAAAACATGATAGGTGCGATCATACCAGCACTAATGCACCTGATCCCATCAGAACTTCGTAGTTAAGCGTGCTTTGGCGAGTGTAGTACTTGGATGGGTGACCTCTTAGGAAGTCCTCGTGTTCCACCTCTCTTTTTGTAAGTTTTCCTGTCCGTTTTGGGTAAAAACTGATTAATTAGCGCGCTACTAAAAGCATATACGATTTGAGCACGCAAAACATGATAGGTGCGATCATACCAGCACTAATGCACTTTGTAAGTTTTCCAATCCGTTTTGTATTAAAAGTGAATATTTAGCACGCTACACGTAGCATATAGGATTTGAGCACGCAAAACATGACAGGTGCGATCATACCAACACTAATGCATTGCATCTCATCAGAACTCCACAGTTAAGCGCGCTTGGGCGAGAGTAGTACTAGGATGTGTGACCTCCTGGGAAGCCCTCGTGTTGCATCTTTCTTTTTGTAAGTTTTCCGGTCTGTTTTGGATAAAAACTGATTAATTAGCGCTCTACAGAAAGCATATAGGATTTGAACAAGCAAAACTTGATAGGTGCGATGATACCAGCAATAATGCACCGGATGTCCTCGTGTTGCACCTATCTTTTTGTAAGTTTTCCAGTCCGTTTTGGATAAAAAATGATTAATTAGCGCGCTACAGAAAGCATATAGGATTTCAGCACGCAAAACATGATAGGTGCGATCATACCAGCACTAATGCACCTTGTAAGTTTTCCTGTCCGTTTTGTATTAAAAGTGAATAACTAGCGCGTTACAGAAAGCTTATAGGATTTGAGCATGCAAACCATGACAGGTGCGATTATACCTGTACTAATGCATCGGATCCCATGAGAACTTCGCAGTTAAGCGCGCTTAGGCGAGAATAGTACTAGGATGGGTGACCTTCTGGGATGTCCTCGTGTTCCACCTCTCTTTTTGTAAGTTTTCCAGTTCGTTTTGGATAAAAACTGATTAATTAGCGCGCTATAGAAAGCATATAGGATTTGAGCACGCAAAACATGACAGGTGCGATCATACCAGCACTAATGCACCGGATCCCATAAGAACTCCGAAGATAAGCGTGTTTGGGACACAGTAGTACTAGGATGGGTGACCTCCAGGGAAGTCCTCGTGTTGCACCTCTCTTTTTGTAAGTTTTCCTATCCATTTTGGATAAAAACTTTTTAACTAGCGCGCTACAGAAAGCATATATGATTTGAGCACGCAAACCATGACAGGTGCGATCATACCATCACTAATGCACTAGAGCCCATCAGAACACTGCAGTTAAGCGTCCTTGGGCGTGAGTAGTACTAGGGTGGGTGATCTCCTGGGAAGTCCTCGTGTTGCACCTCTCTATTTGTAAGTTTTCCTGTCCGTTTTCGATGAAAACTTTTTAATTAGCGCGCTACAGAAAGCATATAGGATTTGAGCACGCAAAATATAATAGGTGCGATCATAATAGCACTAATCAACCAGATCCAATCAGAACTCCACAGTTAAGTGTGCTGCAGCGAGAGCAGTACTTGGATGGGTGTCCTCCTGGGAAGTCTTTGTGTTGCACCTCTCTTTTTGTAACTTTTCCTGTCCGTTTTGGATAAAAACTGATTAAATAGCGTGCTACAGAAAGCATATAGGATTTGAGCACGCAAAACATTACAGGTGCGATCATACCAGCACTAATGCACCGGATCCAATCAGAACTCAGCAGTTAAGCGTGCTTGGTAGTACTAGGATAGATGACCTCCTGGGAAGTCCTCGTGTTGCACCTCTCTTTTTGTAAGTTTTCTAGTCCGTTTTGGATAAAAACTTATTAATTAGCGCACTACAGAAAGCATATAGGATTTCAGCACGCAAAACATGACAGGTGTGATCATACCAGAACTAATGCACCGGATCCCACCAGAACTCCGCAGTTAATCGTGCTTGTGCGAGAGTAGTACTAGGATGGCTGACCTCCTCGGAAGTCCTCGTGTTGCACCTCTCATTTTGTAAGTTTTCAAGTCCGTTTTGGATAAAAACTGATTAATTAGCGCGCTACAGAAAGCATATAGGATTTGAGCACGCAAAACAGGACAGGTGCGATCATACCATCACTAATGCACTGGATCCCATCAGAACTCCGCAGTTAAGCGTGCCTGGGCGTGAGTAGTACTAGGATGGGTGATCTACTGGGAAGTCCTCGTGTTGTACCTCTCTTTTTGTAAGTTTTCCAGTCTGTTTTGGATAAAAACTTATTAATTAGCGCGCTAGAGAAACCATATTGGATTTGAGCACGCAAAACATGACAGGTGCCATCATACCAGCACTTATGCACCGGATCCCATCAGAAGTTCCCACATAAGCGTGCTTGTGCGAGAGTAGTACTAGGATGGGTGACCTCCTGGGAAATCTTTGTGTTGCACCTCTCTTTTTGTAAGTTTTACAATCCGTTTTGGATAAAAACTGATTAATTAGCGCACTACAGAAAGCATATAGGATTTGAGCACGCAAAACATGACAGTTGCGATCATACCAGCACTAATGCAACGGATCCTATCAGAACTCCGCAGTTATGCGTGCTTGTTGCACCTCTCTTTTTGTAAGTTTTATAGTCCGTTTTGGATAAAAACTAATTAATTAGCGTGCTACAGAAAGCATATAGGATTTGAGCACGCAAAATATAATAGTTGCAATCATACTAGCACTAATGCACCGGATCCCATCAGAACTCCGCAGTTAAGTGTGGTTATGCGAAACCAGTACTTGGATGGGTGACCACCTGGGAAGTCCTTGTATTGCACCTCTCTTTTTGTAAGTTTTCCAGTCCGTTTTGGATAAAAACTAATTAATTAGCGCGCTACAAAAAGCATATAGGATTTAGCACACAAAACATGACAGGTGCGATCATACCAGCACTAATGCAACGGATCCTATCAGAACTCCATAGTTAAGCGTACTTGTTGCACCTCTCTTTTTGTAAGTTTTACAGTTCGTTTTGGATAAAAACTGATTAGTTAGCGCGCTACAGAAAGCAATCAGGATTTGAGCACGCAAAACATGACAGTTGCGATCATACCGTCACTAATGCACCGGATTCCATCAGAACTCCGTAGTTAAGCGTGCTTGGGCGAGAGTGGTACTAGGTTGGGTGACCTCTTGGGAGGTCCTCGTGTTGAACCTCTCTTTTTGTAAGTTTTCCAGTCCGTTTTGGATAAAAATTGATTAATTAGCGCGCTACAGAAAGCATATAAGATTTGAGCACACAAAATATGACAGGTGCGATCATACCAGTAGTAATGCAACGGATCCTATCAGAACTCCGCAGTTAAGCGTGCTTGTTTCACCTCTCTTTTTGTAAGTTTTACAGTCCATTTTGGATAAAAACTGAATAATTAGCGCGCAACAAAAAGCATATAGGATTTAAGCACGCAAAACATGACATGTGCGATCATACCAGCATTATTGCACCGGATCCCATCAGAACTCCGCAGTTAAGCGTGCTTGGGCGTGAGTAGTACTAGGATGGGAGACCATCGGGGAAGTCCTCGTGTTGCACCTCTCTTTTTGTAAGTTTTCCACTCCGTTTTGGATAAAAACTGATTAATTAGCGCGCTGCAAAAAACATATAGGATTTGAGCACTCAAAACATGACAGGTTCGATGATACAGCACTAATGCAGCGGATCCTATAGGAACTCCGCTGTTAAGCGTGCTTGTTGCACCTCTCTTTTTGTAAGTTTTAAAGTCCGTTGTGGATAAAAACTTATTAATTAGCGCGCAATAGAAAGCATATAGGATTTGATCACGCAAAATATGACAGGTGCGATCATACCAACATTAATGCACCGGATCCCACCAGAACTTCGCAGTTAAGCGTGCTTGGGCGTGAGTAGTACTAGGATATGTGACCTCCGGGGAAGTCCTTGTGTTGCACCTCTCTTTTTGTAAGTTTTCCAGTCCGTTTTGGATAAAAACTTATTAATTAGCGCGCTACAGAAAGCATATAGGATTTGAGCATGCAAAATATGACAGGTGCGATCATACCAGCATTAATGCACCGGATCCCACCAGATCTCCGCAGTTAAGCGTGCTTGGGCGGGAGTAGTACCAGGATGGGAGACCTCCTGTGAAGTACTCGTGTTGCACCTCTCTTTTTGTATGTTTTCTTGTCCGTTTTCGATAAAAACTGATTAATTAGCGCGCTACCGAAAGCATATAGGATTTGAGCACGCAACACATGATAGTTGCGATCATACCAGCACTAATGCAGCGGATCCCATCAGAACTCCGCAATTAAGCGTGCTTGGGCGAGAGTAGTACTTGGATGGGTGATCTCTGGGGAAGTCCTCGTGTTGCACCTCTCTTTTTGTATGTTTTCCAGTCCGTTTTGGATAAAAACTTATTAATTAGCGCGCTACGGAAAGCATATAGGATTTGAGCACGCAAAACATGACAGGTGCGATCATACCAGCACTAATGCACCGGATCGCGCCAGAACTCAGCAGTTTAGCGTGCTTGGGCGAGAGTAGTACTAGGAAGGGTGATCTCTTGGGAAGTCCTCGTGTTGCACCTCTCTTTTTGTAAGTTTTCCAGTCCGTTTTGGATAAAAACTTATTAATTAGCGCGCTACGGAAAGCATATAGGATTTGAGCACGCAAAACATGACAGGTGCGATCATACCAGCACTAATGCACCGGATCGCGCCAGAACTCAGCAGTTTAGCGTGCTTGGGCGAGAGTAGTACTAGGAAGGGTGATCTCTTGGGAAGTCCTCGTGTTGCACCTCTCTTTTTGTAAGTTTTCCAGTCCGTTTTTGATAAAAACTGATTAATTAGCGCGCTACAGAAAGCATATAGGATTTGAGCACGCAAAACATGACAGGTGCGATTATACCTTGACTAATGCACTGGATCCCATCAGAACTCCGCAGTTAAGCGTGCTTGGGCGTGTGTAGTACTAGGATGGGTGATCTCCTAGGAAGTCCTTGTGTTGCACCTCTTTTTTTTGTAAGTTTTCCTGTCCGTTTTGGATGAAAACTTTTTAATTAGCGCGCTACAGAAAGCATATAGGATTTGAGCACGCAAAATATAATAGGTGCGATCATACCAACGCTAATGCACCGGATCCAATCAGAACTCCACAGTTAAGTGTGCTGCTGCGAGAGCAGTACTTGGATGGGTGCATATAGGATTTGAGCATGCAAAACAATACAGGTGCGATCATACCAGCACTAATGCACCGGATCCCATCAGAACTCAGCAGTTAAGCGTGCTTGGTAGTACTAAGATGGATGACCTCCTGGGAAGTCCTCGTGTTGCACCTCTCTTTTTGTATGTTTTCCAGTTCGTTTTGGATAAAAACTTCTTAATTAATGCACTACAGAAAGCATATAGGATTTCAGCACGCAAAACATGACAGTTGCGATCATACCAGAACTAATGCACCAGATCCCACCAGAACTCCGCAGTTAATCGTGCTTGTGCGAGAGTAGTACTAGGATGGGTGACCTCCTCGGAAGACCTCGTGTTGCACCTCTCATTTTGTAAGTTTTCCAGTCCGTTTTGGATAAAAACTGATTAATTAGCGCGCTAGAGAAAGCATATTGGATTTGAGCACGCAAAACATGACATGTGCCATCATACCAGCACTTATGCACCGGATCCCATTAGAAGTTCGCACTTAAGCGTGCTTTTGCGAGAGTAGTACTTGGATGGTTGACCTCCTGCGAAGTCTTTGTGTTGCACCTCTCTTTTTGTAAGTTTTACAGTCTGTTTTGGATAAAAACTGATTAATTTGCGAACTACAGAAAGCATATAGGATTTGAGCACGCAAAACATGACAGGTGCGATCATACCAGCACTAATGCAACGGATCCATCAGAACTCCACAGTTAAGCGTGCTTGTTGCACCTCTTTTTTTGTAAGTTTTATAGTCCGTTTTGGATAAAAACTAATTAATTAGCGCGCTACAGAAAGCATATAGGATTTTAGCACGCAAAATATAATAGTTGCGATCATACCAGCACTAATGCACCGGATCCCATCAGAACTCCGCAGTTAAGTGTGCTTGTGCGAGAGCAGTACTTGCATGGGTGACCACCTGGGAAGTCCTTGTGTTGCACCTCTCTTTTTGTAAGTTTTCCAGTCTGTTTTGGATAAAAACAGATTAATTAGCGCGCTACAGAAAGCATATAGGATTTGAGCATACAAAACATGACAGGTGCGATCATACCAGCACTAATGCAACGGATCCTATTAGAACTCCATAGTTAAGCGTACTTGTTGCACCTCTCTTTTTGTAAGTTTTACAATCCGTTTTGGATAAAAACTGATTAATTAGCGCGCTACAGAAAGCATATAGGATTTGAGCACGCAAAACATGACAGTTGCGATCATACCGTCACTAATGCACCGGATTCCATCAGAACTCCGTAGTTAAGCGTGCTTGGGCGAGAGTAGTACTAGGTTGGGTGACCTCTTGGGAAGTCCTCGTGTTGAACCTCTCTTTTTGTAAGTTTTCCAGTCCGTTTTTGATAAAAACTGATTAATTAGCGCGCTACATAAAGCATTTAAGATTTGAGTACCCAAAACATGACAGGTGCGATCATACCAGCACAAATGCAACGGATCCTATCAGAACTCCGCAGTTAAGCGTGCTTGTTTCACCTCTCTTTTTGTAAGTTTTACAGTCCGTTTTGTATAAAAACTGAATAATTAGCGCGCAACAGAAAGCATATAGGATTTGAGCACGCAAAACATGACAGGTGCGATCATACCAGCACTAATGCACCGGATCCCACCAGAACTCAGTAGTTAAGCGTGCTTGGGCGAGAGTAGTACTAGGACGGGTGATCTCTTGGGAACTCCTCGTGTTGCACCTCCCTTTTTGTAAGTTTTCCAGTCCGTTTTTGATAAAAACTGAATAATTAGCGCGCTACAGAAAGCATATAGGATTTGAGCACGCAAAACATGACAGGTGCGATCATACCAGGACTAATGCACTGGATCCCATCAGAACTCCGCAGTTTAGCGTGCTTGGGCGTGAGTAGTACTAGGATGGGTGATCTCCTAGGAAGTCCTCGTGTTGCACCTCTCTTTTTGCAAGTTTTCCTGTCTGTTTTGGATGAAAACTTTCTAATTAGCGCGCTACAGAAAGCATATAGGATTTGAGCACGCAAAATATAATTGGTGCGATCATACCAGCACTAATGCACCGGATCCAATCAGAACTCCACAGTTAAGTGTGCTGCTGCGAGAGCAGTACTTGGATGGGTGTCTTCCTGGGAAGTCTTTGTGTTGCAGCTCTCTTTTTGTAAGTTTTCCGCTCCGTTTTGGTTAAAAACTGATTAAATAGCGTGCTACAGAAAGCCTAGAAGATTTGAGCATGCAAAACATTACAGGTGCGATCATACCAGCACTAATGCACCGGATCCCATCAGAACTCCGCAGTTAATCGTGCTTGTGCGAGAGTAGTACTAGGATGGGTGACCTCCTCGGAATTCCTCGTGTTGCACCTCTCATTTTGTAAGTTTTCCAGTCTGTTTTGGATAAAAACTGATTAATTAGCGCGCTACAGAAAGGATATAGGATTTGAGGACGCAAAACATGACAGGTGCGATCATACCAGCACTAATGCAACGGATCCAATCAGAACTCCACAGTTAAGTGTGCTGCTGCGAGAGCAGTACTTGAATGGGTGTCTTCCTGGGAAGTCTTTGTGTTGCACCCCTCTTTTTGTAAGTTTTCCGCTCCGTTTTGGATAAAAACTGATTAAATAGCGTGGTACAGAAAGCATAAGGATTTGAGCATGCAAAACATTACAGGTGCGATTATACCAGCACTAATGCACCGGATCCCATCAGAACTCAGCAGTTAAGCGTGCTTGGTAGTACTAGGATGGATGACCTCCTGGGAAGTCCTCGTGTTGCACCTCTCTTTTTGTATGTTTTCCAGTCCGTTTTGGATAAAAACTTATTAATTAACGAACTACAGAAAGCAAATAGGATTTCAGCACGCAAAACATGACAGGTGCGATCATACCAGAACTAATGCATCGGATCCCACCAAAACACCGCAGTTAATCGTGCTTGTGCGAGAGTAGTACTAGGATGGGTGACCTCCTCGGAAGTCCTCGTGTTGCACCGCTCATTTTGTAAGTTTTCCAGTCCGTTTTGGATAAAAACTGATTAATTAGCGCGCTACAGAAAGCATATAGGATTTGAGGACGCAAAACATGACAGGTGCGATCATACCATCACTAATGCACTGGATCCCATCAGAACTCCACAGTTAAGCGTGCCTGGGCGTGAGTAGTACTAGGATGGGTGATCTACTGGGAAGTCCTCGTGTAACAACTCTCTTTTTGTAAGTTTTCGAGTCCGTTTTGGATAAAAATTGATTAATTAGCGCGCCAGAGAAAGCATATTGGATTTGAGCACGCAAAACATGACAGGTGCCATCATACCAGCACTTATGCACCGGATCCCATTAGAAGTTCGCACTTAAGCATGCTTGTGCGAGAGCAGTACTAGGATGGGTGACCTCCTGGGAAGTCTTTGTGTTGCACCTCTCTTTTTGTAAGTTTTACAGTCCGTTTTGCATAAAAACTGATTAATTAGCGAACTACAGAAAGCATATAGGATTTGAGCACGCAAAACATGACAGGTGCGATCATACCAGCACTAATGCAACGATTCCTATCAGAACTCCGCAGTTAAGCGTGCTTGTTCCATCTCTCTTTTTGTAAGTTTTATAGTCCGTTTTGGATAAAAACTAATTAATTAGCGCGCTACAGAAAGCATATAGGATTTGAGCACGCAAAATATAATAGTTGCGATCATACCAGTACTAATGCACCGGATTCCATCAGAACTCCGCAGTTAAGTGTGCATGTGCGAGAGCAGTACTTGGATTGGTGACCACCTGGGAAGTCCTTGTGTTGCACCTCTCTTTTTGTAAGTTTTCCAGTCCGTTTTGGATAAAAACAGATTAATTAGCGCGCTACAGAAAGCATATAGGATTTGAGCACACAAAACATGACAGGTGCGATCATACCAGCACTAATGCAACGGATCCTATCAGAACTCCATAGTTAAGCGTACTTGTTGCACCTCTCTCTTTGTAAGTTTTACAGTCCGTTTTGGATAAAAACTGATTAATTAGCGCGCTACAGAAAGCATACAGGATTTGAGCACGCAAAACATGACAGTTGCGATCATACCGTCACTAATGCACCGGATTCCATCAGAACTCCGTAGTTAAGCGTGCTTGGGCGAGAGTCGTACTAGGTTGGGTGACCTCTTGGGAAGTCCTCGTGTTGAACCTCTCTTTTTGTAAGTTTTCCAGTCCGTTTTGGATAAAAACTGATTAATTAGCGCGCTACAGAAAGCATATAAGATTTGAGCACACAAAACATGACAGGTGCGATCATACCAGCACTAATGCAACGGATCCTATCAGAACTCCGCAGTTAAGCGTGCTTGTTTCACCTCTCTTTTTGTAAGTTTTACAGTCCGTTTTGGATAAAAACTGAATAATTAGCGCGCAACGAAAAGCATATAGGATTTGAGCACGCAAAACATGATAGGTGTGATCATACCAACATTATTGCACCGGATCCAATTAGAACTCCGCAGTTAAGTGTGCTTGGGCGAGAGTAGTACTAGGATGGGTGACCACCTGGGACGTCCTTGCACCTCTCTTTTTGTATGTTTTCCTGTTCGTTTTGGATAAAAATTGATTAATTAGCGCGCTACAGAAAGCATATAGGATTTGAACACGCAACAAATGACAGGTGCGATCATACCAGCACTAATGCAACGGATCCTATCAGAACTCCGCAGTTAAGCGTGCTTGTTTCACCTCTATTCTTGTAAGTTTTACAGTCCGTTTTAGATAAAAACTGAATAATTAGCGCGCAACAGAAAGCATATAGGATTTGAGCACGCAAAACATGGCAGGTGCGATCATACCAGCATTATTGCACCGGATCCCATCAAAACTCCGCATATAAGTGTGCTTGGGCGAGAGTAGTACTAGGATGGGTGACCTCCTGGGAAGTCCTTGCACCTCTCTTTTTGTATGTTTTCCTGTTCGTTTTGGATAAAAACTGATTAATTAGCACGCTACAGAAAGCATATAGGATTTGAGCACGCAACACATGACAGGTGTGATCATACCAGCACTAATGCAGCGGATCCCACCAGAACTCCGCAGTTAAGCGTGCTTGGGCGAGAGTAGTACTAGGATTGGTGACCATCGGGGAAGTCCTCGTGTTGCACCTCTCTTCACTCAAAACATGACAGGTGCGATGATATAGCACTAATGCAGCGGATCCTATAGGAACTCCGCAGTTAAGCGTGCTTGTTGCACATCTCTTTTTGTAAGTTTTACAGTCCGTTGTGGATAAAAACTTATTAATTAGCGCGCTACAGAAAGCATATAGGATTTGAGCACGCAAAACATGACAGGTGCGATCATACCAGGACTAATGCACTGGATCCCATCAGAACCCCGCAAATAAGCGTGCTTGGGCGTGAGTAGTACTAGGATAGGTGATCTCCTAGGAAGTCCTCGTGTTGCACCACTCTTTTTGTAAGTTTTCCAGTCCGTTTTGGATAAAAACTTATTAATTAGCGTGCTACAGAAAGCATACAGGATTTGAGCACGCAAAACATGACAGGTGCGATCATTCCAGCACTAATGCACCGGATCTTATCAGAACTCTGTAGTTAAGCGTGCTTGGGCGAGAGTAGTACTAGGATGGGTGACCTCTTGAGAAGTCCTTGTGTTGCACCTCTCTTTTTGTAAGTTTTGCAGTCCGTTTTAGATAAAAACTTATTAATTAGCGCGCTACAGAAAGCATATAGGATTTGACCATGCAAAACATGACAGGTGCGATCATACCAGCACTAATGCAACGGATCCATCAGAACTCCGCAGTTAAGCGTGCTTGTTGCACCTCTCTTTTTGTAAGTTTTATAGTCCATTTTGGATAAAAACTAATTAATTAGCGCGCTACAGAAAGCATATAGGATTTGAGCACGCAAAATATAATAGTTGCGATCATACCAGCACTAATGCACCGGATCCCATCAGAACTCCGCAGTTAAGTGTGCTTGTGCGAGAGCAGTACTTGCATGGGTGACAACCTGGGAAGTCCTTGTGTTGCACCTCTCTTTTTGTAAGTTTTCCAGTCCGTTTTGGATAAAAACAGATTAATTAGCGCGCTATAGAAAGCATATAGGATTTGAGCATACAAAACATGACAGGTGCGATCATACCAGCACTAATGCAACGGATCCTATTAGAACTCCATAGTTAAGCGTACTTGTTGCACCTCTCTTTTTGTAAGTTTTACAGTCCGTTTTGGATAAAAACTGATTAATTAGCGCGCTACAGAAAGCATATAGGATTTGAGCACGCAAAACATGACAGTTGCGATCATACCGTCACTAATGCACCGGATTCCATCAAAACTCCGTAGTTAAGCGTGCTTGGGCGAGAGTAGTACTAGGTTAGGTGACCTCTTGGGAAGTCCTCGTGTTGAACCTCTCTTTTTGAAAGTTTTCCAGTCCGTTTTTGATAAAAACTGATTAATTAGCGCGCTACAGAAAGCATTTAAGATTTGAGCACCCAAAACATGACAGGTGCGATCATACCAGCACAAATGCAACGGATCCTATCAGAACTCCGCAGTTAAGCGTGCTTGTTTCACCTCTCTTTTTGTAAGTTTTACAGTCCGTTTTGTATAAAAACTGAATAATTAGCGCGCAACAGAAAGCATATAGGATTTGAGCACGCAAAACATGACAGGTGCGATCATACCAGCACTAATGCACCGGATCCCACCAGAACTCAGCAGTTAAGCGTGCTTGGGCGAGAGTAGTACTAGGACAGGTGATCTCTTGGGAACTCCTCGTGTTGCACCTCCCTTTTTGTAAGTTTTCCAGTCCGTTTTTGATAAAAACTGATTAATTAGCGCGCTACAGAAAGCATATAGGATTTGAGCACGCAAAACATGACAGGTGCGATCATACCAGGACTAATGCACTGGATCCCATCAGAACTCCGCAGTTTAGCGTGCTTGGGCGTGAGTAGTACTAGGATGGGTGATCTCCTAGGAAGTCCTCGTGTTCCACCTCTCTTTTTGTAAGTTTTCCTGTCTGTTTTGGATGAAAACTTTTTAATTAGCGCGCTACAGAAAGCATATAGGATTTGAGCACGCAAAATATAATTGGTGCGATCATACCAGCACTAATGCACCGGATCCAATCAGAACTCCACAGTTAAGTGTGCTGCTGCGAGAGCAGTACTTGGATGGGTGTCTTCCTGGGAAGTCTTTGTGTTGCAGCTCTCTTTTTGTAAGTTTTCCGCTCCGTTTTGGATAAAAACTGATTAAATAGCGTGGTACAGAAAGCATATAGGATTTGAGCATGCAAAACATTACAGGTGCGATTATACCAGCACTAATGCACCGGATCCCATCAGAACTCAGCAGTTAAGCGTGCTTGGTAGTACTAGGATGGATGACCTCCTGGGAAGTCCTCGTGTTGCACCTCTCTTTTTGTAAGTTTTCCAGTCCGTTTTGGATAAAAACTTATTAATTAACGCACTACAGAAAACAAATAGGATTTCAGCACGCAAAACATGACAGGTGCGATCATACCAGAACTAATGCATCGGATCCCACTAGAACTCCGCAGTTAATCGTGCTTGTGCGAGAGTAGTACTAGTATGGGTGACCTCCTGGGAAGTCCTTGTGTTGCACTTCTCTATTTGTATGTTTTCCAGTCCGTTTTGGATAAAAACTTATTAATTAACGCACTACAGAAAGCAAATAGGATTTCAGCACGCAAAACATGACAGGTGCGATCATACCAGAACTAATGCACCGGATCCCACCAGAACTCCGCAGTTAATCGTGCTTGTGCGAGAGTAGTACTAGGATGGGTGACCTCCTCGGAAGTCCTCGTGTTGCACCGCTCATTTTGTAAGTTTTCCAGTCCGTTTTGGATAAAAACTGATTAATTAGCGCGCTACAGAAAACATATAGGATTTGAGGACGCAAAACATGACATGTGCGATCATACCATCACTAATGCACTGGATCCCATCAGAACTCCACAGTTAAGCGTGCCTGGGCGTGAGTAGTACTAGGATGGGTGATCTACTGGGAAGTCCTCGTGTTGCAACTCTCTTTTTGTAAGTTTTCCAGTCCATTTTGGATAAAAATTGATTAATTAGCACGCTAGAGAAAGCATATTGGATTTGAGCACGCAAAACATGACAGGTGCCATCATACCAGCAGTTATGCACCGGATCCCATATGAAGTTCGCACTTAAGCATGCTTGTGCGAGAGCAGTACTAGGATGGGTGACCTCCTGGGAAGTCTTTGTGTTGCACTTCTCTTTTTGTAAGTTTTACAGTCCGTTTTGCATAAAAACTGATTAATTAGCGAACTACAGAAAGCATATAGGATTTGAGCACGCAAAACATGACAGGTGCGATCATACCAGCACTAATGCAACGGATCCTATCAGAACTCCGCAGTTAAGCGTGCTTGTTCCACCTCTCTTTTTGTAAGTTTTATAGTCCGTTTTGGATAAAAACTAATTAATTAGCGCGCTACAGAAAGCATATAGGATTTGAGCACGCAAAATATAATAGTTGCGATCATACCAGCACTAATGCACCGGATTCCATCAGAACTCCGCAGTTAAGTGTGCATGTGCGAGCCGTTTTGGATAAAAACTGATTAATTAGCGCGCTACAGAAAGCATACAGGATTTGAGCACGCAAAACATGACAGTTGCGATCATACCGTCACTAATGCATCGGATTCCATCAGAACTCCGTAGTTAAGCGTGCTTGGGCGAGAGTCGTACTAGGTTGGGTGACCCCTTGGGAAGTCCTCGTGTTGAACCTCTCTTTTTGTAAGTTTTCCAGTCCGTTTTGGATAAAAACTGATTAATTAGCGCGCTACAGAAAGCATATAAGATTTGAGCACACAAAACATGACAGGTGCGATCATACCAGCACTAATGCAACGGATCCTATCAGAACTCCGCAGTTAAGCGTGCTTGTTTCACCTCTCTTTTTGTAAGTTTTACAGTCCGTTTTGGATAAAAACTGAATAATTAGCGCGCAACAAAAAGCATATAGGATTTGAGCACGCAAAACAGATAGGTGTGATCATACCGACATTATTGCACCGGATCCCATTAGAACTCCGCAGTTAAGTGTGCTTGGGCGAGAGTAGTACTAGGATGGGTGACCTCCTGGGAAGTCCTTGCACCTCTCTTTTTGTATGTTTTCCTGTTCGTTTTGGATAAAAACTGATTAATTAGCGCGCTACAGAAAGCATATACGATTTGAACACGCAACACATGACAGGTGCGATCATACCAGCACTAATGCAACGGATCCTATCAGAACTCCGCAGTTAAGGTGCTTGTTTCACCTCTCTTTTTGTAAGTTTTACAGTCCGTTTTAGATAAAAACTGAATAATTAGCGCGCAACAGAAAGCATATAGGATTTGAGCACGCAAAACATGGCAGGTGCGATCATACCAGCATTATTGCACCGGATCCCATCAAAACTCCGCATATAAGTGTGCTTGGGCGAGAGTAGTACTAGGATGGGTGACCTCCTGGGAAGTCCTTGCACCTCTCTTTTTGTATGTTTTCCTGTTCGTTTTGGATAAAAACTGATTAATTAGCGCGCTACAGAAAGCATATAGGATTTGAGCACGCAACACATGACAGGTGTGATCATACCAGCACTAATGCAGCGGATCCCACCAGAACTCCGCAGTTAAGCGTGCTTGGGCGAGAGTAGTACTAGGATTGGTGACCATCGGGGAAGTCCTCGTGTTGCACCTCTCTTCACTCAAAACATGACAGGTGCGATGATATAGCACTAATGCAGCGGATCCTATAGGAACTCCGCAGTTAAGCGTGCTTGTTGCACATCTCTTTTTGTAAGTTTTACAGTCCGTTGTGGATAAAAACTTATTAATTAGCGCGCTACAGAAAGCATATAGGATTTGAGCACGCAAAACATGACAGGTGCGATCATACCAGGACTAATCCACTGGATCCCATCAGAACTCCGCAAATAAGCGTGCTTGGGCGTGAGTAGTACTAGGATAGGTGATCTCCTAGGAAGTCCTCGTGTTGCACCTCTCTTTTTGTAAGTTTTCCAGTCCGTTTTGGATAAAAACTTATTAATTAGCGTGCTACAGAAAGCATACAGGATTTGAGCACGCAAAACATGACAGGTGCGATCATTCCAGCACTAATGCACCGGATCCCATCAGAACTCTGTAGTTAAGCGTGCTTGGGCGAGAGTAGTACTAGGATGGGTGACCTCTTGAGAAGTCCTTGTGTTGCACCTCTCTTTTTGTAAGTTTTACAGTCCGTTGTGGATAAAAACTTATTAATTAGCGCGCTACAGAAAGCATATAGGATTTGAGCACGCAAAACATGACAGGTGCGATCATACCAGGACTAATCCACTGGATCCCATCAGAACTCCGCAAATAAGCGTGCTTGGGCGTGAGTAGTACTAGGATAGGTGATCTCCTAGGAAGTCCTCGTGTTGCACCTCTCTTTTTGTAAGTTTTCCAGTCCGTTTTGGATAAAAACTTATTAATTAGCGTGCTACAGAAAGCATACAGGATTTGAGCACGCAAAACATGACAGGTGCGATCATTCCAGCACTAATGCACCGGATCCCATCAGAACTCTGTAGTTAAGCGTGCTTGGGCGAGAGTAGTACTAGGATGGGTGACCTCTTGAGAAGTCCTTGTGTTGCACCTCTCTTTTTGTAAGTTTTGCAGTCCGTTTTAGATAAAAACTTATTAATTAGCGCGATACAGAAAGCATACAGGATTTGAGCATGCAAAACATGACAGGTGCGATCATACCAGCACTAATGCACCGGATAGTACTAGGATGGGTGACCTCCTGGAAAGTCCTCTTGTTGCACCTCTCTTTTTGTAAGTTTTCCAATCCGTTTTCGATAAAAACTTATTAATTAGCGCGCTAAAGAAAGCATAATGGATTTGAGCACGCAAAACATGACAGGTGGGATCATACCAGAACTAATGCACCGGATCCCATCAGAACTCCGCAGTTAAGCGTTGTTCGGCGAGAGTTGTACTAGGATGGGTGTCCTCCTGGAACGTCCTCGTGTTGCACCACTCTTTTTGTAAGTTTTCTAGTCCGTTTTCGATAAAAACTTGTTAATCAGCGCGCTAAAGAAAGCATAATGGATTTGAGCACGCAAAACATGACAGGTGCGATCATACCAGAACTAATGCACCGGATCCCATCAGAACTCCGCATTTAAGCGTTGTTCGGCGAGAGTTGTACTAGGATGGGTGAAAGCATACAGGATTTGAGCACGCAAAACATGACAAGTGCGATCATACCAACACTAATGCACCAGATCCCATCAGAACTCCGTAGTTAAGCGTTGTTCGGCGAGCAAATGGGTGACCTCCTGAAAAGTCCTCGTGTTTCACCTCTCTTTTTGTAAGTTTTCCAGTCCGTTCTGGATAAAAAGTGATTAATTAGCGCGCTATAGAAAGCATATAGGTTTTGACCACGCAAAACATGACAGGTGCGATCATACCAGCACTAATACACTCCGCAGTTAAGCGTGCTTGGGCAAGAGTAGTACTAGGATGGGTGACCTCCTGGGAAGTCCTCGTGTTGCACCTCTCTTTTTGTAAGTTTTCCAGTCCGTTTTGCATAAAAACTAATTACATAGCGCGCTACAGAAAGTATATAGGATTTGAGCATGCAAGACATGACAGGTGCAATCATCACAAATGCACTGGATCCCATCAAAACTCCGTAGTTAAGCGTGGTAGGGCGAGAGTATTACTAGGATGGGTGACCTCCTCGGAAGTCCTCCTATTGTACCTCTCTTTTTTTAAGTTTTGCGGTCCGTTTGGGATAAAATCTTATTCATTAGCGCACTACAGAAAGCATACAGGATTTGAGCACGCAAAACATGACAGGTGCGATCATACTAGCACTCATGCACCGTATCCCATCAGCACTCCGCAGTTAAGCGTGCTTGGGCGAGGGTAGTACTAGGATCTGTGACCTCCTGGGAAGTCCTCGTGTTGCTCCCTCTTTTTGTAAGTTTTCCAATCCGTTTTGGATAAAAAGTGATTAATTAGCGCGCTACAGAAGGCATATAGGTTTTGAGCACGCGAGAGTAGTACTAGGATGGGTGACCTCTTGGAATGTCCTCGTGTTGCACCTCTCTTTTTGTAAGTTTTCCAGTACGTTTTGGATAAAAACTTTTTAATTAGCCCGCTAAAGAAAGCATAATGGATTTGAGCACGCAAAACATAACAGGTGTGATAATACACTGGATCCCATCAGAATTCCGCAGTTAAGCGTGCTTGGGTGAAAATAGTACCAGGATGGGTGACCTTCTGGGAAGTCCAAGTGTGCACTAATGCATCGGATCCCATCAGAACTCCGGTGACCTCCTGGGAAGTCCCCGTGTGCACTAATGCATCGGATCCCATCAGAACTCCCCACTTAAGCGTGCTTGGGCAAGAGTAGTACTAGGATGGGTGACCTCCTGGGAAGTCCTCGTGTGCACTAATGCATCGGAACCCATCTGAACTCCGCAGTTAAGCGTGCTTGGGAAAGAGTAGTAATAGGATGGGTGACCTCCTGGAAAATCCTCGTGTTGCACCTCTCTTTTTGTAACTTTTCCAGTCCGTTTTGGATAAAAATTGATTAATTAGCGCACATCAGAAGGCATAGAGGTTTTGAGCACGCAAAACATGACAGGTGCGATCATACCAGCACTAATGCACCGGCTCCCATCAGAACTTCGTAGTTAAGTGTGGTTGGGCGAGAGTAGTACTAGGATGGGTGACCTCCGGGGAAGTCCTCGTGTTGCACCTCTCTTTTTGTAAGTTTTCCAGTCCGTATTGGATAAAAACTAATTAATTAGTGTGCTACATACCAGCACTAATGCACCGGATCCCATCAGAACTCCGTAATTAAGCGTGCTTGGGCGAGAGTAGTACTCGTATGGGTGACCTCCTGGGAAGTCCTCGTGTTGCACCTCTCTTTTTGTAAGTTTTCCAGCCTGTTTTGGATAAAAAGTTATTAATTCGCGGGCTACAGAAGGCATAGAGGTTTTGAGCACGCAAAACATGACATGTGCGATCATACCAGCACTAATGCATTGCATCCCATCAGAACTCCGCAGTTAAGCGTGATTCGGCGAGAGTAGTACTAGGATTGGTGACCTCCTAGAAAATCCTCATGTTGCACCTCTCTTTTTGTAAGTTTTCCAGTCCGTATTGGATAAAAATTGATTAATTAGCGCACATCAGAAGGCATGGAGGTTTTGAGCACGCAAAACATGACAGGTGCGATCATACCAGCACTAATGCACCGGATCCCATCAGAACTTCGTAGTTAAGTGTGGTTGGGCGAGAGTAGTACTAGGATGGGTGACCTCCTGGGAAGTCCTCGTGTTGCACCTCTCTTTTTGTAAGTTTTCCAGTCCGTATTGGATAAAAACTAATTAATTAGTGTGCTACAGAAAGCATACAGGATTTGAGCACGCAAAACATAATAGGTGCGATCATACCAGCATTAATGCACCGGATCCCATCAGAACTCCGTAATTAAGCGTGCTTGGGCGAGAGTAGTACTCGTATGGGTGACCTCCTGGGAAGTCCTCGTGTTGCACCTCTCTTTTTGTAAGTTTTCCAGCCTGTTTTGGATAAAAAGTTATTAATTCGCGCGCTACAGAAGGCATAGAGGTTTTGAGCACGCAAAACATGACATGTGCGATCATACCAGCACTAATGCATTGCATCCCATCAGAACTCCGCAGTTAAGCGTGATTCGGCGAGAGTAGTACTAGGACTGGTGACCTCCTAGAAAATCCTCATGTTGCACCTCTCTTTTTGTAAGTTTTCCAGTCCGTATTGGATAAAAACTGATTAATTAGTGTGCTACAGAAAGCATACAGGATTTGAGCACACAAAACGTGACAGGTGCAATCATAGCAGCACTAATGCACCGGATCCCATCAGAATTACGAAGTTAAGCGTGCTTGGGCGATAGTAGTACTAGGATGGGTGACTTCCTGGGAAGTCCTCATTTTTCACCTCTCTTTTTGTAACTTTTCCAGTCCGTTTTGGATAAAAACTGATTAAATAGCGCCCTACAGAAAGCATACAGGATTTGAGCACGCAAATCATGACAGGTGTGATCATAGCAGCACTAATGCACCGGATTCCATCAGAACTCCGTAGTTAAGCGTGGTTGGGCGAGAGTAGTACTAGGATGGGTGACCTCTTGGGATGTCCCCGTGTTGCACCTCTCTTTTTGTATGTTTTCCAGTCCGTTTTGGATAAAAACTTATTAATTAGCGTGCTACAGAAAGCATACAGGATTTGAGCACGCAAATCATGATAGGTGCGATCATACCAGCACTAATGCACCGGATCCGATCAGAACTCCGTAGTTAAGCGCGGTTGGGCGAGAGTAGAACTAGGATGGGTGACCTCTTGGGAAGTCCTCGTGTTGCACCTCTCTTTTTGTAAGTTTTCCAGTCCGTATTGGAGCACCTTTCTTTTTGTAACTTTTCCAGTTCGTTTTGGATAAAAACTGATTAACTAGCGCGCTACAGAAAGCATATAGGATTTGAGCACGCAAAACATAACAGGTGCGATCATACCAGCACTAATGCACCGGATCCCATCAAAACTCCGTAGTTAAGCGTGGTAGGGCGAGAGTAGTACCAGGATGGGTGACCTCCTGGGAAGTCCTCGTGTTGCACCCATCTTTTTGTAAGTTTTCGAGTCCGTTTTGGATAAAAAGTGATTAATTAGCGCGCTACAGAAGGCATAGAGGTTTTGAGCACGCAAAACATGACATGTGCGATCATACCATCACTAATGCATCGGATCCCATCAGAACTCCGCAGTTAAGCGTGGTTCGGCGAGAGTAGTACTAGGATTGGTGACCTCCTAGAAAGCCCTTGTGTTGCACCTCTCTTTTTGTATGTTTTCCAGTCCGTATTGGATAAAAACTAATCAATTAGTGTGCTACATAAAGCATACAGGATTTGAGCACGCAAAATATGACAGGTGCGATCATACTAGCACTAATGCACCGGATCCCATCAGAACTTCGTAGTTAAGTGTGCCTGGGCGAGAGTAGTACTCGGATGGGTGACCTCCTAGGAAGTCCTCGTGTTGCACCTCTCTTTTTGTAAGTTTTCCAGACCGTTTTGGATTAAAAGTGATTAATTAGCGCGCTATAGAAAGCATATAAGTTTTGAGCACGCAAAACATGACAGGTGCGATCATACCAGAACTAATGGACTCCGCAGTTAAGCGTGCTTGGGCAAGTGTAATACTAGGATGGGTGACCTCCTGGGAACTCCTCGTGTTGCACCTTTCTTTTTGTAACTTTTCCAGTTCGTTTTGGATAAAAATTGATTAACTAGCGCGCTACAGAAAGCATATAGGATTTGAGCACGCAAAACATGACAGGTGCGATCATACCAGCACTAATGCATTGCATCCCATCAGAACTCCGCAGTTAAGCGTGATTCGGCGAGAGTAGTACTAGGATTGGTGACCTCCTAGAAAATCCTCATGTTGCACCTCTCTTTTTGTAAGTTTTCCAGTCCGTATTGCATAAAATTTGATTAATTAGTGTGCTACAGAAAGAATACAGGATTTGAGCACAGAAAACATGACAGGTGCGATCTTACTAGCAGTAATGCACCGGATCTCATCAGAACTCTGTAGTTAAGCGTGCTTGGGCGAGAGTAGTATTAGGATGGGTGACCTCCTGTGAAGTTATTGTGTTGCACGTCTCTTTTTGTAAGTTTGCTAGTCCGTTTTGGATAAAAAGTGATTAATTATCGCACTACAGAAGGAATAGAGGTTGTATCGGATCCCATCAGAACTCCGCAGTTAAGCGTGCTTCGGCGAGAGTAGTACTAGGATTGGTGACCTCCTAGAAAGTCATCGTGTTGCACCTCTCTTTTTGTAAGTTATCCAGCCCGGTTTGGATAAAAAGTGATTAATTAGCGAACATCAGAAGGCATAGAGGATTTGAGCACGCAAAACATGACAGGTGTGATCATACCAGCACTAATGCACTCCGCAGTTAAGCGTGCTTCGGCAAGAGTAGAACTAGGATGGGTGACCTCCTGGGAAGTCCTCGTGTTGCACCTCTCTTTTTGTCAGTTTTCCAGTCCGTATTGGATAAAAACTGATTAATTAGTGTGCTACAGAAAGCATAAAGGATTTGAGCACGCAAAATGTGACAGGTGCGATCATACCAGCACTAATGCAACGGATCCCATCAGAACTCCGAAGTTATGCGTGCTTCGGTGAGAGTAGTACTAGGATGGGTGACCTCCTCGGAAGTCCTCGTGTTGCACTTCTCTTTTTGTAACTTTTCGAGTTCGTTTTGGATAAAAACTGATTAAATAGCGCGCTACAGAAAGCATATAGGATTTGAGCACGCAAAACATGTCAGGTGTGATCATACCAGCACTAATGCACCGGATCCCATCAAAACTCCGTAGTTAAGCGTGGTAGGGCGAGAGTAGTACCAGGATGGGTGACCTGCCGGGAAGTCCTCGTGTTGCACCTCTCTTTTTGTAAGTTTTCCAGCCCGTTTTAGATAAAAAGTGATTAATTAGCGCGCTACAGAAGGCATAGAGGTTTTGAGCACGGAAAATATGACATGTGCGAACAACCAGCACTAATGCATCGGCTCCCATCAGAACTCCGCAGTTAAGCGTGATTCGGCGAGAGTAGTACTAGGATTGGTGACCTCCTAGAAAGTCCTCGTGTTGCACCTCTCTTTTTGTAAGTTTTCCAGTCCGTATTGGATAAAAATTGATTAATTAGTGTGCTACAGAAAGCATACAGGATTTGAGCACACAAAACGTGACAGGTGCGATCATACCAGTACTAATGCACCGGATCCCATCGGAACTCCGAAGATAAGCGTACTTCGGCAAGAGTAGTACTAGGATGGGTGACCTCCTGGGAAGTCCTCGTGTTGCACCTCTCTTTTTGTAACTTTTCCAGTCCGTTTTGGATAAAAACTGATTAAATAGCGTGCTACAGAAAGAGCACTGATGCACCGGATTCCATCAAAACTCCGTAGTTAAGCAGGGTAGGGTGATAGTAGTACTAGGATGGGTGACCTTCTTGGAAGTCCTTGTGTTGCACCTCTATTTTTTTATGTTTTCCAGTCCGTTTTGGATAAAAACTTATTAATTAGCGTGCTACAGAAAGCATACAGGATTTGAGCACGCAAATCATGACAGGTGCGATCATACCAGCACTAATGCACCGGATTCCATCAGAACTCCGTAGTTAAGCGTGATTGGGCGAGAATAGTACTAGGATGGGTGACCTCGTGGGAAGTCCTCGTGTGGCACCTCTCTTTTTGTATGTTTTCCAGTCCGTTCTGGATAATAAGTGATTAATTAGCGCGCTACAGAAGGCATAGAGGTTTTGAGCACGCAAACATGACATGTGCGATCTTACCAGCAGTAATGCACCGGATCCCATCAGAACTCCGTAGTTAAGCGTGCTTGGGCGAGAGTAGTACTAGGATGGATGACCTCCTGGGAAGTCCATGTTTTGCACCTCTGTTGTTGTAAGTTTTCAACTCCTTTTTGGATAAAAAGTGATTAATTAGCGCGCTACAGAAGGCAAAGAGGTTTTGAGCACGCAAAACATGACATGTGCGATCATACTAGAACTAATGCATCGGATCCCATCAGAACTCCGCAGTGAAGCGTGCTTCGGTGAGAGTAGTACTAGGATGGGTGACCTCCTGGGAAGTCCTCGTGTTGCACCTCTCTTTTTGTACGTTTTCCAGTCCGTATTGGATAGAAACTAATTAATTAGTGTGCTACAGAAAGCATACAGGGTTTGAGCACGCAAAACATAATAGGTGCGATCATACCAGCATTAATGCACCGGATCCCATCAGAACTCCGTAATTAAGCGTGCTTGGGCGAGAGTAGTACTCGTATGGGTGACCTCCTGGGAAGTCCTCGTGTTGCACCTCTCTTTTTGTAAGTTTTCCAGCCTGTTTTGGATAAAATGTTATTAATTCGCGCGCTACAGAAGGCATAGAGGTTTTGAGCACGCAAAACATGACATGTGCGATCATACCAGCACTAATGCATTGCATCCCATTAGAACTCCGCAGTTAAGCGTGATTCGGCGAGAGTAGTACTAGGATTGGTGACCTCCTAGAAAATCCTCATGTTGCACCTCTCTTTTTGTAAGTTTTCCAGTCCGTATTGGATAAAAACTGATTAATTAGTGTGCTACAGAAAGCATACAGGATTTGAGCACACAAAACGTGACAGGTGTGATCATAGCATCACTAATGCACCGGATCCCTTCAGAACTACGAAGTTAAGCGTGCTTGGGCGATAGTAGTACTAGGATGGGTGACTTCCTGGGAAGTCCTCATTTTTCACCTCTCTTTTTGTAACTTTTCCAGTCCGTTTTGGATAAAAACTGATTAAATAGCGCCCTACAGAAAGCATACAGGATTTGAGCACGCAAATCATGACAGGTGTGATCATAGCAGCACTAATGCACCGGATTCCATCAGAACTCCGTAGTTAAGCGTGATTGGGCGAGAGTAGTACTAGGATGGGTGACCTCTTGGGATGTCCCCGTGTTGCACCTCTATTTTTGTATGTTTTCCAGTCCGTTTTGGATAAAAACTTATTAATTAGCGTGCTACAGAAAGCATACAGGATTTGAGCACGCAAATCATGACAGGTGCGATCATACCAGCACTAATGCACCGGATTCCATCAGAACTCCGTAGTTAAGCGTGCTTGGGCGAGAATAGTACTAGGATGGGTGACCTCCTGGGAAGTCCTCGTGTTGCACCTCTCTTTTTGTATGTTTTCCAGTCCGTTTTGGATAAAAAGTGATTAATTAGCATGCTACAGAAGGCATAATCAGAACTCCGCAGTTAAGCGTTGTTCGTCGAGAGTAGTACTAGGATTGGTGACCTCTTAGAAAGTCCTGGTGTTGCACCTCTCTTTTTGTAAGTTTTCCAGTCCGTATTGGATAAAAACTGATTAATTAGTATGCTACAGAAAGCATGCAGGATTTAAGCACACAAAACATGACAGGTGCGATCATACCAGCACTAATGCACCGGATCCCATCAGAACTCCGTAGTTAAGCGCGGTTGGGCGAGAGTAGAACTAGGATGGGTGACCTCTTGGGAAGTCCTCGTGTTGCACCTCTCTTTTTGTAAGTTTTCCAGTCCGTATTGGATAAAAACTGATTAATTAGTGTGCTACAGAAAGCATACAGGATTTGAGCACGCAAAACATGACAGGTGCGATCATACCAGCACTAATGCAACGGATCCCATCAGAACTCCGAAGTTAAGGGTGCTTGGGCGAGAGTCGTACTAGAATGGGTGACCTCCTGGGAACTCCTCGTGTTGCACCTTTCTTTTTGTAACTTTTCCAGTTCGTTTTGGATAAAAACTGATTAACTAGCGCGCTACAGAAAGCATATAGGATTTGAGCACGCAAAACATGACAGGTGCGATCATACCAGCACTAATGCACCGGATCCCATCAAAACTCCGTAGTTAAGCGCGGCTAGGCGAGAGTAGTACTCGGATGGGTGACCTCCTGGGAAGTCCTCGTGTTGCACCTCTCTTTTTGTAAGTTTTCCAGACCGTTTTGGATTAAAAGTGATTAATTAGCGCGCTATAGAAAGCATATAGGTTTTGAGCACGCAAAACATGACAGGTGCGATCATACCAGAACTAATGGACTCCGCAGTTAAGCGTGCTTGGGCAAGTGTAGTACTAGGATGGGTGACCTCCTAGGAACTCCTCGTGTTGCACCTTTCTTTTTGTAACTTTTCCAGTTCGTTTTGGATAAAAATTGATTAAATAGCGCGCTACAGAAAGCATATAGGATTTGAGCACGCAAAACATGACAGGTGCGATCATACCAGCACTAATGCATTGCATCCCATCAGAACTCCGCAGTTAAGCGTGATTCGGCGAGAGTAGTACTAGGATTGGTGACCTCCTACAAAATCCTCATGTTGCACCTCTCTTTTTGTAAGTTTTCCAGTCCGTATTGCATAAAATTTGATTAATTAGTGTGCTACAGAAAGCATACAGGATTTGAGCACAGAAAACATGACAGGTGCGATCTTACAAGCAGTAATGCACCGGATCTCATCAGAACTCTGTAGTTAAGTGTTCTTGGGCTAGAGTAGTATTAGGATGGGTGACCTCCTGGGAAGTTATTGTGTTGCACGTCTCTTTTTGTAAGTTTGCTAGTCCGTTTTGGATATAAAGTGATTAATTATCGCACTACAGAAGGCATAGAGGTTGCATCGGATCCCATCAGAACTCCGCAGTTAAGCGTGCTTCGGCGAGAGTAGTACTAGGATTGGTGACCTCCTAGAAAGTCATCGTGTTGCACCTCTCTTTTTGTAAGTTATCCAGCCCGGTTTGGATAAAAAGTGATTAATTAGCGCACATCAGAAGGCATAGAGGATTTGAGCACGCAAAACATGACAGGTGTGATCATACCAGCACTAATGCACTCCGCAGTTAAGCATGCTTCGGCAAGAGTAGGACTAGGATGGGTGACCTCCTGGGAAGTCCTCGTGTTGCACCTCTCTTTTTGTAAGTTTTCCAGTCCGTATTGGATAAAAACTGATTAATTAGTGTGCTACAGAAAGCATAAAGGATTTGAGCACGCAAAATGTGACAGGTGCGATCATACCAGCACTAATGCAACGGATCCCATCAGAACTCCGAAGTTATGCGTGCTTCGGTGAGAGTAGTACTAGGATGGGTGACCTCCTTGGAAGTCCTCGTGTTGCACTTCTCTTTTTGTAACTTTTCGAGTTCGTCTTGGATAAAAACTGATTAAATAGCGCGCTACAGAAAGCATATAGGATTTGAGCACACAAAACGTGACACGTGCGATCATACCAGTACTAATGCACCGGATCCCATCGGAACTCCGAAGATAAGCGTGCTTCGGCGAGAGTAGTACCAGGATGGGTGACCTCCTTGGAAGTCCTCGTGTTGCACTTCTCTTTTTGTAACTTTTCGAGTTCGTTTTGGATAAAAACTGATTAAATAGCGCGCTACAGAAAGCATATAGGATTTGAGCACACAAAACGTGACACGTGCGATCATACCAGTACTAATGCACCGGATCCCATCGGAACTCCGAAGATAAGCGTGCTTCGGCGAGAGTAGTACCAGGATGGGTGACCTGTCGGGAAGTCCTCGTGTTGCACCTCTTTTTTTGTAAGTTTTCCAGCCCGTTTTGGATAAAAAGTGATTAATTAGCGCGCTACAGAAGGCATAGAGGTTTTGAGCACGGAAAACATGACATGTGCGAACAACCAGCACTAATGCATCGGCTCCCATCAGAACTCCGCAGTTAAGCGTGATTCGGCGAGAGTAGTACTAGGATTGGTGACCTCCTAGAAAGTCCTCGTGTTGCACCTCTCTTTTTGTAAGTTTTCCAGTCCGTATTGGATAAAAACTGATTAATTAGTGTGCTACAGAAAGCATACAGGATTTGAGCACACAAAACGTGACACGTGCGATCATACCAGTACTAATGCACCGGATCCCATCGGAACTCCGAAGATAAGCGTGCTTCGGCGAGAGTAGTACTAGGATGGGTGACCTCCTGGGAAGTCCTCGTGTTGCACCTCTCTTTTTGTAACTTTTCCAGTCCGTTTTGGATAAAAACTGATTAAATAGCGTGCTACAGAAAGAGCACTGATGCACCGGATTCCATCAAAACTCCGTAGTTAAGCAGGGTAGGGTGATAGAAGTACTAGGATGGGTGACCTTCTTGGAAGTCCTTGTGTTGCACCTCTCTTTTTGAAAGTTTTCCAGTCCGTATTGGATAAAAACTAATTAATTAGTGTGCTAAATAAAGCATACAGGATTTGAGCACGCAAAACATGATAGGTGCGATCATACTAGCACTAATGCACCGGATCCCATCAGAACTCCGTAGTTAAGCCTGGCTGGGCGAGAGTAGTACTCGGATGGGTGACCTCCTGGGAAGTCCTCGTGTTGCACCTCTCTTTTAGTAAGTTTTCCAGTCCGTTTTGGATTAAAAGTGATTAATTAGCGCGCTACAGAAGGCATAGAGGTTGCATCGGATCCCATCAGAACTCCGCAGTTAAGCGTGCTTCGGCGAGAGTAGTACTAGGATTGGTGACCTCCTAGAAAGTCCTCGTGTTGCACGTCTCTTTTTATAAGTTATCCAGCCCGGCTTGGATAAAAAGTGATTAATTAGCGCACATCAGAAGGCATAGAGGATTTGAGCACGCAAAACATGACTGGTGCGATCATACCAGCACTAATGCACCGGATGCCATCAGAACTTTGTAGTTAAGTGTGCTTGGGCGAGAGTAGTACAAGTATGGGTGACCTCTTGGGAAGTCCTCGTGTTGCACCTGTCTTTTTGTAAGTTTTCCAGTCCGTTTTGGATAAAAAGTGATTAATTAGCGCGCTACAGAAGGCATAGAGGTTTTGAGCACGCAAAACATGACATGTGCGATCATACCAGCACTAATGCATCGGATCCCATCAGAACTCCGCAGTTAAGCGTGCTTCGGCGAGAGTAGTACTAGGATTGGTGACCTCCTAGAAAGTCCTCGTGTTGCACCTCTCTTTTTGTAAGTTTTCCAGTCCGTTTTGGATAAAAATTGATTAATTAGTGTGCTACAGAAAGCATACAGGATTTGAGCACGCAAAACGTGACCGGTGCGATTATACCAGCACTAATGCAACGGATCCCATCAGTGTTGCACCTCTCTTTTTGTAACTTTTCCAGTCCGTTTTGGATAAATACTGATTAAATAGCGCGCTACAGAAAGCATATAGGAATTGAGAACGCAAAACATGACAGGTGCGATCATACTAGCACTGATGCACCGGATTCCATCAAAACTCCGTAGTTAAGCAGGGTAGGGCGATAGTAGTACTAGGATGGGTGACCTCCTGGGTAGTCCTTGTGTTGCACCTCTATTTTTTTATGTTTTCCAGTCCGTTTTGGATAAAAACATTTTAATTAGCGCGCTACAGAAAGCATACAGGATTTGAGAACTCAAATCATGACAAGTGCGATCATACCAGCACTAATGCACCGGATGCCATCAGAACTTCGTAGTTAAGCGTGGTTGGGCGAGAGTAGCACTCGGATGGGTGACCTCTGGGAAGTCCTTGTGTTGCACCTCTCTTTTTGTAAGTTTTCCAGTCCGTTTTGGATAAAAAGTGATTAATTAGCGCGCTACAGAAGGCATAGAGGTTTTGAGCACGCAAAACATGACATGTGCGATCATACCAGCACTAATGCATCGGATCCCATCAGAACTCCGCAGTTAACTTGCTTCGGCGAGAGTAGTTCTAGGATTGGTGACCTCCTAGAAAGTCCTCGTGTTGCACCTCTCTTTTTGTAAGTTTTCCAGTCTGTATTGGATAAAAACTGATAAATTAGTGTGCTACAGAAAGCATACAGGATTTGAGCACGCAAAACATGACAGGTGCGATCATACCAGCACTAATGCACCGGATCCCATCAGAACTTCGCAGTTAAGCAATCTTGGGCGAGAGTAGTACTAGGATGGGTGACCTCCTGGGAAGTCCTCGTGGTGCACCTCTCTTTTTGTAAGTTTTCCAGTCCGTTTTGGATAAAAATTGATTAATTAGCGCGCTATAGAATGCATATAGGTTTTGAACACGCAAAACATGACAGGTGCGATCATACCTGCACTAATGCACTCCGTAGTTAAGCGTTGTTCGGCGAGAGTAGTACTACGATGGGTGACCTCCTTGAAAGTCCTCGTGTTGCACAACTCTTTTTGTACGTTTTCCAGTACGTTTTGGATAAAAACTTATTAATTAGCATGCTAAAGAAATCATAATGGATTTGAGCACGCAAAACATGACAGGTGCGATCATACCAGCACTAATGCAACGGATCCCATCAGAAATCCGCAGTCAAGCGTGCTTGGGCGGGAGTAGTACTACGATGGGTGACCTCTGGGAAGACCTCGTTTTGCACCTCTCTTTTTATAAGTTTTCCAGTCCGTTTTGGATAAAAACTTATTAATTAGCGCGCTACAGAAAGCATAATGCTTGGACGAGAGTAGTACTAGGTTGAGTGACCTCCTGGGAAGTCCTCGTGTTGAACCTCTCTTTTTGTAAGTTTTCCAGTCCGTTTTGGATAAAAAGTGATTAATTAGCACGCTATAGAAAGCATATAGGTTTTGAGCACGCAAAACATGACAGATGGATCATACCAGCACTAACGCACCGGATCCCATCAGAACTCCGCAATTAAGCGTGCTTGGACTAGAGTAGTACTAGGATGGGTAACCTCCTGAGAAGTTCTCGTGTGCACTAATGCATTGGATCCCATCAGAACTCCGCAGTTAAGCATTCTTAGGCGAGAGTAGTACTAGCATGGGTGACCTCCTGGGAACTCCTCGTGTTGCACCTCTCTTTTTGTAAGTTTTCCAGTCCGTTTTGGATAAATAGTGATTATATAACAAGCAATAGAAAGCATATAGGTTTTGAGCACACAAAACATGACAGGTGCGATCATACCAGCACTAATGCACTCCGCAGTTAAGTGTGCTTGGGCAAGAGTAGTACTAGGATGGGTGACCTCCTAGGAAGTCCTCGTGTTGCACCTCTCTTTTTGTAAGTTTTCCTGTCCGTTTTGGATAAAAAGTGATTAATTAGCGCGCTACAGAAGGCATATAGGTTTTGAGCATGCAAAACATGACAGGTGCGATCATACCAGCACTAATGCACCGGATCACATCAGAACTTCGTAGTTAAGCATGCTTGGGCGAGAGTAGTACTAGGATGGGTGACCTCCTGGGAAGTCCTCGTGTTACACCTCTCATTTTGTAAGTTTTCCAGTCCGTTTTGAATGAAAAGTGATTAATTAGCGCGCTACAGAAGGCATATAGGTTTGGAACTCCGCAGTTAAGCAATGTTGGGCGAGAGTTGTACTAGGATGGGTGACCTCCTGGGAAGTCCTCGTGTTGCACATCTCTTTTTGTAAGTTTTCCAGTCCGTTTTGGATAAAAAGTGATTAACTAGCGCGCTATAGAAAGCATATAGGTTTTGAGCACGCAAAACATGACAGGTGCGATCATACCAGCACTAATGCACTCCGTAGTTAAGCGTGCTTGGGCAAGAGTAGTACTAGGATGGGTGACCTCCTGGGAAGTCCTCGTGTTGCACCTCTCTTTTTGTAAGTTTTCCAGTCTGTTTTGGATGAAAAGTGATTAATTAGCGCGCTACAGAAGGCATATAGGTTTTGAGCATGCAAAACATGACAGGTACGATCATACCAGCACTAATGCACCGGATCCCATCAAAACTCCGCAGTTTAGCGTTGTTCGGCGAAAGTAGTACTAGGATGGTTGACCTCCGGGAAAGTGCTCGTGTTGCACCCCTCTTTTTGTAAGTTTTCCAGTCCGTTTTGGATAAAAACTTATTAATTAGCACGCTAAAGAAATCATAATGGATTTGAGCACGCAAAACATGACAGGTGCGATCATACCAGCACTAATGCATCGGATCCCATCAGAACTCCGCAGTTAAGCGTGCTTCTGCGAAAGTAGTACTAGGATGGGTGACCTCCAGGATTTGTGCACGCAATACATGACAGGTGCGATCATACGAGCACTAATGCACCGGATCGCAACTCCATAGTTAAGCGTGCTTGGGCGGGAGTAGTACTTGGATGGGTGACCTCTAGGAAGTCCTCGTGTTGCACCTCTCTTTTTGTAAGTTTTCCAGTCCGTTTTGGATAAAAACTTATTAATTAGCGCGCTACTGAAAGCATACAGGATTTGAGCACGCAAAACATGACAGGTGCGATCTTACCAGCACTAATGCATTGGATCCCATCAGAACTCCGTATTGAAGCTTGGTTGGGCGAGACTAGTACTAGGATGGGTGACCTCCTGGGAAGTCCTCGTGTTGCACCTCTCTTTTTGTAATTTTTCCAGTCCGTTTTGGATAAAAACTTACTAATTAGCATGCTAAAGAGAGCATACAGGATTTGTGCACGCAATACATGACGGGTGCGATCATACCAGCACTATAGCACCGGATTCCATCAGAACTCCGCAGTTAAGCATTCTTAGGCGAGAGTAGTACTAGCATGGGTGACCTCCTAGGAAGTCCTCGTGTTGCACCTCTCTTTTTGTAAGTTTTCCTGTCCGTTTTGGATAAAAATTGATTAATTAGAGCGCTATAGAAAGCATATAGGTTTTGAGCACGCAAAACATGACAGGTGCGATCATACCAGCACTAATGCACTCCGCAGTTAAGCGTGCTTGGGCAAGAGTAGTACTAGGATGGGTGACCTCCTGGGAAGTCCTCGTGTTGCACCTCTCTTTTTGTAACTTTTCCAGTCCGTTTTGGATAAAAACTGATTAATTAGCGCGCTACAGAAAGCATACATGATTTGAGTACGCAAATCATGGCACTAATGCACCGGATTCCATTAGAACTCCGTAGTTAAGCGTGGTTGGGCAAAGAGTAGTACTAGGATGGGTGACCTCCTGGGAAGTCCTCGTGTTGCGCCTGTCTTTTTGTAAGTTTTCCAGCCCGTTTTGGATAAAAAGTGATTAATTAGCGCGCTACAGAAGGCATAGAGGTTTTGAGCACGCAAAACATGACATGTGCGATCATACCAGCACTAATGCATCGGATCCCATCAGAACTCCGCAGTTAAGCGTGCTTCGGCGAGAATAGTACTATGATTGGTGACCTCCTAGAAAGTCCTCGTGTTGCACCTCTCTTTTTGTAAGTTTTCCAGTCCGTATGGGATAAAAACTGATTAATTAGTGTGCTACAGAAAGCATACAGGGTTTGAGCTCGCAAAACGTGATAGGTGCGATCATACCAGCACTAATGCTCCAGATTCTATCAGAACTCCGAAGCTAAGCGTGCTTGGGCCAGCGTAGTACTAGGATGGGTGACCTCCTGGGAAGTCCTCGTGTTGCACCTCTCTTTTTGTAACTTTTCCAGTCCGTTTTTTATAAAAACTGATTAATTAGCGTGCTACAGAAAGCATACAGGATTTGAGCACGCAAATCAGGACAGGTGCGATCATACCAGCACTAATGCACCGGATTCCATTAGAACTCCGTAGTTAAGCGTGGTTGGGCAAAGAGTAGTACTAGGATGGGTGACCTCTTGGGAAGTCCTCGTGTTGCACCTGTCTTTTTGTAAGTTTTCCAGTCCGTTTTGGATCAAAAGTGATTAATTAGCGCGCTACAGAAGGCATAGAGGTTTTGAGCACGCAAAACATGACATGTGCGATCATACCAGCACTAATGCATCGGATCCCATCAGAACTCCGCAGTTATGCGTGCTTCGGCGAGAGTAGTACTAGGATTGGTGACCTCCTATAAAGTCCTCGTGTTGCACCTCTATTTTTGTAAGTTTTCCAGTCCGTATTGGATAAAAACTAATTAAATAGTGTGCTACAAAAAGCATACAGGATTTGAGCACGCAAAACATGACAGGTGCGATCATACCAGCACTAATGCACCGGATCACATCAGAACTCCGTAGATAACCGTGCTTGGGCGAGAGTAGTACTCGGATGGGTGACCTCCTGGGAAGTCCTCGTGTTGCACCTCTCTTTTTGTAAGTTTTCCAGTCCGTTTTGGATAAAAATTGATTAATTAGCGCGCTACAAAGGCATAGAGGTTTTGAGCACGCAAAACTTGATATGTGCGATCATGCCAGCACTAATGCACCGGATCACATCAGAACTCCGTAGATAACCGTGCTTGGGCGAGAGTAGTACTCGGCTAGGTGACCTCCTGGGAAGTCCTCGTGTTGCACCTGTCTTTTTGTAAGTTTTCCAGTCCGTTTTGGATAAAAATTGATTAATTAGCGCGCTACAAAGGCATAGAGGTTTTGAGCACGCAAAACTTGATATGTGCGATCATACCAGAACTAATGCATCGGATCCCATCAGAACTCCGCAGTTAAGCGTGCTTCGGCGAGAGTAGTACTAGGATTGGTGACCTCCTAGAAAGTCCTCGTGTTGCACCTCTCTTTTTGTAAGTTTTCCAGTCCGTATTGGATAAAAACTAATTAAATAGTGTGCTACAGAAAGCATACAGGATTTGAGCACGCAAAACATGACAGGTGCGATCATACCAGCACTAATACACCGGATCCCATCAGAACTCCGTAGTGAAGTGTGCTTGGGCGAGAGTAGTACAAGGATGGGTGACCCCCTGGGAAGTCCTCGTGTTGCACTTCTCTTTTCGTAAGTTTTCTAGTCCGTTTTGGATAAAAAGTGATTAATTAGCACGCTACAGAAACCATACAGGATTTGAGCACGCAAATCATGACAGGTGCGATCATACCAGCACTAATGCACCGGATCACATCAGAACTCCGTAGATAACCGTGCTTGGGCGAGAGTAATACTCGGATGGGTGACCTCCTGGGAAGTCCTCGTGTTGCACCTCTCTTTTTGTAAGTTTTCCAGTCCGTTTTGGATAAAAAGTGATTAATTAGCGCGCTACAGAAGGCATAGAGGTTTTGAGCACGCAAAACATGACATGTGCGATCATACCAGAACTAATGCATCGGATCCCATCAGAACTCCGCAGTTAAGCGTGCTTCGGCGAGAGTAGTACTAGGATTGGTGACCTCCTAGAAAGTCCTCGTGTTGCACCTCTCTTTTTGTAAGTTTTCCAGCCCGGTTTGGATAAAAAGTGATTAATTAGTGCACATCAGAAGTTATAGAGGTTTTGAGCACGCAAAACATGACAGGTGCGATCATACCAGCACTAATGCACCGGATCCCATCAGAACATCGTAGTTAAGTGTGCTTGGGCGAGAGTAGTACTAGGATGCGTGACCTCCTGGGAAGTCCTTGTGTTGCACCTCTCTTTTTGTAAGTTTTCCAGTGCGTTTTGCATTAAAAGTGATTAATTAGCGCGCTATAAAAAGCATATAGGTTTTGAGCACGCAAAACATGACAGGTGCGATCATACCAGCACTAATGCACTCCGCAGTTAAGCGTGCTTCGGCGAGAGTAGTACTATGATTGGTGACCTCCTAGAAAGTCCTCGTGTTGCACCTCTCTTTTTGTACGTTTTCCAGTCCGTATTGGATATAAACTGATTAATTAGTGTCCTACAGAAAGCATACAGGATTTGAGCTCGCAAAACGTGCTAGGTGCGATCATACCAGCACTAATGCACTAGATCCCATCAGAACTCTGAAGTGCACCTCTCTTTTTGTAACTTTTCCAGTCCGTTTTGGATAAAAACTGATTAATTAGCGCGCTACAGAAAGCATACAGGATTTGAGCACGCAAATCATGACAGGTGCGATCATACCAGCACTAATGCACCGGATTCCATTAGAACTCCGTAGTTAAGCGTGGTTGGGCGAGAGTAGTACTAGGATGGGTGACCTCCTGGGAAGTCCTCGTGTTGCACCTCTCATTTTGTAAGTTTTCCAGTCCGTTTTGGATAAAAAGTGATTAATTAGCGCGCTACAGAAGGCATAGAGGTTTTGAGCACGCAAAACATGACATGTGCGATCATACCAGCACTAATGCATCGGATCCCATCAGAACTCCGCAGTTAAGCGTGCTTCGGCGAGAGTAGTACTAGGATTTGTGACCTCCGAGAAAGTCCTCGTGTTGCACCTCTCTTTTTTTAAGTTTTCCCGCCCGGTTTGGATAAAAAGTGATTAATTAGCGCACATCAGAAGGCATAGAGAATTTGAGCACGCAAAACATGACAGGTTCGATCATACCAGCACTAATGCACCGGATGCCATCAGAACTTTGTAGTTAAGTGTGCTTGGGCGAGAGTAGTACTAGGATGGGTGACCTCCTGTGAAGTCCTCGTGTTGCACCTCTCTTTTTGTAAGTTTTCCAGTCCGTTTTGGATTAAAAGTGATTAATTAGCACGCTATAGAAAGCATATAGGTTTTGAGCACACAAAACATGACAAGTGCGATCATACCAGCACTAATGCACTCCGCAGTTAAGTGTGCTTGGGCTAGAGTAGTACTAGGATGGGTGACCTCCTGGGAAGTCCTTGTGTTGCACCTTTCTTTTTGTAATTTTTCCTGTCCGTTTTGGATAAAAAGTGATTAATTAGCGCGCTACAGAAGTCATAGAGGTTTTGAGCACGCAAAAGATGACAAGTGCGATCATACCAGCACTAATGCATCGGATCCCTTCAGAACTCCGTAGTTAAGCGTGCTTCGGCGAGAGTAGTACTAGGATTGGTGACCTCCTGGGAAGTCCTCGTGTTGCACCTCTCTTTTTGTAAGTTTTCCAGCCCGTCTTGGATAAAAAGTGATTAATTAGCGCGCTACAGAAGGCATAGAGGTTTTGAGCACGCAAAACATGACATGTGCGATCATACCATCACTAATGCATCGGATCCCATCAGAACTCCGCAGTTAAGCGTGCTTCGGCGAGAGTAGTACTAGGATTGGTGACCTCCTAGAAAGTCCTCGTGTTGCACCTCTCTTTTTGTAAGTTTTCCAGTCCGTATTGGATAAAAACTAATTAATTAGTGTGCTACAGAAAGCATACAGGATTTGAGCACGCAAAACATGACAGGTGTGATCAAACCAGCACTAATGCACCGGATTCCATCAGAACTCCGTAGTTAAGCGTGGTTGGGCGAGAGTAGTACTAGGATGGGTGACCTGTTGGGAAGTCCCCGTGTTGCACCTCTCTTTTTGTATGTTTTCCAGTCCGTTTTGGATAAAAACTTATTAATTAGCGTGCTACAGAAAGCATACAGGATTTGAGCACGCAAATCATCATAGGTGCGATCATACCAGCACTAATGCACCGGATTCCATCAGAACTTCGTAGTTAAGCGTGGTTGGGCGAGAATAGTACTAGGATGGGTGACCTCCTGGGAAGTCCTCGTGTTGCACCTCTCTTTTTGTATGTTATCCAGTCGTTTTGGATAAAAACTGATTAATTAGCGCGCTACAGAAGGCATAGAGGTTTTGAGCACGCAAAACATTACATGTGCGATCATACCAGCACTAATGCATCGGATCCCATCAGAAGTCTGCAGTTAAGCGTGCTTCGGTGAGAGTAGTACTAGGATTGGTGACGTCCTAGAAAGTCCTCGTGTTGCACCTCAGAACTCCGTAGTTAAGAGTGCTTGGGCGAGAGTAGTACTCGTATGGGTGACTTCCTAGGAAGTCCTCGTGTTGCACCTCTCTTTTTGTAAGTTTTCCAGTCCGTTTTGGATAAAAAGTGATTAATTATCGCGCTACAGAAGGAATAGAGGTTTTCAGCACGCAAAACATGACATGTGCGATCATACCAGCACTAATGCATCGGATCCCATCAGCACTCCGCAGTTAAGCGTATGTCGGCGAGAGTAGTACTAGGATTGGTGACCTCCTAGAAAGTCCTCGTGTTGCACCTCTCTTTTAGTAAGTTTTCAAGCCCGGTTTGGATAAAAAGTTATTAATTAGCGCACATCAGAAGGCATAGAGGTTTTGAGCACGCAAAACATAACAGTTGTGATCATACCAGCACTAATGCACCGGATCCCATCAGAACTTCGTAGTGAAGTGTGCTTGGGCGTGAGTAGTACTAGGATGGGTGACCTCCTGGGAAGTCCTCGTGTTGCACCTCTCTTTTTGTCAGTTTTCCAGGATTTGAGCACGCAAAACATGACAGGTGCAATCATACCAGCACTAATGCACCGGATCCCATCAGAAATCCGTAGTTAAGCGTGCTTGGTCCTCGTGTTGCACCTCTCTTTTTGTAACTTTTCCAGCCCGTTTTGGATAAAAAGTGATTAATTAGGGCGCTACAGAAGGCATAGAGGTTTTGAGCATGAAAACATGACATGTGCGATCATACCAGCACTAATGATTTGCATCCCATTAGAACTCCGCAGTTAAGCGTGATTCGGCGAGAGTAGTACTAGGATTGGTGACCACCTAGAAAATCCGCATGTTGCACCTCTCTTTTTGTCAGTTTTCCAGTCCGTATTGGATTAAAACTGATTAATTAGTGTTCTACAGAAAGCATACAGGATTTGAGCACACAAAACGTGATAGGTGCGATCGTACCAGCACTAATGCACCGGATCCCATCAGAACTCCGAAGTTAAGCGTGCTTCGGCGAGAGTAGTACTAGGATGGGTCACCTCCTGGGAAGTCCTTGTGTTACACCTCTATTTTTTTAAGTTTTCCAGTCCGTTTTGTATAAAAACTTATTAATTAGCGTGCTACAGAAAGCATACAGGATTTGAGCACGCAAATCATGACAGGTGTGATCATACCAGCACTAATGCACCGGATTCAATCAGAACTCCGTACTTAAGCGTGGTTGGGCGAGAATAGTACTAGGATGGATGACCTCCTGGGAAGTCCTTGTGTTGCACCTCTATTTTTTAAGTTTTCCACTCCGTTTTGTATAAAAACTTATTAATTAGCGTTCTACAGAAAGCATACAGGATTTGAGCACTCAAAACATGACAGGTGTGATCATAATAGCACTATTGCACCGGATCCCATCAGAACTCCGTAGTTAAGCGTGGCTGGGCGAGAGTAGTACTCGTATGGGTGACTTCCTGGGAAGTCCTCGTGTTGCACCTCTCTTTTTGTAAGTTTTCCAGTCCGTTTTGGATAAAAAGTGATTAATTATCGCGCTACAGAAGGCATAGAGATTTTGATCACGCAAAACATGACATGTGCGATCATACCAGCACTAATGCATCGGATCCCATCAGCACTCCGCAGTTAAGCGTGCTTCGGCGAGAGTAGTACTAGGATTGGTGACCTCCAAGAAAGTCCTCGTGTTGCACCTCACTTTTTGTAAGTTTTCCAGCCCGGTTTGGATAAAAAGTTATTAATTAGCGCACATCAGAAGGCATAGAGGTTTTGAGCACGCAAAACATGACAGGTGCTATCATACCAGTACTAATGTACCGGATACCATCAGAACTTCGTAGTTAAGTGTGCTTGGGCGTGAGTAGTACTAGGATGGGTGACCTCCTGGGAAGTCCTCTTGTTGCACCTCTCTTTTTGTAAGTTTTCTTGTCCGTATTGGATAAAAACTAATTAATTAGTGTGCTACAGAAAGCCTACAGGATTTGAGCACGCAAAACATGACAGGTGCGATCATACCAGCACTAATGCACCGGATCCCATCAGAACTCCGTAAGTTAAGCGTTCTTGGGCGAGAGTAGTACTCGTATGGGTGACCTCCTGGGAAGTCCTCGTGTTGCACCTCTCTTTTTGTAAGTTTTCCAGCCCGTTTTGGATAAAAAGTGATTAATAAGCGCGCTACAGAAGGCATAGAGGTTTTGAGCACGCAAAACATGACATGCGCGATCATACCAGCACTAATGCATTGCATCCCATCAGAACTCCGCAGTTAAGCGTGATTCGGCGAGAGTAGTACTAGGATTGTTGACCTCCTAGAAAATCCTCATATTGCACCTCTCTTTTTGTAAGTTTTCCAGTCCGTATTGGATAAAAACTGATTAATTAGTGTGCTACAGAAAGCATATAGGATTTGAGCACACAAAACGTGACAGGTGCGATCATACCAGCATTAATGCACCGGATCCCATCAGAACTCCGAAGTTAAGCGTGCTTGGGCGAGAGTAGTACTAGGATAGGTGACCTCCTGGGAAGTCCTCGTGTTGCACCTTTCTTTTTGTAACTTTTCCAGTCCGTTTTGGATAAAAACTGATTAAATAGCGCGCTACAGAAAGCATATAGGATTTGAGAACGCAAAACATGACGGGTGCGATCATAGTATCACTGATGCACCGGATTCCATCAAAACTCCGTAGTTAAGCAGGGTAGGGCGATAGTAGTACTAGGATGGGTGACCTCCTGGGAAGTCCTTGTGTTTCACCTCTATTTTTTTAATTTTTTTAGTCCGTTTTGTATAAAAACTTATTAATTAGCGTGCTACAGAAAGCATACAGGATTTGAGCACGCAAATCATGACAGGTGTGATCATACCAGCACTAATGCACCGGATTCCATCAGAACTCCGTAGTTAAGCGTTGTTGGGCGAGAGTAGTACTAGAATAGGTGACCTCCTTGGAAGTCCTCGTGTTGCACCTCTTTTTTTGTATGTTTTCCATTCCGTTTTGGATAAAATGTGATTAATAAGCGCGCTACAGAAGGCATAGAGGTTTTGAGCACGCAAAACATGACATGTGCGATCATACCAGCACTAATGCATCGGATCCCATCAGCACTCCGCAGTTAAGCATGCTTCGGCGAGAGTAGTACTAGGATTGGTGACCTCTTAGAAAGTCCTCGTGTTGCACCTCTCTTTTTGTAAGTTTTCCAGCCCGGTTTGGATAAAAAGTGATTAATTAGCGAACATCAGAAGGCATAGAGGTTTTGAGCACGCAAAACATGAAAGGTGCGATGATACCAGCACTAATGCACCGGATCCCATCAGAACTTCGTAGTTAAGTGTGCTTGGGCGAGAGTAGTACTAAGATGGGTGACCTCTTGGGAAGTCCTCGTGTTGCACCTCTCTTTTTGTAAGTTTTCCAGTCCGTATTGGATAAAAACTAATTAATTAGTGTGCTACAGAAAGCATACAGGATTTGAGCACGCAAAACATGACAGGTGCAATCATACCAGCACTAATGCACCGGATCCCATCAGAACTCCGTAGTTAAGCGTTCTCTGTGGCGAGAGTAGTACTAGGATGGGTGACCTCTTGGGAAGTCCTCGTGTTGCACCACTCCTTTTGTAAGTTTTCTTGTCCGTATTGGATAAAAACTAATTAATTAGTGTGCTACAGAAAGCATACAGGATTTGAGCACGCAAAACATGACAGGTGCGATCATACCAGCACTAATGCACCGGATCCCATCAGAACTCCGTAAGTTAAGCGTTCTTGGGCGAGAGTAGTACTCGTATGGGTGACCTCCTGGGAAGTCCTCGTGTTGCACCTCTCTTTTTGTAAGTTTTCCAGCCCGTTTTGGATAAAAAGTGATTAATAAGCGCGCTACAGAAGGCATAGAGGTTTTGTGCACGCAAAACATGACATATGCGATCATACCAGCACTAATGCATTGCATCCCATCAGAATTCTGCAGTTAAGCGTGATTCGGCGAGAGTAGTACTAGGATTGGTGACCACCTAGAAAATCATCATGTTGCACCTCTCTTTTTATAAGTTTTCCAGTCCGTATTGGATAAAAACTGATTAATTAGTGTGCTTCAGAAAGCATACAGGATTTGAAAACAGAAAACGTGACAGGTGCGATCATACCAGCACTAATGCACCGGATCCCATCAGAACTCCGAAGTTAAGCGTGCTTGGGCGAGAGTAGTACAAGGATGGGTGACCTTTAATTAGCGTGCTACAGAAAGCATACAGGATTTGAGCACGCAAATCATAACAGCTGTTATCATACCAGCACTAATGCACCGGATTCCATCAGAACTCCGTAGTTAAGCGTGGTTGGGCGAAAGTAGTACTAGGATGGGTGACCTTCTGGGAAGTCCTCGTGTTGCACCTCTCTTTTTGTATGTTTTCCAGTCCGTTTTGGATAAAAAGTGATTAATTAGCGCGCTACAGAAGGCATAGAGGTTTTGAGCACGCAAAACATTACATGTGCGATCATACCAGCACTAATGCATCGGATCCCATCAGAACTCCGCAGTTAAGCGTGCTTCGGCGAGAGTAGTTCTAGGATTGGTGACCTCCTAGAAAGTCCTCGTGTTGCACCTCTCTTTTTGTAAGTTTTCCAGTCCGTATTGGATAAAAATTGATTAATTAGTGTGCTACAGAAAGCATACAAGATTTGAGCACGCAAAACATGACAGCTGCGATCATACCAGCACTAATGCACCGGATCCCATCAGAACTCCGTAGTTAAGCGTGCTTGGGCGAGAGTAGTACTCGTATGGGTGACTTCCTGGGAAGTCCTCTTGTTGCACCTCTCTTTTTTTAAGTTTTCCAGTCCGTTTTGGATAAAAAGTGATTAATTATTGCGCTACAGAAGGCATAGAGGTATTGAGCACACAAAACATGACATGTGCGATCATACCAGCACTAATGCATCGGATCGCATCAGCACTCCGCAGTTAAGCGTGCTTCGGCGAGAGTAGTACTAGGATTGGTGACCTCCTAGAAAGTCCTCGTGTTGCACCTCTCTTTTTGTAAGTTTTCTTGCCCGGTGTGGATAAAAAGTGATTAATTAGCGCACATCAGAAGGCATAGAGGTTTTGAGCACGCAAAACATGACAGGTGCGATCATACAAGCACTAATGCACCGGATCCCATCAGAACTTCGTAGTTAAGTGTGGTTGGGCGAGAGTAGTACTAGGATGGGTGACCTCCTGGGAAGTCCTCGTGTTGCACCTCTCTTTTTGTATGTTTTCCAGTTCGTATTGGTTAAAAACTAATTAATTAGTGTGCTACAGAAAACATACAGGATTTGAGCACGCAAAACATGACAGGTGGGATGATACCAGCACTAATGCACCGGATCCCATCAGAACTCCGTAGTTAAGCGTGCTTGGGCGAGAGTAGTACTCGTATGGGTGACCTCCTGGGAAGTCCTCGTGTTGCACCTCTCTTTATGTAAGTTTTCCATCCCGTGTTGGATAAAAAGTGATTAATTAGCGCGCTACAGAAGGCATAGAGGTTTTGAGCACGCAAAACATGACATGTGCGATCATACCAGCACTAATGCATTGCATCCCATCAAAACTTCGCAGTTAAGCGTGATTCGGCGAGAGTAGTACTAGGATTGGTGACCTCCTAGAAAATCCTCATGTTGCACCTCTCTTTTGGTAAGTTTCCCAGTCCGTATTGGATAAAAACTGATTAATTAGTGTGCTACAGAAAGCATACAGGATTTGAGCACACAAAACATGACAGGTGCGATCATACCAGCACTAATGCATCGGATCCCATCAGAACTCCGAAGTTAAGCGTGTTTGGGCGAGAGTAGTACTAGGATGGGTGACCTCTTGGGAAGTCCTCGTGTTTCACCTCTCTTTTTCTAACTTTTCCAGTCCGTTTTGGATAAAAACTGATTAAATAGCGCGCTACAGAAAGCATATAGGATTTGAGAACGCAAAACATGACAGGTGCGATCATACTAGCACTGATGCACCGGATTCCATCAAAACTCCGTAGTTAAGCAGGGTAGGGCGATAGTAGTACTAGGATGGGTGACCTCCTGGGAAGTCCTTGTGTTGCACTTCTATTTTTTTAAGTTTTCCAATCCGTTTTGTATAAAAACTTATTAATTAGCGTGCTACAGAAAGCATACAGGATTTGAGCACGCAAATCATGACAGGTTTGATCATACCAGCACTAATGCAGCGGATTCCATCAGAACTCCGTAGTTAAGCGTGGTTGGGGGAGAGTAGTACTAGGATGGGTGACCTCCTGGGATGTCCCCGTGTTGCACCTCTCTTTTTGTATGTTTTCCAGTCCGTTTTGGATAAAAACTTATTAATTAGCGTGCTACAGAAAGCATACAGGATTTGAGCACGCAAATCATGACAGGTGCGATCATACCAGCACTAATGCACCGGATTGCATCAGAACTCCGTAGTTAAGCGCGCTTGGGCGAGAGTAGAACTAGGATGAGTGACCTCCTGCGAAGTCCTTGTGTTGCACCTCTCTTTTTGTAAGTTTTCAAGTCCGTTTTGGATAAAAAGTGATCAATTAGCGCGCTACAGAAGGCATAGAGGTTTTGAGCACGCAAAACATGACATGTGCGATCATACCAGCAGTAATGCATCGGATCCCATCAGAACTCCGCAGTTAAGCGTGCTTCAGCGAGAGTAGTACTAGGATTGGTGACCTCCTAGAAAGTCCTCCTGTTGCATCTCTCTTTTTGTAAGTTTTCCAGTCCGTTTTGGATTAAAAGTGATTAATTAGCGAGCTACAGAAAGCATACAGGATTTGAGCACGCAAAACATGACTGGTGCGATCATACCAGCACTAATGCATCGGATCCCATCAGAACTCCGCAGTTAAGCGTGCTTCGGCGAGAGTAGTACTAGGATTGGTGACCTCCTAGAAAGTCCTCGTGTTGCACCTCTCTTTTTGTAAGTTTTCCAGTCCGTATTGGATAAAAACTGATTAATTAGTGTGCTACAGAAAGCATACAGGATTTGAGCACGCAAAACATGACATGTGCGATCGTACCAGCACTAATGCATCGGATCCCATCAGAACTCCGCAGTTAAGCGTGCTTCGGCGAGAGTAGTACTAGGATTGGTGACCTCCTAGATAGTCCTCGTGTTGCACCTCTCTTTTTGTAAGTTTTCCAGTCCGTATTGGATAAAAACTAATTAATTAGTGTGCTACATAAAGCATACAGGATTTGAGCACGCAAAACATGACAGGTGCGATCATACTAGCACTAATGCACCGGATCCCATTAGAACTCCGTAGTTAAGCGTGGTAGGGCGAGAGTAGTACCAGCATGGGTGACCTCGTTGCACCTCTCTTTTTGTAAGTTTTCCAGCCCGTTTTGGATAAAAAGTGATTAATTAGCGCGCTACAGAAGGCATAGAGGTTTTGAGCACGGAAAACATGACATGTGCGATCAACCAGCACTAATGCATCGGCTCCCATCAGAACTCCGCAGTTAAGCGTGATTTGGCGAGAGTAGTACTAGGATTGGTGACCTCCTAGAAAGTCCTCGTGTTGCACCTCACTTTTTGTAAGTTTTCCAGTCCGTTTTGGATAAAAACTTATTAATTAGCGTGCTACAGAAAGCATACAGGATTTGAGCACGCAAATCATGACAGGTGCGATTATACCAGCACTAATGCACCGGATTCCATCAGAACTCCGTAGTTAAGCGTGATTCGGCGAGAGTAGTACAAGGATTGGTGACCTCCTAGAAAATCCTCGTGTTGCACCTCTCTTTTTGTAAGTTTTCCAGTCCGTAGTGGATAAAAACTGATTAATTAGTGTGCTACAGAAAGGATACAGGATTTGAGCACGCAAAACTTGACAGGTGCGATCATACCAGCACTAATGCATCGGATGCCATCAGAGTTTTCCAGCCCGTTTTGGATTAAAAGTGATTAATTAGCGCGCTATAGAAAGCATATAGGTTTTGAGCACGCAAAACATGACAGGTGCGATCATACCAGCACTAATGCACTTCGCAGTTAAGAGTGCTTGGGCAAGAGAAGGACTAGGATGGGTGACCTCCTGGGAAGTCCTCGTGTTCCACCTCTCTTTTTGTAAGTTTTCCAGTCCGTTTTGGATAAAAAGTGATTAATTAGCGCGCTACAAAAGGCATAGAGGTTTTGAGCACGCAAAACATGACATGTGCGATCATACCAGCACTAATGCATCGGATCCCATCAGAACTCCGCAGTTAAGCGTGCTTCGGCGAGAGTAGTACTAGGATTGGTGACCTCCTAGAAAGTCCTCGTGTTGCACCTCTCTTTTTGTAAGTTTTCCAGTCCGTAGTGGATAAAAACTGATTAATTAGTGTGCTACAGAAAGGATACAGGATTTGAGCACGCAAAACTTGACAGGTGCGATCATACCAGCACTAATGCAACGGATCCCATCAGAACTCCGAAGTTAAGCGTGCTTGGGCGAGATGTTGCACCTCTCTTTTTGTAACTTTTCCAGTCCGTTTTGGATAAAAACTGATTAAATAGCGCGCTACAGAAAGCATATAGGATTTGAGAACGCAAAACATGACAGGTGCGATCATACTAGCACTGATGCACCGGATTCCATCAAAACTCCGTAGTTAAGAAGGGTAGGGCGATAGTAGTACTAGGATGGGTGTCCTCCTGGGTAGTGCTTGTGTTGCACCTCTATTTTTTTAAGTTTTCCTGTCCGTTTTGTATAAAAACTTATTAATTAGCGTGCTACAGAAAGCATACAGGATTTGAGCACGCAAATCATGACAGGTGTGATCATACCAGCACTAATGCAGCGAATTCCATCAGAACTCCGTAGTTAAGCGTGGTTGGGCGAGAGTAGTACTAGGATGGGTGACCTCCTGGGATGTCCTCGTGTTGCACCTCTCTTTTTGTATGTTTTCCAGTCCGTTTTGGATAAAAACTTATTAATTAGCGTGCTACAGAAAGCATACAGGATTTGAGCACGCAAATCATGACAGGTGCGATCATACCAGCACTAATGCACCGGATCCCATCAGAACTCCGTAGTTAAGCGCGCTTGGGCGAGAGTAGAACTAGGATGGGTGACCTCCAGGGAAGTCCTTGTGTTGCACCTCTCTTTTTGTAAGTTTTCCAGTCCGTTTTGGATAAAAAGTGATCAATTAGCGCGCTACAGAAGGCATAGCGGTTTTGAGCACGCAAAACATCACATGTGCGATCATACCAGCACTAATGCATCGGATCCCATCAGAACTCCGCAGTTAAGCGTGCTTCGGCGAGAGTAGTACTAGGATTGGTGACCTCCTAGAAAGTCCTCGTGTTGCACCTCTCTTTTTGTAAGTTTTCCACTCCGTATTGGATAAAAACTAATTAATTAGTGTGCTACATAAAGCATACAGGATTTGAGCACGCAAAACATGACAGGTGCGATCATACTGGCACTAATGCACCGGATGCCATCAGAACTCCGTAGTTAAGCGTGGCTGGGCGAGAGTAGTAATCGGATGGGTGACCTCCTAGGAAGTCCTCGTGTTGCACCTCTCTTTTTGTAAGTTTTCCAGTCCGTTTTGGATTAAAAGTGATTAATTAGCGCGCTATAGAAAGCCTATAGGTTTTGAGCACGCAAAACATGACAGGTGCGATCATACCAGCACTAATGCACTCCGCAGTTAAGCGTGTTTGGGCAAGAGTAGTACTAGGATGGGTGACCTCCTGGGAACTCCTCGTGTTGCACCTCTCTTTTTGTAACTTTTCCAGTTCGTTTTGGATAAAAACTGATTAAATAGCGCGCTACAGAAAGCATATAGGATTTGAGCACGCAAAACATGACAAGTGCGATCATACCAGCACTAATGCACTGGATCCCATCAAAACTTCGTAGTTAAGCGTGGTAGGGCGAGAGTAGTACCAGGATGGGTTACCTCCTGGGAAGTCCTCGTGTTGCACCTCTCTTTTTGTAAGCTTTCCAGTCCGTTTTGGATAAAAAGTGATTAATTAGCGCGCTACAGAAGGCATAGAGGTTTTGAACACGGAAAACATGACATGTGCGATCAACCAGCACTAATGCATCGGCTCCAATCAGAACTCCGCAGTTAAGCGTGATTCGGCGAGAGTAGTACCAGGATTGTTGACCTCCTAGAAAGTCCTCGTGTTGCACCTCTCTTTTTGTAAGTTTTCCAGTCCGTATTGGATAAAAACTGATTAATTAGTGTGCTACAGAAAGCATACAGGATTTCAGCACACAAAACGTGACAGGTGCGATCATACATGTACTAATGCACCGGATCCCATCGAAACTCCGAAGTTAAGCGTGCTTGGGCGAGAGTAGTACTAGGATGGGTGACCTCCTTGGAAGTCCTTGTGTTACACCTCTCTTTTTGTAACTTTTCTAGTCCGTTTTGGATAAAAACTGATTAAATAGCGGGCTACAGAAAGAGCATTGATGCACCGGATTCCATCAAAACTCCGTAGTTCAGAAGGGTAGGGTGATAGTAGTACTAGGATGGGTGACCTTCTTGGAAGTCCTTGTGTTGCACCTCTATTTTTTTATGTTTTCCAGTCCGTTTTGGATAAAAACTGATTAAATAGCGCGCTACAGAAAGCATATAGGATTTGAGCACGCAAAACGTGACAGGTTTGATCATACCAGCACTAATGCACCGGATCCCATCAGAACTGTGAAGTTAAGCGTGCTTGGGCGAGAGTAGTACAAGGATGGATGACCTCCTGGGAAGTCCTCGTGTTGCATTCTCTTTTTGTAACTTTTCCAGTCCGTTTTGGATAAAAACTGATTAAATAGTGCGCTACAGAAAGCATAGAGGATTTGAGAACGCAAAACATGACAGGTGCAATCATACTAGCACTGATGCACCGGATTCCATCAAAACTCCGTAGTTAAGCAGGGTAGGGCAATAGTAGTTCTAGGATGGGTGACCTCCTGGGAAGTCCTTGTGTTGCACCACTATTTTTTTAAGTTTTCCAGTCCGTTTTGGATAAAAACTTATTAATTAAAGCGCTACAGAAAGCATACAGGATTTGAGCATGCAAAACATGACAGTTGCGATCATACCGTCACTAATGCACCAGATTCCATCAGAACTCTGTAGTTATGCGTGCTTGGGCGAGAGTAGTACAAGGAGGGTGACCTCCTCGGAAGTCCTCGTGTTGCACCTCTCTTTTTGTAAGTTTTCCAGTCCGTTTGGGATAAAAAGTGATTAATTAGCGCGCTATAGAAAGCATATAGGTTTTGAGCACGCAAAACATGACAGGTGCGATCATACCAACACTAATGCACTCCGCAGTTAAGCGTGCTTGTGCAACAGTAGTACTAGGATAGGTGACCTCCTGGGAAGTCCTCGTGTTGAACCTCTCTTTTGGTAAGTTTTCCTGTCCGTTTTGGATAAAAAGTGATTAATTAGCGCGTTATAGAAAGCATATAGGTTTTGAGCACGGAAAACATGACAGATGGATCATACCAGCACTAACGCACCGGATCCCATCAGAACTCCGCAGTTAAGCTTTCTTGGGTTAGAGTAGTACTAGGATGGGTAACCTCCTGGGAAGTTCTCGTGTGCACTAATGCATTGGATCCCATCAGAACTTCGCAGTTAAGCGTGCTTCGGCGAGAGTAGTACTAGGATTGGTGACCTCGTGGAGAGTCCTCGTGTTGCACCTCTCTTTTTGTAAGTTTGCCAGTCGGTTTTGGATAAAAACTTATTAATTAGCGTGCTACAAAAAGCATACAGGATTTGAGCACGCAAAACATGACAGGTGCGATCTTACCAGCACAAATGCACCGGATCCCATCAGAACTCCGTATTTAAGCGTGCTTGGGCGAGACTAGTACTAGGATGGGTGACCTCCTGGGAAGTCCTCGTGTTGCACCTCTCTTTTTGTAATTTTTCCAGTCCGTTTTGGATAAAAACTTATTAATTAGCACGCTAAAGAGAGCATACAGGATTTGTGCACGCAATACATGACGGGTGCGATCATACCAACACTAATGCACCGGATCCCATCAGAACTCCGCAGTTAAGCATTCTTGGGCGAGAGTAGTACTAGGATGGGTAACTTCCTGGGAAGTCCTGGTGTTGCACCTCTCTTTTTGTAAGTTTTTCTGTCCGTTTTGGATAAAAAGTGATTAATTAACTCGCTATAGAAAGCATATAGGTTTTGAGCACACAAAACATGACAAGTGCGATCATACCAGCACTAATGCACTCCGCAGTTAAGTGTGCTTGGGCTAGAGTAGTACTAGGATGGGTGACCTCCTGGGAAGTCCTTGTGTTGCACCTTTCTTTTTGTAATTTTTCCTGTCCGTTTTGGATAAAAAGTGATTAATTAGCGCGCTACAGAAGGCGTATAGGTTTTGAGCACGCAAAAGATGACAGGTGTGATCATACCAGCACTAATGCAACGGATCCCATCAGAACTCCGCAGTTAAGCGTTGTTCGGCGAGAGTAGTACTAGGATGGGTGACCTCCTCGAAATTCCTCGTGTTGCACCTCTCTTTTTGTAAGTTTTCTAGTCCGTTTTGGATAAAAACTTATTAATTAGTGCGCTAAAGAAAGCATAATGGATTTGAGCACGCAAAATATGACAGCTGCGATCATACCAGCACTAACACACCGGATCCTATCAGAACTCCGCAGTTAAGCGTGCTTGGGCGAGAGTAGTACTAGGATGGGTGACCTCCTAGGAAGTCCTCGTCTGCTTTAATGAATCGGATCCCATCAGAACTCCGCAATTAAGCGTGCTTCGGCGAGAGTAGTACTAGGATTGGTGACCTCCTGGAAAGTCCTCATGTTGCACCTCTCTTATTGTATGTTTTCCAGTGCGTTTTGGATAAAAACTTATTAATTAGCACGCTAAAGAGAGCATACAGAATTTGTGCACGCAATACATGACGGGTGCGATTATACCAGCACTAATGCAACGGATCCCATCAGAACACCGCAGTTAAGCAATCTTGGGCGAGAGTAGTACTAGGATGGGTGACCTCCTGGGAAGTCCTCGTGTTGCACCTCTCTTTTTTTAAGTTTTCCAGTCCGTTTTGGATAAAAAGTGATTAATTAGCGCGCTATAGAAAGCATATAGGTTTTGAGCACGCAAAACATGACAGGTGCGATCATACCAGCACTAATGCACTCCGCAGTTAAGCGTGCTTGGGCAAGAGTAGTACTAGGATTGGTGACCTCCTGGGAAGTCCTCGTGTTGCACCTCTCTTTTTGTAAGTTTTCCAGTCTGTTTTGGATGAAAAGTGATTAATTAGCGCGCTACAGAAGGCATATACGTTTTGAGCACGCAAAACAAGACAGGTGCGATCATACCAGCACTAATGCACCGGATCCCATCAGAACTCCGCAGTTAAGCGTTGTTCGGCGATAGTAGTACTAGGATGGGTGACCTCCGGGAAAGTGCTCGTGTAGCACCCCTCTTTTTGTAAGTTTTCCAGTCCGTTTTGGATAAAAACTTATTAATTAGCACGCTAAAGAAATCATAATGGATTTGAGCACGCAAAACATGACAGGTGCGATCATACCAGCACTAATGCACCGGATCCCATCAGAAATCCGCAGTCAAGCGTGCTTGGGCGGGAGTAGTACTAGGATGGGTGACCTCTGGGAAGTCGTCGTGTTGCACCTCTCCAGGAGGTCCTCGTGTTGCACCTCTCTTTTTGTAAGTTTTCCAGTCCGTTTTGGATAAAAATTGATTAATTAGCGCGCTACAGAAGGGATATAGGTTTTGAGCACGCAAAACATGACAGATGCGATCATACCAGCACTTATGCACTGGATCCCATCAGAACTCCGTAGTTAAGCGTTCTTGGGCGAGAGTAGTACTAGGATGGGTGACCTCATGGGAAGTCTTTGTGTTCTTGGGCGAGAGTACTACTAGGATGGGTGACCACCTGGGAAGTCCTCGTGTTGCACCTTTCTTTTTGTAAGTTTTCCTGTCCGTTTTGGATAAAAACTTATTAATTAGCGCGCTACAGAAAGCATACAGGATTTGAGCATCCAAAACATGACAGGTGCGATTATACCAGCATTAATGCACCGGATCCCATCAGAACTCCGTAGCCAAGCGTGCTTGGGCTAGAGTAGTACTAGGATGGGTGACCTCCTGGGAAGTCATCGTGTTGCTCCTCTCTTTTTGTAAGTTTTCCACTCCATTTTGGATAAAAACTTATTAAATAGCGCGCTACAGAAAGCATAATGGATTTGAGCACGCAAAACATGACAAGTGCGATCATACCCGCACTAATTCACCGGATCCCATCAGAACTCCGCAGTCAAGCGTGCTTGGGCGAGAGTCTTTTTGTAAGTTTTCCAGTCCATTTTGGATAAAAAGTGATTAATTAGCGCGCTACAGAAGGCATATAGGTTTTGAGCATGCAAAACATGACATGTGCGATCATACAAGCACTAATGCATCGGATCCGATCAGAACTCCGCAGTTAAGCGTGCATCGGCGAGTGTAGTACTACGATGGGTGACCTCCTGGGAAGTCCTCGTGTTGCACCTCTCTTTTTGTAAGTTTTCTAGTCCGTTTTTGATAAAAAGTGATTAATTAGCGTGCTACAGAAAGCATACAGGATTTGAGCACGCAAAACATGATAGGTGCGATCATTCAAGCACTAATGCACCGGATCCCATCCGAACTCCGTAGATAAGCGTGCTTGGGTAAGAGTAGTACTAGGATGGGTGACCTCCTGGGAAGTCCTCGTGTTGCAACTTTCTTTTTGTAAGTTCCAGTCCGTTTTGGATAAAAATTTATTAATTAGCGCGCTATAGAAAGCATACAGGATTTGAGCACGCAAAACATGACAGTTTCAATCATACCGTCACTAATGCACCGAATTCCATCAGAACTCCGTAGTTAAGCGTGCTTGGGCGAGAGTAGTACTTGGTTGGGTGACCTCCTGGGAAGTCCTCGTGTTGAACCTCTCTAATGCACTCTGCAGATAAGCGTGCTTGGGAAAGAGTAGTACTAGTATGGGTGACCTTCTGGGAAGTCCTTGTCTTGCACCTCTCTTTTTTTATGTTTTCCAGTCCGTTTTGGTTAAAACTTATTAATTAGCGTGCTACAGAAAGCATAAAGGATTTGAGCACGCAAAAATGACAGGTGCGATCATACCAGCACTAATACACCGGATCACATCAGAACTCCGCAGTCAAGCGTGCTTGGGCGAGAGTCTTTTTGTAAGTTTTCCAGTCCATTTTGGATAAAAAGTGATTAATTAGCGTGCTACAGAAAGCATACAGGATTTGAGCACGCAAAACATGATAGGTGCGATCATACAAGCACTAATACACTGGATCCCTTCATAACTCTGCAGTTAAGCGTGCATCGGCGAGAGTAGTACTACGATGGGTGACCTCCTGGGAAGTCCTCGTGTTGCACCTCTCTTTTTGTAAGTTTTCTAGTCCGTTTTTGATAAAAAGTGATTAATTAGCGTGCTACAGAAAGCATACAGGATTTGAGCACGCAAAACATGATAGGTGCGATCATTCAAGCACTAATGCACCGGATCCCATCCGAACTCCGTAGATAAGCGTGCTTGGGTAAGAGTAGTACTAGGATGGGTGACCTCCTGGGAAGTCCTCGTGTTGCAACTTTCTTTTTGTAAGTTCCAGTCCGTTTTGGATAAAAATTTATTAATTAGCGCGCTATAGAAAGCATACAGGATTTGAGCACGCAAAACATGATAGTTTCAATCATACCGTCACTAATGCACCGAATTCCATCAGAACTCCGTAGTTAAGCGTGCTTGGGCGAGAGTAGTACTTGGTTGGGTGACCTCCTGGGAAGTCCTCGTGTTGAACCTCTCTAATGCACTCTGCAGATAAGCGTGCTTGGGAAAGAGTAGTACTAGTATGGGTGACCTTCTGGGAAGTCCTTGTCTTGCACCTCTCTTTTTTTATGTTTTCCAGTCCGTTTTGGTTAAAACTTATTAATTAGCGTGCTACAGAAAGCATAAAGGATTTGAGCACGCAAAAATGACAGGTGCGATCATACCAGCACTAATACACCGGATCACATCAGAACTCCGCAGTCAAGCGTGCTTGGGCGAGAGTCTTTTTGTAAGTTTTCCAGTCCATTTTGGATAAAAAGTGATTAATTAGCGTGCTACAGAAAGCATACAGGATTTGAGCACGCAAAACATGATAGGTGCGATCATACAAGCACTAATGCACTGGATCCCTTCATAACTCTGCAGTTAAGCGTGCATCGGCGAGAGTAGTACTACGATGGGTGACCTCCTGGGAAGTCCTCGTGTTGCACCTCTCTTTTTGTAAGTTTTCTAGTCCGTTTTTGATAAAAAGTGATTAATTAGCGTGCTACAGAAGGCATATAGGTTTTGAGCACGCAAAACATGACATGTGCGATCATACCAGCTCTAATGCATCAGATCCCATCAGAACTCCGCAGTTAAGCGTGCTTCGGCGAGAGTAGTACTAGGATTGGTGACCTCCTGGAAAGTTCTCGTGTTGCACCTCTCTTTTTGTAAGTTTTCTAGTCCATTTTGGATAAAAACTGATTAATTAGCGTGCTACAGAAAGCATACAGGATTTGAGCACGCAAAAACGACAGGTGCGATCATACCAGCACTAATACACCGGATCACATCAGAACTCCGCAGTGAAGCGTGCTTGGGCGAGAGTCTTTTTGTAAGTTTTCCAGTCCATTTTGGATAAAAAGTGATTAATTAGCGTGCTACAGAAAGCATACAGGATTTGAGCACGCAAAACATGATAGTTGCGATCATACAAGCACTAATGCACTGGATCCCTTCATAACTCTGCAGTTAAGCGTGCATCGGCGAGAGTAGTACTACGATGGGTGACCTCCTGGGAAGTCCTCGTGTTGCACCTCTCTTTTTGTAAGTTTTCTAGTCCATTTTGGATAAAAACTGATTAATTAGCGTGCTACAGAAAGCATACAGGATTTGAGCACGCAAAACATGATAGGTGCGATCATACAAGCACTAATGCACTGGATCCCTTCATAACTCTGCAGTTAAGCGTGCATCGGCGAGAGTAGTACTACGATGGGTGACCTCCTGGGAAGTCCTCGTGTTGCACCTCTCTTTTTGTAAGTTTTCTAGTCCATTTTGGATAAAAACTGATTAATTAGCGTGCTACAGAAAGCATACAGGATTTGAGCACGCAAAAATGACAGGTGCGATCATACCAGCACTAATGCACCGGATCCCATCAGAACTCCGTAGTTAATCTTGCTTGGGCGAGAGTAGTACTAGGATGGGTGACCTCTTGGGAAGTCCTCATGTTGCACGTTTCTTTTTGTAAGTTTTCCAGTCCGTTTTGGATAAAAAACTTATTAATTAGAGCGCTACAGAAAGCATACAGGATTTGAGCATGCAAAACATGACAGTTGCGATCATACCGTCACTAATTCACCTGATTCCATCAGAACTCTGTAGTTATGCGTGCTTGTGCGAGAGTAGTACTAGGAGGGTGACCTCCTCGGAAGTCCTCGTGTTGCACCTCTCTTTTTGTAAGTTTTCCAGTCCGTTTGGGATAAAAAGTGATTAATTAACGCGCTATAGAAATCATATAGGTTTTGAGCACGCAAAACATGACAGGTGCGATCATACCAACACTAATGCACCGGATCCCATCAGAACTCCGTAGTTATGCGTGCTTGGGCGAGAGTAGTACTAGGATGGGTGACCTCCTGGGAAGTCCTCGTGTTGCACCTCCCTTTTTGTAAGTCCGTTTTGGATAAAAACTGATTAAATAGCGCGCTACAGAAAGCATATAGGATTTGAGCACGCAAAACATGACAGGTGCGATCATACCAACACTAATGCACTGAATCCCATCAAAACTCCGTAGTTAAGTGTGGTAGGGCGAGAGTAGTACTAGGATGGGTGACCTCCTAGGAAGTCCTTGTGTTGCACCTCTATTTTTTAAAGTTTTCCAATCCGTTTTGGATAAAATTTGATTAATTAGCGCGCTACAGAAAGCATACAGGATTTGAGCTCGCAAAACATGACAGGTGTGATCATACCAGCACTAATGCACCGGATCCCATCAGAACTCCGTAGTTATGGGTGCTTGGGCGAGAGTAGTACTAGGATGGGTGACCTCCTGGGAAGTCCTCGTGTTGCACCTCCCTTTTTGTAAGTCCGTTTTGGATAAAAACTGATTAAATAGCACGCTACAGAAAGCATATAGGATTTGAGCACGCAAAACATGACAGGTGCGATCATACCAGCACTAATGCACTGAATCCCATCAAAACTCCGTAGTTAAGCGTGGTAGGGCGAGAGTAGTACTAGGATGGGTGACCTCCTAGGAAGTCCTTGTGTTGCACCTCTATTTTTTAAATTTTTCCAATCCGTTTTGGATAAAAACTTATTAATTAGCACGCTACAGAAGGCATATAGGTTTTGAGCAAGCAAAACATGACATGTGCGACCATACCAGCACTAATGCATCGGATCCCATAAGAACTCCGCAGGTAAGCGTGCTTTGCCGAGAGTAGTATTAGGTTGGGTGACCTCTTGGAAAGTACTCTTGTTGCACCTTTCTTTTTGTATGTTTTCCAGTCCGTTTTGGATAAAAAATTAATTAGAGCACTATTGAAAGCATAATGGATTTGAACACGAAAAACATGACAGGTGCGATCATACCAGCACTAATGCACCGGATCCCATCAGAACTCCGCAGTCAAGCGAGCTTGGGCGAGAGTAGTACTAGGATGGGTGACCTCCTGGGAAGTCCTCGTGTTGCACCTATCTTTTTGTAAGTTTTCCAGTCCGTTTTGGATAAAAAGTGATTAATTAGCGCGCTACAGAAGGCATATAGGTTTTGAGCATGCAAAACATGACATGTGCGATCATACCAGCACTAATGCATCGGATCCCATCAGAACTCCGTAGTTAAGCGTGCTTCGGCGAGAGTAGTACTAAGATTGGTGACCTCCTGGAAAGTCCTCGTGTTGCACCTCTCTTTTTGTAATTTTTCCAGTCCGTTTTGGATAAAAACTTAATAATTAGCGTGCTACAGAAAGCATACAGGATTTGAGCACGCAAAAATGACAGGTGCGATCATACCAGCACTAATGCACCGGATCCCATCAGAACTCCGTAGTTAATCGTGCTTGGGCGAGAGTAGTACTAGGATAGGTGACCTCTTCGGAAGTCCTCGTGTTGCACCTCACTTTTTGTATGTTTTCCAGTCCGTTTTGGATAAAAACTTATTAATTAGAGCGCTACAGAAAGCATACAGGATTTGAGCACACAAAACATGACAGTTGCGATCATACCGTCACTAATGCACAGGATTCCATCAGAACTCCGTAGTTAAGCGTGCTTGGGCGAGAGTAGTACTAGGATGGTTGACCTCCTGGGAAGTCCTCGTGTTGCACCTCTCTTTTTGTAAGTTTTCCAGTCCGTTTTGGATAAAAACTTATTAATTAGCACGCTAAAGAGAGCATACAGGATTTGTGCACGCAATACATGACAGGTGCGCTCATACGAGCACTAATGCACCGGATCGCAACTCCGCAGTTAAGCATTCGTGGGCGAGAGTAGTACTAGGATGGGTGACCTCCTGGGAAGTACTCGTGTTGCACCTCTCTTTTTCTAAGTTTTCCAGTCCGTTTGGGATAAAAAGTGATTAATTAACGTGCTATAGAAAGCATATAGGTTTTGAGCACGCAAAACATGACAGGTGCGATCATACCAACACTAATGCACTCTGCAGTTAAGCTTGCTTGGGCAAGAGTAGTACTAGGATGGGTGACCTCTTGGGAAGTCCTCATGTTGCACCTCTCTTTTTGTATGTTTTCCAGTCCGTTTTGGATAAAAACTGATTAAATAGCGCGCTATAGAAAACATATAGGATTTGAGCACGCAAAACGTGACAGGTGCGATCATACCAGCACTAATGCACCGGATCCCATCAAAACTCCGTAGTTAAGCGTGGTAGCGCGAGAGTAGTACTAGGATGGGTGACCTCCTGGGAAGTCCTCGTGTTGCACCTCTATTTTTTTATGTTTTCCAGTCCGTTTTGGATAAAAACTTATTACTTAGCGCGCTACAGAAAGCATACAGGATTTGAGCACGCAACACGTGACAGGTGCGATCATACCAGCACTAATGCACCAGATTCCATTAGAACTCCGTAGTGTAGCGTGGTTGGGCGAGAGTAGTACTAGGATGGGTCACCTCCTGGGATGTCCTCGTGTTGCACCTCTCTTTTTGTAAGTTTTCTAGTCCGTTTTGGATCAAAATTGATAAATTAGCGCGCTACAGAAGGCATATAGGTTTTGAGCACGCAAGACATGGCAGGTGCGATCATACCAGCACTAATGCACCGGATCCCATCAGAACTCTGTAGTTAAGCGTGCTTGGGTGAGAGTAGTACTAGGATGGCTGATCTCCTGGGAAGTCCTCGTGTTGCACCTCTCTTTTTGTAAGTTTAGCGCGCTACAGAAAGCATAAAGGATTTGAGCACGCAAAACATGACAGGTGCGATCATCCCAGCACTAATGCACCAGATCCCATCAGAACTCCGCAGTTAAGCGTGCTTGGGCGAGAGTAGTACTAGGACAGGTGACCTCATTGGAAGTCCTCGTGTTGCACCTCTCTTTTTGTAAGTTTTCCAGTCCGTTTTGGATAAAAATTGATTAATTAGCGTGCTACAGAAGGCATATAGCTTTTGACCACGCAAGACATGGCAGGTGCGATCATACCAGCACTAATGCACCGGATCCCATCAGAACTCTGTAGTTAAGCGTGGTTGGGCGAGAGTAGTACTAGGATGGGTGACCTCCTGGGATGTCCTCGTGTTGCATCTCTCTTTTTGTTAGTTTTCCAGTCCGATTTGGATAAAAATTGATTGATTAGCGCGCTACAGAAGGCATATAGGTTTTGATCACGCAAAACATGACAGGTGCGATCATACCAGCACTAATGCACCGGATCCCATCAGAACTCCGTAGATAAGCATGCTTGGGCGAGAGTAGTACTAGGATGGGTGACCTCCTGGGAAGTCCTCGTGTTGCACCTCTCTTTTTTTAAGTTTTCCAGTCCGTTTTGGATAAAAACTTATTAATTAGCGCGCTACAGAAAGCATACAGGATTTGAGCACGCAAAACATGACAGGTGCGATCATACCAGCACTAATGCACCGGATCCCATCAGAACTCCGCAGTTAAGCGTGCTTGGGCGAGAATAGTACTAGGACAGGTGACCTCCTTGAAAGTCCTCGTGTTGCACCTCTCTTTTTGTAAGTTTTTCAGTCTGTTTTGGATAAAAACTTATTAATTAGCGTGCTACAGAAAGCATACAGGATTTGAGCACGCAAAACATGACAGGTGCGATCAAACCAGCACTAATGCACCGGATCCCATCAGAACTCCGCACTTAAGCGTGCTTGGGCGAGAGTAGTACTAGGACAGGTGACCTCCTTGGAAGTCCTCGTGTAGCACCTCTCTTTTTGTAAGTTTTCCAGTCTGTTTTGGATAAAAACTTATTAATTAGCGTGCTACAGAAAGAATACAGGATTTGAGCACGCAAAACATGATAGTTGCGATCATACCGTCACTAATACTTCGGATTCCATCAGAACTCCGTAGTTAAGCGTGCTTGGGCGAGAGTAGTACTAGGATTGGTGACCACCTGGGAAGTCCTCGTGTTGCACCTTTCTTTTTGTAAGATTTCTAGTCCGTTTTGGATAAAAACTTATTAATTAGCGCGTTACAGAAAGCATATAGGATTTGAGCACGCAAAACATGACTGTTGCGATCATACCGTCACTATTGCAACGGATTCCATCAGAACTCCGTAGTTAAGCGTGGTTGGGCGAGAGTAGTACTAGGATGGGTGACCTCCTGGGAAGTCCTCGTGTTGCACCTCTCTTTTTGTAAGTTTTCCAGTCCGTTTTTGATAAAAATTGATTTATTTGCGCGCTACAGAAGGCATATAAGTTTTGAGCACGCAAGACATGGCAGGTGCGATCATACCATCACTAATGCACCGGATCCCATCAGAACACCGTAGATAAGCGTGCTTGGGCGAGAGTAGTACTAGGATGGGTGACCTCCTGCGAAGTCCTCGTGTTGCACCTCTATTGTTATAAGTTTTCTAGTCCGTTTTGGATAAAAACTTATTAACTAGCGCGAAACAAAAAGCATACAGGATGAATTGATGGGTGACCTCCTGGGAAATCCTCGTGTTGCACCTTTCTTTTTGTAAGTTTTCAAATCCATTTTGGATTAAAACTAATTAATTAGCGCGCTACAGAAAGCATATAGGATGTGAGCACGCAAAACATTACAGGTGCGATCATACCAGCACTAATGTATCGGATCCCATCAGAACTCCGCAGTTAAGCGTGGTTGGACGAGAGTAGTACTAGGATGGGTGATCTCCTTGGAAGTCCTCGTGTTGCACCTCTCTTTTTGTAAGTTTTCCACTCTGTTTTGGATAAAAACTGATTAATTAGCGTGCTACAGAAAGCATACAGGATTTGAGCACGGAAAACATGACAGGTGCCATCATACCAGCACTAATGTACCGGATCCCGTCAGTGCTCCGTAGTTAAGCCTGCTTGGGCGAGACTAGTACTAGGATGGGTGACCTCTTGGGAAGTCCTCGTGTTGCACCTCTCTTTTTGTAAGTTTTCCAGTCCGTTTTGGATAAAAACTTATTAATTAGCGCGCTACAGAAAGCATACAGGATTTGAGCACGCAAAACATAACAGATGCGATCATACCAGTACTAATCCACCGGATCCCATCAGAACTCCGCAGTTAAGCGTGCTTGGGCGAGAGTTGTACTAGGATGAGTGACTTCTTGGGAAGTCCTCGTGTTACACCTCTCTTTTTGTAAGTTTTCCAATCCGTTTTGGATAAAAAGTGATTAATTAGCGCGCTACAGAAAGCATATAGGTTTTGAGCATGCAAAACAAGACCGCTGCGATCATACCAGCACTAATGAGATCCGAACTCCGCAGTTAAGCGTGCTTGGGCTAGAGTAGTATTGGGATGGGTGACCTCCTTGGAAGTCCTCGTGTTGCACCTCTCTTTTTGTAAGTTTTCCAGTCCATTTTGGATAAAAAGATATTAATTAGCGCGCTACAGAAAGCATATAGGATTTGAGCACGCAAAAGATGACATGTGCGATCATACCAGCACTAATGCACCGGATCTCATCAGAACTCCGTTGTTAAGCGTGCTTGGGCGAGAGAAGTACTGGGATGGGGGAAGTCCTCGTGCTGCACTTCTCTTTTTGTAAGTTTTCCACTCCGTTTTGGATAAAAAGTGATTAATTAGCGCGCTACAGAAAGCATATAGGTTTTGAGCACGCAAAACATGACATGTGTGATCATACCAGCACTAATGCACCGGATCCCATCAGAACTCCGCAACTAAGCTTGCTTGGGCAAGAGTAGTACTAGGATGGGTGACCTCCTGGGAAGTCCCCGTGTTGCACCTCTCTTGTTGTAAGTTTTTCTGTCCGTTTTGGATAAAAAGTGATTAATTAGGGCGCTACAGAAAGCATATAGGTTTTGAGCATGCAAAACATGACAGGTGGGATCATAGCAGCACTATTGCACCGGATCCCATCAGAACTTTGCAGTTAAGCTTGCTTGGGCGAGAGTAGTATTAGGATGGAAAGCATATAGGACTTAAGCACGCAAAACATGACAGGTGCGATCATACCAGCACTAATGCACCGATTCCCATATGAACTCCGCAGTTAACCGTACTTGGGCGACAGTAGTACTAGGATGGATGACCTCCTAGGAAGTCCTCGTGTTGCACCTCTATTTTTTTAAATTTTCCTGTCCGTTTTGGATAAAAACTGAATAATTAGCGCGCTACAGAAAGCAAATAGGTTTTGAGCACGCAAAACATGACAGGTGCGATCATACCAGCACTTATGCACCGAATCCCATCAGAACTCCGCAGATAAGCGTGCTTGGCCGAGAGTAGTACTAGGATGGGTGAACTCCTGGGAAGTCCTCGTGTTGCACCTCTCTTGTTGTAAGTTTTCCAGTCCGTTTTGGATAAAAAGTGATTAATTACTGCGCTACAGAAAGCATATAGGTTTTGAGAACGCAAAACATGACAGGTGCGATCATACCAGCACTAATGCATCCGATATCATCAGAACTCCGTAGTTAAGTGTGCTTGGGCGAGAGTAGTACTAGGATGGGTGACCTCCTCGGAAGTTCTCGTGTTGCACCTTTATTTTTGTAAGTTAGGTTTTCAGCACACAAAACATGACTGGTGCGATTATACTAGCACTAATGCACCGGATCCCATCAGAATTCCGCAGTTAAGCGTGTTTGGGCGAGAAGCGTGTTTGGGCGAGAGTAGTACTAGGATGGGTGACCTCCTGGGAAGTCCTCGTGTTGTACCTCTCTTTTTGTAAGATTTTCAGTCCGTTTTAGATAAAAACTGATTAATTAGCGCGCTACAGAAAGCATATAGGAATTGAGCAAGCAAAACTTGACAGGTGCGATCATACCAGCAGTAATGCACCGGATCCCATCGGAACTCTGTAGTTAAGCGTCCTTGGACGAGAGTAGTACTTGGATGGGTGACCTCCTGGGAAGTCCTTGGTTGCAACTGTCGGAACTCCGTAGTTAAACGTGCTTGGGCGAGAGTAGTACTAGGATGGGTGACCTCCTGGGAAATCCTCGTGTTGCACCTGTCTGAACTCCTTAGTTAAGCGTGCTTGAGGGTAGTACTAGGATGGGTGACTTCCTGGGAAGTTCTCCTGTTGCACCTCTCTTTTTGTAAGTTTTTCTGTCCGTTTTGGATAAAAACTGATTAATTAGCGCGCTACAGAAAGCATATAGGATTTGAGCACGCAAAACATGACAGGTGCGATCATACCAGCACTAATGCACCTGATCCCATCAGAACTCCGCAGTTAACCGTGCTTGGCTGAGAGGATTTCTAAGATGGGTGACCTCCTTGGAAGTACTCGTGTTTCACCTCTCTTTTTGTAAGTTTTTCAGTCCGTTTTGGATAAAAACTAATTAATAAGCGCGCTACAGAAAGCATGTAGGTTTTGAGCATGCAAAACATGACAGGTGGGATCATACAAGCACTAATGCACCGGATCCCATCAGAACTTTGCAGTTAAGCGTGCTTGGGCGAGAGTAGTATTAGGATGGAAAGCATATAGGACTTAAGCACGCAAAACATGATAGGTGCGATCATACTAGCACTAATGCACCGATTCCCATCAGAACTCCTTAGTTAAGCGTGTTTGGGCGAGAAGCGTGTTTGGGCGAGAGTAGTACTAGGATGGGTGACCTCCTGGGAAGTCCTCGTGTTGTACCTCTCTTTTTGTAAGATTTTCAGTCCGTTTTAGATAAAAACTGATTAATTAGCGCGCTACAGAAAGCATATAGGAATTGAGCAAGCAAAACTTGACAGGTGCGATCATACCAGCAGTAATGCACCGGATCCCATCGGAACTCTGTAGTTAAGCGTCCTTGGACGAGAGTAGTACTTGGATGGGTGACCTCCTGGGAAGTCCTTGGTTGCAACTGTCGGAACTCCGTAGTTAAACGTGCTTGGGCGAGAGTAGTACTAGGATGGGTGACCTCCTGGGAAATCCTCGTGTTGCACCTGTCTGAACTCCTTAGTTAAGCGTGCTTGAGGGTAGTACTAGGATGGGTGACTTCCTGGGAAGTTCTCCTGTTGCACCTCTCTTTTTGTAAGTTTTTCTGTCCGTTTTGGATAAAAACTGATTAATTAGCGCGCTACAGAAAGCATATAGGATTTGAGCACGCAAAACATGACAGGTGCGATCATACCAGCACTAATGCACCTGATCCCATCAGAACTCCGCAGTTAACCGTGCTTGGCTGAGAGGATTTCTAAGATGGGTGACCTCCTTGGAAGTACTCGTGTTTCACCTCTCTTTTTGTAAGTTTTTCAGTCCGTTTTGGATAAAAACTAATTAATAAGCGCGCTACAGAAAGCATGTAGGTTTTGAGCATGCAAAACATGACAGGTGGGATCATACAAGCACTAATGCACCGGATCCCATCAGAACTTTGCAGTTAAGCGTGCTTGGGCGAGAGTAGTATTAGGATGGAAAGCATATAGGACTTAAGCACGCAAAACATGATAGGTGCGATCATACTAGCACTAATGCACCGATTCCCATCAGAACTCCTTAGTTAACCGTGCTTGGGCGACAGTAGTACTAGGATGGATGACCTCCTGGGAAGTCCTCGTGTTGCACCGCTATTTTTGTAAATTTTCCTGTCCGTTTTGGATAAAAACTGAATAATTAGTGCGCTACAGAAAGAAAAAAGGATTTGAGCACGGAAAACATGAAAGGTGCGACCATACCAGTACTAATGCACCGGATCCCATCAGAACTCCGCAGATAAGCGGGCTTGGGCGAGGTTAGTACTAGGATGGGTGAACTCCTGGGAAGTCCTCGTGTTGCACCTCTATTTTTGTAACTTTTCCAGTCCATTTTGGATAAAAAGTGATTAATTAGCGCGCTACAGAAAGCATATAGGTTTTGAGCACGCAAAAGATTACAGGTGCGATCACACCAGCACTAATGCATCCGATCCCATCAGAACTTCGTAGTTAAGCGTGCTTGGGCGAGAGTAGTACTAGGATGGGTGACCCCCTCGGAAGTTCTCGTGTTGCACCTTTATTTTTGTAAGTTAGGTTTTGAGCACACAAAACATGACAGGTGCGATTATACTAGCACTAATGCACCGGATCCCAACAGAATTCCGCAGTTAAGCGTGTTTGGGCGAGAAGCGTGCTTGGGCGAGAGTAGTACTAGGATGGGTGACCTCCTGGGAAGTCCTCGTGTTGTACCTCTCTTTTTGTAAGATTTTCAGTCCGTTTTAGATAAAAACTGATTAATTAGCGCGCTACAGAAAGCATATGGGAATTGAGCACGCAAAACTTGACAGGTGCGATCATACCAGCAGTAATGCTCCGGATCCCATCGGAACTCTGTAGTTAAGCGTGCTTGGACGAGAGTAGTACTTGAATGGGTGACCTCCTGGGAAGTCCTTGGTTGCAACTGTCGGAACTCCGTAGTTAAGCATGCTTGGGCGAGAGTAGTAGTAGGATGGGTGACCTCCTGGGAAGTCCTCGTGTTGCACCTGTCTGAACTCCTTAGTTAAGCGTGCTTGAGGGTAGTACTAGGATGGGTGACCTCCTGGGAAGTTCTCGTGTTGCACCTTTCTTTTTGTAAGTTTTTCTGTCCGTTTTGGATAAAAACTGATTAATTAGCGCGCTACAGAAAGCATATAGGATTTGAGCACGTAAAACATGACAGGTGCGATCATACCATCACTAATGCACCGGATCCCATCAGAACTCCGCAGTTAACCGTGCTTGGCCGAGAGGAGTTCTAAGATGGGTGACATCCTGGGAAGTACTCGTGTTTCACCTCTCTTTTTGTAAGTTTTTCAGTCCGTTTTGGATAAAAACTGATTAATACCAGGTGGGATCATACCAGCCCTAATGCTTCGGATCCCATCAGAACAGTGCAGTTAAGCGTGCTTGGGCGTGAGTAGTACTAGGATGGGTGATCTCCAGGGAAGTCCTCGTGTTGCACCTCTCCTTTTGTCACATTTCAAGTTCGTTTTGGATAAGAACTGATTAGTTATCGTGCTACAGAAAGCATATAGGATTTGAGCACGCAAAACATGATAGGTGCGATCATACCAGCACTAATGCTCCGGATCCCATCAGAACTCCGCAGTCAAGCGTGCTTGGACGAGAGTAGTAGTAGGATGGGTGACGTCTTGGGAAGTCCTCGTGTTGCACCTCTCTTTTTGTAAGTTTTCCAGTCCGTTTCGGATAAAAACGTATAAATTTGCGCGCTACACAAAGCATATAGGATTTGAGCACGCAAAACATGACAGGTGCGATCATACCAGCACTAATGAACCGGATCCCATTAGAACTCCGCAGTTAAGTGTGCCTGGGCGACCATAGTACTAGGATGGGTGACCTCCTGGGAAGTCCTTGTGTTACCCCTGCCTTTTTGTAAGTTTTCCAGTCCGTTTTGGACAAAAACTAATTAATTAGCGCGTTACAGAAAGCATATAGGATTTGAGCACGCAAAAAATAACAGTTGCGATCATACTAGCACTAATGCACCGGATCCCATCAGAACTTCGTAGTTAAGCGTGCTTGGGCGTGAGTAGTACTAGAATGGGTGATCTCGTGGGAAGTCCTCGTGTTGCACTTCTCTTTTTGTAAGTGTTCCAGTCCGTTTTGGATAAAAACTGATTAACTAGCGCGCTACAAAAAGCATATAGGACTTGAGCAAGCAAAACATTACAGGTGCGATCATACCAGCACTAATACAGCGGATCCCAGTCCTCGTGTTGCACCTCTCTTTTTGTAAGTTTTCGAGTCCGTTTTGGATAAAAACTTATTAACAAGCGCGCTACAAAAAGCATATAGGATTTGAGCACGGAAAACATGACAGGTGCGATCATACCAGCCCTAATGCACTGGATCCCATCCGAACACTGCAGTTAAGCGTGCTTAGGCGTGAGTAGTACTAGGATTGGTGATCTCCCGGGATGTCCTCGTGTTGCACCTATCTTTTTGTTAGTTTTCAAGTCCGTTTTGGATAAGAACTGATTAATTAGTGTCATACAGAAAACATATAGGATATGAGCACGCAAAACATGACAGGTGCGATCATACTAGTACTTATGCACCGGATGACATCAAAACTCCACAGTTAAGTCTGCTTGGACGAGAGTAGTACTTAGATGGGTGACTTCTTGGGAAGTCCTCGTGTTGCTCCTCTCTTTTTGTAAGTTATCCAGTCCATTCCGGAAAAAACGTATTAATTAGCGTGCTATAGAAAGCATATAGGATTTGAGCACCCAAAACATGATAGGTGCGATCATACCGGCACTAATGCTCCGGATCCCATCAAAACTCCGCACTTAAGCGTGCTTGGACGAGAGAAGTACTAGGATGGGTGACCTCTTGGGAAGTCCTTGTGTTGCTCCTATTTTTTTTTAAGTTTTCCAATCCGTTTCGGATAAATACGTATTAATTTGCGCGCTACAGAAAGCATATAGGATTTGAGCACGCAAAACATGACAGGTGCGATCATACCAGCAATAATGCTCCGGATCCCATCAGATCTCCGCAGTTAAGCGTGCTTGGACGAGAGTAGTAATAGGATGGGTGCCCTCTTGGGAAGAACTCGTGTTGCACCTCTCTTTTTGTAAGTTTTCCAGTCCGTTTCAAATAAAAACGTATAAATTTGCGCGCTACAAAAAGCAAATAGGATTTGAGCACGCATAACATGACATGTGCGATCATACCAGCACTAATACACCGGATCCCAGTCCTCGTGTTGCATCTCTCTTTTTGTAAGTTTTCGAGTCCGTTTTGGATAAGAACTGATTAGTTAGCGTGCTACAGAAGCATATAGGATTTGAGCACGAAAAACATGATAGGTGCGATCATACCAGAACTAATGCTCCGGATCCTATCAGAACTCCGCAGTTAAGCGTGCTTGGACGAGAGGAGTACTAGGATGGGTGACCTCTTTGGAAGTCCTCGTGTTGCACCTCTTTTATTGTAAGTTTTCTAGTCCGTTTCGGATAAGAACGTATAAATTTGCGTGCCACAGAAAGCATATAGGATTTGAGCACGCAAAACATGATAGGTGCGATCATACCAGCACTAATGCACCGGATCCCATCAGAACTATGCAGTTAAGCGTGCGTGGGCGACAATAGTACTAAGATGGGTGACCTCCTGGGAAGTCCTTGGGTTGCCCCTCTCTTTTTGTAAGTTTTCGAGTCCGTTTTGGATAAGAACTGATTAGTTAGCGTGCTACAGAAGCATATAGGATTTGAGCACGAAAAACATGATAGGTGCGATCATACCAGCACTAATGCTCCGGATCCTATCAGAACTCCGCAGTTAAGCCTGCTTGGGCGTGAGTAGTACTAGAATGGGTGATCTCGTGGGAAGTCCTCGTGTTGCACCTCTCTTTTTGTAAGTGTTCCAGTCCGTTTTGGATAAAAACTGATTAATTAGGGCGCTACAGAAAGCATATAGGATTTGAGCACGCAAAACATGACCGGTGCGATCATACCAACAATAATGCACCGGATCCCATCAGAACTCCACAGTTAAGTGTGCTTGGGCGAGAGTAGTACTTAGATGGGTATTCTGCTGGGAGGTCCTCGTGTTGCACCTCTCTTTTTGTACGTTTTCCAGTCCGTTTTGGATAAAAACTGATTAATTAGCGCGCTACAGAAAGCATATAGGATTTGAGAACGCAAAACATGACAGGTGCGATCATACCAGCCCTAATGCACTAGATCCCATCCGAACACTGCAGTTAAGCGTGCTTAGGCGTGAGTAGTACTAGGAATTGTGATCTCCTGGGATGTCCTCGTGTTGCACCTCTCTTTTTGTTAGTTTTCAAGTCCGTTTTGGATAAGAACCGATTAATTAGTGTGCTACAGAAAGCATATAGGATATGAGCATGCAAAACATGACAAGTGCGATCATACCAGTACTTATGCAGCGGATGACATCAGAACTCCACAGTTAAGTGTGCTTGGACGAGAGTAGTACTAGGATGGGTGACTTCTTGGGAAGTCCTTGTGTTGCTCCTCTCTTTTTGTTAGTTATCCAGTCCATTTCGGAAAAAACGTATTATTTAGCGTGCTACAGAAAGCGTATAGGATTTGAGCACGCAAAACATGACTGGTGCGATCATACCAGCACTAATGCTCCGGATCCCTTCAAAACTCCGTAGTTAAGCGTGCTTGGACGAGAGAAGTACTAGGATGGGTGACCTCTTGGGAAGTCCTCGTGTTGCTCTTCTTTTTTTTTAAGTTTTCCAGTCCGTTTCGGATAAAAACGTATTAATTTGCGCGCTACAGAAAGCATATAGGATTTGAGCACGCAAAACATGACAGGTGCGATCATACCAGCAATAATGCTCCGGATCCCATCAGATCACTGCAGTTAAGCGTGCTTGGACGAGAGTAGTAATAGGATGGGTGACCTCTTGGGAAGACCTCGTGTTGCACCTCTCTTTTTGTAAGTTTTCCAGTCCGTTTCGGATAAAAAACGTATAAATTTGCGCGCTACAAAAAGCATATAGGATTTGAGCACGCAAAACATAACAGGTGCGATCATACCAGCACTAATACACCGGATCCCAGTCCTCGTGTTGCATCTCTCTTTTTGTAAGTTTTCGAGTCCGTTTTGGATAAGAACTGATTAGTTAGGGTACTACAGAAAGCATATAGGATTTGAGCACGAAAAACATGATAGGTGCCATCATACCAGCACTAATGCTCCTGATCATATCAGAACTCCGCAGCTAAGCATGCTTGGACGAGAGTAGTACTAGGATGGGTGAACTCTTGGGAAGTCCTCCTGTTGCACCTCTCTTTTTGTAAGTTTTCTAGTCCGTTTCGGATAAAAACGTATAAATTTGCGCGCCACAGAAAGCATATAGGATTTGAGCACGCAAAACTCGACCGGTGCGATCATACCAGCAATAATGCACCGGATCCCATCAGAACTCCGCAGATTAGCGTGCTTGGGCGAGAGTAGTACTAGGATGGGTGACCTCCTTGGAAGTCCTCGTGTTGCACCTCTCTTTTTGTAAGTTTTCCAGTCCGTTATGGATAAAAACTGATAAACTAGCGCGCTACATAAAGCATATAGGACTTGAGCACGCAAAATATTACAGGTGCGATCATACCTGCACTAATACACCGGATCCCAGTCCTCGTGTTGCACCTCTCTTTTTGTAAGTTTTCGAGTCCGTTTTGGATAAAAACTTATTAACTAGCGCGCTACAAAAAGCATATAGGATTTGAGCACGGAAAACATGACAGGTGCGATCAAACCACCACTAATGCACTGGATCCCATCAGAACACTGCAGTTAAGCGTGCTTGGGCGTGAGTAGTACTTGTATGGGTGATCTCCTGGGAAGTCCACTTGTTGCACCTCAATTTTTTTATGTTTTCCAGTCCGTTTTGTATAAAAACTGATTAATTAGCGTGCTACAGAAAGCATATAGGATTTGAGCAAGCAGAACATGACAACCGCAATCATACCAGCACTAATGCACCGGATACCATCAGAACATTGCAGTTAAGTGTGCTTGGGCGAGAGTAGTACTAGGATGGGTGACTTCCTGGGAAGTACTTGTTCGTTTTTGATAAAAACTGATTAATTAGCGCGCTACAGAAAGCATATAGGTATTGAGCACGCAAAACATGACAGGAGCGATCATACCAGCACTAACGTGAGTAGTACTAGGATGGGTGTTCTACTGGGAAGTCCTCGTGGTGCACCTTTCTTTTTGTAAGTTTTCCTGTCGGTTTTGGATAAAAACTGATTAATTAGCGTGCTTCAGAAAGCATATAGAATTTGAGCACGCAAAACATGAAAAGTGCGATCATACCAGCACTAATGCACCGGATCCGATCAGAACTCCGCAGCTAAGCGTGCTTGGGCGAGAGTTGTACTAGGATGGGTGACCTCCTAGGAAGTCGTCGTGTTGCAACTCTCTTTTTGTTTGTTTTCCAGTTCGTTTTGGATAAAAACTGATTAACTAGCGCGCTACAAAAAGCATATATGACTTGAGCACGCAAAACATTACCGGTGAGATCATACCAGCACTAATGCACCGGATCCCAGTCCTCGTGTTGCACCTCTCTTTTGGTAAGTGTTCCAGTCCGTTTTGGATAAAAACTGATTAATTAGGGCGATACAGAAAGCATATAGGATTTGAGCACGCAAAACATGACAGGTGCGATCATACCAGTAGTAATGCTCCGGATCCCATCAGAACTCCGCAGTTAAGCGTGCTTGGGCGAGAGTAGTACTTGGATGGGTATTCTGCTGGGTGGTCCTCGTGGTGCACCTCTCTTTTTGTAAATTTTCCAGTCTATTTTGGATAAAAACGTATTAATTTGCGCGCTTCAGAAAACATATAGGATTTGAGCATGCAAAACATGACAGGTTTGATCATACCAGCAATAATGCTCCGGATCCCATCAGATCTCCGCAGTTAAGTGTGCTTGGACGAGAGTAGTAATAGGATGGGTGACCTCTTGGGAAGACCTCGTGTTGCACCTCTCTTTTTGTAAGTTTTCCAGTCTGTTTCGGATAAAAACATATAAATTTGCTCGCTACAAAAAGCATATAGGATTTGAGCACGCAAAACATGACAGATGCGATCATACCAGCACTAATGCACCGGATCCCATCAGAACTCCGTAGTTAAGCTAGGGTGGGTGACCTCCTGGGAAATCCTTGTGTTGCACCTCTCTTTTGGTAAGTGTTCCACTCCGTTTTGGATAAAAACTGATTAATTAGGGCGCTACAGAAAGCATATAGGATTTGAGCACGCAAAAAATGACAGATGCGATCATACCAGCACTAATGCACCGGATCCCATCAGAACTCCGTAGTTAAGCGTGCTTGGCCGTGAGTAGTACTAGAATGCGTAATCTCCTGGGAAGTCCTCGTGTTGCACCTCTCTTGTTGTAAGTGTTCCAGTCCGTTTTGGATAAAAACTGATTAATTAGGGTGTTACAGAAAGCATATAGGATTTGAGCACGCAAAACATGACAGGAGCGATCATACCAGCACTAATGCACCGGATCCCATTAGAATTCCGCAGATTAGTGTGCTTGGGCGAGAGTAGTACTAGGATGGGTGACCTCCTAGGAAGTCCTCATGTTGCAACTCTCTTTTTGTATGTTTTCCAGTTCGTTTGGATAAAAACTGATTAACTAGCGCGCTACAAAAAGCATATATGACTTGAGCACGCAAAACATTACCTGTGCGATCATACCAGCACTAATGCACCGGAACCGAGTCCTCGTGTTGTACCTCTCTTCTTGTAAGTTTTCCAGTCCGTTTTGGATAAAAACTTATTAACTATCGCGATACAGAAAGCATATAGGATTTCAGCACGGAAAACATGACAGGTGCGATCATACCAGCAGTAATGCACTAGATCCCATCACAACACTGCAGTTAAGCGTGCTTGGGCATGAGTAGTACTAGGATGGGTGATCTCCAGGGAAGTCCTCGTGTTGCACCTCTCTTTTTGTAAGTTTTCCAGTCCATTTTGGATACAAACTAATTAATTAGCAGCGCTACAGAAAGCATATAGGATTTAAGCACGCAAAACATGACAGGTCCGATCATACCAGCACTAATGCACTGGATCCCATCAGAACACTGCATTTAAACGTGCTTCGGCGTGAGTAGTACTAGGAAGGGTGATCTCCTGGGAAGTCCTCGTGGTGCACCTCTATTTTTGTAAGTTTTCCAGTTTGTTTTTGATAAAAACTGATTAATTAGCGTGCTACAGAAAGCATATAGGATTTGAGGACGCAAAACATGACAAGTGCGATCATACCAGCACTAATGCACCGGATCCCATTAGAATTCCGCAGCTAAGCGTGCTTGGGCGAGAGTAGTATTAGGATGGGTGATCTCCTGGGAAGTCCTCGTGTTGCACCTCTCTTTTTGTAAGTTTTCCAGTCCGTTTTGGATTAAAAACTGATTAATTAGCGCGCTACAGAAAGCATATAGGATTTGAGCACGCAAAACATGATAGGTGCGATCATACCATCACTATTGCACCGGATCGCATCAGAACACCGCAGTCAAGCGTGCTTGGGCGAGAGTAGTACTAGGATGGGTGACCACTTGGGAAGTCCTCGTGTTGCACCTCTCTTTTTGTAAGTTTATCAGTCCGTTTAGGATAAAAAATTATTAATTAGCGCGCTACAGAAAGCACATAGGATTTGATCACGCAAAACATGAGAGCTGCGATCATACCAGCACTAATGCACCGGATCCCATCAGATCCCCGTAGTTAAGTGTGCTTGGGCGAGAATAGTACTAGGATGGGTGACCTCTTGGGAAGTCCTCGTGTTGCACCTTTCTTTTTGTAAGTTTTCCAGTCCGTTTTGGATAAAAACTGATTAGATAACGCGCTATAGAAAGCATATAAGACTTGAGCACGCAAAACATGACAGGTGCGATCATACCAGCATTAATACACCGGATCCCAATCCTCGTGTCGCACCTCTCTTTTTGTAAGTTTTGCAGTCTGTTTTGGATAAAACATGATTAATTAGCCGCTACAGAAAGCATATAGAATTTGAGCACGCAAAACATGACAGGTGCGATCATACTAGCACTAATGCCCCGGATCCTATCAAAACTCCGCAGTTAAGCGTGCTTGGGCGTGAGTAGTACTAGGATGGGTTATCTCCTCGGAAGTCCTCGTGTTGCACCTCTCCTTTTGTAAGTTTATCAGTCCGTTTAGGATAAAAAATTATTAATTAGCGCGCTACAGAAAGCACATAGGATTTGATCACGCAAAACATGAGAGGTGCGATCATACCAGCACTAATGCACCGAATCCCATCAGAACTCCGCAGTTAAGTGTGCTTGGACGAGAGTAGTACTAGGATGGGAGACCTCTTGGGAAGTCCTCGTGTTGCACCTCTGTTTTTGTAAGTTTTCCAGTCCGTTTTGGTTAAAAACTTATTAACTAGCGCGCTACAGAAAGCATATAGAATTTGAGCTCGCAAAACATGATAGGTACGATCATACCAGCACTAATGCACTAGATCCCATCAGAACTCCTCAGTTAAGCGTGCTTGGGCGAGAGAATTACTAGGATCGGTGACCTCCTAGGAAGTCGTCGTGTTGCACCTCTATTTTTGTAAGTTTTCCAATCCGTTTTGAATAAAAACTTATTAATTAGCGCGCTACAGAAAGCATATAGGATTTGAGCACGCAAGATCATACCAGCACTAATGCACCGGATCCCATCAGAACTCTGCAGTTAAGCGTGCTTGGGCGAAAGTAGTACTAGGATGGTTAACGTCATGGGAAGTCCTCATGTTGCACCTCTCTTTTTGTAAGTTTTCCAATCCGTTTTGGATAAAAACTGATTAATCAGCGCGCTACAGAAAGCATATAGGATTTGAGCACGCAAAACATGACTCCGCAGTTAAGCGTGCATGGGCGTGAGTAGTACAAGGTTGGGTGATCTCCTGGGAAGTCCCCGTGTTGCACCTTTCTTTTTGTAAGTTTTCCAGTCCATTTTGGATAAAAAACTAATTAATTAGCGCGCTACAGAAAGCATATAGGATGCCAGCACGCAAAACATTACAGGTGCGATCTTCCAGCACTAATGCACCGGATCCCATCAGAACTCCGCAGTTAAGCGTGCTTGGGCGCGAGCAGTACTAGGATTGGTGACCTCCTGGGAAGTCCTCGTGTTGCCCCTCTCGTTTTGTAATTTTATCAGTCCGTTTTGGATAAAAACTAATTAATTAGCGCGCTATAGAAAACATATAGGATTTGAGCACGCAAAACATGACAGGTGCAATCATACCAGCACTAATGCACCGGATCCCATCAGAACTCCGCAGTTAAGCGTGCTTCGGCATGAGTAGTACTAGGATGGGTGATCTCCTGGGAAGTCCTCGTGTTGCACCTGTCTTTTTGTAAGTTTTCCTGTCCGTTTTGGATAAAAACTGATTAATTAGCGCGCTACAGAAAGCATATAGGATTTGAGCACGCAAAACATGACAGGTGCGATCATACCAGCACTAATGCACTGGATCCCATCAGAACACTGCAGTTAAGCGTGCTTGGGCGTGAGTAGTACTAGGATGCGTGATCTCCTGGGAAGTCCTCGTGTTGCACCTCTCTTTTTGTAAGTTTTCCAGTCCGTTTTGGATAAACACTGATTAATTAGCGTGCTAGAGAAAGCATATAGGATTTGAGCACGCAAAAAAGGACAGGAGCGATCATACCAGCACTAATGCACCGGATCCCATATGAACACCGCAGTTAAGCGTGCTTGGGCGCTCTTTTTGTAAATTTTCCAGTCTTTTTTTGATAAAAACTGATTAATTAGCGCGCTACAGAAAGCATATAGAATGTGAGCATGCAAAACATGATAGCTGCGATCATAACAGCACTTATACACCGGATCCCATCAGAACTCCGCAGTTAAGCGTGCTTGGGCGAGAGTAGTACTAGGATGGGTGACCTCTTGGGAAATCGTCGTGTTGCACCTCTCTTTTTGTAAGTTTTCCAGTGCGTTTGGGATAAAAACTGATTAACTAGCGCGCTTCAGAAAGCATATAGGACTTGAGCACGCAAAACAATACAGGTGCGATCATACCAGCACTTATGCACCGGATCTCATCAGAACTCTGCAGTTAAGCGTGATTCGGCGAGAGTAGTACTAGGATTGGTGACCTCCTAGAAAGTCCTCGTGTTGCACCTCTCTTTTTGTAAGTTTTCCAGTCCGTATTGGATAAAAACTGATTAATTAGTGTGCTACAGAAAGCATACAGAATTTGAGCACACAAAACGTGACAGGTGAGATCATACCAGCACTAATGTACCGGATCCCATCAGAACTCCGAAGATAAGCGTGCTTGGGCGAGAGTAGTACTAGGATGGGTGACCTCCTGGGAACTCCTCGTGTTGCACCTCTCTTTTTGTAACTTTTCCAGTCCGTTTTGGATAAAAACTGATTAATTAGCGCGCTACAGAAGGCATAGAGGTTTTGAGCACGCAAAACATGACAAGTGCGAACATACCAGCACTAATGCATCGGATCCCTTCAGAACTCCGTAGTTAAGCGTGCTTCGGCGAGAGTAGTACTAGGATTGGTGACCTCCTAGAAACTCCTCGTGTTGCACCTCTCAGAAAGCATACAGGATTTGAGCACTCAAAACATGACAGGTGCGATCATAATAGCACTAATGCACCGGATCCCATCAGAACTCACCTCTCTTTTTGTAAGTTTTCCACTCCGTTTTGGATAAAAATTTATTAATTAGCGCGCTACAGAAGGCATAGAGGTTTTGAGCACGCAAAACATGACATGTGCGATCATACCAGCACTAATGCATCGGATCCCATCAGTTTTTATCCAAAACGGGCTGGAAAACTTACAAAAAGAGAGGTGCAACACAAGGACTTCCCAGGAGGTCACCCATCCTAGTATTACTCTCGCCCTACCACGCTTAACTACGGAATTCTAATGGAATCCAATGCATTAGTGCTGGTATGATCGCACCTGTCATGATTTTAGTGCTCAAATCCTGTATGCTTTCTGTATCGCGCTAATGAATAAGTTTTTATCCAAAACGGACTGGAAAACTTTAAAAAATAGAGGTGCAACACAAGGACTTCCCAGGAGGTCACCCATCCTAGTACTACTATCTCCCTACCCTGCTTAACTACGAAGTTTTGATGGAATCCGGTGCATCAGTGCTAGTATGATCGCACCTGTCATGTTTTGCGTTCTCAAATCCTATATGCTTTCTGTAGCGCGCTATTTAATAAGTTTTTATCCAAAACGGACTGGAAAAGTTACAAAAAGAGAGGTGCAACACGAGGACTTCCCAGGAGGTCATCCATCCTAGTACCACTCTCGCCCAAGCACGCTTAACTTCGGAGTTCTGATGGGATCCGGTGCATTAGTGCTGGAATGATCGCACCTGTCATGTTTTGTGTGCTCAAGTCCTGTATGCTTTCTGTAGCACACTAATTAATCAGTGTTTATCCAATACGGACTGGAAAACTTACCAAAAGAGAGGTGCAACACGAGGATTTGCTAGGAGGTCACCAATCCTAGTACTACTCTCGCCGAATCATGCTTAACTGCGGAGTTCTGATGGGATGCGATGCATTAGTGCTGGTATGATTGCACATGTCATGTTTTGCGTGCTCAAAACCTGTATACCTTCTGTAGCGCGCTAATTAATCAGTTTTTTTCCAAAACGGGATGGAAAACTTACAAAAAGAGAGGTGCAACACGAGGACTTCCCAGGAGGTCACCCATCCAGTTCTAATGGAATCCGGTGCATTAGTGCTGGTATGATCTCACCTGTCATGATTTGCGTGCTCAAATCCTGTATGCTTTCTGTAGCGCGCTAATTAATAAGTTTTTATCCAAAACGGACTGGAAAACTTAAAAAAATAGAGGTGCAACACAAGGACTTCCCAGGAGGTCACCCATCCTAGTACAACTATCGCCCTACCCTGCTTAACTACGAAGTTTTGATGGAATCCGGTGCATCAGTGCTAGTATGATCGCACCTGTCATGTTTTGCGTTCTCAAATCCTATATGCTTTCTGTAGCGCGCTATTTAATCAGTTTTTTTCCAAAACGGACTGGAAAAGTTATTAGAAGAGAGGTGCAACACGAGGACTTCCCAGGAGGTCACCCATCCTAGTACTACTCTCGCCCAAGCACACTTAACTTCGGAGTTCTGATGGGATCCGGTGCATTAGTGCTGGTATGATCTCACCTATCACGTTTTGTGTGCGGAAATCCTGTATGCTTTCTGTAGCACACTAATTAATCAGTTTTTATCCAATACGGACTGGAAAACTTACAAAAAGAGAGGTGCAACACGAGGATTTTCTAGGAGGTCACCAATCCTAGTACTACTCTCGCCGAATCACGCTGAACTGCGGAGTTCTGATGGGATGCGATGCATTAGTGCTGGTATGATCGCACATGTCATGTTTTGCGTGCTCAAAACCTGAATGCCTTCTGTAGCGCGCTAATTAATCAGCTTTTATCCAAAACGGGATGGAAAACTTACAAAAAACGAGGTGCAACACGAGGACTTCCCAGGACGTCACCGATCCTAGTACTACTCTCGCCTTACCACGCTTAACTACAAAGTTCTAATGGAATCCAGTGCATTAGTGCTGGTATGATCGCACCTGTCATGATTTGCGTGCTCAAATCCTGTATGTTTTCTGTAGCGTGCTAATTAATAAGTTTTTATCCAAAACGGACTGGAAAACTTAAAAAAATAGAGGTGCAACACAAGGACTTTCTAGGAGGTCACCAATCCGAGTACTACTCTCGCCGAAGCACGCTTAACTGCGGAGTTTTGATGGGTTCCGATGCATTAGTGCTGGTATGATCGCACATGTCATGTTTTGCGTACTCAAAACCTCTATGCCTTCAGTAGCGCGCTAATTAATCACTTTTTATCAAAAACGGACTCGAAAACTTACAAAAAGAGAGGTGAAACACGAGGACTTCCCAAGCGGTAACCCATCCGAGTACTACTCTCGCCCAAGCACGCTTAACTACGGAGTTCTGATGGGATTCGTGCATTAGTGCTGGTATGATCGCAACTGTCATGTTTTGCGTGCTCAAATCCTGTATGTTTTCTGTAGCACACTAATTAATTAGTTTTTATCCAATACGGCCTGGAAAACTTACAAAAAGAGAGGTGCAACACGAGGACTTTCTAGGAGGTCACCAATCATAGTACTACTCTCGCCGAAGCACGCTTAACTGCGGAGTTCTGATGGGATCCGATGAATTAGTGCTGGTATGATCGCACATGTCATGTGTTGCGTGCTCAAAACCTCTATGCCTTCTGTATCGCGCTAATTAATCACTTTTTATCCAGAACGGACTGGAAAACCTACAAAAAGAGAGGTGCACCACGAGGACTTTCTAGAAGGTCACGAATCCTAGTACTACTCTTGCCGAAGCACGCTTAACTGCGGAGTTCTGATGGGATCTGATGCGTTAGTGCTGGTATGATCGCACATGTCATGTTTTGCGTGCTCAAAACCTATATGCTTTCTATAGCGCGCTAATTAATCACTTTTAATGCAAAACGGACTGGAAAACTTACAAAAAGAGAGGTGCAACATGAGGACTTCCCAGGAGGTCACCCATCCTAGTACTACTCTCGCCAAAACACACTTAACTAAGAAGTTCTGATGGGATCCAGTGCATTAGTGCTGGTATGATCGCACCTGTCATGTTTTGCGTGCTCAAAACCTCTATGCCTTCTGATGTGCACTAATTAATCACTTTTTATCCAAACCGGGCTGGAAAACTTACAAAAAGAGATGTGCAACACGAGGACTTTCTAGGAGGTCACCAATCCTAGTACTACTCTCGCCGAAGCACGCTTAACTGCGGAGTTCTGATGGGATCCGATGCATTAGTGCTGGTATGATCGCACATGTCATGTTTTGCGTGCTCAAAACCTCTATGCCTTCTGTAGCGCGCTAATTAATCACTTTTTATCCAAAACGGACTGGAAAACTTACAAAAAGAGAGGTGCAACACGAGGATATCCCAGGAGGTCACCCATCCGAGTACTACTCTCGCCAGAGCACGCTTAACTACGGAGTTCTGATGGGATCCGGTGAATTAGTGCTGGTATGATAGCACCTATAATGATTTGCGTGCTCAAATCCTGTATGCTTTCTGTAGCACACTATTTAATTAGTTTTTATCCAATACGGACTGGAAAACTTACAAAAAGAGAGGTGCAACACGAGGTCACCCATCCTAGTACTACTCTCGCCCAAGCACGCTTAACTTCGGAGTTCTGATAGGATGTGGTGCATTAGTGCTGGTATGATCGCACTTGTCACGTTTTGCGTGCTCAAATCCCGTATGCTTTCTGTAGCACACTAATTAATCAGTTTTTATCCAATACGGACTGGAAAACTTACAAAAAGAGAGGTCCAACACGAGGACTTTCTAGGAGGTCACCAATCCTAGTACTACTCTCGCCGAAGCACGCTTAACTGCGGACTTCTGATGGGATCCGATGCATTAGTGCTGGTATGGTCGCACATGTCATGTTTTCCGTGCTCAAAACCTCTATGCCTTCTGTAGCGCGCTAATTAATCACGTTTTATCGAAAACGGGCTGGAAAACATACAAAAAGAGAGGTGCAACACGAGGACTTCCCAGGAGGTCACCCATCCTAGTACTACTCTCGCCCTACCACGCTTTATTACGGAGTTTTGATGGGATCCGATGCATTAGTGCTGGTATGATCGCACCTGTCATGTTTTGCGTGCTCAAATCCTATATGCTATCTATAGCGCGCTAATTAATCACCCTTAATCCAAAACGGACTGGAAAACTTACAAAAAGAGAGGTGCAACAAGAGGACTTCCCAGGAGGTCACCCATCCTAGTACTACTGTCGCCCAAGAATGCTTAACTGCAGAGTTCTGATGGGATCCGGTGCAGTAGTGTTGGTATGATCGCACCTGTCATGTATTGCGTACACAAATCCTGTATGTTCTCTTTAGCGTGCTAATTAATAAGTTTTTATCCAAAACGGACTGGAAAACTTATAAAAACAGAGGTGCAACACGAGGACTTCCAAGGAGGTCACCCATCCTAGTACTACTCTCGCCCAAGCACGCTGAATTACGAAGTTCTGATGGGATCCGGTGGATTAGTGCTGGTATGATCGCACCTGTCATGTTTTGCGTGCTCAAAACCTCTATGCCTTCTGTAGCGCGCTAATTAATCACTTTTTATCCAGATCGGGCTGGAAAACATACAAAAATAGAGGTGCAACACGAGGACTTCCCAGGAGGTCACCCATCCTAGTACTACTCTCGACCAACCATGCTTAACTACGGAGTTCTGATGGAATGCGGTGCATTAGTGCTGGTATGATTGCACCTGTCATGTTTAGCGTGCTCAAATCTTGTATGCTTTCTGTAGCACGATAATTAATAAATTTTTATCCAAAACGGACTGGAAAACATAAAAAAATAGAGGTGCAACACGAAGACTTCCCAGGAGGTCACCCATCCTAGTACTACTCTTGCCCAAGCAACTTACAAAAAGAGAGGTTCAACACGAGGACTTCCCAGGAGGTCACCCAACCTAGTACTACTCTCGCCCAAGAACGCTTATAACACGCTAATAAATAAGTTTTTATCCAAAACTGACTGGAAAACTTACAAAAAGAGAGGTACAACAAGAGGACTTCCCAGGAGGTCACCCATCCTAGTACTACTCTTGTCCAAGAACACTTAACTACGGAGTTTTGATGAGATCCGGTGCATTAGTGCTGGTATGATCGCACCTGTCATGTTTAGCGTGCTCAAATCCTGTATGCTTTCTGTAGCACGATAATTAATAAGTTTTTATCCAAAACAGACTGGAAAACATAAAAAAATAGAGGTGCAACACGAAGACTTCCCAGGAGGTCACCCATCCTAGTACTACTCTTGCCCAAGCACGCTTAACTGCGAAGTGCATTAGTGCTGGTATGATCCAACCTGTCATGTTTTGCGTGCTCAAAACCGATATGCTTTCTATAGCGCGCTAATTAATCATTTTTTATCCAAAACGGATTGGAAAACTTACAGAAAGAGAGGTTTAACACGAGGACTTCACAGGAGGTCACCCAAACTAGTACTACTCTCGCCCAAGCACGCTTAACTACGGAGTTCTGATGGAATCTGGTGCATTAGTGACGGTATGATCGAAACTGTCATGTTTTGCATGCTCAAATCCTGTATGCTTTCTGTAACACGCTAATTAATAAGTTTTTATCCAAAACGGACTGGAAAACTTACAAAAAGAGAGGTGCAACACGAGGACATCCCAGGAGGTCACCCATCCTAGTACTACTCTCGCCCAAGAATGCTTAACTGCGGAGTTCTGATGGGATCCGGTGCATTAGTGCTGGTATGATCGCACCCCTCATGTATTGCGTGCACAAATCCTGTATGCTCTCTTTAGCGTGCTAATTAATAAGTTTTTATCCAAAACGGACTGGAAAAATTACAAAAAGAGAGGTGCAAGACGAGGACTTCCCAAGAGGTCACCCATCCTAGTACTACTCTCGCCCAAGCACGCTTAACTACGTAGTTCTGATGGAATCCGGTGCATTAGTGACGCTAAGATCACAACTATCATGTTTTGCGTGCTCAAATTCTGTATGCTTTCTCTAGCGCGCTAATTAATAAGTTTTTATCCAAAACGGACTGGAAAACTTAAAAAAAGAGAGGTGCAACACGAGGACTTCCCAGGAGGTCACCAATCCTAGAACTAGTCTCGCCCAAGCACGCTTAGCTATGGAGTTCTGATGGAATGCGGTGCATTAGTGACGGTATGATCGCAACTGTCATGTTTTGCTTGCTCAAATCTTGTATGGTTTCTGTAACACGCTAATTAATAAAATTTTATCCAAAACGGACTGGAAAACTTACAAAAAGAGAGGTGCAACACAAGGACTTCACAGGAGGTCACCCATCCTAGTACTACTCTCGCCCAAGAACACTTAACTACAGAGTTCTGATGGGATCCGGTGCATTAGTGCTGGTATGATCGCACCTGTCATGTTTTGCATGCTCAAATCCTGTATTCTTTCTGTAGCTCGCTAATTAATCAGTTTTTATCCAAAACGGACTGGAAAACTTACAAAAAGAGAGGTGTAACACGAGGACTTCTCAGGAGGTCACCCATCTTAGTACTACTCTCTCCCAAGCACGCTTAACTACGGGGTTCTGATGGCATCCGGTGCATTAGTGACAGTATGATCGCAACTGTCATGTTTTGCGTGCTCAAATCCTGTAAGCTTTTTGTAGCGCGCTAATTAATCACTTTTTATCCAAAACGGACTGGAAAACTTACAAAAAGAGAGGTGCAACACGAGGACTTCCCAGGAGGTCACCCATCCTAGTACTACTTTCGACCAACCACGCTTAACTGCGGAGTGCATTAGTGCTGGTATGATCGCACCTGTCATGTTTTGTGTGCTCAAAACCTATTTGCTTTCTATAGTGCGTTAATTAATCACTTTTTATCCGTTATCATGTTTTGCGTGCTCAAATCCTGTATGCTTTCTGTAGCACACTAGTTAATAAGTTTTTATCCAAAACCTAATGGAAATCATACAAAAAGAGACGTGCAACACGAGAACTTTCTAGGAGGTCACCAATCCTAGTACTACTCTCGCCGACGCACGCTTAACTGCGGAGTTCTCATGGGATCCGATGCATAGGTGCACACGAGGACTTCCAGGAGGTAACCCATCCTAGTAATACTCTCGCCAAAGCACGCTTAACTGCGGAGTTCTGATGGGATCCGGTGCGTTAGTGCTGGTATGATCGCACTTGTCATGTTTTTCGTGCTCAAATCCATTATGCTTTTTTTAGCGCACTAATTAATAAGTTTTTATCCAAAACAGATTGGAAAACTTACAAAAAGAGAGGTGCAACACGAGGACTTTCCAGGAGGTCACCCATCCTAGTACTACTCTCGCCGAACAACGCTTAACTGCGGAGTTCTGATGGGATCCGGTGCATTAGTGCTGGTATAATCGCACCTGTCATGTTTTGCGTGCTCAAAACCTATATGCCTTCTGTAGGGCGCTAATTAATCACTTTTTATCCAAAACGGACTGGAAAATTTACAAAAATAGAGGTGCAACACGAGGACTTCCCAAGAGGTCACCCATCCTAATACTACTCTCGACCAACCACGCTTAACTATGGAGTTCTGATGGAATGCGGTGCATTAGTGACGGTATGACCGCAACTGTCATGTTTTGCGTGCTCAAATCCTGTATGGTTCCTGTAACACGCTAATTAATAAGTTTTTATCCAAAACGGACTGGAAAACTTACAAAAAGAGAGGTGCAACACGAGGACTTCACAGGAGGTCACCCATCCTAGTACTACTCTCGCCCAAGAACACTTAACTACAGAGTTCTGATGGGATCCGGTGCATTAGTGCTGGTATGATCGCACCTGTCATGTTTTGCGTGCTCAAATCCTGTATTCTTTCTGTAGCTCGCTAATTAATCAGTTTTTATCCAAAACGGACTGGAAAACTTACAAAAAGAGAGGTGCAACACGAGGAATTTCAAGGAGGTCACCCATCCTAGTACTACTCTCGCCCAAGCACGCTTAACTGCGGAGTTCTGATGGGATCCGATGCGTTAGTGCTGGTATGATCGCACCTCTCATGTTCTGCGTGCTCAAAACCTATATGCTTTCTATAGCGCGCTAATTAATCAGTTTTTATCCAAAACGGACTGGAAAACATACAAAAAGAGAGGTTCAACAAGAGGAATTCCCAGGAGGTCACCCAACCTAGTACTACTCTCGCCCAAGCACGCTTAACTACGGAGTTCTGACGGTATGATCGCAACTCCTAGTACTACTCTAGCCCTAGCACGCTTAACTACGGAGTTCTGATGGGATCCGGTGCATTAGTGCTGGTATGATCGCACCTGTCATGTTTTGCGTGCTCAAATCCTGTTTGCTTTCTGTAGCGCACTAATTAATCAGTTTTTGTCCAAAACGGACTGGAAAACTTACAAAAAGAGAGGTGCAACACGAGGACTTCCCAAGAGGTCACCCATCCTAGTACTACTCTCGCCAAAGCACGCTTAAATACGAAGTTTTAATGCGATCTGGTGCATTAGTGTTGGTAAGATCGCAACTGTCATGTTTTGCGTGCTCAACTCCTATATGCTTTCTGTAGCACGCTAATTAATAAGTTTTTATCGAAAACCGACTCGAAACCTTTCAAAAAGAGAGGTGCAACACGAGGACTTTCCAGGAGGTCACCAATCATAGTACTACTCTCGCTGAAGCACGCTTAATTGTGGAGTTCTGATGGGATCCGATGCATTAGTGCACACGAGGACTTCCCAGGAGGTGACCCATCCTAGTACTACTCTTGCCCAAGCACGCTTAATAGCAGAGTTTGATGGGATCCGGTGCGTTAGTGCTGGTATGATCGCACCTGTCATGTTTTGCGTGCTCAAAACCTATATGCTTTCTATAGCGCGCTATTTATTCACTTTTTATCCAAAACGGACTGGAAAATATACAAAAAGACAGGTGCAACACGAGGACATTGCAGGAGGTCACCCATCCTAGTATTACTCTCGCCGAACAACGCTTAACTGCGGAGTTCTATTGGGATCCGGTGCAATAGTGCTGGTATGATCGCACCTGTCATGTTTTGCATGCTCAAAACCTATATGCCTTCTGTAGCGCGTTAATTAAACACTTTTTATCCAAAACGGATTGGAAATCTTACAGAAAGAGAGGTGCAACACGAGGACTTCCCAGGAGGTCACCCATCCTAGTACTACTCTCGACCAACCACGCTTAACTACGGAGTTTTGCTGGAATCCGGTGCGATAGTGCTGGTATGATCGCACCTGTCATGCTTTGCGTGCTCAAATCCTGTATGCTTTCTGTAGCACGCTAATTAATAAGTTTTTATCCAAAACGGACTGGAAAACTTAAAAAAATAGAGGTGCAACACGAGAACTTCCCAGGAGGTCACCCATCCTAGTACTACTGTTGCCCAAGCAAGCTTAACTGCGGAGTGCATTAGTGCTGGTATGATCGCACGTGTCATGTTTTGCGTGCTCAAAACCTATATGCTTTCTATAGCGCGCTAATTAATCACTTTTTATCCAAAACGGATTGGAAAACTTAAAAAAAGAGAGGTGCAACACGAGGACTTCCCGGGAGGTCACCCAACTTATTACTACTCTCGCCCAAGCACGCATAACTGCGGAGTTCTGATAGGATCCGTTGCATTAGTGCTGAGATGATCGCACATGTCATGTTTTGCGTGCTCCAAACCTATATGCCTTTTGTAGCGCGCTAATTAATCACATTTTATCCAAAACGGATTGGAAAACTTACAAAAAGAGAGGTGTAACACGAGGACTTTCTAGGAGGTCACCCATCCTAGTACTATTCTCGCCGAACAACGCTTAACTTCGGAGTTCTGATGGGATCCGGTGCATTAGTGCTAGTATGATCGCACCTGTCATGTTTTGCGTGCTCAAAACCTATATGCCTTCTGTAGCGCGCTAATTAATCAATTTTTTTCCATAACAGACTGGAAAACTTACAAAAAGAGAGCTGCAACACAAGGACTTCCTAGGAGATCACCCATCCTAGTAGTACTCTCGCCCAAGCACGCTTAACTACGGAGTTCTGATGGAATCTGGTGCACTAGTGCTGGTATGATCGCACCTGTCATGTTTTGCGTGCTCAAATCCATTATGCTTTCTTTAGCGCGCTAATTAATAAGTTTGTATCCAAAACGGACTGGAAAACTTACCTAAAGAGAGGTGCAACACGAGGACTTTCCAGGAGGTCACCAATCCTAGTACTACTCTCGCTGAAGCACGCTTAAGTACGGAGTTCTAATGGGATCCGATGCATTAGTGCTGGTATGATCGCACATGTCATGTTTTGCGTGCTCAAATCCTGTATGTTTTCTGTAGCGCGGTAATTAATAAGTTTTTATCCAAAACGGAGTGGAAAACTTACAAAAAGAAAGGTGCAACACGAGGACTTCCTAGGAAGTCACCCATCCTAGTACAATTTTCGCCTAAGCACGCTTAACTACGGAGTTTTCATGGGATCCGGTGCATTAGTGCTAGTATGATCGCACCTGTCATGTTTTGCGTGCTCAAATCCTGTATGTTTTCTGTAGCGCGCTAATTAATAAGTTTTTATCAAAAACGGACTGGAAAACTTACAAAAAGAGAGGTGCAACACGAGGACTTTCCAGGAGGTCACTCATCCTAGTACTACTCTCGCCCAAGCACAATAACTACGGAGTTCTTATGGGATCCGGTGCATTAGTGCTGGTATGATCGCACCTGTCATGTTTTGCGTGCTCAAATCCTGTATGCTTTCTGTAGCGCGCTAATTAATTAGTTTATATCCAAAATGGACTGGAAAACTTACAAAAAGAAAGGTGCAACACGAGGACTTCTCAGGTGCTCACCCATCCTAGTACTACTCTCGCCCAAGAATGCTTTGTTTAGCGTGCTAATTGATAAGTTTTTACCCAAAACAGACTGGAAAACTTACAAAAAGAGAGGTCTGATGGAATCCGGTGCATTAGTGACGGTATGATCGAAACTGTCATGTTTTGCGAGATCAAATCCTGTATGCTTTCTGTAGCACGCTAATTAATCAATTTTTATCCAAAACGGACTGGAAAACATACAAAAAGAGAGGTGCAACACAAGGACTTCCCAGGAGGTCACCCATCCTAGTACTACTCTTGCCCAAGCACACTTAACTGCGGAGTGCATTAGTGCTGGTATGATCGCACCTGTCATGTTTTGTTTGCTCAAAACCTATATGCTTTCTATAGCGAGCTAATTAATCACTTTTTATCCAAAACGGACTGGAAAACTTACAAAAAAAGAGGTTCAACACGAGGACTTCCCAGGAGGTCACCCTGGAATCCGGTGCATTAGTGACGGTATGATCGCAACTGTCATGTTTTACCTGCTCAAATCCTGTATGCATTCTATAGCACGCTAATTAATCACTTTTTATCCAAAACAAAGAGAGGTGCAACACGAGGACTTCCCAGCAGGTCACTCATCCTAGTGCTACTCTCGCCCAAGAACGCTTGACTGCGGAGTTCTGATGGGATCCGGTGCATTAGTGCTGGTATGATCGCACCTGTCATGTTTTGCGTGCTCAAATCCATTATGCTTTCTTTAGCGCGCTAATTAATCACTTTTTATCCAAAACGGACTGGAAAACTTACAAAACTAGTGGTGCAACACGAGGACTTCCAGGAGGTCACCCATCCTAGTACTACTCTCGCCGAAGCACGCTTGACTTTGGAGTTCTAATGGGATCCGGTGCATTAGTGCTGGTATGATCGCACCTGTCATGTTTTGCATGCTCAAATCCATTATGCTTTCTTTAGCGTGATAATTAATAAGTTTTTATCCAAAACGGACTGGAAAACTTACAAAAAGAGAGGTGCAACACGAGGAATTCCCAAGGGGTCACCCATCCTAGTATTACTCTCGCCCAAACACGCTTAACTACGGAGTTCTTATGGGATCCGGTGCATTAGTGCTGGTATGATCGCACCTGTCATGTTTTGCGTGCTCAAATCCTGTATGCTTTCTGTAGCGCGCTAATTAATAAGTTTTTATCCAAGACGGACTGGAAAACTTACAAAAAGAAAGGTGCAACACGAGGACTTCCCAGGTGGTCACCCATCCTAGTACTACTCTTGCCCAAGAACGCTTTACTGCGGAGTTCTGATGGGATCCGGTGCGTTAGTGCTGGTATGATCGGACCTGTCATGTGTTGCGTGCACAAATCCTGTATGCTTTCTTTCGCGTGTAATTAATAAGTTTTTATCCAAAACCAACTGGAAAACTTACAAAAGAGAGGTCTGATGGAATCTGGTGCATTAGTGACGGTATGATCACAACAGTCATGTTTTGCGTGCTCAAATCCTGTATGCTTTCTGTAGCGCGCTAATTAATAAGTTTTTATCCAAAACGGACTGGAAAACATAGAAAAAGAGAGGTACAACACGAGAACTTTCCAGGAGGTCACCAATCCTAGTACTACTCTCGCCGAAGCACGCTTAACTGCGGAGTTCTGATGGGATCCGATGCATTAGTGCTGGTATGATCGCACATGTCATGTTTTGCGTGCTCAAACCCTATTTGCCTTCTGTAGCACGCTAATTAATCACTTTTTATCCAAAACGGACTGAAAAACATACAAAAAGAGAGATGCAACAGGAGGACTTTCCAGGAGGTCACCCATCCTAGTACTACTCACACCCAAGCACGCTTAACTTCGGAGTTCTGATGGGATCCAGTGCATTAGTGCTGGTATGATAGCTCCTGTCATGTTTTACATGCTCAAATCTTGTATGTTTTCTGTAGCGGGCTAATTAATAAGTTTTTATCCAAAACGGACTGGAATACTTACAAAAACAGAGGTGCAACACGAGGATTTCCCAGGAGGTCACCCATCCTAGTACTACTCTCGCCGAAGCACGCTTAACTACGGAGTTCTGATGGGATCCGGTGCATTAGTGCTAGTATGATCGCTCGCTAATTAATCAATTTTTATTCAAAACGGACTGGAAAAGTTACAAAAAGAGAGCTGGCGCTAATTAATCAATTTTTATTCTAAACGGATTGGAAAACTTACAAAAAGAGAGGTGCAACACGAGGACTTCCAGAAGGTCACCCATCCTAGTACAACTCTCGCCCAACCACGCTTAACGACGGAATTCTGATGGAATCTGGTGCATTAGTGCTGGTATGATAGCACCTGTCATATTTTGCGTGCTCAAATCCTATATGCTTTCTGTAGCGCGCTATTTAATCAGTTTTTTTCCAAAACGGACTGGAAAAGTTACAAAAAGAAAGTTGCAACACGAGGACTTCCCAGGAGGTCACCCATACTAGTACTACTCTTGCCCAAGCACGCTTGAGTGCGGAGTTCTGATGGATTCCGGTGCATTAGTGCTGGTATGATCGCACCTGTCATGTTTTGCGTGCTCAAATCCATTATGCTTTCTTTAGCGCGCTAATTAATAAGTTTTTATCCAAAACGGACTGGAAAACTTACAAAAGAGAGGTGCAACACGATGACTTCCCAGGGGGTCAGCCATCCTAGTACTACTCTCGCCAAAGCAAGCTTAACAACGGAGTTCTGATGGGATCCGGTGCAGTAGTGCTGGTATGATCGCACATGTCATGTTTTGCGAGCTCAAAACCTCTATGCCTTCTGTAGCGCGCTAATTAATCACTTTTTATCCAAAACGGGCTGAAAAATTTACAAAAAGAGAGGTGCAATACGAGAACTTCCCAGGAGGTCACCCATCCTAGTACTACTCTCGCCCTACCACGCTTAACTACGGGGTTTTGATGGTATCCAATGCATTAATGCTAGTATGATCGCACCTGTCATGTTTTGCGTGCTCAAATCCTATATGCTTTCTGTAGCACGCTAATTAATCAGTGTTTATCCAAAACGGACTGGAAAACTTAAAAAAAGAGAGGTGCAACACGAGGACTTTCCAGGAGGTCACCAATCCTAGTACTACTCTCGCCGAATCACGCTTAACTGCGGAGTTCTGATGGGATCTGATGCATTAGTGCTGTATGATCGCACATGTCATGTTTTGCGTGCTCAAAACCTATATGCCTTCTGTAACGCGATAATTAATCACTTTTTATCCAAAACGGACTGGAAAACTTACAAAAAGAGAGTTGCAACACGAGGACTTCCCAGGAGGTCACCCATCCTAGTACTACTCTCGCCGAAGCACGCTTGACTGCGGAGTTCTGATGGAATCCGGTGCATTAGTGCTGGTATGATCTCACCTGTCATGTTTTGCGTGCTCAAATCCATTATGCTTTCTTTAGCGCGCTAATTAATAAGTTTTTATCCAAAACGGACTGGAAAACTTACAAAAAGAGAGGTGCAACACGATGACTTCCAAGGGGTCAGTCATGCTAGTACTACTCTCGCCAAAGCAAGCTTAACTACGGAGTTCTGATGCAATCCGGTGCAGTAGTGCTGGTATGATCGCACATGTCATGTTTTGCGTGCTCAAAACCTCTATGCCTTCTGTAGCGCGCTAATTAATCACTTTTTATCCAAAACGGGCTGGAAAATTTACAAAAGAGAGGTGCAAACACGAGGACTTCCCAGGAGGTCACCCATCCTAGTACTACTCTCGCCCTACCATGCTTAACTATGGAGTTTTGATGGTATCCGGTGCATTAGTGCTAGTATGATCGCACCTGTCATGTTTTGCGTGCTCAAATCCTATATGCTTTCTGTAGCACGCTATTTAATCAGTTTTTATCCAAAACGAACTGGAAAAGTTACAAAAAGAGAGGTGCAACACGAGGAGTTCCCAGGCGGTCACCCATCCTAGTACTACTCTTGCCCAAGCACGCTTAATTGCAGAGTGCATTAGTGCTGGTATGATCGCACCTGTCATGTTTTGCGTGCTCAAATCCATTATGCTTTCTTTAGCGCGCTAATTAATAAGTTTTTACCAAAACGGACTGGAAAACTTACAAAAAGAGAGGTGCAACACGATGACTTCCCAGGGGGCAGCCATCCTAGTACTACTCTCGCCAAAGCAAGCTTGACTACGGAGTTCTGATGAGATCCGGTGCAGTAGTGGCTGGTATGATCGCACATGTCATGTTTTGCGTGCTCAAAACCTCTATGCCTTCTGTAGCGCGCTAATTAATCACTTTTTATCCAAAACGGGCTGGAAAACTTAAAAAAAGAAATGTGCAACACGAGGACTTCCCAGGAGGTCACCCATCCTAGTACTACTCTCGCCCTACCACGCTTAACTACGGAGTTTAGATGGGATCCGGTGCATTAGTGCTGGTATGATCGCACCTATCATGTTTTGCGTGCTCAAATCCTATATGCTTTCTGTAGCACGCTAATTAATCAGTTTTTATCCAAAACGGACTGGAAAAGTTACAAAAAGAGAGGTGCAACATGATGACTTCCCAGGAGGTCAACCATCCTAGTACTACTCTCGCCCAAGCACGCTTAACTGCGGAGTTGTGATGGGATCCGGTGCATTAGTGCTGGTTTGATCGCACCTATCATGTTTTGCGTGCTCAAATCCATTATGCTTTCTTTAGCGCGCTAATTAATAAGTTTTTATCCAAAACGGACTGGAAAACTTACAAAAAGAGAGATGCAACACGAGAACTTCCCAGGAGGTCACCCATCATAGTACTACTCTCGCCCAAGCACGCTTTACTACGGAGTTCTAATGGGATTCGGTGCATTAGTGCTGGTATGATCGCACCTATCATGTTTTGCGTGCTCAAATCCTATATGCTTTCTGTAGCACGCTAATTAATCAGTTTTTATCCAAAACGGACTGGAAAACTTACAAAAAGAGAGGTGCAACACGAGGACTTTCCAGCAGGTCACCAATCCTAGTACTACTCTCGCCGAATCACGCTTAATTGCGGAGTTCTGATGGCATCCGATGCATTAGTGCTGGTCTGATCGCACATGTCATGTTTTGCGTGCTCAAAACCTATATGCGTTCTGTAGCGCGCTAATTAATCACTTTTTATCCAAAACGGACTGGAAAACTTACAAAAAGAAAGGTGCAACAAGAGGACTTCCCAGGAGGTCACCCATCCTAGTACTACTCTCGCCCAAGCACGCTTGACTGCGAAGTTCTGATGGGATCTGGTGCATTAGTGCTGGTATGATCGCACCTGTTATGTTTTGCGTGCTCAAATCCATTATGCTTTCTTTAGCGCGCTAATTAATAAGTTTTTTATCCAAAACAGACTGGAAAACTTATAAAAAGAGAGGTGCAACACGAAGACTTCACAGGGGCTCACCCATCCTCTATGCCTTCTGTAGCGCGCTAATTAATCACATTTTATCCAAAACGGGCTGGAAAACTTACAAAAAGAGAGGTGCAACACGAGGACTTCCAGTAGGTCACCCATCCTAGTACTACTCTCGCCCTACCACGATCCTTAAATACGGAGTTTTAATGGATTCGATGCATTAGTGCTGGTATGATCGAACTTGTCATGTTTTGCGTGCTTAAATCCATTATGCTTTCTTTAGCGTGCTAATTAATAAGTTTTTCTTCAAAACTGACTGGAAAACTTACAAAAAGAAAGGTGCAACACGAGACTTCCATAAGGTCACCCATCCTAGTACTACTCCTGCCCAAGAATGCTCAAATCCTGTATGCTTTCTGTAGCGCGCTAATTAATAAATTTTTATCCAAAACGGACTGAAAACTTACAAAAACAGAGGTGCAACACGAGGACTTCCCAGGAGGTCACCCATCGTAGTACTACTCTCGGCCAAGAACGCTTAAATACGGTGTGCATTAGTGACGGTATGATCGCAACTGTCATGTTTTGCGTGCTCAAATCCTGTATGCTTTCTGTAGCGCGCTAATTAATAAGTTTTTATCCAAAACGGACTGGAAAACTAAAAGAGAGGTGCAACACGAGGACTTTCCAGGAGGTCACCAATCCTAGTACTACTCTCGCCGAAGCACACTTAACTGCGGAGTTCTGAATGGATCCGATGCATTAGTGCACACGAAGACTTTGCAGGAGGTCACCCATCCTAGTACTACTCTCGCCCAAGCACGCTAACTTCGGAGTTCTGATGGGATCCGGTGCGTTAGTGCTGGTATGATCGCACCTGTCATATTTTGCGTGCTCAAATCCATTATGCTTTCTTTAGAGCAATAATTAATAAGTTTTTATCCAAAACGGAATGGAAAACTTACAAAAAGAGAGGTGCAACACGAGGACTTTCAAAGAGGTCACCCATCCTAGAACTACTTTCGCCGAACAACGCTTAACTGCGGAGTTCTGATGGGATCCGGTGCATTAGTGCTGCTATGATCGCACCTGTCATATTTTGCGTGCTAAAAACCTATATGCCTTCTGTAGCGCGCTAATTAATCACTTTTTATCCAAAACAGACTGGAAAACTTACAAAAAGAGAGGTGCAACACGAGGACTTCCCAGGAGGTCACCCATCCTAGTACTACTCTTGCCCAAGCACACTTAACTGCGGAGTGCATTAGTGCTGGTATGATCGCACCTGTCATGTTTTGTGTGCTCAAAACCTATATGCTTTGTATAGCGCGTTAATTAATCACTTTTTATCCAAAACGGACTGGAAACTTACAAAAAGAGAGGTGCAACACGAGGACTTCCCTGGAGGTCACCCATCCTATTACTACTCTCGCCCAAGAATGCTTAACTGTGGACTTCTGATGGGATCCGGTGCATTAGTGCTGGTATGATCGCACCCGTCATGTATTGCGTGCACAAATCGTGTATGCTCTCTTTAGCGTGCTAATTAATAAGTTTTTATCCAAAACGGATTGGAAAACATACAAAAAGAGAGGTGCAACACGAGGACTTCTCAGGAGTAGTGACGGTATGATCGCACCTGTCATGTTTTGCGTGCTCAAAACCTATATGCTTTCTATAGCGCGCTAATTAATAACTTTTTATCCAAAACGGACTGGAAAACTTACAAAAAGAGAGGTTCAACAAAAGGCCTTCCTAGGAGGTCACCCAACCTAGTACTTCTCTCGCCCAAGCACGCTTAACTACGGAGTTCTGATGAAATGCGGTGCATTAATGACGGTATGATCGCAACTGTCATGTTTTGCGTGCTCAAATCCATTATCCTTTCCTTAGCGCGCTAATTAATAAGTTTTTATCCAAAATGGAATGGAAAACTTAAAAAAATAGAGGTGCAATACGAGGACTTTCCAGGTGGTCACCCATCCTAGTACTACTCTTGCCCAAGCACGCTTAACTGCGGAGTGCATTAGTGCTGGTATGATCGCACCTGTCATGTTTTGCGTGCTCAAAACCTATATGCTTTCAATAGCGCGCTAATTAATCACTTTTTATCCAAAACGGACTGGAAAACTTACAAAAAGAGAGGTTCAACACGAGGACTTCCCAAAGGTCACCAATTCTAGTACTACTCTCGCCCAAGCACGCTTGACTGCGGATTTCTGATGGGATCCGGTGCATTAGTGCTGGTATGATCGCACCTGTCATGTTTTGCGTGCTCAAATCGATTATGCTTTCTTTAGCGCGCTAATTAATAAGTATTTATCAAAAACGGACTGGAAAACTTAAAAAAATAGAGGTGTAATACGAGGACTTCCTAGGAGGTCACCCATCCATGTACTACTCTTGCCCAAGCACGCTTAATTGCGGAGTGCATTAGTGCTAGTATGATCGCAACTGTCATGTTTTGCGTGCTCAAATCCTATATGCTTTCTGTAGCGCGCTAATTAATAAGTTTTTATCCAAAACGGACTGGAAAACTTACAAAAAGAGAGGTGCAACACGAGGACTTTCCAGGAGGTCACCAATCCTAGTACTACTCTCGCCGAAGCACGCTTAACTTCGGAGTTCTGATGGGATCCGATGCAATAGTCCACACGGGGACTTCCAAGGAGGACACCCATCCTAGTATTACTCTCGCCCAAGTACGCTTAACTACGGAGTGCATAAGTGCTGGTATGATCGCACCTGTCATGTTTTGTGTGCTAAAAACCTATATGCTTTCTATAGCGCGTTAATTAATCACTTTTTTATCCAAAACGGACTGGAAAACTTACAAAAAGAGAGGTGCAACACGAGGACATCCCAGGAGGTCACCCATCCTAGTACTACTCTCGCCCAAGAATGTTTAACTGCGGAGTTCTGACGGGATCCGGTGCATTAGTGCTGGTATGATCGCACCCCTCATGTATTGCGTGCACAAATCCTGTATGCTCTCTTTACCGTGCAAATTAATAAGTTTTTATCCAAAACGGACTGGAAAACTTACAAAAAGAGAGGTGCAACACAAGGACATTCCAGGAGGTCACCCATCCTAGTACTACTCTCGCCGAACAATGCTTAACTGCGGAGTTTTGATGGGATCCGGTGCATTAGTGCTGGTATGATCGCACCTGTCATGTTTTACGTGCTCAAAACCTATATGCCTTCTATAGCGCGCTAATTAATCACTTTTTATCCAAAACGGACTGGAAAACTTACAAAAAGAGAGGTGCAACACGAGGACTTCCCAGGAGGTCACCCATCCTAGTACTACTCTCGACCAACCATGCTTAACTACGGAGTTCTGATGGAATGCGGTGCATTAGTGCTGGTATGATCGCACCTGTCATGTTTAGCGTGCTCAAATCCTGTATGCTTTCTGTAGCACGATAATTAATAAGTTTTTATCCAAAACAGACTGGAAAACATAAAAAAATAGAGGTGCAACACGAAGACTTCCAGGAGGTCACCCATCCTAGTACTACTCTTGCCCAAGCACGCTTAACTGCGAAGTGCATTAGTGCTGGTATGATCCAACCTGTCATGTTTTGCGTGCTCAAAACCGATATGCTTTCTATAGCGCGCTAATTAATCATTTTTTATCCAAAACGGATTGGAAAACTTACAGAAAGAGAGGTTTAACACGAGGACTTCACAGGAGGTCACCCAAACTAGTACTACTCTCGCCCAAGCACGCTTAACTACGGAGTTCGGATGGAATCTGGTGCATTAGTGACGGTATGATCGAAACTGTCATGTTTTGCATGCTCAAATCCTGTATGCTTTCTGTAACACGCTAATTAATAAGTTTTTATCCAAAACGGACTGGAAAACTTACAAAAAGAGAGGTGCAACATGAGGACATCCCAGGAGGTCACCCATCCTAGTACTACTCTCGCCCAAGAATGCTTAACTGCGGAGTTCTGATGGGATCCGGTGCATTAGTGCTGGTATGATCGCACCCCTCATGTATTGCGTGCACAAATCCTGTATGCTCTCTTTAGCGTGCTAATTAATAAGTTTTTATCCAAAACGGACTGGAAAAATTACAAAAAGAGAGGTGCAAGACGAGGACTTCCCAAGAGGTCACCCATCCTAGTACTACTCTCGCCCAAGCACGCTTAACTACGTAGTTCTGATGGAATCCGGTGCATTAGTGACGCTAAGATCACAACTATCATGTTTTGCGTGCTCAAATTCTGTATGCTTTCTCTAGCGCGCTAATTAATAAGTTTTTATCCAAAACGGACTGGAAAACTTAAAAAAAGAGAGGTGCAACACGAGGACTTCCCAGGAGGTCACCAATCCTAGAACTAGTCTCGCCCAAGCACGCTTAGCTATGGAGTTCTGATGGAATGCGGTGCATTAGTGACGGTATGATCGCAACTGTCATGTTTTGCTTGCTCAAATCTTGTATGGTTTCTGTAACACGCTAATTAATAAAATTTTATCCAAAACGGACTGGAAAACTTACAAAAAGAGAGGTGCAACACGAGGACTTCACAGGAGGTCACCCATCCTAGTACTACTCTCGCCAAGAACACTTAACTACAGAGTTCTGATGGGATCCGGTGCATTAGTGCTGGTATGATCGCACCTGTCATGTTTTGCATGCTCAAATCCTGTATTCTTTCTGTAGCTCGCTAATTAATCAGTTTTTATCCAAAACGGACTGGAAAACTTACAAAAAGAGAGGTGTAACACGAGGACTTCTCAGGAGGTCACCCATCTTAGTACTACTCTCTCCCAAGCACGCTTAACTACGGGGTTCTGATGGCATCCGGTGCATTAGTGACAGTATGATCGCAACTGTCATGTTTTGCGTGCTCAAATCCTGTAAGCTTTTTGTAGCGCGCTAATTAATCACTTTTTATCCAAAACGGACTGGAAAACTTACAAAAAGAGAGGTGCAACACGAGGACTTCCCAGGAGGTCACCCATCCTAGTACTACTTTCGACCAACCACGCTTAACTGCGGAGTGCATTAGTGCTGGTATGATCGCACCTGTCATGTTTTGTGTGCTCAAAACCTATATCCTTTCTATAGTGCGTTAATTAATCACTTTTTATCCGTTATCATGTTTTGCGTGCTCAAATCCTGTATGCTTTCTGTAGCACACTAGTTAATAAGTTTTTATCCAAAACCTAATGGAAATCATACAAAAAGAGACGTGCAACACGAGAACTTTCTAGGAGGTCACCAATCCTAGTACTACTCTCGCCGACGCACGCTTAAACTGCGGAGTTCTCATGGGATCCGATGCATAGGTGCACACGAGGACTTCCAGGAGGTAACCCATCCTAGTAATACTCTCGCCAAAGCACGCTTAACTGCGGAGTTCTGATGGGATCCGGTGCGTTAGTGCTGGTATGATCGCACTTGTCATGTTTTTCGTGCTCAAATCCATTATGCTTTTTTTAGCGCACTAATTAATAAGTTTTTATCCAAAACAGATTGGAAAACTTACAAAAAGAGAGGTGCAACACGAGGACTTTCCAGGAGGTCACCCATCCTAGTACTACTCTCGCCGAACAACGCTTAACTGCGGAGTTCTGATGGGATCCGGTGCATTAGTGCTGGTATAATCGCACCTGTCATGTTTTGCGTGCTCAAAACCTATATGCCTTCTGTAGGGCGCTAATTAATCACTTTTTATCCAAAACGGACTGGAAAATTTACAAAAATAGAGGTGCAACACGAGGACTTCCCAAGAGGTCACCCATCCTAATACTACTCTCGACCAACCACGCTTAACTATGGAGTTCTGATGGAATGCGGTGCATTAGTGACGGTATGATCGCAACTGTCATGTTTTGCGTGCTCAAATCCTGTATGGTTCCTGTAACACGCTAATTAATAAGTTTTTATCCAAAACGGACTGGAAAACTTACAAAAAGAGAGGTGCAACACGAGGACTTCACAGGAGGTCACCCATCCTAGTACTACTCTCGCCCAAGAACACTTAACTACAGAGTTCTGATGGGATCCGGTGCATTAGTGCTGGTATGATCGCACCTGTCATGTTTTGCGTGCTCAAATCCTGTATTCTTTCTGTAGCTCGCTAATTAATCAGTTTTTATCCAAAACGGACTGGAAAACTTACAAAAAGAGAGGTGCAACACGAGGAATTTCAAGGAGGTCACCCATCCTAGTACTACTCTCGCCCAAGCACGCTTAACTGCGGAGTTCTGATGGGATCCGATGCGTTAGTGCTGGTATGATCGCACCTCTCATGTTCTGCGTGCTCAAAACCTATATGCTTTCTATAGCGCGCTAATTAATCACTTTTTATCCAAAACGGACTGGAAAACATACAAAAAGAGAGGTTCAACAAGAGGAATTCCCAGGAGGTCACCCAACCTAGTACTACTCTCGCCCAAGCACGCTTAACTACGGAGTTCTGACGGTATGATCGCAACTCCTAGTACTACTCTAGCCCTAGCACGCTTAACTACGGAGTTCTGATGGGATCCGGTGCATTAGTGCTGGTATGATCGCACCTGTCATGTTTTGCGTGCTCAAATCCTGTTTGCTTTCTGTAGCGCACTAATTAATCAGTTTTTGTCCAAAACGGACTGGAAAACTTACAAAAAGAGAGGTGCAACACGAGGACTTCCCAAGAGGTCACCCATCCTAGTACTACTCTCGCCAAAGCACGCTTAAATACGAAGTTTTAATGCGATCTGGTGCATTAGTGTTGGTAAGATCGCAACTGTCATGTTTTGCGTGCTCAAATCCTATATGCTTTCTGTAGCACGCTAATTAATAAGTTTTTATCGAAAACCGACTCGAAACCTTTCAAAAAGAGAGGTGCAACACGAGGACTTTCCAGGAGGTCACCAATCATAGTACTACTCTCGCTGAAGCACGCTTAATTGTGGAGTTCTGATGGGATCCGATGCATTAGTGCACACGAGGACTTCCCAGGAGGTGACCCATCCTAGTACTACTCTTGCCCAAGCACGCTTAATAGCAGAGTTTGATGGGATCCGGTGCGTTAGTGCTGGTATGATCGCACCTGTCATGTTTTGCGTGCTCAAAACCTATATGCTTTCTATAGCGCGCTATTTATTCACTTTTTATCCAAAACGGACTGGAAAACATACAAAAAGACAGGTGCAACACGAGGACATTGCAGGAGGTCACCCATCCTAGTATTACTCTCGCCGAACAACGCTTAACTGCGGAGTTCTATTGGGATCCGGTGCAATAGTGCTGGTATGATCGCACCTGTCATGTTTTGCATGCTCAAAACCTATATGCCTTCTGTAGCGCGTTAATTAAACACTTTTTATCCAAAACGGATTGGAAATCTTACAGAAAGAGAGGTGCAACACGAGGACTTCCCAGGAGGTCACCCATCCTAGTACTACTCTCGACCAACCACGCTTAACTACGGAGTTTTGCTGGAATCCGGTGCGATAGTGCTGGTATGATCGCACCTGTCATGCTTTGCGTGCTCAAATCCTGTATGCTTTCTGTAGCACGCTAATTAAAAAGTTTTTATCCAAAACGGACTGGAAAACTTAAAAAAATAGAGGTGCAACACGAGAACTTCCCAGGAGGTCACCCATCCTAGTACTACTGTTGCCCAAGCAAGCTTAACTGCGGAGTGCATTAGTGCTGGTATGATCGCACGTGTCATGTTTTGCGTGCTCAAAACCTATATCCTTTCTATAGCGCGCTAATTAATCACTTTTTATCCAAAACGGATTGGAAAACTTAAAAAAAGAGAGGTGCAACACGAGGACTTCCCGGGAGGTCACCCAACTTATTACTACTCTCGCCCAAGCACGCATAACTGCGGAGTTCTGATAGGATCCGTTGCATTAGTGCTGAGATGATCGCACATGTCATGTTTTGCGTGCTCCAAACCTATATGCCTTTTGTAGCGCGCTAATTAATCACATTTTATCCAAAACGGATTGGAAAACTTACAAAAAGAGAGGTGTAACACGAGGACTTTCTAGGAGGTCACCCATCCTAGTACTATTCCCGCCGAACAACGCTTAACTTCGGGGTTCTGATGGGATCCGGTGCATTAGTGCTAGTATGATCGCACCTGTCATGTTTTGCGTGCTCAAAACCTATATGCCTTCTGTAGCGCGCTAATTAATCAATTTTTTTCCATAACGGACTGGAAAACTTACAAAAAGAGAGCTGCAACACAAGGACTTCCTAGGAGATCACCCATCCTAGTAGTACTCTCGCCCAAGCACGCTTAACTACGGAGTTCTGATGGAATCTGGTGCACTAGTGCTGGTATGATCGCACCTGTCATGTTTTGCGTGCTCAAATCCATTATGCTTTCTTTAGCGCGCTAATTAATAAGTTTGTATCCAAAACGACTGGAAAACTTACCTAAAGAGAGGTGCAACACGAGGACTTTCCAGGAGGTCACCAATCCTAGTACTACTCTCGCTGAAGCACGCTTAAGTACGGAGTTCTAATGGGATCCGATGCATTAGTGCTGGTATGATCGCACATGTCATGTTTTGCGTGCTCAAATCCTGTATGTTTTCTGTAGCGCGGTAATTAATAAGTTTTTATCCCAAAACGGAGTGGAAAACTTACAAAAAGAAAGGTGCAACACGAGGACTTCCTAGGAAGTCACCCATCCTAGTACAATTTTCGCCTAAGCACGCTTAACTACGGAGTTTTCATGGGATCCGGTGCATTAGTGCTAGTATGATCGCACCTGTCATGTTTTGCGTGCTCAAATCCTGTATGTTTTCTGTAGCGCGCTAATTAATAAGTTTTTATCAAAAACGGACTGGAAAACTTAGGACTGGAAAACTTACAAAAAGAGAGGTGCAACACGAGGACTTTCCAGGAGGTCACTCATCCTAGTACTACTCTCGCCCAAGCACAATAACTACGGAGTTCTTATGGGATCCGGTGCATTAGTGCTGGTATGATCGCACCTGTCATGTTTTGCGTGCTCAAATCCTGTATGCTTTCTGTAGCGCGCTAATTAATTAGTTTATATCCAAAATGGACTGGAAAACTTACAAAAAGAAAGGTGCAACACGAGGACTTCTCAGGTGCTCACCCATCCTAGTACTACTCTCGCCCAAGAATGCTTTGTTTAGCGTGCTAATTGATAAGTTTTTACCCAAAACAGACTGGAAAACTTACAAAAAGAGAGGTCTGATGGAATCCGGTGCATTAGTGACGGTATGATCGAAACTGTCATGTTTTGCGAGATCAAATCCTGTATGCTTTCTGTAGCACGCTAATTAATCAATTTTTATCCAAAACGGACTGGAAAACATACAAAAAGAGAGGTGCAACACAAGGACTTCCCAGGAGGTCACCCATCCTAGTACTACTCTTGCCCAAGCACACTTAACTGCGGAGTGCATTAGTGCTGGTATGATCGCACCTGTCATGTTTTGTTTGCTCAAAACCTATATGCTTTCTATAGCGAGCTAATTAATCACTTTTTATCCAAAACGGACTGGAAAACTTACAAAAAAAGAGGTTCAACACGAGGACTTCCCAGGAGGTCACCCTGGAATCCGGTGCATTAGTGACGGTATGATCGCAACTGTCATGTTTTACCTGCTCAAATCCTGTATGCATTCTATAGCACGCTAATTAATCACTTTTTATCCAAAACAAAGAGAGGTGCAACACGAGGACTTCCCAGCAGGTCACTCATCCTAGTGCTACTCTCGCCCAAGCACGCTTGACTGCGGAGTTCTGATGGGATCCGGTGCATTAGTGCTGGTATGATCGCACCTGTCATGTTTTGCGTGCTCGAATCCATTATGCTTTCTTTAGCGCGCTAATTAATCACTTACAAAACTAGAGGTGCAACACGAGGACTTCCCAGGAGGTCACCCATCCTAGTACTACTCTCGCCCAAGCACGCTTGACTTTGGAGTTCTAATGGGATCCGGTGCATTAGTGCTGGTATGATCGCACCTGTCATGTTTTGCATGCTCAAATCCATTATGCTTTCTTTAGCGTGATAATTAATAAGTTTTTATCCAAAACGGACTGGAAAACTTACAAAAAGAGAGGTGCAACACGAGGAATTCCCAAGGGGTCACCCATCCTAGTATTACTCTCGCCCAAACACGCTTAACTACGGAGTTCTTATGGGATCCGGTGCATTAGTGCTGGTATGATCGCACCTGTCATGTTTTGCGTGCTCAAATCCTGTATGCTTTCTGTAGCGCGCTAATTAATAAGTTTTTATCCAAGACGGACTGGAAAACTTACAAAAAGAAAGGTGCAACACGAGGACTTCCCAGATGGTCACCCATCCTAGTACTACTCTTGCCCAAGAACGCTTTACTGCGGAGTTCTGATGGGATCCGGTGCGTTAGTGCTGGTATGATCGGACCTGTCATGTGTTGCGTGCACAAATCCTGTATGCTTTCTTTCGCGTGTAATTAATAAGTTTTTATCCAAAACAGACTGGAAAACTTACAAAAAGAGAGGTCTGATGGAATCTGGTGCATTAGTGACGGTATGATCACAACAGTCATGTTTTGCGTGCTCAAATCCTGTATGCTTTCTGTAGCGCGCTAATTAATAAGTTTTTATCCAAAACGGACTGGAAAACATAGAAAAAGAGAGGTACAACACGAGAACTTTCCAGGAGGTCACCAATCCTAGTACTACTCTCGCCGAAGCACGCTTAACTGCGGAGTTCTGATGGGATCCGATGCATTAGTGCTGGTATGATCGCACATGTCATGTTTTGCGTGCTCAAACCCTATTTGCCTTCTGTAGCACGCTAATTAATCACTTTTTATCCAAAACGGACTGAAAAACATACAAAAAGAGAGATGCAACACGAGGACTTTCCAGGAGGTCACCCATCCTAGTACTACTCACACCCAAGCACGCTTAACTTCGGAGTTCTGATGGGATCCAGTGCATTAGTGCTGGTATGATCGCTCCTGTCATGTTTTACATGCTCAAATCTTGTATGTTTTCTGTAGCGGGCTAATTAATAAGTTTTTATCCAAAACGGACTGGAATACTTACAAAAACAGAGGTGCAACACGAGGATTTCCCAGGAGGTCACCCATCCTAGTACTACTCTCGCCGAAGCACGCTTAACTACGGAGTTCTGATGGGATCCGGTGCATTAGTGCTAGTATTATCGCTCGCTAATTAATCAATTTTTATTCAAAACGGACTGGAAAAGTTACAAAAAGAGAGCTGGCGCTAATTAATCAATTTTTATTCTAAACGGATTGGAAAACTTACAAAAAGAGAGGTGCAACACGAGGACTTCCCAGAAGGTCACCCATCCTAGTACTACTCTCGCCCAACCACGCTTAACGACGGAATTCTGATGGTATCTGGTGCATTAGTGCTGGTATGATAGCACCTGTCATATTTTGCGTGCTCAAATCCTATATGCTTTCTGTAGCGCGCTATTTAATCAGTTTTTTTCCAAAACGGACTGGAAAAGTTACAAAAAGAAAGTTGCAACACGAGGACTTCCCAGGAGGTCACCCATACTAGTACTACTCTTGTCCAAGCACGAATAACTGCACTTCCCAGGAGGTCACCCATCCTAGTACAACTCTCACCCTAGAATGCTTAACTGCTATCATGTATTGCGTGCACAAATCCTGTAAAGAGAGGTGCAACACTAGGACTTCCCAGGAGGTCACCCATCCTAGTACTACTCTTGCCCAAGCACGCTTAAATACGGAATTCTGATGGGATCCAGTGCATTAGTGCTAGTAAGATCGCACCTGTCATGTTTTGCGTACTCAAATCCTGTATGCTTTCTGTAATGCGCTAATTAATAAGTTTTTATCCAAAACAGACTGGAAAACTTACAAAAAGAGAGGTGCAACACGAGGACTTCCCAAGAGGTCACCCATCCTAGTACTACTCTCGCCCAAGCACGCTTAAATACGGAATTCTGATGGGATCCAGTGCATTAGTGCTAGTAAGATCGCACCTGTCATGTTTTGCATACTCAAATCCTGTATGCTTTCTGTAGTGCGCTAACTAATAAGTTTTTATACAAAACGGACTGGAAAACTTAGAAAAAGAGAGGTGCAACACGATGATTTCCCAGAAGGTCACCTATCCTAGTACTACTCTCGCCCAAGCCCGCTTAACTACGGAGTTCTGATGGGATCCGGTGCATTAGTGCTGGTATGATCGCACTTGTCATGTTTTGCGTGCTCAAATCCTGTATACCTTATGTAACACGCTAATTAATAAGTTTTTATCCAAAACGGACTAGAAAACTTACAAAAAGAGAGGTGCAACACGAGGACTTTCCAGGAGGTCACAAATCCTAGTACTACTCTCGCCGAAGCACGCTTAACTGCGGAGTTCTGATGGGATCCGATGCATTAGTGCTGGTATGATCGCACATGTCATGTTTTGGAAGCTCAAACCCTATTTGCCTTCTGTAGCACGCTAATTAATCACTTTTTATCCAAAACGGACTGAAAAACATACAAAAAGAGAGATGCAACACGTGGACTTTCCAGGAGGTCACCCATCCTATTACTACTCACGCCCAAGCACGCTTAACTGCAGTGTTCTGATGGGATCCAGTGCATTAGTGCTGGTATGATCGCACCTGTCTTGTTTTGCGTTCTCAAATGCTATATACTTTCTGTAGCACACTAATTAATCAGTTTTTATCTAAAACGGACTGGAAAACTATCAAAAAGAGAGGTGCAACACGAGGACTTCCCAGGAGGAGGTGTAACACGAGGACTTCCAAGGAGGTCACCAATCCTAGTACTACTCTCGCCCAAGCACACTTAACTGCGGAGTTCTAATGGGATCCGGTGCATTAGTGCTGGTATGATCGCACCTATCATGTTTTGCGTGCTCAAATCCTATATGCTTTCTGTAGCGCGCTAATTAATCAGTTTTTAATCCAAAACGGACTGGAAAACTTACAAAAAGAGAGGTGCAATACGAGGACTTCCCAGGAGATCACCAATCCTAGTACTACTCTTGCCGAAGCACGCTTAACTACGGAGTTCCGATGGAATCCGGTGCATTAGTGCTGGTATGATCGCACCTGTCATGTTTTGCGTGCTCAAATCCTGTATGCTTTCTGTAGCGCGCTAATTAATAAGTTTTTATCCAAAACGGACTGGAAAAATTACAAAAAGAGAGGTGCAACATGAGGACTTCCCAAGAGTTTACCCATCCTAGTACTACTCTCGCCCAAGCACGCTTAACTACAGAGTTTTGATGGGATCCGGTGCATTAGTGCTAGTGATCGCACCAGTCATGTTTTGTGTGCTCAAATCCTGTATGCTTTCGGTAGCGCGCTAATTAATCAGTTTTTATACAAAACGGACTGGAAAACTTACAAAAAGAGAGGTGCAACGGGAAGACTTCCCAGGAGGTCATCCATCCTAGTACTACACTCGACCAAGCACCCTTAACTGCGGAGTTCTGATAGGATCCGTTGCATTAGTGCTGGTATGGTCGCACCTGTCATGTTTTGTGTGCTCAAATCTTATATGCTTTCAGTAGCGCGCTAATTAATCAGTTTTTATCCAAAACGGACTGGAAAACTTACAAAAAGAGAGGTTCAACACGAGGACCTCCCAACAGGTCACCCAAACTAGTACTACTCTCGTCCAAGCACGCTTGACTGCGGTCTTCTGATGCGATCCGGTGCAATACTGATGGTATGATCGCACCTATCATGTTTTGCGTGCTCAAATCCTATATGCTTTCTGTAGCGCGCTAATTAATCAGTTTTTAATCCAAAACGGACTTGAAAACTTACAAAAATAGAGGTGCACCACGAGGACTTCCCAGGAGATCACCCTTCCTAGTACTACTCACGCCGAAGCACGTTTAAACGCAGTGTTCTGATGGGATACAATGCATTAGTGCTGGTATGATCGAACCTGTCATGTTTTGCGTGCTTAAATCCTATATGCTTTCTGTAGCGCGCTAATTAATTAGTTTGTATCCAAAATGGACTGGAAAACTTACAAAAAGAGAGGTGCAACACGAGGACTTCCCTGGAGATCACCCATCCTAGTACTACTCATGCCCAAGCACGCTTAACTGCAGTGTTCTGATGATGCTCAAATCCTATATGCTTTCTGTAGTGCCCTAATTAATCAGTTTTTATCCAAAACGGACTGGAACAATTACCAAAAGAGAGATGCAACACGAGGACTGGGATCCGGTGCATTAGTGCTGGTATGATCGCACCGGTAATGTTTTGCGTGCTCAAGTCATATATGCTTTTTGTAGCGCGCTAGTTAATCAGTTTTTATCCAAAACAAACTGGAAAACATACAAATAGAGAGTTGCAACACGAGGACTTCCTAGGAGGTCACCAATCCTAGTACAACTCTCGCCCAAGCACGCTTAGCTGCGGAGTTCTGATCGGATCCGGTGAATTAGTGCTGGTATGATCGCACTTTTCATGTTTTGCGTGCTCAAATCTTATATGCTTTCTGAAGCACGCTAATTAATCAGTTTTTATCCAAAATCGACAGGAAAACTTACAAAAAGAGAGGTGCACCACGAGGACTTCCCAGTAGAACACCCATCCTAGTACTACTCACGTTAGTGCTGGTATGATCGCTCCTGTCATGTTTTGCGTGCTCAAATCCTATATGCTTTCTGTAGCGCGCTAATTAATCCGTTTTTATCAAAAACGAACGAGTACTTCCCAAGAGGTCACCCATCCTAGTACTACTCTCGCCCAAAAACACTTAACTGCAGAGTTCTGATGGTATCCGGTGCATTAGTGCTGGTATGATTGCGGTTGTCGTGTTCTGCTTGCTCAAATCCTATATGCTTTCTGTAGCACGCTAATTAATCAGTTTTTATACAAAACGGACTGGAAAACATACAAAAATAGAGGTGCAACATGAGGACTTCCCAGGAGATCACCCATACTAGTACTACTCACGCCCAAGCACTCTTAACTACAGTGTTCTGATGGGATCCAGTGCATTAGTGGTGGTATGATCGCACCTGTCATGTTTTCCGTGCTCAAATCCTATATGCTTTTTGTAGCGCGCTAGTTAATAAGTTTTTATCCAAAACGGACTCGAAAACTTACAAAAAGAGAGGTGCAACACGAGGACTGGGATCCGGTGTATTAGTGCAGGTATGATCGCACGTGTAATGTTTTGCATGCTCAAGTCCTATATGCTTTTTGTAGCGCGCTAGTTTATCAGTTTTTATCCAAAACGGACTCGAAAACTTACAAAAAGAGAGGTGCAACACGAGGACTTCCAAGGAGGTCACCCATCCTAGTACTACTCTCGCCCAAGCACGCTAATCTGCGGAGTTCTGATGGGATCCGGTGAATTATTGCTGGTATGATCGCACCGGTCATGTTTTGCGTGCTCAAATCCTATATGCTTTCTGTAGCACCCTAATTAATCAGTTTTTATCCAAAACAGATTGGAACACTTACAAAAAGAGAGGTGCAACACGAGGACTTCCCACGAGATCACCCATTCTAGCACTACTCACTTCCAAGCACGCTTAACTACGAAGTTCTGGGGGCAACACAAGGACTTCCCAGGAGGTCACCCATCCTAGTACTATTATCGCCCACGCACGCTTAACTGCGGAGTTCTGATGGGATCCGGTTCATTAGTGCTGGTATGATCGCACCTGTCATGTTTTGCGTGCTCAAATCCTATATGCTTTCTGTGGCGCGCAAATTTATACGTTTTTATCCGAAACGGACTGGAAAACTTACAAAAAGAGAGGTGCAACAGTGGACTTCCCAAGAGGTCACCCATCCTAGTACTACTCTCGTCCAAGCACGCTTAACTGCAGAGTTCTGATATGATCAGGAGCATTAGTGCTGGTATGATCGCACCTATCATGTTTTTCGTGCTCAAATCCTATATGCTTTCTGTAGCACCCTAACTAATCAGTTCTTATCCAAAACGGACTCAAAAACTTACAAAAAGAGAGATGCAACACGAGGACTGGGATCCGGTGTATTAGTGCTTGTATGATCGCACCTGTCATGTTTTGCGTGCTCAAATCCTATATGCTTTTTGTAGCGCGCAAATTTATACGTTTTTATCCGAAATGGATTGGAAAACTTACAAAAAGAGAGGTGCAACACGAGGTCGTCCCAAGAGGTCACCCATCCTATTACTACTCTCGTCCAAGCACGCTTAACTGCGGAGAACTGATGGGATCCGGAGCATTATTGCTGGTATGATCGCACCTGTCATGTTTTGCGTGCTCAAATCCTATATGCTTTCTGTAGCGCGCAAATTAATACGTTTTTATCCGAAACGGACTGGAAAACTTAAAAAAAAAGAGGAGCAACTCTAGGACTTCCCAAGAGGTCACCCATCCTAGTACTTCTCTCGTCCAAGCACGCTTAACTACGGAGTTTTGAAGGGATCCGGAGCATTAGTGCTGGTATGATCGCACCAGTCATGTTTTGCGTGCTCAAATCCTATATGCTTTCTATAGCACGCTAATTAATACGTTTTTTCCTAAACGGACTGGATAACTTACAATAAGAGAGGAGCAACACGAGGACTTCCCAAGAAGTCACCCATCCTAGTACTACTCTCGTCCAAGCACACTTAACTGTGGAGTTCTGATGTCATCCGGTGCATAAGTACTGGTATGATCGCACTTGTCATGTTTTGCGTGCTCATATCCTATATGCTTTCTGTAGCACACTAATTAATCAGTTCTTATCCAAAACGGACTTGAAAACTAACAAAAAGAGAGGTGCAACACGAGGACATCCCAGGAGATCACCAATCCTAGTACTACTCACGCCTAAGCACGATTAACTGCAGTGTTCGGATGGGATCCAGTGCATTAGGGCATGAATGATCGCACCTGTCATGTTTTGCGTTCTCAAATCCTATATGCTTTCTGTAGCGCGCTAATTAATCAGTTTTTATCCAAAACGGACTGGAAAACTAACAAAAAGAGAGGTGCAACACGAGGACCTCCCAGCAGAATACCCATCCAAGTACTACTCTCGCCCAAGCAAGCTTTACTGTGGAGTTCTGATGGGATCTGGTGCATTATTGCTGGTATGATCGCACCGGTCATGTTTTGCGAGCTCAAATCCTATATGCTTTCTGTAGCGCCCTAATTAATCAGTTTTTATCCAAAACGGACTGGAACACTTACAAAAAGAGAGGTGCAACACGAGGACTTCCCACGAGATCACCCATTCTAGTACTACTCACGCCCAAGCACGCTTAACTACGAAGTTCTGATGGGATCCGGTGCATTAGTGCTAGTATGATCGCAACTGTTGTTTTTTGCGTGCACAAATCCTATATGCTTTCTGTAGCGCGCTAATTAATTAGTTTTTATCCAAAACGGACTGGAAAACTTACAAAAAGAGAGGGGCAACACAAGGACTTCCCAGGAGGTCACCCATCTTAGTACTATTGTCGCCCACGCACGCTTAACTGCGGAGTTCTGATGGGATCCGGTGCATTAGTGCTGGTATGATCGCACCTATCATGTTTTGCGTGCTCAAATCCTATATGCTTTCTGTGGCGCGCAAATTTATACGTTTTTATCCGAAACGGACTGGAAAACTTACAAAAAAGGAGGTGCAACACGAGGACTTCCAAAGAGGTCACCCATCCTAGTACTACTCTCGTCCAAGCACGCTTAACTGCGGAGTTCTGATAGGATCCGGAGCATTAGTGCTGGTATGATCGCACCTATCATGTTTTTCGTGCTCAAATCCTATATGCTTCTGTAGCACGCTAACTAATCAGTTCTTATCCAAAACGGACTCGAAAACTTACAAAAAGAGAGATGCAACACGAGGACTGGGATCCGGTGTATTAGTGCTGGTATGATCGCACATGTCATGTTATGCGTGCTCAAATCCTATATGCTTTTTGTAGGGCGCAAATTTATACGTTTTTATCCGAAACGGACTGAAAAACTTACAAAAAGAGAGGTGCAACACGAGGTCTTCCCAGGATGTCACCCATCTTAGAACTCCTCTCGTCCAAGCACGCTTAACTGCGGAGATCTGATGGGATCCGGTGCATTAGTGATGGTATGATCGCACCTGTCATGTTTTGCGTGCTCAAATCCTATATGCTTTCTGTAGCGCGCAAATTAATACGTTTTTATCCGTAACGGTCTGGAAAACTTAAAAAAAAATAGGAGCAACACGAGGACTTCCCAAGAGGTCACCTATCCTAGTACTTCTCTCGTCCAAGCACGCTTAAGTGCGGAGTTTTGATGGGATCCGGAGCATTAGTGTCGGTATGATCGCACCTATCATGTTTTGGGTGCTCAAATCCTATATGCTTTCTGTAGCACGCTAATTAATACGTTTTTTCCGAAACGGACTGGATAACTTACAAAAAGAGAGGAGCAACACGAGGACTTCCCAAGAAGTCACCCATCTTAGTACTACTCTCGTCCAAGCACACTTAACTGTGGAGTTCTGATGTCATCCGGTGCATAAGTACTGGTATGATCGCACCTATCATGTTTTGCGTGCTCATATCCTTTATGCTTTCTGTATGACACTAATTAATCAGTTCTTATACAAAACGGACTTGAAAAATAACAAAAAGAAGTGCAACACGAGGACATCCCAGGAGATCACCAATCCTAGTACTACTCACGCCTAAGCACGCTTAACTGCAGTGTTCGGATGGGATCCAGTGCATTAGGCCTGGTATGATCGCACCTGTCATGTTTTCCGTGCTCAAATCCTATATGCTTTTTGTAGCGCGCTAGTTATTAATTTTTTATCCAAAACGGACTCGAAAACTTACAAAAAGAGTGGTGCAACACGAGGACTGGGATCCGCTGTATTAGTGCTGGTATGATCGCACCTGTAATGTTTTGCGTGCTCAAGTCCTATATGCTTTTTGTAGCGCGCTAGTTAATCAGTTTTTATCCAAAACGGACTGGAAAACTTACAAAAAGAAAGGTGCAACACGAGGACATCCCAAGAGGTCACCCATCCTAGTACTACTCTCGCCCAAGTAAGATTAACTACGGAGTTCTGATGGGATCCGGTGCATTAATGCTGGTATGATCGCACCTGTCATTTTTGCGTGCTCAAATCCTGTATGCTTTCTGTAGCACGCTAATTAATCAGTTTTTATCCAAAACGGACTGGAAAACTTACAAAAAGAGAGGTGCAACACGAGGACTTTCCAGGAGGTCACCAATCCTAGTACTACTCTCGCCGAAGCACGCTTAACTGCGGAGTTCTGATGGGATCCGATGCATTAGTGCTGGTATGATCGCACATGTCATGTTTTGCGTGCTCAAAACCTATAAGCCTTCTGTAGCGCGCTAATTAATCACTTTTTATCCAAAACGGACTGGAAAACTTACAAAAAGAGCGGTGCAACTCGAGGACTTCCCAGGAGGTCACCCATCCTTGTACTACTCTAGCCCAAGCACGCTTGACTGCGGATTGCATTAGTGACGGTATGATCGCAACTCTCACGTTTTGCATGCTCAAATCCTGTAGCACGCTAATTAATAAGTTTTTATCCAAAACGGACCGGAAAACTTACATAAAGAGAGGTGCAACACGAGGACTTCGCAAGAGGCCACCCATCCTAGTACTACTCTCGCCCAAGCACGCTTAAATACGGAGTTCTGATGGGATCCGATGCATTAGTGCACACGAGGACTTCCCAGGAGGTCACCCATCCTAGTACTACTCTCGCCCAAGCATGCTTAACTGCGGAGTTCTGATGGGATCCGGTGCATTAGTGCTGGTTTGATCGCACATGTCATGTTTTGCGTGCTCAAATCCATTATGCTTTCTTTAGCGCGCTAATTAATAAGTTTTTATCCAAAACGGACTGGAAAACTTACAAAAAGAGAGGTGCAACACGAGCACTTTGCAGGAGGTCACCCATCCTAGTACTACTCTCGCCCAACCACACTTAACTACGGAGTTCTGATGGAATTCGGTGCATTAGTGCTATGCTTTCTGTAGCACGCTAATTAATATGTTTTTATCCAAAACGGACTGGAAAACATACAAAAAGAGAGGTGCAACACGAGGACTTCCCAGGAGGTCACCCATCCTAGTACTACTCTCGCCCAAGCACGCATAACTACGGAGTTCTAATGGAATCCGGTGCATTTGTGACGGTATGATCGCAACTCTCATGTTTTGCATGCTCAAATCCTGTATGCTTTCTGTAGCGCGCTAATTAATAAGTTTTTAACCAAAACGGACCGGAAAACTTACATAAACAGAGGTGCAACACGAGGACTTCCCAGCAGGTCACCCATCGTAGTACTACTCTCGCCCAAGCACGCTTAAATACGGAGTTCTGATGGGATCCGGTGCATTAGTGCTGGTAAGATCGCACCTGTCATGTTTTGCGTGCTCAAATCCTGCTCTCGCCGAAGCACGCTTAACTGCAGAGTTCTGATGGGATCCGATGCATTAGTGCACACGAGGACTTCCCAGGAGGTCACCCATCCTACTACTACTCTCGCCCAAGCACGCTTAACTACGGTCTGATGGGATCCGGTGCATTAGTGCTGGTTTGATCGCTCCTGTCATGTTTTGCGTGCTCAAATCCTGTATGCTTTCTGTAGCACGCTAATTAATCAGTTTTTTCCAAAACGGACTGGAAAACTTACAAAAAGAGAGGTGCAACACGAGGACTTCCCAGGAAGTCACCCATCCTAGTACTACTCTCGCCCAAGCAAGCTTAACTACAGAGTTCTGATGGAATCCGGTGCATTAGTGACGGTATGATCGCAACTGTCGTATTTTGCGTGCTCAAATCCTGTATGCTTTCTATAGCGCGCTAATTAATAAGTTTTTATCCAAAACGGACTGGAAAACTTACACAAAGGGAGGTGCAACACGAGGACTTCCCACTACAGAGTTCTGATGGGATCCGGTGCATTAGTGCTGGTATGATCGCACCTGTCATGTTTTGCGTGCTCAAATCCTGTATGCTATATGTAGCACGCTAATTAATCAGTTTTTATCCAAAACGGACTAGAAAACTTACAAAAAGAGAGGTGCAACACGAGGACTTCTGAGAAGGTCACCCATCCTAATACTACTCTCGCCGAAGCACGCTTAACTGCAGAGTTATGATGGGATCCGGTGCATTAGTGCTTGTATGATCGCACCTGTCTTGTTTTGCGTGCTCAAAACCTATATGCCTTCTGTAGCGCGCTAATTAATCACTTTTCATCCAAAACAAACTGGAAACCTTACAAAAAGAGAGGTGCAACACGAGGACTTCCCACGAGATCACCCATTCTAGTACTACTCACGCCCAAGCACGCTTAACTACGAAGTTCTGATGGGATCCGGTGCATTAGTGCTAGTATGATCGCAACTGTTGTTTTTTGCGTGCTCAAATCCTATATGCTTTCTGTAGCACGCAAATTAATCAGTTTTTATCCAAAATGGACTGGAAAACTTAAAAAAATAGAGGTGCAATACGAGGACTTCCTAGGAGGTCACCCATCCTAGTACTACTCTTGCCCAAGCACGCTTAACTGCGGAGTGCATTAATGCTGGTATGATCGCACCTGTCATGTTTTGCGTGTTCAAAACCTATATGCTTTCAATAGCGCGCTAATTAATCAGTTTTTATCCAAAACGGACTGAAAACTTACAAAAAGAGAGGTTCAACACGAGGACTTCCCAAAGGTCACCCATCCTAGTACTACTCTCGCCCAAGCATGCTTGACTGCGGATTTCTGATGGGATCCGGTGCATTAGTGCTGGTATGATCGCACCTGTCATGTTTTGCGTGCTCAAATCCATTATGGTTTCTTTAGCGCGCTAACTAATAAGTTTTTATCCAAAACGGACTGGAAAACTTACAAAAAGAGACGTGCAACACGAGGACTTTCCAGGAGGTCACCCATCCTAGTACTACTCTCGCCGAACAACGCTTAACTGCGGAGTTCTGATGCGGTCCGGTGCATTAGTGCTGGTATGATCGCACCTGTCATGTTTTGCGTGCTCAAAACCTATATGTCTTCTATAGCGCGCTAATTAATCACTTTTTATCCAAAACGGACTGGAAAACTTACAAAAAGAGAGGTGCAACACGATGACTTCCGAGGAGGTCACCAATCCTAGTACTACTCTTGCCCAAGCACACTTAACTGCGGAGTGCATTAGTGCTGGTATGATCGCACCTGTCATGTTTTGTGTGCTCAAAACCTATATGCTTTCTATAGCGCGTTAATTAATCACTTTTTATCCAAAACAGACTGGAAAACTTACAAAAAGAGAGGTGCAACACAAGGACTTCCCAGGAGGTCACCATCCTAGTACTACTCTCGCCCAAGAATGCTTAACTGCGGAGTTCTGATGGAATCCGGTGCATTAGTGTTGGTATGATCGCACCCGTCATGCATTGCGTGCACAAATCCTGTATGCTCTCTTTAGCGTGCTAATTAATAAGTTTTTATCCAAAACGGACTGGAAAAATTACAAAAAGAGAGGTGCAACACGAGGACTTCCCAGGAGGTCACCCATCCTAGTACTAGTCTCTCCCAAGCAAGCTTAAATACGGAGTTCTGATGGGATCTGGTGCATTAGTGCTGGTAAGATCGCACCTGTCATGTTTTGCGTGCTCAAATCCTGTATGCTTTTTGTAGCACGCTAATTAATAAGTTTTTATCCAAAACCGACTGCAAAACTTACAAAAAGAGAGGTGCAACACGAGGACTTTCCAGGAGGTCACCAATCCTAGTACTACTCTCGCCGAAGCACGCTTAGCTGCGAAGTTTTGATGGGATCCAATGTATTAGTGCACACGAGAACTTCCCAAGAGGTTACCCATCCTAGTACTACTCTAGCCCAAGCACGCTTAACTGCGGAGTTCTGATGGGATCCGGTGCGTTAGTGCTGGTATGATCCATCTGTCATGTTTTGTGTGCTCAAAACCTATATGCTTTCTATAGCGCGCTAATTAATCACTTTTTATCCAAAACGGACTGGAAAACTTACAAAAAGAGAGGTTCAACACGAGGACTTCCCAGGAGGTCACCCAACCTAGTACTACTCTCACCCAAGCGTTATGCTTTCTGTAGCGCGCTAATTAATAAGTTTTTATCCAAAACGGACTGGAAAGCTTACAAAAAGAGAGGTGCAACACGAGGACTTCCCAGAGGTCACCCATCCTAGTACTACTCCCGCCCAAGCACGCTTGACTGCGGATTTCTGATCTGATCCGGTGCATTAGTGCTGGTATGATCGCACTTGTCATGTTTTGCGTGCTCAAATCCATTATGATTTCCTTAGCGTGCTAATTAATAAGTTTTTATCCAAAACGGACTGGAAAACTTACAAAAAGAGGGGTGCAACATGAGCACTTTCCCCGAGGTCACCCATCCTAGTACTACTCTCGCCGAACAACGCTTAACTGCGGAGTTCTGATGGGATCCGGAGCATTATTGCTGGTATGATCGCACCTGTCTTGTTTTGCGTGCTCAAAACCTATATGCCTTCTGTAGCGCGCTAATTAATCACTTTTCATCCAAAACAGACTGGAAAACTTACAAAAAGAGAGGTGCAACACGAGGACTTCCCAGGAGGTCACCCATCCTCGTACTACTCTTTCCCAAGCACGTTAACTGCGGAGTGCTGTAGTGCTGGTATGATCGCACCTGTCATGTTTTGCGTGCTCAAAGCCTATATGCTTTCTATAGCGCGCTAATTAATCACTTTTTATCCAAAACGGACTGGAAAACTTACAAAAACAGAGGCGCAACATGAGGACTTCCTAGGAGGTCACCCATACGAGTACTACTCTCGCCCTGCCACGCTTAGTGCTTGTATGGTCGCACCCGTCATGCATTACGTGCACAAATCCTGTATGCTCTCTTTAGCGTGCTAATTAATAAGTTTTTATCCAAAACGGACTGGAAAACTTACAAAATGAGAGGTGCAACACGAGGACTTCCCAGGAGGTCACCCATCCTAGTACTACTCTCGCCCAAGATTGCTTAACTGCGGAGTTCTGATGGGATCCGGTGCATTAGTGCTGGTATGATCGCACCCGTCATGTATTGCGTGCACAAATCCTGTATGCTCTCTTTAGCGTGCTAATTAATAAGTTTTAATCCAAAACGGACTGGAAAACTTACAAAAAGAGAGGTGCAACACGAGGATTTCCCAGGAGGTCACCCATCCTACTACTACTCTCGCCCCTGAAATGTTTTGCGTGCTCAAGTCCTATATGCTTTCTGTAGCGCGCTAGTTAATCATATTTTATCAAAAACGAACTGGAAAACTTACAAAAAGAGAGGTGCAACAGGAGGTCACCCATCCTAGTATTACTCTCGCTTTTGTCATGTTTTGCGTGCTCAAATCCTGGATGTTTTCTGTACCGCGCTAGTTAACCAGTTTTTATCCAAAACGGACTGGAAAACTTACAAAAAGAGAGGCCTAGTACTACTCTCGCCCAACAACGCTTAACTACGGAGTTCTGATGGAATCCAGTGCATTAGTGCTTATATGATCGCACCTATCACGTTTTGTGTGCTCAAATCCTATATGCTTTCTGTAGCACACTATTTAATCAGTTTTTATCCAATACGGAGTGGAAAACTTACAAAAAGAGAGGTGCAATATGAGGATTTTCTAGGAGGTCACCAATCCTAGTACTAGTCTCGCCGAATCACGCTTAACTGCGGAGTTCTGATGGGATGCAATGCATTAGTGCTGGTATGATCGCACATGTCATGTTTTGCGTGCTCAAAACCTCTATGCCTTCTGTAGCGCGCTTATTAATCACTTATTATCCAAAACGGGCTGGAAAACTTACAAAAAGAGAGGTGCAACACGAGGACTTCCCAGGAGGTCACCCATACAAGTACTACTCTCGCCCAAGAACGCTTAACTACGGAGTTCTGATGGGATCTGGTGCATTAGTGCTGGTATGATCGCACCTGTCATGTTTTGCGTGCTCAAAACCTCTATGCCTTCTGTAGCGCGCTAATTAATCACTTTTTATCCAAAACGGACTGGAAAACTTACAAAAAGAGAGGTGCAACACGAGGACTTCCCAGGAGGTCACCCATCGTAGTACCACTCTTGCCTAAGCACGCTTAACTGCGGAGTTCATTAGTGCTGGTATGATCGCACCTGTCATGTTTTGCGTGGGCAAAACCTATATGCTTTCTATAGCGCGCTAATTAATCACTTTTAATCCAAAACGGAATGGAAAACTTACAAAAAAAGATGTGCAACACGAGGACTTGCCAGGAGGTCACCCATCCTAGTAATACTCTCGCCCAAGCACACTTAACTACAATGTTCTGATGGCATCCGGTGCATTAGTGCTGGTATGATCACACCTGTCATGTTTTGTGTGCTCAAATCCTCTATGCCTTCTGATGTGCGCTAATTAATCACTTTTTATCCAAACCGGGCTGGAAAACTTACAAAAAGAGAGTGCAACACGAGGACTTTCTTGGAGGTCACCAATCCTAGTACTACTCTCGCCGAAGCACGCTTAACTGCGGAGTTCTTATGGGATCCGATGCATTAGTGCTGGTATGATCGCACATGTCATGTTTTGCGTGCTCAAAACCTCTATGCCTTCTGTAGCGCGCTAATTAATCACTTTTTATCCAAAACGGAGTGGAAAACATACAAAAAGAGAGGTGCAACACGAGTACTTCCCAGGAGGTCACCCATCCGAGTACTACTCTCGCCCAGCCACGCATAACTACGGAGTTCTGATGAGATCCGGTGCATTAGTGCTAGTATGATCGCACCTGTCATGTTTTGAGTGCTCAAACCCTGTATGCTTTCTGTAGCACACTAATTAATTAGTTTTAATCCAATACGGACTGGAAAACATACAAAAAGAGAGGTGCAACACGAGGAGTTTCTAGGAGGTCACCAATCCTAGTACTACTCTCGCCGAAGCACGCTTAACTTCGGAGTTCTGATGGGATCCGATGCATTAGTGCTGGTATGATCGCACTTGTCATGTTTTGCGTGCTCAAAACCTCTATGCCTTCTGTAGCGCGCTAATTAATCACTTTTTATCCAAAACGGACTGGAAAACTTAAAAAAATAGAGGTGCAACACAAGGACTTCCCAGCAGGTCACCCATCCTAGTACTACTATCGCCCTACCATGCTTAACTACGGAGTTTTGATGGAATCTGGTGCATCAGTGCTAGTATGATCGCACCTGTCATGTTTTGCGTTCTCAAATCCTATATGCTTTCTGTAGCCCGCTATTTAATTAGTTTTTATCCCAAACGGACTGGAAAAGTTACAAAAAGAGAGGTGCAACACAAGGACCTCCCAGGATGTCACCCATCTTAGTACTACTCTCGCCCAAGCACGCTTAGCTTCGGAGTTCTGATGGGATCCGGTACATTTGTGCTGGTATGATCGCACCTGTCACGTTTTGTGTGCTCAAATTCTGTATGCTTTCTATAGCACACTAATTAATCAGTTTTTATCCAATACGGACTGGAAAACTTACAAAAAGAGAGGTGCAACACGAGGACTTTCTAGGAGGTCACCAATCCTAGTACTACTCTCGCCGAATCACGCTTAACTACGGAGTTCTGATGGGAGCCGATGCATTAGTGCTGGTTGATCGCACATGTCATGTTTTGCGTGCTCAAAACCTCTATGCCTTCTGTAGCGTGCTAATTAATCACTTTTTATCCAAAACGGGCTAGAAAACTTACAAAAAGAGAGGTGCAACACGAGGACTTCGCAGGAGGTCACCTATCCTAGTACTACTCTCGCCCTACCACGCTTAACTACGGAGGTTTGATGGGATCCGGTGCATTAGTGCTGGTATGATCGCACCTGTCATGTTTTGCATGCTCAAATCCTGTATGCTTTCTGTAGCACACTAATTAATTAGTTTTTATTTAATACGGACTAGAAAACTTACAAAAAGAGAGGTGCAACAAGAGGACTCTCGCCGAAGCACGCTTAACTGCGGAGTTCTGATGGGATCCGGTGCATTAGTGCTGGTATGATCGCACCTGCCACGTTTTGTGTGCTCAAATCTTGTATGCTTTCTATAGCACACTAATTAATCACTTTTTATACAAACCGGGCTGGAGAACTTACAAAAAGAGAGGTGCAACACGAGGACTTTCTAGGAGGTCAACAATCCTAGTACAACTCTCGCCGAAGCACGCTTAACTGCGGAGTTCTGATGGGATCCGATGCATTAGTGCTGGTATGATCGCACATGTAATGTTTTGCGTGCTCAAAACCTCTATGCCTTCTGTAGAGCACTAATTATTCACTTTTTATCCAAAACGGACTGGAAAACATACAAAAAGAGAGGTGCAACACGAGGACTTCCCAGGAGGTCATCCATCCTAGTACTATTCTCGCCCAACCACGCTTAACTACGGAGTTCTGATGGAATCCGGTGCATTAGTGCTGGTATGATCGCACCTGTCATGATTTGCGTGCTCAAATCCTGTATGCTTTCTGCAGCACGCTAATTAATAAGTTTTTATCCAAAACGGACTGGAAAACATACAAAAAGAGAGGTGCAACACGGGGACTTCCCAGGAGGTCACCCATCCTAGTACTACTCTCTTCCAACGACGCTTAACTACGGAGTTCTGATTGAATCCGGTGTATTAGTGCTGGTATGATCACACCTGTCATGATTTGCGTGCTCAAATCCTGTATGCTTTCTGTAGCACGCTAATTAATAAGTTTTTATACAAAACGGACTTGAAAAATTAAAAAAATAGAGGTGTAACACAAGGACTTCCCAGGAGGTGACCCATCTTAGTACTACTATCGCCCTACTCTGCTTAACTAAGCAGTTTTGATGGAATCCGGTGCATTAATGCTAGTATGATCGCACCCGTCATGTTTTGCGTTCTCAAATCCTATATGCTTTCTGTAGCGCGCTATTTAATCACTTTTTATCCAAAACGGGCTGGAAAACTTACAAAAAGAGAGGTGCAACACGAGTACTTCCCAGGAGGTCACCCATCCGAGTACTACTCTCGCCCAGCCACGCTTAACTACGGAGGTTTGATGGGATCCGGTGCACTAGTGCTGGTATGATCGCACCTGTCATGATTTGCGTGCTGAAATCCTGTATGCTTTCTGTATCGCGGTAATTAATAAGTTTTTATCCAAAACGGACTGGAAAGCGTAAAAAAATAGAGGTGCAATACAAGGACTTCCCAGGAGGTCACCCATCCTAGTACTACTCTCGCCCTACTACGCTTAACTACGGAGTTCTAATGGAATCCGGTGCATTAGTGCTGGTATGATCGCACCTGGTATGATTTGCGTGCTCAAATCCTGTATGCTTTCTGTAGCGTGCTAATTAATAAGTTTTTATCCAAAACGGACTGGAAAACTTAAAAAAATAGAGGTGCAACACAAGGACTTCCCAGGAGGTCACCCATCCTAGTACTACTATCTCCCTACCCTGCTTAACTACGGAGTTTTGATGGAATCCGGTGCTTCAGTGCTACTATGATCGCACCTTTCATGTTTTGCGTTCTCAAATCCTATATGCTTTCTGTAGCGCGCTATTTAATCAATTTTTATCCAAAACGGACTGGAAAAGTTACAAAATGAGAGGTGCAACACGAGGAGTTCCCAGGAGGTCACCCATCCTAGTACTACTCTCGCCCAAGCACGCTTATCTTCGGAGTTTTTATGGGATCCGGTGCATTAGTGCTGGTATGATCGCACCTATCACGTTTTGTTTGCTCAAATCCTGTATGTTTTCAGTAGCACACTAATTAATCAGTTTTTATCCAATACGGACTGGAAAACATACAAAAAGAGAGGTGCAACACGAGGATTTTCTAAGAGGTCACCAATCCTAGTACTACTCTCGCCGAATCACGCTTAACTGCGGAGTTCTGATGGGATGCGATGCATTAGTGCTGGTATGATCGCACATGTCATGTTTTGCGTGCTCAAAACCTGTATGCCTTCTGTAGCGCGCTAATTCATCAGTTTTTATCCAATACGGACTGGAAAACATACAAAAAGAGAGGTGCAACACGAGGATTTTCTAAGAGGTCACCAATCCTAGTACTACTCTCGCCGAATCACGCTTAACTGCGGAGTTCTGATGGGATGCGATGCATTAGTGCTGGTATGATCGCACATGTCATGTTTTGCGTGCTCAAAACCTGTATGCCTTCTGTAGCGCGCTAATTCATCAGTTTTTATCCAAAACGGGCTGGAAAACTTACAAAAAGAGAGGTGCAACACGAGGACTTCCCAGGAGGTCACCCATCCTAGTACTACTCTCGCCTACTACGCTTAACTACGGAGTTCTAATGGAATCCGGTGCATTAGTGCTGGTATGATCGCACCTGGTATGATTTGCGTGCTCAAATCCTGTATGCTTTCTGTAGCGCGCTAATTAATAAGTTTTTATCCAAAACGGACTGGAAAACTTAAAAAAATAGAGGTGCAACACAAGGACTTCCCAGGAGGTCACCCATCCTAGTACTACTATCTCCCTACCCTGCTTAACTACGGAGTTTTGATGGAATCCGGTGCTTCAGTGCTAGTATGATCGCACCTTTCATGTTTTGCGTTCTCAAATCCTATATGCTTTCTGTAGCGCGCTATTTAATCAATTTTTATCCAAAACGGACTGGAAAAGTTACAAAAAGAGAGGTGCAACACGAGAACTTCCCAGGAGGTCACCCATCCTAGTACTACTCTCGCCCAAGCATGTTTAACTTCGAAGTTCTGATGGTTTCCAGTGCATTAGTGCTGGTATGATCGCACCTATCATGTTTTGCGTGCTCAAAACCTCTATGCCTTCTGATGTGCACTAATTAATCACTTTTTATCCAAACCGGGCTGGAAAACTTACAAAAAGAGAGGTGCAACACGAGGACTTTCTAGGAGGTCACCAATCCTAGTACTACTGTCGCCGAAGCACACTTAACTGCGGAGTTCTGATGGGATCCGATGCATTAGTGCAGGTATGATCGCACCTGTCATGTTTTGCGTTCTCAAAACCTATAAGCTTTCTATAGCGCGCTAATTAATCACTTTTAATCCAAAACGGACTGGAAAACTTACATATAGAGAGATGCAACACGAGGACTTCTCAGGAGGTCACCCATCCTAGTACTACTCTCGCCCAAGCACACTTATCTACGAAGTTCTGAGGGGATCCAGTGCATTAGTGCTGGTATGGTCGCACCTGTCATGTTTTGCGTGCTCAAAACCTCTATGCCTTCTGATGTGCGCTAATTAATCACTTTTTATCCAAACCGGGCTGGAAAACTTACAGAAAGAGAGGTGCAACACGAGGACTTTCTAGGAGGTCACCAATCCTAGTACTACTCTCGCCGAAGCATGCTTAACTGCGGAGTTCTGATGGGATCCGATGCATTAGTGCTGGTATGATCGCACATGTCATGTTTTGCGTGCTCAAAACCTCTATGCCTTCTGTAGCGCGCTAATTAATCACTTTTTATCCAAAACGGACTGGAAAACTTACAAAAAGAGAGGTGCAACACGAGGACATCCCAGGAGGTCACCCATCCTAGTACTATTCTCGCCCAAGCACGCTTAACTACGGAGTTCTGATGGGATCCGTGCATTAGTGCTGGTATGATCGCACCTGTCATGTTTTGTGTGCTCAAATCCTGTATGCTTTCTGTAGCACACTAATTAATCTCTTTTTATCCAATACGGACTGGAAAACTTACAAAAAGAGAGGTGCAACACGAGGACTTTCTAGGAGGTCACCAATCCTAGAACTACTCTCGCCGAAGCACGCTTAACTGCGGAGTTCTGATGGGATCCGATGCATTAGTGCTGGTATGATCGCACATGTCATGTTTTGCGTGCTCAAAACCTCTATGCCTTCTGTAGCGCGATGGAATCCGGTGCATTAGTGCTGGTATGATCGCACCTGTCATGATTTGCATGTTCAAATCCTGTATGCTTTCTGTAGCGCGCTAATTAATAAGTTTTTATCCAAAACGGACTGGAAAACTTAAAAAAATAGAGGTGCAACACAAGGACTTCCCAGGAGGTCACCCATCCTAGTACTACTATCACCCTACCCTACTTAACTACGGAGTTTTGATGGAATCAACACGAGGACTTCCCAGGAGGTCACCCATCCTAGTACTACTCTCGCCCAAGCACGCTTAACTTCGGAGTTCTGATGGAATTCGGTGCATTAGTGCTGGTATAATCACACCTGTCACATTTTGCGTGCTCAAATCCTGTATGCTTTCTGTAGCACACTAATTAATCAGTTTTTATCCAATACGGACTGGAAAACTTACAAAAAGAGAGGTGCAACACAAGGACTTTCTAGGAGGTCACCAATCCTAGTACTACTCTCGCCGAAGCCAGCTTAACTGCAGAGTTCTGATGGGATCCGATGCATTAGTGCTTGTATGATCGCACATGTCATGTTTTGCGTGCTCAATACCACTATGCCTTCTGTAGCGCGCTAATTAATCACTTTTTATCCAAAACGGACTGGAAAACTTACAAAAAGAGAGGTGCAACACGAGGACTTCCCAGGAGGCCACCCATCCTAGTACTACTCTCGCCCAAGCACACTTAACTTCGGAGTTCTGATGGAATCCGGTGCATTAGTGCTGGTACGATCGCACCTGTCACATTTTGCGTGCTCAAATCCTGTACGCTTTCTGTAGCACACTAATTAATCAGTTTTTATCCAATACGGACTGGAAAACTTACAAAAAGAGAGGTGCAACACGAGGACTTTCTAGGAGGTCACCAATCCTAGTACTACTCTCGCCGAATCACGCTTAACTGTGGAGTTCTGATGGGAGCCGATGCATTAGTGCTGGTTGATCACACATGTCATGTTTTCCGTGCTCAAAACCTCTATGCCTTCTGTAGCGCGCTAATTAATCACTTTTTATCCAAAACGGACTGGAAAACATACAAAAAGAGAGGTGCAATACGAGGACTTCCCAGGAGGTCACCCATCCTAGTACTATTCTCGCCCAACCACGCTTAACTACGAAGTTCTGATGGAATACGGTGCATTAGTGCTGGTATGATCGCACCTGTCCGGATTTGCGTGCTCAAATCCTGTATGCTTTCTGTAGCACGCTAATTAATAAGTTTTTATCCAAAACGGACTGGAAAACTTAAAAAAATAGAGGTGCAAAACAAGGACTTCCCAGGAGGTCACCCATCCTAGTACTACTGTCGCCCTACCCTGCTTAACTACGGAGTTTTGATGGAATACGGTGCATCAGTGCTAGTATGATCGCACCTGTCATGTTTTGCGTTCTCAAATCCTATATGCTTTCTGTAGCCCGCTATTTAATAAGTTTTTATCCAAAACGAACAGGAAAAGTTACAAAAAGAGAGGTGCAACACGAGGAGTTCCCAGGAGGTCACCCATCCTAGTTCTACTCTTGCCCATGCACGCTTAACTGCAGAGTGCATTAATGCTGGTACAAAAAGAGAGGTGCAACACGAAGACTTCCCAGGAGGTCACCTATCCGAGTACTACTCTCGACCAAGCACACTTAACTACTAAGTTCTGATGGGATACGGTGCATTAGTGCTGGTATGATCACACCTGTCATGTTTTGCGTGCTCAAAATATCTATGCCTTCTGATGTGCGCTAATTAATCACTTTTTATCCAAACCGGGCTGGAAAACTTACAAAAAGAGAGGTGCAACACGAGGACTTTCTAGGAGGTCACCAATCCTAGTACTACTCTCGCCGAAGCACGCTTAACTGCGGAGTTCTGATGGGATCCGATGCATTAGTGCTGGTATGATCGCACATTTCATGTTTTGGGTGCTCATAACCTCTATGCCTTCTGTAGCGCGCTAATTAATCACTTTTTATCCAAAACGGACTGGAAAACTTACAAAAAGAGAGGTGCAACACGAGGACTTCCCAGGAGGTCACCCATCCGAGTACTACTCTCGCCCAAGCACTGTTATCTACGGAGTTCTGATGTGATCCGGTGCATTAGTGCTGGTATGATCGCACCTGTCATGTTTTGCGTGCTCAAATCCTGTATGCTTTTTGTAGCACACTATTTAATTAGTTTTTATCCAATACGGACTGGAAAACTTACAAAAATAGAGGTGCAACACGAGGACTTTCTAGGAGGTCACCAATCCTAGTACTACTCTCGCCGAAGCCCGCATAACTGCGGAGTTCTGATGGGATCCGATGCATTAGTGCTGGTATGACCGCACATGTCATGTTTTGCGTGCTCAAAACCTCTATGCCTTCTGTAGCGCGCTAATTAATCACTTTTTTTCCAAAACGGACTGGAAAACTTACAAAAAGAGAAGTGCAACACGAGGACTTCCCAGGGGGTCACCCATCCTAGTACTACTCTCGCCCAAGCACGCTTCACTACGGCGTTCTGATGGGATCCGGTGCATTAGTGTTGGTATGATCGCACCTGTCATGTTTTGCGTGCTCAAATCCTGTATGCTTTCTGTAGCACACTATTTAATTAATTTTTATCCAATACGAACTGGAAAACTTACAAAAAGAGAGGTGCAACACGAGGACTTTCTAGGAGGTCACCAATCCTAGTACTACTCTCGCCGAAGCACGCTTAACTGCGGAGTTCTGATGGGATCCGATGCATTAGTGCTGGTATGATCGCACATGTCAAGTTTTGCGTGCTGAAAACCTCTATGCCTTTGTAGCGCGCTAATTAATCAATTTTTATCCAAAACGGACTGGAAAACTTACAAAAAGACAGGTGCAACACGAGGACTTCCCAGGAGGTCACCAATCCTAGTACTACTCTCGCCCAAGCACGCTTAACTTCGGAGATCTGATTGGATCTAGTACATTAGTGTGGTATGATGGCACCTATCAAGTTTTGCGAGCTCAATTCCTGTATGCTTTCTGTAGCACACTAATTAATCAGTTTTTATCCAATACGGACTGGAAAACTTACAAAAACAGAGGTGCCACACGAGGACTTTCTAGGTGGTCACCAATCATAGTACTACTCTCGCCGAAGCACGCTTAACTGCGGAGTTCTGATGGGATCCGATGCATTAGTGCTGGTATGATCGCACATGTCATGTTTTGCGTGCTCAAAACCTCTATGCCTTCTGTAGCGCGCTAATTAATCAGTTTTGATCCAAAACGGACTGAAAAAGTTACAAAAAGAGAGGTGCAACACGAGTACTTCCCAGGAGGTCACCCATCCTGGTACTACTCTCGCCCAAGCACGCTTCACTTCAGAGTTCTGATGGGATCCGGTGCATTAGTGCGGGTATGATCGCACCTGTCATGTATTGCGTGCTCAAATCCATATTGCTTTCTTTAGCGCGCTAATTAATAAGTTTTTATCCAAAACGGACTGGAAAACTTACAAAAAGAGAGGTGCAACACGAGGACTTCCTAGTACTACTCTCGCCCAAGCAGCTTGACTGCGGAGTTCTGATGGGATCCGGTGCGTTAGTGCGGGTATGATCGCACCCATCATGTTTTGCGTGCTCAAATCCATTATGCTTTCTTTAGCGCGCTAATTAATAAGTTTTTATCCAAAACGGACTGGAAAACTTACAAAAAGAGAGGTGCAACACGAGGACATACCAGGATGTCACCCATCCTAGTTCTACTCTCGCCCAAGCACGATAAACTACAGAGTTCTGATGGAATCCGGTGCATTTGTGACGGTATGATCGCAACTTTCATGTTTTGCGTGCTCAAATCCTGTATGCTTTCTGTAGCGCTCTAATTAATCACTTTTAATCCAAAACGGACTTGAAAACTTAAAAATAGAGAGGTGCAACAAGAGGACTTCGCAGGAGGTCACCCATCCTAGTACTACTCTCGCCCAAGAATTCTTAACTGCGGAGTTCTGATGGGATCCGGTGCATTAGTGTTGGTATGATCGCACCTGTCATGTATTGCGTGCACAAATCTTGTATGCTCACTTTAACGTGCTAATTAATAAGTTTTTATCCAAAACGGACTAGAAAACTTATAAAAAGAGAGGTTCAACACGAGGACTTCCCAGGAGGTCACCCATCCTAGTACTACTCTCGCCGAAGCACGCTTGACTGCGGAGTTCTGATGGGATCCGGTGCATTAGTGCTGGTATGATCGCACCTGTCATGTTTTGCGTGCTCAAATCCTGTAGGCTTTCTGTAGCACACTAATTAATCAGTTTTTATCCAATACGGACTGGAAAACTTACAAAAAGATAGGTGCAACACGAGGACTTTCTAGGAGGTCACCAATCCTAGTACTACTCTCGCCGAAGCACACTTAACTGCGGAGTTCTGATGAGATCCGATGCATTAGTGCGGGTATGATCGCACATGTCATGTTTTGCGTGCTTAAAACCTCTATGCCTTCTGTAGCGCGCTAATTAATCACTTTTTATCCAAAACGGACTGGAAAACTTACAAAAAGAGAGGTGCAACACGAGGACTTCCCAAGAGGTCACCCATCCTAGTACTACTCTCGCCCTACCACGCTTAACTACGAAGTTTTGATGGGATCCGGTTCATTAGTGCTGGTATGATCTCACCTTTCATGTTTTGCGTGCTCAAATCCTAAATGCTTTCTGTAGCGAGCTATTTAATCAGTTTTTATCCAAAACGGACTGGAAAAGTTACAAAAAGAGAGGTGCAACATGAGGAGTTCCCAGGAGGTCACCCATCCTAGTACTACTCTTGCCCAAGCACGGTTAACTGCGGAGTGCATTAGTGCTGGTATGGTCACACCTGTCATGTTTTGCGTGCTCAAAACCTATATGCTTTCTGTAGCGCGTTAATTAATCAGTATTTATCCAAAACGAACAGGAAAACTTACAAAAAGAGAGGTGCAACACGAGGACTTCCTAGGAGGTCACCCATCCTAGTACTACTCTTGCCCAAGCACACTTAACTGCGGAGTGCATTAGTGCTGGTATGATCGCACCTGTCATGTTTTGTGTGCTCAAAACCTATATGGTTTCTATAGCGCGTTAATTAATCACTATTTAACCAAAACGGACTGGAAAACTTACAAAAAGAGAGGTGCAACACGAGGAGTTCCCAAGAGGTCACCCATCCTAGTACTACTCTCGCCTAAGAATGCTTAACTGCGGAGTTCTGATGGAATCCGGTGCTATAGTGCTGGTATGATCGCACCCGTCATGTATTGCGTGCACAAATCCTGTATGCTCTCTTTAGCGTGCTAATTAATAAGTTTTTATCCAAAACGGACTGGAAAAATTACAAAAAGAGAGGTGCACCACGAGGACTTCCCAGGAGGTCACCCATCCTAGTACTAGTCTCGCCCAAGCAAGCTTCAATACGGAGTTCTGATGGGATCCAGTGTATTAGTGCTGGTAAGATCGCACCCGTCATGTATTGCGTGCACAAATCCTGTATGCTTTCTATAGCGCGCTAATTAATCACTTTTTATCCAAAACGGACTGGAAAACTTACAAAAAGAGAGGTTCAACACGAGGACTTCCCAAGACGTCACCCAACCTAGTACTACTCTCGCCCAAGCGTTATGCTTTCTGTAGCGCGCTAATTAATAAGTTTTTATCCAAAACGGACTGGAAAACTTACAAAAAGAGAGGTGCAACACGAGGACTTCCCAGAGGTCACCCATCCAAGCACTACTCCCGCCCAAGCAAGCTTAACTACGGAGTTGCGATCCGGTGCATTAGTGCTCGTATGATCGCACCTGTCATGTATTGCGTGCACAAATCCTGGAGGTCACCCATCCCAGTACTACTCTCGCCAAAGCACGCTTAACTGTAGAGTTCTGATGGGATCCGGTTCATTAGTGTTTGTATGATCGCACCTGTCATATTTTGCGTGCTGGAAATCCCATGAGGTCTCCCATCCCAGTACTACTCTCGCCAAAGCACGCTTAACTGCAGAGTTCTGATGGGATCCGGTGCGTTAGTGCTGGTATGATCGCAGCTGTCATGTTTTGTGTGCTCAAAATCTATATGCTTTCTGTAGCGCGCTAATTAATAACTTTTTATCCAAAACGGATTGGAAAACTTACAAAAAGAGAGGTGCAACACGAGGACTTCCCAAGAGGTCACCTGTCCTAGTACTACTCTCGCCCAAGCACGCTTAACTGCGGAGTTCTGATGGGATCCGGTGCATTAGTGCTGGTATGATCGCACTTGTCATGTTTTGCGTGCTCAAATCTTGTATGCTTTCTGTAGCGCGCTAATTAATAAGTTTTTATCCAAAACGGACTGGAAAAGTTACAAAAACAGAGGTGCAACACGAGGACTTCCAAGGAGGTCACCTGTCCTAGTACTACTCTCGCCCAACCACGCTTAACTGCGGAGTTCTGATGGGATCCGGTGCATTAGTGCTGGTATGATCGCACCTGTCATGTTTTGCGTGCTCAAATCTTGTACGCTTTCTGTAGCGCGCTAATTAATAAGTTTGTATCCAAAACGGTCTGGAAAACTTACAAAAAGAGAGGTGCAACACGAGGATTTCCCAGGAAGTCACCCATCCTAGTACTACTCTCGCCCAAGCACGCTTATCTACGGAGTTCTAATGGGATCCGGTGCATTAGTGCTGGTATGATCGCACCTGTAATGTTTTGCGTGCTCAAATCCTGTATGCTTTCTGTAGCGCGCTAATTAATAAGTTATTATCCAAAACTGACTGGAAAACTAAAAAAAATAGAGGTGCAACATGAGGACTGCATTGGTGCTGGTATGATTGCACCTGTCATGTTTTTCGTGCTCAAATCCTATATGCCTTCTGTAGCGCGCTATTTAATAAGTTTTTATCCAAAACGGACTGGCAAAGTTACAAAAAGAGAAGTGCAACACGAGGACTTCCCAGGAGGTCACCAATCCTAGTACTACTCTTGCCCAAGCACGCTTAACTGCGGAGTGCATTAGTGCTAGTATGATCGCACCTGTCATGTTTTGCGTGCTCAAAACCAATATGCTTTCTATAGCGCGCTAATTAATAAGTTTTTATCCAAAACGGACTGGCAAAGTTACAAAAAGAGAAGTGCAACACGAGGACTTCCCAGGTGGTCAGCCATCCTAGTACTACTTTCGCCCAAGAATGCTTAATTGCGGAGTTCTGATGGGAAGAGAGGTGCAACACGAGCAGTTCCCAGGAGGTCAGCCATCCTAGTACTACTCTCGCCCAAGAATGCTTAATTGCGGAGTTCTGATGGGAAGAGAGGTGCAACACGAGCAGTTCCCAGGAGGTCACCCATCCTGGTACTACTCTTGCCCAAGCACGCTTAACTACAAAGATCTGATGGGATCCGATGCATTAGTGCTGGTATGACCGCACCTGTCATGTTTTGTGTGCTCAAATCCTGTATGCTTTCTGTAGCACGCTAATTAATCAGTTTTTATCCAAAACGGACTGGAAAACTTACAAAAAGAGAGGTGCAACACGAGGACTTTCTAGGAGGTCACCAATCCTAGTACTACTCTCGCCGAAGCACGCTTAACTGCGGAGTTCTGATGGGATCCGATGCATTAGTGCTGGTATGATCGCACATGTCATGTTTTCCGTGCTCAAAACCTATATGCCTTCTGTAGCGCGCTAATTAATCACTTTTTATCCAAAACGGATTGGAAAACTTACAAAAAGAGAGGCGTAACACGAGGACTTCCGAGGAGGTCACCCATGCTAGTACTACTCTCGCCCAACCACGCTTAACTACGGAGTTCTGATGGAATCCGGTGCATTACTGCTGGTATGATCGCACCTGTCATGTTTTGCGTGCTCAAATCCTATATGCTTTCTATAGCGCGCTATTTAATCAGTTTATATCCAAAACGGACTGGAAAAGTTTCAAAAAGAGAGGTGCAACACGAGGACTTCACAGGAGGTCACCCATCCTAGAACTACTCTTGCCCAAGCACGCTTAACTGCGGAGTGCATTAGTGTTGGTATGATCGCACCTTTCATTGCTCAAATCCTATATGCTTTCTATAGCGCGCTAATTAATCACTTTTTATCCCAAACGGACTGGAAAACTTACAAAAAGAGAGGTGCAACATGAGGACTTCCCAGGAGGTCACCTATCCTAGTACTACTCTCGCCCAAGAATGCTTAACTACGGAGTTGCGATCCGATGCATTAGTGCTGGTATGATCGCACCTGTCATGTATTGCGTGCACAAATCCTGTATGCTCTCTTTAGCGGGCTAATTAATAAGTTTTTATCCAAAACGGACTGGAAAACTTACAAAAAGAGAGGTGCAACACGAGGACTTCCCAGGAGGTCACCCATCCTAGTACTACTCTCGCCCAAGCACGCTTGACTGCGAAATTCTGATGGGATCCGGTGCATTAGTGCTGGCATGATCGCACCTGTCATGTTTTGCATGCTCAAATCCATTATGCTTTCTTTAGCGTGCTAATTAATAAGTTTTTATCCAAAACGGACTGAAAAACTTACAAAAAGAAAGGTGCAACAACAGGACTTCCCAGGAGGTCACCCATCCTAATACTACTCTCGCCCAAGAATGCTTAACTACGGAGTTACGATCCGGTGCATTAGTGCTCGTATGATCGCACCTGTCATGTATTGCGTGCACAAATCCTGGAGGTCACCCATCCTAGTACTACTTTCGCCGAAGCACGCTTAACTGCGGAGTTCTGATGGGATCCGATGCATTAGTGCTGGTATGGTCCCACATGTCATGTTTTGCGTGCTCAAAACCTATATGCCTTCTGTAGCGCGCTAATTAATCACTTTTTATCCAAAACGGATTGGAAAACTTACAAAAAGAGAGACGCAACACGAGGACTTCCCAAGAGGTCACCCATCCTAGTACTACTCTCGCCCAACCACGCTTAACTACGGAGTTCTGATGGAATTCGGTGCATTAGTGCTGGTTGATCGCACCTGTCATGTTTTGCGTGCTCAAATCCTGTATGCTTTCTGTAGCACGCCAATTAATAAGTTTTTATCCAAAACGGACTGGAAAACTTACAAAAAGAGAAGTGCAACACGAGGACTTCCCAGGAGGTCACCCATCCTAGAACTACTCTTGCCCAAGCACGCTTAACTGCGGAGTGCATTAGTGTTGGTATGATCGCACCTGTCATGTTTTGCTTGCTCAAAACCTATATGCTTTCTATAGCGCGCTAATTAATCACTTTTTATCCCAAACGGACTGGAAAACTTACAAAAAGAGAGGTGCAACACGAGGACTTCCCAAGAGGTCAACCATCCTAGTACTATTCTCGCCCAAGCACGCATAACTACGGAGTTCTGATGGGATCCGATGCATTAGTGCTGGTATGATCGCACCTGTCATGTTTTGCGTGCTCAAATCCTGTATGCTTTCTGTAGCACACTAATTAATCAGTTTTTATCCAATACGGACTGGAAAACTTACAAAAAGAGAGGTGCAACACGAGGACTTTCTAGGAGGTCACCAATACTAGAACTACTCTCGCCGAAGCACGCTTAACTGCGGAGTTCTGATGGGATCCGATGCATTAGTGCTGGTATGATCGCACATGTCATGTTTTGTGTGCTCAAAACCTCTATCCCTTCTGTAGCGCGCTAATTAATCACTTTTTATCCAAAACGGACTGGAAAACTTACAAAAAGAGAGGTGCAACACGAGGACTTCCCAGAGGTCACCCATCCTAGTGCTACTCTCGCCCAACCACGCTTAACTACGGAGTTCTGATGGCATCCGGTGCATTAGTGCTGGTATGATCGCACTTGTCATGATTTGAGTGCTCAAATCCTGTATGCTTTCTGCAGCGCGCTAATTAATATGTTTTTATCCAAAACGGACTGGAAAACTTAAAAAAATAGAGGTGCAACACAAGGACTACCCAGGAGGTCACCCATCCTAGTACTACTATCGCCCTACCCTGCTTAACTAAGGAGTTTTGATGGAATCCGGTGCATCAGTGCTAGTATGATCGCACCTGTCATGTTTTGCTTTCTCAAATCCTATATGCTTTCTGTAGCGCGCTATTTAATCAGTATTTATCCAAAACGGACTGGAAAAGTTACAAAAAGAGAGGTGCAACACTGATGGGATCCGTTGCATTAGTGCTGGTATAATCGCACCGGTCACGTTTTGCGTGCTCAAATCCTGTATGCTTTCTGTAGCACACTAATTAATCAATTTTTATCCAAAACGGACTGGAAAACTTACAAAAAGAGAGGTGCAACAAGAGGACTTTCTAGGAGGTCACCAATCCTAGTACTACTCACGCTTAACTGCGGAGTTCTGATGGGATCCGATGCATTAGTGCTGGTATGATCGCACATGTCATGTTTTGCGTGCTCAAAACCTCTATGCCTTTTGTAGCGCGCTAATTAATCACTTTTTATCAAAAACGGGATGGAAAACTTACAAAAAGAGAGGTGCAACACGAAGACTTCCCAGGAGGTCACCCATCCTTGTACTACTCTCGCCCAAGCACACTTAACTACGAAGTTCTGATGGCATCCGGTGCATTAGTGCTGGTATGATCGCACCAGTCATGTTTTGTGTGCTCAAATCCTCTATGCCTTCTGATGTGCGCTAATTAATCACTTTTTATCCAAGCCGGGCTGGATAACTTACAAAAAGAGACGTGCAACACGAGGACTTTCTAGGAGGTCACCAATCCTAGTACTACTCTCGCCGAAGCACGCTTAACTGCGGAGTTCGGATGGGATCCGATGTAACCTCTATGCCTTTTGTAGCGTGCTAATTAATCACTTTTTATCCAAAACGGACTGGAAAACTTACAAAAAGAGAGGTGCAACACGAGGACTTCCGAGGAGGTCACCCATCCGAGTACTACTCTCGCCCAGCCAGGCTTAACTACGGAGTTCTGATGGGATCCGGTGCATTAGTGCTAGTATGATCGCACCTGTCATGTTTTGCGTGCTCAAATCCTGTATGCTTTCTGTAGCACACTAATTAATTAGTTTTTATCCAATACGGACTGGAAAACTTACAAAAAGAGAGGTGCAACACGAGGACTTTCTAGGAGGTCACCAATCCTAGTACTACTCTCGCCGAAGCACGCTTAACTGCGGAGTTCTGATGGGATCCGATGCATTAGTGCTGGTATGATCGCACATGTCATGTTTTGCGTGCTCAAAACCTCTATGCCTTCTGTAGCGCGCTAATTGATCACTTTTTATCCAAAACGGACTCGAAAACTTACAAAAAGGGAGGTGCAACACAAGGACTTCCCAGGAGGTCACCCATCCGAGTACTACTCTCGCCCAAGCGCGCTTAACTACGGAGTTCTGATGGGATCCGGTGCATTAGTGCTGGTATGATCGCACCTGTCATTTTTTGTGTGCTCAAATCCTGTACGCTTTCTATAGCACACTAATTAATGAGTTTTTAACCAATACGGACTGGAAAACTAACAAAAAGAGAGGTGCAACACGAGGACATTCTAGGGGGTCACCAATCCTAGTACTACTCTCGCTGAAGCACGCTTAACTGCGGAGTTCGGATGGGATCCGATGCATTAGTGCTATGATCGCACATGTCATGTTTTGCGTGCTCAAAAGCTCTATGCCTTCTGTAGCGCCCTAATTAATCACTTTTTATCCAAAACGGACTGGAAAACATACAAAAAGAGAGGTGCAACACGAGGACTTCCCACGAGGTCACCCATCCTAGTATTATTCTCGCCCTACCACGCTTAACTACGGAGTTCTGATGGAATCCGGTGCATTAGTGCTGGTATGATCGCACCTGTCATGATTTGCGTGCTCAAATCCTGTATGCCTTCTGTAGCACGCTAATTAATAAGTTTTTATCCAAAACGGACTGGAAAACATAAAAAAATAGAGATGTAACACAAGGACTTCCCAGAAGGTCACCCATCCTAGTACTAATATCACCCTACCCTGCTTAACTATGGAGTTTTGATGGAATCCGGTGCATCAGTGCTCTTTCTATAGCCCGCTATTTAATCAGTTTTTATCCAAAACGGACTGGAAAACATACAAAAAGAGAGGTGCAACACGAGGACTTCCAAGGACGTCACCCATCCGAGTACTACTCTCTCCCAGCCACGCTTAACTACGGAGTTCTGATGGGATCCGGTGCATTAGTGCTAGTATGATCGCACCTGTCATGTTTTGCATGCTCAAATCCTGTATGCTTTATGTCGCACACTAATTAATTAGTTTTTATCCAATACGGACAGGAAAACTTACAAAAAGAGAGGTGCAACACAAGGACTTTCTAGGAGGTCACCAATCCTAGTACTACTCTCGCCGAACCACGCTTAACTGCGGAGTTCTGATGGGATCCGATGCATTAGTGCTAGTATGATCGCACATGTCATGTTTTGCGTGCTCAAAACCTCTATGCCTTCTGTAGCGCGCTAATTGATCACTTTTTATCCAAAACGAACTCGAAAACTTACAAAAAGGGAGGTGCAACACGAGGACTTCCCAGGAGGTCACCCATCCTAGTTCTACTCTCGCCCAAGCGCGCTTAACTACGGAGTTCTGATGGGATCCGGTGCATTAGTGCTGGTATGATCGCACCTGTCATTTTTTGTGTGCTCAAATCCTGTACGCTTTCTGTAGCACACTAATTAATGATTTTTATCCAATACGGACTGGAAAACTTACAAAAAGAGAGGTGCAACACGAGGACTTTCTAGGAGGTCACCAATCCTAGTACTACTCTCGCTGAAGCACGCTTAACTGCGGAGTTCGGATGGGATCCGATGCATTAGTGCTATGATCGCACATGTCATGTTTTGCGTGCTCAAAACCTCTATGCCTTCTGTAGCGCACTAATTAATCACTTTTTATCCAAAATGGACTGGAAAACATACAAAAAGAGAGGTGCAACACGAGGACTTCCCAGGAGGTCACCAATCCTAGTACTATTCTCGCCCAAGCACGCTTAACTACGGAGTTCTGATGGAATCCGGTGCATTAGTGCTTGTATGATCGCACCTGTCATGATTTGCGTGCTCAAATCCTGTATGCTTTCTGTAGCACGCTAATTAGTAAGTTTTTATCCAAAACGGACTGGAAAACATACAAAAAGAAAGGTGCAACACGGGGACCTCCCAGGAGGTCACCCATCCTTGTACTACTCTCGCCCAACCATGCTTAACTACGGAGTTCTGATGGGATCCGGTGCATTAGTGCTGGTATGATCGCACCTGTCATTTTTTGTGTGCTCAAATCCTGTACGCTTTCTGTAGCACACTAATTAATGAGTTTTTATCCAATACGGACTGGAAAACTTACAAAAAGAGAGGTGCAACACGAGGACTTTCTAGGAGGTCACCAATCCTAGTACTACTCTCGCTGAAGCACGCTTAACTGCGGAGTTCGGATGGGATCCGATGCATTAGTGCTATGATCGCACATGTCATGTTTTGCGTGCTCAAAACCTCTATGCCTTCTGTAGCGCGCTAATTGATCACTTTTTATCCAAAACGGACTCGAAAACTTACAAAAAGGGAGGTGCAACACAAGGACTTCCCAGTAGGTCACCCATCCTAGTTCTACTCTCGCCCAAGCGCGCTTAACTACGGAGTTCTGATGGGATCCGGTGCATTAGTGCTGGTATGATCGCACCTGTCATTTTTTGTGTGCTCAAATCCTGTACGCTTTCTGTAGCACACTAATTAATGAGTTTTTATCCAATACGGACTGGAAAACTTACAAAAAGAGAGGTGCAACACGAGGACTTTCTAGGAGGTCACCAATCCTAGTATTACTCTCGCTGAAGCACGCTTAACTGCGGAGTTCGGATGGGATCCGATGCATTAGTGCTATGATCGCACATGTCATGTTTTGCGTGCTCAAAACCTCTATGCCTTCTGTAGCGCACTAATTAATCACTTTTTATCCAAAACGGACTGGAAAACATACAAAAAGAGAGGTGCAACACGAGGACTTCCCAGGAGGTCACCAATCCTAGTACTATTCTCGCCCAAGCACGCTTAACTACGGAGTTCTGATGGAATCCGGTGCATTAGTGCTGGTATGATCGCACCTGTCATGATTTGCGTGCTCAAATCCAAAGGTGCAACACGGGGACCTCCCAGGAGGTCACCCATCCTTGTACTACTCTCGCCCAACCACGCTTAACTACGGAGTTCTGATGGGATCCGATGCATTAGTGCTGGTATGATCGCACATGTCATGTTTTGCGTGCTCAAAATCTCAATGCCTTCTGTAGCGCGCTAATTAATCACTTTTTATCCAAAACGGACTGGAAAACTTACAAAAAGAGAGGTGCAACACGAGGACATCCCAGGAGGTCACCAATCCTAGTTCTACCCTCGCCGAAGCACGCTTAACAGCGGAGTTCTGATGGGATCCGATGCATTAGTGCTGGTATGATCGCACATGTCATGTTTTGCGTGCGCAAAACCTATATGCTTTCTATAGCGCGCTAATTAATCACTTTTAATCGAAAACGGAATGGAAAACTTACAAAAAGAGAGGTGCAACAAGAGGACCTCCCAGGGGGTCACCCATCCTAGTACTACTCTCGCCCAAGCACACTTAACTACAATGTTCTGATGGCATCCGGTACATTAGTGCTGGTATGATCGCAACTGTCATGTTTTGCGTGCTCAAATCCTCTATCCCTTCTGATGTGCGCTAATTAATCACTTTTTATCCAAACCGGGCTGGAAAAGTTACAAAAAGAGAGGTGCAACACGAGGACTTTCTAGGAGGTCACCAATCCTAGTACGACTCTCGCCGAAGCACGCTTAACTGCGGAGTTCTGATGGGATCCGATGCATTAGTGCTGGTATGATCGCACATGTCATGTTTTGCGTGCTCAAAACCTCTATGCCTTCTGTAGCGCGCTAATTAATCACTTTTTATCCAAAATGGAGTGGAATACTTACAAAAAGAGAAGTGCAACACGAGTACTTCCCAGGTGGTCACCCATTTGAGTACTACTCTCGCCCAGCCACGCTTAACTACAGAGTTCTGATGGGATCCGGTGCATTAGTTCTGGTATGATCGCACCTGTCATGTTTTGCGTGCTCAAATCCATTATGCTTTCTTTAGCGAGCTAATTAATAAGTTTTTATCGAAATCGGACTGGAAAACTTACAAAAAGAGAGGTGCAAGACGAGGACTTCCCAGCGGGTCACCCATCCTAGTACTAATCTCGCCCAAGCACGCTTAACTGCTGAGTTCTGGTGGGATCCAATGCATTACTGCTGGTATGATCGCACCTGTCATGTTTTGCGTGCTCAAATCCATTATGCTTTCTGTAGCGCGCTAATTAATAAGTTTTTATCCAAAACGGACTGGAAAACATACAAATAGAGAGGTGCAACACGAGGACTTCGCAGGAGGTCACCCATCCTAGTACTACTCTCGCCTAAGCACGCTTAACTGCGGAGTTCTGATGAGATCCGGTGCATTAGTGCTGGTATGATCGCAACTATCATGTTTTCCGTGCTCAAAACCTATATGCCTTCTGTAGTGTGCTAATTAATCACTTTTTATCCAAAACGGACTGGAAAACATACAAAAAGAGAGGTGCAACACAAGGACTTCCCAAGAGGTCACCCATCCTAGTACTAGTCTCGCCAAAGCACGTTTAACTACGGAGTTTTGATGGGATCCAGTGCATTAGTGCTGGTATGATCGCACCTGTCATGTTTTGCGTGCTCAAATCCTATATGCTTTCTGTAGCGCGCTATTTAATTAGTTTTTATGCAAAACGGACTGGAAAACTTACAAAAAGAGAGGTGCAACAGGAGGACTTCCAAGGAGGTCACCCATCCAAGTACTACTCTTGCCCAAGCACGCTTAACTGCGGAGTGCATTAGTGCTGGTATGATCGCACCTGTCATGTTTTGCGTGCTCAAAACCTATATGCTTTCTATAGCGCGCTAATTAATCACTTTTTATCCAAAACGGACTGGAAAACTTACAAAAAGAGAGGTGAAACACGAGGACTTTGCAGGAGGTCACCCATTCGCTCGCCGAACTACGCTTAACTACGGAGTTCTGATGGGATCTGGTGCATTAGTGTTGGTATGATCGCACCTGTCATGTTTTGCGTGCTCAAATCCTGTATGCTTTCTGTAGAGCGCTAATTAATAAGTTTTTATCAAAAACGGACTGGAAAACTTACAAAAAGAGAGGTGCAACCCGAGGACTTTCCAGGAGGTCACCCATCCTAGTACAACTCTCGCCGAACAACGCTTAAATGCGGAGTTCTGATGGGATCCGGTGCATTAGTTCTGGTATGATCGCACCTGTCATGTTTTGCGTGCTCAAATCCATTATGCTTTCTTTAGCGCGCTTATTAACAAGTTTTTATCGAAAACGGACTAGAAAACTTACAAAAAGAGAGGTGCAACACGAGGACTTTCCAGGAGGACACCCATCCTAGTACAACTCTCGCTGCTTTCTGTAGCGCGCTAATTAATAAGTTGCTATCCAAAACGAACTGGAAAACTTACAAAAAGAATGACTTCCCAGAAGGTCACCCATCCTAGTACTAATCTCCCACAAGCACGCTTAACTGCGGAGCTCTAATAGGATCCGTTGCATTGGTACTGGTATGATCGTACCTATCATGTTTTGCTTACTCAAAACCTATATACCTTCTGTAGCGCGCTAATTAATCACTTTTTATACAAAACGGACTGGAAAACTTACAAAAAGAGAGGTGCAACACGAGGACTTTCTAGGAGGTCACCAATCCTAGTACTACTCTGGCTGAACAACGCCTGACTGCGGAGTTCTGATGGGATCCGGTGCATTAGTGCTGGTTTGATCGCACCTGTCATGTTTTACGTGCTCAAAACCTATATGCCTTCTGTAGCGCCTTAATTAATCACTTTTTATCCAAAACGGACTGGAAAACTTACAAACAGAGAGGTGCAACACGAGGACTTCCCATGAGGTCACCCATAAGTTTTTTTCCAAAACGGACTAGAAAACTTAAAAAAATAGAGGTGCAAGACGAGGACTTCCCAGGAGGTCACCCATCCTAGTACTACTCTTGCCCAGGCACGCTTAATTGCGGAGTGCATTAGTGCTGGTATGATCGCACCTGTCATGTTTTGCGTGCTCAAATCCTATATGCTTTCCGTAGCACGCTAATTAATAAGTTTTTATCCAAAACGGACTAGAAAACTTACAAAAAGAGAGGTGTAACACAAGGACTTCCCAGGAGGTCACCCATCCTAGTACTACTCTCGCCCAAACACGCTTAACTACGAAGTACTGATGGGATTTGGTGCATTAGTGCTAGTATGATTGCACCCGTCATGTTTTGCGTGCTCAAATCCTGTATGCTTTCTGTAGCACGCTAATTAATCAGTTTTTATCCAAAACGGACTGGAAAACTTAAAAAAAGAGAGGTGCAACACGAGGACTTTCCAGGAGGTCACCACTACTCTCGCCGAAGCATGCTTAACTGCGGAGTTCTGATGGGATCCGATGCATTAGTGCTGGTATGATCGCACTTGTCATGTTTTGCGTGCTCAAAACCTATATGCCTTCTGTAGCCCGCTAATTAATCACTTTTTATCCAAAACGGACTGGAAACCTTACAAAAAGAGAGGTGCAACACGAGGACTTCCTAGGAGGTCACCCATCCTAGTACTACTATCGCCCAAGCACGCTTGACTGCGGAGTTCTGATGGGATCCGGTTCATTAGTGCTGGTATGATCGCACCTGTCATGTTTTGCGTGCTCAAATCCATTATGCTTTCTTTAGCGTGCTAATTAATAAGTTTTTATCTAAAACAGATTGGAAAACTTACAAAAAGAGAGGTGCAACACGAGGACTTCCCAGGAGGTCACCCATCCTAGTACTACTCTCGCCGAAGCACGCATAACTGCGGAGTTCTGATGGGATCCATTGCATTAGTGCTGGTATAATTGCACCTGTCCTATTTTGCGTTCTCAAATCCTATATACTTTCTGTAGCACGCTAATTAATCAGTTTTTATCTAAAACGGACTGGATAACATTCAAAAAGAGAGGTGCAACACGAGGACTTCCAAGGAGGTCACCAATCCTAGTACTACTCTCGTCCAAGCACACTTAACTGCAGAGTTCTGATGGGATCTGGTGCATTAGTGTTGGTATGATCGCACATGTCATCTGTTGCGTGCAAAAATCCTATATGCTTTCTGTAGCGCGCTAATTAATTAGTTTTTCTGCAAAACAGATTGGAAAACTTACAAAAAGAAAGGTGCAACACGAGGACTTCCCAGGAGGTCATCCATCCTAATACTGCTCTCGCAGAAGCACGCTTAACTACGGAGATGTGATGGGATTCGGTGCATTAGTGCTAGTAGGATCGCACCTATTATATTATGTGTGCTCAAATCCTATATGCTTTCTGTAGCGCGCTAACTAATCAGTTTTTATCAAAAACGGACTGGAAAACCTACAAAAAGAGAGGTGCAACACGAGGACTTCCCAAGATATCACCCGTCCTAGTACTACTCTCGCCCAAGCACGCTTAACTGCTGAGTTCTGGTGGGATCCGGTGCATTAGTGCTGGTATGATCGCACCTGTCATGTTTTGCGTGCTCAAATCCTATATGCTTTCCGTAGCGCGCTAATTAATAAGTTTTTATCCAAAACGGACTAGAAAACTTACAAAAAGAGAGGTGCAACACGAGGACTTCCCCAGAGATCACCCATCCTAGTACTTCTCTCGCCCAAGCACGCTTAACTGCGGAGTTCTGATGGGATCCGCTGCATTAGTGCTGGTATGATCGCAACTGTCATGTGTTGCGTGCTCAAATCCTATATGCTTTCGGTAGCGCGCTAATTAATCAGTTTTTATCGGAAACGGACAAGAAAACATACAAAAAGAGAGGTGCAACACGAGTACTTCCCAGGAGGTCTCCCATCCTGGTACTACTATCGCCCAAGCACGCTTAACTGCGGAGATCTGGTGGGATCCGGTGCATTAATGCTGGTATGATCGCACTTGTCATATTTTGCGTGCTCAAATCCTATATGCTTTCTGTAGTGCGCTAATTAATCAGTTTTTATCCAAAACGAACAGGAAAACATACAAAAAGAGAGATGCAAGGACTTCCCAGGTGGTCACCCATGCAAGTACTGCTCTCGCACAAGCACACTTAACTGCGGAGTTCTGATGGGATCCCGTGCATTAGTGCTGGTATGATCGCAACTATTATATTTTGTGTGCTCAAATCCTATATGTTTTCTGTAGCGCGCTAATTAATTAGTTTTTATCAAAAACGGACTATAAAACTTACAAAAAGAGAGGTGCAACAAGCACGCTTAACTGCGGAGTTCTGATAGGATCCGTTGCATTAGTGCTGGTATAATCGCACCCGTCATGTTTTGCGTGCTCAAATCCTATATGCTTTCTGTAGTTCGCTAATTAATCAGTTTTTATCCAAAATGGATGTAAAACTTACAAAAAGAGAGGTGCAACACAAAGACTTCCCAGGAGGTCACCCATCCTAGTACTGCTCTCGCACAAGCACACTTAAGTGCGAACTTCTAATGGGATCCGGTGCATAAGTGCTGGTATGATGGCACCTGTCATGTTTTGCGTGCTCAAATCCAATATGCTTTATCTAGCGCGGTAATTAATCAGTTTTTATCCAAAACGGACTGGAAAACTTATAAAAAGAGAGGTGCAACAAGAGGGCTTCCAAGTAGATCCCCCATCCTAGTACTACTCACGCCCACGCATGGTTAACTGCGGAGTTCTGATGGGATCTAGTGCATTAGTGATGGTATGATCGCACCTGTCATGTTTTGCGTCCTCAAATCCTATATGCTTTCTATAGCACGGTAATTAATCAGTTTTTATCCAAAACGGACTGGAAAACTTACAAAATGAGAGGTGCAACACGAGGACATCCGAGGAGGTCACCCATCCTAGTACTACTCTCGCACAAGCACGATTAACTGCGGAGTTCTGGTGGGATCCGGTGCATTAGTTCTGGTATGATCGCACCTGTCTTGTTTTGCGTGCTGAAATCCTATATGCTTTCTGTAGTGCGTTAATTAATAAGTTTTTATCCAAAACGGACTGGAAAACTTACAAAAAGAGAGGTGCAACACGAGGATTTCCCAGGAGGTCATCCATCCTAGTACTACCAAGCACGCTTAACTGCTGAGTTCTGATGGGATCCGGTGCATTAGTGCTGGTATGATCGCACCAGTATTATTTTGCATGCTCAAATCCAATATGCTTTCTGGAGCACGCTATTTAATCAAATTTTATCCAAAACGGAGCGGAAAACTTACAAATAGAGAGGTGCAACACAAGGACTTCCTAGGAAGACACCCATCCAAGTACTGCTCTCGCAGCAGCACACTTAACTGTGGAGTTCTGATTGGATCCGGTGCATTAGTGCTGGTATGATCGCACCTATTATATTTTTTGTCCTCAAATCCTATATGCTTTCTGTAGCGCGCTAATTAAAAAGTTTTCATCCAAAACGGACAGGAAAACTTACAAAAAGAGAGGTGCAACACGAGGACTTCCTAGGAGATCACCCATCCTAGTACTACTCACGCCCAAGCATGCTTAACTGTGGAGCTCTGATGGGATCCAGTGCATTAGTGCAGGTAAGATCGCACCTGTCGTGTTTTGCGTGCTCAAATCCTATATGCTTTCTATACTGCGCTAATTAATCAGTTTTTATCCAAAACGGACTGAAAAATTTACAAAAAGAGCGCCCAAGCACGCATAACTACGGAGTACTGATGGGATCCGGTGCATTAGTGTTGGTATGATCGCACCTGTCATGTTTTGCGTGCTCAAATCCTATATGCTTTCTGTAGCACGCTAATTAATTAGTTTTAATCCAAAACGGACTTGAAAACTTACAAAAAGAGAGGTGCAACACGAGGACTTCTCAGGAGATCACCCATCCTAGTACTACTCACGCCCAAGCACGCTTAACTGCAGTGTTTTGATGGGATCTAGTGCATTAGTGACGGTATGATCGCACCTGTCATGGTTTGCGTGCTCAAATCCTATATGCTTTCTGTAGCGCGCTAGTTAAAATTTTTTTATCCAAAACGCACAGGAAAACTTACAAAAAGAGAGGTGCAAGACGAGGATTTCCCAGGAGGTCATCCATCCTAGTACTACCAAGCACGCTTAACTGCTGAGTTCTGATGGGATCCGGTGCATTAGTGCTGGTATGATCGCACTTGTATTGTTTTGCATGCTCAAATCCAATATGCTTTCTATAGCACGCTATTTAATCAAATTTTATCCTAAACGGAGCGGAAAACTTACAAAAAGAGAGGTGCAACACAAGGACTTCCTAGGAAGACACCCATCCAAGTACTGCTCTCGCAGCAGCACACTTAACTGTGGAGTTCTGATTGGATCCGGTGCATTAGTGCTGGTATGATCGCACCTATTATATTTTTTGTGCTCAAATCCTATATGCTTTCTGTAGCGCGCTAATTAAAAAGTTTTCATCCAAAACGGACAGGAAAACTTACAAAAAGAGAGGTGCAACACGAGGACTTCCTAGGAGATCACCTATCCTTGTACTACTCACGCCCAAGCATGCTTAATTGTGGAGCTCTGATGGGATCCAGTGCATTAGTGCAGGTAAGATCGCACCTGTCGTGTTTTGCGTGCTCAAATCCTATATGCTTTCTATAGTGCGCTAATTAATCAGTTTTTATCCAAAACGGACTGAAAAATTTACAAAAAGAGCGCCCAAGCACGCATAACTACGGAGTTCTGATGGGATCCGGTGCATTAGTGTTGGTATGATCGCACCTGTCATGTTTTGCGTGCTCAAATCCTATATGCTTTCTGTAGCACGTTAATTAATTAGTTTTAATCCAAAACGGACTTGAAAACTTACAAAAAGAGAGGTGCAACACGAGGACTTTCCAGGAGATCACCCATCCTAGTACTACTCACGCCCAAGCACGCTTAACTGCAGTGTTCTGATGGGATCTAGTGCATTAGTGATGGTATGATCGCACCTGTCATGGTTTGCGTGCTCAAATCCTATATGCTTTCTGTAGCGCGCTAGTTAAAAAGTTTTTATCCATAACGCACAGGAAAACTTACAAAAAGAGAGGTGCAACACGAGGACTTCCCTGGAGGTCTGCCATCCTAGTAGTACTGTGTCCCAAGCACGCTTATCTGCGGAGTTCCTATGGGATCCGGTGCATTAGTGCTGGTATAATCGCACCTGTCATGTTTTGCATGCTCAAATCCTATATGCTTTCTGTAGCACGCTAATTAATTAGTTTTAACCCAAAACGGACTTGAAAACTTACAAAAAGAGAGGTGCAACACGAGGACTTCCCAGAAGATCACCCATCCTAGTACTACTCACGCCCAAGCACGCTTAACTGCAGTGTTCTGATGGGATGTAATGCATTAGTGTTGCTATGATCGCAGCTATCATGGTTTGCATGCTCAAATCCTATATACTTTCTGTAGCGCGCTAGTGAAAAAGTATTTATCCAAAACGCACAGGAAAACTTACAAAAAGAGAGGTGCAACACGAGGACTTCCCTGGAGGTCAGCCATCCTAGTACTACTGTGTCCCAAGCACGCTTATCTGCGAAGTTCTTATGGGATCCGGTGCATTAGTGCTGGTATGATCGCACCTGTCATGTTTTGCGTGCTCAAATCCTATATGCTTTCTGTAGCGCGCTAATTAATCAGTTTTTATCCAAAACGGACTGGAAAACTTACAAAAAGAGAGGTGGAACACGAGGACATCCCAGGAGGACACCCATCTTAGTACTACTCTCGCCCAAGCGCGCTTAACTGATGAGTTCTGATGGGATCCGATGCATTAGTGCAGGTATGATCGCACCTGTCATGTTTTGCGTGCTCAAATCCTATATGCTTTCTGTAGCGCGCTAATTAATCAGTTTTTATCCAAAACGGACTGGAAAACTTACAAAAAGAGAGGTGTAACACGAGGACATCCGGCGCATTATTGCTGGTATGATCGCACCTATCAAGTTTTGCTTGTTCAAATCCTATATGCTTTCTGTAGCGCGCTAATTAATCAGTTTTTATCCAAAACGGACTGGAAAACTTACAAAAAGAAAGATGCGACACGAGGACTTCCCAGGAGGTTACCCATCCTAGTACTAACCTCGCCCAAGCACGCTTAACTGCGCAGTGCATTAGTGCTGGTATGATCGCACCTGTCATGTTTTGCGTGCTCAAAACCTATATGCTTTCTATAGCGCGCTAACTAATCACTTTTTATCCAAAACGGACTGGAAAACTTACAAAAAGAGAGGTGAAACACGATGACTTTGTAGGAGGTCACCCATCCAAGTACTACTCTCGCCGAACAACGCTTAACTGCGGAGTTCTGATGGGATCCGGTGAATTAGTGTTGGTATGATCGCACCTGTCATGTTTTGCGTGCTCAAATCCTGTATGCTTTCTGTAGCGCGCTAATTAATAAGTTTTTATCGAAAACGGACTGGAAAACTTACAAAAAGAGAGGTGCAACACGAGGACTTTATAGGAGGTCACCCATCCTAGTACTACTCTCGCCGAACAACGCTTAACTGCGGAGTTCTGATGGGATCCGGTGCATTAGTGCTGGTATGATCGCACCTATCATGTTTTGCATGCTCAAATCCTGTATGCTTTCTGTAGCGCGCTAATTAATAAGTTTTTATCCAAAACGAACTGGAAAACTTACAAAAAGAATGACTTCCCAGGAGATCACCCATCCTAGTACTACTTTCGCCCAAGCATGCTTAAATGCGGAGTTCTGATGGGATCCGGTGCATTAGTGCTGGTATGATCGCACTTGTAATGTTTTGCGTGCTCAAAATCTATATGTCTTCTGTAGTGTGCTAATTAATCACTTTTTATCCAAAACAGACTGGAAAACTTACAAAAACAGAGGTGCAACACAAGGACTTCCCAGGAGGTCAACCATCCTACTACTCTCCCCGCAAGCACGCTTAACTGCGAAGTTCTTATAGGATCCGTTGCATTAGTGCTGGTATGATCGCACCTGTCATGTTTTGCGTACTCAAAACCTATATACCTTCTGTAGCGCGCTAATTAATCACTTTTTATCCAAAACGGACTGGAAAACTTACCAAAAGAGAGGTGCAACACGAGGACTTTCCAGGAGGTCACCCATCCCAGTACTACTCTCGCCCAAGCACGCTTAACTGCGGAGTTCTGATGGGATCCGGTGCATTAGTGCTGGTATGATCGCACCTGTCATATTTTGCGTGCTCAGAACCTATATGCCTTCTGTAGCGCGCTAATTAATCACTTTTTATCCAAAACGGACTGGAAAACTTACAAATAGAGAGGTGCAACACGAGGACTTCCCATGAGGTCACCCATCCTAGTACTACTCTCGGCCAACCACGCTTAACTGCGGAGTTCTGATGGGATCCGGTGCATTAGTGTTGGTATGATCACACCTGTCATGTTTTGAGTGCTCAAATCCTGTATGCTTTCTGTAGCACGCTAATTAATAAGTTTTTATCCAAAACGGACTAGAAAACTTAAAAAAATAGAGGTGCAAGACGAGGACTTCCCAAGAGGTCACCCATCCTAGTACTACTCTTGCCCATGCACACTTAACTGCGGAGTGCATTAGTGCTGGTATGATCGCACCTGTCATGTTTTGCGTGCTCAAGACCTATATGCTTTCTATAGCGCGCTAATTAATCAATTTTTATCCAAAACGGACTGGAAAACTTACAAAAAGAGAGGTTCAACACGAGGACTTCGTAGGAGGTCACCCATCCTAGTACTACTCTCGCCCAAGAACGCTTAACTACGGAGATATGATGGGATCCGGTGCATTAGTGCTAGTATGATCGCAACTGTCATGTTTTGCGTGCTCAAATCCTGCATGCTTTCTGTAGCGCGCTAATTAATAAGTTTTTATCCAAATCGGACGGCAAAACTTACAAAAAGAGAGGTGCAACACGAGGACTACCTAGGAGACCACCCATCCTAGTACTACTCACGCCCAAGCACGCTTAACTGCGGAGTTCTGATGGGATCTAGTGCATTAGTCCTGGTATGATCGCACCTGTCATGTTTTGCGTGCTCAAATCCTATATGCTTTCCCTAGCACCCTAATTAATAAGTTTTTGTCCAAAACGGACTGGAAAACTTACAAAAAGAGAGGTGCAACACGAGGACTTCCCAGGAGGTCACCCATCCTTGTACTACTCTTGCCCAAGCACGCTTAACTGCGGAGTGCATTAGTGCTGGTATGATCGCACCTATCATGTTTTGCGTGCTCAAATCCTATATGCTTTCTATAGCGCGCTAATTAATCACTTTTAATCCAAAACGGACTGGAAAACTTAGAAAAAGAGAGGTGCAACACGAGGACTTCCCAAGATATCACCCATCCTAGTACTACTCTCGCCCAAGCACGCTTAACTGCTGAGTTCTGGTGGGATCCGGTGCATTAGTGCTGGTATGATCGCACCTGTCATGTTTTGCGTGCTCAAATCCTATATGCTTTCCCTAGCACCCTAATTAATAAGTTTTTGTCCAAAACGGACTGGAAAACTTACAAAAAGAGAGGTGCAACACGAGGACTTCCCCAGAGATCACCCATCCCAGTACTACTCTCGCCCAAGCACGCTTAACTGCGGAGTTCTGATGGGATCCGCTGCATTAGTGCTGGTATGATCGCAACTGTCATGTGTTGCGTGCTCAAATCCTATATGCTTTCGGTAGCACGCTAATTAATCAGTTTTTATCCAAAACGGACAAGAAAACATACAAAAAGAGAGGTGCAACATGTGTACTTCCCAGGAGGTCTCCCATCCTTGTACTACTCTCGCCCAAGCACACTTAACTGCGGGGATCTGGTGCGATCCGGTGCATTAATGCTGGTATGATCGCACCTGTCATATTTTGCGTGCTCAAATCCTATATGCTTTCTGTAACGCGCTAATTAATAAGTTTTTATCCAAAACGGACTGGAAAACTGACAAAAAGAGAGGTGCAATAGAAGGACTTCCCCGGAGGTCATATATCCTAGTATTACTCACGCCCAAGCACGCTTAACTGCGGAGTTCTTATAGGATCCGTTGCATTAGTCCTGGTATGATCGCACCTGTCATGTTTTGGGTGCTCAAATCCTATATGCTTTCTGTAGCGCGCTAATTAATCAGTTTTTATCCAAAACGGAGTGGAAAACTTACAAAAAGAAAGGTGCAACACGAGGACTTCCCCGAAGGTCACCAATCCTAGTACTACTCTCGCCCAAGCACACTTAACTACAGGGTTCTAATGGGATCCGCTGCACTAGTGCTGGTATGATCGCACCTGTCATGTATTGCGTGCTCAAATCCTATATTCTTTCTGTAGCGCGCTAATTAATCAGTTTTTATCCAAAACGAACAGGAAAACATACAAAAAGAGAGGTGCAACACGAGGGCTTCCTAGGAGGTCACACATCCTAGTACTACTCACGCCCAAGCACGCTTAACTGCGGTGTTCTGATGGGATCCAGTGCATTAGTCCTGGTATGATCGCACCTGTCATGTTTTGGGTGCTCAAATCCGATATACTTTCTGTAGCGCGCTAATTAATCAGTTTTTATCAAAAACGGATTGGAAAACTTACAAAAAGAGAGGTGCAACACGAGGACTTCCCAAGAGATCACCCATCCTAGTACTACTCTCGCCCAAGCACACTTAACTGCGGAGTTCTGATGGGATCCGGTGCAATAATGCTGGTATGATCGCACCTGTCATGTTTTGCGTGCTCAAATCCTATATGCTTTCTGTTGCGCGCTAACTATTTAGTTTTTATCCAAAATGGACTGTAAAACTTACAAAAAGAGAGGTGAAACAAGCACGCTTAACTGCGGAGTTCTGATAGGATCCGTTGCATTAGTGCTGGTATGATCGCACCTGTCATGTTTTGTGTGCTCAAATCTTATATGCTTTCTGTAGCGCGCTAATTAATCAGTTTTTATCCAAAACGGACTGGAAAACTTACAAAAAGAGAGGTTCAACACGAGGACTTCCCAACCGGTCACCCAACCTAGTACTGCTCTCGCACAAGCCCGCTTAACTGCGGAGTTCGGATGGGATCCGGAGCATTAGTGCTGGTATGATCGCACCTGTCATGTTTTGCGTGCTCAAATCCTGTACGCTTTCTTTAGCGCGCTAATTAATAAATTTTTATCCAAAACGGACTGGAAAAGTTACAAAAAGAGAAGTGCAACACGAGGACTTCCCAGGAGGTCACCCATCCTAATACTACTCTTGCCCAAGCACACTTAACTGCGGAGTGCATTAGTGCTGGTATGATCGCACCTGTCATGTTTGGCGTGCTCAAATCCTATATGCTTTCTGTAGCGCGCTAATTAATCACTATTTGACCAAAACGGACTGGAAAACTTACAAAAAGAGAGCTGCAACACGAGGGCTTCTCAGGAGGTCACCCATCCTAGTACTACTCTCGCCGAAGACCGCTTAACTGAGGAGTTTTGATGGGATCCGGAGCAATAGTGCTGGTATGATCGAACCTGTCATGTTTTGCGTGCTCAAATCCTGTATGCTTTCTGTAGCGCGCTAATTAATCACTTTTTATCCAAAACGGACTGGAAAACTTACAAAAAGAGAGCTGCAACACGAGGGCTTCTCAGGAGGTCACCCATCCTAGTACTACTCTCGCCGAAGACCGCTTAACTGAGGAGTTTTGATGGGATCCGGAGCAATAGTGCTGGTATGATCGCACCTGTCATGTTTTGCGTGCTCAAATCCTGTATGCTTTCTGTAGCGCGCTAATTAATAAATTTTTATCCAAAACGGACTGGAAAAGTTACAAAAAGAGAAGTGCAACACGAGGACTTCCCAGGAGGTCACCCATCCTAATACTACTCTTGCCCAAGCACACTTAACTGCGGAGTGCATTAGTGCTGGTATGATCGCACGTGTCATGTTTGGCGTGCTCAAATCCTATATGCTTTCTGTAGCGCGCTAATTAATCACTATTTATCCAAAACGGACTGGAAAACTTACAAAAAGAGAGCTGCAACACGAGGGCTTCTCAGGAGGTCACCCATCCTAGTACGACTCTCGCCGAAGACCGCTTAACTGAGGAGTTTTGATGGGATCCGGAGCAATAGTGCTGGTATGATCGCACCTGTCATGTTTTGCGTGCTCAAATCCTGTATGCTTTCTGTAGCGCGCTAATTAATCACTTTTTATCCAAAACGGACTGGAAAACTTACAAAAAGAGAGCTGCAACACGAGAATTTCCCATCTCACCCAAGAACGCTTAACTGCGGAGTTCTAATGGGATCAGGTGCATTAGTGCTGGTATGATCGCACTTGTCATATTTTGCGTGCTCAAATCCTGTATGTTTTCTTTAGCGCGCTAAATAATAAGTTTTTATCCAAAACGGACTGGAAAACTTACAAAAAGAGAGGTGCAACACGAGGACTTCCCAGGAGGTCACCCATCCTAATACTACTCTTGCCCAAGCACGCTTAACTGCGGAGTGCATTTGTGCTGGTATGATCACACCTGTCATGTTTGGCGTGCTCAAATCCTATATGCTTTCTGTAGCGCGCTAATTAATCACTATTTATCCAAAACGGACTGGAAAACTTACAAAAAGAGAGCTGCAACACGAGAATTTCCCATCTCACCCAAGAACGCTTAACTGCCGAGTTCTAATGGGATCAGGTGCATTAGTGCTGGTATGATCGCACCTGTCATGTTTTGCGTGCTCAAATCCTGTATGCTTTCTGTAGCGCGCTAATTAATAATTTTTTATCCAAAACGGACTGGTAAACTTAAAAACGTAGAGGTGCAACACGAGGACTTCCCAGGAGGCCACCCATCCTAGTACTATTCTCGCCGAAGCACGCTTAATTGCGAAATTCTGATGGGATCCGGTGCATTATTGCTAGTATGATCGCACCTGTCATGTTTTGCGTGCTCAAATCCTGTATGCTTTCTGTAGCGCGCCCAAGCACGCTTAACTGCAGAGTTCTGATGGGATCCGGTGCATTGGTGCTGGTATGATCGCACCTGTCATGTTTTGTGTGCTCATATCCTATATTATTTCTGTGGCGCGCTAATTTATTAGTTTTTCTCCAAAACGGACTAGATAACTTACAAAAAGAGAGGTGCAACACGAGGACTTCAAAAGAGGTCACCCATCCTAGTACTACTCTCGCTCAAGCACGCTTAACTGCAGAGTTCTGATAGGATCCGGTGCATTAGTGCGAGTATGATCGAAACTGTCATGTTTTGCGTGCTTATGTCCTATATGCTTTCTGTAGCGTGCTAGTTAATCAGTTTTTATCTAAAACGGACTGGAAAACTTACAAAATGAGAGGTGCATCATGAGGACTTCCCAAGAGGTCACAAATCCTAGTACTACTCTCGCCCAACCACGCTTAACTGCGGGGTTTTGATGAGATACACTGCATTAGTGCTAGTATAATCGCACCTGTCATATTTTGCGTGCTCAAATCCTATATGCTTTGTTTAGCGTGCTAATTAATCAGTTTTCATCAAAAACGGACTGGAAAACTTACAAAAAGAGAGGTGCAACACGAGTACTTCCGAGGAGGTCTTCCATCCTAGTACTACTCTCGCCCAAGAACGCTTAACTGCGAAGTTCTGATGGGATCCGTGGCATTAGTGCTGGTATGATCGCAGCTGTCATGATTTGCGTTCTCAAATCCTATATGGTTTCTGTAGCACGCTAATTAATCAGTTTTTATCCAAAACGGATTGGAAAACTTACAAAAACAGAGGTGCAGTACGAGGACTTCCCAGGAGGTCACCTATCCTAGTACTACTCTCGCCCAAGCACGCTTAACTGTGGAGTTCTGAAGGGATCCTGTGCATTAGTGACGGTTTGATCGCACCTGTCATGTTTTGCGTGCTCAAATACTATATGCTTTCTGTAGCGCGCTAATTAATCAATTTTTCTCCAAAACGGACTGGAAAACTTACAAAAACAGAGGTGCAACACGAGGACTTCCCAGGAGGTCACCTATCCTGGTACTACTCTCGCCTAAGCACGCTTGACTGCAGAGTTCTGATGGGATCCGATGTAATAGTGCTGGTATGGTCGCACAAATCATGTTTTGCGTGCTCAAATCCTATATCCTTTCCGTAGCACGCAAATTAATCTGTTTTTATCCAAATAGGACTGGAAAACTTACAAAAAGAGAGGTGCAACACGAGGACATCCCAGGAAGTCACCCATCCTAGTACTACTCTCGCACAAGCACGCTTGAATGTGGAGTTCTGATGGGATCCGGTGCATTAGTGCTGGTATGATCGCACCAGTCATGTTTTGCGTGCTCCAATCCTATATGCTTTTTGTAGCGCGCTAATTAATCAGTTTTTACCCAAAACGGACTAGAAAACTTACATAAAGAGATGTGCAAAAAGAGGACTTCCCAGGAGGTCATCCATCCTAGTACTACTCTCGCCCAAGCACGCTTAACTGCGGAGTTCTGATGGGATCCGATGGATTAGTGCTGATATGGCCGCACAAATCATGTTTTCCGTGCTCAAATCCTACATGATTTCTGTAACGCGCAAATGAAACAGATTTTATCCAAACAGGACTGGAAAAGTTACAAAAAGAGAGGTGCAACACGAAGACTTCCCAGGAGGTCACCCATCCTAGTACTACTCTCGCCCAAGCACGCTTGAATGCGGAGTTCTAATGGGATCCGGTACGTTAGTGATGGTATGATCGCACATGTCATGTTTTGCGTGCTCAAATCCTATATGCTTTCTGTAGCGCGCTAATTAATCAGTTTTTACCCAAAATGGACTAGAAAACATACAAAATGAGAGGTGTAACACGAGGACTTTCCAGGAGGTCATCCATCCTAGTACTACTCTCGTCGAAGCACGCTTAACTGCGGAGTTCTGATGGGATCCGGTGCATTAGTACTGGTATGATCGCACCTGTCATGTTTTGCGTGCTCAAATCCTATATGTTTTCTGTAGCGCGCTAATTAATCTATTCTTACCCAAAACGGACTAGAAAACTTACAAAAAGAGAGGTGCAACACGAGGACTTCCCAAGATGTCACCAATCCTAGTACTACTCTCGCTCAATCACGCTTAACTGTGGAGTTCTGAAGGGATCCTGTGCATTAGTGACGATTTGATCGCACCTGTCATGTTTTGCGTGCTCAAACACTATATGCTTTCTGTAGCGCGCTAATTAATCACTTTTTATCCAAAACGGACTGGAAAACTTACAAAAAGTGAGGTGCAACACGAGGACTTCCCAGGAGGTCACCTATCCGAGTACTACTCTCGCCCAAGCATGCTTGACTTCGGGGTTCTGATGGGATCCGGTGCATTAGTGCAGGTATGATCGTACCTGTCATGTTTTGCGTGCTCAAATCCTATATGCTTTCTGTAGCGCGCTAATTAAAAACTTACAAAAAGAGAGGTGCAACACGAGGACTTCCCAAGAGGTGACCCATCCTAGTACTACTCTCGCCCAAGCACGCTTGACTGCGGGGTTCTGATGGGATCCGGTGCATTAGTGCTGGTATGATCACACCTATCATGGTTTGCGTGCTCAAATCGTATAGGTTTTCTATAGCGCGCAAATTAATCAGTTTTTATCCAAACAGGACTAGAAAAGTTATAAAAAGAGAGGTGCAACACGAGGACTTCCCAGGAGGTCACCCATCCTTGTACTACTCTCGCCCAAGCACGCTTGAATGCGGAGTTCTGATGGGATCTGGTGCATTAGTGATGGTATGATCGCACGTGTCATGTTTTGCGTGCTCAAATCCTATATGCTTTCTGTAGCACGCTAATTTTTCAGTTTTATCCAAAACGGATTGGAAAACTTAAAAATAGAGAGGTGCAACAAGAGGACTTCCCAGGAGGTCACCCATCCTAGTACTACTCTTGCCCAAGCACGCTTGACTTCGGGGTTCTGATGGGATCCAGTGCATTAGTGTTGGTATGATCGCAATTGTGATGTTTTGCGTGCTCAAATCATATATGCTTTCTGTAGCGCGCTAATTAATCAGTTTTTATCCAAAACGGACTGGAAAACTTAAAAAAGAGAGGTGCAACACGAGGACTTCCTAGGAGGTCACCCATCCTAGTACTACTCTCGCCCAAGCATGCTTAACTGCGGAGTTCTGATGGGATCCAATGCATTAGTGCTGGTATGATCGCACCTGTCATGTTTTGCGTGCTCAAATCTTATATGCTTTCTGTAGCGCGCTAATTAATCCGTTTTTATCCAAAACGGACTGGAAAACTGACAAAAAGAGAGGTGCAACACAAGGACTTCCCAGTAGATAACCCATCAAAGTACTGTTCTCGCCCAAGCACGCTTAGCTGCGGAGTTCTGATGGGATCCGGTGCATTAGTGCTGGTATGATCGCACCTGTCATGTTTTGCGTGCTCAAATCCTATATGCTTTCTGTAGCGTGCTAGTTAATAAGTTTTTATCCAAAATGGATTGGAAAACTTACAAAAAGAGAGGTGTAACACTAGGACTTCCCAGGAGGTCACCAATCCTAGTACTACTCTCTCCAAGGCACGCTTAACTTCGGGGTTCTGAAGGGATCCGTTGCATTAGTGCTAGTATGATCGCACCTGTCATGTTTTTCGTGCTCAAATCGTATAGGCTTTCTGTAGCGCGCTATTTAATCAGTTTTTATCCAACACGGACTGGAAAACTTACAAAAAGAGAGGTGCAACACGAGGGCTTCTCCGGAGGTCACCTATTCTAGTACTACTCTCGCCCAAGCACGCTTAACTGTGGAGTTCTGAAGGGATCCGGTGCATTAGGGATTGTTTGATCTCACCTGTCATGTTTTGCATGCTCAAATCCTATATGCTTTCTGTAGCACGCTAATTAATCAATTTTTATCCAAAACGGACTGGAAAACTTACAAAAGAGAGGTGCAACACGAGGACTTCCCAGGAGGTCACCCATCCTAGTACTACTCTCACCCAAGATCGCTTGACTGCGGGGTTCTGATGGGATCTGGTGCATTAGTGCTGGTATGATCCCACCTCTCATGTTTTGCGTGCTCAAATCCTATATGCTTTCTGTAGCGCGCTAATTATAAACGTACAAAAAGAGAGGGGTACCACGAGGACTTCCCAGGAGGTCACCCATCCTAGTACTATTCTCGCCCAAACACGCTTAACTGCGGAGTTTTGATGGGATCCATTGCAATAGTGCTGGTATGATCGCACCTGTCATGTTTTGCGTGCTAAAATCCTATATGCTTTCTGAAGCACGTTAGTTATTCAATTTTTATCCAAAACGGACTGGAAAACTTAAAAAAAGAGAGGTGCAACACGAGGATTTCCCAAGAGATCACCCATCCTAGTACTACTCTCTCCCAAGCACGCTTAACTGCGGAGTTCTGATGGGATCCAGTGCATTAGTACTGGTATGATCGCACCTGTCATGTTTTTCGTGCTCAAATCGTAGAGGCTTTCTGTAGCGCGCTATTTAATCAGTTTTTATCCAACACGGACAGGAAAACTTACAAAAGAGAGGTGCAACACGAGGGCTTCTCCGGAGGTCACCTATTCTAGTACTACTCTCGCCCAAGCACGCTTAACTGCGGAGTTCTGATGGATCCGGTGCATTAGTGTTGGTATGATCGCACTTCTCAGGTTTTGCGTGCTCAAATCCTATATGCTTTCTGTAGCGCGCTAATTAATCAGTTTTTATCCAAAACAGATTAGTACTTCTCTCGCCCAAGCATGCTTAACTGCGGAGTTCTGATGGGATCCAATGCATTAGTGCTGGTATGATCGCACCTTTCATGTTTTGCGTACTCAAATCCTATATGCTTTCTGTAGCGCGCTAATTAATCCATTTTTATCCAAAACGGACTAGAAAACTGACAAAAAGAGAGGTGCAACACGAGGACTTCCCAGGAGGTCACCCATCCTATTACTATTCTCGCCCAAACACGCTTAACTGCGGAGTTTTGATGGGATCCATTGCAATAGTGCTGGTATGATCGCACCTGTCATGTTTTGCGTGCTAAAATCCTATATGCTTTCTGAAGCACGCTAGTTATTCAATTTTTATCCAAAACGGACTGGAAAACTTAAAAAAAGAGAGGTGCAACACGAGGATTTCCCAAGAGATCACCCATCCTAGTACTACTCTCTCCCAAGCACGCTTAACTACGGAGTTCTGATGGGATCCAGTGCAATAGTGCTGGTATGATCGCACCTGTCATGTTTTGCGTGCTCAAATCCTATATGCTTTCTGTAGCACGCTAATTACTCAGTTTTTATCCAAAACGGACTGGAAAACTTAAAAAAAGAGAGGTGCAACAGGAGGATTTCCCAGAAGATCACCCATCCTAGTACTACTCTGTCCCAAGCATGCTTAACTACGGAGTTCTGATTAAGTTTTTATCCAAAACGGACTGGAAACTCACAAATAAAGAGGTGCAACATGAGGACTTCCCAGGAGGTCACCCATCCTAGTCCTACTCTTGCCCAAGCACGCTTAACTTCGGGGTTCTGATGGGATCCAGTGCATTTGTGCTGGTATGATCGTAATTGTCATGTTTTGCGTGCTCAAATCCCATATGCTTTCTGTAGCGCGCTAATTAATCAGTTTTTATCCAAAACGGACTGGAAAACTTAAAAAAAGAGAGGTGCAACACGAGGACTTCCCAGGAGGTCACCCATCCTAGTACTACTCTCGCCCGCAACACGAGGACTTCCCAGTAGATAACCCATCACAATACTGCTCTCTCCCAAGCACGCTTAACTGCAGAGTTCTAATGGGATCCTGTGCATTAGTGCTGGTATGATCGCACCTTTCATGTTTTGCGTGCTCAAATCAAAAAGAAAGGTGCAACACGAGAACTTCCCAGGAGGTCACCCATCCTTGTACTACTCTCGCCCAGGCACACTTAACTTCGGGGTTCTGAAGGGATCCGTTGCATTAGTGCTAGTATGATCGCACCTGTCATGTCTTTCGTGCTCAAATCCTATAGGTGTTTTGTAGTGCGCTAATTAATCAGTTTTTATCCAAAACGGACTGGAAAACTTACAAAAAGAGAGGTGCAACACATGGATATCCCAGAAGATCACCCATCCTAGTACTACTCTCTCCCAAGCACGCTTAACTACGGAGTTCTGATGGGATCCAGTGCATTAGTGCTGGTATGATCACAATTGTCATGTTTTGCGTACTCAAATCCTAGAGGTGCAACACGAGGACTTCCCAGGAGGTCACCCATCCTAGTACTACTCTCACCCAAGCACGCTTGACTGCGGGGTTCTGATGGGATCCGGTGCATTAGTGCTGGAATGATCGCACCTGTCATGTTTTGCGTGCTCAAATCCTATATGCTTTTTGTAGCGCCCTAATTAAAAACTTACAAAAAGAGAGGTGCAACACGAGGACTGCCCAGGAGGTCACCCATCCTATTACTATTCTCGCCCAAACACGCTTTACTGCGGAGTTCTGATGGGATCCAGTGCAATAGTGCTGGTATGATCGCACCTGTCATGTTTTGTGTGCTTAAATCCTATATGCTTTCTGTAGCACGCTAATTATTCAGTCTTTTTCCAAAACGGACTGGAAAATTTAAAAAAAGAGAGGTGCAACACGAGGATTTCCCAGGAGATCACCCATCCTAGTACTAGTCTCTCCCAAGCTATATGCTTTCTGTAGCGTGCTAGTTAATAAGTTTTTATCCAAAACGGACTAGACAACTCAAAAAAAGAGAAGTGCAACATGAGGACTTCCCAGGAGGTCAGCCATCCTAGTACTACTCTTGCCCAAGCACGCTTAACTTCGGGGTTCTGATGGGATCCGACGCATTAGTGCTGGTATGATCGCAATTGTCATGTTTTGCGTGCTTAAATCCTATATGCTTTCTGTTGCGCGCTAATTAAAAACTTACAACAAGAGAGGTGCAACACGAGGACTTCCCAGGAGGTCACCCATCCTAGTACTATTCTCGCCCAAACACGCTTTACTGCGGAGTTTTGATGGGATCCAGTGCAATAGTGCTGGTATGATCGCACCTGTCATGTTTTGTGTGCTTAAATCCTATATGCTTTCTGTAGCACGCTAATTATTTAGTCTTTTTCCAAAACGGACTGGAAAATTTAAAAAAAGAGAGGTGCAACACGAGGATTTCCCAGGAGATCACCCATCCTAGTACTAGTCTCTCCCAAGCTATATGCTTTCTGTAGCATGCTAGTTAATAAGTTTTTATCCAAAACGGACTGGACAACTCACAAAAAGAGAGGTGCAACATGAGGACTTCTCAGGAAGTCACCCATCCTAGTACTACTCTTGCCTAAGCACGCTTAACTTCGGAGTTCTGATGGGATCCGGTGCATTAGTGCTTGTATGATCGCAATTGTCATGTTTTGCGTGCTCAAATCCTATATGCTTTCTGTAGCGCACTAATTAATCAGTTTTTATCCAAAACGGACTGGAAAACTTTAAAAAAGAGAGGTGCAACACGAGGACTTCCCAGGAGGTCACCCATCCTAGTACTACTCTCGCCCAAGCATGCTTAGCTGCGGAGTTCTGATGGCACCCAATGCTTTAGTGCTCGTATGATCGCACCTGTCATGTTTTGCGTGCTCAAATCCTATATGCTTTCTGTAGCGCTCTAATTAAAAACTTACAAAAAGAGAGGTGCAACACGAGGATTTCCCAGGAGGTCACCCATCCTAGTACTATTCTCGCCCAAGCACGCTTAACTGCGGAGTTCTGATGGGATCCGGTGCAATAGTACTGGTATGATCGCACCTGTCATGTTTTGCGTGCTCAAATCCTATATGCTTTCTGTAGCGCGCTAATTATTTAGTTTTTATCCAAAACGGACTGAAAAACTTGAAAAAAAGGGAGGTGCAACACGAGGATTTCCCAGGAGATCACCCATCCTAGTACTACTCTCTCCCAAGCGCGCTTAACTGTGGAGTTCTGATGGGATCCAGTGCATTAGTGCTGGTATGATCGCACCTGTCTTATTTTGCGTGCTCAAATCCTATATGCTTTCTGTTGCGCGCTAGTTAATAATTTTTTATCCAAAATGGACTGGAAAACTCACAAAAAGAGAGGCGCAACATGAGGACTTCCCAGGAGGTCACCCATCCTAGTACTACTCTCGCCCAAGCACGCTTAACTTCAGGGTTCTTGATGGAAATAAAGGAGTGGACCCTAACTTGAAGGACTTTGGAGGACAAGCATTAAGGGTAGATGGTCCTATGACTAGGAGCTAAAAGAAGAGACTTGAAGAATTTGCTACTAGCATCATGTTTGGGGAACACTTAGAAGAATTTGGAGTTTTTAATTCTACTTTTAATAATTTTTGTGTAAAGATTTGTAATAAATAATGCCTTGTTAGTTAAATGGAATTTTTAGAAGTCTCTTTTATATTTTCATGACATGTATCAATTGGTCAAGGTATGACCAATTCATGACCAATTTCATGCGCACAAGAGGGGCAAAATAGGCGCTAGTTTTAGGCCTTTTTAGTGATCATGTGAGGTGCACATGTAAGAGGCAAGGAAGGCTTCTATAAATAGCCTTGAATAATCACATTGTAGACACTTTTTGATATAATAGAAATTGGATTGAATCCTTTTGTGAGAGCATTTTTCTCTCTTGAATTCATAGCTCTTTGAGCATGAAGCAAATGGTCTTATCAATGGAATCAAGTCCATTGTTGCGATCAAACAAGGATTATCAAATTGCCTAGGCAATTTGTGGCTCCCTACTTTTAATTCTTCCATCTTCTTCTTCTTCTCCATTCTTTTATTTTGCGCCATTTATGCCTTACTTTATATTCATGTCTTAATTTTTATGCGCCTCTTTCTTCTCCATATCTTATGTTCATTTCTTTTATCCTCCTCTTTCAAGCATTTTAAGGAGATGGAAACCCAAGTGAACTAGATCCGTTATGAACATCCCCATCATTTGGTATCTCGAGCCATGGTGTTCATTGGGTAGTTCTTGATTTTGATCCTCTTTTTCCGGATTGCGGGAATTGAATCATGGATCCTTGGTTCTCCTTGCTTGATTTTTGATTTCTCTCTTTTTTTCCAATTTTCGTATTCTGAAATTTCTGCAATTTTCTGCCTAATTGGTTGGGAATTTGGTGATTTGGAGTTAAAATTTGGATTCCTCATAGTGGAAAACTTTAGGATCAAGTGTTGATTAAAAAATTCTGCACATGTGTTCTTGAGTGTTCTTGGACGTTCATGCTTGTTTCTTGCCTATTTGATGATTGAATCTAAAATTTGAGTTGATATTCTTCATATACATGTTCTTGTGCACAAAACCCATCCATTTTTTTGAGTCTCTTTGTTCAAATTTTTTGTGTTTAAGTTGTGTGTTCTTATACACACTAAGTGTTTGTGAAAATACCTAAGAAAAATTTTGTGTTTGAGTCTAGCTTTCTTTCTTTCTTGTTTCCATTTTGTTCATGGATTTCCTTCATATTTGTATTGTTTTGTGCCCCATTAATCTTGTTAGCTAGCTTTTCTACCTTACAATACACTTGAACACCTTGTCCGTTTATTCTACATTCATTCTATCTTTGATTCCTAGTGATTTGTGTGCAAGAAAAAAAAAGTTGCTTTGCAATATAAAAAAAAAACAGAGCATTTGCGCAAATATCAAAAAAAAAAAAAGAGGTGCAATATACAAAAGAAGAAAACAATTCATATACGTATGTTTGTTCTTAATCATCGATTTGCACACTTTCACGTTGTTTATCCACATATTATGCCCTATACCCTTTCCTTCTACATTGGTGTTATTCTTGTTCACATCCATTATTGCTTTGGTGAATCCTAGCTAGCATCTTATTTTTCTTGACTTTGTCTACTTTTCTTAGTACTCTTTTCTTGTGCCTTTGTCAACATAATTACTCCATTTTTGTGTGCTATTTTCTTTGATTGAGTTAGCTTTTATTGCTTGTCTTTATTTGACCTCTTCGTTGTGTCTTTGAGTATTTCTTCATTTGTACTCTTGTGTCACGTGTTGGCTTAGATATTTTGCTACTTCTTGAGGGTTTGCCACTTTGGATCCATTAATTTGAGTAATTGACATAAGACTTTGATTATTTGTGCTCTTTTTGCTATGATAGTCGAGGGACGTTGAGTGGTAAAAGGCAAGAGTGTGACATTATAGAAAAAGCCTTTAAAGTGTGAAACACGAGTGGATTTGAGTGATACATTTCTTGTGAGTTTGTGTGATTTGTGAGGTCCTTAGGATAGACTATTATTTTTCTCTTTTGCTTTGATGTATTCTTTTCTTATTTTTGGTTTAGTTTGAGCTACTTGGCTTGCATAGATATTTTTCATTTTTATTCTATTTTTTCTCATCATGGACAATCAAACTCCTAATACTATACTCTTGGAGCAATTAACATCACAAATGAAGCAAATTATGTCCAAGGAACTTGACGGAATATATAAAACCTTGGACAAAATTCAAAGCTCCAACAAGGGGAAGGAAAAAGTCCATTCCTCCCCAAGGGTAAGTGAAGGTATACCCTCTCCTTTTCTTAATGCTACTTCATCTCATGTCACTAGAAATGTTGCTCATAACTCTCGAAATGTTAATGATGAACTTGCACATGGTAGGCATCATGCATATCATACCTTGACTAGTGGAAGTGACGATGAATTGCATGCACACTCTAGGCATCATAGGCATCGAAATAATGCTCATATTCATGATAATTTGCATCATATGCCTAGACATGGAGCCTTTGACCCACGGCCTAACCAACGGTTTGGTCAAGGGAATGTTCTTGATGACATTCCCCAATTTGGTGATCCTAGGCTTGAAAATAGGTACTTAGGTCTGAAGTTGGAGATTCCCACTTTTGATGGGAATGTGAATCCCGAAAAGTACCTTGAATGGGAAATGCGCCTGGATCAAATCTTTGAGGCGCAACGGTTTGATGATGAGAGGAAAATAGCCCTTGCTACGGTGCATTTGACTAATTATGCTTTATTATGTTGGGATAATCATAAAAAGACAATCTTACCTTTCCATCCTCTCCATAGTTGGGAGGAATTAAAGGTGCGGTTTAGGCAACGTTGGGTGCCCCCACATTACATCAAAGAATTGCATAGGAAGCTTCAAATTATCTCCCAAGGTTCCAAAAGTGTGGAGGCCTATTATAGGGAGATGTGGGTGGCTCTAACTAGAGCCAACATTGTTGAGAGTGAAGAGGCTACTATGGCAAGGTTCATAGATGGATTGCATCCTAGGATTAGAGACATTGTAGAATTACATGATCATGCATCCATGGATTCATTATTGCACCAATGTCATAGGGTGGAAGCCCAATTGAAAAGGCAAGATAGAGATCATGCATATTATTCAAAAAATTATAAATCTCAATCTTCTTTTGGACGTTTTCCTTCAAAAAGTTTTCAAAAAAATGATTTCAAAAATTCATTTGATAAAGATGGCAAGAGTGGCTCCAATAAAAATTGGAAAAAGAGCCACAATGATCATGAGAAAAGCCACGGCCAAAGGGGAGTTAGTGATTCTCCTCCCTCAACTTCCAAGCTTAAGGGAGTTGGCCATGGTCAAAGCCATAAATCAAGTGAAATCAAGTGTTTTAAGTGTTTGGGTAGAGGTCACATTGCCTCTCAATGCCCCACAAAAAAGACTATGATGTGCGTTGATGGGGTTTATGATTCTCATTCTAATTCCTCTAATGATGAGCTTTCTTCTACCCATTCCTCTTCTTATGCTTCTTCTAGTGATGATGAATTGTACCCCAATGAAGGAGATTTGTTGGTTGTTAGGAGGCTTTTGGGGAGTCACCCCAAAGAAGATGACAATACTCAAAGAGAAAATATTTTTCACACTAGGTGCTTGGTGAAAAATGCCACCTGTTCTTTGATTATAGATAGTGGCTCATGTGTGAATGTGGCAAGCACAAGACTAGTGTCCAAGCTTAATTTGCCTACTACTCCCCATCCTAGGCCATATAAACTTCAATGGCTTAATGATAATGGTGAATTGCTTGTTGACAAGCAAGTTTTGGTGGAGTTAACCATAGGCAAATATTGTGATAGCATTGTGTGCGATGTGGTACCTATGGAGGCCGCCCATATCCTTTTTGGGAGGCCTTGGCAATTTGATAGAAATGCTATTCATGATGGGCACTCAAACAAGTATTCTTTTGAGTATAAGGGTTCCAAATTGACCCTTGTTCCTTTGAGTCCCAAAGAGGTGAGTCATGATCAACACCTCATGAAAAAGAAAAGAGAAAAAGAGCAATTGGCCTTGAAACAAGCCAATAAGGGTTTCACTAACCCTTTTGCTAGTGAGACATGTGAAAAGAGCTCAAAAAGCTCTTTCAAGGCTAAGCAATGCGCTAAGGGCCTTGGTGGGGATGAATCATCTTCTCATTCCAATCTTCTTGTATCTAAACATGAGTTTAAGCACTTATTTTTGGCTCACAAGACCATGTATCTTATGATTCCTCATGATATGTGTTTAAATGTTGTTTCTAACAATGATAATCATGTGGTTCCTAGTGCTTTTTCTTCTATGTTGGATAGGTACAAAGATGTGTTTCCACATGAGACACCAAAGGGATTGCCACCAATCCGTGGTATTGAGCACCAAATTGATTTCATACCGGGTTCTTCAATTCCAAATAGACCCGCTTATAGAGAAAATCCACAAGAGAGTGAAGAGATACAAAGGCAAGTGGATGACCTCATGAGCAAAGGGTGGATTAGAGAGAGTTTGAGCCCTTGCGCGGTGCCGGTCATTTTGGTGCCCAAAAAGGATGGTAAATGGAGAATGTGTTGTGATTGTAGACCTATCAATGCAATCACAATAAGGTATAGACATCCTATCCCTAGACTTGATGACCTTCTTGATGAGTTATGTGGTGCTTCTTTGTTTTCTAAAATTGATTTGAAAAGTGGGTACCATCAAATTCGTATGAAAGAAGGTGATGAATGGAAAACGGCTTTTAAAACTAAATTTGGTTTGTGTGAATGGTTGGTAATGCCGTTTGGACTTTCAAATGCTCCTAGTACCTTTATGAGGTTGATGCATCATGTTTTGAGGAAATTTATGGGTAAATTTGTGGTGGTTTATTTTGATGATATCCTCATTTATTCGAAATAATTTGATGAACACTTGGAGCATGTTGAACTTGTTTTGAAAACTTTGAGAGATGCTACTTTGTTTGCTAATCTTGAGAAATGTTCTTTTTGTATGCCTAAAGTTACATTTTTAGGATTTGTGATTAGTGAGCATGGTGTACATGTTGATGATGAAAAGGTTAAGGCTATCCTTGAATGGCCGCGACCTACTTGTGTGAAACATGTGAGGAGTTTTCATGGTTTGGCAAGCTTCTATAGGAGGTTTGTCAAGGATGTTAGCACAATTGCTTCTCCTCTAAATGAATTGGTGAAAAGTGGTGTGACATTCCATTGGGGACAAAAACAAGAGGAAGCTTTTGCCGCCTTGAAAGATAGGTTGACAAACGCTCCCATCTTGGCTCTTCCTAACTTTGAAAAATCCTTTGAATTGGAATGTGATGCCTCAAATATAGGTATAGGGGCTATTCTTCTTCAAGAAAGCCACCCTATAGCCTACTTTAGTGAAAAGTTGAGTGGTGCTTGTCTTAATTACCCCACTTATGATACAGAATTGTATACTTTGATTAGGGTGCTTCAAGTTTGGCAACATTATTTGCTCCTAAGGGAATTTGTCATTCATAGTGATCATGAGTCCCTCAAGTACCTTAAAGGTCAAGGGAAGCTTAATAGGCGCCATGCTAAGTGGGTGGAATTTTTGGAACAATTTTCATATGTGATTAAGCATAAGCAAGGCAAGGCCAACAAGGTGGCCGATGCTTTATCTAGGAGATATAGTCTCCTTTCCACTCTTGATTCTCATTTTGTTGGTTTTGATTCTATAAAGGACTTGTATGCTAGTGATAAACATTTTGGTCCTATTTTTGGTGATTTATGTGAGTTGGCCGCCAAGAATATCATTAAGGCACATGATGACTATTATCTTGTTGAGGGATTTCTTTTTAAGGCTAATTTGCTTTGTGTGCCTCAAGGTTCTCTTAGGTATTTGCTTGTGGTGGAAGCTCATGAAGGAGGCTTGATGGGTCACTTTGGAGTGGCTAAAACATTTGATATCTTACATGCCAAATTTTATTGGCCTCATATGCGCATTCATGTGCAACGGCATTGTAAGAGGTGTATTGTGTGTAAAAAGGCTAAGTCTAGGCTTATGCCTCATGGTTTGTATCTCCCTCTCCCCATTCCTAATTCCCCTTGGACTCATATTTCTATGGATTTTGTTCTTGGTTTGCCTCGCTCTAAGAGGGGTAAAGATAGCATCTTTGTTATTGTTGATAGATTTTCCAAGATGGCTCATTTTGTGCCTTGTGCTAAATGTGATGATGCTACTCATGTTGCTAACTTGTTTTTTGATAATATTGTGCGATTGCATGGGGTGCCCTTGAATATTGTGAGTGATAGGGATGCTAAATTCTTGTCACATTTTTTGAGAACACTTTGGGCCAAACTTGGTACTAAGTTGTCTTTCTCCACTACTTGTCATCCTCAAACGGATGGACAAACGGAAGTTGTAAATAGAACTTTGGGCACTTTGTTGAGATCTTTTGTTTCTAAAAATTTGAAATCTTTGGAAGAGTCCTTATCTTTTGTTGAGTTTGCTTACAATAGGGTGCCTCACTCTACTACTAAGCACTCACCATTTGAAATTGTTTATGGATTTAACCCCCTAACCCCTTTGGATTTGTTGCCTATTCCTCTTGATATTTCTTTGTTGCATAAAGATGGTGAGGCTAAAGCTTCTTATGTGAAGAAGCTACATGCTAAGGTGAAGGCACAAATTGAAAAACAAGTAGCCCATTATGAGAGATTGGCCAACAAGAAGAAAAAGGCCGTGAACTTTGAACCGGGAGATTGGGTTTGGGTACATTTTCGAAAGGAAAGGTTTCCAAATGAAAGGAAATCTAAGTTTCATCCTAGAGGTGGAGGTCCTTTTCAAATTTTGGAGAAAGTGAACGAGAATGCCTACAAAGTGGATTTGCGAGGTGAGCATAATATTTCTTCCACTTTCAATGTAAGTGATGTCTCTTTTTTTGATGTAGGTGATTCCAAAGTGGATTCGAGGACGAATCCTCTCTATGGAGGAGAGGATGATGGAAATAAAGGAGTGGACCCTAACTTGAAGGACTTTGGAGGACAAGCATTAAGGGTAGATGGTCCTATGACTAGGAGCAAAAAGAAGAGACTAGAAGAATTTGCTACTAGCATCATGTTTGGGGAACACTTAGAAGAATTTGGAGTTTTTAATTCTACTTTTAATAATTTTAGTGTAAAGATTTGTAATAAATAATGCCTTGTTAGTTAAATGGAATATTTAGAAGTCTTTTTTATATTTTCATGACATGTATCAATTGGTCAAGGTATGACCAATTCTTGACCAATTTCACGCGCACAAGAGGCGCAAAATAGGCGCTAGTTTTAGGCCTTTTTAGTGATCATGTGAGGTGCACATGTAAGAGGCAAGGAAGGCTTCTATAAATAGCCTTGAATAATCACATTGTAGACACTTTTTGATATAATAGAAATTGGATTGAATCCTTTTGTGAGAGCATTTTTCTCTCTTAAATTCATAGCTCTTTGAGAATGAAGCAAATGGTCTTATCAATGGAATCAAGTCCATTGTGGCGATCAAACAAGGATTATCAAATTGCCTAGGCATTTTGTGGCTCCCTACTTTAAATTCTTCCATCTTCTTCTTCTTCTCCATTCTTTTATTTCGCGCCATTTATGTCTTACTTTATATTCATGTCTTAATTTTTATGCGTCTCTTTCTTCTCCATATCTTATGTTCATTTCTTTTATGCTCCTCTTTCAAGCATTTTAAGGATATGGAAACCCAAGTGAACTAGATCCGTTATGAACATCCCCATCAGTTCTGATGGGATCCGGTGCATTAGTGCTGGTATGATTGCAATTGTCATGTTTTGCGTGCTCAAATCCTATATGCTTTCTGTAGCGCACTAATTAATTAGTTTTCATTAAAAACGTAATGGAAAACTTAAAAAAAGAGAGGTGCAACACGAGGACATCCCAGGAGGTCACCCATCCTAGTCCTACTCTCGCCCAAGCATGCTTAACTGAGGAGTTCTGATGGGATCTGGTGCATTAGTGCTGGTATGATCGCACCTGTCATGTTTTGCATGCTCAAATCCTATATGCTTTCTGTAGCGTGCTAATTATTCAATTTTTATCCAAAACGGACTGGAAAACTTACAAAAAGGGACGTGCAACACGAGGACTTCCCAGGAGGTCACCCATCCTAGTACTATTATCGCCGAAGCACGCTTAACTGCGGGGTTCTGATGGGATTCGGTGCATTAGTGCTAGTATGATCGAACCTGTCATGTTTTGCAAGCTCAAATCCTATATGCTTTCTGTAGCGAGCTAATTAATCAGTTTTTAACCAAAACGGACTGCAAAACTTACAAAAGAGAGGTGCAACACGAGGACTTCACAGGAGGTAACCCATCCTAGTACTACTCTCGCCCAAGCACGCTTAACTGCAGAGTTCTGATGGGATCCGGTACGTTAGTGCTGGTGCTTTCTGTAGCGCGCTAATTAATCAATTTTTTTCTAAAACGGACTGGAATAGTTACAAAAATAGAGGTGCACAACGAGGACTTCCTAGAAGGTCACAAATCCTAGAACTACTCTCGCCCAAGCATGCTTAACTGCGGAGTTCTAATGGGATCCGGTGCATTAGTGCTGGTATGATCCCACCTGTCATGTTTTGTGTGCTCAAATCCTATATGCTTTCTGTAGCGCGCTAATTAATCAGTTTTTATCCAAAACAGACTGGAAAACTTAATAAAAGAGAGGTACCCAAGCACGCCTATCTGTGGAGTTCTGATGGGATCCGATGCATTAGTGTTGTTATTATCGCACCTGTCATGCTTTGCGTGCTCAAATCCTATATGCTTTCTGTAGTGCGCTAATTAATAAGTTTTTACCCAAAACGGACTAGAAAACTTACAAAAAGAGAGGTGCAACACGAGGACTTCCCAGGAGGTCATCCATCCTAGTACTACTCTCGCCCAAGCACGCTTAACTGCGGAGTTCTGATGGGATCCAATGCATTAGTGCTGGTATGGTCGCACAAATCATGATTTGCGTTCTCAAATCTTATATGCTTTCAGTAGCGCGCAAATTAATCAGTTTTTATCCAAACAGGACTGGAAAACTTACAAAAAGAGAGGTGCAACACGAGGACTTCCCAGGATGTCACCCATCCTAGTATTACACTCGCCCAAGCACGCTTGAATGCGGAGTTCTGATGGGATCCGGTGCATTAGTGCTGGTTTGATCGCACCTGTCCTGTTTTGCATGCTCAAATCCTATATGCTTTCTGTAGCCTGCTAATTAATAAGTTTTTATCCAAAACGGACTGGAAAACTTACAAAAAGAGAGTTGCAACACGAGGACTTCCAAGTAGATCACCCATCCTAGTACTACTCTCGCCCAAGCACGCTGAACTGCCGAGATCTGATGGGATCCGGTGCATTAGTGCTGGTATGATTGCACCTGTCATGTTTTGCGTGCTCAAATCCTCTATGCTTTCTTTAGCGCGCTAATTAATTAGTTTTAATCCAAAACGGACTGGAAAACTTACAAAAAGAGAGGTGCAACACGAGGACTTCCCAGCAGGTCACCCATCCTAGTACTACACTCGCCCAAGCACGCTTATCTGTGGAGTTCTGATGGGATCCGGTGCATTAGTGCTGGTATGATCGCACTTGTCATGTTTTGCGTGCTCAAATCCTCTATGCTTTCTTTAGCGCGCTAATTAATCAGTTTTAATCCAAAACGGACTGCAAAACTTACAAAAAGAGAGGTGCAACACGAGGACTTCCCAGGAGTTCACCCTTCCTAGTACTATTGTCGCCCAAGCATGCTTGAATGCGGAGTTCTGATGGGATCCGGTGAATTAGTGCTGGTATGATCGCACCTGTCATGTTTTGCGTGCTCAAATCCTATATGCTTTCTGTAGCGCGCTAATTAATAAGTTTTTATCCAAAACGGACTGGAAAACTTTCAAAAAGAGAGGTGCAACACGAGGACTTTCGAGTAGATCACCCATCCTAGTACTACTCTCTCCCAAGCACGCTTAACTGCAGAGTTCTGATGGGATCCGGTGCATTAGTGCTGGTATGATCGCACCTGTCGTCTTTTGCGTGCTCAAGTCCTATATGCTTTCTATAGCGCGCTAATTAATTAGTTTTTCTCCAAAACGGACTGGAAAACTTTAAAAAAGAGAAGTGCAACACGAGGGCTTCCATGGAGGTCACCCATCCTAGTACTACTCTCGCCAAGAACGCTTAGCTGCGGAGTTCTGATGGGATCCAGCGCATTAGTGTTGGTATGATGGCACCTGTCATGTTTTGCGTGCTCAAATCCTATATGCTTTCCGTAGCACGCTAATTAATCAGTTTTTATCTAAAACGGACTGGAAAACTTACAAAAAGAGAGGTGCTACACGAGAACTTCCCAAGAGATCACCCATCCTAGTACTACTCTCGCCCAAGCACGCTTAACTGCGGAGTTCTGATGGGATCCGGTACATTAGTGCTGGTATGATCGCACCTGTCATGTTTTGCATGCTCAAATCCTATATGCTTTGTGTAGCGCGCTAATTAATCAGTTTTTATGCAAAATGGACTGGAAAACTTACAAAAAGAGAGGTGCAACACGAGGACTTCCCAGGAGGACACCAACCCTAGTACTACTCTCGCCCAAGCACGGTTAACTGCAGAGTTCTGATGGGATCCGGTGCATTAGTGCTAGTAAGATGGCACCTGTCATGTTTTGCGTGCTCAAATCCTATATGCTTTCTGTAGCGCGCTAATTAATCAGTTTTTATCCAAAACGGACTGGAAAACTTACAAAAAGAGAGGTGCAACACGAGGACTTCCCTGGAGATCACCCATCCTAGTACTACTCACGCCCAAGCAAGGTTAACTTCGGAGTTCTGATGGGATCCGGTGCGTCAGTGCTGGTATGATCGCACCTATCATGATTTGCGTGCTCAAATCCTATATGCTTTTTGTAGCGCGCCAATTAATTAGTTTTTATCCAAAACGGACTGGAACACTTACAAAAAGAGAGGTGCAACACGAGCACTTCCGAGGTGGACACCCATCCTAGTACTACTCTCTCCGAAGCACGCTTAACTGCGGAGTTCTGATGGGATCCGGTGCATTTATGCTGGTATGATGGCACCTGTCATGTTTTGCGTGCTTAAATCCTGTATGCTTTCTGTAGCGCGCTAATTAATCAGTTTTTATCCAAAACGGACTGGAAAACTTACAAAAAGATAGGTGCAACACTAGGACTTCCCAGGAGATCAACCATCCTAGTACTACTCACGCCCAAGCACGCTTAACTGCGGAGTTCTGATGGGATCCGGTGCTTTAGTGCTGGTATGATCGCACCTATCCTGTTTTGCGTGCTCAAATCCTATATGCTTTCTATAGCATGCTAATTAATCAGTTTTAATCGAAAATGGACTGAAGAACTTACAAAAAGAGAGGTGCAACACGAGGACTTCCCAGGAGATCACCCATCCTAGTACTACTCTCGCCCAAGCACGCTTCACTGCGGAATTCTGATCCCTACTACTATCGCCCTACCCTGCTTAACTACGGAGTTTTGATGGAATCCGGTGCATCAGTGCTAGTATGATCGCACCTGTCATGTTTTGCGTTCTCAAATCCTATATGCTTTCTGTAGCGCGCTATTTAATCAGTTTTTATCCAAAACGGACTGGAAAAGTTACAAAATGAGAGATGCAACACAAGGACTTCCCAGGAGGTCACCCATCCTAGTACTACTCTCGCACAAGCACGCTTATCTTCGGAGTTCTGATGGGTGCCGGTGCATTAGTGCTGGTATGATCACACCTGTCATTTTTTGTGTGCTCAAATCCTGTATGCTTTCTGTAGCACACTAATTAATCAGTGTTTATCCAATACGGACTGGAAAACTTACAAAAAGAGAGGTGCAACACGAGGACTTTCTAGGAGGTCACCAATCCTAGTACTACTCTCGCCGAATCACGCTTAACTTCGGAGTTCTGATGGGATGCGATGCATTAGTGCTGGTATGATCGCACATGTCATGTTTTGCGTGCTCAAAACCTGTATGCCTTCTGTAGCGCGCTAATTAATCAGTTTTTATCCAAAACGGGTTGGAAAACTTACAAAAATCGAGGTGCAACACGAGGACTTCCCAGGAGGTCACCCATCCTAGTACTACTCTCGCCCAACCACACTTAACTACGGAGTTCTAATGGAATCCGGTGCATTAGTGCTGGTATGATCGCACATGTCATGTTTTGCGTGCTCAAAACCTGTATGCCTTCTGTAGCGCGCTAATTAATCAGTTTTTATCCAAAACGGACTGGAAAACTTAAAAAAATAGAGGTGCAACACAGGGACTTCCCAGGAGGTCACCCATCCTAGTACTACTAACGCCCTACCCTGCTTAACTACAGAGTTTTGATGGAATCCGGTGCATTAGTGCTAGTACGATCGCACCTGTCATGTTTTGCGTTCTCAAATCCAATATGCTTTCTGTGGCGCGCTATTTAATCAGTTTTAATCCAAAACGGACTGGAAAAGTTACAAAAAGAGAGGTGCAACACGAGGACTTCCTAAGTGGTCACCCATCCTAGTACTACTCTCGCCCAAGCACGCTTAACTTCGAAGTTCTGATGGGATCCGGTGCATTAGTGCTGGTATGATCGCACCTGTCACGTTTTGTGTGCTCAAATCCTGTATGCTTTCTGTAGCACACTAATTAATCAGTTTTTATCCAAAACGGACTGGAAAAGGCCCAAGCACGCTTAACTTCAGAATTTTGATGGGATCCGGTGCATTAGTGTTGGTATGATCGCACTTGTCACGTTTTGTGTGCTCAAATCCTGTATGCTTTCTGTAGCACACTAATTAATCAGTTTTTATCCAATACGGACTGCATAACTTACAAAAAGAGAGCTGCAACACGAGGATTTTCTAGGAGGTCACCAATCCTAGTACTACTCTCGCCGAATCACGCTTAACTGCGGAGTTCTGATGGGATGCGATGCATTAGTGCTGGTATGATCGCACATGTCATGTTTTGCGTGCTCAAAACCTGAATGCCTTCTGCAGCGCGCTAATTAATCAGTTTTTATCCAAAACGGGTTGGAAAACTTACAAAAATCGAGGTGCAACACGAGGACTTCCCAGGAGGTCACCCATCCTAGTACTACTCTCGCCCTACCACACTTAACTACGGAGTTCTAATGGAATCCGGTGCATTAGTGTTGGTATGATCGCACCTGTCATGATTTGCGTGCTCAAATCCTGTATGCTTTCTGTAGCGCACTAATTAATAAGTTTTTATCCAAAACGGACTGGAAAAGTTAAAAAAATAGAGGTGCAACACAAGGACTTCCCAGGAGGTCACCCATCCTAGTACTACTATCGCCCTACCTTGCTTAACTACGGAGTTTTGATGGAATCCGGTGCATCAGTGATAGTATGATCGCACCTGTCATGTTTTGCGTTCTCAAATCCTATATGCTTTCTGTAGCACGCTAATTAATAAGTTTTTATCCAAAACGGACTGGAAAACTTACAAAAAGAGAGGTGCAACATGAGGACTTCCCAGGAGGTCACCCATCCTAGTACTACTCTCGCCCAAGCACGCTTAGCTTCGGAGTTCTGATGGGATTCGGTGCATTAGTGCTGGTATGATCGCACCTGTCACGTTTTGTGTGCTCAAATCCTGTATGCTTTCTGTAGCACACTAATTCATCAGTCTTTATCCAATACGGACTGGAAAACTTACAAAAAGAGAGGTGCAACACGAGGACTTTCTAGGAGGTCACCAATCCTAGTACTACTCTCGCTGAATCACGCTTAACACGAGGACTTCCTAAGAGGTCACCCAATCTAGTACTACTCTAGCCCAAGCACGCTTAACTTCAGAGTTCTGATGGGATCCGGTGCATTAGTGCTGGTATGATCGCACCTGTCAAGATTTGCGTGCTCAAATCCTGTATGCTTTCTGTAGCACGCTAATTAATAAGTTTTTATCCAAAATGGACTAGAAAACTTAAAAAAATAGAGGTGCAACACAAGGACTTCCCAGGAGGTCACCCATCCTAGTACTACTAACACCCTACCCTGCTTAACTACGGAGTTTTGATGGAATCCGATGCATCAATGCTAGTATGATCGCACCTGTCATGTTTTGCGTTCTCAAATCCTATATGCTTTCTGTAGCGCGCTATTTAATTAGTTTTTATCCAAAACGGACTGGAAAAGTTACAAAAAGAGAGGTGCAACACGAGGACTTCCCAAGAGGTCACCCATCCTAGTACTACGCTCGCCCAAGCACGATTAACTTCAGAGTTCTGATGGGATCCGGTGCATTAGTGCTGCTACGACCGCACCTGTCATGTTTTGTGTGCTCAAATCCTGTATGCTTTCTGTAGCACACTAATTAATCAGTTTTTAACCAATACGGACTGGTAAACTTACAAAAAGAGAGGTGCAACACGAGGATTTTCTAGAAGGTCACCAATCCTAGTACTACTCTCGCCGAGTCACGCTTAACAGCGGAGTTCTGAGGGGATGCGATGCATTAGTGCTGGTATGATCACACATGTCATGTTTTGCGTGCTCAAAACCTGTATGCCTTCTGTAGCGCGCTAATTAATCAGTTTTTATCCAAAACGGGCTAGAAAACATACAAAAAACGAGGTGTAACATGAGGAATTCCCAGGAGGTCACCCATCCTAGTACTACTCTTGCCCAACCATGCTTAACTACGGAGTTCTGATGGAATCCGGTGCATTAGTGCTGGTACGATCGCACCTGTCAAGATTTGCGTGCTCAAGTCCTGTATGATATCTGTAGCACGCTAATTAATAAGTTTTTATCCAAAACGGACTGGAAAACATAAAAAAATAGAGGTGCAAGACAAGGACTTCCCAGGAGGTCACCCATTGTAGTACTACTATCGCCCTACCCTGCTTAACTACGAGTTTTGATGGAATCCGGTGCATTAGTGCTAGTATGATCGCACCTGTCATGTTTGGCGTTCTCAAATCCTATATGCTTTCTGTAGCGCGCTATTTAAGGTGCAACACGAGGACTTCACAGGAGGTCACCCATCCTAGTACTACTCTCACCCAAGCACGCTTAACTTCAGAGTTCTGATGGGATCCGGTGCATTAGTGCTGGTATGATCGCACCTGTCAAGATTTGCGTGCTCAAATCCTGTATGCTTTCTGTAGCACGCTAATTAATAAGTTTTTATCCAAAACGGACAGGAAAACTTAAAAAAATAGAGGTGCAACACAAGGACTTCCCAGGAGGTCACCCATCCTAGTACTACTAACGCCCTACCCTGCTTAACTACGGAGTTTTGATGGAATGCGGTGCATCAGTGCTAGTATGATCGCACCTGTCATGTTTTGCGTTCTCAAATCCTATATGCTTTCTGTAGCGCGCTATTTAATCAGTTTTTATCCAAAACGGACTGGAAAAGTTACAAAAAGATAGGTGCAACACGAGGACTTCTAAGGAGGTCACCCATCCTAGTACTACTCTCGCCCAAGCACGCTTAACTTCGGAGTTCTGATGGGATCCGGTGCATTAGTGCTGATATGATCACACCTGTCATTTTTTGTGTGCTCAAATCCTGTATGCTTTCTGTAGAACACTAATTGATCAGTTTTTATCCTATACGGACTGGTAAACTTACAAAAAGAGAGGTGCAACACGAGGATTTTCTGGGGAGGTCACCGATCCTAGTACTACTCTCGCCGAGTCACGCTTAACTGCGGAGTTCTGAAGGGATGCGATGCATTAGTGCTGGTATGATCGCACATGTCATGTTTTGCGTGCTCAAAACCTGTATGCCTTCTGTAGCGCGCTAATTAATCAGTTTTTATCCAAAACGGGCTAGAAAACTTGCATAAAAGGAGGTGTAACATGAGGACTTCCCAGGAGGTCACCCATCCTAGTACTACTCTCGCCCAACCATGCTTAACTACGGAGTTCTGATGGAATCCGGTGCATTAGTGCTGGTACGATCGCACCTGTCAAGATTTGCGTGCTCAAGTCCTGTATGCTTTCTGTAGCACGCTAATTAATAAGTTTTTATCCAAAACGGACTGGAAAACTTAAAAAAATAGAGGTGCAAGACAAGGACTTCCCAGGAGGTCACCCATCGTAGTACTACTATCTCCCTACCCTGCTTAACTACGAGTTTTGATGGAATCCGGTGCATCAGTGCTAGTAAGATCGCATCTGTCATGTTTGGCGTTCTCAAATGCTATATGCTTTCTGTAGCGCGCTATTTAATCAGTTTTTATCCAAAACGGTCTGGAAAAGTTACAAAAAAAGAGGTGTAACACGAGGACTTCCCAGGAGGTCACCCATCCTAGTACTAGTCTCACCGAAGCACCCTTAACTTCGGAGTTCTGTTGGGATCCGATGCATTAGTGCTGGTATGATCGCACCTGTCAAGATTTGCGTGCTCAAATCCTGTATGGTTTCTGTAGCACGCTAATTAATAAGTTTTTATCCAAAACGGACTGGAAAAGTTACAAAAAGAGAGGTGCAACACGAGGACTTCTAAGGAGGTCACCCATCCTAGTACTACTCTCGCCCAAGCACGCTTAACTTCGGAGTTCTGATGGGATCCGGTGCATTAGTGCTGGTATGATCGCACTTGTCATGTTTTGCGTGCTCAAAACCTCTATGCCTTCTGGTGTGCACTAATTAATCACTTTTTATCCAAACCGGGCTGGAAAACTTACAAAAAGAGAGGTGCAACACGAGAACTTTCTAGGAGGTCACCAATCCTAGTTCTACTCTCGCCGAAGCACGCTTAACTGCGGAGTTCTGAGGGGATGCGATGCATTAGTGCTGGTATGATCGCACATGTCATGTTTTGCGTGCTCAAAACCTGTATGCCTTCTGTAGCGCGCTAATTAATCAGTTTTTATCCAAAACGGGATAGAAAACTTACAAAAAACGAGGTGCAACATGAGGACTTCCCAGGAGGTCACCCATCCTAGTACTACTCTCGCCCAACCCTGCTTAACTACGGAGTTTTGATGGAATCCGGTGCATTAGTGCAGGTACGATCGCACCTGTCAAGATTTGCGTGCTCAAATCCTGTGTGCTTTCTGTAGCACGCTAATTAATAAGTTTTTATCCAAAACGGACTGGAAAACTTAAAAAAATAGAGGTGCAACACAAGGACTTCCCAGGAGGTTACCCATCCTAGTACTACTATCGCCCTACCCTGCTTAACTACGGAGTTTTGATGGATTCCTATATGCTTTCTGTAGCGCGCTATTTAATCAGTTTTATCAAAAACGGACTGCAAAAGTTACAAAAAGAGAGGTGCAACACGAGGACTTCCCAGGAGGTCACCCATCCTAGTACTACTCTCGCCCAACCACGCTTAACTACGGAGTTCTAATGGAATCCGGTGCATTAGTGCTGCTACGATCGCACCTGTCAAGGTTTGCGTGCTCAAGTCCTGTATGCTTTCTGTAGCACGCTAATTAATAAGTTTTTATCCAAAACTGACTGGAAAACATACATAAAGAGAGGTGCAACACGAGGACTTCCCAGGAGGTCACCCATCCTAGTACTACTAACGCCCTACCCTGCTTAACTACGGAGTTTTGATGGAATGCGGTGCATCAGTGCTAGTATGATCGCACCTGTCATGTTTTGCGTTCTCAAATCCTATATGCTTTCTGTAGCGCGCTATTTAATCAGTTTTTATCCAAAACGGACTGGAAAAGTTACAAAAAGAGAGGTGCAACACGAGGACTTCTCAGGAGGTCACCCATCCTAGTACTACTCTCGCCCAAGCACGCTTAACTTCGGAGTTCTGATGGGATCCGGTGCATTAGTGCTGGTATGATCACACCTGTCATTTTTTGTGTGCTCAAATCCTGTATGCTTTCTGTAGAACACTAATTGATCAGTTTTTATCCTATACGGACTGGTAAACTTACAAAAAGAGAGGTGCAACACGAGGATTTTCTGGGAGGTCACCGATCCTAGTACTACTCTCGCCGAGTCACGCTTAACTGCGGAGTTCTGAGGGGATGCGATGCATTAGTGCTGGTATGATCGCACATGTCATGTTTTGCGTGCTCAAAACCTGTATGCCTTCTGTAGCGCGCTAATTAATCAGTTTTTATCCAAAACGGGCTAGAAAACTTGCATAAAAGGAGGTGTAACATGAGGACTTCCCAGGAGGTCACCCATCCTAGTACTACTCTCGCCCAACCATGCTTAACTACGGAGTTCTGATGGAATCCGGTGCATTAGTGCTGGTACGATCGCACCTGTCAAGATTTGCGTGCTCAAGTCCTGTATGCTTTCTGTAGCGCGCTATTTAATCAGTTTTATCCAAAACGGACTGGAAAAGTTACAAAAAGAGAGGTGCAACAAGAGGACTTCCCAGGAGGTCACCCATCCTAGTACTACTCTCACCCAAGCACGCTTAACTTCGAAGTTCTGATGGGATCCGGTGCATTAGTGCTGATATGATCGCACCTATCACGTTTTGTGTGCTCAAATCCTGTATGCTTTCTATAGCACGCTAGTTAATAAGTTTTTATCCAAAACGGACTGGAAAACGTACAAACAGAGAGATGCAACACGAGGACTTCCCAGGAGGTCACCCATCCTAGTACTACTCTCGCCCAACCACGCTTAACTACGGAGTTCTAATGGAATCCGGTGCATTAGTGCTGGTACGATCGCACCTGTCAAGATAAGAGAGGTGCGACACGAGGACTTCCCAGGAGGTCACCCATCCTAGTACTACTCTCGCCCAACCATGCTTAACTACGGATTTCTGATGGAATCCGGTGCATTAGTGCTGGTACGATCGCACCTGTCAAGATTTGCGTGCTCAAGTCCTGTATGCTTTCTGTAGCACGCTTATTAATAAGTTTTTATCCAAAACGGACTGGAAAACTTAAAAAAATAGAGGTGCAAGACAAGGACTTCCCAGGAGGTCACCCATCCTTGTACTACTATCGCCCTACGCTGCTTAACTACGGAGTTTTGATGGAATCCGGTGCATCAGTACTAGTATGATCACACCTGTCATGTTTTGCGTTCTCAAGTCCTATATGCTTTCTGTAGCGCGCTATTTAATCAGTTTTTATCCCAAACGGACTGGAAAAGTTACAAAAAGAGAGGTGCAACACGGGGACTTCCCAGGAAGTCACCCATCCTATTACTACTCTCGCCCAATCGCGCTTAACTTCGGGATTCTGATGGGTTCCGGTGCATTAGTGCTGGTATGATCGCACCTGTCAAGATTTGCGTGCTCAAATCCTGTATGCTTTCTGTAGCACGCTAATTAATAAGTTTTTATCCAAAACGGACTGGAAAACTTAAAAAAATAGAGGTGTGCATGAGTGCTAGTATGATCGCCCTGGAAAAGTTACAAAAAAAGAAGTGCAACACGAGGACTTCCCAGGAGGTCACCCATCCTAGTACTACTCTCACCCAAACACGCTTAACTTTGGGGTTCTAATGGGATCCAGTGCATTAGTGGTGGTATGATCGCACCTGTCATGTTTTGTGAGCTCAAATCCTGTATGCTTTCTGTAGCACACTAATTAATCAGTTTTTATCCAATACGGACTGGTAAACTTAAAAAAAGAGAGGTGCAACACGAGGATTTTCTAGGAGGTCACCAATCCTAGTAGTACTCTCGACGAATCACGCTTAACTGCGGAGTTCTGATGGGATGCGATGCATTAGTGCTGGTATGATCGCACATGTCATGTTTTGCGTGCTCAAAACCGGTATGCCTTCTGTAGCGCGCTAATTAATCAGTTTTTATCCAAAACGGGCTGGAAAACTTACAAAAAACGAGGTGCAACACGAGGACTTCCCAAGAGGTCACCCATCCTATAACTACTCTCGCCCTACCACGCTTAACTACGGAGTTCTAATGGAATCCGATAAATTAGTGCTGGTATGATCGCACCTGTCATGATTTGCGTGCTCAAATCCTGTATGCTTTCTGTAGCGCGCTAATTAATAAGTTTTTATCTAAAACGGACTGGAAAACTTAAAAAAATAGAGGTGCAACACAAGGACTTCCCAAGAGGTCACCCATCCTAGTACTACTAACGCCCTACCCTGCTTAACTACGGAGTTTTGATGGAATCCGGTGCATCAGTGCTAGTATGATCGCACCTGTCATGTTTTGCGTTCTCAAATCCTATATGCTTTCTGTAGCGCGCTATTTAATCAGTTTTTATCCAAAACGGACTGGAAAAGTTACAAAAAGAGAGGTGCAACACGAGGACTTCCCAGGAGGGCACCCATCCTAGTTCTACTCTCGCCCAAGCACGCTTAACTTCGGTGTTCTGATGGGATCCGGTGCATTAATGCTGGGATGATCGCACCTGTCATGTTTTGTGTGCTCATGTCCTGTATGCTTTCTGTAGCACACTAATTAATCAGTGTTTATCCAATACGGACTGGAAAACTTACAAAAAGAGAGGTGCAACACAAGGATTTTCTAGGAGGTCACATATCCTAGTACTAATCTCGCCGAATCACGCTTAACTGCGGAGTTCTGATGGGATGCGATGCATTAGTGCTGGTATGATCGCACATGTCATGTTTTGCGTGCTCAAAACCTGTATGCCTTCTGTAGCGCGCTAATTAATCAGTTTTTATCCAAAACGGGCTGGAAAACTTACAAAAATCGAGGTGCAACACGAGGACTTCCCAGGAGGTCACCCATCCTAGTACTACTCTCGCCCTACCACGCTTAACTACGGAGTTCTGATGGAATCCGGTGCATTAGTGCTGGTACGATCGCACCTGACAAGATTTGCTTGCTCAAATCCTGTATGCTTTCTGTAGCACGCTAATTAATAAGTTTTTATCCAAAACGGACTGGAAAACTTAAAAAAATAGAGGTGCAACACAAGAGGTCACCCATCCTAGTACTACTATCGCCCTACCCTGCTTAACTACGGAGTTTTGATGGAATCCGGTGCATCAGTGCTAGTATGATCGCACCTGTCATGTTTTGCGTTCTCAAATCCTATATGCTTTCTGTAGCGCGCTATTTAATCAATTTTTATCATAAACGGACTGGAAAAATTACTAAAAGAGAGGTGCAACACAAAGACTTCACAGGAGGTCACCCATCCTAGTACTACTCTCGCCAAAGCACACTTAACTTCGGAGTTCTGATGGGATCTGGTGCATTAGTGCTGGATTGATTGCACCTGAGATGTTTTGTGTGCTCAAATCCTGTATGCTAAAAGAAAAGTGCAGAGGTGCAACACAAGGACTTCCCAGGAGGTCACCCATCCAAAAACTACTCATGCCCAAGCACGCTTAACTTCGGAGTTCTGATGGGATCCGATGCATTAGTGCTGGTATGATCGCACTTGTCATGTTTTGTGTGCTCAAATCTTGTATGCTTTCTATAGCACGCTAATTAATAAGTTTTTATCCAAAACGAACTGGAAAACATACAAAAAGAGAGGTGCAACACGAGAACTTCCCAGGAGGTCACCCATCCTAGTAATACTCTCGCCCAACCACGCTTAACTTCGGAGTTTTGATGGGATCCGGTGCATTAGTGCTGGTATGATCGCACCTGTCACGTTTTGTGTGCTCAAATCCTGTATGCTTTCTTCTAATCAGTTTTTATCCAAAACGGGTTGGAAAACATACAAAAAGAGAGGTGCAACACGAGGACTTCCCAGGAGGTCACCCATCCTAGTACTACTCTCGCCCAACCACGGTTAACTACGGAGTTCTGATGGAATCCGGTGCATTAGTGCTGGTACGATCGCACCTGTCAAGATTTGCGTGCTCAAATCCTGTATGCTTTCTGTAGCACGCTAATTAATAAGTTTTTATCCAAAACGAACTGGAAAACTTAAAAAAATAGAGGTGCAACACAAGGACTTCCCAGGAGGTCACCTATCCTAGTACTACTATCGCGCTACCCTGCTTAATTACGGAGTTTTGATGGAATCCGGTGCATCAGTGCTAGTATGATCGCACCTGTCATGTTTTGCGTTCTCAAATCCTATATGCTTTTGTAGCGCACTATTTAATCAGTTTTTATCCAAAACGCATTGGAAAAGTTACAAAAAGAGAGGTGCAACACGAGGACTTCCCAGGAGGTCATCCATTCTAGTACTACTCTCGCCCAAGCACGCTTAACTTCGGAGTTCTGATGGGATCCGGTGCATTAGTGCTGGTATGATCGCACTTGTCACGTTTTGTGTGCTCAAATCCTGTATGCTTTCTGTAGCGCGCTACTTAATCAGTTTTTATCCAAAACGGGCTGGAAAACTTACAAAAATCGAGGTGCAACACGAGGACTTCCCAGGAGGTCACCCATCCTAGTACTACTCTCGCCCTACCACGCTTAACTACGGAGTTCTAATGGAATCCGATGCATTAGTGCTGGTATGATCGCACCTATCATGATTTGCGTGCTCAAATCCTGTATGCTTTCTGTAGCACACTAATTAATCAGTGTTTATCCAATACGGACTGGAAAACTTAAAAAAATAGAGGTGCAACACAAGGACTTCCTACGAGGTCACCTATCCTAGTACTACTATCGCCCTACCCTGCTTAACTACGGAGTTTTGATGGAATCCGGTGCATCAGTGCTAGTATGATCGCACCTGTCATGTTTTGCGTTCTCAAATCCTATATGCTTTCTGTAGCGCGCTATTTAATCAGTTTTTATCCAAAACGAACTGGAAAAGTTACAAAAAGAGAGGTGCAACACGAGGACTTCCCAGAAGGTCACCCATCCGAGAACTACTCTCACCCAAGTACGCTTAACTTCGAAGTTCTGATGGGATCCGGTCCATTAGTACTAGTATGATCGCACCTATCATGTTTTGTGTGCTCAAGTCCTGTATGCTTTCTGTAGCACACTAATTAATCAGTGTTTATCCAATACGGACTGGAAAACTTACAAAAAGAGAGGTGCAACACGAGGACTTTCTAGGAGGTCACCAATCCTAGTACTACTCTCGCCGAATCACGCTTAACAGCGGAGTTCTGATGGGATGCGATGCATTAGTGCTGGTATGATCGCACCTGTCACGTTTTGTGTGCTCAAATCCTGTATGCTTTCTGTAGCACACTAATTAATCAATTTTTATCCAAAACGGAATGAAAAGTTACAAAAAGAGAGGTGCAACACGAGGACTTCCCAGGAGGTTACCCATCCTAGTACTACTCACGCCCAAGCATGCTTAACTTAGGAGTTCTGATGGGATCCGGTGCATTAGTGATGGTATGATCGCACATGTCACGTTTTGTGTGCTCAAATCCTGTATGCTTTCTATAGCACGCTAATTAATAAGTTTTTATCCAAAACGGACTGGAAAACATACAAAAAGGGAGGTGCAACACGAGGACTTCCCAGGAGGTCACCCATCCTCGTACTACTCTCGCCCAACCACGCTTAACTTTGGAGTTCTGATGGGATCCGGTGCATTAGTGCTGGTATGATCGCACCTGTCATGTTTTGTGTGCTCAAATCCTGTATGCTTTCTGTAGCACACTAATTAATCAGTCTTTATCCAATACGGACTGGAAAACTTACAAAAAGAGAGGTGCAACACAAGGACTTCCCAAGAGGTCACCCATCCTAGTACTACTATCTCCCTACCTTGCTTAACTACGGAGTTTCGATGGAATCCGGTGCATCAGTGCTAGTATGATCTCACCTGTCATGTTTTGCGTTCTCAAATCCTATATGCTTTCTGTAGCGCGCTATTTAATCAGATTTTATCCAAAACGGACTGGAAAAGTTACAAAAAAAGAGGTGCAAAACGAGGACTTCCCAGGAGGTCACCCATCCTAGTACTACTCATGCCCAAGGACGCTTAACTTCGGAGTTCTGATGGGATCTGGTGCATTAGTGCTGGTATGATCGCACCTGTCACGTTTTGTGTGCTCAAATCCTGTATGCTTTCTATAGCACGCTAATTAATAAGTTTTTATCCAAAACGGACTGGAAAACATACAAAAAGGGAGGTGCAACACGAGGACTTCCCAGGAGGTCACCCATCCTCGTACTACTCTCGCCCAACCACGCTTAACTTCGGAGTTTTGATGGGATCCGGTGCATTAGTGCTGGTATGATCGCACCTGTCACGTTTTGTCTGCTCAAATCCTGTATGCTTTCTTCTAATCAGTTTTTATCCAAAACGGGTTGGAAAACATACAAAAAGAGAGGTGCAACACGAGGACTTCCCAGGAGGTCACCCATCCTAGTACTACTCTCGCCCAACCACGGTTAACTACGGAGTTCTGATGGAATCCGGTGCATTAGTGCTGGTACGATCGCACCTGTCAAGATTTGCGTGCTCAAATCCTGTATGCTTTCTGTAGCACGCTAATTAATAAGTTTTTATCCAAAACGAACTGGAAAACTTAAAAAAATAGAGGTGCAACACAAGGACTTCCCAAGAGGTCACCCATCCTAGTACTACTATCTCCCTACCTTGCTTAACTACGGAGTTTCGATGGAATCCGGTGCATCAGTGCTAGTATGATCTCACCTGTCATGTTTTGCGTTCTCAAATCCTATATGCTTTCTGTAGCGCGCTATTTAATCAGATTTTATCCAAAACGGACTGGAAAAGTTACTAAAAAAGAGGTGCAAAACGAGGACTTCCCAGGAGGTCACCCATCCTAGTACTACTCATGCCCAAGGACGCTTAACTTCGGAGTTCTGATGGGATCTGGTGCATTAGTGCTGGTATGATCGCACCTGTCACGTTTTGTGTGCTCAAATCCTGTATGCTTTCTATAGCACGCTAATTAATAAGTTTTTATCCAAAACGGACTGGAAAACATACAAAAAGAGAGGTGCAACACGAGGACTTCCGAGGAGGTCACCCATCCTAGTACTACTCTCGCCCAACCACGCTTAACTACGGAGTTCTGATGGAATCCGGTGCATTAGTGCTGGTACGATCGCACCTGTCATGATTTGCGTGCTCAAATCCTGTATGCTTTCTGTAGCACGCTAATTAATAAGTTTTTATCCAAAACGGACTGGAAAACTTAAAAAAATAGAGGTGCAACACAAGGACTTCCCATGAGGTCACCCATCCTAGTACTACTATCGCCCTACCCTGCTTAATTACGGAGTTTTGATGGAATCCGGTGCATCAGTGCTAGTATGATCGTACCTTCCCAGGAGGTCACCCATCCTAGTACTACTCGCGCCCAAGCACGCTTAACTTCGGAGTTTTGATGGGATCCGGTGCATTAGTGATGGTATGATCGCACCTGTCACGTTTTGTGTGCTCAAATCCTGTATGCTTTCTTCTAATCAGTTTTTATCCAAAACGGGCTGGAACATACAAAAAGAGAGGTGCAACACGAGGACTTCCCAGGAGATCACCCATCCTAGTACTACTCTCGCCCAACCACGCTTAACTACGGAGTTCTGATGGAATCCGGTGCATTAGTGCTGGTACGATCGCACCTGTCAAGATTTGCGTTCTCAAATCCTGTATGCTTTCTGTAGCACGCTAATTAATAAGTTTTTATCCAAAACGGACTGGAAAACTTAAAAAAATAGAGGTGCAACACAAGGACTTCCCAGGAGGTCACCTATCCTAGTACTACTATCGCACTACCCTGCTTAATTACTGAGTTTTGATGGAATCCGGTGCATCAGTGCTAGTATGATCGCACCTGTCATGTTTTGCGTTCTCAAATCTTATATGCTTTCTGTAGCACGCTATTTAATCAGTTTTTATCCAAAACGGACTGGAAAAGTTACAAAAAGAGAGGTGCAACACGAGGACTTCCCAAGAGGTCATCCATCCTAGTACTACTCTCGCCCAAGCACGGTTAACTTCGGAGTTCTGATGGGATCCGGTGCATTAGTGCTGGTACGATCGCACCTGTCAAGATTTGCGTGGTCAAATCCTGTATGCTTTCTATAGCACGCTAATTAATAAGTTTTTATCCAAAACGGGCTGGAAAACATACAAAAAGAAAGGTGCAACACGAGGACTTCCCAGGAGGTCACCCATCCTAGTACTACTCTCGCCCAACCACGCTTAACTACGGAGTTCTGATGGAATCCAGTGCATTAGTGCTGGTACGATCGCACCTGTCAAGATTTGCGTGCTCAAATCCTGTATGCTTTCTGTAGCACGCTAATTAATAAGTTTTTATCCAAAACGGACTGGAAAACTTAAAAAAATAGAGGTGCAACACAAGGACTTCCCAGGAGGTCACCTATCCTAGTACTACTATCGCACTACCCTGCTTAATTACGGAGTTTTGATGGAATCCGGTGCATCAGTGCTAGTATGATCGCACCTGTCATGTTTTGCGTTCTCAAATCCTATATGCTTTCTGTAGCACGCTATTTAATCAGTTTTTATCCAAAACGGACTGGAAAAGTTACAAAAAGAGAGGTGCAACACGAGGACTTCCCAAGAGGTCATCCATCCTAGTACTACTCTCGCCCAAGCACGCTTAACTTCGGAGTTCTGATGGGATCCGGTGCATTAGTGCTGGTACGATCGCACCTGTCAAGATTTGCGTGGTCAAATCCTGTATGCTTTCTATAGCACGCTAATTAATAAGTTTTTATCCAAAACGGGCTGGAAAACATACAAAAAGAGAGGTGCAACACGAGGACTTCCCAGGAGGTCACCCATCCTAGTACTACTCTCGCCCAACCACGCTTAACTACGGAGTTCTGATGGAATCCAGTGCATTAGTGCTGGTACGATCGCACCTGTCAAGATTTGCGTGCTCAAATCCTATATGCTTTCTGTAGCACGCTAATTAATAAGTTTTTATCCAAAACGGACTGGAAAACTTAAAAAAATAGAGGTGCAACACAAGGACTTCCCAGGAGGTCACCTATCCTAGTACTACTATCGCACTACCCTGCTTAATTACGGAGTTTTGATGGAATCCGGTGCATCAGTGCTAGTATGATCGCACCTGTCATGTTTTGCGTTCTCAAATCCTATATGCTTTCTGTAGCACGCTATTTAATCAGTTTTTATCCAAAACGGACTGGAAAAGTTACAAAAAGAGAGGTGCAACACGAGGACTTCCCAAGAGGTCATCCATCCTAGTACTACTCTCGCCCAAGCACGCTTAACTTCGGAGTTCTGATGGGATCCGGTGCATTAGTGCTGGTACGATCGCACCTGTCAAGATTTGCGTGGTCAAATCCTGTATGCTTTCTATAGCACGCTAATTAATAAGTTTTTATCCAAAACGGGCTGGAAAACATACAAAAAGAGAGGTGCAACACGAGGACTTCCCAGGAGGTCACCCATCCTAGTACTACTCTCGCCCAACCACGCTTAACTACGGAGTTCTGATGGAATCCAGTGCATTAGTGCTGGTACGATCGCACCTGTCAAGATTTGCGTGCTCAAATCCTATATGCTTTCTGTAGCACGCTAATTAATAAGTTTTTATCCAAAACGGACTGGAAAACTTAAAAAAATAGAGGTGCAACACAAGGACTTCCCAGGAGGTCACCTATCCTAGTACTACTATCGCACTACCCTGCTTAATTACGGAGTTTTGATGGAATCCGGTGCATCAGTGCTAGTATGATCGCACCTGTCATGTTTTGCGTTCTCAAATCCTATATGCTTTCTGTAGCACGCTATTTAATCAGTTTTTATCCAAAACGGACTGGAAAAGTTACAAAAAGAGAGGTGCAACACGAGGACTTCCCAGGAGGTCATCCATCCTAGTACTACTCTCGCCCAAGCACGCTTAACTTCGGAGTTCTGATGGGATCCGGTGCAAATAGTGCTGGTTCGATCGCACCTGTCAAGATTTGCGTGCTCAAATCCTGTATGCTTTCTATAGCACGCTAATTAATAAGTTTTTATCCAAAACGGGCTGGAAAACATACAAAAAGAGAGGTGCAACACGAGGACTTCCCAGGAGGTCACCCATCTTAGTACTACTCTCGCCCAACCACGCTTAACTACGGAGTTCTGATGGAATCCGGTGCATTAGTACTGGTACGATCGCACCTGTCAAGATTTGCGTGCTCAAATCCTGTATGCTTTCTGTAGCACGCTAATTAATAAGTTTTTATCCAAAACGGACTGGAAAACTTAAAAAAATAGAGGTGCAACACCAGGACTTCCCAGGAGGTCACCTATCCTAGTACTACTATCGCACTACCCTGCTTAATTACGGAGTTTTGATGGAATCCGGTACATCAGTGCTAGTATGATCGCACCTGTCATGTTTTGCGTTCTCAAATCCTATATGCTTTCTGTAGCGCGCTATTTAATCAGTTTTTATCCAAAACGGACTGGAAAAGTAACAAAAAGAGAGGTGCAACACGAGGACTTCCCAGGAGGTCATCCATCCTAGTACTACTCTCGCCCAAGCACGCTTAACTTCGGAGTTCTGATGGGATCCGGTGCAAATAGTGCTGGTACGATCGCACCTGTCAAGATTTGCGTGCTCAAATCCTGTATGCTTTCTATAGCACGCTAATTAATCAGTTTTTATCCAATACGGACTGGAAAACTTACAAAAAGAGAGGTGCAACACGAGGACTTTCTAGGCGGTCACCAATCCGAGTACTACTCTCGCCGAAGCACGCTTAACTGCGGAGTTCTGATGGGATCCGATGCATTAGTGCTGGTATGATCGCACATGTCATCTTTTGCGTGCTCAATACCTCTATGCCTTCTGTAGCGCGCTAATTAATCACTTTTTATCCAAAACAGACTGGAAAACTTACAAAAAGAGAGGTGCAACACGAGGACTTCCCAGGAGGTCACCCATCCTCGTACTACTCTTGCCCAAGCACGCTTAATTGCGGAGTGCATTAGTGCTGGTATGATCGCACCTGTCATGGTTTGCGTGCTCAAAACCTATATGCTTTCTATAGCGCGCTAATTAATCACTTTTAATCCAAAACGAATTGAAAAACTTACCAAAAGAGAGGTGCAACACGAGGAGTACCAAGGAGGTCACCCATCCTAGTACTACTCTCGCCCAAGCACACTTAACTACACAGTTCTGATGGCATCCGGTGCATTAGTTCTGGTATGATCGCACCTGTCATGTTTTGCGTGCTCAAATCCTCTATGCCTTCTGATGTGTGCTAATTAATCACTTTTTATCCAAACCGGGCTGGAAAACTTACAAAAAGAGAGGTGCAAAACGAGGACTTTCTAGGAGGTCACCAATCCTAGTACTACTCTATCCGAAGCACGCTTAACAGCGGAGTTCTGATGGGATCCGATGCATTAGTGCTGGTATGATCGCACATGTCATGTTTTGCGTGCTCAAAACCTCTATGCCTTCTGTACACGCTAATTAATCACTTTTTATCCAAAACGGACTGGAAAACTTACAAAAAGAGAGGTGGAACATGAAGACTTCCCAGGAGGTCACCCATCCTAGTACTACTCTCGCCCAAGAACGCTTAGCTTCGGAAATCTGATGGGATCCGGTGCATTAGTGCTGGTATGATCGCACCTGTCACGTTTTGTGTGCTCAAATCCTGTATGCTTTCTGTAGCACACTAATTAATCAGTTTTTATCCAATACGGATTGGAAAACTTACAAAAAGAGACGTGCAACACGAGAACTTTCTAGGAGGTCACCAATCCTAGTACTACTCTCGCCGAATCACGCTTAACTGCGGAGTTCTCATGGGATGCGATGCATTAGTGCTGGTTGATCTCACATGTCATGTTTTGCGTGCTCAAAACCTCTAGGCCTTCTGTAGCGCGCTAATTAATCACTTTTTATCCAAAACGGGCTGGAAAACTTACAAAAAGAGAGGTGCAACACGAGGACTTCCCAGGAGTTCACCCATCCTAGTACTACTCCCGCCCTACCACGCTTAACTACAGAGTATTGATGGGATCCGGTGCATTAGTGCTGGTATGATCGCACCTGTCATGTTTTGCGTGCTCAAATCCTATATGTTTTCTGTAGCGCGCTATTTAATCAGGTTTTATCCAAAACGAACTGGAGAAGTTATAAAAAGAGAGGTCCAACACAAGGAGTTCCCAGCAGGTCACCCATCCTAGTACTACTCTCGCCCAAGCACGATTTACTACGGAGTTCTGATGGGATCACACCTATCATGTTTTGCGTGCTCAAATCCTATATGTTTTCTGTATCGCCCTAATTAATCACTTTTAATCCAAAACGGACTCGAAAACTTACAAAAAGAGAGGTGCAACACGAGGAGTTCCAAGGAGGTCACCCATACTAGTACTACTCTCGCCCAAGCACGCTTAAGTTCGGAGTTCTGATGGGATCCGGTGCATTAGTGCTGGTATGATCGCACGTGTCATGTTTTGCATGCTCAAAACCTCTATGCCTTCTCATGTTCGCTAATTAATCACTTTTTATCCAAACCGGGCTTGAAAACTTACAAAAAGAGAGGTGCAAAACGAGGACTTTCTAGGAGGTCACCAATCCTAGTACTACTCTCGCCGAAGCACGCTTAACTGCGGAGTGCTGATGGGATCCGATGCATTAGTGCTGTTATGATCGCACATGTCATGTTTTGCGTGCTCAAAACATCTATGCCTTCTGTAGCGCGATAATTAATCACTTTTTATCCAAAACGGACTGGAAAACTTATTAAAAGAGAGGTGCAACACGAGGACTTCCCAGGATGTCACCCATCCGAGTACTACTCTCGCCCAAGCACGCTTAACTACGAAGTTCTGATGGGATCCGGTGCATTAGGGCTGGTATGATCGCACCTGCCATGTTTTGCGTGCTCAAATCCTGTATGCTTTCTGTAGCACACTAATTAATTAGTTTTTATCCAATACGGACTGGAAAACTTACAAAAAGTGAGGTGCAACACGAGGACATTCTAGGAGGTCACCAATCCTAGTACTACTCTCGTCGAAGCACGCTTAACTGCGGTGTTCAAATGGGATCCGGTGCATCAGTGCTAGTATGATCCCACCTGTCATGTTTTGCGTTCTGAAATCCTATATGCTTTATGTAGCGCGCTATTTACTCAGTTTTTATCCCAAACGGACTGGAAAAGTTACAAAAAGAGAGGTGCAACAAGAGGAGTTCCCAGGAGGTCACCCATCCTAGTACTACTCTCGACCAAGCACGCTTAAGTTCGAAGTTCTGATGGGATCCGGTGCATTAGTGCTGGTATGATCGCACCTGTCACGTTTTGTGTGCTCAAATCCTGTATGCTTTCTATAGCACACTAATTAATCAGTTTTTATCCAATACGGACTGGTTAACTTACAAAAAGAGAACTGCAACACGAGGATTTTCTAGGAGGTCACCAATCCTAGTACTACTCTCGCCGAATCACGCTTAACTGCGGAGTTCTGATGGGATGCGATGCATTAGTGCTGGTTTGATCGCACATGTCATGTTTTGCGTGCTCAAAACATCTATGCCTTCTGTAGCGCGCTAATTAATCACTTTTTATCCAAAACGGGCTAGAAAACTTACAAAAAGAGAGGTGCAACACGAGGACTTCCCAGGAGGTCAACCATCCTACTACTACTCTCGCCCTACCACGCTTAACAACGGAGTATTGATGGGATGCGATGCATTAGTGCTGGTATGATCGCACATGTCATGTTTTGCGTGCTCAAAACCTCTATGCCTTCTGTAGCGCGCTAATTAATCACTTTTTATCCAAAACGGGTTGGAAAACTTACAAAAAGAGAGGTGCAACACGAGGACTTCCGTGGAGGTCAACCATCCTACTACTACTCTCGCCCTACGACGCTTAACTACGGAGTATTGATGGGATCCGGTGCATTAGTGCTGGTATGATCGCACCTGTCATGTTTTGCGTGCTCAAATCCTATATGCTTTCTGTAGCGCGCTATTTAATCAGTTTTTATCCAAAACGAACTGGAAAAGTTACAAAAAGAGAGGTGCAACACGAGGAGTTTCCAGGAGGTCACCCATCCTAGTATTACTTTGCCCAAGCACGCTTAACTGCGGAGTGCATTAGTGCTGGTATTATCGCACCTGTCATGTTTTGCGAGCTCAAAACCTATATGCTTTCTATAGCGCGCTAAGTAATCACTTTTAATGCAAAACGGACTGGAAAACTTACAAAAAGAGAGGTGCAACACGAGGACTTCCTAGGAGGTCACCCATCCTAGTACTACTCTCGCCCAAGCACACTTAACAAAGAAGTTCTGATGGGATCCGGTGCATTAGTGCTGGTATGATCGCACCTGTCATGTTTTGCGTGCTCAAAACCTCTATGCCTTCTGATGTGCGCTAATTAATCACTTTTTAACCAAACCGGGTTGGAAAACTTATAAAAAGAGAGGTGCAACACGAGGACTTTCTAGGAGGTCACCAATCCTAGTACTACTCTCGCCGAAGCACGCTTAACTGCGGGGTTCTGATGGGATCCGATGCATTAGTGCTGGTATGATCGCACATGTCATGTTTTGCTCGCTCAAAACCTCTATGCCTTCTGTAGCGCGCTAATTAATTAGTTTTTATCCAAAACGGATTGGAAAACTTACAAAAAGAGAGGTGCAACACGAGGACTTCCCAGGAGGTCACCCATCCTAGTACTACTCCTGCCCAACCACGCTTAACTACGGAGTTCTAATGGAATCCGGTGCATTAGTGCTGGTATGATCGCACCTATCATGATTTGCGTGCTCAAATCCTGTATGCTTTGTGTAGCGCGCTAATTAAGAAGTTTTTATCCAAAACAGACTGGAAAACTTAAAAAATAGAGGTGCAACACAAGGATTTCCCAGGAGGTCACCCACCCTAGTATTACTATCGCCCTACCCTGCTTAACTACGGAGTTTTGATGGAATCCGGTGCATCAGTGCTAGTATGATCGCACCTGTCATGTTTTGCGTTCTCAAATCCTATATGCTTTCTGTAGCGCGCTATTTAATCAATTTTTATCCAAAACGGACTAGAAAATTTACAAAAAGAGATGTGCAACATGAGGACTTCCCAGGAGGTCACCCATCCTAGTACTACTCTCGCCCAAGCACGCTAAACTTCGGAGTTCTGATGGATCTGGTGCATTAGTGCTGGTATGATCGCACCTGTCATGTTTTGCGTGCTCAAATCCTGTATGCTTTCTGCAGCACACTAATTAATCAGTTTTTATCCAAAACATACTAGAAAACTTACAAAAAGAGAGGTGCAACACGAGGACTTCCCAGGAGGTTACCAATCCTAGTACTACTGTCGCCGAAGCACGCTTAACTGCGGAGTGCTGATGGGATCCGATGCATTAGTGCTGTTATGATCGCACATGTCATGTTTTGCGTGCTCAAAACCTCTATGCCTTCTGTAGCGCGATTATTAATCACTTTTTATCCAAAACGGACTGGAAAACTTACAAAAAGAGAGGTGCAACACGAGGACTTCCCAGGAGGTCACCCATCCGAGTACTACTCTCGCCCAAGCACGCTTAAATACGGAGTTCTGATGGGATCCGGTGCATTAGTGCTGGTATGATCGCACCTGTCATGTTTGTGTGCTCAAATCCTGTATGCTTTCTATAGCACACTAATTAATCAGTTTTTATCCAATACGGACTGGTTAACTTACAAAAAGAGAACTGCAACACGAGGATTTTCTAGGAGGTCACCAATCCTAGTACTACTCTCGCCGAAGCACGCTTAACTGCGGAGTGCTGATGGGATCCGATACATTAGTGCTGTTATGATCGCACATGTCATGTTTTGCGTGCTCAAAACCTCTATGCCTTCTGTACACGCTAATTAATCACTTTTTATCCAAAACGGACAGGAAAACTTACAAAAAGAGAGGTGCAACATGAAGACTTCCCAGGAGGTCACCCATCCTAGTACTACTCTCGCCCAAGAACGCTTAGCTTCGGAAATCTGATGGATCCGGTGCATTAGTGCTGGTATGATCGCACCTGTCACGTTTTGTGTGCTCAAATCCTGTATGCTTTCTGTAGCACACTAATTAATTAGTTTTTATCCAATACGGATTGGAAAACTTACAAAAAGAGAGGTGCACCACGAGGACTTTCTAGGAGGTCACGAATCCTAGTACTACTCTCGCCGAAGCACGCTTAACTGCGGAGTTCTGATGGGATCCGATGCATTAGTGCTGGTGTGATCGCACAGCCTTCTGTAGCGCGCTAATTAATCACTTTTTATCCAAAACGGACTGGAAAACCTACAAAAAGAGAGGTGCAACACGAGAACTTCCTAGGAGGTCACCCATCCTAGTACTACTCTCGCCCAAGCACGCTAAACTTCAGAGTTCTGATGGGATCCGGTGAATTAGTGCTAGTATGATCGCACCTGTCAAGATTTGCGTGCTCAAATCTGTATGCTTTCTGTAGCGCGCTAATTAATAAGTTTTTTATCCAAAATGGACTGGAAAACTTAAGAAAATAGAGGTGCAACACAAGGACTTCCCAGGAGGTCACCCATCCTAGTACTACTAACGCCCTACCCTACTTAACTACGGAGTTTTGATGGAATCCGGTGCATCAGTGCTAGTATCATCGCACCTGTCATGTTTTGCGTTCTCAATCCTATATGCTTTCTGTAGCTCGCTATTTAATCAGTTTTTATCCAAAACGGACTGGAAAAGTTACAAAAAGAGAAGTGCAACACGAGGATTTTCTAGGAGGTCACCAATCCTAGTACTACTCTCGCCGAGTCACGCTTAACTGCGGAGTTCTGAGGGATGCGATGCATTAGTGCTGGTATGATCGCACATGTCATGTTTTGCGTGCTCAAAACCTGTATGCCTTCTGTAGCGCGCTAATTAATCAGTTTTTATCCAAAACGGGCTAGAAAACATACAAAAAACGAGGTGTAACATGAGGACTTCCCAGGAGGTCACCCATCCTAGTACAACTCTCGCCCAACCATGCTTAACTACGCAGTTCTGATGGAATCCGGTGCATTAGTGCTAGTATGATCGCACCTGTCAAGATTCGCGTGCTCAAGTCCTGTATGCTTTCTGTAGCACGCTAATTAATAAGTTTTTATCCAAAACGGACTGGAAAACTTAAAAAAATAGAGGTGCAAGACAAGGACTTCCTAGGAGGTCACCCATCGTAGTACTACTATCGCCCTACCCTGCTTAACTGCAGAGTTCTGATGGGATGCGATGCATTAGTGCTGGTATGATCGCACATGTCATGTTTTGCGTGCTCAAAACCTGTATGCCTTCTGTAGCGCGCTAATTAATCAGTTTTTATCCAAACGGGCTGGAAAAGTTACATAAAGAGAGGTGCAACATGAGGACTTCCCAGGAGGTCACCCATCCTAGTACTACTCTCGCCCTACGACGCTTAACTACGGAGTATTGATGGGATCCGGTGCATTAGTGCTGTATGATCGCACCTATCACGTTTTGTGTGCTCAAATCCTGTATGATTTCTGTAGCACACTAATTAATCAATTTTTATCCAAAACGGACTGGAAAAGTTACATAAAGAGAAGTGCAACACAACGACTTCCCAGGAGGTCACCCATCCTAGTACTACTCTCGCCCCAAGCACGCTTACCTTCGGAGTTCTGATGGGATCCGGTGCATTAGTGCTGGTATGATCGCACCTTTCATGTTTTGTGTGCTCAAATCCTGTATGCTTTCTATAGCACGCTAATTAATAAGTTTTTATCCAAAACGGACTGGAAAACATACAAAAAGAGAGGTGCAACACGAGGACTTCCCAGGAGGTCACCCATCCTAGTACTACTCTCGCCCAACCACGCTTAACTACGGAGTTCTAATGGAATCCGGTGGATTAGTGCTGGTACAGTCGCACCTGTCAAGATTTGCATGCTCAAATCCTGTATGCTTTCTGTAGCACACTAATTAATAAGTTTTTATCCAAAACGGACTGGAAAACTTAAAAAAATAGAGGTGAAACACAAGGACTTCCCAGGGGGTCACCCATCCTAGTACTACTAACGCCCTACCCTGCTTAACTACAGAGTTTTGATGGAATCCGGTGCATCAGTGCTAGTACGATCGCACCTGTCATGTTTTGCGTTCTCAAATCCTATATGCTTTCTGTAGCGTGCTATTTAATCAGTTTTAATCCAAAATGGACTGGAAAAGTTACAAAAGAAAGGTGCAACACGAGGACTTCCCAAGAGGTCACCCATCCTAGTACTACTCTCGCCCTACGACGCTTAACTATGGAGTATTGATGGGATCCGGTGCATTAGTGCTGGTATGATCGCACTTATCACGTTTTGTGTGCTCAAATCCTGTATGATTTCTGTAGCACACTAATTAATCAGTTTTTATCCAAAATGGACTGGAAAAGTTACATAAAGAGAGGTGCAACACAACGACTTCCCAGGAGGTCACCCATCCTAGTACTACTCTCGCCCAAGCACGCTTACCTTCGGAGTTCTGATGGGATCCGGTGCATTAGTATTGGTATGATCGCACCTTTCATGTTTTGTGTGCTCAAATCCTGTATGCTTTCTATAGCACGCTAATTAATAAGTTTTTATCCAAAACGGACTGGAAAACATACAAAAAGAGAGGTGCAACACGAGGACTTCCCAGGAGGTCACCCATCCTAGTACTACTCTCGCCCAACCACGCTTAACTACGGAGTTCTAATGGAATCCGGTGCATTAGTGCTGGTACAGTCACACCTGTCAAGATTTGCATGCTCAAATCCTGTATGCTTTCTGTAGCACGCTAATTAATAAGTTTTTATCCAAAACGGACTGGAAAACTTAAAAAAATAGAGGTGCAACACAAGGACTTCCCAGGGGGTCACCCATCCTAGTACTACTAACGCCCTACCCTGCTTAACTACAGAAATCCTATATGCTTTCTGTAGCGTACTATTTAATCAGTTTTAATCCAAAACGGACTGGAAAAGTTACAAAAAGAAAGGTGCAACACGAGGACTTCTCAGGTGGTCACCCATCCTAGTACTACTCTCGCCGAAGCACGCTTAACTTCGAAGTTCTAATGGGATCCGGTGCATTAGTGCTCGTATGATCGCACTTGTGACATTTTGTGTGCTCAAATCCTGTATGCTTTCTGTAGCACACTAATTAATCAGTTTTTATCCAAAACGGACTGGAAAAGTTACAAAAAGAGAGGTGCAACACGAGGACTTCCCAGGAGGTCACCCATCCTAGTACTACTCTCGCCCAAGCACGCTTAACTTCGAAGTTCTGATGGGATCCGGTGCATTAGTGCTGGTATGATCGCACCTGTCACGTTTTGTGTGCTCAAATCCTGTATGCTTTCTGTAGCACACTAATTAATCAGTTTTTATCCAAAACGGAGTGGAAAAGTTACAAAAAGAGAGGTGCAACACGAGGACTTCTCAGGAGGTCACCCATCCTAGTACTACTCTCGCCTAAGCACGCTTAACTTCGAAGTTCTGATGGGATCCGGTGCATTAGTGCTGGTATGATCGCACCTGTCACGTTTTGTGTGCTCAAATCCTGCATGCTTTCTGTAGCACACTAATTAATCAGTTTTTATCCAATACGGACTGGAAAACTTAAAAAAGAGAGGGGTACCACGAGGATTTTCTAGGAGGTCACCACTCCTAGTACTACTCTCGCCGAATCACGCTTAACTGCGGAGTTCTGATGGGATCCGGTGCATTAGTGCTGGTATGATCGCACTTGTCATGTTTTGCGTGCTCAAAACCTCTATGCCTTCTGGTGTGCACTAATTAATCACTTTTTATCCAAACCGGGCTGGAAAACTTACAAAAAGAGAGGTGCAACACGAGAACTTTCTAGGAGGTCACCAATCCTAGTTCTACTCTCGCCGAAGCACGCTTAACTGCGGAGTTTTGATGGGTTCCGATGCATTAGTGCTGGTATGATCGCACATGTCATGTTTTGCGTGCTCAAAACCTCTATGCCTTCAGTAGCGCGCTAATTAATCACTATTTATCCAAAACGGACTGGAAAACTTACAAAAAGAGAGGTGAAACACGAGAACTTCCCAGGCGGTAACCCATCCGAGTACTACTCTCGCCCAGGCACGCTTAACTACGGAGTTCTGATGGGATCCGGTGCATTAGTGCTGGTATGATCGCACATGTCATGTTTTGCGTGCTCAAAACCTCTATGCATTCTGTAGCGCGCTAATTAATCACTTTTTATACAAAACGGGATGGAAAACTTACAAAAACAGAGGTGCAACACAAAGACTTCCCAGGAGGTCACCCATCCTAGTACTACTCTCGCCCTACCACGCTTAACTATGGAGTTTTGATGGGATCCGGTGTATTAGTGCTGGTATGATCGCACCTGTCATGTTTTGCGTGCTTAAATCCAATATGCTTTCTGTAGCGCGCTATTTAATCAGTTTTTATCCAAAACAAACTGGAAAAGTTACAAAAAGAGAGGTGCAATACGAGGAGTTCCCAAGAGGTCACCCATCCTAGTACTACTCTTGCCCAAGCACGCTTAACTGCGGAGTGCATTAGTGCTGGTAGTATCGCACCTGTCATGTTTTGCGAGCTCAAAACCTATATGCTTTCTATAGCGCGCTAATTAATCACTTTTAATCCAAAACGGACTGGAAAAGTTACAAAAAGAGAGATGCAACACGAGGACTTCTCAGGAGGTTACCCATCCTAGTACTACTCTCTCCCAAGCACACTTAACTACGAAGTTCTGAGGGGATCCGGTGCATTAGTGCTGTTATGATCGCACCTGTCATGTTTTGCGTGCTCAAAACATCTATGCCTTCTGATGTGCGCTAATTAATCACTTTTTATCCAAACTGGGCTGGAAAACTTACAAAAAGAGAGGTGCAACACGAGAACTTTCTAGGAGGTCACCAATCCTAGTACTACTCTCGCCAAAGCACGCTTAACTGCGGAGTTCTGATGGGATCCGATGCATTAGTGCTGGTATGATCGCACATGTCATGTTTTGCGTGCTCAAAACCTCTATGCCTTCTGTAGCGCGCTAATTAATCACTTTTTATCCAATACGGATTGGAAAACTTACAAAAAGAGAGGTGCAAACACGAGGACATCCCAGGAGGTCACCCATCCTAGTACTACTCCCGCCCTACCACGCTTAACTACAGAGTATTCATGGGATCCGGTGCATTAGTGCTGGTATGATCGCACCTGTCATGTTTTGCGTGCTCAAATCCTATATGTTTTCTGTAGCGCGCTATTTAATCAGTTTTTATCCAAAACGAACTGGAAAAGTTACGAAAAGAGAGGTGCAACACGAGGAGTTCCCAGGAGGTCACCCATCCTAGTACTACTCTCGCCCAAGCACGATTTACTACGGAGTTCTGATGGGATCACACCTATCACGTTTTGCGTGCTCAAATCCTATATGTTTTCTGTATCGCGCTAATTAATCACTATTAATCCAAAACAGGCTGGAAAACTTAAAAAAAAGAGAGGTGCAACACAAGGACTTCCCAGGAGGTCACCCATCCTAGTACTACTCTCGCCAAAGCACACTTAACTACGATGTTCTGATGGAATTCGGTGCATTAGTGCTGGTACGATCGCACCTGTCAAGATTTGCGTGCTCAAATCCTGTATGCTTTCTGTAGCACGCTAATTAATAAGTTTTTATCCAAAACAGATTAGTACTTCTCTCGCCCAAGCATGCTTAACTGCGGAGTTCTGATGGGATCCAATGCATTAGTGCTGGTATGATCGCACCTTTCATGTTTTGCGAGCTCAAATCCTATATGTTTTTTGTAGCGCGCTATTTAATCTGTTTTTATCCAAAACGAACTGGAAAAGTTACAAAAAGAGAGGTGCAACACGAGGACTTTCTCGGAGGTCACCAATCCTAGTACTACTCTCGCCCAAGCACAATTAACTACGATGTTCTGATGGCATCCGGTGCATTAGTGCTGGTATGATCGCACCTGTCATGTTTTGCGTGCTCAAATCCTCTATGCCTTCTAATGTGTGCTAATTAATCACTTTTTATCCAAACCGGGCTGGAAAATTTACAAAAAGAGAGGTGCAAAACGAGGACTTTCTAGGAGGTCACCAATCCTAGTACTACTCTCGCCGAAGCACGCTTAACTGCGGAGTTCTGATGGGATCCGATGCATTAGTGCTGGTATGATCGCACATGTCATGTTTTGCGTGCTCAAAACCTCTATGCCTTCTGTAGCGCGCTAATTAATCACTTTTTATCCAATACGGATTGGAAAACTTACAAAAAGAGAGGTGCAAACACGAGGACATCCCAGGAGGTCACCCATCCTAGTACTACTCCCGCCCTACCACGCTTAACTACAGAGTATTCATGGGATCCGGTGCATTAGTGCTGGTATGATCGCACCTGTCACGTTTTTTGTGCTCAAATCCTGTATGCTTTCTGTGGCACACTAATTAATCAGTTTTTATCCAATACGGACTCGAAAATTTACAAAAAGAGAGGTGCAACACGAGGACTTTCTCGGAGGTCACCAATCCTAGTACTACTCTCGCTGAATAACGCTTAACTGCGGAGTTCTCATGGGATACGATGCATTAGTGCTGGTTGATCTCACATGTCATGTTTTGCGTGCTCAAAACCTCTATGCCTTCTGTAGCGCGCTAATTAATCACTTTTTATCCAAAACGGGCTGGAAAACTTACAAAAAGAGAAGTGCAACACGAGGACTTCCCAGGAGGTCACCCATCCTAGTACTACTCCCGCCCTACCACGCTTAACTACAGAGTATTCATGGGATCCGGTGCATTAGTGCTGGTATGATCACACCTGTCATGTTTTGCGTGCTCAAATCCTATATGTTTTCTGTAGCGCGCTATTTAATCAGTTTTTATCCAAAACGAACTGGAAAAGTTACGAAAAGAGAGGTGCAACACGAGGACTTTCTCGGAGGTCACCAATCCTAGTACTACTCTCGCTGAATAACGCTTAACTGCGGAGTTCTCATGGGATACGATGCATTAGTGCTGGTTGATCTCACATGTCATGTTTTGCGTGCTCAAAACCTCTATGCCTTCTGTAGCGCGCTAATTAATCACTTTTTATCCAAAACGGGCTGGAAAACTTACAAAAAGAGAAGTGCAACACGAGGACTTCCCAGGAGGTCACCCATCCTAGTACTACTCCCGCCCTACCACGCTTAACTACAGAGTATTCATGGGATCCGGTGCATTAGTGCTGGTATGATCACACCTGTCATGTTTTGCGTGCTCAAATCCTATATGTTTTCTGTAGCGCGCTATTTAATCAGTTTTTATCCAAAACGAACTGGAAAAGTTACGAAAAGAGAGGTGCAACACGAGGAGTTCCCAGGAGGTCACCCATCCTAGTACTACTCTCGCCCAAGCACGCTTAAGTTCGGAGTTCTGATGGGATCCGGTGTATTAGTGCTGGTATGATCGCACCTGTCATGTTTTGCGTGCTCAAAACCTCTATGCCTTCTGTACACGCTAATTAATCACTTTTTATCCAAAACGGACTGGAAAACTTACAAAAAGAGAGGTGCAACATGAGGACTTCCCAGGAGGTCACCCATCCTAGTACTACTCTCGCCCAAGCACGCTTAGCTTCGGAGTTCTGATGGGATCCGGTGCATTAGTGTTGGTATGATCGCACCTGTCACGTTTTTTGTGCTCAAATCCTGTATGCTTTCTGTGGCACACTAATTAATCAGTTTTTATCCAATACGGACTCGAAAATTTACAAAAAGAGAGGTGCAACACGAGGACTTTCTCGGAGGTCACCAATCCTAGTACTACTCTCGCCGAAGCACGCTTAACTGCGGAGTTCTGATGGGATTTGATGCATTAGTGCTGGTATGATCGCACATGTCAAGTTTTGCGTGCTCAAAACCTCTATGCCTTCTGTACACGCTAATTAATCACTTTTTATCCAAAACGAGCTGGAAAACTTACAAAAAGAGAGGTGCAACACGAGGACTTCCCAGGAGGTCACCCATCCTAGTACTACTCCCGCCCTACCACGCTTAACTACAGAGTATTCATGGGATCCGGTGCATTAGTGCTGGTATGATCGCACCTGTCATGTTTTGCGTGCTCAAATCCTATATGTTTTCTGTAGCGCGCTATTTAATCAGTTTTTATCCAAAACGAACTGGAAAAGTTACGAAAAGAGAGGTGCAACACGAGGAGTTCCCAGGAGGTCACCCATCCTAGTACTACTCTCGCCCAAGCACGCTTAGCTTCGGAGTTCTGATGGGATCCGGTGCATTAGTGCTGGTATGATCGCACCTGTCATGTTTTTTGTGCTCAAATCCTGTATGCTTTCTGTAGCACACTAATTAATCAGTTTTTATCCAATACGGACTGGAAAACTTACAAAAAGAGTGTAGCGCGCGAATTAATCACTTTTTATCCAAAACAGGCTGGAAAACTTAAAAAAAGAAAGGTGCAACACAAGGACTTCCCAGGAGGTCACCCATCCTAGTACTACTCCCGCCCTACCACGCTTAACTATAGAGTATTGATGGGATCCGTTGCATTAGTGCTGGTATGATCGCACCTGTCAGGTTTTGCGTGCTCAAATCCTATATGTTTTCTGTAGCGCGCTATTTAATCTGTTTTTATCCAAAACGAACTGGAAAAGTTACAAAAAGAGAGGTGCAACAGGAGGTCTTTCTCGGAGGTCACCAATCCTAGTACTACTCTCGCCCAAGCACACTTAACTACGATGTTCTGATAGCATCCGGTGCATTAGTGCTGGTATGATCGCACCTGTCATGTTTTGCGTGCTCAAATCCTCTATGCCTTCTAATGTGTGCTAATTAATCACTTTTTATCCAAACCGGGCAGGAAAACTTACAAAAAGAGAGGTGCAAAACGAGGACTTTCTAGGAGGTCACCAATCCTAGTACTACTCTCGCCGAAGCACGCTTAACTGCGGAGTTCTGATGGGATCCGATGCATTAGTGCTGGTATGATCGCACATGTCATGTTTTGCGTGCTCAAAACCTCTATGCCTTCTGTACACGCTAATTAATCACTTTTTATCCAAAACGGACTGGAAAACTTACAAAAAGAGAGGTGCAACATGAGGACTTCCCAGGAGGTCACCCATCCTAGTACTACTCTCGCCCAAGCACGCTTAGCTTCGGAGTTCTGATGGGATCCGGTGCATTAGTGTTGGTATGATCGCACCTGTCACGTTTTTTGTGCTCAAATCCTGTATGCTTTCTGTGGCACACTAATTAATCAGTTTTTATCCAATACGGACTCGAAAATTTACAAAAAGAGAGGTGCAACACGAGGACTTTCTCGGAGGTCACCAATCCTAGTACTACTCTCGCCGAAGCACGCTTAACTACGGAGTTCTGATGGGATTTGATGCATTAGTGCTGGTATGATCGCACATGTCAAGTTTTGCGTGCTCAAAACCTCTATGCCTTCTGTACACGCTAATTAATCACTTTTTATCCAAAACGAGCTGGAAAACTTACAAAAAGAGAGGTGAAACACGAGGACTTCCCAGGAGGTCACCCATCCTAGTACTACTCTCGCCCAAGCACGATTTACTACGGAGTTCTGATGGGATCACACCTATCACGTTTTGCGTGCTCAAATCCTATATGTTTTCTGTATCGCGCTAATTAATCACTTTTAATCCAAAACGGACTGGAAAACTTACAAAAAGAGTGGTGCAACACGAGGAGTTCCAAGGAGGTCACCCATCCTAGTACTACTCTCGCCCAAGCACGCTTAAGTTCGGAGTTCTGATGGGATCCGGTGTATTAGTGCTGGTATGATCGCACCTGTCATGTTTTGCGTGCTCAAAACCTCTATGCCTTCTGATGTTCGCTAATTAATCACTTTATATCCAAACCGGGCTGGAAAACTTACAAAATGGGAGGTGCAACACGAGGACTTTCTAGGAGGTCACCAATCCTAGTACTACTCTCGCCGAAGCACGCTTAACTGCGGAGTGCTGATGGGATCCGATGCATTAGTGCTGTTATGATCGCACATGTCATGTTTTGCGTGCTCAAAACATCTATGCCTTCTGTAGCGCGATAATTAATCACTTTTTATCCAAAACGGACTGGAAAACTTACAAAAAGAGAGGTGCAACACGAGGACTTCCCAGGATGTCAACCATCCGAGTACTACTCTCGCCCAAGCACGCTTAACTACGGAGTTCTGATGGGATCCAGTGCATTAGGGCTGGTATGATCGCACCTGTCATATTTTGCGTGCTCAAATCCTGTATGCTTTCTGTAGCACACTAATTAATTAGTTTTTATCCAATACGGACTGGAAAACTTACAAAAAGAGAGGTGCAACATGCGGACATTCTAGGAGGTCACCAATCCTAGTACTACTCTCGCCGAAGCACGCTTAACTGCGGAGTTCTGATGGGATCTGATGCATTAGTGCTGGTATGATCGCACCTGTCATGTTTTGCGTTCTCAAATTCTATATGCTTTTTGTAGCGCGCTATTTACTCATTTTTTATCTAAAACGGACTGGAAAAGTTACAAAAAGAGAGGTGCAACACGAGGAGTTCCCAGGAGGTCACCCATCCTAGCACTACTCTCGCCCAAGAACTCTTAAGTTCGGAGTTCTGATGGGATCCGGTGCATTAGTGCTGGTATGATCGCACCTGTCACGTTTTGTGTGCTCAAATCCTGTATGCTTTCTATAGCACACTAATTAATCAGTTTTTATCCAATACGGACTGGAAAACATACAAAAAGAGAACTGCAACACGAGGATTTTCTAGGAGGTCACCAATCCTAGTACTACTCTCGCCGAATCACGCTTAACTGTGGAGTTCTGATGGGACGATGCATTAGTGCTGGTATGATCGCACATGTCATGTTTTGCGTGCTCAAAACATCTATGCCTTATGTAGCGCTCTAATTAATCACTTTTTATCCAAAACGGGCTGGAAAACTTACAAAAAGAGAGGTGCAACACGAGGACTTCCCAGGAGGTCAACCATCCTACTACTACTCTCGCCCTACCACGCTTAACTACGGAGTATTGATGGGATCCGGTGCATTAGTGCTGGTATGATCGCACCTGTCATGTTTTGCGTGCTCAAATCCTATATGCTTTCTGTAGCGCGCTATTTAATCAATTTTTATCCAAAACGAACTGGAAAAGTTACAAAAAGAGAGGTGCAACACGAGGAGTTCCCAGGAGGTCACCCATCCTAGTACTACTCTTGCCCAAGCACGCTTAACTGTGGAGTGCATTAGTGCTGGTAGTATCGCACCTGTCATGTTTTGCAAGCTCAAAACCTATATGCTTTCTATAGCGCGCTATGTAATCACTTTTAATGCAAAACGGACTGGAAAACTTACAAAAAGAGAGGTGCAACACGAGGACTTCCTAGGAGGTCACCCATCCTTGTACTATTCTCGCCCAAGCACACTTAACTACGAAGTTCTGATGGGATCCGGTGCATTAGTGCTGGTATGATCGCAACTGTCATGTTTTGCGTGCCCAAATCCTGTATGCTTTCTGTAGCACACTAATTAATCAGTTTTTATCCAATACGGACTGGAAAACTTACAAAAAGAGAGGTGCAACACGAGGACTTTCTAGGAGGTCACCAATCCTAGTACTACTCTCGCCGAAGCACGCTTAACTGTGGAGTGCTGATGGGATCCGATGCATTAGTGCTGGTATGATCGCACATGTCATGTTTTGCGTGCTCAAAACCTCTATGCCTTCTGTAGCGCGATAATTAATCACTTTTTATCCAACACGGACTGGAAAACTTACAAAAAGAGAGGTGCAACACGAGGACTTCCCAGGAGGTCACCCATCCGAGTACTACTCTCGCCCAAGCACGCTTATCTACGGAGTTCTAATGGGATCCGGTGAATTAGTGCTGTTATGGTCGCACCTGTCATGTTTTGCGTGATCAAATCCTGTATGCTTTCTGTAGCACACTAATTAATTAGTTTTTATCCAATACGGACTGGAAAACTAACAAAAAGAGAGGTGCAACACGAGGACTTTCTAGGAGGTCACCAACCCTAGTACTACTCTTGCCGAAGCACGCTTAACTGCGGGGTTCTGATGGGATCCGATGCATTAGAGCTGGTATGATCGCACTTGTCATGTTTTGCTTGCTCAAAACCTCTATGCCTTCTGTAGCGCGCTAATTAATCACTTTTTATCCCAAACGGACTGGAAAACTTACAAAAAGAGAGGTGCAACACGAGGAGTTCCAAGGAGGTCACCCATCCTAGTACTACTCTCGCCCAAGCACGCTTAAGTTCGGAGTTCTGATGGGATCCGGTGTATTAGTGCTGGTATGATCGCACCTGTCATGTTTTGCGTGCTCAAAACCTCTATGCCTTCTGATGTTCGCTAATTAATCACTTTATATCCAAACCGGGCTGGAAAACTTACAAAATGGGAGGTGCAACACGAGGACTTTCTAGGAGGTCACCAATCCTAGTACTACTCTCGCCGAAGCACGCTTAACTGCGGAGTGCTGATGGGATCCGATGCATTAGTGCTGTTATGATCGCACATGTCATGTTTTGCGTGCTCAAAACATCTATGCCTTCTGTAGCGCGATAATTAATCACTTTTTATCCAAAACGGACTGGAAAACTTACAAAAAGAGAGGTGCAACACGAGGACTTCCCAGGATGTCAACCATCCGAGTACTACTCTCGCCCAAGCACGCTTAACTACGGAGTTCTGATGGGATCCAGTGCATTAGGGCTGGTATGATCGCACCTGTCATATTTTGCGTGCTCAAATCCTGTATGCTTTCTGTAGCACACTAATTAATTAGTTTTTATCCAATACGGACTGGAAAACTTACAAAAAGAGAGGTGCAACATGCGGACATTCTAGGAGGTCACCAATCCTAGTACTACTCTCGCCGAAGCACGCTTAACTGCGGAGTTCTGATGGGATCTGATGCATTAGTGCTGGTATGATCGCACCTGTCATGTTTTGCGTTCTCAAATTCTATATGCTTTTTGTAGCGCGCTATTTACTCATTTTTTATCTAAAACGGACTGGAAAAGTTACAAAAAGAGAGGTGCAACACGAGGAGTTCCCAGGAGGTCACCCATCCTAGCATTACTCTCGCCCAAGAACTCTTAAGTTCGGAGTTCTGATGGGATCCGGTGCATTAGTGCTGGTATGATCGCACCTGTCACGTTTTGTGTGCTCAAATCCTGTATGCTTTCTATAGCACACTAATTAATCAGTTTTTATCCAATACGGACTGGAAAACATACAAAAAGAGAACTGCAACACGAGGATTTTCTAGGAGGTCACCAATCCTAGTACTACTCTCGCCGAATCACGCTTAACTGTGGAGTTCTGATGGGACGATGCATTAGTGCTGGTATGATCGCACATGTCATGTTTTGCGTGCTCAAAACATCTATGCCTTATGTAGCGCTCTAATTAATCACTTTTTATCCAAAACGGGCTGGAAAACTTACAAAAAGAGAGGTGCAACACGAGGACTTCCCAGGAGGTCAACCATCCTACTACTACTCTCGCCCTACCACGCTTAACTACGGAGTATTGATGGGATCCGGTGCATTAGTGCTGGTATGATCGCACCTGTGATGTTTTGCGTGCTCAAATCCTATATGCTTTCTGTAGCGCGCTATTTAATCAATTTTTATCCAAAACGAACTGGAAAAGTTACAAAAAGAGAGGTGCAACACGAGGAGTTCCCAGGAGGTCACCCATCCTAGTACTACTCTTGCCCAAGCACGCTTAACTGCGGAGTGCATTAGTGCTGGTAGTATCGCACCTGTCATGTTTTGCGAGCTCAAAACCTATATGCTTTCTATAGCGCGCTATGTAATCACTTTTAATGCAAAACGGACTGGAAAACTTACAAAAAGAGAGGTGCAACACGAGGACTTCCTAGGAGGTCACCCATCCTTGTACTACTCTCGCCCAAGCACACTTAACTACGAAGTTCTCATGGGATCCGGTGCATTAGTGCTGGTATGATCGCAACTGTCATGTTTTGCGTGCCCAAATCCTGTATGCTTTCTGTAGCACACTAATTAATCAGTTTTTATCCAATACGGACTGGAAAACTTACAAAAAGAGAGGTGCAACACGAGGACTTTCTAGGAGGTCACCAATCCTAGTACTACTCTCGCCGAAGCACGCTTAACTGTGGAGTGCTGATGGGATCCGATGCATTAGTGCTGGTATGATCGCACATGTCATGTTTTGCGTGCTCAAAACCTCTATGCCTTCTGTAGCGCGATAATTAATCACTTTTTATCCAAAACGGACTGGAAAACTTACAAAAGAGAGGTGCAACACGAGGACTTCCCAGGAGGTCACCCATCCGAGTACTACTCTCGCCCAAGCACGCTTATCTACGGAGTTCTAATGGGATCCGGTGAATTAGTGCTGTTATGGTCGCACCTGTCATGTTTTGCGTGATCAAATCCTGTATGCTTTCTGTAGCACACTAATTAATTAGTTTTTATCCAATACGGACTGGAAAACTAACAAAAAGAGAGGTGCAACACGAGGACTTTCTAGGAGGTCACCAACCCTAGTACTACTCTTGCCGAAGCACGCTTAACTGCGGGGTTCTGATGGGATCCGATGCATTAGTGCTGGTATGATCGCACTTGTCATGTTTTGCTTGCTCAAAACCTCTATGCCTTCTGTAGCGCGCTAATTAATCACTTTTTATCCCAAACGGACTGGAAAACTTATAAAAAGAGAGGTGCAACACGAGAAATTCCCAGGAGGTCACTCATCCTAGTACTACTCTTGCCTAACCACGCTTAACTACGGAGTTCTAATGGAATCCGGTGCATTAGTGCTGGTATGATCGCACGTATCATGTTTTGCGTGCTCAAATCCTGTATGCTTTCTGTAGCGCGCTAATTAAGAAGTTTTTATCCAAAACAGACTGGAAAACTTAAAAAAATAGAGGTGCAACACAAGGACTTCCCAGGAGGTCACCCACCCTAGTATTACTATCGCCCTACCCTGCTTAACTACGGAGTTTTGATGGAATCCGGTGCATCAGTGCTAGTATGATCGCACTTGTCATGTGTTGCATTCTCAAATCCTATATGCTTTCTGTAGCGCGCTATTTAATCAGTTTTTATCCAAAACGGACTGGAAAAGTTACAAAAAGAGATGTGCAACATGAGGACTTCCCAGGAGGTCACCCATCCTAGTACTACCCTGTATGCTTTCTGTAGCGCGCTAATTAATACGTTTTTATCCAAAACGGACTGGAACTTACAAAAAGAGATGTGCAACACGAGGACTTCCCAGGAGGTCACCCATCCTAGTACTACTCTCGCCAAAGCAAGCTTAACTACGGAGTTATGATGGGATCCGGTGCAGTAGTGCTGGTATGATCGCACATGTCATGTTTTGCGTGCTCAAAACTTCTATGCCTTCTGTAGCGCGCTAATTAATCACAGAGGTGCAACACGAGGACTTCCCAGGAGGTCACCCATCCTAGTACTACTCTCGCCCTACCACGCTTAACGACGGAGTTTTGATGGTATCCGGTGCAATAGTGCTAGTATGATCGCACCTGTCATGTTTTGCGTGCTCAAATCCTATATGCTTTCTGTAGCGCGCTATTTAATCAGTTTTTATCCAAAACGGACTGGAAAACCTACAAAAAGAGAGGTGCAACACGAGGACTTTCTAGGAGGTCACCAATCCTAGTACTACTCTCGCCGAAGCACGCTTAACTGCGGAGTGCTGATGGGATCCGATGCATTAGTGCTGTTATGAACGCACATGTCATGTTTTTCGTGCTCAAAACATCTATGCCTTCTGTAGCGCGATAATTAATCACTTTTTATCCAAAACGGACTGGAAAACTTACAAAAAGAGAGGTGCAACACGAGGACTTCCCAGGATGTCAACCATCCGACTACTACTCTCGCCCAAGCACGCTTAACTACGGAGTTCTGATGGGATCCAGTGCATTAGGGCTGGTATGATCGCACCTGTCATATTTTGCGTGCTCAAATCCTGTATGCTTTCTGTAGCACACTAATTAATTAGTTTTTATCCAATACGGACTGGAAAACTTACAAAAAGAGAGGTGCAACATGCGGACATTCTAGGAGGTCACCAATCCTAGTACTACTCTCGCCGAAGCACGCTTAACTGCGGAGTTCTGATGGGATCTGATGCATTAGTGCTGGTATGATCGCACCTGTCATGTTTTGCGTTCTCAAATTCTATATGCTTTTTGTAGCGCGCTATTTACTCAGTTTTTATCTAAAACGGACTGGAAAAGTTACAAAAAGAGAGGTGCAACACGAGGAGTTCCCAGGAGGTCACCCATCCTAGCACTACTCTCGCCCAAGAACTCTTAAGTTCGGAGTTCTGATGGGATCCGGTGCATTAGTGCTGGTATGATCGCACCTGTCACGTTTTGTGTGCTCAAATCCTGTATGCTTTCTATAGCACACTAATTAATCAGTTTTTATCCAATACGGACTGGAAAACATACAAAAAGAGAACTGCAACACGAGGATTTTCTAGGAGGTCATCAATCCTAGTACTACTCTCGCCGAATCACGCTTAACTGTGGAGTTCTGATGGGACGATGCATTAGTGCTGGTATGATCGCACATGTCATGTTTTGCGTGCTCAAAACATCTATGCCTTATGTAGCGCTCTAATTAATCACTTTTTATCCAAAACGGGCTGGAAAACTTACAAAAAGAGAGGTGCAACACGAGGACTTCCCAGGAGGTCAACCATCCTACTACTACTCTCGCCCTACCACGCTTAACTACAGAGTATTGATGGGATCCGGTGCATTAGTGCTGGTATGATCGCACCTGTGATGTTTTGCGTGCTCAAATCCTATATGCTTTCTGTAGCGCGCTATTTAATCAATTTTTATCCAAAACGAACTGGAAAAGTTACAAAAAGAGAGGTGCAACACGAGGAGTTCCCAGGAGGTCACCCATCCTAGTACTACTAGTGCCCAAGCACGCTTAACTGCGGAGTGCATTAGTGCTGGTAGTATCGCACCTGTCATGTTTTGCGAGCTCAAAACCTATATGCTTTCTATAGCGCGCTATGTAATCACTTTTAATGCAAAACGGACTGGAAAACTTACAAAAAGAGAGGTGCAACACGAGGACTTCCTAGGAGGTCACCCATCCTTGTACTACTCTCGCCCAAGCACACTTAACTACGAAGTTCTGATGGGATCCGGTGCATTAGTGCTGGTATGATCGCAACTGTCATGTTTTGCGTGCCCAAATCCTGTATGCTTTCTGTAGCACACTAATTAATCAGTTTTTATCCAATACGGACTGGAAAACTTACAAAAAGAGAGGTGCAACACGAGGACTTTCTAGGAGGTCACCAATCCTAGTACTACTCTCGCCGAAGCACGCTTAACTGTGGAGTGCTGATGGGATCCGATGCATTAGTGCTGGTATGATCGCACATGTCATGTTTTGCGTGCTCAAAACCTCTATGCCTTCTGTAGCGCGATAATTAATCACTTTTTATCCAAAACGGACTGGAAAACTTACAAAAAGAGAGGTGCAACACGAGGACTTCCCAGGAGGTCACCCATCCGAGTACTACTCTCGCCCAAGCACGCTTATCTACGGAGTTCTAATGGGATCCGGTGAATTAGTGCTGTTATGGTCGCACCTGTCATGTTTTGCGTGATCAAATCCTGTATGCTTTCTGTAGCACACTAATTAATTAGTTTTTATCCAATACGGACTGGAAAACTAACAAAAAGAGAGGTGCAACACGAGGACTTTCTAGGAGGTCACCAACCCTAGTACTACTCTTGCCGAAGCACGCTTAACTGCGGGGTTCTGATGGGATCCGATGCATTAGTGCTGGTATGATCGCACTTGTCATGTTTTGCTTGCTCAAAACCTCTATGCCTTCTGTAGCGCGCTAATTAATCACTTTTTATCCCAAACGGACTGGAAAACTTACAAAAAGAGAGGTGCAACACGAGAAATTCCCAGGAGGTCACTCATCCTAGTACTACTCTTGCCCAACCACGCTTAACTACGGAGTTCTAATGGAATCCGGTGCATTAGTGCTGGTATGATCGCACGTATCATGTTTTGCGTGCTCAAATCCTGTATGCTTTCTGTAGCGCGCTAATTAAGAAGTTTTTATCCAAAACAGACTGGAAAACTTAAAAAAATAGAGGTGCAACACAAGGACTTCCCAGGAGGTCACCCACCCTAGTATTACTATCGCCCTACCCTGCTTAACTACGGAGTTTTGATGGAATCCGGTGCATCAGTGCTAGTATGATCGCACCTGTCATGTGTTGCATTCTCAAATCCTATATGCTTTCTGTAGCGCGCTATTTAATCAGTTTTTATCCAAAACGGACTGGAAAAGTTACAAAAAGAGATGTGCAACATGAGGACTTCCCAGGAGGTCACCCATCCTAGTACTACTCTTGCCCAAGCACGCTCTACTGCGGAGTGCATTAGTGCTGGTATGATCGCACCTGTCATGTTTTGCGTGCTCAAATCTTGTATGCTTTCTGTAGCGCGCTAATTAATACGTTTTTATCCAAAACGGACTGGAACTTACAAAAAGAGATGTGCAACACGAGGACTTCCCAGGAGGTCACCCATCCTAGTACTACTCTCGCCAAAGCAAGCTTAACTACGGAATTATGATGGGATCCGGTGCAGTAGTGCTGGTATGATCGCACATGTCATGTTTTGCGTGCTCAAAACTTCTATGCCTTCTGTAGCGCGCTAATTAATCACTTTTTATCCAAAACGGGCTGGAAAATTTAAAAAAACAGAGGTGCAACACGAGGACTTCCCAGGAGGTCACCCATCCTAGTACTACTCTCGCCCTACCACGCTTAACGACGGAGTTTTGATGGTATCCGGTGCAATAGTGCTAGTATGATCGCACCTGTCATGTTTTGCGTGCTCAAATCCTATATGCTTTCTGTAGCGCGCTATTTAATTATCCAAAACGGACTGGAAAACTTATAATAAGAGAGGTGCAACACGACGACTTCCCAGGAGGTCACCCATCCTAGTACTACTCTCCCCCTACCACGCTTAACTACGAAGTTTTGATGGGATTCGGTGCATTAGTGCTAGTATGATCGCACCTGGCATGTTTTGCGTGCTTAAATCCATTATGCTTTCTTTAGCGCGCTAATTAATAAGTTTTTCTTCAAAACTGACTGGAAAACTTACAAAAGGAAAGGTGCAACACGAGGACTTCGCAGGAGGTCACCCATCCTAGTACTACTCCTGCCCAAGAATGCTTAACTGCGGAGTTCTAATGGGATCCGGTGCATTAGTGTTGGCATGATCGCAACTGTCATGTTTTGCATGCTCAAATCCTGTATGCTTTCTGTAGCGCGCTAATTAATAAATTTTTATCTAAAACGGACTGGAAAACTTACAAAAAGAGAGGTGCAACACGAGGACTTCCCAGGAGGTCACCCATCGTAGTACTACTCTCGGCCAAGCACGCTTAAATACGGTGTGCATTAGTGCTGGTATGATCGCACCTGTCATGTTTTGCGTGCTCAAAACCTATATGCTTTATATAGCGCGCAAATTAATCACTTTTTATCCAAAACGGACTGGAAAACTTACAAAAAGAGAGGTTCAACACGAGGACTTCCCAAGAGGTCACCCATCCTAGTACTACTCTCGCCCAAGAATGCTTAACTACGGAATTCTGATGGAATCCGGTGCATTAGTGACGGTATGATCGCAACTGTCATGTTTTGCGTGCTCAAATCCTGTATGCTCTCTGTAGCGCGCTAATTAATAAGTTTTAATCCAAAACGGACTGGAAAACTAAAAGAGAGGTGCAACACGAGGACTTTCCAGGAGGTCACCAATCCTAGTACTACTCTCGCCGAAGCACACTTAACTGCGGAGTTCTGAATGGATCCGATGCATTAGTGCACACGAGGACTTTGCAGGAGGTCACCCATCCTAGTACTACTCTCGCCCAAGCACACTTAACTTCGGAGTTCTGATGGGATCCGGTGCGTTAGTGCTGGTATGATCGCACCTGTCATGTTTTGCGTGCTCAAATCCATTCTGCTTTCTTTAGCGCACTAATTAATAAGTTTTTATCCAAAACGGACTGGAAAACTTACAAAAAGAGAGGTGCAACACGAGGACTTTCAAAGAGGTCACCCATCCTAGTACTACTCTCGCCGAACAACGCTTAACTGCGGAGTTCTGATGGGATCCGGTGCATTAGTGCTGGTATGATCGCACCTGTCATATTTTGCGTGCTCAAAACCTATATGCCTTCTGTAGCGCGCTAATTAATCACTTTTTATCCAAAACAGACTGGAAAACTTACAAAAAGAGAGGTGCAACACGAGGACTTCCCAGGAGGTCACCAATCCTAGTACTACTCTTGCCCAAGCACACTTAACTGCGGAGTGCATTAGTGCTGGTATGATCGCACCTGTCATGTTTTGTGTGCTCAAAACCTATATGCTTTGTATAGCGCGTTAATTAATCACTTTTTATCCAAAACGGACTGGAAACTTACAAAAAGGGAGGTGCAACACGAGGACTTCCCAGGAGGTCACCCATCCTAGTACTACTCTCGCCCAAGAATGCTTAACTTCGGAGTTCTGATGGGATCCGGTGCATTAGTGCTGGTATGATCGCACCCGTCATGTATTGCGTGCACATATCCTGTATGCTCTCTTTAGCGTGCTAATCAATAAGTTTTTATCTAAAACGGACTGGAAAAATTACAAAAAGAGAGGTGCAACACGAGGACTTCCCAGGAGGTCACCCATCCTAGTACTAGTCTCGCCCAAGCACGCTTAAATACGGAGTTCTGATGGGATCCAGTGCATTAGTGTTGGTATGATCGCACCCGTCATGTATTGCGTGCACAAATCCTGTATGCTCTCTTTAGCGTGCTAATTAATAAGTTTTTATCCAAAACGGATTGGAAAACTTACAAAAAGAGAGGTGCAACACGAGGACTTCCCAGGAGGTCAGCCATCCTAGTCCTACTCTTGCCCAAGCACGCTTAACTGCGGAGTGCATTAGTGCTGGTATGATCGCACTTGTCATGTTTTGCTTGCTCAAAACCTCTATGCCTTCTGTAGCGCGCTAATTAATCACTTTTTATCCCAAACGGACTGGAAAACTTACAAAAAGAGAGGTGCAACACGAGAAATTCCCAGGAGGTCACTCATCCTAGTACTACTCTTGCCCAACCACGCTTAACTACGGAGTTCTAATGGAATCCGGTGCATTAGTGCTGGTATGATCGCACGTATCATGTTTTGCGTGCTCAAATCCTGTATGCTTTCTGTAGCGCGCTAATTAAGAAGTTTTTATCCAAAACAGACTGGAAAACTTAAAAAAATAGAGGTGCAAAACAAGGACTTCCCAGGAGGTCACCCACCCTAGTATTACTATCGCCCTACCCTGCTTAACTACGGAGTTTTGATGGAATCCGGTGCATCAGTGCTAGTATGATCGCACCTGTCATGTGTTGCATTCTCAAATCCTATATGCTTTCTGTAGCGCGCTATTTAATCAGTTTTTATCCAAAACGGACTGGAAAACATAAAAAAATTGAGGTGCAATATGAGGACTTCCTAGGAGGTCACCCATCCTAGTACTACTCTTGCCGAACAACGCTTAACTGCGGAGTTCTGATGGGATCCGGTGCATTAGTGCTGGTATGATCGCACCTATCAAGTTTTGCTTGGTCAAAACCTATATGCCTTCTGTAGCGCGCTAATTAATCACTTTTTATCCAAAACATACTGGAAAACTTACAAAAAGACAGGTGCAACACGAGGACTTCCCAGGAGGTCAGCCATCCTAGTCCTACTCTTGCCCAAGCACGCTTAACTGCGGAGTGCATTAGTGCTGGTATGACAAAACCTGTCATGTTTTGCGTGCTCAAAACCTATATGCTTTCTATAGCGCGCTAATTATGCACTTTTTATCCCAACCGGACTGGAAAACTTACAAAAAAAGAGGTGCAACACGAGGACTTCCCAGGAGGTCACCCATCCTAGTACTACTCTTGCCCAAGCACGCTTAACTGCGGAGTGCATTAGTGGTGGTATGATCGCACCTGTCATGTTTTGCGTGCTCAAAACCTATATGCTTTCTATATCGCGCTAATTAATAACTTTTTTTCCAAAACGGACTGGAAAACTTACAAAAAGAGAGGTGCAAGACGAGGAATTCCACGGAGGTCACCCATCCTAGTATTACTCTCGCCGAACAACGCTTAACTGCGGAGTTCTGATGGGATCCGGTGCGTTAGTGCTGGTATGATCACAACTGTCATGTTTTGCGTGCTCAAAACCTATATGCTTTCTACAGCGCGGTAATTAATCACTTTTTATCCAAAACGGACTGGAAAACTTACAAAAAGAGAGGTTCAACACGAGGACTTCCCAGGAGGTCACCCAACCTAGTACTACTCTCGCCCAATCACGCTTAACTACGGAGTTCTGATGGAATCTGGTTCATTAGTGACGGTATGATCACAACTGTCATGTTTTGCGTGCTCAAATCCTGTATGCTTTCTGTAGCGCGCTAATTAATAAGTTTTTATCCAAAACGGACTGGAAAACGTACAAAAAGAGAGGTGCAACACGAGGACTTCCCAGGAGGTCACCCATCCTAGTACTACTCTCGCACAAGCACGCTTGACTGCGGATTTCTGATGGGATCCGGTGCATTAGTGCTGGTATGATCGCACCTGTCATGTTTTGCGTGCTCAAATCCATTATGCTTTCTTTAGCGCGCTAATTAATAACTTTTTATCCAAAACGGACTGGAAAACTTACAAAAAGAGTGGTGCAACACGAGGACTTTCCAGGAGGTCACCCATCCTAGTACTACTCTCGCCGAACAACGCTTAACTGCGGAGTTCTGATGGGATCCGGTGCATTAGTACTGGTATGATCGCACCTGTCATGTTTTGCATGCTCAAAACCTATATGGAGGTCACCCATCCTAGTACTACTCTCTCCCAAGCACGCTTAACTACGGAGTTCTGATGGAATCCAGTGCATTAGTGACAGTATAATCGCAACTGTTATGTTTTGCGTGCTCAAATCCTGTAAGCTTTTTGTAGCGCGCTAATTAATAAGTTTTTATCCAAAACAGACAGGAAAACTTACAAAAAGAGAGGTGCAACACGAGGACTTCCCAGGAGGTCACCCATCCTAGTACTAGTCTCGCCCAAGCACGCTTAGGTACGGAGTTCTGATGGGATCCGGTGCATTAGTGCTGGTAAGATCGCACCTGTCATGTTTCGCGTGCTCCAATCCTGTATGCTTTCTGTAGCACGCTAATTAATAAGTTTTTATCCAAAACCGACTGGAAAACATACAAAAAGAGAGGTGCAACACGAGGACTTCCTAGGAGGTCACCCATCCTAGTACTACTCTCGCCCAAGAACTCTTAACTACGGAGTTTTGATGGGATCCGGTGCATTAGTGCTGGTATGATCGCACCTGTCATGTTTAGCGTGCTCAAATCCTATATGCTTTCTGTAGCACGATAGTTAATAAGTTTTTATCCAAAACAGACTGGAAAACTTAAAAAAATAGAGGTGCAACATGAGGACTTCCCAGGAGGTTTCTTTGCGTGCTCAAAACCTATATGCTTTCTATAGCGCGCTAATAAATCACTTTTTATCCAAAACGGACTGGAAAACTTACAAAAACAAACGTGCAACACGAGATATTCCAAGGAGGTCACCCATCCTAGTACTACTCTCACCCAAGCACGCTTAACTGCAGAGTTCTGATGGGATCCAGTGCGTTAGTGCGCATATGATCGCACCTGTCATGTTTTGCGTGCTCAAATCCTATATGCTTTCTGTAGCGCGCTAATTAATAAGTTTTTATCCAAAACGAACTGGAAAACTTACAAAAAGAGAGGTGCAACACGAGGACATTCCAGGAGGTCACCCATCGTAGTACTACTCTCGCTGAACAACGCTTAACTGCGGAGTTCTGATGGGATCCGGTGCATTAGTGCTGCTATGATCGCACCTGTCATATTTTGCGTGCTCAAAACCTATATGCTTTCTGCAGCGCGCTAATTAATCACTTTTTATCCAAAACGGACTGGAAAACTTACAAAAAGAGAGGTGCAACACGAGGAATTCCCAGGAGGTCACCCATCCTAGTACTACTCTCGCCGAACAACGCTTAACTGCGGAGTTCTGATGGGATCCGGTGTGTTAGTGCTGGAATGATCGCAACTGTCATGTTTTGCGTGCTCAAAACCTATATGCTTTCTACGGCGCGGTAATTAATCACTTTTTATCCAAAACGGACTGGAAAACTTACAAAAAGAGAGGTTCAACACGAGGACTTCCCAGGAGGTCACCCAACCTAGTACTACTCTCGCCCAATCACGCTTAACTACGGAGTTCTGATGGAATCCGGTTCATTAGTGACGGTATGATCACAACTGTCATGTTTTGCGTGCTCAAATCCTGTATGCTTTCTGTAGCGCGCTAATTAATAAGTTTTTATCCAAAACGGACTGGAAAACGTACAAAAAGAGAGGTGAAACACGAGGACTTCCCAGGAGGTCACCCATCCTAGTACTACTCTCGCACAAGCACGCTTGACTGCGGATTTCTGATGGGATCCGGTGCATTAGTGCTGGTATGATCGCGCCTGTCATGTTTTGCGTGCTCAAATCCATTATGCTTTCTTTAGTGCGCTAATTAATAACTTTTTATCCAAAACGGACTGGAAAACTTACAAAAAGAGTAGTGCAACACGAGGACTTTCCAGGAGGTCACCCATCCTAGTACTACTCTCGCCGAACAACGCTTAACTGCGGAGTTCTGATGGGATCCGGTGCATTAGTGCTGGTATGATCGCACCTGTCATGTTTTGCATGCTCAAAACCTATATGGAGGTCACCCATCCTAGTACTACTCTCTCCCAAGCACGCTTAACTACGGAGTTCTGATGGAATCCAGTGCATTAGTGACAGTATAATCGCAACTGTTATGTTTTGCGTGCTCAAATCCTGTAAGCTTTTTGTAGCGCGCTAATTAATAAGTTTTTATCCAAAACAGACTGGAAAACTTACAAAAAGAGAGGTGCAACACGAGGACTTCCCAGGAGGTCACCCATCCTAATACTAGTCTCGCCCAAGCACGCTTAGATACGGAGTTCTGATGGGATCCGGTGCATTAGTGCTGGTAAGATCGCACCTGTCATGTTTCGCGTGCTCCAATCCTGTATGCTTTCTGTAGCACGCTAATTAATAAGTTTTTATCCAAAACCGACTGGAAAACATACAAAAAGAGAGGTGCAACACGAGGACTTCCTAGGAGGTCACCCATCCTAGTACTACTCTCGCCCAAGAACTCTTAACTACGGAGTTTTGATGGGATCCGGTGCATTAGTGCTGGTATGATCGCACCTGTCATGTTTAGCGTGCTCAAATCCTATATGCTTTCTGTAGCACGATAGTTAATAAGTTTTTATCCAAAACAGACTGGAAAACTTAAAAAATTAGAGGTGCAACATGAGGACTTCCCAGGAGGTTTCTTTGCATGCTCAAAACCTATATGCTTTCTATAGCGCGCTAATAAATCACTTTTTATCCAAAACGGACTGGAAAACTTACAAAAACAAACGTGCAACACGAGATATTCCAAGGAGGTCACCCATCCTAGTACTACTCTCACCCAAGCACGCTTAACTGCAGAGTTTTGATGGGATCCAGTGCGTTAGTGCGCATACGATCGCACCTGTCATGTTTTGCGTGCTCAAATCCTATATGCTTTCTGTAGCGCGCTAATTAATAAGTTTTTATCCAAAACGGACTGGTAAACTTACAAAAAGAGAGGTGCAACACGAGGACATTCCAGGAGGTCACCCATCCTAGTACTACTCTCGCCGAACAACGCTTAACTGCGGAGTTCTGATGGGATCCGGTGCATTAGTGCTGCTATGATCGCACCTGTCATATTTTGCGTGCTCAAAACCTATATGCTTTCTGCAGCGCGCTAATTAATCACTTTTTATCCAAAACGGACTGGAAAACTTACAAAAAGAGAGGTGCAACACGAGGACTTCCTAGGAGGTCACCCATCCTAGTACTGCTCTTGCCCAAGCACGCTTAACAGCGGAGTGCATTAGTGCTGGTATGATCGCACCTGTCATGTTTTATGTGCTCAAAACCTATATGCTTTCTATAGCGCGTTAATTAATCACTTTTTATCCGTTATCATATTATGCGTGCTCAAATCCTGTATGCTTTCTGTAGCACGCTAATTAATAAGTTTTTATCCAAAACCGACTGGAAATCTTACAAAAAGAGACGTGCAACACGAGGACTTTCTAGGAGGTCACCAATCCTAGTACTACTCTCGCCGAAGCACGCTTAACTGCGGAGTTCTCATGGGATCCGATGCATTAGTGCACACGAGGACTTCCAGGAGGTCACCCATTCTAGTAATACTCTCGCCAGAGCACGCTTAACTGCGAAGTTCTGATGGGATCCGGTGCGTTAGTGCTGGTATGATCGCACCTGTCATGTTTTTTCATGCTGAAATCCATTATGCTTTCTTTAGCGCACTAATTAATAAGTTTTTATCCAAAACAGATTGGAAAACTTACAAAAAGAGAGGTGCAACACGAGGACATTCCAGGAGGTCACCCATCCTAGTACTACTCTCGCCGAACAACGCTTAACTGCGGAGTTCTGATGGGATCCGGTGCATTAGTGCTAGTATGATCGCACCTGTCATGTTTTGCGTGCTCATAACCTATATGCCTTCTGTAACGCGCTAATTAATCACTTTTTATCCAAAACGGACTGGAAAACGTACAAAAAGAGAGGTGCAACACGAGGACTTTCCAGGAGGTCACCCATCCTAGTACTACTCTCGCAGAACAACGCTTAACTGCGGAGTTCTGATAGGATCCGGTGCATTAGTGCTGGTATGATCGCACCTGTCATGTTTTGCGTGCTCAAAACCTATATGCCTTCTGTAACGCGCTAATTAATCACTTTTTATCCAAAACGGACTGGAAAACTTACAAAAAGAGAGGTGCAACACGAGGACTTCCCAGGAGGTCACCCATCCTAGTACAACTCTCGACCAACCACGCTTAACTACGGTGTTCTGATGGAATGCGGTGCATTAGTGCTGGTATGATTGCATGTGTCATGTTTAGCGTGCTCATATCCTGTATGCTTTCTGTAGCACGATATTTAATAAGTTTTTATCCAAAACGGACTGGAAAACATAAAAAAATAGAGGTGCAACACGAAGACTTCCCAGGAGGTCACCCATCCTAGTACTACTCTCGCCCAAGCACGCTTAACTACGGAGTGCATTAGTGCTGGTATGATCCAACCTGTCATGTTTTGCGTGCTCAAAACCGATATGCTTTCTATAGCGCGATAATTAATCACTTTTTATCAAAAACGGACTGGAAAACTTACAAAAAGAGAGGTGCAACACGAGGACTTCCCAGGAGGTCACCCATCCTAGTACTACTCTCGCCCAAGAACACTTAACTACGGAGTTCTGATGGGATCCGATGCATTAGTGCTGGTATGATCACACTTGTCATGTTTAGCGTGCTCAAATCCTGTATGCTTTCTGGATAACATAAAAAAATAGAGGTGCAACACGAAGACTTCCCAAGAGGTCACCAATCCTAGTACTACTCTCGCCGAAGCACACTTAACGGCGGAGTTCTGATGGGATCCGATGCAGTAGTGCACACGAGGACTTCCCAGGAGGTCACCCATCCTAGTACTACTCTCGCCAAAGCACGCTTAACTGCGGAGTGCATTAGTGCTGGTATGATCGCACTTGTCATGTTTTGTGTGCTCAAAACCTATATGCTTTCTATAGCGCGTTAATTAATCACTTTTTATCCAAAACGGACTGGAAAACTTACAAAATGAGAGGTGCAACACGAGGACATCCCAGGAGGTCACCCATCCTAGTACAACTCTCGCCCAAGAATGCGGAGTTCTGATGGAATGCGGTGCATTAGTGACGATATGATCGCAACTGTCATGTTTTGCGTGCTCAAATCTTGTATGCTTTCTGTAACACGCTAATTAATAAGTTTTTATCCAAAACGGACTGGAAAACTTACAAAAAGAGAGGTGCAACACGAGGACTTCCAAAGAGGTCACCCATCCTAGTACTACTCTCGTCCAAGCACTCTTAACTACGTAGTTCTGATGGAATCTGGTGCATTAGTAACGGTAAGATCGCAACTGTCATGTTTTGCGTGCTCAAATCCTGTATGCTTTCTGTAGCGCGCTAATTAATAAGTTTTTATCCAAACGGACTGGAAATGTTACAAAAAGAGAGGTGCAACACGAGGACTTCCCAAGAGGTCACCAATCCTAATACTAGTCTCGTCCAAGCATGCTTAAATACGGAGTTCTGATGGGATCCTGTGCATTAGTGCTGGTAAGATCGCACCTGTCATGTTTTGCGTGCTCAAATCCTGTATGCTTTCTGTAGCATGCTAATTAATAAGTTTTTATCCAAAACCGACTGGAAAACTTACAAAAATAGAGGTGCAACACGAGGACTTTCCAGGAGGTCACCAATCCTAGTACTACTCTCGCCGAAGCACACTTAACGGCGGAGTTCTGATGGGATCCGATGCATTAGTGCACACGAGGACTTCCCAGGAGGTCACCCATCCTTGTACTACTCTCGCCAAAGCACGCTTAACTGCGGAGTGCATTAGTGCTGGTATGATCGCACTTGTCATGTTTTGTGTGCTCAAAACCTATATGCTTTCTATAGCGCGTTAAATATTCACTTTTTATCCAAAACGGACTGGAAAACTTACAAAATGGAGGTGCAACACGAGGACATCCCAGGAGGTCACCCATCCTAGTACTACTCTCGCCCAAGAATGCTTAACTGCGGAGTTCTGATGGGATCCGGTGCATTAGTGCTGGTATGATCGCACCCCTCATGTATTGCGTGCACAAATCCTATATGCTCTCTTTAGCGTGCTAATTAATAAGTTTTTATCCAAAACGGACGGGAAAACTTACAAAAAGAGAGGTGCAACACAAGAACATTCCAGGAGGTCACCCATCCTAGTACTACTCTCGCCAAACAACGCTTAACTGCGGAGTTCTGATGGGATCCGGTGCATTAGTGCTGGTATGATCGCACCTGTCATGTTTTGCGTGCTCAAAACCTATATGCCTTCTGTAGGGCGCTAATTAATCACTTTTTATCCAAAACGGACTGGAAAACTTACAAAAAGAGAGGTGCAACACGAGGACTTCACAGGAGGTCACACATCCTAGTACTACTCTCGCCCAAGAACACTTAACTACAGAGTTCTGATGGGATCCGGTGCATTAGTGCTGGTATGATCGCACCTGTCATGTTTTGCGTGCTCAAATCCTGTATTCTTTCTGTAGCTCGCTAATTAATCAGTTTTTATCCAAAACGGACTGGAAAACTTACAAAAAGAGAGGTGCAACACGAGGAATTTCAAGGAGGTCACCCATCCTAGTACTACTCTCGCCCAAGCACGCTTAACTTCGGTGTTCTGATGGGATCTAGTGCGTTAGTGCTGGTATGATCGCACCAGTCATGTTTTGCGTGCTCATAGCGATTATGCTTTCTTTAGCGCACTAATTAATAAGTTTTTATCCAACACGGACTGGAAAACTTACAAAAAGAGAGGTGAAACACGAGGACTTTCCAGGAGGTCACCCATCCTAGTACTACTCTCGCCGAACAACGCTTAACTTCGGAGTTCTGAAGGGATCCGGTGCACTAGTGCTGGTATGATCGCACCTGTCATGTTTTGCGTGCTCAAAACCTATATGCCTTCTGTAGCGCGCTAATTAATCACTTTTTATCCAAAACGGACTGGAAAACTTACAAAAAGAGAGGTGCAACACGAGGACTTCCCAGGAGGTCACCCATCCTAGTACCACTCTCGCCCAAGAATGCTTAACTGCGGAGTTCTGATGGGATCCGGTGCATTAGTGCTGGTATGATCGCACCCCTCATGTATTGCGTGCACAAATCCTGTATGCTCTCTTTAGCGTGCTAATATAAAAGTTTTTATCCAAAACGGACAGGAAAAATTACAAAAAGAGAGGTGCAACACGAGGACTTCCCAGGATGTCACCCATCCTAGTACTACTCTCGCCCAAACACGCTTAACTACGGAGTTCTGATGGAATCCGGTGCATTAGTGACGGTATGATCGCAACTGTCATGTTTTGCGTGCTCAAATCCTGTATGCTTTCTGTATCGCGCTAATTAATAAGTTTTTATCCAAAACGGACTTGAAAACTTTCAAAAAGAGAGGTGCTACACGAGGACTTACCAGGAGGTCACCCATTCTAAGACTAGCCTCGCCCAACCACGCTTAAATACGGAGTTCTAATGGGATCCGGTGCATTAGTGCTAGTAAGATCGTAACTGTCATGTTTTGCGTGCTCAAATCCAGTATGCTTTCTGTAGCGCGCTAATTAATAAGTTTTTATCCAAAACCGACTGGAAACCTTACAAATAGACAAGTGCAACACGAGGACTTTCAAGGAGGTCACCAATCATAGTACTACTCTCGCCGAAGCACGCTTAACTGCAGAGTTCTGATGGGATCAGATGCATTAGTGCACACGAGGACTTCCCAGGAGGTCACCCATCCTAGTACTACTCTCGCCCAAGCACGCTTATCTGCGGAGTTCTGATGGGATCCGGTGCGTTAGTGCTGGTATGATCTCACTTGTCATGTTTTGCGTGCTCAAAACCTATATGCTTGCTATAGCGCGCTAATTAATCACTTTTTATCCAAAACGGACTGGAAAACTTACAAAAAGAGAGGTTCAACAAGAGGAATTCCCAAGAGGTCACCCAACCTAGTACTACTCTCGCCCAAGCACGCTTAACTACGGAGTTCTGACGGTATGATCGCAACTCCTAGTACTACTCTAGCCCTAGCATGCTTAACTACGTAGTTCGGATGGGATCTGGTGCATTAGTGCTGGTATGATCGCACCTGTCATGTTTTGCGTGCTCAAATCCTGTATGCTTTCTGTAGCGCGCTAATTAATCAGTTTTTATCGAAAACGGACTGGAAAACTTACAAAAAGAGAGGTGCAACACGAGGACTTCTCTGGAGGTCACCCATCCTAGTACTACTCTCGCCAAAGCACGCTTAATTGCGGTGTTCTGATGGGATCCAGTGCGTTAGTGCTGGTATGATCGCACCTATCATGTTTTGCGTGCTCAAAGCCATTATGCTTTCTTTAGTGCACTAATTAATAAGTTTTTATCCAAAACGGACTTGAAAACTTACAAAACGAGAGGTGCAACACGAGGATTTCCCAGGAGGTCACCCATCCTAGAACTAGTCTCGCCCAAGCACGCTTAAATACGGAGTTTTAATGGGATCCGGTGCATTAGTGTTGGTAAGATCGCAACTGTCATGTTTTGCGTGCTCAAATCCTGTATGCTTTCTGTAGCACGCTAATTAATAAGTTCTTATCCAAAACCGACTAGAAACCTTACAAAAAGAGAGGTGCAACACGAGGACTTTCCAGGAGGTCACCAATCATAGTACTACTCTTGCCGAAGCACGCTTAACTGCGGAGTTCTGATGGGATCCGATGCATTAGTGCACACGAGGACTTCCCAGGAGGTCACCCATCCTAGTACTACTCTTGCCTAAGCACGCTTAACAGCAGAGTTCTAATGGGATCCGGTGCGTTAGTGCTGGTATGATCGCACCTGTCATGTTTTGCGTGCTCATAGCGATTATGCTTTCTTTAGCGCACTAATTAATAAGTTTTTATCCAACACGGACTGGAAAACTTACCAAAAGAGAGGTGAAACACGAGGACTTTCCAGGAGGTCACCCATCCTAGTACTACTCTCGCCGAACAACGCTTAACTTCGGAGTTCTGATGGGATCCGGTGCACTAGTGCTGGTATGATCGCACCTGTCATGTTTTGCGTGCTCAAAACCTATATGCCTTCTGTAGCGCGCTAATTAATCACTTTTTATCCAAAACGGACTGGAAAACTTACAAAAAGAGAGGTGCAACACGAGGACATCCCAGGAGGTCACACATCCTAGTACTACGCTTGCCCAAGCACGCTTAACTGCGGAGTGCATTAGTGCTGGTGTGATCGCACCTGTCATGTTTTGTGTGCTCAAAACCTATATGCTTTCTATAGCGCGTTAATTAATCACTTTTTATCCAAAATGGACTGGAAAACTTACAAAAAGAGTGGTGCAACACGAGGACTTCCCAGGAGGTCACCCATCGTAGTACCACTCTCGCCCAAGAATGCTTAACTGCGGAGTTCTGATGGGATCCGGTGCATTAGTGCTGGTATGATCGCACCCCTCATGTATTGCGTGCACAAATCCTGCATGCTCTCTTTAGCGTGCTAATATAAAAGTTTTTATCCAAAACGGACAGGAAAAATTACAAAAAGAGAGGTGCAACACGAGGACTTCCCAGGATGTCACCCATCCTAGTACTACTCTCGCCCAAACACGCTTAACTACGGAGTTCTGATGGAATCCGGTGCATTAGTGACGGTATGATCGCAACTGTCATGTTTTGCGTGCTCAAATCCTGTATGCTTTCTGTATCGCGCTAATTAATAAGTTTTTATCCAAAACGGACTTGAAAACTTACAAAAAGAGAGGTGCTACACGAGGACTTACCAGGAGGTCACCCATTCTAAGACTAGCCTCGCCCAACCACGCTTAAATACGGAGTTCTAATGGGATCCGGTGCATTAGTGCTAGTAAGATCGCAACTGTCATGTTTTGCGTGCTCAAATCCAGTATGCTTTCTGTAGCGCGCTAATTAATAAGTTTTTAACCAAAACCGACTGGAAACCTTACAAAAAGACAAGTGCAACACGAGGACTTTCAAGGAGGTCACCAATCATAGTACTACTCTGGCCGAAGCACGCTTAACTGCGGAGTTCTGATGGGATCCGATGCATTAGTGCACACGAGGACTTCCCAGGAGGTCACCCATCCTAGCACTACTCTCGCCCAAGCACGCTTAGCTGCGGAGTTCTGATGGGATCTGGTGCGTTAGTGCTGGTATGATCACACTTGTCATGTTTTGCGTGCTCAAAACCTATATGCTTGCTATAGTGCGCTAATTAATCACTTTTTATCCAAAACGGACTGGAAAACTTACAAAAAGAGAGGTTTAACAAGAGGAATTCCCAAGAGGTCACCCAACCTAGTACTACTCTCGCCCAAGCACGCTTAACTACGGAGTTCTGACGGTATGATCGCAACTCCTAGTACTACTCTAGCCCTAGCACGCTTAACTACGGAGTTCTGATGGGATCTGGTGCATTAGTGCTGGTATGATCGCACCTGTCATGTTTTGCGTGCTCAAATCCTGTATGCTTTCTGTAGCGCGCTAATTAATCAGTTTTTATCGAAAACGGACTGGAAAACTTACAAAAAGAGAGGTGCAACACGAGGACTTCTCTGGAGGTCACCCATCCTAGTACTACTCTCGCCAAAGCACGCTTAATTGCGGTGTTCTGATGGGATCCAGTGCGTTAGTGCTGGTATGATCGCACCTATCATGTTTTGCGTGCTCAAAGCCATTATGCTTTCTTTAGTGCACTAATTAATAAGTTTTTATCCAAAACGGACTTGAAAACTTACAAAACGAGAGGTGCAACACGAGGATTTCCCAGGAGGTCACCCATCCTAGTACTAGTCTCGCCCAAGCACGATTAAATACGGAGTTTTAATGGGATCCGGTGCATTAGTGTTGGTAAGATCGCAACTGTCATGTTTTGCGTGCTCAAATCCTGTATGCTTTCTGTAGCACGCTAATTAATAAGTCCTTATCCAAAACCGACTAGAAACCTTACAAAAAGAGAGGTGCAACACGAGGACTTTCCGGGAGGTCACCAATCATAGTACTACTCTTGCCGAAGCACGCTTAACTGCGGAGTTCTGATGGGATCCGATGCATTAGTGCACACGAGGACTTCCCAGGAGGTCACCCATCCTAGTACTACTCTTGCCTAAGCACGCTTAACAGCAGAGTTCTGATGGGATCCGGTGCGTTAGTGCTGGTATGATCGCACCTGTCATGTTTTGCGTGCTCAAAACCTATATGCTTTCTATAGCGCGCTATTTAATCACTTTTTATCCAAAACGGACTGGAAAACATACAAAAAGACAGGTGCAACAAGAGGACTTTCCAGGAGGTTACCCATCCTACTATTACTCTCGCTGAACAACGCTTAACTGCGGAGTTCTGATGGGATCCGGTGCAATAGTGCTGGTATGATCGCACCTGTCATGTTTTGCATGCTCAAAACCTATATGCCTTCTGTAGCGCGTTAATTAAACACTTTTTATCCAAAACGGATTGGAAATCTTACAGAAAGAAAGGTGCAACACGAGGACTTCCCAGGAGGTCACCCATCCTAGTACTACTCTCGACCAACCATGCTTAACTACGGAGTTCTGCTGGAATCCGGTGCGATAGTGCTGGTATGATCGCACCTGTCATGTTTTGCGTGCTCAAATCGTGTATGCTTTCTGTAGCACGCTAATTAATAAGTTTTTATCCAAAACGGACTGGAAAACTTAAAAAAATAGAGGTGCAACACGAGAACTTCCCAGGAGGTCACCCATCCTAGTACTACTCTTGCCCAAGCAAGCTTAACTGCGGAGTGCATTAGTGCTCAAATCGTGTATGCTTTTTGTAGCGCGCTATTTAATCAGTTTTTATCCAAAACGGACTGGAAAAGTTACAAAAAGAGAGGTGTAACACGAGGACTTCCCAGGAGGTCACCCATCCTTGTACTACTCTCGCCCTACCATGCTTAACTACGGACTTTTGATGGGATCCGGTGCATTAGTGCTGGTATGATCGCACCTGTCATGTTTTGCATGCTCAAATCCTATATGCTTTCTGTAGCGCGCTATTTAATAAGTTTTTATCCAAAACGGACTGGAAAAGTTACAAAAAGAGAGTTGCAACACGAGGACTTCCCAGGAGGACACACATCCTAGTACTACTCTCGCCGAAGCACGCTTAACTGCGGAGTTCCGATGGGATCCGGTGCATTAGTGCTGGTATGATCGCACCTGTCATGTATTGCGTGCACAAATCCTGTATGCTTTCTTTAGCGTGCTAATTAATAAGTTTTTATCCAAAACAGACTGGAAAATTTACAAAAAGAGAGGTGCAACACGAGCACTTCCCAAGAGGTCAACCATCCTAGTACTACTCTCGCCCAAGCATGCTTAACTGCGGAGTTCTGGTGGGATCCGGTGCATTAGTGCTGGTATGATCGCACTTTTCATGTTTTGCATACTCAAATCCTATACGCTTTCTGTAGCACGTTAATTAATCAGTTTTTATCCAAAACGGAGAGAAAAACTGACAAAAAGAGAAGTGCAACACGAGGACTTCCTAGGAATTCACCAATCCTAGTACTACTCACGCCCAAGCACGATTGACTGCAGTGTTCTGATGGGATCCAATGCATTAGTGCTGGTATGATCACACCTGTCTTGTTTTGCGTGCTCAAATCTTATATGCTTTCTGTAGCGCGCTAATTAATCAGTTTTTATCCAAAACGTACAGGAAAACTTACAAAAAGAGAGGTGCAACACGAGGACTGTGATCCGGTGCATTAGTGCTGGTATGATCGCACCTGTCATGTTTTGCGTGCTCAAGTCCTATATGCTTTCTGTAGCTTGCTAGTTAATCAGTTTTTATCCAAAACGGACTGGAAAACTTACAAAAAGAGAGGTGCAACACGAGGGAGGTCACCCATCCTAGTACTACTCTCGCCCAAGCACGCTTATCTGCGGAGTTCTGATGGTATCCAGTGCTTTCTGTAGCGCGCTAATTAATCAGTTTTTATACAAAACGGAGTGGAAAACTTACAAAAAGAGAGGTGCAACACGAGGACTTCCCAGGAGGTCTCCCATCCTTGTACTACTCTCGCCCAAGCAAGTTTAACTGCGGATTTCTAATGGGATCCGGTGCAATAGTGCTGGTATGATCGCAACTGTCATGTTTTGCGTGCTCAAGTCCTATATGCTTTCTGTAGCACGCTAGTTAATCAGTTTTTATCCAAAACGGGCTGGAAAACTTACAAAAAGAGAGGTGCAACACGAGGACTTTCCAGGAGGTCACCCATCCTAGTACTACTCTCGCCCAAGCACGCTTATCTGCGGAGTTCTGATGTGATCCAATGCATAAGTGCTGGTATGATCGCACCTGTCATGTTTTGCGTGCTCAAATCCTATATGCTTTTTGTAGAGCGCTAATTAATCAGTTTTTATCCAAAACGGACTGGAAAATTTACAAAAAGAGAGGTGCAACACGAGGACTTCCCAAGAGATCACCCATCCAAGTACTACTCAAGGCCAAGCATGCTTAACTGCAGAGTTCTAATGGGGTCTGGTGCATTAGTACTGTCATGTTTTGAGTGCTAAAATCCTATATGCTTTCTGTAGCGCGCTAATTAATCAGTTTTAATCCAAAACTGACTGGAAAACTTACAAAAAGTGAGGTGCAACACGAGGACTTCCCAGGAGGTCACCCATCCTAGTACTACTCTCGCCCAAGCATGCTTAACTGCGGAGTTCTTATGGGATCCGGTGCATTAGTGCTCGTATGATCGCACCTGTCATGTTTTGCGTGCTCAAATCCTATATGCTTTCTGCAGCGCGCTAATTAATATGTTTTTATCAAAAACGGACTGGAAAACTTACAAAAAGAGAGGTGCAACACGAGGACTTCCGAGTAGGTCACCCATCCTAGTACTACTTTCGCCCAAGCACGCTTAGCTGCGGAGTTCTGATGGGATCCGGTGCATTAGTGATGGTATCATCGCACCTTTCATGTTTTGCGTGCTCAAATCCTATATGCTTTCTGAAGTGCGCTAATTAATCAGTATTTATCCAAAACTGACTGGAAAGGTTACAAAAATAGAGGTGCAACACGAGGACTTCCCAGGAGGCCACCCATCCTAGTACTACTCTCGCCCAAGCGCGCTTAACTGCGATGTTCTAATGGGATCCGGTGCATTAGTGCTGGTATGATCGCACCTGTCATGTTTTGCGTGCTCACATCCTGTATGCTTTCTGTAGCGCGCTATTTAATCAGTTTTTATCCAAAACGGACTGGAAAAGTTACAAAAAGAGACGTGTAACACGAGGCCACCCATCCTTGTACTACTCTCGCCCTACCACGCTTAACTACGGAGTTATGATGGGATCCGGTGCATTAGTGCTGGTATGATCGCACCTGTCATGTTTGGCGTACTCAAATCTTATATGCCTTCTGTAGCGCGCTAATTAATCACTTTTTATGTAAAACAGATTGGAAAACTTATAAAAAGAGAGGTGCAACACGAGGACTTTCCAAGAGGTCACCCATCCTAGTACTACTCACGCCGAACAACGCTTAACTGCGGAGTTCTTATGGGATCCAGTGCATTAGTGCTGGTATGATCGCACCTGTCATGTTTTGCGTCCTCAAAACCTATATGCCATCTGTAGCGCGCTAATTAATCACTTTTTATCCAAAACGGACTGGAAAACTTACAAAAAGAGAGGTGCAACACGAGGACTTCCCAGGAGGTCACCCATCCTAGTACTACTCTCGCCCAACCACGCTTAACTGCGGAGTTCTGATGGGATCCGGTGCATTAGTGCTGGTATGATCGCACCTGTCATGTTTTGAGTGCTCAAATCCTGTATGCATTCTGTAGCATGCTAATTAAAAAGTTTTTATCTAAAACAGACTAGAAAAATTAAAAAAATAGAGGTGCAAGACGAGGACTTCCCAGGAGGTCACCCATCCTAGTACTACTCTTGCCCATGCACGTTTAATTTAGGAGTGCATTAGTGCTGGTATGATCGCACCTGTCATGTTTTGCGTGCTCAAAACTTATATGCCATCTGTAGCGCGCTAATTAATCACTTTTATCCAAAACGGACTGGAAAACTTACAAAAAGAGAGGTGCAACAAGAGGACTTCCCAAGAGGTCACCCATCCTAGTACTACTCTCGCCCAACCGCGCTTAACTGCGGAGTTCTGATGGGATCCGGTGCATTAGTGCTGGTATGATCGCACCTGTCATGTTTTGAGTGCTCAAATCCTGTATGCATTCTGTAGCATGCTAATTAATAAGTTTTTATCTAAAACGGACTAGAAAACTTAAAAAAATAGAGGTGCAAGACGAGGACTTCCCAGGAGGTCACCCATCCTAGTACTACTCTTGCCCATGCACGCTTAATTGCGGAGTGCATTAGTGCTGGTATGATCGCACCTGTCATGTTTTGCGTGCTCAAAACCTATATGCGATCTATAGCGCGCTAATTAATTACTTTTTACCCAAAACAGACTGGAAAACTTACAAAAAGAGAGGTGCAACACAAGGACTTCCCTAGAGGTCACCCAACCTAGTACTACTCTCGCCCAAGCACGCTTAACTATGGTGTTCTGATGGAATCCGGTGCATTAGTGACGATATGATCGTAACTATCATGTTTTGCGTGCTCAAATCCATTATGCCTTCTGTAGCACGCTAATTAATAAGTTTTTATCCAAATCGGACTGGAAATCTTACAAAAAGAGAGGTGCAACACAAGGTCTTCCCAGGAGGTCACCCATCCAAGTACTACTCTCGCCCAAGCACGTTTTACTACGGAGTTCTGATGGGATTTGGTGCATAAGTTCTGGTATGATCAAACTTGTCATGTTTTGCGTGCTCAAATCCTGTATGCTTTCTGAAGCGCGCTAATTAATAAGTTTTTATCCAAAACGGACTGGAAAACTTACAAAAAGAAAGGTGCAACACAAGGACTTCCCAGGTGGTCACCCATCCTAGTACTACTGTCGCCCAAGAACGTTTTACTGCGGAGTTCTGAAGGGATCCGATGCATTAGTGCTGGTATGATCGCACCTGTCATGTATTGCGTGCACAAATCCTGTATGCTTTCTGTAGCATGCTAATTAATAAATTTTTATCCAAAACGGACTGGAAAACTTACAAAAAGAGAGGTGCAACACGAAGGCTTTCCAGGAGGTCACCAATCCTAGTACTACTCTCGCCCAAGCACGCTTAACTACGGAGTTCTGATTGGATCCGGTGCATTAGTGCTGGTATGATCGCACCAGTCATGTTTTGTGTGCTCAAATCCTGTATGCTTTCTGTAGCGCGATAATTAATAAGTTTTTATCCAAAACGGACTGGAAAAATTACAAAAAGAGAGGTGCAACATGAGGACTTCCCAAGAGGTCACCCATCCTAGTACTACTCTCGCCCAAGCACGCTTAACTACACAGTTTTGATGGGATGCAGTGCATTAGTGCTGGAATGATCGCACCTATCATGTTTTGCGTGCTCAAATCCTGTATGCTTTCTGTAGCACGCTAATTAATAAATTTTTATCCAAAACGGACTGGAAAACTTACAAAAAGAGAGGTGCAACAGGAGGACTTCCTAAGAGGTCACCCATCCTAGTACTACTCTCGCCCAAGCACGCTTAACTACAGAGTTTTGATGGGATCCGGTGCATTAGTGACGGTATGATCGCAACTGTCATGTTTTGCGTGCTCAAATCCTGTATGCTTTCTGTAGCACGCTAATTAATAAGTTTTTATCCAAAACGGACTGGAAAACTTACAAAAAGAGAGGTGCAACACGAAGACTTTCCAGGAGGTCACCAATCCTAGTACTACTCTCGCCGAAGCACGCTTAACTACGGAGTTCTGATGGGATCCAGTGCATTAGTGTGGTATCATCGCACCTGTCATGTTTTGCGTGATCAAATCCTATATGCTTTCTGTAGCGCGCTAATTAAAAAGTTTTTATCCAAAACGGACTCGAAAAGTTACAAAAAGAGAGGTGCAACACCAGGACTTCCCAGGAGATTACCCATCCTAGTACTACTCTCGCCCAAGCACGCTTATCTGTGGAGTTCTGATGGGATCCGGTGCATTAGTGCTGTTATGATCGCACCTATCATGTTTTGCGTGCTCAAATCCTATATGCTTTCTGTAGTGCGCTAATTAATCAGTTTTTACCCAAAACGGACTAGAAAACTTACAAAAAGAGAGGTGCAACACGAGGACTTCCGAGGAGGTCACCCATCCTAGTACTACTCTCGCTCAAGCACGCTTATCTGCAGAGTTCTGATGGGATCCGGTGCATTAGTGCAGGAATGATCGCACCTGTCATGTTTTGGGTGCTCATATCCTATATGCTTTCTGTAGCGCACTAATTAATAAGTTTTTATCCAAAACGGACTGGAAAACTTACAAAAAGAGAGGTGCAACGGGAAGACTTCCCAGGAGGTCATCCATCCTAGTACTACTCTCGACCAAGCACCCTTAACTGCGAAGTTCTGATGTGATCTGGTGCATTAGTGCTGGTATGATAGCACCTGACATGTTTTGCGTGCTCAAGTCCTATATGCTTTCTGTAGCGCGCTAGTTAATCAGTTTTTAACCAAAACGGACTGGAAAACTTACAAAAAGAGAGGTGCAACGGGAAGACTTCCCAGGAGGTCATCCATCCTAGTGCTACTCTCGACCAAGCACCCTTAACTGCGAAGTTCTGATGTGATCCGGTGCATTAGTGCTGGTATGATAGCACCTGACATGTTTTGCATGCTCAAGTCCTATATGCTTTCTGTAGCGCGCTAGTTAATCAGTTTTTAACCAAAACGGACTGGAAAACTTACAAAAAGAGAGGTGCAACACGAGGACTTCCCAGGAGGTCACCCATCCTAATACTACTCTCGCCCAAGCACGCTTATCTGCGGAGTTCTGATGGCATCTGGTGATTAGTGCTGTTATGATCGCATCTGTCATGTTTTGCGTGCGCAAGTCCTATATCCTTTCTGTAGCGCACTAATTAATAAGTTTTTATCCAAAACGGACTGGAAAACTTACAAAAAGAGTGGTGCAACACAAGGATTGGGATCCGGTGCAGTAACGCTGGTATGATCGCACCTGTCATGTTTTACGTGCTCAAGTCCTATATGCTTTCTGTAGCGCGCTAGTTAATCAGTTTTTAACCAAAACGGACTGGAAAACTTACAAAAAGAGAGGTGCAACACGAGGACTTCCCAGGTGGTCACCCATCCTAGTACTACTCTCGCCCAACCACGCTTATCTGCGGAGTTCTGATGGGATCCGGTGCGTTAGTGCTGGTATGATCGCACCTGTCATGTTTTGCGTGCTCATATCCTATATGCTTTCTGTAGCGCGCTAATTAATCAGTTTTTATCCAAAACGGACTGGAAAATTTACAAAAAGAGTGGTGCAACATGGGGACTTCCCAGGAGGTCTCCCATCCTTGTACTACTCTCGCCTAAGCACGTTTAACTGCGGATTTCTAATGGGATCCGGTGCAATAGTGCTGGTATGATCGCAACTGTCATGTTTTGCGTGCTCAAGTCCTATATGCTTTCTGTAGCACGCTAGTTAATCAGTTTTTATCCAAAACGGGCTTGAAAACTTACAAAAAGAGAGGTGCAACACGAGGACTTTCCAGGAGGTCACCCATCCTAGTACTACTCTCGCCCAACCACGCTTATCTGAGGAGTTCTGATGGGATCCGGTGCGTTAGTGCTGGTATGATCGCACCTGTCATGTTTTGCGTGCTCATATCCTATATGCTTTCTGTAGCGCGCTAATTAATCAGTTTTTATCCAAAACGGACTGGAAAACATACAAAAAGAGAGGTGCAACACGAGGACTTCGCAGGAGGTCACCCATCCTAGTACTACTATGGCCCAAGCACGCTTATCTGCGGATTTCTGATGGCATCCGGTGCATTAGTGCTGGTATGATCGCACCTGTTATGTTTTGCGTGCTCAAATCCTATATGCTTTCTGTAGCACGCTAGTTAATCAGTTTTTATCCAAAACGGGCTAGAAAACTTACAAAAAGAGAGGTGCAACACGAGGACTTCCCTGGAGTTCACCCATCCTAGTACTACTCTCGCCCAAGCACGCTTATCTGCGTAGTTCTGATGGGATCCGGTGCATTACTGCTGGTATGATTGCACCTGTCATGTTTTGCTTGCTCAAGTCCTATATGCTTTCTGTAACGCGCTAGTTAATAAGTTTTTATCCAAAACTCGCTGGAAAACTTTCAAAAAGAGAGGTGCAGTACGAGGACTTCCCAGGAGGGCATCCATCCTAGTACTACTCTCGCCCAAGCACGCTTAACTGCGGAGTTCTGATGGGATCCAATGCATTAGTGCTGGTATGATCGTACCTGTCATGTTTTGCATGCTCAAATCCTATATGCTTTCTGTAGAACGCTAATTAATCAATTTTTATCCAAAACAGACTGGAAAACATACAAAGAGAGAGGTGCAACACGAGGACTTCCCAGGAAGGCACCCATCCTAGTACTACTCTCGCCCAAGGACGCTTATCTGCGTAGTTCTGATGGGATCCGGTGCATTACTGCTGGTATGATCGCACCTATCATGTTTTGCGTGCTCAAGTCCTATATGCTTTCTGTAGCGCGCTAGTTAATCAGTTTTTATCCAAAACTGGCTGGAAAACTTACAAAAAGAGAGGTGCAACACGAGAACTTCCCAGGAGGTCACCCATCCTAGTACTACTCTATCCCAAGCACGCTTGTCTGCGGATTTCTTATGGGATCCGGTGCATTAGTGCTGGTATGATCGCACCTTTCATGTCTTGCGTAGTCAAATCCTCTATGCTTTCTGTAGCGCGCTAATTAATCAGTTTTTTTCCAAAACGAACTGGAAAAGTTACAAAAAGAGAGGTGCAACACGAGGACTTCCCAAGAGGTCACCCATCCTTGTACAACTCTCGACCAAGCACACTTATCTGCGGAGTGCATTGGTGCTGGTATGATCGCACCTTTCATGTTTTGCGTGCTCAAATCCTATATGCTTTCTGTAGTATGCTAGTTAATCAATTCTTATCCAAAACGGGCTAGAAAACTTACAAAAAGAGAGGTGCAACACGAGGACTTCCTAGGAGGGCACCCATCCTAGTACTACTCTCGCCCAAGCACGCTTAACTGCAAAATTCTGATGGGATCCAGTGCATTAGTGCTGGTATGATTGCACCTGTCATGTTTTGCGTGCTCAAATCCTATATGATTTCTGTAGCACGCTAGTTAATCAGTTTTTATCCAAAACGGGCTAGAAAACTTACAAAAAGAGAGGTGCAACACGAGGACTTCCCAGGAGGTCACCCATCCTAGTACTACTCTCGCCCAAGCACGCTTATCTGCGTAGTTCTGATGGGATCCGGTGCATTACTGCTGGTATGATCGCACCTGTCATGTTTTGCGTGCTCAAGTCCTATATGCTTTCTGTAACGCGCTAGTTAATCAGTTTTTATCCAAAACTCGCTGGAAAACTATCAAAAAGAGAGGTGCAACACGAGGACTTCCCTGGAGGGCATCCATCCTAGTACTACTCTCGCCCAAGCACGCTTAATTGCGGAGTTCTGATGGGATCCAATGCATTAGTGCTGGTATGATCGGACCTGTCATGTTTTGCATGCTCAAATCCTATATGCTTTCTGTAGAACGCTAATTAATCAATTTTTATCCAAAACAGACTGGAAAACATACAAAGAGAGAGGTGCAACACGAGGACTTCCCAGGAGATCACCCATCCTAGTACTACTCACGCCCAAGCGTGCTTAACTGTGGAGTTCTGATGGGATCCAGTGCATTAATGCTGGTATGATCGCACCTGTCATCTTTTGCGTGCTCAAGTCCTATATGCTTTCTGTAGCGCGCTAGTTAATCAGTTTTTATCCAAAACGGGCTAGAAAACTTACAAAAAGAGAGATGCAACACGAGGACTTCCCAAGAAGGCACCCATCCTAGTACTACTCTCGCCCAAGCACGCTTATCTGCGTAGTTCTGATGGGATCCGGTGCATTACTGCTGGTATCATCGCACCTATCATGTTTTGCGTGCTCAAATCCTATATGCTTTCTGTAGCGCGCTAGTTAATCAGTTTTTATCCAAAACTGGCTGGAAAACTTACAAAAAGAGAGGTGCAACACGAGGACTTCCCAGGAGGTCACCCATCCTAGTACTACTCTCGCCCAAGCACGCTTATCTGCGGAGTTCAGATGGGATCCGGTGCATTAGTGCTGGTATGATTTGCGTGCTCAAATCCTATATGCTTTCTGTAGAACGCTAATTAATCAATTTTTATCAAAAACGGATTGGAAAACATACAAAGAGAGAGGTGCAACACGAGGACTTCCCAGGAGATCACCCATCCTTGTACTACCCACGCCCAAGCACGCTTAACTGCGGAGTTCTGATGGGATCCAGCGCATTAGTGCTGGTATGATCACACCTGTCATGTTTTGCGTGCTCAAATCCTATATGCTTTCTGTAGCGCGCTAGTTAATCAGTTTTTATCCAAAACTGGCTGGAAAACGTACAAAAAGAGAGGTGCAACACGAGGACTTCCCAGGAGGTCACCCATCCTAGTACTACTCTATCACAAGCATGCTTGTCTGCGGATTTCTTATCGGATCCGGTGCATTAGTGCTGGTATGATCGCACCTGTCATGTCTTGCGTGCTCAAATCCTCTATGCTTTCTGTAGCGCGCTAATTAATCAGTTTTTTTCCAAAACGAACTGGAAAAGTTACAAAAAGAGAGGTGCATCACGAGGACTTCCCAAGAGGTCACCCATCCTTGTACAACTCTCGACCAAGCACACTTAACTGCGGAGTGCATTAGTGCTGGTATGATCGAACCTGTCATGTTTTGCGTGCTCAAATCCTATATGCTTTCTGTAGCATGCTAGTTAATCAATTCTTATCGAAAACGGGCTAGAAAACTTACAAAAAGAGAGGTGCAACACGAGGACTTCCTAGGAGGGCACCCATCCTAGTACTACTCTCGCCCAAGCACGCTTATCTGCGTAGTTCTGATGGGATCCGATGCATTACTGCTGGTATGATCGCACCTGTCATGTTTTGCGTGCTCAAGTCCTATATGCTTTCTTTAGCATGCTAGTTAATCAGTTTTTATCCAAAACAGGATAGAAAACTTACAAAAAGAGAGGTGCAACACGAGGACTTCCCAGGAAGGCACCCATCCTAGTACTACTCTCGCCCAAGCACACTTATCTGCGTAGTTCTGATGGGATCCGGTGCATTACTGCTGGTATGATCGCACCTGTCATGTTTTGCGTGCTCAAATCCTATATGCTTTCTGTAGCGCGCTAGTTAATTAGTTTTTATCCAAAACTGGCTGGAAAACTTACAAAAAGAGAGGTGCAACACGAGGACTTCCAAGGAGGGCACCCATCCTAGTACTACTCTCGCCCAAGCACGCTTAATTGTGGAGTTCTGATGGGATCCAATGCATTAGTGCTAGTATGATCGCACCTGTCATGTTTTGCGTGCTCAAATCCTATATGCTTTCTGTAGCGCACTAATTAATCAGTTTTTATCCAAAACGGACTGGAAAACTTACAAAAAGAGAGGTGCAACACGAGGACTTCCCAGGTAGGCACCCATCCTAGTACTACTCTCGCCCAAGCACGCTTATCTGTGTAGTTCTGATGGGATCCGGTGCATTACTACTGGTATGATCGCACCTGTCATGTTTTGCGTGCTCAAGTCCTATATGCTTTCTGTAGCGCACTAGTTAATCAGTTTTTATCCAAAACTGGCTAGAAAACTTACAAAAAGAGAGGTGCAACACAAGGACTTCCCAGGAGGGCACCCATCCTAGTACTACTCTCGCCCAAGCACGCTTATCTGCGGAGTTCTAATGGGATCCGGTGCAATAGTGCTGGTATGATCGAACTTGTCATGTTTTGCGTGCTCAAATCCTATATGCTTTCTGTAGCGCGTTCTGATGGTATCCGGTGCGTTAGTGCTGGTATGATGGCACCTGTCATGTTTTGCGTGCTCAAATCCTATATGCTTTCTGTAGAACGCTAATTAATCAATTTTTATCAAAAACGGACTGGAAAACATACAAAGAGAGAGGTGCAACACGAGGACTTCCCAGGAGATCACCCATCCTAGTACTACCCACGCTCAAGCACGCTTAACTGCGGAAATCTGATGGGATCCAGTGCATTAGTGCTGGTATGATCACACCTGTCATGTTTTGCGTGCTCAAATCCTATATGCTTTCTGTAGCGCGCTAGTTAATTAGTTTTTATCCAAAACGGGCTAGAAAACTTACAAAAAGAGAGGTGCAACACGAGGACTTCCAAGGAGGGCACCCATCCTAGTACTACTCTCGCCCAAGCACGCTTAATTGTGGAGTTCTGATGGGATCCAATGCATTAGTGCTAGTATGATCGCACCTGTCATGTATTGCGTGCTCAAATCCTATATGCTTTCTGTAGCGCACTAATTAATCAGTTTTTATCCAAAACGGACTGGAAAACTTACAAAAAGAGAGGTGCAACACGAGGACTTCCCAGGTAGGCACCCATCCTAGTACTACTCTCGCCCAAGCACGCTTATCTGTGTAGTTCTGATGGGATCCGGTGCATTACTACTGGTATGATCGCACCTGTCATGTTTTGCGTGCTCAAGTCCTATATGCTTTCTGTAGCGCACTAGTTAATCAGTTTTTATCCAAAACTGGCTAGAAAACTTACAAAAAGAGAGGTGCAACACAAGGACTTCCCAGGAGGGCACCCATCCTAGTACTACTCTCGCCCAAGCACGCTTATCTGCGGAGTTCTAATGGGATCCGGTGCAATAGTGCTGGTATGATCGAACTTGTCATGTTTTGCGTGCTCAAATCCTATATGCTTTCTGTAGCGCGTTCTGATGGTATCCGGTGCGTTAGTGCTGGTATGATGGCACCTGTCATGTTTTGCGTGCTCAAATCCTATATGCTTTCTGTAGAACGCTAATTAATCAATTTTTATCAAAAACGGACTGGAAAACATACAAAGAGAGAGGTGCAACACGAGGACTTCCCAGGAGATCACCCATCCTAGTACTACCCACGCTCAAGCACGCTTAACTGCGGAAATCTGATGGGATCCAGTGCATTAGTGCTGGTATGATCACACCTGTCATGTTTTGCGTGCTCAAATCCTATATGCTTTCTGTAGCGCGCTAGTTAATTAGTTTTTATCCAAAACGGGCTAGAAAACTTACAAAAAGAGAGGTGCAACACGAGGACTTCCCAGGAGGGCACCCATCCTAGTACTACTCTCGTCCAAGCAGGCTTATATGCTCAGTTCTGATGGGATCCGGTGCATTGCTGCTGGTATGATCGCACCTGTCATGTTTTGCGTGCTCAAGTCCTATATGTTTTCTGTAGCGCGCTAGTTAATCAATTTTTATCCAAACCTGGTTGCAAAACTTACAAAAAGAGAGGTGCAACACGAGGACTTTCCAGGAGGTCACCCATCCTAGTACTACTCTATCCCAAGCACGCTTATCTGCGGAGTTCTGATGGGATCTGTTGCATTTGTGCTGGTATGATCGCACCTATCATGTTTTGCGTGCTCAAATACTATATGCTTTCTATAGCGCGCTAATTAATCAGTTTTTTTCCAAAATGAACTGGAAAAATTACAAAAAGACAGGTGCAACACGAGGACTTCCCAGAAGGTAAGTCATCCTAGTACTACTCTCGCCCAAGCACGCTTAACTGCGGAGTTCTGATGGTATCTGGTGCATTAGTGTTGGTATGATCGCACCTGTCATGTTTTGCGTGCTCAAATCCTATATGGTTTCTGTAGCACGCTAATTAATCAGTTTTTATCCAAAACGGACTGGAAAACTTACAAAAAGAGAGGTGCAACACGAGGACTTCCCAGGAGATCACCCATCGTAGTACTACTCACGCCCAAGCACGCTTAACTGCGGAGTTCTGATGGGATCCAGTGCATTAGTGCTGGTATGATCGCACCTGTCTTGTGTTGTGTGCTCAAATCCTATATGCTTTCTGTAGCACACTAGTTAATCAGTTTTTATCCAAAACGGGCTGGAAAACTTACAAAAATAGAGGTGCAACACGAGGACTTCCCAGGAGATGGGATCCGGTGCATTAGTGCTGGTATGATCGCAGCTGTCATGTTTTACGTGCTCAAATCCTATATGCTTTCTGTTGCGCGCTAATTAATAAGTTTTTATCCAAAACGGACTGGAAAACTTACAAAAAGAGAGGTGCAACACAAGGACTTCCCAGGAGATCACCCATCCCAGTACTACTCTCGCCCAAGCACGCTTTACTGCGGAGTTCTTAAGGGATCCAGTGCATTAGTGCTAGTATGGTCGCACCTGTCATGTTTTGCGTGCTCAAATCCTATATGCTTTCTGTAGCGCGCTAGTTAATAAGTTTTTATCCAAAACGTATTGGAAAACTTACGAAAAGAGAGGTGCAACACGAGGACTGGGATCCGGTGCATTAGTGCTGGTATTATCGCACCTATCATGTTTTGCGTGCTCAAGTCCTATATGCTTTCTGTAGCGCGGTTGGAAATCTTACAAAAAGAGAGCTGCAACACGAGGACTTCCCAGGAGGTCACCCATCCTAGTACTACTCTCGCCCAAGCACGCCTATCTGCGGAGTTCTGATCGGATCTGGTGCATTAGTGCTGGTATGATCGCACCGTCATGTTTTACGTGCTGAAACCCTATATGCTTTCTGTAGCGCGCTAATTAATCAGTTTAAATCCAAAACGGACTGAAAAACTTACAAAAAGAGAGGTGCAACATCAGGACTTCCCAGGAGGTCACCCATCCTAGTACTACTCTCGCCCAAGCACTCTTAACTGCGGAGTTTTGATGAGATCCGGTGCATAAGTGCTGGTTTGATCGCTCCTGTATTGTTTTGCGTGCTCAAGTCCTATATGCTTTCTGAAGCGCGCTAGTTAATCAGTTTTTATCCCAAACGCACTGGAAAACTTACAAAAAGAGAGGTGCAACACGACGAATTCCCAAGAGGTCACCCATCCTAGTACTACTCTCGCCCAAGCACGCTTAACTGCGGAGTTCTGACGGGATCCGGTGTATAAGTGCTGTTATGATCGCAGCTGTCATGTTTTGCGTGCTCACATTCTATATGCTTTCTGTAGCGCGCTAATTAATCAGTTTTTATCAAAAACAGACTGGAAAATTTACAAAAAGAGCGCCCAAGCACGCTTAACTGCGGTGTTCTGATGGGATCCGGTGCATTAGTGCTGGTATGATCGCTCCTGTCATGTTTTGCGTGCTCAAATCCTATATGCTTTCTCTAGCACGCTAATTAATCAGTGTTTATCCAAAACGGACTGGAAAACTTACAAAAAGAGAGGTGCAACACAAGGACTTCCCAGGAGATCACGCATCCTAGTACTACTCATGCCGAAGCACGCTTCACTGCGGAGTTCTGATGGGATCCGGTGCATTAGTGCTGGTATGATCGCAGCTGTCATGTTTTACGTGCTCAAATCCTATATGCTTTCTGTTGCGCGCTAATTAATAAGTTTTTATCCAAAACGGACTGGAAAACTTACAAAAAGAGAGGTGCAACACAAGGACTTCCCAGGAGATCACCCATCCCAGTACTACTCTCGCCCAAGCACGCTTTACTGCGGAGTTCTTAAGGGATCCAGTGCATTAGTGCTAGTATGGTCGCACCTGTCATGTTTTGCGTGCTCAAATCCTATATGCTTTCTGTAGCGCGCTAGTTAATAAGTTTTTATCCAAAACGTATTGGAAAACTTACGAAAAGAGAGGTGCAACACGAGGACTGGGATCCGGTGCATTAGTGCTGGTATTATCGCACCTATCATGTTTTGCGTGCTCAAGTCCTATATGCTTTCTGTAGCGCGGTTGGAAATCTTACAAAAAGAGAGCTGCAACACGAGGACTTCCCAGGAGGTCACCCATCCTAGTACTACTCTCGCCCAAGCACGCCTATCTGCGGAGTTCTGATCGGATCTGGTGCATTAGTGCTGGTATGATCGCACCGTCATGTTTTACGTGCTGAAACCCTATATGCTTTCTGTAGCGCGCTAATTAATCAGTTTAAATCCAAAACGGACTGAAAAACTTACAAAAAGAGAGGTGCAACATCAGGACTTCCCAGGAGGTCACCCATCCTAGTACTACTCTCGCCCAAGCACTCTTAACTGCGGAGTTTTGATGAGATCCGGTGCATAAGTGCTGGTTTGATCGCTCCTGTATTGTTTTGCGTGCTCAAGTCCTATATGCTTTCTGAAGCGCGCTAGTTAATCAGTTTTTATCCCAAACGCACTGGAAAACTTACAAAAAGAGAGGTGCAACACGACGAATTCCCAAGAGGTCACCCATCCTAGTACTACTCTCGCCCAAGCACGCTTAACTGCGGAGTTCTGACGGGATCCGGTGTATAAGTGCTGTTATGATCGCAGCTGTCATGTTTTGCGTGCTCACATTCTATATGCTTTCTGTAGCGCGCTAATTAATCAGTTTTTATCAAAAACAGACTGGAAAATTTACAAAAAGAGCGCCCAAGCACGCTTAACTGCGGTGTTCTGATGGGATCCGGTGCATTAGTGCTGGTATGATCGCTCCTGTCATGTTTTGCGTGCTCAAATCCTATATGCTTTCTCTAGCACGCTAATTAATCAGTGTTTATCCAAAACGGACTGGAAAACTTACAAAAAGAGAGGTGCAACACAAGGACTTCCCAGGAGATCACGCATCCTAGTACTACTCATGCCGAAGCACGCTTCACTGCGGAGTTCTGATGGGATCCGGTGCATTAGTGCTGGTATGATCGCACCTGTCATGTTTTGCGTGCTCAAATCCTATATGTTTTCTATAGCGCGCTAATTAATTAGTTTTTATCCAAAACGGACTGATAAAATTACAAAACGAGAGGGGCAACACGAGGACTTCCCAGGAGGTCACCCATCCTAGTACAACTCTCGACCAACCACGCTTAACTACGGTGTTCTGATGGGATCCGGTGCATTAGTGCTGGATGATCGCACCTGTAATGTTTTGCGTGCTCACATCCTATATGCTTTCTGTAGCGCGCTAATTAATTAGTTTTTTATCCAAAATGGACTGGAAAACTTACAAAAAGAAAGGTGCAACACGAGGACTTCCCAGGAGATCACCCATCCTTGTATTACTCACGCCGATGCACGCTTAACTGCGGAGTCATGTTTTGCGTGCTCAAATCCTATATGCTTTCTGTAGCGCGCTGATTAATCAGTTTTTATCCAAAACAGATTGGAAAACTTACAAAAAGAGAGGTGCAACATGAGGACTTCCCATGACGTCAACCATCCTAGTACAACTCTCGCCCAAGCACGCTTAACTGCGGAGTTCTGATGGGATCCGGTGCATTAGTGCTGGTATGATCTTGCGTGCTCAAATCCTATATGCTTTCTGTTGCGCGCTAATTAATAAGTTTTTATTCAAAACAGATTGGAAAACTTACAAAAATAAAGGTGCAACACGACGACTTCCCAGGATGTCACCCATCTTAGAACTCCTCTCGGCCAAGCACGGTTAACTGCGGAGTTCTGATGGGATCCGGTGCATTAGTGATGGTATGATCGCACCTGTCATGTTTTACGTGCTCAAATCCTATTTGCTTTCTGTAGCGCGCTAATTAATCAGTTTTTATCCAAAACGGACAGAAAAACTTACAAAAAGAAAGGTGCAACAGGAGAACTTCCCAGGAGGTCACCCATCCTAGTACTACCCTCAAGCACGCTTAACTAAGGAGTTCAGACAGGTGCAACACGAGGACTTCCCAGGAGGTCACCCATCTTAGAACTCCTCTCGGCCAAGCACGGTTAACTGCGGAGTTCTGATGGGATCCGGTGCATTAGTGATGGTATGATCGCACCTGTCATGTTTTACGTGCTCAAATCCTATTTGCTTTCTATAGCGCGCTAATTAATCAGTTTTTATCCAAAACGGACAGAAAAACTTACAAAAAGAAAGGTACAACAGGAGAACTTCCCCGGAGGTCACCCATCCAAGTACTACTCTCGTCCAAGCACGCTTAACTACAGAGTTCCGATGGGATCTGGTGCATTACTGCTGGTATGATCGCACCTGTCAAGTTTTGCGTGCTTAATTCCTATATGCTTTCTGTAGCGCGCTAATTAATCAGTTTTTATCTAAAACGGACTGAAAATCTTACAAAAAGAGAGGTACAACACGAGGACTTCCCAGGAGGTCACCCATCCTAGTACTTCCCTCGCCCAAGCACGCTTCTTGCCCAAACACGCTTAACTGCGGAATTCTGATGGGATCCGGTGGATTAGTGCTAGTATAATCGCACCTGTCATGTTTTGTGTGCTCAAAACCTAACATACAAAAATAAAGGTGCAACACGAGAACTTCCGAGGAGGTCACCCATCCTAGTACTACTCTCGCCCAAGCACACTTAACTACGGAGTTCTGATGGGATCGGATGCATTAGTGCTGGTATGATCGCACCTATCATGTTTTGCGTGCTCAAAACCTATATGCTTTCTGTAGCGCGCTAATTAATCACTTATTATCCAAAACGGATTGGAAAACTTACAACAAGAGAGGTGCAACACGAGGACTTCCCAGGAGTTCACCCATCCTAGTACTACTCTCGGCCAAGCACGCTTATCTGCGGAGTTCTGATGGGATTCGGTGCATTAGTGCTGGTATGATCCCACCTGTCATGTTTTGCGTGCTCAAAAACCTATTTGCTTTCTGTAGCGCGCTAATTATTCAGTTTTTATCCAAAACGGACAGGAAAATTTACAAAAATAGAGGTGCAACACGAGGGCTTCCGAGGAGGTCATCCATCCTAGTACTACTGTCGCCCAAGTACGGTTAACTGCGAAGTTCTGATGGGAATCGGTGCATTAGTGCTTGTATGATCGCAGCTGTCATGTTTTGCGTGCTTAAGTCCTATATGCTTTCCATCCTAATACTACTCTCGCCCAAGCAAGCTTAACTGCAAAGTTCTGATGGGATCCGGTGCATTAGTGCTGGTATGATCCCACCTGTCATGTTTTGCATGCTCAAAACCTATATGCTTTCTGTAGCGCGCTTATTAATCAGTTTTTATCCAAAACGGACAGAAAAACTTACAGAAAGAGAGGTGCAACACGAGGACTTCCTAGGAGGTCACCCATCTTAGAACTCCTCTCTGCCAAGCACAATTAACTGCGGAGTTCTGATGGGATCCAGTGCATTAGTGCTGGTATGATCGCACCTGTCAAGTTTTGCGTGCTCAATTCCTATATGCTTTCTGTAGCGCGCTTATTAATCACTTTTTATCCAAAACGGAATGGAAAACTTACAAAAAGAGAGGTGCAACACGAGGACTTCCCAGGAGGACACCCATCCTAGTACTACTGTTGCCCCTGCGGAGTTCTGATGGGATTCGGTGCATTAGTGCTGGTATGATCGCACCTGTCATGTTTTGCGGGCTCAAAACCTATATGCTTTCTGTAGCGCGCTAATTAATCACTTTTTATCCAAAACGGACTGGAAAACTTACAACAAGAGAGGTGCAACACGAGGACTTCCCAGGAGTTCACCCATCCTAGTACTACTCTCGCCCAAGGACGCTTATCTGCGGAGTTCTGATGGGATTCGGTGCATTAGTGCTGGTATGATCGCACCTGTCATGTTTTGCGTGCTCAAAACCTATTTGCTTTCTGTAGCGCGCTAATTATTCAATTTTTATCCAAAACGGACAGGAAAATTTACAAAAATAGAGGTGCAACACGAGGACTTCCCAGGAGATCACCCATACAAGTACTACTCTCGCAAAAGCACGCTTAACTACGGAGTTCTGATGGGATACGGTTCATTAGTGTTGGTATGATCGCACCTGTCATGTTTTGCGTGCTCAAATCCTGTATGCTTTCTGTAGCGCGGACTTCCCAGGAGGTCACCCATCCCAATACTACTCTCGCCCAAAAAAGAGAAGTGCAACACAAGGACTTCCCAAGAGGTTCTGATGGGATCCGGTGCATTAGTGCTGGTATAATCGCAGCTGTCATGTTTTGCGTGGTCAAAACCTATATGCTTTCTGTAGCGCGCTAATTAATCACTTTTTATCCAAAACGGACTGGAAAACTTACAAAAAAAGAGGTGCAACATGAGGACTTCCCAGAAGGTCACCCATACTAGTACTACTCTCGCCCAAGCACGCTTAGCTACGGAGTTCTGATGGGATCCGGTTCATTAGTGTTGGTATGATCGCACCTGTCATGTTTTGCGTGCTCAAATCCTGTATGCTTTCTGTAGCACGCTAATTAATCACTTTTTATCCAAAACGGACTGGAAAACTTACAAAAAGAGAGGTGCAACACGAGGACTTCCCAGGAGGTCACCCATACTAGTACTACTCTCGCCCAAGTACGCTTAACTACGGAGTTCTGATAGGATCCGGTTCATTAGTGTTGGTATGATGCACCTGTCATGTTTTGCGTGCTCAAATCCTGTATGCTTTCTGTAGCGCGCTAATTACTAAGTTTTTATCCAAAACGGACTGGAAAACTTACAAAAAGAGAGGTGCAACACGAGGACTTCCCAGGAGGTCACCCATCCTAGTACTACTCTTGCCCAAGCACGCTTAGTTGCGGAGTTCTGATGGGATCCGGTGCATTAGTGCTGGTATGATCACACATGTCATGTTTTGCTTGCTCAAAACGTATATGCTTTCTGTAGCGCGCTAATTAATCACTTTTTATCCAGAACGGACTGGAAAACTTACAAAAAGAGAAGTGCAGCACGAGGACTTCCCCCATCCCAGTACTTCTCTCGCCCAAGCACGCTTAACTGCGTAGTTATCATGGGATCCGGTGCATTAGTGCTCGTATGATCGCACCTGTCATGTTTTGCGTGCTCAAATCCTATATGCTTTCTGTAGCGCGCTAATTATTCACTTTTTATCCAAAACGGAGTGGAAAACTTACAAAAAGAGAAGTGCAGCACGAGGACTTCCCCCATCCCTGTACTTCTCTCGCCCAAGCACGCTTAACAACGGAGTTCTGATGAGATCCGGTGCATTAGTGCTGGTATGATCGCACATGTCATCTTTTGCGTGCTCAAATCCTGTATGCTTTCTGTAGCGCGCTAATTAATATGTTTTTATCCAAAATGGACTGGAAAACTTACAAAAAGAGAGGTGCAACACGAGGACTTCCAAGGCGGTCACCCATCCCAATATTACTCTAGCCCAAGCACGCTTAACTGCGGAGTTCGGATCTCATTAGTGCTGGAATGATCGCAGCGGTCTTGTTTTGCGTGCTGAAAACCTGTATGCTTTCTGTAGCATGCTATTTAATAAGTTTTTATCCAAAACGGACTGGAAAACTTACAAAATGAGAGGTGCAACACGAGGACTTCCCAGGAGGTCACCCATCCTAGTACTATTCTCGCCCAAGCACGCTTATCTACGGAGTTCTGATGGGATCCGGTGCATTAGTGCTGGTATGATCGCACCTGTCATGTTTTGCGTGATCAAAACCTATATGCCTTCTGTAGCGCGCTAATCAATCAATTTTTATCCAAAACGAACTGGAAAACTTACAAAAAGAGAGGTGCAACACGAGGACATCCCAGGAGGTCACCCATCCTAGTACTACTCTCGCCCAACCACGCTTAACTTCAGAGTTCTGATGGGATTTGGTGCATTAGTGCTGGTATGATCGCACCTGCCATGTCTTGCGTGCTCAAAACCTATATGCCTTCTGTAGCACGCTAATTAATCAATTTTTATCCAAAACGGACTGGAAAACTTACAAAAAGAGAGGTGCAACAGTAGGACTTCCAATGAGGTCACCTTTCCTAGTAATTCTCTCGCCCAAGCACGCTTAACTGCGGAGTTCTGATGGGATCCGGTGCATTAGTGCTGGTATGATCGCACCTGTCATGTTTTGCATGCTCAAATACTGTATGCTTTCTGTAGCGCGCTAAACTTACAAAAAGAGAGGTGCAACACGAGGACTTCCCAGGAGATCAGCCATCCTAGTACTACTCTCACCCAAGACCGCTTAACTACAGAGTTCTGATGGGATCTGGTGCATTAGTGCTGGTATGCTCGCACCTGCCATGTCTTGCGTGCTCAAAACCTATATGCCTTCTGTAGCGCGCTAATTCATCAATTTTTATCCAAAACGGACTAGAAAACTTACAAAAAGAGAGGTGCAACACGAGGACATCCCAGGAGGTGACCCATCCTAGTATGCTGGTATGCTCGCACCTGCCATGTCTTGCGTGCTCAAAACCTATATGCCTTCTGTAGCGCGCTAATTCATCAATTTTTATCCAAAACGGACTAGAAAACTTACAAAAAGAGAGGTGCAACACGAGGACATCCCAGGAGGTGACCCATCCTAGTACTACTCTCGCCCAACCACGCTACACTACGGAGTACTAATGGAATCTGGTGCATTAGTGCTAGTATGATCGCACCTGTCATGTTTTGCGTGCTCAAATCCTATATGCCTTCTGTAGCACGCTATTTAATCAATTTTTATCCAAAACGGACTGGAAAACTTACAAAAAGAGAGGTGCAACAGTAGGACTTCCAATGAGGTCACCTTTCCTAGTAATTCTCTCGCCCAAGCACGCTTAACTGCGGAGTTCTGATGGGATCCGGTGCATTAGTGCTGGTATGATCGCACCTGTCATGTTTTGCATGCTCAAATACTGTATGCTTTCTGTAGCGCGCTAAACTTACAAAAAGAGAGGTGCAACACGAGGACTTCCCAGGAGATCAGCCATCCTAGTACTACTCTCACCCAAGACCGCTTAACTACAGAGTTCTGATGGGATCTGGTGCATTAGTGCTGGTATGCTCGCACCTGCCATGTCTTGCGTGCTCAAAACCTATATGCCTTCTGTAGCGCGCTAATTCATCAATTTTTATCCAAAACGGACTAGAAAACTTACAAAAAGAGAGGTGCAACACGAGGACATCCCAGGAGGTGACCCATCCTAGTACTACTCTCGCCCAACCACGCTACACTACGGAGTACTAATGGAATCTGGTGCATTAGTGCTAGTATGATCGCACCTGTCATGTTTTGCGTGCTCAAATCCTATATGCTTTCTATAGCGCGCTATTTAATCAGTTTTTATCCAAAACGGACTGGAAAACTTACAAAAAGATAGGTGCAACACGAGGACTTTCCAAGAATTCACCAATCCTAGTACTACTCTCGCCGAAGCACGCTTAACTGCGGAGTTCTAATGGGATCCGATGCATTAGTGCTGGTATGATCGCACATGTCATGTTTTGCATGCTCAAAAACCTATATGCCTTCTGTAGCGCGCTAATTAATCACTTTTTATCCAAAACGGACTGGAAAACTTACAAAAAGAGAGGTGCAACACGAGGACTTCCCAGGAGGTCAACCATCCTAGTACTACTCTCGCCCAAGCTCGCTTGACTGCGGAGTTCTGATGGGATCCGATGCATTAGTGCTGGTATGATCGCACCTGTCATGTTTTTCGTGCTCAAATCCATTATGCTTTCAATAGTGCTCTAATAAACCTATATGCCTTCTGTAGCGCGCTAATTAATCACTTTTTATCCAAAACGGATTGGAAAACTTACAAAAAGAGAGGCGCAACACGAGGACTTCCCAGGAGGTCACCCATCATTGTACTACTCTCGCCCAACCACACTTAACTACGGAGTTCTGTATGCTTCCTGTAGCGCGCTAATTAATAAGTTTTTATCCAAAACGGATTGGAAAACTTTAAAAAATAGAGGTGCAACACAAGGACTTCCCAAGAGGTCACCCATCCTAGTACTACTCTCGCCCTACCACGCTTAACTACGGAGTTTTGATGGGATTCAGTGCATTAGTGCTGGTATGATCGCACCTGTCATGTTTTGCGTGCTCAAATCCTATATGCTTTCTGTAGCGCGCTATTTAATCAGTTTTTATCCAAAACGGACTTACAAAAAGGGAGGTGCAACACGAGGACTTCCCAGGAGGTCACCCATCCTAGTACTACTCTCGCCCAAGCACGCATAACTACGGAGTTCTGATGGGATCCGGTGCATTAGTGCTCGTATGATCACACCTGTCATGTTTTGCGTGCTCAAATCCTATATGCTTTCTGTAGCGCGCTAATTAATCAAATTTTATCCAAAACGGACTGGAAAAGTTACAAAATGAGAGGTGCAACACGAGGACTTCCCAGGAGGTCACCCATCCTTGTACTACTCTTGCCCAAGCACGCTTAACTGCGGAGTGCATTAGTGTTGGAATGATCGCACCTGTCATGTTTTGCGTGCTCAAAACCTATATGCTTTCTATAGCGCGCTAATTAATCACTTTTTATCCCACACGGACTGGAAAACGTACAAAAAGAGAGGGGCAACACGAGGACTTCCGAGGAGGTCACCCTCCTAGTACTACTCTCGCCCAAGCACGCATAACTACGGAGTTCTGATGGAATCTGGTGCATTAGTGACGAGATGATTGCAACTGTCATGTTTTACATGCTCAAATCCTGTATGCTTTCTGTAGCGCGCTAATTAATAAGTTTTTATCCAAAACGGACTGGAAAACTTACAAAAAGAGAGGTGCAACACGAGTACTTCCCAGAGGTCACCCATCGTAGTACTACTCCCGCCCAAGCACGCTTGACTGCGGATTTCTGATGGGATCCGGTGCATTAGTGCTGGTATGATCGCACCTGTCATGTTTTGTGTCCTCAAATCCATTATGATTTCTTTAGCGTGCTAATTAATAAGTTTTTATCCAAAACGGACTGGAAAACGTACAAAAAGAGTGGTGCAACACGAGGACTTTCCAGGAGGTCACCCATCCTAGTACTACTCTCGCCGAACAACGCTTAACTGCGGAGTTCTGATGGGATCCGGTGCATTAGTGCTGGTATGATCGCACCTATCATGTTTTGCGTGCTCAAAACCTATATGCCTTCTGTAGCGCGCTAATTAATAAGTTTTTATCCAAAACGGATTGGAAAACATACAAAAATAGAGGTGCAACACGAGGAGTTCCCAGGATGTCAACCATCCTAGTACTACTCTCGCCCAAGCACGCTTAACTACGGAGTTCTGATGGAATCCGGTGCATTAGTGACGGTATGATCCCAACTGTCATGTTTTGCGTGTTGAAATCCTGTATGCTTTCTGTAGCATGCTAATTAATAAGTTTTTATCCAAAACGGACTGGAAAACTTACAATAAGAGAGGTGCAACACGAGGACTTTCCAGGAGGTCACCAATCCTAATACTACTCTCGCCGAACAACGCTTATCTGCGGAGTTCTGATGGGATCCGGTGCATTAGTGCTGGTATGATCGCACCTGTCATGTTTTGCGTGCTCAAAACCTATATGCTTTCTATAGCGCGCAGTACTACTCTCGCCCAAGCACACTTAACTACGAAGTTCTTATGGGATCCAGTGCATTAGTGCTGGTATGATCGCACCTGTCATGTTTTGCGTGCTCAAAACCTCTATGCCTTCTGATGTGCGTTAATTAATCACTTTTTATCCAAACCGGGCTGGAAAACTTATAAAAAGAGAGGTGCAACACGAGGACTTTCTAGGAGGTCCATGATCGCACATGTCATGTTTTGCATGCTCAGAACCTCTATGCCTTCTGTAGCGCGCTAATTAATCACTTTTTATCCGAAACGGACTGGAAAACTTACAAAAAGAGATGTGCAACACAAGGACTTCCCAGGAGGTCACCAATCCGAGTACTGCTTTGGCCCAAGCACACTTAACTACGGAGTTCTAATGGGATCCGATGCATTAGTGCTGGTATAGTCGCACATGTCATGTTTTGCGTGCTCAAAACCTCTATGCCTTCTGTAGCGCGCTAATTAATCACTTTTTATCCAAAACGGAATGGAAAACATACAAAAAGAGAGGTGCAACACGAGGACTTCCCAGGAGGTCACCTATCCTAGTACTACTCTCGCCCAACCATGCTTAACTACGGAGTTCTGATGGAATCCGGTGCATTAGTGCTGGTATGATCACACCTGTCATGATTTGCGTGCTCAAATCCTGTATGCTTTCTGTAGCACGCTAATGAATAAGTTTTTATCCAAACGAACTGGAAAACTTAAAAAAACAGAGGTGCAACACAAGGACTTCCCAGGAGGTCACCCATCCTAGTACTACTATCGCCCTAACCTGCTTAACTACGGAGTTTTGATAGAATCCGGTGCATCAGTGCTAGTATGATCGCACCTGTCATGTTTTCCGTTATCAAATCCTATATGCTTTCTGTAGTGCGCTATTTTATCAGTTTTTATCCAAAACGGACTGCAAAAGTTACAAAAACAGAGGTGCAACACGAGGAATTCCCAGGAGGTCACCCATCCTAGTACTACTCTCGCCCAAGCACGCTTGACTACGGAGTTCTGATGGGATCCGGTGCATTAGTGCTGGTATGATCGCACCTGTCATGTTTTGCGTGCTCAAATCCTGTATGCTTTCTGTAGCACACTAATTAATCAGTTTTTATCCAATACGCACTGGAAAACTTACAAAAAGAGAGGTGCAACACGAGGACTTTCTAGGAGGTCACCAATCCTAGTACTACTCTCGCCGAAGCACGCTTAACTGCGGAGTTCTGATGGGAACCGATGCATTAGTGCTGGTATGATCACACCTGTCATGATTTGCGTGCTCAAATCCTGTATGCTTTCTGTAGCGCGCTAATTAATAAGTTTTTATCCAAATCGGACTGGAAAACTTAAAAAAATAGACGTGCAACACAAGGACTTCCCAGGAGGTCACCCATCCTAGTACTACTACCGCCCTACCCTGCTTAACTACGGAGTTTTAATGGAATCCGATGCATCAGTGCTAGTATGATCGCACCGGTCATGTTTTGCGTTCTTAAATCCTATATGCTTTCTGTAGCGCGCTATTTAATCAGTTTTTATCCAAAATGGTACTGGAAAAGTTACAAAAAGAGAGGTGCAACACGAGGAATTCCCAGGAGGTCACCCATCCTAGTACTACTCTCGCCCAACCACGCCTAACTACGGAGTTCTGATTGAATCCGGTGCATTAGTGCTGGTATGATCACACTTGTCATGATTTGCGTGCTCAAATCCTGTATGCTTTCTGTAGCGCGCTAATTAATAAGTTTTTATCCAAAACGGACTGGAAAACTTAAAAAAATAGAGGTGCAACACAAGGACTTCCCAAGAGGTCACCCATCCTAGTACTACTATCGCCCTACCCTGCTTAACTACGGAGTTTTAATGGAATCCGGTGCATCAGTGCTAGTATGATCGCACCTGTCATGTTTTGCGTTCTTAAATCCTATATGCTTTCTGTAGCGTGCTATTTAATCAGTTTTTATCCAAAATGGTACTACTCTCGCCCAAGCACGCTTAACTTCGGAGTTCTGATGGGATCCGGTGCATTAGTGCTGGTATGATCGCACATGTCACATTTTGCGTGCTCAAATCCTGTATGTTTTCTGTAGCACACTAATTAATCAGTTTTTATCCAATACGGACTGGAAAACTTACAAAAAGAGAGGTGCAACACGAGGACTTCCAAGGAGGTCACCCATCCTAGTACTACTCTCGCCCTACCACGCTTAACTACGGAGTTTTGATGGGAACTGGTGCATTAGTGTTAGTATGATCCCACCCGTCATGTTTTGCGTGCTTAAATCCTATATGATTTCTGTATCGCGCTATTTAATCAGTTTTTATCCAAAACGAACTGGAAAAGTTACAAAAAGAGAGGTGCAACACGAGGAATTCCCAGGAGGTCACCCATCCTAGTACTACTCTTGCCCAAGCACGGTTAACTGCGGAGTGCAATAGTGCTGGTATGATCGCACCTGTCATGTTTTGCGTGCTCAAAACCTATATGCTTTCTATAGCGCGCTAATTAATCACTTTTAATCCAAAACGGACTGGAAAACTTACAAAAAGAGAGGTGCAACACGACGACTTCCCAGGAGGTCACCGATCCTAGTACTACTCTCGCCCAGGCACGCTTAACTGCGGAGTTCTTATGGGATCCGATGCATTAGTGCTGGTATGATCGCACATGTCATGTTTTGCGTGCTCAAAACCTCTATGCCTTCTGTAGCGTGCTAATTAATCACTTTTGATCCAAAACGGACTGGAAAACTTACAAAAAGAGAGGTGCAACACGAGGACTTCCCAGGAGGTCACCCATCCTAGTAATACTCTCGCCCAAGCCCGCTTAACTACGGAGTTCTGATGGGATCCAGTGCATTAGTGTTCGTATGATCGCACCTGTCATGTTTTGCCTGCTCAAATCCTGTATGCTTTCTGTAGCACACTAATTAATCAGTTTTTATCCAATACGGGCTGGAAAACTTACAAAAAGAGAGGTGCAACACGAGGGCTTTCTAGGAGGTCACCAATCCTTGTACTACTCTCGCTGAAGCACGCTTAACTGCGGAGTTCTGATGGGATCCGATGCATTAGTGCTGGTATGATCGCACATGTCATATTTTACATGCTCAAAACCTCTATGCCTTCTGTAGCGCGCTAATTAATCACTTTTTATCCAAAACGGACTGGAAAACTTACCAAAAGAGAGGTGCAACAGGAGGACTTCCCAGGAGGTCACCCATCCTAGTGCTACTCTCGCCCAACCACGCATAACTACGGAGTTCTGATGGAATCCGGTGCATTAGTACTGGTATGATCGCACCTGTCATGATTTGCGTGCTCAAATCCTGTATGCTTTCTGTAGCGCGCTAATTAATAAGTTTTTATCCAAAACGGACTGGAAAACTTAAAAAAATAGAGGTGCAACACAAGGACACCAAGGAGGTCACCCATCCTACTATCGCCCTACCCTGCTTAACTATGGAGTTTTGATGGAATCCGGTGCATCAGTGATAGTATAATCGCACCTGTCATGTTTTGCGTTCTCAAATCTTATATGCTTTCTGTAGCGCGCTATTTAATCAGTTTTTATCCAAAACGGACTAGAAAAGTTACAAAAAGAAAGGTGCAACACGAGGACTTCCCAGGAGGTCACCTATCCTAGTACTACTCTCGCCGAAGCACACTTAACATCGGAGTTCTGATGGGATCCGGTGCATTAGTGCTGGTATGATCGCACCTGTCACGTATTGCGTGCTCAAATCCTGTATGCTTTTTATAGCACACTAATTAATCAGTTTTTATCCAATACGGACTGGAAAACTTACAAAATGAGAGGTGCAACACGAGGACTTTCTAGGAGGTCACCAATCCTAGTTCTACTCTCGCCGAAGCACGCTTAACTGCGGAGTTCTGATGGGATCTGATGCATTAGTGCTGGTATGATCGCACATGTCATGTTTTGCGTGCTCAAAACCTCTATGCCTTCTGTAGCGCGCTAATTAATCACTTTTTATCCAAAACGGACTGGAAAACTTACAAAAACAGAGGTGCAACACGAGGACTTCCCAGGAGGTCACCCATCCTAGTACTACTCTTGCCTAAGCACGCTTAACTGCGGAGTTCATTAGTGGTGCAACACGAGGACTTCCCAGGAGGTCACCCATCCTAGTACTACTCTCGCTAAGCACACTTAACTACAATGTTCTGATGGCATCCGGTGCATTAGTGCTGGTATGATCACACCTGTCATGTTTTGCGTGCTCAAATCCTCTATGCCTTCTGATGTGCGCTAATTAATCACTTTTTATCCAAACCGGGCTGGAAAACTTACAAAAAGAGAGTGCAACACGAGGACTTTCTAGGAGGTCACCAATCCTAGTACTACTCTCGCCGAAGCACGCTTAACTGCGGAGTTCTGATGTGATCCGATGCATTAGTGCTGGTATGATCGCACATGTCATGTTTTGCGTGCTCAAAACCTCTATGCCTTCTGTAGCGCGCTAATTAATCAATTTTTATCCAAAACGGACTGGAAAACTTAAAAAAATAGAGGTGCAACACAAGGACTTCCCAGGAGGTCACCCATCCTAGTACTACTATCGCCCTACCATGCTTAACTACGGAGTTCTAATGGAATCCGGTGCATCAGTGCTAGTATGATCGCACCTGTCATGTTTTGCGTTCTCAAATCCTGTATGCTTTCTGTAGCCCGCTATTTAATCCGTTTTTATCCAATACGGACTGGAAAAGTTACAAAAAGAGAGGTGCAACACGAGGAATTCCCAGGAGGTCACCCATCCTAGTACTACACTTGCCCAAGCACGCTTAACTGCAGAGTCCATTATTGCTGGTATGATCGCGCCTGTCATGTTTTGCGTGCTCAAAACCTATATGCTTTCTATAGCGCGCTAATTAATCACTTTTAATCCAAAACGGACTGGAAAACTTAAAAAAAGAGAGATGCAACACGAGGACTTCCCAGGAGGTCACCCATCCTAGTACTACTCTCGCCCAAGTACACTTCACTATGAGGTTCTGATGGGATCCGGTGCATTAGTGCTGGTATGATCGCACCTGTCATGTTTTGTGTGCTCAAACACTCTATGCCTTCTGATGTGCGCCAATTAATCACATTTTATCCAAACCGGGCTGGAAAACTTACAAAAAGAGAGGTGCAAAACGAGGACTTTCTAGGAGGTCACCAATCATAGTACTACTCTCGCCGAAGCACGCTTAACTGCGGAGTTCTGATGGGATCCGATGCATTAGTGCTGGTATGATCGCACATGTCATGTTTTGCGTGCTCAAAACCCCTATGCTTTCTGTAGCGCGCTAATTAATCACTTTTTATCCAAAACGGGCTGGAAAACTTACAAAAAGAGAGCTGCAACACGAGGACTTCCCAGGAGGTCACCCATCCTAGTACTACTCTCGCCCAACCACGCTTAACTACGGAGTTCGGATGGAATACAGTGCATTAGTGCTGGTATGATCGCACCTGTCATGATTTGCGTGCTCAAATCCTGTATGCTTTCTGTAGCGCGCTAATTAATAAATTTTTATCCAAAATGGACTAGAAAACATAAAAAAATAGAGGTGCAACACAAGGACTTCCCAGGAGGTCACCCATCCTAGTACTACTAACGCCTACCCTGCTTAACTACGGAGTTTTGATGGAATCCGGTGCATCAGTGCTAGTATGATCGCACTTGTCATGTTTTGCGTTCTCAAATCCTATATGCTTTTTGTTGGGCGCTATTTAATCAGTTTTGATCCAAAACGGACTGGAAAAGTTACAAAAAGAGAGGTGCAACACGAGGACTTCCCAGGAGGTCACCCATCCTAGTACTACTCTCGCCCAAGCACGCTTAACTTCGGAGTTCCGATGAGATCCGGTGCATTAGTGCTGGTGTGATCGCAACTGTCACGTTCGGAGTTCTGATGGGATCCGATGCATTAGTGCTGGTATGATCGCACATGTCATGTTTTGCGTGCTCAAAACCTCTATGCCTTCTGTAGCGCGCTAATTAATCACTTTTTATCCAAAACGGACTGGAAAACTTACAAAATGAGAGGTGCAACACGAGGACTTCCCAGGAGGTCACCCATCCTAGTACTACTCTGGCCCAAGCACGCTTAGCTTCGGAGTTCTGATGGAATCTGGTGCATTAGTGCTGGTATGATCGCACCTATCACGTTTTGCGTGCTCAAATTATGTATGCTTTCTGTAGCACACTAATTAATCAGTTTTTATCCAAAACGGACTGGAAAAGTTACAAAAAGAGAGGTGCAACACGAGGACTTCCCAGGAGGTCACCCATCCTAGTACTACTCTTGCCCAAGCTCGCTTAACTGCGGTGTGCATTAGTGCTGGTATGATCGCACCTATCACGTTTTGCGTGCTCAAATCCTGTATGCTTTATGTAGCACACTAATTAATCAGTTTTTATCCAAAACGGACTGGAAAAGTTACAAAAAGAGAGGTTCAACACAAGGACTTCCCAGGAGGTCACCCATCCTTTCAGAGTTCTGATGGGATCTAGTGCATTTGTGCTGGTATGATCGCACCTATCACGTTTTGCGAGGTCAAATCCTGTATGCTTTCTGTATCACACTAATTAATCAGTTTTTATCCAATACGGACTGGAAAACTTACAAAAAGAGAGGTGCAACACGAGGACTTTCTAGGAGGTCACCAATCATAGTACTACTCTCGCCGAAGCACGCTTAACTGCGGAGTTCTGATGGGATCCGATGCATTAGTGCTGGTATGATCGCACATGTCATGTTTTGCGTGCTCAAAACCCCTATGCTTTCTGTAGCGCGCTAATTAATCACTTTTTATCCAAAACGGGCTTGAAAACTTACAAAAAGAGAGCTGCAACACGAGGACTTTCCAGGAGGTCACCCATCCTAGTACTACTCTTGCCCAACAAGGCTTAACTACGGAGTTCTAATGGAATCCGGTGCATTAGTGCTGGTATGATCGCATCTGCCATGATTTGCGTGCTCAAATCCTGTATGCTTTCTGTAGCGCGCTAATTAATCAGTTTTTATCCAAAACGGACTGGAAAAGTTACAAATAGAGAGGTGCAACACGAGGACATCCCAGGAGGTCACTTTTCCTAGTACTACTCTGGCCGAAGCACGCTTAGCTTCGGAGTTCTGTTGGAATCTGGTGCATTAGTGTTGGTATGATCGCACCTATCATGTTTTGCGAGCTCAAATCCTGTATGCTTTCTGTAGCACACTAATTAATCAGTTTTTATCCAATACGGACTGGAAAACTTACAAAAAGAGAGGTGCAACACGAGGACTTTCTAGGAGGTCACCAATCCTAGTACTACTCTCGCCGAAGCACGCTAAACTACGAAGTTCTGATGGGATCCGATGCATTAGTGCTGGTATGATCGCACATGTCATGTTTTGCGTGCTCAAAACCTCTATGCCTTCTGTAGCGCGCTAATTAATCACTTTTTATCCAAAACGAGCTGGAAAACTTACAAAAAGACAGGCGCAACACTAGGACTTCCCAGGAGGTCACCCATCCTAGTACTACTCTCTGCCCAACCACGCTTAACTACGGAGTTCTAATGGAATCCGATGCATTAGTGCTGGTATGATCGCACCTGTTATGATTTGCGTGCTCAAATCCTGTATGCTTTCTGTAGCGCGCTAATTAATCAGTTTTTATCCAAAACGGACTGGAAAAGTTACAAAAAGAGAGGTGCAACACGAGGACTTCCCAGGAGGTCACCCATCCTAGTACTACTCTGGCCCAAGCACGCTTAGCTTCGGAGTTCTGATGGAATCTGGTGCATTAGTGCTGGTATGATCGCACCTATCACGTTTTGCGTGCTCAAATTCTGTATGCTTTCTGTAGCACACTAATTAATCAGTTTTTATCCAAAACGGACTGGAAAAGTTACAAAAAGAGAGGTGCAACACGAGGACTTCCCAGGAGGTCACCCATCCTAGTACTACTCTTGCCCAAGCACGCTTAACTGCGGTGTGCATTAGTGCTGGTATGATCGCACCTATCACGTTTTGCGTGCTCAAATCCTGTATGCTTTCTGTAGCACACTAATTAATTAGTTTTTATCCAATACGGACTGGAAAACTTACAAAAAGAGAGGTGCAACACGAGGACTTCCCAGGAGGTCAGCCATCCTAGTACTACTCTCGCCCAAGCACGCTTGACAGCGGAGTTCTGACGGGATCCGATGCATTAGTGCTGGTATGATCGCACATGTCATGTTTTGCGTGCTCAAAACCTCTATGCCTTCTGTAGCTTGCTAATTAATCACTTTTTTTCCAAAACGGACTGGAAAACTTACAAAAAGAGAGGTGCAACACGAGGACTTCCCAGGAGGTCACCCATCCTAGTACTACTCTCGCCCAAGCACGTTTGACTATGAAGTTCTGATGGGATCCGGTGCATTAGTGCGGGTATGATCGCACCTGTCATGTTTTGCGTGCTCAAATCCATTATGCTTTCTTTAGCGCGCTAATTAATAAATTTTTATCCAAAACGGACTGGAAAACTTACCAAAAGAGAGGTGCAACACGAGGACTTCCTAGTACTACTCTCGCCCAAGCACGCTTGACTGCGGAGTTCTCATGGGATCCGGTGCGTTAGAGCGGGTATGATCGCACCTGTCATGTTTTGCGTGCTCAAATCCATTATGCTTTCTTTAGCGCGCTAATTAATAAGTTTTTATCCAAAACGGACTGGAAAACTTACAAAAAGAGAGGTGCAACACGAGGACATCCCAGGAGGTCACCCATCTTAGTTCTACTCTCGCCCAAGCACGATAAACTACAGAGTTCTGATGGAATCCGGTGCATTTGTGACGGTATGATCGCAACTGTCATGTTTTGCGTGCTCAAATCCTGTATGCTTTCTGTATCGCGCTATTTAATAAGTTTTTATCTAAAACGGACTGGAAAACTTAGAAAAAGAGAGGAGCAACACGAGGACTTCCCAGGAGGTCACCCATCCTTGTACTACTTTCGCCCAAGCACGCTTGACTACGGAGTTCTGATGGGATCCGGTGCATTAGTGCTGGTATGATCGTACCTATCATGTTTTGCGTGCTCAAATCCTGTTTGCTTTCTGTAGCACGCTAATTAATCAGTTTTTATCCAAAACGGATTGGAAAACTTACAAAAAGAGAAGTGCAACACCAGGACTTCCCAGGAGGTCACCTATCCTAGTACTACTCTCGCCCTACCACGCTTAATTACGGAGTTTTGATGGGATCCGGTGCATTAGTGCTGGTATGATCGCACCTGTCATGTTTTGCGTGCTCAAATCCTATATGCTTTCTGTAGCGCCTTATTTAATCAGTTTTTATCCAAAACTAACGGGAAAAGTTAAAAAAATAGGTGCAACACGAGGAGTTCCTTGGAGGTCACCCGTCCTAGTACTACTCTTGCCCAAGAATTCTTAACTGCGGAGTTCTGATGGGATCCGGTGCATTAGTGTTGGTATGATCGCACCAGTCATGTATTGCATCCACAAATCCTGTATGCTCTCTTTAACAGCTAATTAATAAGTTTTTATCCAAAACGGACTTGAAAACTTATAAAAAGAGAGGTGCAACACGAGGACTTCCCAGGAGGTCACCCATCCTAGTACTAGTCTCACCGAAGCACGCTTGACTGCGGAGTTCTGATGGGATCCGGTGCATTAGTGCAGGTATGATCGCACCTGTCATGTTTTGCGTGCGCAAATCCTGTAGGCTTTCTGTAGCACACTAATTAATAAGTTTTTATCCAATACGGACTGGAAAACTTACAAAAAGAGAGGTGCAACACGAGGACTTTCTAGGAGGTCACCAATCCTAGTACTACTCTCGCCGAAGCATGCTTAACTGCGGAGTTCTCATGAGATCCGATGCATTAGTGCAGGTATGATCGCACATGTCATGTTTTGCGTGCTCAAAACCTCTATGCCTTCTGTAGCGCGCTAATTAATCACTTTTTATCCAAAACGGACAAGAAAACTTACAAAAAGAGAGGTGCAACACGAGGACTTCCCAAGAGGTCACCCATCCTAGTACTATTCTCGCCCAAGCACGCTTAACTACGGAGTTCTGATGGGATCCGTGCATTAGTGCTGGTATGATCGCACCTGTCATGTTTTGTGTGCTCAAATCCTGTATGCTTTCTGTAGCGAGCTATTTAATCAGTTTTTATCCAAAACGGACTGGAAAAGTTACAAAAAGAGAGGTGCAACACGAGGACTTCCTAGTACTACTCTCGCTCAAGCACGCTTGACTGCGGAGTTCTCATGGGATCCGGTGCGTTAGAGCGGGTATGATCGCACCTGTCATGTTTTGCGTGCTCAAATCCATTATGCTTTCTTTAGCGTGCTAATTAATAAGTTTTTATCCAAAACGGACTGGAAAACTTACAAAAAGAGAGGTGCAACACGAGGACTTCCCAGAGGTCACCCATCCAAGCACTACTCCGGCCCAAGCACGCTTAACTACGGAGTTGCGACCCGTGCAATAGTGCTCGTATGATCGCACCTGTCATGTTTTGTGTGCTCAAAACCTATATGCTTTCTATAGCGCGTTAATTAATCACTATTTAACCAAAACGGACTGGAAAACTTACAAAAATAGAGGTGCAACACGAGGAGTTCCCAGGAGGTCACCCATCCTAGTACTACTCTCGCCTAAGAATGCTTAACTACGAAGTTCTGATGGGATCCAATGCATTAGTGCACACGAGAACTTCCCAGGAGGTTACCCATCCTAGTACTACTCTAGCCCAAGCACGCTTAACTGCGGAGTTCTGATGGGATCCGGTGCGTTAGTGCTGGTATGATCCATCTGTCATGTTTTGCGTGCTCAAAACCTATATGCTTTCTATAGCGCGCTAATTAATCACTTTTTATCCAAAACGGACTGGAAAACTTACAAAAAGAGAGGTTCAACACGAGGACTTCCCAGGACGTCACCCAACCTAGTTCTACTCTCGCCCAAGCGTTATGCTTTCTGTAGCTCGCTAATTAATAAGTTTTTATCCAAAACGGACTGGAAAACTTACAAAAAGAGAGGTGCAACACGAGGACTTCCCAGAGGTCACCCATCCAAGCACTACTCCCGCCCAAGCACGCTTAACTACGGAGTTGCGATCCGGTGCATTAGTGCTCGTATGATCGCACCTGTCATGTATTGCGTGCACAAATCCTGGAGGTCACCCATCCTAGTACTACTTTCGCCGAAGCACGCTTAACTGCGGAGTTCTGATGGGATCCGATGCATTAGTGCTGGTATGATCACACCCGTCATGTTTTGCGTGCTCAAATCCTGTATGCTTTCTGAAAAGAGAAGTGCAAGACGAGGACTTCCCCCATCCCAGTACTTCTCTCGCCCAAGCACGCTTAACTGCGGAGTTATGATGTGATCCGGTGCATTAGTGCTCGTATGATCGCACCAGTCATGTTTTGCGTGCTAAAATCCTATATGCTTTCTTTAGCGCGCTAATTAATAAGTTTTTATCCAAAACGGACTGGAAAACTTACAAAAAGAGAGGTGCAACACGATGATTTCCAAGGAGATCACCTATCCAAGTACTACTCTCGCCCAAGCACGCTTAACTACGGAGTTCTGATGGGATCCGTAACACGAGGACTTCCCAGGAGGTCACCCATCTCAGTACTACTCTCTCCCAAGCACGCTTGACTGCGGAGTTCTGATGGGATCCGGTGCAATAGTGCTGGTATGATCGCAGCTGTAATGTTTTGCGTGCTCAAAACCTATATGCTTTCTGTAGCGCGCTAATTAATCACTTTTAATCCAAAACTGACTGGAAAACTTACAAAAAGAGAGGTGCAACACGAGGACTTCCTAGGAGGTCACCCATACGAGTACTACTCTCGCCCAAACACGCTTAACTACGGAGCTCTAATGGGATACGGTTCATTAGTGTTGGTATGATCGCACCTGTCATGTTTTGCGTGCTCAAATCCTGTATGCTTTCTGTAGCGCGAACTTCCCAAGAGATCACCCATCCCAGTACTACTCTCGCCCAAGCACGCTTAACTGCGGAGTTCTGATGGGATCCGATGCATTAGTGCTGGTATGATCGCAGCTGTCATGTTTTGCGTGCTCAAAACCTATATGCTTTCTGTAGCGCGCTAATTAATCACTTTTTATCCAAAACGGACTGGAAAATTTACAAAAAGAGAGGTGCAACACGAGGACTTCCCAGGAGGTCACCCAAACTAGTACTACTCTAGCCCAAGCACGCTTAACCACAGAGTTCTGATGGGATCCGGTTCATTAGTGTTTGTATGATCGCACCTGTCATATTTTGCGTGCTGGACATCCCATGAGGTCACCCATCCCAGTACTACTCTCGCCAAAGCACGCTTAACTGCAGAGTTCTGATGGGATCCGGTGCGTTAGTGCTGGTATGATCGCAGCTGTCATGTTTTGCGTGCTCAAAATCTATATGCTTTCTGTAGCGCGCTAATTAATAACTTTTTATCCAAAACAGACTGGAAAACTTACAAAAAGAGAGGTGCAACACGAGGACTTCCCAGGAGGTCACCCAACCTAGTACTACTCTCGCCCAAGCACGCTTGACTGCGAAGTTCTGATGGGATCCGGTGAATTAGTGCTGGTATGATCGCACCTGTCATGTTTTGCGTGCTCAAATCCATTATGCTTTCTGTAGCGCGCTAATTAATAAGTTTTTATCCAAAACGGACTGGAAAACTTACAAAAAGAAAGGTGCAACAACAGGACTTCCCAGGAGGTCACCCATCCTAGTACTACTCTCGCCCAAGAATGCTTAACTACGGAGTTGCGATCCGGAGCATTAGTGCTCGTATGATCGCACCTGTCATGTATTGCGTGCACAAATCCTGGAGGTCACCCATCCTAGTACTACTTTCGCCGAAGCACGCTTAACTGCGGAGGTCTGATGGGATCCTATGCATTAGGTGCTGGTATGGTCCCACATGTCATGTTTTGCGTGCTCAAAACCTATATGCCTTCTGTAGCGCGCTAATTAATCACTTTTTATCCAAAACGAATTCGAAAACTTACAAAAAGAGAGACGCAACACGAGGACTTCCCAAGAGGTCACCCATCCTAGTACTACTCTCGCCCAACCACGCTTAACTACGGAGTTCTGATGGAATTCGGTGCATTAGTGCTGGTTGATCGCACCTATCATGTTTTGCGTGCTCAAATCCTGTATGCTTTCTGTAGCACGCCAATTAATAAGTTTTTATCCAAAACGGACTGGAAAACTTACAAAAAGAGAAGTGCAACACGAGGACTTCCCAGGAGGTCACCCATCCTAGAACTACTCTTGCCCAAGCACGCTTAACTGCGGATTGCATTAGTGTTGGTATGATCGCACCTGTCATGTTTTGTGTGCTCAAAACCTATATGCTTTCTATAGCGCGCTAATTAATCACTTTTTATCCCAAACGGACTGGAAAACTTACAAAAAGAGAGGTGCAACACAAGGACTTCCCAAGAGGTCAACCATCCTAGTACTATTCTCGCCCAAGCACGCATAACTACGGAGTTCTGATGGGATCCGATGCATTAGTGCTGGTATGATCGCACCTGTCATGTTTTGCGTGCTCAAATCCTGTATGCTTTCTGTAGCACACTAATTAATCAGTTTTTATCCAATACGGACTGGAAAACTTACAAAAAGAGAGGTGCAACACGAGGACTTTCTAGGAGGTCACCAATCCTAGAACTGCTCTCGCCGAAACACGCTTAACTGCGGAGTTCTGATGGGATCCGATGCATTAGTGCTGGTATGATCGCACATGTCATGTTTTGCGTGCTCAAAACCTCTATGCCTTCTGTAGCGCGCTAATTAATCACTTTTTATCCAAAACGGACTGGAAAACTTACAAAAAGAGAGGTGCAACACGAGGACTTCCCAGGAGGTCACCCATCCTAGTACTATTCTTGCCCAACCACGCTTAACTACGGAGTTCTGATGGAATCCGGTGCATTAGTGCTGGTATGATTGCACCTGTCATGATTTGCGTGCTCAAATCCTGTATGCTTTCTGTAGCACGCTAATTAATAAGTTTTTATCCAAAACGGACTGGAAAACATAAAAAAATAGAGGTGCAACACAAGGACTTCCAAGAAGGTCACCCATCCTAGTACTACTATCACCCTACCCTGCTTAACTACGGAGTTTTGATGGAATCCGGTGCATCAGTGCTCTTTCTGTAGCCCGCTATTTAATCAGTTTTTATCCAAAACGGACTGGAAAAGTTACAAAAAGAGAGGTGCAACACAAGGACTTCACAGGAGGTCACCCATCCTAGTACTACTCTCGCCCAAGCACGCTTAACTTCGGGGTTCTGATGGGATCCGACACATTAGTGCTGGTATGATTGCACCTGTCATGTTTTGCGTGCTAAAATCCTATATGCTTTCTGTTGCGCGCTAATTAAAAACTTACAACAAGAGAGGTGCAACACGAGGACTTCCCAGGAGGTCACCCATCCTAGTACTATTTTCGCCCAAACACGCTTTACTGCGGAGTTTTGATGGGATCCAGTGCAATAGTGCTGGTATGATCGCACCTGTCATGTTTTGCGTGCTTAAATCCTAAATGCTTTCTGTAGCACGCTAATTATTCAGTTTTTATCCAAAACGGACTGGAAAACTTACAAAAAGAGAGGTGCAACACGAGGACTTCCAATGAGGTCACCTGTCCTAGTACTACTCTCGCCCAAGCACGCTTAACTGCGGAGTTCTGATCGGATCTGGTGCATTAGTGCTGGTATGATCGCACCTGTCATGTTTTGCGTGCTCAAATCCTGTATGCTTTCTGTAGCGCGCTAAACATACAAAAAGAGAGGTGCAACACGAGGACTTCCCAGGAGATCAGCCATCCTAGTACTACTCTCACCTAAGCACGCTTAACTACAGAGTTCTGATGGGATCCGGTGCATTAGTGCTGGTATGATCGCACCTGCCATGTCTTGCGTGCTCAAAACCTATATGCCTTCTGTAGCGCGCTAATTCATCAATTTTTATCCAAAACGGACTAGAAAACTTACAAAAAGAGAGGTGCAACACGAGGACATCCCAGGAGGTGACCCATCCTAGTACTACTCTCGCCCAACCACGCTACACTACGGAGTACTAATGGAATCTGGTGCATTAGTGCTAGTATGATCGCACCTGTCATGTTTTGCGTGCTCAAATCCTATATGCTTTCTATAGCGCGCTATTTAATCAGTTTTTATCCAAAACGGACTGGAAAACTTACAAAAAGATAGGTGCAACATGAGGACTTCCGAAGAGGTCACCTATCCTAGTACTACTCTCGCCCAAGCACGATTAACTACGGAGTTCTAATGGGATCCGATGCATTAGTGCTGGTATGATCGCACATGTCATGTTTTGCATGCTCAAAAACCTATATGCCTTCTGTAGCGCGCTAATTAATCACTTTTTATCCAAAACGGACTGGAAAACTTACAAAAAGAGAGGTGCAACACGAGGACTTCCCAGGAGGTCACCCATCCTAGTACTACTCTCGCCCAAGCTCGCTTGACTGCGGAGTTCTGATGGGATCCGATGCATTAGTGCTGGTATGATCGCACCTGTCATGTTTTTCGTGCTCAAATCCATTATGCTTTCAATAGTGCTCTAATAAACCTATATGCCTTCTGTAGCACGCTAATTAATCACTTTTTATCCAAAACGGATTGGAAAACTTACAAAAAGAGAGGCGCAACACGAGGACTTCCCAGGAGGTCACCCATCATTGTACTACTCTCGCCCAACCACACTTAACTACGGAGTTCTGATGGAATCCGGTGCATTAGTGCTGGTATGATCGCAGCTGTCATGTTTTGCGTGCTCAAATCCTGTATGCTTCCTGTAGCGCGCTAATTAATAAGTTTTTATCCAAAACGGATTGGAAAACTTTAAAAAATAGAGGTGCAACACAAGGACTTCCCAGGAGGTCACCCATCCTAGTACTACTCTCGCCCTACCACGCTTAACTACGGAGTTTTGATGGGATTCAGTGCATTAGTGCTGGTATGATCGCACCTGTCATGTTTTGCGTGCTCAAATCCTATATGCTTTCTGTAGCGCGCTATTTAATCAGTTTTTATCCAAAACGGACTTACAAAAAGGGAGGTGCAACACGAGGACTTCCCAGGAGGTCACCCATCCTAGTACTACTCTCGCCCAAGCACGCATAACTACGGAGTTCTGATGGGATCCGGTGCATTAGTGCTCGTATGATCACACCTGTCATGTTTTGCGTGCTCAAATCCTATATGCTTTCTGTAGCGCGCTAATTAATCAAATTTTATCCAAAACGGACTGGAAAAGTTACAAAATGAGAGGTGCAACACGAGGACTTCCCAGGAGGTCACCCATCCTTGTACTACTCTTGCCCAAGCACGCTTAACTGCGGAGTGCATTAGTGTTGGAATGATCGCACCTGTCATGTTTTGCGTGCTCAAAACCTATATGCTTTCTATAGCGCGCTAATTAATCACTTTTTATCCCACACGGACTGGAAAACGTACAAAAAGAGAGGGGCAACACGAGGACTTCCGAGGAGGTCACCCTCCTAGTACTACTCTCGCCCAAGCACGCATAACTACGGAGTTCTGATGGAATCTGGTGCATTAGTGACGAGATGATTGCAACGTTCATGTTTTACATGCTCAAATCCTGTATGCTTTCTGTAGCGCGCTAATTAATAAGTTTTTATCCAAAACGGACTGGAAAACTTACAAAAAGAGAGGTGCAACACGGGTACTTCCCAGAGGTCACCCATCGTAGTACTACTCCCGCCGAAGCACGCTTGACTGCGGATTTCTGATGGGATCCGGTGCATTAGTGCTGGTATGATCGCACCTGTCATGTTTTGTGTCCTCAAATCCATTATGATTTCTTTAGCGTGCTAATTAATAAGTTTTTATCCAAAACGGACTGGAAAACGTACAAAAAGAGTGGTGCAACACGAGGACTTTCCAGGAGGTCACCCATCCTAGTACTACTCTCGCCGAACAACGCTTAACTGCGGAGTTCTGATGGGATCCGGTGCATTAGTGCTGGTATGATCGCACCTGTCATGTTTTGCGTGCTCAAAACCTATATGCCTTCTGTAGCGCGCTAATTAATAAGTTTTTATCCAAAACGGATTGGAAAACATACAAAAATAGAGGTGCAACACGAGGAGTTCCCAGGATGTCAACCATCCTAGTACTACTCTCGCCCAAGCACGCTTAACTACGGAGTTCTGATGGAATCCGGTGCATTAGTGACGGTATGATCCCAACTGTCATGTTTTGCGTGTTGAAATCCTGTATGCTTTCTGTAGCATGCTAATTAATAAGTTTTTATCCAAAACGGACTGGAAAACTTACAATAAGAGAGGTGCAACACGAGGACTTTACAGGAGGTCACCAATCCTAATACTAATCTCACCGAAGCATGCTTAACTGCGGAGTTCTGATGGGATCCGATGCATTAGTGCAGACGAGGACTTCCTAGGAGGTCACCCATCCTAGTACTACCCTCGCCCAAGCACGCTTAACTGTGAAGTTCTAATAGGATCCGGTGTGTTAGTGCTGGTATGATCGCACCGGTCATATTTTGCGTGCTTAAATCCATTATGCTTTCTTTAGCGCACTAATTAATAAGTTTTTATCCAAAACGGACCGGAAAACTTACAAAAAGAGAGGTGCAACACGAGGACTTTCCAGGAGGTCACCCATCCTAGTACTACTCTCGCCGAACAACGCTTATCTGCGGAGTTCTGATGGGATCCGGTGCATTAGTGCTGGTATGATCGCACCTGTCATGTTTTGCGTGCTCAAAACCTATATGCTTTCTATAGCGCGCAGTACTACTCTCGCCCAAGCACACTTAACTACGAAGTTCTTATGGGATCCAGTGCATTAGTGCTGGTATGATCGCACCTGTCATGTTTTGCGTGCTCAAAACCTCTATGCCTTCTGATGTGCGTTAATTAATCACTTTTTATCCAAACCGGGCTGGAAAACTTATAAAAAGAGAGGTGCAACACGAGGACTTTCTAGGAGGTCCATGATCGCACATGTCATGTTTTGCGTGCTCAGAACCTCTATGCCTTCTGTAGCGCGCTAATTAATCACTTTTTATCCGAAACGGACTGGAAAACTTACAAAAAGAGATGTGCAACACAAGGACTTCCCAGGAGGTCACCAATCCGAGTACTGCTTTGGCCCAAGCACACTTAACTACGGAGTTCTAATGGGATCCGATGCATTAGTGCTGGTATAGTCGCACATGTCATGTTTTGCGTGCTCAAAACCTCTATGCCTTCTGTAGCGCGCTAATTAATCACTTTTTATCCAAAACGGAATGGAAAACATACAAAAAGAGAGGTGCAACACGAGGACTTCCCAGGAGGTCACCTATCCTAGTACTACTCTCGCCCAACCATGCTTAACTACGGAGTTCTGATGGAATCCGGTGCATTAGTGCTGGTATGATCACACCTGTCATGATTTGCGTGCTCAAATCCTGTATGCTTTCTGTAGCACGCTAATGAATAAGTTTTTATCCAAACGAACTGGAAAACTTAAAAAAACAGAGGTGCAACACAAGGACTTCCCAGGAGGTCACCCATCCTAGTACTACTATCGCCCTAACCTGCTTAACTACGGAGTTTTGATAGAATCCGGTGCATCAGTGCTAGTATGATCGCACCTGTCATGTTTTCCGTTATCAAATCCTATATGCTTTCTGTAGTGCGCTATTTTATCAGTTTTTATCCAAAACGGACTGCAAAAGTTACAAAAACAGAGGTGCAACACGAGGAATTCCCAGGAGGTCACCCATCCTAGTACTACTCTCGCCCAAGCACGCTTGACTACGGAGTTCTGATGGGATCCGGTGCATTAGTGCTGGTATGATCGCACCTGTCATGTTTTGCGTGCTCAAATCGTGTATGCTTTCTGTAGCACACTAATTAATCAGTTTTTATCCAATACGCACTGGAAAACTTACAAAAAGAGAGGTGCAACACGAGGACTTTCTAGGAGGTCACCAATCCTAGTACTACTCTCGCCGAAGCACGCTTAACTGCGGAGTTCTGATGGGAACCGATGCATTAGTGCTGGTATGATCACACCTGTCATGATTTGCGTGCTCAAATCCTGTATGCTTTCTGTAGCGCGCTAATTAATAAGTTTTTATCCAAAACGGACTGGAAAACTTAAAAAAATAGACGTGCAACACAAGGACTTCCCAGGAGGTCACCCATCCTAGTACTACTATCGCCCTACCCTGCTTAACTACGGAGTTTTAATGGAATCCGATGCATCAGTGCTAGTATGATCGCACCGGTCATGTTTTGCGTTCTTAAATCCTATATGCTTTCTGTAGCGCGCTATTTAATCAGTTTTTATCCAAAATGGTACTGGAAAAGTTACAAAAAGAGAGGTGCAACACGAGGAATTCCCAGGAGGTCACCCATCCTAGTACTACTCTCGCCCAACCACGCCTAACTACGGAGTTCTGATTGAATCCGGTGCATTAGTGCTGGTATGATCACACTTGTCATGATTTGCGTGCTCAAATCCTGTATGCTTTCTGTAGCGCGCTAATTAATAAGTTTTTATCCAAAACGGACTGGAAAACTTAAAAAAATAGAGGTGCAACACAAGGACTTCCCAAGAGGTCACCCATCCTAGTACTACTATCGCCCTACCCTGCTTAACTACGGAGTTTTAATGGAATCCGGTGCATCAGTGCTAGTATGATCGCACCTGTCATGTTTTGCGTTCTTAAATCCTATATGCTTTCTGTAGCGTGCTATTTAATCAGTTTTTATCCAAAATGGTACTACTCTCGCCCAAGCACGCTTAACTTCGGAGTTCTGATGGGATCCGGTGCATTAGTGCTGGTATGATCGCACATGTCACATTTTGCGTGCTCAAATCCTGTATGCTTTCTGTAGCACACTAATTAATCAGTTTTTATCCAATACGGACTGGAAAACTTACAAAAAGAGAGGTGCAACACGAGGACTTTCTAGGAGGTCACCAATCATAGTACTACTCTCGCCCAAGCCCGCTTAACTACGGAGTTCTGATGGGATCCAGTGCATTAGTGTTCGTATGATCGCACCTGTCATGTTTTGCCTGCTCAAATCCTGTATGCTTTCTGTAGCACACTAATTAATCAGTTTTTATCCAATACGGGCTGGAAAACTTACAAAAAGAGAGGTGCAACACGAGGGCTTTCTAGGAGGTCACCAATCCTTGTACTACTCTCGCCGAAGCACGCTTAACTGCGGAGTTCTGATGGGATCCGATGCATTAGTGCTGGTATGATCGCACATGTCATATTTTACATGCTCAAAACCTCTATGCCTTCTGTAGCGCGCTAATTAATCACTTTTTATCCAAAACGGACTGGAAAACTTACCAAAAGAGAGGTGCAACAGGAGGACTTCCCAGGAGGTCACCCATCCTAGTGCTACTCTCGCCCAACCACGCATAACTACGGAGTTCTGATGGAATCCGGTGCATTAGTACTGGTATGATCGCACCTGTCATGATTTGCGTGCTCAAATCCTGTATGCTTTCTGTAGCGCGCTAATTAATAAGTTTTTATCCAAAACGGACTGGAAAACTTAAAAAAATAGAGGTGCAACACAAGGACACCAAGGAGGTCACCCATCCTACTATCGCCCTACCCTGCTTAACTACGGAGTTTTGATGGAATCCGGTGCATTAGTGATAGTATGATCGCACCTGTCATGTTTTGCGTTCTCAAATCTTATATGCTTTCTGTAGCGCGCTATTTAATCAGTTTTTATCAAAAACGGACTAGAAAAGATACAAAAAGAAAGGTGCAACACGAGGACTTCCCAGGAGGTCACCTATCCTAGTACTACTCTCGCCGAAGCACACTTAACATCGGAGTTCTGATGGGATCCGGTGCATTAGTGCTGGTATGATCGCACCTGTCACGTATTGCGTGCTCAAATCCTGTATGCTTTTTATAGCACACTAATTAATCAGTTTTTATCCAATACGGACTGGAAAACTTACAAAATGAGAGGTGCAACACGAGGACTTTCTAGGAGGTCACCAATCCTAGTTCTACTCTCGCCGAAGCACGCTTAACTGCGGAGTTCTGATGGGATCTGATGCATTAGTGCTGGTATGATCGCACATGTCATGTTTTGCGTGCTCAAAACCTCTATGCCTTCTGTAGCGCGCTAATTAATCACTTTTTATCCAAAACGGACTGGAAAACTTACAAAAACAGAGGTGCAACACGAGGACTTCCCAGGAGGTCACCCATCCTAGTACTACTCTTGCCTAAGCACGCTTAACTGCGGAGTTCATTAGTGGTGCAACACGAGGACTTCCCAGGAGGTCACCCATCCTAGTACTACTCTCGCTAAGCACACTTAACTACAATGTTCCGATGGCATCCGGTGCATTAGTGCTGGTATGATCACACCTGTCATGTTTTGCGTGCTCAAATCCTCTATGCCTTCTGATGTGCGCTAATTAATCACTTTTTATCCAAACCGGGCTGGAAAACTTACAAAAAGAGAGTGCAACACGAGGACTTTCTAGGAGGTCACCAATCCTAGTACTACTCTCGCCGAAGCACGCTTAACTGCGGAGTTCTGATGTGATCCGATGCATTAGTGCTGGTATGATCGCACATGTCATGTTTTGCGTGCTCAAAACCTCTATGCCTTCTGTAGCGCGCTAATTAATCACTTTTTATCCAAAACGGAGTGGAAAACTTACAAAAAGAGAGGTGCAACACGAGTACTTCCCAGGAGGTCACGCATCCGAGTACTACTCTCGCCCAGCCACGCTTAACTACGGAGTTCTGATGGGATCCGGTGCATTAGTGCTAGTATGATCGCACCTGTCATGTTTTGAGTGCTCAAATCCTGTATGCTTTCTGTAGCACACTAATTAATTAGTTTTAATCCAATACGGACTGGAAAACTTACAAAAAGAGAGGTGCAACACGAGGAGTTTCTAGGAGGTCACCAATCCTAGTACTACTCTCGCCGAAGCACGCTTAACTACGGAGTTCTGATGGGATCCGATGCAATAGTGCTGGTATGATCGCACTTGTCATGTTTTGCGTGCTCAAAACCTCTATGCCTTCTGTAGCGCGCTAATTAATCAATTTTTATCCAAAACGGACTGGAAAACTTAAAAAAATAGAGGTGCAACACAAGGACTTCCCAGGAGGTCACCCATCCTAGTACTACTATCGCCCTACCATGCTTAACTACGGAGTTTTAATGGAATCCGGTGCATCAGTGCTAGTATGATCGCACCTGTCATGTTTTGCGTTCTCAAATCCTATATGCTTTCTGTAGCCCGCTATTTAATCCGTTTTTATCCAAAACGGACTGGAAAAGTTACAAAAAGAGAGGTGCAACACGAGGAATTCCCAGGAGGTCACCCATCCTAGTACTACACTTGCCCAAGCACGCTTAACTGCAGAGTCCATTATTGCTGGTATGATCGCGCCTGTCATGTTTTGTGTGCTCAAAACCTATATGCTTTCTATAGCGCGCTAATTAATCACTTTTAATCCAAAACGGACTGGAAAACTTAAAAAAAGAGAGATGCAACACGAGGACTTCCCAGGAGGTCACCCATCCTAGTACTACTCTCGCCCAAGTACACTTCACTATGAGGTTCTGATGGGATCCGGTGCATTAGTGCTGGTATGATCGCACCTGTCATGTTTTGTGTGCTCAAACACTCTATGCCTTCTGATGTGCGCCAATTAATCACTTTTGATCCAAACCGGGCTGGAAAACTTACAAAAAGAGAGGTGCAAAACGAGGACTTTCTAGGAGGTCACCAATCATAGTACTACTCTCGCCGAAGCACGCTTAACTGCGGAGTTCTGATGGGATCCGATGCATTAGTGCTGGTATGATCGCACATGTCATGTTTTGCGTGCTCAAAACCCCTATGCTTTCTGTAGCGCGCTAATTAATCACTTTTTATCCAAAACGGGCTGGAAAACTTACAAAAACAGAGCTGCAACACGAGGACTTCCCAGGAGGTCACCCATCCTAGTACTACTCTCGCCCAACCACGCTTAACTACGGAGTTCGGATGGAATACAGTGCATTAGTGCTGGTATGATCGCACCTGTCATGATTTGCGTGCTCAAATCCTGTATGCTTTCTGTAGCGCGCTAATTAATAAATTTTTATCCAAAATGGACTAGAAAACATAAAAAATAGAGGTGCAACACAAGGACTTCCCAGGAGGTCACCCATCCTAGTACTACTAACGCCTACCCTGCTTAACTACGGAGTTTTGATGGAATCCGGTGCATCAGTGCTAGTATGATCGCACTTGTCATGTTTTGCGTTCTAAAATCCTATATGCTTTTTGTTGGGCACTATTTAATCAGTTTTGATCCAAAACGGACTGGAAAAGTTACAAAAAGAGAGGTGCAACACGAGGACTTCCCAGGAGGTCACCCATCCTAGTACTACTCTCGCCCAAGCACGCTTAACTTCGGAGTTCTGATGAGATCCGGTGCATTAGTGCTGGTGTGATCGCAACTGTCACGTTCGGAGTTCTGATGGGATCCGATGCATTAGTGCTTGTATGATCGCACATGTCATGTTTTGCGTGCTCAAAACCTCTATGCCTTCTGTAGCGCGCTAATTAATCACTTTTTATCCAAAACGGACTGGAAAACTTACAAAATGAGAGGTGCAACACGAGGACTTCCCAGGAGGTCACCCATCCTAGTACTACTCTGGCCCAAGCACGCTTAGCTTCGGAGTTCTGATGGAATCTGGTGCATTAGTGCTGGTATGATCGCACCTATCACGTTTTGCGTGCTCAAATTATGTATGCTTTCTGTAGCACACTAATTAATCAGTTTTTATCCAAAACGGACTAGTAAAGTTACAAAAAGAGAGGTGCAACACGAGGACTTCCCAGGAGGTCACCCATCCTAGTACTACTCTTGCCCAAGCTCGCTTAACTGCGGTGTGCATTAGTGCTGGTATGATCGCACCTATCACGTTTTGCGTGCTCAAATCCTGTATGCTTTCTGTAGCACACTAATTAATCAGTTTTTATCCAAAACGGACTGGAAAAGTTACAAAAAGAGAGGTGCAACACAAGGACTTCCCAGGAGGTCACCCATCCTTTCAGAGTTCTGATGGGATCTAGTGCATTTGTGCTGGTATGATCGCACCTATCACGTTTTGCGAGGTCAAATCCTGTATGCTTTCTGTATCACACTAATTAATCAGTTTTTATCCAATACGGACTGGAAAACTTACAAAAAGAGAGGTGCAACACGAGGACTTTCTAGGAGGTCACCAATCATAGTACTACTCTCGCCGAAGCACGCTTAACTGCGGAGTTCTGATGGGATCCGATGCATTAGTGCTGGTATGATCGCACATGTCATGTTTTGCGTGCTCAAAACCCCTATGCTTTCTGTAGCGCGCTAATTAATCACTTTTTATCCAAAACGGGCTGGAAAACTTACAAAAAGAGAGCTGCAACACGAGGACTTTCCAGGAGGTCACCCATCCTAGTACTACTCTTGCCCAACAAGACTTAACTACGGAGTTCTAATGGAATCCGGTGCATTAGTGCTGGTATGATCGCATCTGCCATGATTTGCGTGCTCAAATCCTGTATGCTTTCTGTAGCGCGCTAATTAATCAGTTTTTATCCAAAACGGACTGGAAAAGTTACAAATAGAGAGGTGCAACACGAGGACATCCCAGGAGGTCACTTTTCCTAGTACTACTCTGGCCGAAGCACGCTTAGCTTCGGAGTTCTGTTGGAATCTGGGGCATTAGTGTTGGTATGATCGCACCTATCATGTTTTGCGAGCTCAAATCCTGTATGCTTTCTGTAGCACACTAATTAATCAGTTTTTATCCAATACGGACTGGAAAACTTACAAAAAGAGAGGTGCAACACGAGGACTTTCTAGGAGGTCACCAATCCTAGTACTACTCTCGCCGAAGCACGCTTAACTACGAAGTTCTGATGGGATCCGATGCATTAGTGCTGGTATGATCGCACATGTCATGTTTTGCGTGCTCAAAACCTCTATGCCTTCTGTAGCGCGCTAATTAATCACTTTTTATCCAAAACGAGCTGGAAAACTTACAAAAAGACAGGCGCAACACGAGGACTTCCCAGGAGGTCACCCATCCTAGTACTACTCTCTGCCCAACCACGCTTAACTACGGAGTTCTAATGGAATCCGATGCATTAGTGCTGGTATGATCGCACCTGTTATGATTTGCGTGCTCAAATCCTGTATGCTTTCTGTAGCGCGCTAATTAATCAGTTTTTATCCAAAACAGACTGGAAAAGTTACAAAAAGAGAGGTGCAACACGAGGACTTCCCAGGAGGTCACCCATCCTAGTACTACTCTGGCCCAAGCACGCTTAGCTTCGGAGTTCTGATGGAATCTGCTGCATTAGTGCTGGTATGATCGCACCTATCACGTTTTGCGTGCTCAAATTCTGTATGCTTTCTGTAGCACACTAATTAATCAGTTTTTATCCAAAACGGACTGGAAAAGTTACAAAAAGAGAGGTGCAACACGAGGACTTCCCAGGAGGTCACCCATCCTAGTACTACTCTTGCCCAAGCACGCTTAACTGCGGTGTGCATTAGTGCTGGTATGATCGCACCTATCACGTTTTGCGTGCTCAAATCCTGTATGCTTTCTGTAGCACACTAATTAATTAGTTTTTATCCAATACGGACTGGAAAACTTACAAAAAGAGAGGTGCAACACGAGGACTTCCCAGGAGGTCAGCCATCCTAGTACTACTCTCGCCCAAGCACGCTTGACAGCGGAGTTCTGACGGGATCCGATGCATTAGTGCTGGTATGATCGCACATGTCATGTTTTGCGTGCTCAAAACCTCTATGCCTTCTGTAGCTTGCTAATTAATCACTTTTTTTCCAAAACGGACTGGAAAACTTACAAAAAGAGAGGTGCAACACGAGGACTTCCCAGGAGGTCACCCATCCTAGTACTACTCTCGCCCAAGCACGTTTGACTATGAAGTTCTGATGGGATCCGGTGCATTAGTGCGGGTATGATCGCACCTGTCATGTTTTGCGTGCTCAAATCCATTATGCTTTCTTTAGCGCGCTAATTAATAAATTTTTATCCAAAACGGACTGGAAAACTTACCAAAAGAGAGGTGCAACACGAGGACTTCCTAGTACTACTCTCGCCCAAGCACGCTTGACTGCGGAGTTCTCATGGGATCCGGTGCGTTAGAGCGGGTATGATCGCACCTGTCATGTTTTGCGTGCTCAAATCCATTATGCTTTCTTTAGCGCGCTAATTAATAAGTTTTTATCCAAAACGGACTGGAAAACTTACAAAAAGAGAGGTGCAACACGAGGACATCCCAGGAGGTCACCCATCTTAGTTCTACTCTCGCCCAAGCACGATAAACTACAGAGTTCTGATGGAATCCGGTGCATTTGTGACGGTATGATCGCAACTGTCATGTTTTGCGTGCTCAAATCCTGTATGCTTTCTGTATCGCGCTATTTAATAAGTTTTTATCTAAAACGGACTGGAAAACTTAGAAAAAGAGAGGAGCAACACGAGGACTTCCCAGGAGGTCACCCATCCTTGTACTACTTTCGCCCAAGCACGCTTGACTACGGAGTTCTGATGGGATCCGGTGCATTAGTGCTGGTATGATCGTACCTATCATGTTTTGCGTGCTCAAATCCTGTTTGCTTTCTGTAGCACGCTAATTAATCAGTTTTTATCCAAAACGGACTGGAAAACTTACAAAAAGAGAAGTGCAACACCAGGACTTCCCAGGAGGTCACCTATCCTAGTACTACTCTCGCCCTACCACGCTTAATTACGGAGTTTTGATGGGATCCGGTGCATTAGTGCTGGTATGATCGCACCTGTCATGTTTTGCGTGCTCAAATCCTATATGCTTTCTGTAGCGCCTTATTTAATCAGTTTTTATCCAAAACTAACGGGAAAAGTTAAAAAAAGAGGTGCAACACGAGGAGTTCCTTGGAGGTCACCCGTCCTAGTACTACTCTTGCCCAAGAATTCTTAACTGCGGAGTTCTGATGGGATCCGGTGCATTAGTGTTGGTATGATCGCACCAGTTATGTATTGCATCCACAAATCCTGTATGCTCTCTTTAACAGCTAATTAATAAGTTTTTATCCAAAAAGAGAGGTGCAACACGAGGACTTCCCAGGAGGTCACCCATCCTAGTACTAGTCTCACCGAAGCACGCTTGACTGCGGAGTTCTGATGGGATCCGGTGCATTAGTGCAGGTATGATCGCACCTGTCATGTTTTGCGTGCGCAAATCCTGTAGGCTTTCTGTAGCACACTAATTAATAAGTTTTTATCCAATACGGACTGGAAAACTTACAAAAAGAGAGGTGCAACACGAGGACTTTCTAGGAGGTCACCAATCCTAGTACTACTCTCGCCGAAGCATGCTTAACTGCGGAGTTCTGATGAGATCCGATGCATTAGTGCAGGTATGATCGCACATGTCATGTTTTGCGTGCTCAAAACCTCTATGCCTTCTGTAGCGCGCTAATTAATCACTTTTTATCCAAAACGGACTGGAATACTTACAAAAAGAGAGGTGCAACACGAGGACTTCCCAAGAGGTCACCCATCCTAGTACTATTCTCGCCCAAGCACGCTTAACTACGGAGTTCTGATGGGATCCGTGCATTAGTGCTGGTATGATCGCACCTGTCATGTTTTGTGTGCTCAAATCCTGTATGCTTTCTGTAGCGAGCTATTTAATCAGTTTTTACCCAAAACGGACTGGAAAACTTACAAAAAGAGAGGTGCAACACGAGGACTTCCCAGGACGTCACCCAACCTAGTTCTACTCTCGCCCAAGCGTTATGCTTTCTGTAGCTCGCTAATTAATAAGTTTTTATCCAAAACGGACTGGAAAACTTACAAAAAGAGAGGTGCAACACGAGGACTTCCCAGAGGTCACCCATCCAAGCACTACTCCCGCCCAAGCACGCTTAACTACGGAGTTGCGATCCGGTGCATTAGTGCTCGTATGATCGCACCTGTCATGTATTGCGTGCACAAATCCTGGAGGTCACCCATCCTAGTACTACTTTCGCCGAAGCACGCTTAACTGCGGAGTTCTGATGGGATCCGATGCATTAGTGCTGGTATGATCACACCCGTCATGTTTTGCGTGCTCAAATCCTGTATGCTTTCTGAAAAGAGAAGTGCAAGACGAGGACTTCCCCCATCCCAGTACTTCTCTCGCCCAAGCACGCTTAACTGCGGAGTTATGATATGATCCGGTGCATTAGTGCTCGTATGATCGCACCAGTCATGTTTTGCGTGCTAAAATCCTATATGCTTTCTTTAGCGCGCTAATTAATAAGTTTTTATCCAAAACGGACTGGAAAACTTACAAAAAGAGAGGTGCAACACGATGATTTCCAAGGAGATCACCTATCCAAGTACTACTCTCGCCCAAGCACGCTTAACTACGGAGTTCTGATGGGATCCGTAACACGAGGACTTCCCAGGAGGTCACCCATCTCAGTACTACTCTCTCCCAAGCACGCTTGACTGCGGAGTTCTGATGGGATCCGGTGCAATAGTGCTGGTATGATCGCAGCTGTAATGTTTTGCGTGCTCAAAACCTATATGCTTTCTGTAGCGCGCTAATTAATCACTTTTAATCCAAAACTGACTGGAAAACTTACAAAAAGAGAGGTGCAACACGAGGACTTCCTAGGAGGTCACCCATACGAGTACTACTCTCGCCCAAACACGCTTAACTACGGAGCTCTAATGGGATACGGTTCATTAGTGTTGGTATGATCGCACCTGTCATGTTTTGCGTGCTCAAATCCTGTATGCTTTCTGTAGCGCGAACTTCCCAAGAGATCACCCATCCCAGTACTACTCTCGCCCAAGCACGCTTAACTGCGGAGTTCTGATGGGATCCGATGCATTAGTGCTGGTATGATCGCAGCTGTCATGTTTTGCGTGCTCAAAACCTATATGCTTTCTGTAGCGCGCTAATTAATCACTTTTTATCCAAAACGGACTGGAAAATTTACAAAAAGAGAGGTGCAACACGAGGACTTCCCAGGAGGTCACCCAAACTAGTACTACTCTAGCCCAAGCACGCTTAACCACAGAGTTCTGATGGGATCCGGTTCATTAGTGTTTGTATGATCGCACCTGTCATATTTTGCGTGCTGGACATCCCATGAGGTCACCCATCCCAGTACTACTCTCGCCAAAGCACGCTTAACTGCAGAGTTCTGATGGGATCCGGTGCATTAGTGCTGGTATGATCGCAGCTGTCATGTTTTGCGTGCTCAAAATCTATATGCTTTCTGTAGCGCGCTAATCAATAACTTTTTATCCAAAACAGACTGGAAAACTTACAAAAAGAGAGGTGCAACACGAGGACTTCCCAGGAGGTCACCCAACCTAGTACTACTCTCGCCCAAGCACGCTTGACTGCGAAGTTCTGATGGGATCCGGTGAATTAGTGCTGGTATGATCGCACCTGTCATGTTTTGCGTGCTCAAATCCATTATGCTTTCTGTAGCGCGCTAATTAATAAGTTTTTATCCAAAACGGACTGGAAAACTTACAAAAAGAAAGGTGCAACAACAGGACTTCCCAGGAGGTCACCCATCCTAGTACTACTCTCGCCCAAGAATGCTTAACTACGGAGTTGCGATCCGGAGCATTAGTGCTCGTATGATCGCACCTGTCATGTATTGCGTGCACAAATCCTGGAGGTCACCCATCCTAGTACTACTTTCGCCGAAGCACGCTTAACTGCGGAGGTCTGATGGGATCCTATGCATTAGTGCTGGTATGGTCCCACATGTCATGTTTTGCGTGCTCAAAACCTATATGCCTTCTGTAGCGCGCTAATTAATCACTTTTTATCCAAAACGAATTCGAAAACTTACAAAAAGAGAGACGCAACACGAGGACTTCCCAAGAGGTCACCCATCCTAGTACTACTCTCGCCCAACCACGCTTAACTACGGAGTTCTGATGGAATTCGGTGCATTAGTGCTGGTTGATCGCACCTATCATGTTTTGCGTGCTCAAATCCTGTATGCTTTCTGTAGCACGCCAATTAATAAGTTTTTATCCAAAACGGACTGGAAAACTTACAAAAAGAGAAGTGCAACACGAGGACTTCCCAGGAGGTCACCCATCCTAGAACTACTCTTGCCCAAGCACGCTTAACTGCGGATTGCATTAGTGTTGGTATGATCGCACCTGTCATGTTTTGTGTGCTCAAAACCTATATGCTTTCTATAGCGCGCTAATTAATCACTTTTTATCCCAAACGGACTGGACAACTTACAAAAAGAGAGGTGCAACACGAGGACTTCCCAAGAGGTCAACCATCCTAGTACTATTCTCGCCCAAGCACGCATAACTACGGAGTTCTGATGGGATCCGATGCATTAGTGCTGGTATGATCGCACCTGTCATGTTTTGCGTGCTCAAATCCTGTATGCTTTCTGTAGCACACTAATTAATCAGTTTTTATCCAATACGGACTGGAAAACTTACAAAAAGAGAGGTGCAACACGAGGACTTTCTAGGAGGTCACCAATCCTAGAACTGCTCTCGCCGAAGCACGCTTAACTGCGGAGTTCTGATGGGATCCGATGCATTAGTGCTGGTATGATCGCACATGTCATGTTTTGCGTGCTCAAAACCTCTATGCCTTCTGTAGCGCGCTAATTAATCACTTTTTATCCAAAACGGACTGGAAAACTTACAAAAAGAGAGGTGCAACACGAGGACTTCCCAGGAGGTCACCCATCCTAGTACTATTCTTGCCCAACCACGCTTAACTACGGAGTTCTGATGGAATCCGGTGCATTAGTGCTGGTATGATTGCACCTGTCATGATTTGCGTGCTCAAATCCTGTATGCTTTCTGTAGCACGCTAATTAATAAGTTTTTATCCAAAACGGACTGGAAAACATAAAAAAATAGAGGTGCAACACAAGGACTTCCAAGAAGGTCACCCATCCTAGTACTACTATCACCCTACCCTGCTTAACTACGGAGTTTTGATGGAATCCGGTGCATCAGTGCTCTTTCTGTAGCCCGCTATTTAATCAGTTTTTATCCAAAACGGACTGGAAAAGTTACAAAAAGAGAGGTGCAACACGAGGACTTCACAGGAGGTCACCCATCCTAGTACTACTCTCGCCCAAGCACGCTTAACTTCGGGGTTCTGATGGGATCCGACACATTAGTGCTGGTATGATTGCACCTGTCATGTTTTGCGTGCTAAAATCCTATATGCTTTCTGTTGCGCGCTAATTAAAAACTTACAACAAGAGAGGTGCAACACGAGGACTTCCCAGGAGGTCACCCATCCTAGTACTATTCTCGCCCAAACACGCTTTACTGCGGAGTTTTGATGGGATCCAGTGCAATAGTGCTGGTATGATCGCACCTGTCATGTTTTGCGTGCTTAAATCCTATATGCTTTCTGTAGCACGCTAATTATTCAGTTTTTATCCAAAACGGACTGGAAAACTTAAAAAAAGAGAGGTGCAACACGAGGATTTCCCAGGAGATCACCCATCCTAGTACTACTCTCTCCCAAGCTATATGCTTTCTGTAGCATGCTAGTTAATAAGTTTTTATCCAAAACGGACTGGACAACTCACAAAAAGAGAGGTGCAACATGAGGACTTCCCAGGAAGTCACCCATCCTAGTACTACTCTTGCCCAAGCACGCTTAACTTCAGGGTTCTTGATGGAAATAAAGGAGTGGACCCTAACTTGAAGGACTTTGGAGGACAAGCATTAAGGGTAGATGGTCCTATGACTAGGAGCTAAAAGAAGAGACTTGAAGAATTTGCTACTAGCATCATGTTTGGGGAACACTTAGAAGAATTTGGAGTTTTTAATTCTACTTTTAATAATTTTTGTGTAAAGATTTGTAATAAATAATGCCTTGTTAGTTAAATGGAATTTTTAGAAGTCTTTTTTATATTTTCATGACATGTATCAATTGGTCAAGGTATGACCAATTCATGACCAATTTCATGCGCACAAGAGGGGCAAAATAGGCGCTAGTTTTAGGCCTTTTTAGTGATCATGTGAGGTGCACATGTAAGAGGCAAGGAAGGCTTCTATAAATAGCCTTGAATAATCACATTGTAGACACTTTTTGATATAATAGAAATTGGATTGAATCCTTTTGTGAGAGCATTTTTCTCTCTTGAATTCATAGCTCTTTGAGCATGAAGCAAATGGTCTTATCAATGGAATCAAGTCCATTGTGGCGATCAAACAAGGATTATCAAATTGCCTAGGCAATTTGTGGCTCCCTACTTTTAATTCTTCCATCTTCTTCTTCTTCTCCATTCTTTTATTTTGCGTCATTTATGCCTTACTTTATATTCATGTCTTAATTTTTATGCGCCTCTTTCTTCTCCATATCTTATGTTCATTTCTTTTATCCTCCTCTTTCAAGCATTTTAAGGAGATGGAAACCCAAGTGAACTAGATCCGTTATGAACATCCCCATCATTTGGTATCTCGAGCCATGGTGTTCATTGGGTAGTTCTTGATTTTGATCCTCTTTTTCCGGATTGCGGGAATTGAATCATGGATCCTTGGTTCTCCTTGCTTGATTTTTGATTTCTCTCTTTTTTTCCAATTTTCGTATTCTGAAATTTCTGCAATTTTCTGCCTAATTGGTTGGGAATTTGGTGATTTGGAGTTAAAATTTGGATTCCTCATAGTGGAAAACTTTAGGATCAAGTGTTGATTAAAAAATTCTGCACATGTGTTCTTGAGTGTTCTTGGACGTTCATGCTTGTTTCTTGCCTATTTGATGATTGAATCTAAAATTTGAGTTGATATTCTTCATATACATGTTCTTGTGCACAAAACCCATCCATTTTTTTGAGTCTCTTTGTTCAAATTTTTTGTGTTTAAGTTGTGTGTTCTTATACACACTAAGTGTTTGTGAAAATACCTAAGAAAAATTTTGTGTTTGAGTCTAGCTTTCTTTCTTTCTTGTTTCCATTTTGTTCATGGATTTCCTTCATATTTGTATTGTTTTGTGCCCCATTAATCTTGTTAGCTAGCTTTTCTACCTTACAATACACTTGAACACCTTGTCCGTTTATTCTACATTCATTCTATCTTTGATTCCTAGTGATTTGTGTGCAAGAAAAAAAAAGTTGCTTTGCAATATAAAAAAAAAACAGAGCATTTGCGCAAATATCAAAAAAAAAAAAAAAGAGGTGCAATATACAAAAGAAGAAAACAATTCATATACGTATGTTTGTTCTTAATCATCGATTTGCACACTTTCACGTTGTTTATCCACATATTATGCCCTATACACTTTCCTTCTACATTGGTGTTATTCTTGTTCACATCCATTATTGCTTTGGTGAATCCTAGCTAGCATCTTATTTTTCTTGACTTTGTCTAGTTTTCTTAGTACTCTTTTCTTGTGCCTTTGTCAACATAATTACTCCATTTTTGTGTGCTATTTTCTTTGATTGAGTTAGCTTTTATTGCTTGTCTTTATTTGACCTCTTCGTTGTGTCTTTGAGTATTTCTTCATTTGTACTCTTGTGTCACGTGTTGGCTTAGATATTTTGCTACTTCTTGAGGGTTTGCCACTTTGGATCCATTAATTTGAGTAATTGACATAAGACTTTGATTATTTGTGCTCTTTTTGCTATGATAGTCGAGGGACGTTGAGTGGTAAAAGGCAAGAGTGTGACATTATAGAAAAAGCCTTTAAAGTGTGAAACACGAGTGGATTTGAGTGATACATTTCTTGTGAGTTTGTGTGATTTGTGAGGTCCTTAGGATAGACTATTATTTTTCTCTTTTGCTTTGATGTATTCTTTTCTTATTTTTGGTTTAGTTTGAGCTACTTGGCTTGCATAGATATTTTTCATTTTTATTCTATTTTTTCTCATCATGGACAATCAAACTCCTAATACTATACTCTTGGAGCAATTAACATCACAAATGAAGCAAATTATGTCCAAGGAACTTGACGGAATATATAAAACCTTGGACAAAATTCAAAGCTCCAACAAGGGGAAGGAAAAAGTCCATTCCTCCCCAAGGGTAAGTGAAGGTATACCCTCTCCTTTTCTTAATGCTACTTCATCTCATGTCACTAGAAATGTTGCTCATAACTCTCGAAATGTTAATGATGAACTTGCACATGGTAGGCATCATGCATATCATACCTTGACTAGTGGAAGTGACGATGAATTGCATGCACACTCTAGGCATCATAGGCATCGAAATAATGCTCATATTCATGATAATTTGCATCATATGCCTAGACATGGAGCCTTTGACCCACGGCCTAACCAACGGTTTGGTCAAGGGAATGTTCTTGATGACATTCCCCAATTTGGTGATCCTAGGCTTGAAAATAGGTACTTAGGTCTGAAGTTGGAGATTCCCACTTTTGATGGGAATGTGAATCCCGAAAAGTACCTTGAATGGGAAATGCGCCTGGATCAAATCTTTGAGGCGCAACGGTTTGATGATGAGAGGAAGCCCTTGCTACGGTGCATTTGACTAATTATGCTTTATTATGTTGGGATAATCATAAAAAGACAATCTTACCTTTCCATCCTCTCCATAGTTGGGAGGAATTAAAGGTGCGGTTTAGGCAACGTTGGGTGCCCCCACATTACATCAAAGAATTACATAGGAAGCTTCAAATTATCTCCCAAGGTTCCAAAAGTGTGGAGGCCTATTATAGGGAGATGTGGGTGGCTCTAACTAGAGCCAACATTGTTGAGAGTGAAGAGGCTACTATGGCAAGGTTCATAGATGGATTGCATCCTAGGATTAGAGACATTGTAGAATTACATGATCATGCATCCATGGATTCATTATTGCACCAATGTCATAGGGTGGAAGCCCAATTGAAAAGGCAAGATAGAGATCATGCATATTATTCAAAAAATTATAAATCTCAATCTTCTTTTGGACGTTTTCCTTCAAAAAGTTTTCAAAAAAATGATTTCAAAAATTCATTTGATAAAGATGGCAAGAGTGGCTCCAATAAAAATTGGAAAAAGAGCCACAATGATCATGAGAAAAGCCACGGCCAAAGGGGAGTTAGTGATTCTCCTCCCTCAACTTCCAAGCTTAAGGGAGTTGGCCATGGTCAAAGCCATAAATCAAGTGAAATCAAGTGTTTTAAGTGTTTGGGTAGAGGTCACATTGCCTCTCAATGCCCCACAAAAAAGACTATGATGTGCGTTGATGGGGTTTATGATTCTCATTCTAATTCCTCTAATGATGAGCTTTCTTCTACCCATTCCTCTTCTTATGCTTCTTCTAGTGATGATGAATTGTACCCCAATGAAGGAGATTTGTTGGTTGTTAGGAGGATTTTGGGGAGTCACCCCAAAGAAGATGACAATACTCAAAGAGAAAATATTTTTCACACTAGGTGCTTGGTGAAAAATGCCACCTGTTCTTTGATTATAGATAGTGGCTCATGTGTGAATGTGGCAAGCACAAGACTAGTGTCCAAGCTTAATTTGCCTACTACTCCCCATCCTAGGCCATATAAACTTCAATGGCTTAATGATAATGGTGAATTGCTTGTTGACAAGCAAGTTTTGGTGGAGTTAACCATAGGCAAATATTGTGATAGCATTGTGTGCGATGTGGTACCTATGGAGGCCGCCCATATCCTTTTTGGGAGGCCTTGGCAATTTGATAGAAATGCTATTCATGATGGGCACTCAAACAAGTATTCTTTTGAGTATAAGGGTTCCAAATTGACCCTTGTTCCTTTGAGTCCCAAAGAGGTGAGTCATGATCAACACCTCATGAAAAAGAAAAGAGAAAAAGAGCAATTGGCCTTGAAACAAGCCAATAAGGGTTTCACTAACCCTTTTGCTAGTGAGACATGTGAAAAGAGCTCAAAAAGCTCTTTCAAGGCTAAGCAATGCGCTAAGGGCCTTGGTGGGGATGAATCATCTTCTCATTCCAATCTTCTTGTATCTAAACATGAGTTTAAGCACTTATTTTTGGCTCACAAGACCATGTATCTTATGATTCCTCATGATATGTGTTTAAATGTTGTTTCTAACAATGATAATCATGTGGTTCCTAGTGCTTTTTCTTCTATGTTGGATAGGTACAAAGATGTGTTTCCACATGAGACACCAAAGGGATTGCCACCAATCCGTGGTATTGAGCACCAAATTGATTTCATACCGGGTTCTTCAATTCCAAATAGACCCGCTTATAGAGAAAATCCACAAGAGAGTGAAGAGATACAAAGGCAAGTGGATGACCTCATGAGCAAAGGGTGGATTAGAGAGAGTTTGAGCCCTTGCGCGGTGCCGGTCATTTTGGTGCCCAAAAAGGATGGTAAATGGAGAATGTGTTGTGATTGTAGACCTATCAATGCAATCACAATAAGGTATAGACATCCTATCCCTAGACTTGATGACCTTCTTGATGAGTTATGTGGTGCTTCTTTGTTTTCTAAAATTGATTTGAAAAGTGGGTACCATCAAATTCGTATGAAAGAAGGTGATGAATGGAAAACGGCTTTTAAAACTAAATTTGGTTTGTGTGAATGGTTGGTAATGCCGTTTGGACTTTCAAATGCTCCTAGTACCTTTATGAGGTTGATGCATCATGTTTTGAGGAAATTTATGGGTAAATTTGTGGTGGTTTATTTTGATGATATCCTCATTTATTCGAAATAATTTGATGAACACTTGGAGCATGTTGAACTTGTTTTGAAAACTTTGAGAGATGCTACTTTGTTTGCTAATCTTGAGAAATGTTCTTTTTGTATGCCTAAAGTTACATTTTTAGGATTTGTGATTAGTGAGCATGGTGTACATGTTGATGATGAAAAGGTTAAGGCTATCCTTGAATGGCCGCGACCTACTTGTGTGAAACATGTGAGGATTTTTCATGGTTTGGCAAGCTTCTATAGGAGGTTTGTCAAGGATTTTAGCACAATTGCTTCTCCTCTAAATGAATTGGTGAAAAGTGGTGTGACATTCCATTGGGGACAAAAACAAGAGGAAGCTTTTGCCGCCTTGAAAGATAGGTTGACAAACGCTCCCATCTTGGCTCTTCCTAACTTTGAAAAATCCTTTGAATTGGAATGTGATGCCTCAAATATAGGTATAGGGGCTATTCTTCTTCAAGAAAGCCACCCTATAGCCTACTTTAGTGAAAAGTTGAGTGGTGCTTGTCTTAATTACCCCACTTATGATACAGAATTGTATACTTTGATTAGGGCGCTTCAAGTTTGGCAACATTATTTGCTCCTAAGGGAATTTGTCATTCATAGTGATCATGAGTCCCTCAAGTACCTTAAAGGTCAAGGGAAGCTTAATAGGCGCCATGCTAAGTGGGTGGAATTTTTGGAACAATTTTCATATGTGATTAAGCATAAGCAAGGCAAGGCCAACAAGGTGGCCGATGCTTTATCTAGGAGATATAGTCTCCTTTCCACTCTTGATTCTCATTTTGTTGGTTTTGATTCTATAAAGGACTTGTATGCTAGTGATAAACATTTTGGTCCTATTTTTGGTGATTTATGTGAGTTGGCCGCCAAGAATATCATTAAGGCACATGATGACTATTATCTTGTTGAGGGATTTCTTTTTAAGGCTAATTTGCTTTGTGTGCCTCAAGGTTCTCTTAGGTATTTGCTTGTGGTGGAAGCTCATGAAGGAGGCTTGATGGGTCACTTTGGAGTGGCTAAAACATTTGATATCTTACATGCCAAATTTTATTGGCCTCATATGCGCATTCATGTGCAACGGCATTGTAAGAGGTGTATTGTGTGTAAAAAGGCTAAGTCTAGGCTTATGCCTCATGGTTTGTATCTCCCTCTCCCCATTCCTAATTCCCCTTGGACTCATATTTCTATGGATTTTGTTCTTGGTTTGCCTCGCTCTAAGAGGGGTAAAGATAGCATCTTTGTTATTGTTGATAGATTTTCCAAGATGGCTCATTTTGTGCCTTGTGCTAAATGTGATGATGCTACTCATGTTGCTAACTTGTTTTTTGATAATATTGTGCGATTGCATGGGGTGCCCTTGAATATTGTGAGTGATAGGGATGCTAAATTCTTGTCACATTTTTTGAGAACACTTTGGGCCAAACTTGGTACTAAGTTGTCTTTCTCCACTACTTGTCATCCTCAAACGGATGGACAAACGGAAGTTGTAAATAGAACTTTGGGCACTTTGTTGAGATCTTTTGTTTCTAAAAATTTGAAATCTTTGGAAGAGTCCTTATCTTTTGTTGAGTTTGCTTACAATAGGGTGCCTCACTCTACTACTAAGCACTCACCATTTGAAATTGTTTAGGGATTTAACCCCCTAACCCCTTTGGATTTGTTGCCTATTCCTCTTGATAATTCTTTGTTGCATAAAGATGGTGAGGCTAAAGCTTCTTATGTGAAGAAGCTACATGCTAAGGTGAAGGCGCAAATTGAAAAACAAGTAGCCCATTATGAGAGATTGGCCAACAAGAAGAAAAAGGCCGTGAACTTTGAACCGGGAGATTGGGTTTGGGTACATTTTCGAAAGGAAAGGTTTCCAAATGAAAGGAAATCTAAGTTTCATCCTAGAGGTGGAGGTCCTTTTCAAATTTTGGAGAAAGTGAACGAGAATGCCTACAAAGTGGATTTGCGAGGTGAGCATAATATTTCTTCCACTTTCAATGTAAGTGATGTCTCTTTTTTTGATGTAGGTGATTCCAAAGTGGATTCAAGGACGAATCCTCTCTATGGAGGAGAGGATGATGGAAATAAAGGAGTGGACCCTAACTTGAAGGACTTTGGAGGACAAGCATTAAGGGTAGATGGTCCTATGACTAGGAGCAAAAAGAAGAGACTAGAAGAATTTGCTACTAGCATCATGTTTGGGGAACACTTAGAAGAATTTGGAGTTTTTAATTCTACTTTTAATAATTTTAGTGTAAAGATTTGTAATAAATAATGCCTTGTTAGTTAAATGGAATTTTTAGAAGTCTTTTTTATATTTTCATGACATGTATCAATTGGTCAAGGTATGACCAATTCTTGACCAATTTCACGCGCACAAGAGGCGCAAAATAGGCGCTAGTTTTAGGCCTTTTTAGTGATCATGTGAGGTGCACATGTAAGAGGCAAGGAAGGCTTCTATAAATAGCCTTGAATAATCACATTGTAGACACTTTTTAATATAATAGAAATTGGATTGAATCCTTTTGTGAGAGCATTTTTCTCTCTTAAATTCATAGCTCTTTGAGCATGAAGCAAATGGTCTTATCAATGGAATCAAGTCCATTGTGGCGATCAAACAAGGATTATCAAATTGCCTAGGCATTTTGTGGCTCCCTACTTTAAATTCTTCCATCTTCTTCTTCTTCTCCATTCTTTTATTTCGCGCCATTTATGTCTTACTTTATATTCATGTCTTAATTTTTATGCGCCTCTTTCTTCTCCATATCTTATGCATTAGTGCTAGTAAGATGACACCTGTCATGTTTTGCGTGCTCAAATCCTATATGCTTTCTGTAGCGCGCTAATTTATCAGTTTTTATCCAAAACGGACTGGAAAACTTATAAAAAGAGAGGTCCATCACGAGGACTTCCCAGGAGGACACCCATCCTAGTACAACTCTCGCCCAAGCACGGTTAACTTCGGAGTTCTGATGGGATCCGGTGCGTTAGTGCTGGTATGATCGCACCTATCATGATTTGTGTGCTCAAATCCTATATGCTTTTTGTAGCGCGCCAATTAATTAGTTTTTATCCAAAACGGACTGGAACACTTACAAAAAGAGAGGTGCAACACGAGGACTTCCGAGGTGGACACCCATCCTAGTACTACTCTCTCCGAAGCACGCTTAACTGCGGAGTTCTGATAGGATCTGGTGCATTTATGCTGGTATGATGGCACCTGTCATGTTTTGCGTGCTTAAATCCTGTATGCTTTCTGTAGCGCGCTAATTAATCAGTTTTTATCCAAAACGGACTGGAAAACTTACAAAAAGATAGGTGCAACACTAGGACTTCCCAGGAGATCAACCATCCTAGTACTACTCACGCCCAAGCACGCTTAACTGCGGAGTTCTGATGGGATCCGGTGCTTTAGTGCTGGTATGATCGCACCTATCCTGTTTTGCGTGCTCAAATCCTATATGCTTTGTATAGCATGCTAATTAATCAGTTTTTATCGAAAATGGACTCAAAAAACTTACAAAAAGAGAGGTGCAACACGAGGACTTCCCAGGAGATCACCCATCCTAGTACTACTCTCGCCCAAGCACGCCTCACTGCAGAGTTCTGATGGGATCCGGTGCATTAGAGCTGGTATGATCGCACCAAGTTTTTATCCAAAACGGACTGGAAAACTTACAAAAAGAGAGGTGCAACACGAGAACTTCCCAGAAGGTCACCCATCCTAGGACTACTCTCGCCCAAACACGCTTAACTGCAGAGTTCTGAAGGGATCCAGTGCATTAGGGTTGGTATGATGGCACGTGTTATCTTTTGCGTAGTCAAATCCTCTATGCTTTCTTTAGCGCGCTAATTAATCAGTTTTAATCCAAAACAGACTGGAAAACTTACAAAAATAGAGGTGCAACACGAGGACTTCCCAGAAGGTCACCCATCCTAGTACTACTATCGCCCTACCCTGCTTAACTACGGTGTTTTGAAGGAATCCGGTGCATCAGTGCTAGTATGATCGCACCTGTCATGTTTTGCGTTCTCAAATCCTATATGCTTTCTGTAGCGCGCTATTTAATCAGTTTTATCCAAAACGGACTGGAAAAGTTACAAAAAAAGAGGTGCAACACGAGGACTTCTGAGGAGGTCACCCATCCTAGTACTACTCTCGCCCAAGCACGCTTAACTTCGGAGTTCTGATGGAATCCGGTGCATTAGTGCTGGTATGATCGCACTTGTCACGTTTTTTGTGCTCAAATCCTGTATGCTTTCTGTATCACGCTAATTAATCAATTTTTATCCAAAACGGACTGGAAAAGTTACAAAAAGAGAGGTGCAACACGAGGACTTTCTAGGAGGTCACCCATCCTAGTACTACTCTCGCCGAGTCACGATTAACTGCGGAGTTCTGAGGGGATGCGATGCATTAGTGCTGGTATGATCGCACATGTCATGTTTTGCGTGCTCAAAACCTGTATGCCTTCTGTAGCGCGCTAATTAATCAGTTTTTATCCAAAACGGGCTAGAAAACTTACAAAAAAGGAGGTGCAACACGAGGACTTCCCAGGAGGTCACCCATCCTAGTACTACTCTCGCCCAACCACGCTTAACTACGAAGTTCTAATGGAATCCGGTGCATTAGTGCTGGTACGGTCGCACCTGTCAAGATTTGCGTTCTCAAATCCTGAGAGATGCAACACAAGGACTTCCCAGGAGGTCACCCATCCTAGTACTACTCTCGCACAAGCACGCTTAACTTCGGAGTTCTGATGGGGGCCGGTGCATTAGTGCTGGTATGATCACACCTATCATTTTTTGTGTGCTCAAATCCTGTATGCTTTCTGTAGCACACTAATTAATCAGTGTTTATCCAATACGGACTGGAAAACTTACAAAAAGAGAGGTGCAACACGAGGACTTTCTAGGAGGTCACCAATCCTAGTACTACACTCGCCGAATCACGCTTAACTTCGGAGTTCTGATGGGATCCGGTGCATTAGTGCTGGTATGATCGCACCTATCACGTTTTGTGTGCTCAAATCCTGTATGCTTTCTGTAGCACACTAATTAATCAGTTTTTATCCAAAACGGACTGGAAAAGTTACAAAAAGAGAGGTGCAACACGAGGACTTCACAGGAGGTCACCCATCCTAGTACTAATCTCGCCCAAGCACGCTTAACTTCGGAATTTTAATGGGATCCGGTGCATTAGTGTTGGTATGATCGCACTTGTAACGTTTTGTGTGCTCAAATCCTGTATGGTTTCTATAGCACATTAATTAATCAGTTTTTATCCAATACGGACTGGAGAACTTACAAAAAGAGAGGTGCAACACGAGGATTTTCTAGGAGGTCACCAATCCTAGTACTACTCTCGCCGAATCACGCTTAACTGCGGAGTTCTGATGGGATGCGATGCATTAGTGCTGGTATGATCGCACATGTCATGTTTTGCGTGCTCAAAACCTGTATGCCTTCTGTAGCGCGCTAATTAATAAGTTTTTATCCAAAACGGACTGGAAAACTTAAAAAAATAGAATTGCAACACAAGGACTTCCCAGGAGGTCACCCATCCTAGTACTACTAACGCCCTACCCTGCTTAACTACGTAGTTTTGATGGAATCCGGTGCATCAGTGCTAGTATGATCGCACCTGTCATGTTTTGCGTTCTCAAATCCTATATGCTTTCTGTAGCGCGCTATTTAATCAGTTTTTATCCAAAACGGACTGGAAAAGTTACAAAATGAGAGATGCAACACAAGGACTTCCCAGGAGGTCACCCATCCTAGTACTACTCTCGCACAAGCACGCTTAACTTCGGAGTTCTGATGGGTGCCGGTGCATTAGTGCTAGTATGATCACACCTGTCATTTTTTGTGGGCTCAAATCCTGTATGCTTTCTGTAGCACACTAATTAATCAGTGTTTATCCAATACGGACTGGAAAACTTACAAAAAGAGAGGTGCAACACGAGGACTTTCTAGGAGGTCACTAATCCTAGTACTACTCTCGCCGAATCACGCTTAACTTCGGAGTTCTGATGGGATGCGATGCATTAGTGCTGGTATGATCGCACATGTCATGTTTTGCGTGCTCAAAACCTGTATGCCTTCTGTAGCGCGCTAATTAATCAGTTATTATCCAAAACGGACTGGAAAACATACAAAAAGAGTGGTGCAACACAAGAATTTCCCAGGAGGTCACCCATCCTAATACTACTCTCGCCCAACCACGCTTAACTACGGAGTTCTAATGGAATCCGGTGCATTAGTGCTGGTACGGTCGCACCTGTCAAGATTTGCGTGCTCAAATCCTGTATGCTTTCTGTAGCCCGCTAATTAATAAGTTTTTATCCAAAACGGACTGGAAAACTTAAAAAAATAGAGGTGCAACACAAGGACTTCCCAGGAGGTCACCCATCCTAGTACTACTAACGCCCTACCCTGCTTAACTACAGAGTTTTGATGGAATCCGGTGCATCAGTGCTAGTACGATCGCACCTGTCATGTTTTGCGTTCTCAAATCCTATATGCTTTCTGTAGCGCGCTATTTAATCAGTTTTTATCCAAAACGGACTGGAAAAGTTACAAAATGAGAGATGCAACACAAGGACTTCCCAGGAGGTCACCCATCCTAGTACTACTCTCGCCCAAGCACGCTTAGCTTCGGAGTTCTGATGGGATTCGGTGCATTAGTGCTGGTATGATCGCACCTGTCACGTTTTGTGTGCTCAAATCCTGTATGCTTTCTGTAGCACACTAATTAATCAGTCTTTATCCAATACGGACTGGAAAACTTACAAAAAGAGAGGTGCAACACGAGAACTTTCTAGGAGGTCACCAATCCTAGTACTACTCTCGCTGAATCACGCTTAACACGAGGACTTCTTAAGAGGTCACCCATCCTAGTACTACTCTAGCCCAAGAACGCTTAACTTCAGAGTTCTGATGGGATCCGGTGCATTAGTGCTGGTATGATCGCACCTGTCAAGATTTGCGTGCTCAAATCCTGTATGCTTTCTGTAGCACGCTAATTAATAAGTTTTTATCCAAAATGGACTGGAAAACTTAAAAAAATAGAGGTGCAACACAAGGACTTCCCAAGAGGTCACCCATCCTAGTACTACTAACACCCTACCCTGCTTAACTACGAAGTTTTGATGGAATCCGATGCATCAATGCTAGTATGATCGCACCTGTCATGTTTTGCGTTCTCAAATCCTATATGCTTTCTGTAGCGCGCTATTTAATTAGTTTTTATCCAAAACGGACTGGAAAAGTTACAAAAAGAGAGGTGAAACACAAGGACTTCCCAGGAGGTCACCCATCCTAGTACTAATCTCGCCCAAGCACGATTAACTTGAAAGTTCTGATGGGATCCGGTGCATTAGTGCTGCTACGATCGCACTTGTCATGTTTTGTGTGCTCAAATCCTGTATGCTTTCTGTAGCACACTAATTAATCAGTTTTTAACCAATACGGACTGGTAAACTTACAAAAAGAGAGGTGCAACACGAGGATTTTCTAGAAGGTCACCAATCCTAGTACTACTCTCGCCGAGTCACGCTTAACAGCGGAGTTCTGAGGGGATGCGATGCATTAGTGCTGGTATGATCACACATGTCATGTTTTGCGTGCTCAAAACCTGTATGCCTTCTGTAGCGCGCTAATTAATCAATTTTTATCCAAAACGGGCTAGAAAACTTACAAAAAACGAGGTGTAACATGAGGACTTCCCAGGAGGTCACCCATCCTAGTACTACTCTTGCCCAACCATGCTTAAGTACGGAGTTCTGATGGAATCCGGTGCATTAGTGCTGGTACGATCGCACCTGTCAAGATTTGCGTGCTCAAGTCCTGTATGATTTCTGTAGCACGCTAATTAATAAGTTTTTATCCAAAACGGACTGGAAAACTTAAAAAAAATAGAGGTGCAAGACAAGGACTTCCCAGGAGGTCACCCATCGTAGTACATACTATCGCCCTACCCTGCTTAACTACGAGTTTTGATGGAATCCGGTGCATTAGTGCTAGTATGATCGCACCTGTCATGTTTGGCGTTCTCAAATCCTATATGCTTTCTGTAGCGCGCTATTTAAGGTGCAACACGAGGACTTCACAGGAGGTCACCCATCCTAGTACTACTCTCGCCCAAGCACGCTTAACTTCAGAGTTCTGATGGGATCCGGTGCATTAGTGCTGGTATGATCGCACCTGTCAAGATTTGCGTGCTCAAATCCTGTATGCTTTCTGTAGCACGTTAATTAATAAGTTTTTATCCAAAACGGACTGGAAAACTTAAAAAAATAGAGGTGCAACACAAGGACTTCCCAGGAGGTCACCCATCCTAGTACTACTAACGCCCTACCCTGCTTAACTACGGAGTTTTGATGGAATCCGGTGCATCAGTGCTAGTATGATCGCACCTGTCATGTTTTGCGTTCTCAAATCCTATATGCTTTCTGTAGCGCGCTATTTAATCAGTTTTTATCCAAAACGGACTGGAAAAGTTACAAAAAGAGAGGTGCAACACGAGGACTTCTCAGGAGGTCACCCATCCTAGTACTACTCTCGTCCAAGCACGCTTAACTTCGGAGTTCTGATGGGATCCGGTGCATTAGTGCTGGTATGATCGCACCTGTCATTTTTTGTGTGCTCAAATCCTGTATGCTTTCTGTAGCACACTAATTGATCAGTTTTTATCCTATACGGGCTGGTAAACTTACAAAAAGAGAGGTGCAACACGAGGATTTTCTAGGAGGTCACCGATCCTAGTACTACTCTCGCCGAGTCACGCTTAACTGCGGAGTTCTGAAGGGATGCGATACATTAGTGCTGGTATGATCGCACATGTCATGTTTTGCGTGCTCAAAACCTGTATGCCTTCTGTAGCGCGCTAATTAATCAGTTTTTATCCAAAACGGGCTAGAAAACTTGCATAAAAGGAGGTGTAACATGAGGACTTCCCAGGAGGTCACCCATCCTAGTACTACTCTCGCCAAACCACGCTTAACTACGGAGTTCTGATGGAATCCGGTGCATTAGTGCTAGTACGATCGCACCTGTCAAGTCCTACCCTGCTTAACTACGGAGTTCTGATGGAATCCGATGCATTAGTGCTGGTACGATCGCACCTCTGAAGATTTGCGTGCTCAAGTCCTGTATGCTTTCTGTAGCACGCTAATTAATAAGTTTTTATCCAAAACGGACTGGAAAACATACATAAAGAGAGGTGCAACACGAGGACTTCCCAGGAGGTCACCCATCCTAGTACTACTCTCGCCAAACCACGCTTAACTACGGAGTTCTGATGGAATCCGGTGCATTAGTGCTAGTACGATCGCACCTGTCAAGATTTGCGTGCTCAAGTCCTGTATGCTTTCTGTAGCACGCTAATTAATAAGCTTTTATCCAAAACGGACTGGAAAACTTAAAAAAATAGAGGTGCAAGACAAGGACTTCCCAGGAGGTCACCCATTGTAGTACTACTATCGCCCTACCCTGCTTAACTACGAGTTTTGATGGAATCCGGTGCATCAGTGCTAGTAAGATCGCACCTGTCATGTTTGGCGTTCTCAAATGCTATATGCTTTCTGTAGCGCGCTATTTAATCAGTTTTTATCCAAAACGGACTGGAAAAGTTACAAAAAAAGAGGTGTAACACGAGGACTTCCTAGGAGGTCACCCATCCTAGTACTAGTCTAACCGAAGCACGCTTAACTTCGGAGTTCTGATGGGATCCGATGCATTAGTGCTGGTATGATCGCACCTGTCAAGATTTGCGTGCTCAAATCCTGTATGCTTTCTGTAGCACGCTAATTAATAAGTTTTTATCCAAAACGGACTGGAAAACTTAAAAAAATAGAGGTGCAACACAAGGACTTCCCAGGAGGTCACCCATCCTAGTACTACTAACGCCCTACCCTGCCTAACTACGGAATTTTGATGGAATCCGGTGCATCAGTGCTAGTATGATCGCACCTGTCATGTTTTGCGTTCTCAAATCCTATATGCTTTCTGTAGCGCGCTATTTAATCAGTTTTTATCAAAAACGGACTGGAAAAGTTACAAAAAGAGAGGTGCAACACGAGGACTTCCCAAGAGGTCACCCAACCTAGTACTACTCTCGCCCAACCACGCTTAACTACGGAGTTCTAATGGAATCCGGTGCATTAGTGCTGCTACGATCGCATCTGTCAAGATTTGCGTGCTCAAGTCCTGTATGCTTTCTGTAGCACGCTAATTAATAAGTTTTTATCCAAAACGGACTGGAAAACATACATAAAGAGAGGTGCAACACGAGGACTTCCCAGGAGGTCACCCATCCTAGTACTACTCTCGCCAAACCACGCTTAACTACGGAGTTCTGATGGAATCCGGTGCATTAGTGCAGGTACGATCGCACCTGTCAAGATTTGCGTGCTCAAGTCCTGTATGCTTTCTGTAGCACGCTAATTAATAAGTTTTTTATCCAAAACGGACTGGAAAACTTAAAAAAATAGAGGTGCAAGACAAGGACTTCCCAGCAGGTCACCCATCCTAGTACTACTATCGCCCTACCCTGCTTTACTACGGAGTTTTGATGGAATCCGGTGCATAAGTGCTAGTATGATCGCACCTGTCATGTTTTGCGTTCTCAAATCCTATATGCTTTCTGTAGCGCGCTATTTAATCAGTTTTTATCCAAAACGGACTGGAAAAGTTACAAAAAGAGAGGTGCAACACGAGGACTTCCCAGGAGGTCACCCATCCTAGTACTACTCTCGCCCAATCACGCTTAACTTCGGGATTCTGATGGGATCCGGTGCATTAGTGCTGGTATGATCGCACCTATCAAGATTTGCGTGCTCAAATCCTGTATGCTTTCTGTAGCACGCTAATTAATAAGTTTTTATCCAAAACGGACTGGAAAACTTAAAAAAATAGAGGTGTGCATCAGTGCTAGTATGATCGCCCTGGAAAAGTTACAAAAAGAGAAGTGCAACTCGAGGACTTCCCAGGAGGTCACCCATCCTGGGTATTACTATCGCCCAAGCACGCTTAACTTCGGAGTTCTGATGGGTTCCGGTGCATTAGTGCTGGTATGATCGCACCTTTCACGTTTTGTGTGCTCAAATCCTGTATGCTTTCTGTAGCACACTAATTAATCAGTTTTTATCCAATACGGACTGGTAAACTTACAAAAAGAGAGGTGCAACACGAGGATTTTCTAGGAGGTCACCAATCCTAGTACTACTCTCAACGAATCACGCTTAACTGCGGAGTTCTGATGGGATGCGATGCATTAGTGCTGGTATGATCGCACATGTCATGTTTTGCGTGCTCACAACCTGTATGCCTTCTGTAGCGCGCTAATTACTCAGTTTTTATCCAAAACGGGCTGGAAAACTTACAAAAAAGGAGGTGCAACACGAGGACTTCCCAGGAGGTCACCCATCCTAGTACTACTCTCGCCCTACCACGCTTAACTACGAAGTTCTAATGGAATCCGGTAAATTAGTGCTAGTATGATCGCACCTGTCATGATTTGCGTGCTCAAATCTTGTATGCTTTCTGTAGCGCGCTAATTAATAAGTTTTTATCCAAAACGGACTGGAAAACTTAAAAAAATAGAGGTGCAACACAAGGACTTCCCAGGAGGTCACCCATCCCCTGTCATGTTTTGCGTGCTCAAATCCCATATGCTTTCTGTAGCGCGCTATTTAATCAGTTTTATCCAAAACGGATTGGAAAAGTTACAAAAAGAGAGGTGCAACAAGAGGACTTCCCAGGAGGTCACCCATCCTAGTACTACTCCCGCCCAAGCACGCTTAACTTCAAAGTCCTAATGGGATCCGGTGCATTAGTGCTGATATGATCGCACCTATCACGTTTTGTGTGCTCAAATCCTGTATGCTTTCTATAGCACGCTAATTAATAAGATTTTATCCAAAACGGACTGGAAAACATACAAAATGAGAGATGCAACACGAGGACTTCCCAGGAGGTCACCCATCCTAGTACTACTCATGCCCAACCACGCTTAACTACGGAGTTGTAATGGAATCCGGTGCATTAGTGCTGGTACGATCGCACCTGTCAAGATAAGAGAGGTGCAACACGAGGACTTCCCAGGAGGACACCCATCCTAGTACTACTCTCACCCAACCACGCTTAACTACGGATTTCTGATGGAATCCGGTGCATTAGTGCTGGTACGATCGCACCTGTCAAGATTTGCGTGCTCAAGTCCTGTATGCTTTCTGTAGCACGCTAATTAATAAGTTTTTATCCAAAACGGACTGGCAAAACTTAAAAAAATAGAGGTGCAAGACAAGGACTTCCCAGGAGGTCACCCATCCTTGTACTACTATCGCCCTACCCTGCTTAACTACGGAGTTTTGATGGAATCCGATGCATCAGTACTAGTATGATCGCACCTGTCATATTTTGCGTTCTCAAATCCTATATGCTTTCTGTAGCGCGCTATTTAATCCGTTTTTATCCAAAACGGACTGGAAAAGTTACAAAAAGAGAGGTGCAACCCGACGACTTCCAAGGAGGTCACCCATCCTAGTACTACTCTCGCCCAAGCACGCTTCACTTCAGAGTTCTGATGGGATTCGGTGCATTAGTGCTGGTATGATCGCACCTGTCATGGTTTGTGTGCTCAAGTCCTGTATGCTTTCTGTAGCACACTAATTAATCAGTGTTTATCCAATACAGACTGGAAAACTTACAAAAAGAGAGGTGCAACACGAGGATTTTCTAGGAGGTCACCAATCCTAGTACAACTCTCGCCGAATCACGCTTAACTGCGGAGTTCTGATGGGATGCGATGCATTAGTGCTTTGCCTTCTGTAGCGCGCTAATTAATCAGTTTTTTTCCAAAACGGGCTGGAAAACCTACAAAAAGAGAGGTGCAACACGAGGACTTCCCACGAGGTCACCCATCCTAGTACTACTATCGCCCTACCCTGCTTAATTACGGAGTTTTCATGGAATCCGGTGCATCAGTGCTAGTATAATCGCACCTGTCATGTTTTGCGTTCTCAAATCCTATATGCTTTCTGTAGCGCGCTATTTAATCAGTTTTAATCCAAAACGGACTGGAAAAGTTACAAAAAGAGAGGTGCAACACGAGGACTTCCCAGGTGGTCACCTATCCTAGTACTGCTCTCGCCCAAGCACGCTTAACTTCGAAGTTCTAATGGGATCCGGTGCATTAGTGCTGGTATGATCGCACCTGTCATGTTTTGTGTGCTCAAATCCTGTATGCTTTCTGTAGCACACTAATTAATCAGTTTTTATCCAAAACGGACTAGAAAAGTTACAAAAAGAGAGGTGCAACACGAGGACTTCCTAGGAGGTCATCCATCCTGGTACTACTCTCGCCCAAGCACGCTTAACTTCGGAGTTCTGATGGGATCCAGTGCATTAGTGCTGGTATGATCGCACTTGTCACGTTTTGTGTGCTCAAATCCTGTATGCTTTCTGTAGCACACTAATTAATCAATTTTTATCCAAAACGGACAGGAAAACATACAAAAAGAGAGGTGCAACACGAGAACTTCCCAGGAGGTCACCCATTCCTAGTACTACTCTCGCCCAACCACGCTTAACTACAGAGTTCTGATGGAATCCGGTGCATTAGTGCTGGTACGATCGCACCTGTCAAGATTTGCGTGCTCAAATCCTGTATGCTTTCTGTAGCACGCTAATTAATAAGTTTTTATCCAAAACGGACTGGAAAACTTAAAAAAATAGAGGTGCAACACAAGCACTTCCCAGGAGGTCACCTATCCTAGTACTACTATCGCCCTACCCTGCTTAATTACGGAGTTTTGATGGAATCCGGTGCATCAGAGCTAGTATGATCGCACCTGTCATGTTTTGCGTTCTCAAATCCTTTATGCTTTCTGCAGCGCGCTATTTAATCAGTTTTTATCCAAAACGGACTGGAAAAGTTACAAAAAGAGAGGTGCAACACGAGGACTTTCCAGGAGGTCACCCATCCTAGTACTACCCGCGCCCAAGCACGCTTAACTTCGGAGTTTTGATGGGATCCGGTGCATTAGTGCTGGTATGATCGCACCTTTCACGTTTTGTGTGCTCAAATCCTGTATGCTTTCTTCTAATCAGTTTTTATCCAAAACGGGCTGGAAAACATACAAAAAGAGAGGTGCAACACGAGGACTTCCCAAGAGGTCACCCATCCTAGTACTAGTCTCGCCCAACCACGCTTAACTACGGAGTTTTGATGGAATCCGGTGCATTAGTGCTGGTACGATCGCACCTATCAAGATTTGCGTGCCCAAATCCTGTATGCTTTCTTTAGCACGCTAATTAATAAGTTTTTATCCAAAACGGACTGGAAAACTTAAAAAAATAGAGGTGCAACACAAGGACTTCCCAGGAGGTCACCTATCCTAGTACTACTATCGCACTACCCTGCTTAATTACGGAGTTGTGATGGAATCCGGTGCATCAGTGCTAGTATGATCGCACCTGTCATGTTTTGCGTGCTCAAAACCTGAATGCCTTCTTTAGCGCGCTAATTAATTAGTTTTTATCCAAAACGGGCTGGAAAACTTACCAAAATCGAGGTGCAACACGAGGACTTCCCAAGAGGTCACCCATCCTAATACTACTCTCGCCCTACCACGCTTAACTACGGAGTTCTGATGGAATCCGGTGCATTAGTGCTGGTACGATCGCACTTGTCAAGATTTGCGTGCTCAAATCCTGTATGCTTTCTGTAGCACGCTAATTAATAAGTTTTTATCCAAAACGGACTGGAAAACTTAAAAAAATAGAGGTGCAACACAAGGACTTCCCAGGAGGTCACCTATCCTAGTACTACTATCGCACTACCCTGCTTAATTACGGAGTTTTGATGGAATCCGGTGCATCAGTGCTAGTATGATCGCACCTGTCATGTTTTGCGTTCTCAAATCCTATATGCTTTCTGTAGCGCGCTATTTAATCAGTTTTTATCCAAAACGCATTGGAAAAGTTACAAAAAGAGAGGTGCAACACGAGGACTTCCCAGGAGGTCATCCATCCTAGTACTACTCTCGCCCAAGCACGCTTAACTTCGGAGTTCTGATGGGATCCGGTGCATTAGTGCTGGTATGATCGCACTTGTCACGTTTTGTGTGCTCAAATCCTGTATGCTTTCTGTAGCACACTAATTAATCAGTTTTTATCCAATACGGACTGGAAAACTTACAGAAAGAGAGGTGCCACACGAGGATTTTCTAGGAGGTCACCAATCCTAGTACTACTCTCGCCGAATCACGCTTAACTGCGGAGTTCTGATGGGATGCGATGCATTAGTGCTGGTATGATCGCACATGTCATGTTTTGCGTGCTCAAAACCTGAATGCCTTCTGTAGCGCGCTAATTAATCAGTTTTTATGCAAAACGGGCTGGAAAACTTACAAAAATGGAGGTGCAACACGAGTACTTTCCAGGAGGTCACCCATCCTAGTACTACTCTCGCCCTACCACGCTTAACTACGGAGTTCTAATGGAATCCGGTGCATTAGTGCTGGTATGATCGCACCTATCATGATTCGCGTGCTCAAATCCTGTATGCTTTCTGTAGCGCGCTAATTAATAAGTTTTTATCCAAAACGGACTGGAAAACTTAAAAAAATAGAGGTGCAACACAAGGACTTCCTAGGAGGTCACCTATCCTAGTACTACTATCGCCCTACCCTGCTTAACTACGGAGTTTTGATGGAATCCGGTGCATCAGTGCTAGTATGATCGCACCTGTCATGTTTTGCGTTCTCAAATCCTATATGCTTTCTGTAGCGCGCTATTTAATCAGTTTTTATCCAAAACGGACTGGAAAAGTTACAAAAAGAGAGGTGGAACACGAGGACTTCCCAGAAGGTCACCCATCCGAGTACTACTCTCGCCCAAGCACGCTTAACTTCAAAGAGTTGATGGGATCCGGTCCATTTGTGCTGGTATGATCGCACCAGTCATGTTTTGTGTGCTCAAGTCCTGTATGCTTTCTGTAGCACACTAATTAATCAGTGTTTATCCAATACGGACTGGAAAACTTACAAAAAGAGAGGTGCAACACGAGGACTTTCTAGGAGGTCACCAATCCTAGTACTACTCTCGCCCAACCACGCTTAACTACGGAGTTCTGATGGAATCCGGTGCATTAGTGCTGGTACGATCGCACCTGTTAAGATTTGCGTGCTCAAATCCTGTATGCTTTCTGTAGCACGCTAATTAATAAGTTTTTATCCAAAACGGACTAGAAAACTTAAAAAAATAGAGGTGCAACACAAGGACTTCCCAGGAGGTCACCCATCCTAGTACTACTATCGCCCTACCCTGCTTAATTAAGGAGTTTTGATGGAATCCGGTGCATCAGTGCTAGTATGATCGTACCTGTCATGTTTTGCGTTCTCAAATCCTATATGCTTTCTGTAGCGCGCTATTTAATCAGTTTTAATCCAAAACGGATTGGAAAAGTTACAAAAAGAGAGGTGCAAAACGAGGACTTCCCAGGTGGTCACCCATCTAGTACTACTCTCGCCTAACCACGCTTAACTTCGAAGTTCTGATGGGATCCAGTGCATTTGTGCTGGTATAATCGCACCTGTCACGTTTTGTGTGCTCAAATCCTGTATGCTTTCTGTAGCACACTAAGTAATCAGTTTTTATCCAAAACGGACTGGAAAAGTTACAAATAGAGAGGTGCAACACGAGGACTTCTCAGGAGGTCCCCCATCCTAGTACTACTCGCGCCCAAGCACGCTTAACTTCGGAGTTTTGATGGGATCTGGTGCATTAGTGCTGGTATGATCGCACCTGTCACGTTTTGTGTGCTCAAATCCTGTATGCTTTCTACTAATCAGTTTTTATCCAAAACGGGCTGGAAAACATACAAAAAGAGAGGTGCAACACGAGGACTTCTCAGGAGGTCACCCATCCTAGTACTACTCTCGCCCAACCATGCTTAACTACGGAGTTCTAATGGAATCCGGTGCATTAGTGCTGGTACGATCGCACCTGTCAAGATTTGCATGCTCAAATCCTGTATGCTTTCTGTAGCATGCTAATTAATAAGTTTTTATCCAAAACGGACTGGAAAACTTAAAAAAATAACGGTGCAACACAAGGACTTCCCAAGAGGTCACCCATCCTAGTACTACTCACGCCCAAGCACCCTTAACTTCGGAGTTCTGATGGGATCCGGTGCATTAGTGCTGGTATGATCGCACCTATCACGTTTTGTGTGCTCAAATCCTGTATGCTTTCTATAGCACGCAAATTAATAAGTTTTTATCCAAAACGGGCTGGAAAACATACAAAAAGAGAGGTGCAACACGAGGACTTCCCAGGAGGTCACCCATCCTAATACTACTCTCGCCCAACCACGCTTAACTACGGAGTTCTGATGGAATCCGGTGCATTAGTGCTGGTACGATCGCACCTCTCAAGATTTGCGTGCTCAAATCCTGTATGCTTTCTGTAGCACGCTAATTAATAAGTTTGTATCCAAAACGGACTGGAAAACTTAAAAAAATAGAGGTGCAACACAAGGACTTCCCAGGAGGTCACCTATCCAAGTACTACTATCGCCCTACCCTGCTTAATTACGGAGTTTTGATGGAATCCGGTGCATCAGTGCTAGTATGATCGCACCTGTCATGTTTTGCGTTCTCAAATCCTATATGCTTTCTGTAGCGCGCTATTTAATCAGTTTTTATCCAAAACGGACTGGAAAAGTTACTAAAAGAGAGGTGCAACACAAGGACTTCCCAGGAGGTCACCCATCCTAGTACTACTCTCGCCCAACCACGCTTAACTACGGAGTTCTGATGGAATCCGGTGCATTAGTGCTGGTACGATCGAAAATAGAGGTGCAACACAAGGACTTCCCAGGAGGTCACCCATCCTAGTACTACTATCGCCCTACCCTGCTTAATTACGGAGTTTTGATGGAATCCGGTGCATCAGTGCTAGTATGATCGTACCTGTCATGTTTTGCGTTCTCAAATCCTATATGTTTTCTATAGCGCGCTATTTAATCAGTTTTAATCCAAAACGGACTGGAAATGTTACAAAAAGAGAGGTGTAACACGAAGACTTCCCAGGAGGTCACCCATCCTAGTACTACTCAAGCCCAAGCACGCTTAACTTCGGAATTCTGATGGGATCCGGTGCATTAGTGCTGGTCTGATCGCACCTATCACGTTTTGTGTGCTCACATCCTGTATGCTTTCTATAGCACGCTAATTAATAAGTTTTTATCCAAAACGGACTGGAAAACATACAAAAAGAGAGGTGCAACACGAGGACTTCCCAGGAGGTCACCCATCCTAGTACTACTCTCGCCCAACCACGCTTAACTACGGAGTTCTGATAGAATCCGGTGCATTAGTGCTGGTACGATCGCACCTCTGAAGATTTGCGTGCTCAAATCCTGTATGCTTTCTGTAGCACGCTAATTAATAAGTTTTTATCCAAAACGGACTGGAATACTTAAAAAAATAGAGGTGCAACACAAGGACTTCCCAGGAGGTCACCCATCCTAGTACTACTATCGCCCTACCCTGCTTAATTACGGAGTTTTGATGGAATCCGGTGCATCAGTGCTAGTATGATCGTACCTGTCATGTTTTGCGTTCTCAAGAGGTGCAACACGAGGACTTCCCAGGAGGTCACCCATCCTAGTACTACCCGCGCCCAAGCATGCTTAACTTCAGAGTTTTGATGGGATCCGGTGCATTAGTGCTGGTATGATCGCACCTGTCACTTTTTGTGTGCTCAAATCCTGTATGCTTTCTTCTAATCAGTTTTTATCCAAAACGGGCTGGAAAACATACAAAAAGAGAGGTGCAACACGAGGACTTCCCAGGAGGTCATCCATCCTAGTACTACTCTCGCCCAACCACGCTTAACTACGGAGTTCTGATGGAATCCGGTGCATTAGTGCTGGTACGATCGTACCTGTCAAGATTTGCGTGCTCAAATCCAGTATGCTTTCTGTAGCACGCTAATTAATAAGTTTTTATCCAAAACGGACTGGAAAACTTAAAAAAATAGAGGTGCAACACAAGGACTTCCCAGGAGGTCACCTATCCTAGTACTACTATCGCCCTACCCAGCTTAATTACGGAGTTTTGATGGAATCCGCTGCATCAGTGCTAGTATGATCGCACCTGTCATGTTTTGGGTTCTCAAATCCTATATGCTTTCTGTAGCGCGCTATTTAATCAATTTTTATCCAAAACGGACTGGAAAAGTTACAAAAAGAGAGGTGCAACACGAGGACTTCCCAGGAGCTCATCCATCCTAGTACTACTGTCGCCCAAGCACGCTTAACTTCGGAGTTCTGATGGGATCCGGTGCATTAGTGCTGGTATGATCGCACTTGTCACGTTTTGTGTGCTCAAATCCTGTATGCTTTCTGTAGCACACTAATTAATCAGTTTTTATCCAATACGGACTAGAAAACTTACAGAAAGAGAGGTGCAACACGAGGATTTTCTAGGAGGTCACCTATCCTAGTACTACTCTCGCCGAATCACGCTTAACTGCGGAGTTCTGATGGGATGCGATGCATTAGTGCTGGTATGATCGCACCTATCATGTTTTGTGTGCTCAAATCCTGTATGCTTTCTGTAGCACACTAATTAATCAGTGTTTATCCAATACGGACTGGAAAACTTACAAAAAGAGAGGTGCAGAGGTGCAACACAAGGACTTCCCAAGAGGTCACCCATCCTAGTAATACTATCTCCCTACCCTGCTTAACTACGGAGTTTCAATGGAATCCGGTGCATCAGTGCTAGTATGATCGCACCTGTCATGTTTTGCGTTCTCAAATCCTATATGCTTTCTGTAGCGCGCTATTAATCCTAGTACTACTCATGCCCAAGCACGCTTAACTTCGGAGTTCTGATGGGATCCGGTGCATTAGTGCTGGTATGATCGCACCTGTCACATTTTGTGTGCTCAAATCCTGTATGCTTTCTATAGCACGCTAATTAATAAGTTTTTATCCAAAACGGACTGGAAAACATACAAAAAGAGAGGTGCAACACGAGGACTTCCCAGGAGGTCACCCATCCTAGTACTACTCTCGCCCAACCACGCTTAAACTACGGAGTTCTGATGGAATCCGGTGCATTAGTGCTGGTACGATCGCACCTGTCAAGATTTGCGTGCTCAAATCCTGTATGCTTTCTGTAGCGCGCTAATTAATCAGTTTTTATCCAAAACGGACTGGAAAACTTAAAAAAATAGAGGTGCAAAACAAGGACTTCCCAGGAGGTCACCCATCCTAGTACTACTATCGCCCTACCCGTCTTAATTACGGAGTTTTGATGGAATCCGGTGCATTAGTGCTGGTATGATCGCACCTGTCACGTTTTGTTTGCTCAAATCCTGTATGCTTTCTTCTAATCAGTTTTTATCCAAAACGGGCTGGAAAACATACAAAAAGAGAGGTGCAACACGAGGACTTCCCAGGAGGTCACCCATCCTAGTACTACTCTCGCCCAACCACGCTTAACTACGGAGTTCTGATGGAATCCGGTGCATTAGTGCTGGTACGATCGCACCTGTCAAGATTTGCGTGGTCAAATCCTGTATGCTTTCTATAGCACGCTAATTAATAAGTTTTTATCCAAAACGGACTGGAAAACTTAAAAAAATAGAGGTGCAACACAAGGACTTCCCAGGAGGTCAGCTATCCTAGTACTACTATCGCACTACCCTGCTTAATTACGGAGTTTTGATGGAATCCGGTGCATCAGTGCTAGTATGATCGCACCTGTCATGTTTTGCGTTCTCAAATCCTATATGCTTTCTGTAGCACGCTATTTAATCAGTTTTTATCCAAAACGGACTGGAAAAGTTACAAAAAGAGAGGTGCAACACGAGGACTTCCCAAGAGGTCATCCATACTAGTACTACTCTTGCCCAGGAGGTCACCCATCCAAGTACTACTCTTGCCCAAGCACGCTTAACTACGGAGTTCTGATGGAATCGGGTGCATTAGTGACAGTATGATCGCAACTGTCATGTTTTGCGTGCTCAAATCCTGTATGCTTTCTGTAGCGCGCTAATTCATAAGTTGTTATCCAAAACGGACTGGAAAACTTACAAAAAGAGAGGTGCAACACGAGGACTTCCTAAGAGGTCACCCATCCTAGTACTACTCTCGCCCAAGCACGCTTAAATACGGAATTCTGATGGGATCCAGAGCATTAGTGCTAGTAAGATCGCAGCTGTCATGTTTTGCGTACTCAAATCCTGTATGCTTTCTGTAGTGCGCTAATTAATAAGTTTTTATCCAAAACGGAATAGAAAACTTAGAAAAAGAGAGGTGCAACACGATGATTTCCCAGAAGGTCACCTATCCTAGTACTACTCTCGCCCAAGCCCGCTTAACTACGGAGTTCTGATGGGATCCGGTGCATTAGTGCTGGTATGATCGCACCTGTCATGTTTTGCGTGCTCAAATCCTGTATACTTTCTGTAACACGCTAATTAATAAGTTTTTATCCAAAACGGACTAGAAAACTTACAAAAAGAGAGGTGCAACACGAGGACTTTCCAGGAGGTCACAAATCCTAGTACTACTCTCGCCGAAGCACGCTTAACTGCGGAGTTCTGATGGGATCCGATGCATTAGTGCCGGTATGATCGCACATGTCATGTTTTGCGTGCTCAAAACCTATATGCCTTCTCTAACGCGCTAATTAATCACTTTTTATCCAAAACGGACTGGAAAACTTACAAAAAGAGAGATGCAACACGAGGACATTCCAGGAGGTCACCCATCCTAGTACTACTCACGCCCAAGCACGCTTAACTGCAGTGTTCTGATGGGATCCAGTGCATTAGTGCTGGTATGATCGCACCTGTCATGTTTTGCGTGCTCAAATCCTGTATGCTTTCTGTAGCGTGCTAATTAATGAGTTTTTATCCAAAACGGACTGGAAAACTTACAAAAAGAAAGGTGCAACACGAGGACTTTCCAGGAGGTCACCAATCTTAGTACTACTCTCGCCGAAGCACGCTTAACTGCGGGGTTCTGATGGGATCCTATGCATTAGTGCAGGTATGATCGCACATGTCATGTTTTGCGTGCTCAAAACCTATATGCCTTCTCTAGCGCGCTAATTAATCAATTTTTATCCAAAACGGACTGGAAAACTTACAAAAAGAGAGATTCAACACGAGGACATTCCGGGAGGTCACCCATCCTAGTACTACTCACGCCCAAGAACGCTTAACTGCAGTGTTCTGATGGGATCCAGTGCATTAGTGCTAGTATGATCGCACCTGTCATGTTTTGCGTTCTCAAATCCTATATAATTTCTGTAGCACGCTAATTATTCAGTTTTTATCTAAAACGGACTGGAAAACTTTCAAAAAGAGAGGTGCAACACGAGGACTTCCAAGGAGGAGGTGTAACACGAGGACTTCCAAGGAGGTCACCAATCCTAGTACTACTCTCGCCTAAGCACCCTTAACTGCGGAGTTATGATGGGATCTGGTGCATTAGTGCTGGTATGATCGCACATGTCATGTGTTGCGTGCTCAAATCCTATATGCTTTCGGTAGCGCGCTAATTAATTAGTTTTTCTGCAAAACAGATTGGAAAACTTACAAAAAGAGGGGTGCAACACGAGGACTTCCAGGAGGTCACCAATCCTACTAGTCTCGCCCAAGCACACTTAACTGCAGAGTTCTGATAGGATCCGTTGCATTAGTGCTGGTATGATCGCATATGTCATGTTTTGCGTGCTCAAAACTTATATGCCTTCTGTAGCGCGCTAATTAATCATTTTTTATCCAAAACGGACTGGAAAACTTACAAAAAGAGAGGGTGCAACACGAGGACTTTCAAGGAGGTCACCCATCCTAGTACTACTCTCGCCGAACAACGCTTAACTGCGGAGTTCTGATGGGATCCGGTGCATTAGTGCAGGTATGATCGTACCTGTCATGTTTTGCGTGCTCAAAACCATTATGCCTTCTGTTGCGCGCTAATTAATCACTTTTTATCCAAAACGGACTGGAAAACTTAATAAAAGATAGGTGCAACAGGAGGAGTTCCCAGGAGGTCACCCATCCTAGTACTACTCTTGCCCAACCACGCTTAACTACGGAGTTCTGATGGAATCTGGTGCATTAGTGCTGGTATGATCGCACCTGTCATGTTTTGCGTGCTCACATCCTGTATGCTTTTTGAAGCGCGCTATTTAACCACTTTTTATCCATAACGGACTGGAAAACTTACAAAAAGAGAGGTACAACACGAGGACTTCCCAGGAGGTCACCCATCCTAGTACTACTCTCGCCCAACCATGCTTAACTACGGAGTTCTGATGGAATCCGGTGCATTACTGCTAGTATGATCGCGCTCTAATTAATCAATTTTTATTCTAAACGGATTGGAAAACTTACAAAAAGAGAAGTGCAACACGAGGACTTCCCAGAAGGTCACCCATCGTAGTACTACTCTCGCCCAACCACGCTTAACTACGGAGTTCTAATGGAATCTGGTGCATTAGTGTTGGTATGATAGCACCTGTCATGTTTTGCGTGCTCAAATCCTATATGCTTTCTGTAGCGCGGTATTTAATCAGTTTTTTCCAAAACGGACTGGAAAACTTACAAAAAGAGAGGTACAACACGAGGACTTCCCAGGAGGTCACCCATCCTAGTACTACTCTCTCGCCCAACCATGCTTAACTACGGAGTTCTGATGGAATCCGGTGCATTACTGCTAGTATGATCGCGCTCTAATTAATCAATTTTTATTCTAAACGGATTGGAAAACTTACAAAAAGAGAAGTGCAACACGAGGACTTCCCAGAAGGTCACCCATCGTAGTACTACTCTCGCCCAACCACGCTTAACTACGGAGTTCTAATGGAATCTGGTGCATTAGTGTTGGTATGATAGCACCTGTCATGTTTTGCGTGCTCAAATCCTATATGCTTTCTGTAGCGCGCTATTTAATCAGTTTTTTCCAAAACGGACTGGAAAAGTTACAAAAAGCATGTTGCAACACGAGGACTTCCCAGGAGGTCACCCATACTAGTACTACTCTTGCCCAAGCACGCTTAACTGCACTTCCCAAGAGGTCACCCAACAAATCCTGTAAAGAGAGGTGCAACACTAGGACTTCCCAGGAGGTCACCCATCCTAGTACTACTCTTGCCCAAGCACGCTTAACTACGGAGTTCTGATGGAATCGGGTGCATTAGTGACAGTATGATCACAACTGTCATGTTTTGCGTGCTCAAATTCTGTATGCTTTCTGTAGCGCGCTAATTCATAAGTTGTTATCCAAAACGGACTGGAAAACTTACAAAAAGAGAGGTGCAACACGAGGACTTCCTAAGAGGTCACCCATCCTAGTACTATTCTCGCCCAAGCACGCTTAAATAAGGAATTCTGATGGGATCCAGAGCATTAGTGCTAGTAAGATCGCACCTGTCATGTTTTGCGTACTCAAATCCTGTATGCTTTCTGTAGTGCGCTAATTAATAAGTTTTTATCCAAAACGGACTAGAAAACTTAGAAAAAGAGAGGTGCAACACGATGATTTCCCAGAAGGTCACCTATCCTAGTACTACTCTCGCCCAAGCCCGCTTAACTACGGAGTTCTGATGGGATCCGGTGCATTAGTGCTGGTATGATCGCACCTGTCATGTTTTGCGTGCTCAAATCCTGTATACTTTCTGTAACACGCTAATTAATAAGTTTTTATCCAAAACGGACTAGAAAACTTACAAAAAGAGAGGTGCAACACGAGGACTTTCCAGGAGGTCACAAATCCTAGTACTACTCTCGCCGAAGCACGCTTAACTGCGGAGTTCTGATGGGATCCGATGCATTAGTGCCGGTATGATCGCACATGTCATGTTTTGCGTGCTCAAAACCTATATGCCTTCTCTAGCGCGCTAATTAATCACTTTTTATCCAAAACGGACTGGAAAACTTACAAAAAGAGAGATACAGCACGAGGACATTCCAGGAGGTCACCCATCCTAGTACTACTCACGCCCAAGCACGCTTAACTGCAGTGTTCTGATGGGATCCAGTGCATTAGTGCTGGTATGATCGCACCTGTCATGTTTTGCGTGCTCAAATCCTGTATGCTTTCTGTAGCGTGCTAATTAATGAGTTTTTATCCAAAACGGACTGGAAAACTTACAAAAAGAAAGGTGCAACACGAGGACTTTCCAGGAGGTCACCAATCTTAGTACTACTCTCGCCGAAGCACGCTTAACTGCGGGATTCTGATGGGATCCTATGCATTAGTGCAGGTATGATCGCACATGTCATGTTTTGCGTGCTCAAAACCTATATGCCTTCTCTAGCGCGCTAATTAATCACTTTTTATCCAAAACGGACTGGAAAACTTACAAAAAGAGAGATTCAACACGAGGACATTCCGGGAGGTCACCCATCCTAGTACTACTCACGCCCAAGCACGCTTAACTGCAGTGTTCTGATGGGATCCAGTGCATTAGTGCTAGTATGATCGCACCTGTCATGTTTTTCGTTCTCAAATCCTATATAATTTCTGTAGCACGCTAATTATTCAGTTTTTATCTAAAACGGACTGGAAAACTTTCAAAAAGAGAGGTGCAACACGAGGACTTCCAAGGAGGAGGTGTAACACGAGGACTTCCAAGGAGGTCACCAATCCTAGTACTACTCTCGCCTAAGCACACTTAACTGCGGAGTTCTGATGGGATCTGGTGCATTAGTGCTGGTATGATCGCACATGTCATGTGTTGCGTGCTCAAATCCTATATGCTTTCGGTAGCGCGCTAATTAATTAGTTTTTTCTGCAAAACAGATTGGAAAACTTACAAAAAGAGGGGTGCAACACGAGGACTTCCAGAAGGTCAACAATCCTACTAGTCTCGCCCAAGCACACTTAACTGCAGAGTTCTGATAGGATCCGTTGCATTAGTGCTGGTATGATCGCATATGTCATGTTTTGCGTGCTCAAAACTTATATGCCTTCTGTAGCGCGCTAATTAATCATTTTTTATCCAAAACGGACTGGAAAACTTACAAAAAGAGAGGTGCAACACGAGGACTTTCAAGGAGGTCACCCATCCTAGTACTACTCTCGCCGAACAACGCTTAACTGCGGAGTTCTGATGGGATTCGGTGCATTAGTGCAGGTATGATCGTACCTGTCATGTTTTGCGTGCTCAAAACCATTATGCCTTCCGTTTCGCGCTAATTAATCACTTTTTATCCAAAACGGACTGGAAAACTTAATAAAAGATAGGTGCAACAGGAGGAGTTCCCAGGAGGTCACCCATCCTAGTACTACTCTTGCCCAACCACGCTTAACTACGGAGTTCTGATGGAATCCGGTGCATTAGTGCTGGTATGATCGCACCTGTCATGTTTTGCGTGCTCACATCCTGTATGCTTTTTGAAGCGCGCTAATTAACCACTTTTTATCCATAACGGACTGGAAAACTTACAAAAAGAGAGGTACAACACGAGGACTTCCCAGGAGGTCACCCATCCTAGTACTACTCTCGCCCAACCATGCTTAACTACGGAGTTCTGATGGAATCCGGTGCATTACTGCTAGTATGATCGCGCTCTAATTAATCAATTTTTATTCTAAACGGATTGGAAAACTTACAAAAAGAGAAGTGCAACACGAGGACTTCCCAGAAGGTCACCCATCGTAGTACTACTCCTCGCCCAACCACGCTTAACTACGGAGTTCTAATAGAATCTGGTGCATTAGTGTTGGTATGATAGCACTTGTCATGTTTTGCGTGCTCAAATCCTATATGCTTTCTGTAGCGCGGTATTTAATCAGTTTTTTCCAAAACGGACTGGAAAACTTACAAAAAGAGAGGTACAACACGAGGACTTCCCAGGAGGTCACCCATCCTAGTACTACTCTCGCCCAACCATGCTTAACTACGGAGTTCTGATGGAATCCGGTGCATTACTGCTAGTATGATCGCGCTCTAATTAATCAATTTTTATTCTAAACGGATTGGAAAACTTACAAAAAGAGAAGTGCAACACGAGGACTTCCCAGAAGGTCACCCATCGTAGTACTACTCTCGCCCAACCACGCTTAACTACGGAGTTCTAATGGAATCTGGTGCATTAGTGTTGGTATGATAGCACCTGTCATGTTTTGCGTGCTCAAATCCTATATGCTTTCTGTAGCGCGCTATTTAATCAGTTTTTTCCAAAACGGACTGGAAAAGTTACAAAAAGCATGTTGCAACACGAGGACTTCCCAGGAGGTCACCCATACTAGTACTACTCTTGCCCAAGCACGCTTAACTGCACTTCCCAAGAGGTCACCCAACAAATCCTGTAAAGAGAGGTGCAACACTAGGACTTCCCAGGAGGTCACCCATCCTAGTACTACTCTTGCCCAAGCACGCTTAACTACGGAGTTCTGATGGAATCGGGTGCATTAGTGACAGTATGATCACAACTGTCATGTTTTGCGTGCTCAAATCCTGTATGCTTTCTGTAGCGCGCTAATTCATAAGTTGTTATCCAAAACGGACTGGAAAACTTACAAAAAGAGAGGTGCAACACGAGGACTTCCTAAGAGGTCACCCATCCTAGTACTATTCTCGCCCAAGCACGCTTAAATAAGGAATTCTGATGGGATCCAGAGCATTAGTGCTAGTAAGATCGCACCTGTCATGTTTTGCGTACTCAAATCCTGTATGCTTTCTGTAGTGCGCTAATTAATAAGTTTTTATCCAAAACGGACTAGAAAACTTAGAAAAAGAGAGGTGCAACACGATGATTTCCCAGAAGGTCACCTATCCTAGTACTACTCTCGCCCAAGCCCGCTTAACTACGGAGTTCTGATGGGATCCGGTGCATTAGTGCTGGTATGATCGCACCTGTCATGTTTTGCGTGCTCAAATCCTGTATACTTTCTGTAACACGCTAATTAATAAGTTTTTATCCAAAACGGACTAGAAAACTTACAAAAAGAGAGGTGCAACACGAGGACTTTCCAGGAGGTCACAAATCCTAGTACTACTCTCGCCGAAGCACGCTTAACTGCGGAGTTCTGATGGGATCCGATGCATTAGTGCCGGTATGATCGCACATGTCATGTTTTGCGTGCTCAAAACCTATATGCCTTCTCTAGCGCGCTAATTAATCACTTTTTATCCAAAACGGACTGGAAAACTTACAAAAAGAGAGATACAGCACGAGGACATTCCAGGAGGTCACCCATCCTAGTACTACTCACGCCCAAGCACGCTTAACTGCAGTGTTCTGATGGGATCCAGTGCATTAGTGCTGGTATGATCGCACCTGTCATGTTTTGCGTGCTCAAATCCTGTATGCTTTCTATAGCGTGCTAATTAATGAGTTTTTATCCAAAACGGACTGGAAAACTTACAAAAAGAAAGGTGCAACACGAGGACTTTCCAGGAGGTCACCAATCTTAGTACTACTCTCGCCGAAGCACGCTTAACTGCGGGATTCTGATGGGATCCTATGCATTAGTGCAGGTATGATCGCACATGTCATGTTTTGCGTGCTCAAAACCTATATGCCTTCTCTAGCGCGCTAATTAATCACTTTTTATCCAAAACGGACTGGAAAACTTACAAAAAGAGAGATTCAACACGAGGACATTCCGGGAGGTCACCCATCCTAGTACTACTCACGCCCAAGCACGCTTAACTGCAGTGTTCTGATGGGATCCAGTGCATTAGTGCTAGTATGATCGCACCTGTCATGTTTTTCGTTCTCAAATCCTATATAATTTCTGTAGCACGCTAATTATTCAGTTTTTATCTAAAACGGACTGGAAAACTTTCAAAAAGAGAGGTGCAACACGAGGACTTCCAAGGAGGAGGTGTAACACGAGGACTTCCAAGGAGGTCACCAATCCTAGTACTACTCTCGCCTAAGCACACTTAACTGCGGAGTTCTGATGGGATCTGGTGCATTAGTGCTGGTATGATCGCACATGTCATGTGTTGCGTGCTCAAATCCTATATGCTTTCGGTAGCGCGCTAATTAATTAGTTTTTCTGCAAAACAGATTGGAAAACTTACAAAAAGAGGGGTGCAACACGAGGACTTCCAGAAGGTCAACAATCCTACTAGTCTCGCCCAAGCACACTTAACTGCAGAGTTCTGATAGGATCCGTTGCATTAGTGCTGGTATGATCGCATATGTCATGTTTTGCGTGCTCAAAACTTATATGCCTTCTGTAGCGCGCTAATTAATCATTTTTTATCCAAAACGGACTGGAAAACTTACAAAAAGAGAGGTGCAACACGAGGACTTTCAAGGAGGTCACCCATCCTAGTACTACTCTCGCCGAACAACGCTTAACTGCGGAGTTCTGATGGGATTCGGTGCATTAGTGCAGGTATGATCGTACCTGTCATGTTTTGCGTGCTCAAAACCATTATGCCTTCCGTTTCGCGCTAATTAATCACTTTTTATCCAAAACGGACTGGAAAACTTAATAAAAGATAGGTGCAACAGGAGGAGTTCCCAGGAGGTCACCCATCCTAGTACTACTCTTGCCCAACCACGCTTAACTACGGAGTTCTGATGGAATCCGGTGCATTAGTGCTGGTATGATCGCACCTGTCATGTTTTGCGTGCTCACATCCTGTATGTAGCGCGCTATTTAATCACTTTTTATCCAAAACGGACTGGAAAACTTACAAAAAGAGAGGTACAACACGAGGACTTCCCAGGAGGTCACCCATCCTAGTACTACTCTCGCCCAACCATGCTTAACTACGGAGTTCTGATGGAATCTGGTGCATTAGTGCTAGTATGATCGCGCGCTAATTAATCAATTTTTATTCTAAACGGATTGGAAAACTTACAAAAAGAGAGGTGCAACACGAGGACTTCCCAGAAGGTCACCCATCCTAGTACTACTCTCGCCCAACCACGCTTAACTACGGAGTTCTGATGGAATCTGGTGCATTATTGTTGGTATGATAGCACCTGTCTTGTTTTGCGTGCTCAAATCCTATATGCTTTCTGTAGCGCGCTATTTAATCAGTTTTTTCCAAAACGGACTGGAAAAGTTACAAAAAGCAAGTTGCAACACGAGGACTTCCCAGGAGGTCACCCATACTAGTACTACTCTTGCCCAAGCACGCTTAACTGCACTTCCCAGGAGGTCACCCATCCTAGTACAACTCACGGCCTAGAATGCTTAACTGCTATCATGTATTGCGTGCACAAATCCTGTAAAGAGAGGTGCAACACTAGGACTTCCCAGGAGGACACACATCCTAGTACTACTCTCGCCCAAGCACGCTTAACTGCGGAGTTCCGATGGGATCCGGTGCATTAGTGCTGGTATGATCGCACCTGTCATGTATTGCGTGCACAAATCCTGTATGCTTTCTTTACCGTGCTAATTAATAAGTTTTTATCCAAAACAGACTGGAAAACTTACAAAAAGAGAGGTGCAACACGAGCACTTCCCAAGAGGTCAACCATCCTAGTACTACTCTCGCCCAAGCATGCTTAACTTCGGAGTTCTGGTGGGATCCGGTGCATTAGTGCTGGTATGATCGCACTTTTCATGTTTTGCATACTCAAATTCTATATGCTTTCTGTAGCACGTTAATTAATCAGTTTTTATCCAAAACGGACATGAAAACTTACAAAAAGAGAGGTGCAACACAAGGACTGTGATCCGGTGCATTAGTGCTGGTATGATCGCACCTGTCATGTTTTGCGTGCTCAAGTCCTATATGCTTTCTGTAGCGTTCTAGTTAATCAGTTTTTATCCATAACGGACTGGAAAGCTTACAAAAAGAGAGGTGCAACACGAGGACTGTGATCCGGTGCATTAGTGCTGGTATGATCGCATTTGTCATGTTTTGCGTGCTCAAATCCTATATGCTTTCTGTAGCTTGCTAGTTAATCAGTTTTTATCCAAAACGGACTGGAAAACTTACAAAAAGAGAGGTGCAACACGAGGGAGGTCACCCATCCAAGTACTACTCTCGCCCAAGCACGCTTATCTGCGGAGTTCTGATGGGATCCGGTGCTTTCTGTAGCGCGCTAATTAATCAGTTTTTATACAAAACGGAGTGGAAAACATACAAAAAGAGAGATGCAACACGAGGACTTCCCAGGAGGTCTCCCATCCTTGTACTACTGTCGCCCAAGCACGTTTAACTGCGAATTTCTAATGGGATCCGGTGCAATAGTGCTGGTATGATCGCAACTGTCATGTTTTGCGTGCTCAAGTCCTATATGCTTTCTGTAGCACGCTAGTTAATCAAATTTTATCCAAAACGGGCTGGAAAACTTACAAAAAAAGAGGTGCAACACGAGGACTTTCCAGGAGGTCACCCATCCTAGTACTACTCTCGCCCAAGCACGCTTAGCTGCGGAGTTCTGATGGGATCCGGTGCATTAGTGCTGGTATCATCGCACCTTTCATGTTTTGCGTGCTCAAATCCTATATGCTTTCTGAAGCGCGCTAATTAATCAGTTTTTATCCAAAACTAACTGGAATAGTTACAAAAATAGAGATGCAACACGAGGACTTCCCAGGAGGCCACCCATCCTAGTACTACTCTCGCCCAAGCACGCTTAGCTGCGGAGTTCTGATGGGATCCGGTGCATTAGTGCTGGTATCATCGCACCTTTCATGTTTTGCGTGCTCAAATCCTATATGCTTTCTGAAGCGCGCTAATTAATCAGTTTTTATCCAAAACTAACTGGAAAAGTTACAAAAATAGAGATGCAACACGAGGACTTCCCAGGAGGCCACCCATCCTAGTACTACTCTCGCCCAAGTTCGCTTAACTGTGGTGTTCTAACGGGATCCGGTGCATTAGTGCTGGTATGATCGCAGCTATCATGTTTTGCGTGCTCACATCCTGTATACTTTCTATTGCGCGCTATTTAATCAGTTTTTATCCATAACGGACAGGAAAAGTTACAAAAAGAGAGGTGTAACACGAGGTCACCCATCCTTGTACTACTCTCACCCTACCACGCTTAACTACGGAGTTTTGATGGGATCCGGTGCATTAGTGCTGGTATGATCGCACCTGTCATGTTTTGCGTACTCAAATCTTATATGCCTTCTGTAGCGCGCTAATTAATCACTTTTTATCCAAAACGGATTGGAAAACTTATAAAAAGAGAGGTGCAACACGAGGACTTTCCAAGAGGTCACCCATCCTAGTACTACTCTCGCCGAACAACGCTTTACTGCGGAGTTCTGATGGGATCCAGTGCATTAGTGCTGGTATGATCGCACCTGTCATGTTTTGCGTGCTCAAAACCTATATGCCATCTGTAGCGCGCTAATTAATCACTTTTTATCCAAAATGGACTGGAAAACTTACAAAAAGAGAGGTGCAACACGAGGACTTCCCAGGAGGTCACCCATCCTAGTACTACTCTCGCCCAACCACGCTTAACTGCGGAGTTCTGATGGGATCCGGTGCATTAGTGCTGGTATGATCGCACCTGTCATGTTTTGTGTGCTCAAATCCTGTATGCTTTGTGTAGCACACAAATTAATCAGTGTTTATCCAATACGGACTGGAAAACTTACAAAAAGAGAGGTGCAAAGGTGCAACACAAGGACTTCCCAGGAGGTCACGCATCCTAGTACTACTATCTCCCTACCCTGCTTAACTACGGAGTTTCGATGGAATCCGGTGCATCAGTGCTAGTATGATCGCACCTGTCATGTTTTGCGTTCTCAAATCCTATATGCTTTCTGTAGCGCGCTATTTAATCAGTTTTTATCCAAAACGGACTGGAAAAGTTACGAAAAGAGTTCTGATGGGATCCGGTGCATTAGTGCTGGTATGATCGCACCTGTCACGTTTTGTGTGCTCAAATCCTGTATGCTTTCTATAGCACGCTAATTAATAAGTTTTTATACAAAACGGACTGGAAAACATACAAAAAGAGAGGTGCAACACGAGGACTTCCCAGGAGGTCGCCCATCCTAGTACTACTCTCGCCCAACCACGCTTAACTTCAGAGTTTTGATGGGATCCGGTGCATTAGTGCTGGTATGATCGCACCTGTCACGTTTTGTGTGCTCAAATCCTGTATGCTTTCTTCTAATCAGTTTTTATCCAAAACGGGCTGGAAAACATACAAAAAGAGAGGTGCAACACGAGGACTTCCCAGGAGGTCACCCATCCTAGTACTACTCTCGCCCAACCATGCTTAACTATGGAGTTCTGATGGAATCCGGTGCATTAGTGCTGGTACGATCGCACCTGTCAAGATTTGCGTGCTCAAATCCTGTATGCTTTATGTAGCACGCTAATTAATAAGTTTGTATCCAAAACGGACTGGAAAACTTAAAAAAATAGAGGTGCAACACAAGGACATCCCAGGAGGTCACCTATCCTAGTACTACTATCGCACTACCCTGCTTAATTACGGAGTTTTGATGGAATCCGGTGCATCAGTGCTAGTATGATCGCACCTGTCATGTTTTGCGTTCTCAAATCCTATATGCTTTCTGTAGCGCGCTATTTAATCAGTTTTTATCCAAAACGCATTGGAAAAGTTACAAAAAGAGAGGTGCAACACGAGGACTTCCCAGGAGGTCATCCATCCTAGTACTACTCTCGCCCAAGCACGCTTAACTTCGGAGTTCTGATGGGATCCGGTGCATTAGTGCTTGTGTGATCGCACTTGTCACGTTTTGTGTGCTCAAATCCTGTATGCTTTCTGTAGCACACTAATTAATCAGTTTTTATCAAATACGGACTGGAAAACTTACAGAAAGAGAGGTGCCACACGAGGATTTTCTAGGAGGTCACCAGTCCTAGTACTACTCTCGCCGAATCACGCTTAACTGCGGAGTTCTGATGGGATGCGATGCATTAGTGCTGGTATGATCGCACATGTCATGTTTTGCGTGCTCAAAACCTGAATGCCTTCTGTAGCGCGCTAATTAATCAATTTTTATGCAAAACGGGCTGGAAAACTTACAAAAATGGAGGTGCAACACGAGTACTTTCCAGGAGGTCAACCATCCTAGTACTACTCTCGCCCTACCACGCTTAACTACGGAGTTCTAATGGAATCCGGTGCATTAGTGCTGGTATGATCGCACCTATCATGATTTGCGTGCTCAAATCCTGTATGCTTTCTGTAGCGCGCTAATTAATAAGTTTTTATCCAAAACGGACTGGAAAACTTAAAAAAATAGAGGTGCAACACAAGGACTTCCTAGGAGGTCACCTATCCTAGTACTACTATCGCCCTACCCTGCTTAACTACGGAGTTTTGATGGAATCCGGTGCATCAGTGCTAGTATGATCGCACCTGTCATGTTTTGCGTTCTCAAATCCTATATGCTTTCTGTAGCGCGCTATTTAATCAGTTTTTATCCAAAACGGACTGGAAAAGTTACAAAAAGAGAGGTGCAACACGAGGACTTCCCAGAAGGTCACCCATCCGAGTACTACTCTCGCCCAAGCACGCTTAACTTCAAAGAGTTGATGGGATCCGGTCCATTAGTGCTGGTATGATCGCACCAGTCATGTTTTGTGTGCTCAAGTCCTGTATGCTTTCTGTAGCACACTAATTAATCAGTGTTTATCCAATACGGACTGGAAAACTTACAAAAAGAGAGGTGCAACACGAGGACTTTCTAGGAGGTCACCAATCCTAGTACTACTCTCGCCGAATCACGCTTAACAGCGGAGTTCTGATGGGATGCGATGCATTAGTGCTGGTATGATCGCACCTGTCACGTTTTGTGTGCTCAAATCCTGTATGCTTTCTGTAGCACACTAATTAATCAGCTTTTATCCAAAACGGACTGGAAAAGTTACAAAAAGAGAGGTGCAACACGAGGACTTCCCAGGAGGTTACCCATCCTAGTACTACTCACGCCCAAGCATGCTTAACTTAGGAGTTCTGATGGGATCCGGTGCATTAGTGCTGGTATGATCGCACATGTCACGTTTTGTGTGCTCAAATCCTGTATGCTTTCTATAGCACGCTAATTAATAAGTTTTTATCCAAAACGGACTGGAAAACATACAAAAAGAGAGGTGCAACACGAGGACTTCCCAGGAGGTCACCCATCCTCGTACTGCTCTCGCCCAACCACGCTTAACTACGGAGTTCTGATGGAATCCGATGCATTAGTGCTGGTACGATTGCACCTGTTAAGTTTTGCGTGCTCAAATCCTGTATGCTTTCTGTAGCACGCTAATTAATAAGTTTTTATCCAAAACGGACTGGAAAATTTAAAAAAATAGAGGTGCAACACAAGGACTTCCCAGGAGGTCACCCATCCTAGTACTACTATCGCCCTACCCTGCTTAATTAAGGAGTTTTGATGGAATCCGGTGCATCAGTGCTAGTATGATCGTACCTGTCATGTTTTGCGTTCTCAAATCCTATATGCTTTCTGTAGCGCGCTATTTAATCAGTTTTAATCCAAAACGGACTGGAAAAGTTACAAAAAGAGAGGTGCAAAACGAGGACTTCCCAAGTGGTCACCCATCTAGTACTACTCTCGCCTAAGCACGCTTAACTTCGAAGTTCTGATGGGATCCGGTGCATTAGTGCTGGTATAATCGCACCTGTCACGTTTTGTGTGCTCAAATCCTGTATGCTTTCTGTAGCACACTAAGTAATCAGTTTTTATCCAAAACGTACTGGAAAAGTTACAAAAAGAGAGGTGCAACACGAGGACTTCTCAGGAGGTCCCCCATCCTAGTACTACTCGCGCCCAAGCACGCTTAACTTCGGAGTTTTGATGGGATCCGGTGCATTAGTGCTGGTATGATCGCACCTGTCACATTTTGTGTGCTCAAATCCTGTATGCTTTCTACTAATCAGTTTTTATCCAAAACGGGCTGGAAAACATACAAAAAGAGAGGTGCAACACGAGGACTTCCCAGGAGGTCACCCATCCTAGTACTACTCTGGCCCAACCATGCTTAACTACGGAGTTCTAATGGAATCCGGTGCATTAGTGCTGGTACGATCGCACCTGTCAAGATTTGCATGCTCAAATCCTGTATGCTTTCTGTAGCACGCTAATTAATAAGTTTTTATCCAAAACGGACTGGAAAACTTAAAAAAATAGAGGTGGAACACAAGGACTTCCCAGGAGGTCACCCATCCTAGTACTACTCACGCCCAAGCACCCTTAACTTCGGAGTTCTGATGGGATCCGGTGCATTAGTGCTGGTATGATCGCACCTATCACGTTTTGTGTGCTCAAATCCTGTATGCTTTCTATAGCACGCTAATTAATAAGTTTTTATCCAAAACGGGCTGGAAAACATACAAAAAGAGAGGTGCAACACGAGGACTTCCCAGGAGGTCACCCATCCTAGTACTACTCTCGCCCAACGACGCTTAACTACGGAGTTCTGATGGAATCCGGTGAATTAGTGCTGGTACGATCGCACCTCTCAAGATTTGCGTGCTCAAATCCTGTATACTTTCTGTAGCACGCTAATTAATAAGTTTTTATCCAAAACGGACTGGAAAACTTAAAAAAATAGAGGTGCAACACAAGTACTTCCCAGGAGGTCACCTATCCTAGTACTACTATCGCCCTACCCTGCTTAATTACGGAGTTTTGATGAAATCCGTTGCATCAGTGCTAGTATGATCGCACCTGTCATGTTTTGCGTTCTCAAATCCTATATGCTTTCTGTAGCGCGCTATTTAATCAGTTTTTATCCAAAACGGACTGGAAAAGTTACTAAAAGAGAGGTGCAACACAAGGACTTCCCAGGAGGTCAGCCATCCTAGTACTACTCTCGCCCAACCACGCTTAACTACGGAGTTCTGATGGAATCCGGTGCATTAGTGCTGGTACGATCGAAAATAGAGGTGCAACACAAGGACTTCCCAGGAGGTCACCCATCCTAGTACTACTATCGCCCTACCCTACTTAATTACGGAGTTTTGATGGAATCCGGTGCATCAGTGCTAGTATGATCGTACCAAAACGGACTGGAAAAGTTACAAAAAGAGAGGTGTAACACGAGGACTTCCCAGGAGGTCACCCATCCTAGTACTACCCGCGCCCAAGCACGCTTAACTTCGGAGTTTTGATGGGATCCGGTGAATTAGTGCTGTTATGATCACACCTGTAATGTTTTGTGTGCTCAAATCCTGTATGCTTTCTTCTAATCAGTTTTTATCCAAAACGGGCTGGAAAACATACAAAAAGAGAGGTGCAACACGAGGACTTCCCAGGAGGTCACCCATCCTAGTACTACTCTCGCCCAACCACGCTTAACTACGGAGTTCTGATGGAATCCGGTGCATTAATGCTGGTACGATCGCACCTCTCAAGATTTGCGTGCTCAAATCCTGTATGCTTTCTGTAGCACGCTAATTAATAAGTTTTTATCCAAAACGGACTGGAAAACTTAAAAAAATAGAGGTGCAACACAAGGACTTCCCAGGAGGTCACCCATCGTAGTACTACTCAAGCCCAAGCACACTTAACTTCGAAGTTCTGATGGGATCCGGTGCATTAGTGCTGGTATGATCGCACCTATCACGTTTTGTGTGCTCAAATCCTGTATGCTTTCTATAGCACGCTAATTAATAAGTTTTTATCCAAAACGGACTGGAAAACATACAAAAAGAGAGGTGCAACACGAGGACTTCCCAGGAGGTCACCCATCCTAGTACTACTCTCGCCCAACCACGCTTAACTACGGAGTTCTGATGGAATCCGATGCATTAGTGCTGGTACGATCGCACCTCTGAAGATTTGCGTGCTCAAATCCTGTATGCTTTCTGTAGCACGCTAATTAATAAGTTTTTATCCAAAACGGACTGGAAAACTTAAAAAAATAGAGGTGCAACACAAGGACTTCCCAGGAGGTCACCCATCCTAGTACTACTATCGCCCTACCCTGCTTAATTACGGAGTTTTGATGGAATCCGGTGCATCAGTGCTAGTATGATCGTACCTGTCATGTTTTGCGTTCTCAAATCCTATATGCTTTCTATAGCGCGCTATTTAATCAGTTTTAATCCAAAACGGACTGGAAAAGTTACAAAAAGAGATGTGCAACACGAGGACTTCCCAGGAGGTCACCCATCCTAGTACTAGCCGCGCCCAAGCACGCTTAACTTTAGAGTTTTGATGGGATCCGGTGCATTAGTGCTGGTATGATCGCACCTGTCACGTTTTGTGAGCTCAAATCATGTATGCTTTCTTCTAATCAGTTTTTATCCCAAACGGGCTGGAAAACATACAAAAAGAGAGGTGCAACACGAGGACTTCCAAGGAGGTCATCCATCCTAGTACTACTCTCGCCCAGCCACGCTTAACTACGGAGTTCTGATGGAATCCGGTGCATTAGTGCTGGTACGATCGCACCTGTCAAGATTTGCGTGCTCAAATCCAGTATGCTTTCTGTAGCACGCTAATTAATAAGTTTTTATCCAAAACGGACTGGAAAACTTAAAAAAATAGAGGTGCAACACAAGGACTTCCCAGGAGGTCACCTATCTTAGTACTACTATCGCCCTACCCTGCTTAATTACGGAGTTTTGATGGAATCCGCTGCATCAGTGCTAGAATGATCGCACCTGTCATGTTTTGCGTTCTCAAATCCTATATGCTTTCTGTAGCGCGCTATTTAATCAGTTTTTATCCAAAACGGACTGGAAAAGTCACAAAAAGAGAGGTGCAACACGAGGACTTCCCAGGAGGTCATCCATCCTAGTACTACTCTCGCCCAAGCACGCTTAACTTCGGAGTTCTGATGGGATCCGGTGCATTAGTGCTGGTATGATCGCACTTGTCACGTTTTGTGTGCTCAAATCCTGTATGCTTTCTGTAGCACACTAATTAATCAGTTTTTATCCAATACGGACTGGAAAACTTACAGAAAGAGAGGTGCAACACGAAGATTTTCTAGGAGGTCACCTATCCTAGTACTACTCTCGCCGAATCACGCTTAACTGCGGAGTTCTGATGGGATGCGATGCATTAGTGCTGGTATGATCGCACATGTCATGTTTTGCGTGCTCAAAACCTGAATGCCTTCTGTAGCGCTCTAATTAATCAGTTTTTATCCAAAACGGGCTGGAAAACTTACAAAAATCGAGGTGCAACACGAGGACTTCCCAGGAGGTCACCCATCCTAGTACTACTCTCGCCCTACCACGCTTAACTACGGAGTTCTAATGGAATCCGATGCATTAGTGCTGGTATGATCGCACCTGTCATGATTTGCGTGCTCAAATCCTGTATGCTTTCTGTAGCGCGCTAATTAATAAGTTTTTATCCAAAACGGACTGGAAAACTTAAAAAAATAGAGGTGCAACACAAGGACTTCCCAGGAGGTCACCCATCAATGCTAGTATGATCGCACCTGTCATGTTTTGCGTTCTCAAATCCTATATGCTTTCTGTAGCGCGCTATTTAATCAATTTTTATCCAAAACAGACTGGAAAAGTTACTAAAAGAGAGGTGCAACACAAGGACTTCCCAGGAGGTCACCCATCCTAGTACTACTCTCGCCCTGTAGCACACTAATTAATGTGCAGAGGTGCAACACAAGGACTTCCCAATAGGTCACCCATCCTAGTACTACTATCTCCATACCCTGCTTAACTACGGAGTTTCGATGGAATCCGGTGCATCAGTGCTAGTATGATCGTACCTTCCCAGGAGGTCACCCATCCTAGTACTACTCGCGCCCAAGCACGCTTAACTTCGGAGTTTTGATGGGATCCGGTGCATTAGTGCTGGTATGATCGCACCTGTCACATTTTGTGTGCTCAAATCCTGTATGCTTTCTTCTAATCAGTTTTTATCCAAAACGGGCTGGAACATACAAAATGAGAGGTGCAACACGAGGACTTCCCAGGAGGTCACCCATCCTAGTACAACTCTCGCCCAACCACGCTTAACTACGGAGTTCTGATGGAATCCGGTGCATTAGTGCTGGTACGATCGCACCTGTCAAGATTTGCGTGCTCAAATCCTGTATGCTTTCTGTAGCGCGCTAATTAATAAGTTTTTATCCAAAACGGACTGGAAAACTTAAAAAAATAGAGGTGCAACACAAGGACTTCCCAGGAGGTCACCTATCCTAGTTCTACTATCGCACTACCCTGCTTAATTACGGAGTTTTGATGGAATCCCGTGCATCAGTGCTAGTATGATCGCACCTGTCATGTTTTGCGTTCTCAAATCCTATATGCTTTCGGTAGCACGCTATTTAATCTTTTTTTATCCAAAACGGACTGGAAAAGTTACAAAAAGAGAGGTGCAACACGAGGACTTCCCAAGAGGTCATCCATCCTAGTACTACTCTCGCCCAAGCACGCTTAACTTCGGAGTTCTGATGCGATCCGGTGCATTAGTGCTGGTACGATCGCACCTGTCAAGATTTGCGTAGTCAAATCCTGTATGCTTTCTATAGCACGCTAATTAATAAGTTTTTATCCAAAACGGACTGGAAAACTTAAAAAAATAGAGGTGCAACACAAGGACTTCCCAGGAGGTCACCTATCCTAGTACTACTATCGCACTACCCTGCTTAATTACGGAGTTGTGATGGAATCCGGTGCATCAGTGCTAGTATGATCGCACCTGTCATGTTTTGCGTTCTCAAATCCTATATGCTTTCTGTAGCACGCTATTTAATCAGTTTTTATCCAAAACGGACTGGAAAAGTTACAAAAAGAGAGGTGCAACACGAGGACTTCCCAGGAGGTCACCCATCCTAGTACAACTCTCGCCCTAGAATGCTTAACTGCTATCATGTATTGCGCGCACCAATCCTGTAAAGAGAGGTGCAACACTAGGACTTCCCAGGAGGTCACCCATCCTAGTACTACTCTTGCCCAAGCACGCTTAACTACGGAGTTCTGATGGAATCGGGTGCATTAGTGACAGTATGATCGCAACTGTCATGTTTTGCGTGCTCAAATCCTGTATGCTTTCTGTAGCGCGCTAATTCATAAGTTGTTATCCAAAACGGACTGGAAAACTTACAAAAAGAGAGATGCAACACGAGGACTTCCTAAGAGGTCACCCATCCTAGTACTACTCTCGCCCAAGCACGCTTAAATACGGAATTCTGATGGGATCCAGAGCATTAGTGCTAGTAAGATCGCACCTGTCATGTTTTGCGTACTCAAATCCTGTATGCTTTCTGTAGTGCGCTAATTAATAAGTTTTTATCCAAAACGGACTGGAAAACTTAGAAAAAGAGAGGTGCAACACGATGATTTCCCAGAAGGTCACCTATCCTAGTACTACTCTCGCCCAAGCCCGCTTAACTACGGAGTTCTGATGGGATCCGGTGCATTAGTGCTGGTATGATCGCACCTGTCATGTTTTGCGTGCTCAAATCCTGTATGCTTTCTGTAGCGTGCTAATTAATGAGTTTTTATCCAAAACGGACTGGAAAACTTACAAAAAGAAAGGTGCAACACGAGGACTTTCCAGGAGGTCACCAATCTTAGTACTACTCTCGCCGAAGCACGCTTAACTTCGGGGTTCTGATGGGATCCTATGCATTAGTGCAGGTATGATCGCACATGTCATGTTTTGCGTGCTCAAAACCTATATGCCTTCTCTAGCGCGCTAATTAATCACTTTTTATCCAAAACGGACTGGAAAACTTACAAAAAGAGAGATTCAACACGAGGACATTCCGGGAGGTCACCCATCCTAGTACTACTCACGCCCAAGAACGCTTAACTGCAGTGTTCTGATGGGATCCAGTGCATTAGTGCTAGTATGATCGCACCTGTCATGTTTTGCGTTCTCAAATCCTATATAATTTCTGTAGCACGCTAATTATTCAGTTTTTATCTAAAACGGACTGGAAAACTTTCAAAAAGAGAGGTGCAACACGAGGACTTCCAAGGAGGAGGTGTAACACGAGGACTTCCAAGGAGGTCACCAATCCTAGTACTACTCTCGCCTAAGCACACTTAACTGCGGAGTTCTGATGGGATCTGGTGCATTAGTGCTGGTATGATCGCACATGTCATGTGTTGCGTGCTCAAATCCTATATGTTTTCGGTAGCGCGCTAATTAATTAGTTTTTATCCAAAACGGACTGGAAAACTTACAAAAAGAGAGGTGCAACACGAGGACTTTCAAGGAGGTCACCCATCCTAGTACTACTCTCGCCGAACAACGCTTAACTGCGGAGTTCTGATGGGATCCGGTGCATTAGTGCAGGTATGATCGTACCTGTCAAGTTTTGCGTGCTCAAAACCATTATGCCTTTCGTTGCGCGCTAATTAATCACTTTTTATCCAAAACAGACTGGAAAACTTAATAAAAGATAGGTGCAACACGAGGACTTCCCAGGAGGTCACCCATCCTAGTACTACTCTTGCCCAACAACGCTTAACTACGGAGTTCTGATGGAATCCGGTGCATTAGTGCTGGTATGATCGCACCTGTCATGTTTTGCGTGCTCACATCCTGTATGCTTTTTGTAACGTGCTATTTAATCACTTTTTATCCAAAACGGACTGGAAAACTTACAAAAAGAGAGGTACAACACGAGGACTTCCCAGGAGGTCACCCATCCTAGTACTACTCTCGCCCAACCATGCTTAACTACGGAGTTCTGATGGAATCCGGTGCATTAGTGCTAGTATGATCGCGCGCTAATTAATCAATTTTTATTCTAAACGGATTGGAAAACTTACAAAAAGAGAGGTGCAACACGAGGACTTCCCAGAAGGTCACCCATCCTAGTACTACTCTCGCCCAACCACGCTTAACTACGGAGTTCTGATGGAATCTGGTGCATTAGTGTTGGTATGATAGCACCTGTCATGTTTTGCGTGCTCAAATCCTATATGCTTTCTGTAGCGCGCTATTTAATCAGTTTTTTCCAAAACGGACTGGAAAAGTTACAAAAAGCAAGTTGCAACACGAGGACTTCCCAGGAGGTCACCCATACTAGTACTACTCTTGCCCAAGCACGCTTAACTGCACTTCCCAGGAGGTCACCCATCCTAGTACAACTCACGCCCTAGAATGCTTAACTGCTATCAAGTATTGCGTGCACAAATCCTGAAAGAGAGGTGCAACACTAGGACTTCCCAGGAGGACACACATCCTAGTACTACTCTCGCCCAAGCACGCTTAACTGCGGAGTTCCGATGGGATCCGGTGCATTAGTGCTGGTATGATCGCACCTGTCATGTATTGCGTGCACAAATCCTGTATGCTTTCTTTAGCGTGCTAATTAATAAGTTTTTATCCAAAACAGACTGGAAAACTTACAAAAAGAGAGGTGCAACACGAGCACTTCCCAAGAGGTCAACCATCCTAGTACTACTCTCGCCCAAGCATGCTTAACTTCGGAGTTCTGGTGGGATCCGGTGCATTAGTGCTGGTATGATCGCACTTTTCATGTTTTGCATACTCAAATCCTATATGCTTTCTGTAGCACGTTAATTAATCAGTTTTTATCCAAAACGGACAGGAAAACTTACAAAAAGAGAGGTGCAACACAAGGACTGTGATCCGGTGCATTAGTGCTGGTATGATCGCACCTGTCATGTTTTGCGTGCTCAAGTCCTATATGCTTTCTGTAGCGTTCTAGTTAATCAGTTTTTATCCATAACGGACTAGAAAGCTTACAAAAAGAGAGGTGCAACACGAGGACTGTGATCCGGTGCATTAGTGCTGGTATGATCGCATTTGTCATGTTTTGCGTGCTCAAGTCCTATATGCTTTCTGTAGCTTGCTAGTTAATCAGTTTTTATCCAAAACGGACTGGAAAACTTACAAAAAGAGAGGTGCAACACGAGGGAGGTCACCCATCCAAGTACTACTCTCGCCCAAGCACGCTTATCTGCGGAGTTCTGATGGGATCCGGTGCTTTCTGTAGCGCGCTAATTAATCAGTTTTTATACAAAACGGAGTGGAAAACATACAAAAAGAGAGGTGCAACACGAGGACTTCCCAGGAGGTCTCCCATCCTTGTACTACTGTCGCCCAAGCACGTTTAACTGCGGATTTCTAATGGGATCCGGTGCAATAGTGCTGGTATGATCGCAACTGTCATGTTTTGCGTGCTCAAGTCCTATATGCTTTCTGTAGCACGCTAGTTAATCAGTTTTTATCCAAAACGGGCTGGAAAACTTACAAAAAGAGAGGTGCAACACGAGGACTTTCCAGGAGGTCACCCATCCTAGTACTACTCTCGCCCAAGCACGCTTAGCTGCGGAGTTCTGATGGGATCCGGTGCATTAGTGCTGGTATCATCGCACCTTTCATGTTTTGCGTGCTCAAATCCTATATGCTTTCTGAAGCGCGCTAATTAATCAGTTTTTATCCAAAACTAACTGGAAAATTTACAAAAATAGAGATGCAACACGAGGACTTCCCAGGAGGCCACCCATCCTAGTACTACTCTCGCCCAAGTTCGCTTAACTGCGGTGTTCTAATGGGATCCGGTGCATTAGTGCTGGTATGATCGCACCTGTCATGTTTTGCGTGCTCACATCCTGTATGCTTTCTATAGCGCGCTTTTTAATTAGTTTTTATCCATAACGGACAGGAAAAGTTACAAAAAGAGAGGTGTAACACGAGGTCACCCATCCTTGTACTACTCTCGCCCTACCACGCTTAACTACGGAGTTTAGATGGGATCCGGTGCATTAGTGCTGGTATGATCGCACCTGTTATGTTTTGCGTACTCAAATCTTATATGCCTTCTGTAGCGCGCTAATTAATCACTTTTTATCCAAAACGGATTGGAAAACTTATAAAAAGAGAGGTGCAACACGAGGACTTTCCAAGAGGTCACCCATCCTAGTACTACTCTCGCCGAACAACGCTTAACTGCGGAGTTCTGATGGGATCCAGTGCATTAGTGCTGGTATGATCGCACCTGTCATGTTTTGCGTGCTCAAAACCTATATGCCATCTGTAGCGCGCTAATTAATCACTTTTTATCCAAAACGGACTGGAAAACTTACAAAAAGAGAGGTGCAACACGAGGACTTCCTAGGAGGTCACCCATCCTAGTACTACTCTCGCCCAACCACGCTTAACTGCGGAGTTCTGATGGGATCCGGTGCATTAGTGCTGGTATGATCGCACCTGTCATGTTTTGAGTGCTCAAATCCTGTATGCATTCTGTAGCATGCTAATTAATAAGTTTTTATCTAAAACGGACTAGAAAACTTAAAAAAATAGAGGTGCAAGGTGCAACACGAGGACTTCCCAGGAGGTCACCCATCCTAGTACTACTCTCGCCCAACCACGCTTAGCTGCGGAGTTCTGATGGGATCCGGTGCATTAGTGCTGGTATGATCGCACCTGTCATGTTTTGAGTGCTCAAATCCTGTATGCATTCTGTAGCATGCTAATTAATAAGTTTTTCTCTAAAACGGACTAGAAAACTTAAAAAAATAGAGGTGCAAGACGAGGACTTCCCAGGAGGTCACCCATCCTAGTACTACTCTTGCCCATGCACGCTTAATTGCGGAGTGCATTAGTGCTGGTATGATCGCACCTGTCATGTTTTGCGTGCTCAAAACCTATATGCTATCTATATCTCGCTAATTAATCACTTTTTATCCAAAACGGACTGGAAAACTTACAAAAAGAGAGGTGCAACACAAGGACTTCCCTAGAGGTCACCCAACCTAGTACTACTCTCGCCCAAGCACGCTTAACTATGGTGTTCTGATGGAATCCGGTGCATTAGTGACGGTATGATCGTAACTATCATGTTTTGCGTGCTCAAATCCATTATGCTTTCTGTCGCGCGCTAATTAATAAGTTTTAATCCAAATCGGACTGGAAAACTTACATAAAGAGAGGTGCAACACAAGGTCTTCCCAGGAGGTCACCCATCCAAGTACTACTCTCGCCCAAGCACGCTTTACTACGGAGTTCTGATGGGATTTGGTGCATAAGTTCTGGTATGATCAAACTTGTCATGTTTTGCGTGCTCAAATCCTGTCTGCTTTCTGAAGAGCGCTAATTAATAAGTTTTTATCCAAAACGGACTGGAAAACTTACAAAAAGAAAGGTGCAACACAAGGACTTCCCAGGTGGTCATCCATCCTAGTACTACTGTCGCCCAAGAACGTTTTACTGCGGTGTTCTGAAGGGATCCGATGCATTAGTGCTGGTATGATCGCACCTGTCATGTATTGCGTGCACAAATCCTGTATGCTTTCTTTAGCGTGCTAATTAATAAGTTTTTATCCAAAACAGACTGGAAAACTTACAAAAAGAGAGGTGCAACACGAGGACTTCCAAGGAGGTCACCCATCCTAGTACTACTCTCGCCCAAGCATGCTTAACTACGGAGTTCCGATGGATTCCGGTGCATTAGTGACGGTATGATCGCAACTGTCATGTTTTGTGTGCTCAAATCCTGTATGCTTTCTGTAGCGCGCTAATTAAAAAGTTTTTATTCCAAACGGACTGGAAAAGTTACAAAAAGAGAGGTGCAACACGAGGACTTCCCAGGAGGTCACCTATCCTAGTACTACTCTCGCCCAAGCACGCTTAACTACAGAGTTCTGATGGGATCCGCTGCATTAGTGCTGGAATGATCGCACCAGTCATGTTTTGTGTGCTCAAGTCCTGTATGCTTTATGTAGCGCGCTAATTAATAAATTTTTATCCAAAACGGACTGGAAAACTTACAAAAAGAGAGGTGCAACACGAAGGCTTTCCAGGAGGTCACCAATCCTAGTTCTACTCTCGCCGACGCTTAACTGCGGAGTTCTGATGGGATTCGATGCATTAGTGCTGGTATGATCGCACATGTCATGTTTTGCGTTCTCAAAACCTATATGCCTTCTGTAGCGCGCTAATTAATCACTCTTTATCCAAAACGGACTGGAAAACTTACAAAAAGAGAGATGCAACACGAGGACTTCCCAGGAGGTCACCTATCCTAGTACTACTCTCGATCAAGCACGCTTAACTGCGGAGTTCTGATGGGATCTGGTGCATTAGTACTGGTATGATCGCACCAGTCATGTTTTGCATGCTCAAATCCTGTATGCTTTCTGTAACGCGCTAATTAATAAGTTTTTATCCCAAACGGACTGGAAAAGTTACAAAAAGAGAGGTGCAACACGAGGACTTCCCAGGAGGTAACCTATCCTAGTAGAACTCTCGCCCAAGCACGCTTAACTACAGAGTTTTGATGGGATCCAGTGCATTAGTGCTGGTATCATCGCACCTGTCATGTTTTGCGTGCTCAAATCCTATATGCTTTATGTAGTGCGCTAATTAAATAGTTTTTATCCAAAACGGACTCGAAAAGTTACAAAAAGAGAGGTGCAACACGAGGACTTCCCAGGAGATCACCCATCCTAGTACTACTCTCGCCCAAGCACGCTTATCTGTGGAGTTCTGATGGGATCCGGTGCATTAGTGCTGTTATGATCGCACCTATCATGTTTTGCGTGCTCAAATCCTATATGCTTTCTGTAGTGCGCTAATTAATCAGTTTTTACCCAAAACGGACTAGAAAACTTACAAAAAGAGAGGTGCAACACGAGGACTTCCCAGGAGGTCACCCATCCTAGTACTACTCTCGCCCAAGCACGCTTATCTGCGGAGTTCTGATGGGATCTGGTGATTAGTGCTGGTATGATCGCACCTGTCATGTTTTGCGTGCGCAAGTCCTATATCCTTTCTGTATCGCACTAATTAATAAGTTTTTATCCAAAACGGACTGGAAAACTTACAAAAAGAGTGGTGCAACACAAGGATTGGGATCCGGTGCAATAACACTGGTATGATCGCACCTGTCATGTTTTGCGTGCTCAAGTCCTATATGCTTTCTGTAGCGCGCTAGTTAATCAGTTTTTAACCAAAACGGACTGGAAAACTTACAAAAAGAGAGGTGCAACACGAGGACTTCCCAGGAGGTCACCCATCCTAGTACTACTCTCGCCCAAGCACGCTTATCTGCGGAGTTCTGATGGGATCCGGTGCATTAGTCCTGGTATGATCGCACCTGTCATGTTTTGCGTGCTCATGTCCTATATGCTTTCTGTAGCGCGCTAATTAATCAGTTTTTATCCAAAACGGACTGGAAAATTTACAAAAAGAGTGGTGCAACACGGGGACTTCCCAGGAGGTCTCCCATCCTATTACTACTCTCGCCCAAGCACGTTTAACTGCGGATTTCTAATGGGATCCGGTGCAATAGTGCTGGTATGATCGCAACTGTCATGTATTGCGTGCTCAAGTCCTATATGCTTTTTGTAGCACGCTAGTTAATCAGTTTTTATCCAAAACGGGCTTGAAAACTTACAAAAAGAGAGGTGCAACACGAGGACCTTCCAGGAGGTCACCCATCCTAGTACTACTCTCGCCCAAGCACGCTTATCTGCGGAGTTCTGATGGGATCTGATGCATTAGTGCTGGTATGATCACACCTGTCATGTTTTGCGTGCCCAAATCCTATATGCTTTCTGTAGCGCGCTAGTTAATAAGTTTTTATCCAAAACGGATTGGAAAACTTACGAAAAGAGAGGTGCAACACGAGGACTGGGATCCGTTGCATTACTTCTGGTATGATCGCGCCTGTCATGTTTTGCGTGCTCAAGTTCTATATGCTTTCTATAGCGCGCTAGTTAATCATCTTTTATCCAAAACGGACTGGAAAACTTACCAAAAGATAGGTGCAACACGAGGACTTCGCAGGAGGTCACCCATCCTAGTACTACTATTGCCCAAGCACGCTTATCTGCGGATTTCTGATGGGATCCGGTGCATTAGTGCTGGTATGATCACACATGTCATGTTTTGCGTGCTCAAATCCTCTATGCTTTCTGTAGCGCGCTAATTAATCAGTTTTTTTCCAAAACGATCTGGAAAAGTTACAAAGAGAGAAGTGCAACACGAGGACTTCCCAGGAGATCACCCATCCTAGTACTACTCTCGCCCAAGCACGCTTAACTGCGAAGTTCTGATGGGATCCAGTGTATTAGTGCTGGTATGATTTCACCTGTCATGTTTTGCGTGCTCAAATCCTATATGCTTTCTGTAGCACGCTAGTTAATCAGTTTTTATCCAAAACGGGCTACAAAACTTACAAAAAGAGAGGTGCAACACGAGGACTTCCCTGGAGGTCACCCATCCTAGTACTACTCTCGCCCAAGCACGCTTATCTGCGTAATTCTGATGGGATCCGGTGCATTACTGCTGGTATGATCGCACCTGTCATGTTTTGCGTGCTCAAGTCCTATATGCTTTCTGTAGCACGCTAATTAATCAGTTTTTATCTAAAACGGACTGGAAAACTTTCAAAAAGAGATGTGCAACACGAGGACTTCCAAGGAGGAGGTGTAACACGAGGACTTCCAAGGAGGTCACCAATCCTAGTACTACTCTCGCCTAAGCACACTTAACTGCGGAGATCTGATGGGATCTGGTGCATTAGTGCTGGTATGATCGCACATGTCATGTGTTGCGTGCTCAAATCCTATATGCTTTCGGTAGCGCGCTAATTAATTAGTTTTTCTGCAAAACAGATTGGAAAACTTACAACAAGAGGGGTGCAACACGAGGACTTCCAGGAGGTCACCAATCCTACTAGTCTCGCCCAAGCACACTTAACTGCAGAGTTCTGATAGGATCCGTTGCATTAGTGCTGGTATGATCGCATATGTCATGTTTTGCGTGCTCAAAACTTATATGCCTTCTGTAGCGCGCTAATTAATCATTTTTTATCCAAAACGGACTGGAAAACTTACAAAAAGAGAGGTGCAACACGAGGACTTTCAAGGAGGTCACCCATCCTAGTACTACTCTCGCCCAACCACGCTTAACTGCGGAGTTCTGATGGGATCCGGTGCATTAGTGCTGGTATGATCGCACCTGTCATGTTTTGAGTGCTCAAATCCTGTATGCATTCTGTAGCATGCTAATTAATAAGTTTTTATCTAAAACGGACTAGAAAACTTAAAAAAATAGAGGTGCAAGACGAGGACTTCCCAGGAGGTCACCCATCCTAGTACTACTCTTGCCCATGCACGCTTAATTTAGGAGTGCATCAGTGCTGGTATGATTGCGCGCTAATTAATCACTTTTTATCCAAAACGGACTGGAAAACTTAATAAAAGAGAGGTGCAACACGAGGACTTCCCAGGAGGTCACCCATCCTAGTACTACTCTCGCCCAACCACGCTTCACTGCGGAGTTCTGATGGGATCCGGTGCATTAGTGCTGGTATGATCGCACCTGTCATGTTTTGTGTGCTCAAATCCTGTATGCATTCTGTAGCAAGACGAGGACTTCCCAGGAGGTCACCCATCCTAGTACTACTCTTGCCCATGCACGCTTAATTTAGGAGTGCATTAGTGCTGGTATGATCGCACCTGTCATGTTTTGCGTGCTCAAAACCTATATGCCATCTGTAGCGCGCTAATTAATCACTTTTTATCCAAAACGGACTGGAAAACTTACAAAAAGAGAGGTGCAACACGAGGACTTCCCAGGAGGTCACCCATCCTAGTACTACTCTCGCCCAACCACGCTTAACTGCGGAGTTCTGATGGGATCCGGTGCATTAGTGCTGGTATGATCGCACCTGTCATGTTTTGAGTGCTCAAATCCTGTATGCATTCTGTAGCATGCTAATTAATAAGTTTTTATCTAAAACGGACTAGAAAACTTAAAAAAATAGAGGTGCAAGACGAGGACTTCCCAGGAGGTCACCCATCCTAGTACTACTCTTGCCCATGCACGCTTAATTGCGGAGTGCATTAGTGCTGGTATGATCGCACCTGTCATGTTTTGCGTGCTCAAAACCTATATGCTATCTATAGCGCTCTAATTAATCACTTTTTATCCAAAACGGACTGGAAAACTTACAAAAAGAGAGGTGCAACACAAGGACTTCCCTAGAGGTCACCCAACCTAGTACTACTCTCGCCCAAGCACGCTTAACTATGGTGTTCTGATGGAATCCGGTGCATTAGTGACGGTATGATCGTAACTAACATGTTTTGCGTGCTCAAATCCATTATGCTTTCTGTCGCGCGCTAATTAATAAGTTTTTATCCAAATCGGACTGGAAAACTTACAAAAAGAGAGGTGCAACACAAGGTCTTCCCAGGAGGTCACCCATCCAAGTACTACTCTCGTCCAAGCACGCTTTACTACGGAGTTCTGATGGGATTTGGTGCATAAGTTCTGGTATGATCAAACTTGTCATGTTTTGCGTGCTCAAATCCTGTATGCTTTCTGAAGCGCGCTAATTAATAAGTTTTTATCCAAAACGGACTGGAAAACTTACAAAAAGAAAGGTGCAACACGAGGACTTCCAAGGAGGTCACCCATCCTAGTACTACTCTCGCCCAAGCATGCTTAACTACGGAGTTCCGATGGAATCCGGTGCATTAGTGACAGTATGATCGCAACTGTCATGTTTTGCGTGCTCAAATCCTGTATGCTTTCTGTAACGCGCTAATTAATAAGTTTTTATCCCAAACGGACTGGAAAAGTTACAAAAAGAGAGGTGCAACACGAGGACTTCCCAGGAGGTCACCTATCCTAGTACTACTCTCGCCCAAGCACGCTTAAATACGGAGTTCTGATGGGATCCGGTGCATTAGTGCTGGTATGATCGCACCAGTTATGCTTTGTGTGCTCAAATCCTGTATGCTTTCTGTAGCGCGCTAATTAATAAGTTTTTATCCAAAACGGACTGGAAAAAATACAAAAAGAAAGGTGCAACACGAGGACTTCCAAGGAGGTCACCCATCCTAGTACTACTCTCGCCCAAGCATGCTTAACTACGGAGTTCCGATGGAATCCGGTGCATTAGTGACAGTATGATCGCAACTGTCATGTTTTGCGTGCTCAAATCCTGTATGCTTTCTGTAACGCGCTAATTAATAAGTTTTTATCCCAAACGGACTGGAAAAGTTACAAAAAGAGAGGTGCAACACGAGGACTTCCCAGGAGGTCACCTATCCTAGTACTACTCTCGCCCAAGCACGCTTAAATACGGAGTTCTGATGGGATCCGGTGCATTAGTGCTGGTATGATCGCACCAGTTATGCTTTGTGTGCTCAAATCCTGTATGCTTTCTGTAGCGCGCTAATTAATAAGTTTTTATCCAAAACGGACTGGAAAAAATACAAAAAGAGAGGTGCAACATGAGGACTTCCCAAGAGGTCACCCATCCCAGTACTACTCACGCCCAAGCACGCTTAACTACAGAGTTTTGATGAGATCCGCTGCATTAGTGTTGGAATGATCGCACCTTTCATGCTTTGCGTGCTCAAATCCTGTATGCTTTCTGTAGCACGCTAATTAATAAATTTTTATCCAAAACGGACTGGAAAACTTACAAAAAGAGAGGTGCAACACGAAGGCTTTCCAGGAGGTCACCAATCCTAGTTCTACTCTCGCCGAAGCACGCTTAACTGCGGAGTTCTGATGGGATTCGATGCATTAGTGCTGGTATGATCGCACATGTCATGTTTTGCGTGCTCAAAACCTATATGCCTTCTGTAGCGCGCTAATTAATCACTTTTTATCCAAAACGGACTGGAAAACTTACAAAAAGAGAGATGCAACACGAGGACTTCCAAGGAGGTCACCTATCCTAGTACTACTCTCGCTCAAGCACGCTTAACTGCGGAGTTCTGATGGGATCCGGTGCATTAGTACTGGTATGATCGCACAAGTCATGTTTTGCGTGCTCAAATCCTGTATGCTTTCTGTAACGCGCTAATTAATAAGTTTTTATCCCAAACGGACTGGAAAAGTTACAAAAAGAGAGGTGCAACACGAGGACTTCCCAGGAGGTCACCTATCCTAGTACTACTCTCGCCCAAGCACGCTTAACTACAGAGTTTTGATGGGATCCAGTGCATTAGTGTTGGTATCATCGCACCTGTCATGTTTTGCGTGCTCAAATCCTATATGCTTTTTGTAGAGCGCTAATTAAAAAGTTTTTATCCAAAACGGACTCGAAAAGTTACAAAAAGAGAGGTGCAACACGAGGACTTCCCAGGAGATCACCCATCCTAGTACTACTCTCGCCCAAGCACGCTTATCTGTGGAGTTCTGATGGCTTCCGGTGCATTAGTGCTGTTATGATCGCACCTATCATGTTTTGCGTGCTCAAATCCTATATGCTTTCTGTAGTGCGCTAATTAATCAGTTTTTACCCAAAACGGACTAGAAAACTTACAAAAAGAGAGGTGCAACACGAGGACTTCCGAGGAGGTCACCCATCCTAGAACTACTCTCGCTCAAGCACGCTTAACTACAGAGTTCTGATGGGATCCGCTGCATTAGTGTTGGAATGATCGAACCTGTCATGTTTTTCGTGCTCAAATCCTGTATGCTTTCTGTAGCACGCTAATTAATAAATTTTTATCCAAAACGGACTGGAAAACTTACAAAAAGAGAGGTGCAACACGAGGACTTCCCAGGAGGTCACCCATCCTAGTACTACTCTTGCCCAAGCACGCTTATCTGCGGATTTCTGATCGGATCCGGTGCATTAGTGCTGGTATGATCGCACCTGTCATGTTTTGGGTGCTCAAATCATATATGCTTTCTGTAGCGCGCTAATTAATCAGTTTTTATCCAAAACAGACTGGAAAACATACAAAAAGAGAGGTGCAACACGAGGACTTCCAAGGAGGTCACCCATCGTAGTACTACTCTCGACCAACCACGCTTAACTACGGAGTTCTGATGGAATCCGGTGCATTAGTGCTGGTATGATCGCACCTGTCATGTTTTGCGTGCGCAAGTCCATTAAGCTTTCTGTAGCGCACTAATTAATAAGTTTTTATCCAAAACGGACTGGAAAACTTACAAAAAGAGTTGTGCAACACGAGGATTGGGATCCAGTGCATTAATGCTGGTATGATCGCACCTGACATGTTTTGCGTGCTCAAGTCCTATATGCTTTCTGTAGCGCACTAGTTGATCAGTTTTTAACCAAAACGGACTGGAAAACTTACAAAAAGAGAGGTGCAACACGAGGACTTCCCAGGAGGTCACCCATCCTAGTACTACTCTCGCCCAAGCACGCTTATCTGCGGAGTTCTGATGGGATCTGGTGATTAGTGCTGGTATGATCGCACCTGTCATGTTTTGCGTGCGCAAGTCCTATATCCTTTCTGTATCGCACTAATTAATAAGTTTTTATCCAAAACGGACTGGAAAACTTACAAAAAGAGTGGTGCAACACAAGGATTGGGATCCGGTGCAGTAACGCTGGTATGATCGCACCTGTCATGTTTTGCGTGCTCAAGTCCTATATGCTTTCTGTAGCGCGCTAGTTAATCAGTTTTTAACCAAAACGGACTGGAAAACTTACAAAAAGAGAGGTACAACACGAGGACTTCCCAGGAGGTCACCCATCCTAGTACTACTCTCCCCCAAGCACGCTTATCTGCGGAGTTCTAATGGGATCCGGTGCATTAGTGCTGGTATGATCGCACCTGTCATGTTTTGCGTGCTCATATCCTATATGCTTTCTGTAGCGCGCTAATTAATCAGTTTTTATCCAAAACGGACTGGAAAATTTACAAAAAGAGTGGTGCAACACGGGGACTTCCCAGGAGGTCTCCCATCCTAGTACTACTCTCGCCCAAGCACGTTTAACTGCGGATTTCTAATGGGATCCGGTGCAATAGTGCTGGTATGATCGCAACTGTCATGTTTTGCGTGCTCAAGTCCTATATGCTTTCTGTAGCACGCTAGTTAATCAGTTTTTATCCAAAACGGGCTTGAAAACTTACAAAAAGAGAGGTGCAACACGAGGACTTTCCAGGAGGTCACCCATCCTAGTACTACTCTCGCCCAAGCACGCTTATCTGCGGAGTTCTGATGGGATCTGATGCATTAGTGCTGGTATGATCACACCTGTCATGTTTTGCGTGCCCAAATCCTATATGCTTTTTGTAGCGCGCTAGTTAATAAGTTTTTATCCAAAACGGATTGGAAAACTTACAAAAAGAGAGGTGCAACACGAGGACTGGGATCCGTTGCATTAGTTCTGGTATGATCGCCCCTGTCATGTTTTGCGTGCTCAAGTTCTATATGCTTTCTGTAGCGCGCTAGTTAATCATCTTTTATCCAAAACGGACTGGAAAGCTTACAAAAAGAGAGGTGCAACACGAGGACTTCGCAGGAGGTCACCCATCCTAGTACTACTATTGCCCAAGCACGCTGATCTGCGGATTTCTGATGGGATCCGGTGCATTAGTGCTGGTATGATCGCCCCTGTCATGTTTTGCGTGCTCAAGTCCTATATGCTTTCTGTAGCACGCTAGTTAATCAGTTTTTATCCAAAACGGGCTTGAAAACTTACAAAAAGAGAGGTGCAACACGAGGACTTTCCAGGAGGTCACCCATCCTAGTACTACTCTCGCCCAAGCACGCTTAACTGCAAAGTTCTGATGGGATCCAGTGTATTAGTGCTGGTATGATTGCACCTGTCATGTTTTGCGTGCTCAAATCCTATATGCTTTCTGTAGCACGCTAGTTAATCAGTTTTTATCCAAAACAAGCTGGAAAACTTACAAAAAGAGAGGTGCAACACGAGGACTTCACAGGAGGTCACCCATCCTAGTACTAATCTATCCCAAGCACGCTTGTCTGCGGATTTCTTATCGGATCCGGTGCATTAGTGCTGGTATGATCGCACCTGTCATGTCTTGCGTGCTCAAATCCTCTATGCTTTCTGTAGCGCGCTAATTAATCAGTTTTTTTCCAAAACGAACTGGAAAAGTTACAAAAAGAGAGGTGCAACACGAGGACTTCCCAAGAGGTCACCCATCCTTGTACAACTCTCGACCAAGCACACTTAACTGCGGAGTGCATTAGTGCTGGTATGATCGCACCTTTCATGTTTTGCGTGCTCAAATCCTATATGCTTTCTGTAGCATGCTAGTTAATCAATTCTTATCCAAAACGGGCTAGTAAACTTACAAAAAGAGAGGTGCAACACGAGGACTTCCTAGGAGGGCACCCATCCTAGTACTACTCTCGCCCAAGCACGCTTAACTGCGAAGTTCTGATGGGATCCAGTGCATTAGTGCTGGTATGATTGCACCTGTCATGTTTTGCGTGCTCAAATCCTATATGATTTCTGTAGCACGCTAGTTAATCAGTTTTTTATCCAAAACGGGCTAGAAAACTTACAAAAAGAGAGGTGCAACACGAGGACTTCCCAGGAGGTCACCCATACTAGTACTACTCTCGCCCAAGCACGCTTATCTGCGTAGTTCTGATGGGATCCGGTGCATTACTGCTGGTATGATCGCACCTGTCATGTTTTGGGTGCTCAAGTCCTATATGCTTTCTGTAACGCGCTAGTTTATCAGTTTTTATCCAAAACTCGCTGGAAAACTTTCAAAAAGAGAGGTGCAACACGAGGACTTCCCAGGAGGGCATCCATCCTAGTACTACTCTCGCCCAAGCACGCTTAACTGCGGAGTTCTGATGGGATCCAATGCATTAGTGCTGGTATGATCGCACCTGTCATGTTTTGCATGCTCAAATCCTATATGCTTTCTGTAGAACGCTAATTAATCAATTTTTATCCAAAACAGACTGGAAAACATACAAAGAGAGAGGTGCAACACGAGGACTTCCCAGGAGATCACCCATCCTAGTACTACTCTCGCCCAAGCACGCTTAACTTCAGAGTTCTGATGGGATCCGGTGCATTAGTGCTGGTATGATCGCACCTGTCAAGATTTGCGTGCTATAATCCTATATGCTTTCTGTAGCGCGCTAGTTAATTAGTTTTTATCCAAAACTGGCTGGAAAACTTTTAAAAAGAGAGGTGCAACACGAGGACTTTCTAGGAGGGCACCCATCCTAGTACTACTCTCGCCCAAGAAGGCTTAAATGTGGAGTTCTGATGGGATCCGGTGCATTACTGCTGGTATGATCGCACCTGTCATGTTTTGCGTGCTCAAATCCTATATGCTTTCTGTAGCGCGTTAATTAATCAGTTTTTATCCAAAACGGACTGGAAAACTTACAACAAGAGAGGTGCAACACGAGGACTTCCCAGGAGATCACCCATCCTAGTACTACTCTCGCCCAAGCACGCTTATCTGCGTAGTTCTGATGGTATCCGGTGCATTACTGCTGGTATGATCGCACCTGTCATGTTTTGCGTGCTCAAATCCTATATGCTTTCTGTAGCCCGCTAGTTAATCAGTTTTTATCCAAAACGGACTGGAAAACATACAAAAAGAGAGGTGCAACACGAGGACTTCCCAGGAGATCACCCATCCTAGTACTACTCTCGCCCAAGCACGCTTGTCTGCGTAGTTCTGATGGTATCCGGTGCATTACTGCTGGTAGGATCGCACCTGTCATGTTTTGCGTGCTCAAGTCCTATATGCTTTCTGTAGCCCGCTAGTTAATCAATTTTTATCCAAAACGGACTGGAAAACTTACAAAAAGAGAGGTGCAACACGAGGACTTCCCAGGAGGGCACCCATCCTAGTACTACTCTCGCCCAAGCACGCTTATCTGCGGAGTTCTGATGGGATCCGGTGCATTAGTGCTGGTATGATCGAACTTGTCATGTTTTGCGTGCTGAAATCCTATATGCTTTCTGTAGCGCGTTCTGATGGTATCCGGTGCGTTAGTGCTGGTATGATGGAACCTGTCATGTTTTGAATGCTCAAATCCTATATGCTTTCTGTAGAACGCTAATTAATCAATTTTTATCAAAAACGGACTGGAAAACATACAAAGAGAGAGGTGCAACACGAGGACTTCCCAGGAGATCACCCATCCTAGTACTACCCACGACCAAGCACGCTTAACTGCGGAGTTCTGATGGGATCCAGTGCATTAGTGCTGGTATGATCACACCTGTCATGTTATGCGTGCTCAAATCCTATATGCTTTCTGTAGCGCGCTAGTTAATTAGTTTTTATCCAAAACGGGCTAGAAAACTTACAAAAAGAGAGGTGCAACACGAGGACTTCCCAGGAGGGCACCCATCCTAGTACTACTCTCGACCAAGCAGGCTTATATGCTCAGTTCTGATGGGATCCGGTGCATTGCTGCTGGTATGATCGCACCTGTCATGTTTTGCGTGCTCAAGTCCTATATGCTTTCTGTAGCGCGCTAGTTAATCAATTTTTATCCAAAACTGGCTGCAAAACTTACAAAAAGAGAGGTGCTACACGAGGACTTTCCAGGAGGTCACCCATCCTAGTATTACTCTATCCCAAGCACGCTTATCTGCGGAGTTCTGATGGGATCTGTTGCATTTGTGCTGGTATGATCGCACCTATCATGTTTTGTGTGCTCAAATCCTATATGCTTTCTATAGCGCCCTAATTAATCAGTTTTTTTCCAAAATGAACTGGAAAAATTACAAAAAGACAGGTGCAACACGAGGACTTCCCAGAAGGTAAGTCATCCTAGTACTACTCTCGCCCAAGCACGCTTAACTGCGGAGTTCTGATGGTATCCGGTGCATTAGTGTTGGTATGATCGCACCAGTCATGTTTTGCGTGCTCAAATCCTATATGGTTTCTGTAGCACGCTAATCAATCAATTTTTATCCAAAACGGACTGGAAAACTTACAAAAAGAGAGGTGCAACACGAGGACTTCCCAGGAGATGGGATCCGGTGCATTAGTGCTGGTATGATCGCACCTGTCATGTTTTACGTGCTCAAATCCTATATGCTTTCTGTTGCGCGCTAATTAATAAGTTTTTATCCAAAACAGACTGGAAAACTTTTAAAAGAAAGGTGCCACACAAGGACTTCCAAGGAGATCACCCATCCCAGTACTACTCTCGCCCAAGCACGCTTTACTGCGGAGTTCTGAAGGGATCCAGTGCATTAGTGCTGGTATGGTCGCACCTGTCATGTTTTGCGTGCTCAAATCCTATACGCTTTCTGTAGCGCGCTAGTTAATAAGTTTTTATCCAAAACGTATTGGAAAACTTACAAAAAGAGAGGTGCAACACGAGGACTGGGATCCGGTGCATTAGTGCTGGTATTATCGCACCTATCTTGTTTTGCGTGCTCAAGTCCTATATGCTTTCTGTAGCACGCTGGAAATCTTACAAAAAGAGAGCTGCAACATGAGGACTTCCCAGGAGGTCACCCATCCTAGTACTACTCTCGCCCAAGCTCGCTTATCTGCGGAGTTCTGATCGGATCCGGTGCATTAGTGCTGGTATGATCGCACCGGTCATGTTTTACGTGCTGAAACCCTATATGCTTTCTGTAGCGCGCTAATTAATCAGTTTTTATCCAAAACGGACTGAAAAACTTACAAAAAGAGAGGTGCAACATAAGGACTTCCTAGGAGGTCACCCATCCTAGTACTACTCTCGCCCAAGCACTCTTAACTGCGGAGTTCTGATGAGATCCGGTGCATAAGTGCTGGTATGATCGCTCCTGTATTGTTTTGCGTGCTCAAGTCCTATATCCTTTCTGAAGCGCGCTAGTTGATCAGTTTTTATCCCAAACGCACTGGAAATCTTACAAAAAGAGAGGTGCAACACAACGAATTCCCAAGAGGTCACCCATCCTAGTACTACTCTCGCCCAAGCACGCTTAACTGCGAAGTTCTGATGGGATCCGGTGTATAAGTGCTGTTATGATCGCAGCTGTCATGTTTTGCGTGCTCACATTCTATATGCTTTCTGTAGCGCGCTAATTAATCAGTTTTTATCAAAAACAGACTGGAAAATTTACAAAAAGAGCGCCCAAGCACGCTTAACTGCGGTGTTCTGATGGGATCCGGTGCATTAGTGCTGGTATGATCGCTCCTGTCATGTTTTGCGTGCTCAAATCCTATATGCTTTCTGTAGCGCGCTAATTAATCAGTTTTTATCCAAAACGGACTGGAAAACTTACAAAAAGACAGGTGCAACACGAGGACTTCCCAGGAGATCACCCATCCTAGTACTACTCATGCCGAAGCACGCTTAACTGCGGAGTTCTGATGGGATCCGGTGCATTAGTGCTGGTATAATCGCACCTGTCATGTTTTGCAAGCTCAAATCCTATATGTTTTCTATAGCGCGCTAATTAATTAGTTTTTATCCAAAACGGACTGATAAAATTACAAAACGAGAGGGGCAACACGAGGACTTCCCAGGAGGTCACCAATCCTAGTACTGCTCGCGCCCAAGCACCCTTAACTGCGGAGTTCTGATGGGATCCGGTGCATTAGTGCTGGATGATCGCACCTGTAATGTTTTGCGTGCTCACATCCTATATGCTTTCTGTAGCGCGCTAATTAATTATTTTTTTATCCAAAATGGACTGGAAAACTTACAAAAAGAAAGGTGCAACACGAGGACTTCCCAGGAGATCACCCATCCTAGTACTACTCACGCCTAAGCATGCTTAACTACAATGTTCTGATGGGATCCAGTGGATTAGTGTTGGTATGATCGCACCTGTCATGTTTTGCGTGCTCAAATCCTATATGCTTTCTGTAGCGCGCTAATTAGTCAGTTCTTATCGAAAACGGACTTGAAAACTGACAAAAAGAGAGGTGCAACACGAGGACTTCCCAGTAGATCACCCATCCTAGTACTACTCACGCCTAAGCACGCTTAACTACAGTGTTCTGATGGGATCCAGTGGATTAGTGTTGGTATGATCGCACCTGTCATGTTTTGCGTGCTCAAATCCTATATGCTTTCTGTAGCGCGCTAATTAATCAGTTTTTATCCAAAACGAATTGGAAAACTTACAAAAAGAGAGGTGCAACACGAGGACCTCCCTGGAATTCACCCATCCTAGTACTACTCTCGGCTAAGCACGCTTAACTGCGGAGTTCTGATAGGATCCGGAGCATTACTACTGGTATGATCGCACCTGTCATGTTTTGGGTGCTCAAATCCTATATGCTTTCTGTAGCGGGCTAATTAATCAGTTTTTATCCAAAACGGACTGGAAAACTTACAAAAAGAGAGGTGCAACACGAGGACTTTCCAGGAGGTCACCCATCCTAGTACTACTCTCGCCGAACAACGCTTAACTGCGGAGTTCTGATGCGGTCCGGTGCATTAGTGCTGGTATGATCGCACCTGTCATGTTTTGCGTGCTCAAAACCTATATGCCTTCTGTAGCGCGCTAATTAATCACTTTTTATCCAAAACGGACTGGAAAACTTACAAAAAGAGAGGTGCAACACGAGGACTTCCAAGGAGGTCACCAATCCTAGTACTACTCTTGCCCAAGCACACTTAACTGCGGAGTGCATTAGTGCTGGCATGATCGCACCTGCCATGTTTTGTGTGCTCAAAACCTATATGCTTTCTATAGCGCGTTAATTAATCACTTTTTATCCAAAACGGACTGGAAAACTTACAAAAAGAGAGGTGCAACACGAGGACTTCCCAGGAGATCACCATCCTAGTACTACTCTCGCCCAAGAATGCTTAACTGCGAAGTTCTGATGGAATCCGGTGCATTAGTGCTGGTATGATCGCACCAGTCATGCATTGCGTGCACAAATCCTGTATGCTCTCTTTAGCATGCTAATTAATAAGTTTTTATCCAAAACGGACTGGAAAAATTACAAAAAGAGAGGTGCAACACGAGGACATCCCAGGAGGTCACCCATCCTAGTACTAGTCTCGCCCAAGCAAGCTTAAATACGGAGTTTTGATGGGATCCGGTGCATTAGTGCTGGTAAGATCGCACCGGTCATGTTTTGCGTGCTCAAATCCTGTATGCTTTTTGTAGCACGCTAATTAATAAGTTTTTATCCAAAACCGACTTCAAAACTTACAAAAAGAGAGGTGCAACACGAGGACTCTCCAGGAGGTCACCAATCCTAGTACTTCTCTCGCCGAAGCACGCTTAACTGCGAAGTTCTGATGGGATCCAATGCATTAGTGCACACGAGAACTTCCCAGGAGGTTACCCATCCTAGTACTACTCTAGCCCAAGAAAGCTTAACTGCGGAGTTCTGATGGGATCCGGTGCGTTAGTGCTGGTATGATCCATCTGTCATGTTTTGCGTGCTCAAAAACTATATGCTTTCTATAGCGCGCTAATTAATCACTTTTTATCCAAAACGGACTTGAAAACTTACAAAAAGAGAGGTTCAACACGAGGACTTCCCAGGAGGTCACCCAACCTAGTACTACTCTCGCCCAAGCGTTATGCTTTCTGTACCGCGCTAATTAATAAGTTTTTATCCAAAACGGACTGGAAAACTTACAAAAAGAGAGGTGCAACACGAGGACTTCCCAGAGGTCACCCATCCTAGTACTACTCCCGCCCAAGCACGCTTGACTGACCGGTGCGATCATACCAGCAATAATGCACCGGATCCCATCAGAACTCCGCAGATTAGCGTGCTTGGGCGAGAGTAGTACTAGGATGGGTGACCTCCTTGGAAGTCCTCGTGTTGCACCTCTCTTTTTGTAAGTTTTCGAGTCCGTTTTGGATAAAAACTGATAAACTAGCGCGCTACAAAAAGCATATAGGACTTGAGCACGCAAAACATTACAGGTGCGATCATACCTGCACTAATACACCGGATCCCATTCCTCGTGTAGCACCTCTCTTTTTGTAAGTTTTCGAGTCCGTTTTAGATAAAAACTTATTAACTAGCGCGCTAAAAAAAGCATATAGGATTTGAGCACGGAAAACATGACAGGTGCGATCATACCACCCCTAATGCACTGGATCCCATCAGAACACTGTAGTTAAGCGTGCTTGGGCGTGAGTAGTACTAGTGTGGGTGATCTCCTGGGAAGTCCTCGTGTTGCACCTCTATTTTTGTATGTTTTCTAGTCCGTTTTGTATAAAAACTTATTAATTAGCGTGCTACAGAAAGCATATAGGATTTGAGCAAGCAGAACATGACAACCGAATCATACCAGCACTAATGCACCGGATACCATCAGAACTCTGCAGTTAAGTGTGCTTGGGCGAGAGTAGTACTAGAATGGGTGACCTCCTGGGAAGTACTCGTTCGTTTTTGATAAAAACTGATTAATTAGCACGCTACAGAAAGCATATAGGATTTGAGCACGCAAAACATGACAGGAGCGATCATACCAGCACTAATGCACCGGATCCGATCAGAACTCCGCAGCTAAGCGTGCTTGGGCGAGAGTTGTACTAGGATGGGTGACCTCCTAGGAAGTCCTCGTGTTGCAACTCTCTTTTTGTATGTTTTCCAGTTCGTTTTGGATAAAAATTGATTAACTAGCGCGCTACAAAAAGCATATATGACTTGAGCACGCAAAACATTACCGGTGCGATCATACCAGCACTAATGCACCGGATCCCAGTCCTCGTGTTGCACCTCTCTTTTGGTAAGTGTTCCAGTCCGTTTTGGATAAAAACTGATTAATTAGGGCGCTACAGAAAGCATATAGGATTTGAGCACGCAAAACATGATAGGTGCGATCATACCAGTAGTAATGCTCCGGATCCAATCAGAACTTCGCAGTTAAGCGTGCTTGGGCGAGAGTAGTACTTGGATGGGTATTCTGCTGGGAGGTCCTCGTGGTGCACCTCTTTTTTTGTTAGTTTTCCAGTCCATTTTGGATAAAAACGTATTAATTTGCGCGCTTCCAAAAACATATAGGATTTGAGCAAGCAAAACATGACAGGTGCGATCATACCAGCAATAATGCTCCGGATCCCATCAGATCTCCGCAGTTAAGCGTGCTTGGACGAGAGTAGTAATAGGATGGGTGACCTCTTGGGAAGACCTCGTGTTGCACCTCTCTTTTTGTAAGTTTTCCAGTCTGTTTCGGATAAAAACGTATAAATTTGCGCGCTACAAAAAGCATATAGGATTTGAGCACGCAAAACATGACAGATGCGATCATACCAGCACTAATGCACCGGATCCCATCAGAACTCCGTAGTTAAGCTAGGGTGGGTGACCTCCTGGGAAATCCTTGTGTTGCCCCTCTCTTTTTGTAAGTTTTCCAGTCCGTTTTGGATAAAAGCTAATAAATTAGCGCGCTACAGAAAGCATTTAGGATTTGAGCACGCAAAAAATGACAGATGCGATCATACCAGCACTAATGCACCGTATCCCATCAGAACTCCGTAGTTAAGCGTGCTTGCCCGTGAGTAGTACTAGAATGCGTAATCTCCTGGGAAGTCCTCGTGTTGCACCTCTCTTGTTGTAAGTGTTCCAGTCCGTTTTGGATAAAAACTGATTAATTAGGGTGTTACAGAAAGCATATAGGATTTGAGCACGCAAAACATGACAGGTGCGATCATACCAGCACTAATGCACCGGATCCCATTAGAATTCCGCAGATTAGCGTGCTTGGGCGAGAGTAGTACTAGGATGGGTGACCTCCTTGGAAGTCCTCATGTTGCAACTCTCTTTTTGTATGTTTTCCAGTTCGTTTTGGATAAAAACTGATTAACTAGCGCGCTACAAAAAGCATATATGACTTGAGCACGCAAAACATTACCGGTGCGATCATACCAGCACTAATGCACCGGATCCCAGTCCTCGTGTTGCACCTCTCTTTTGGTAAGTGTTCCAGTCCGTTTTGGATAAAAACTGATTAATTAGGGCGCTACAGAAAGCATATAGGATTTGAGCACGCAAAACATGACAGGTGCGATCATACCAGTAGTAATGCTCCGGATCCCATCAGAACTTCGCAGTTAAGCGTGCTTGGGCGAGAGTAGTACTTGGATGGGTATTCTGCTGGGAGGTCCTCGTGGTGCACCTCTCTTTTTGTTAGTTTTCCAGTCCATTTTGGATAAAAACGTATTAATTTGCGCGCTTCAGAAAACATATAGGATTTGAGCACGCAAAACATGACAGGTGCGATCATACCAGCTATAATGCTCCGGATCCCATCAGATCTCCGCAGTTAAGCGTGCTTGGACGAGAGTAGTAATAGGATGGGTGACCTCTTGGGAAGACCTCGTGTTGCACCTCTCTTTTTGTAAGTTTTCCAGTCTGTTTCGGATAAAAACGTATAAATTTGCGCGCTACAAAAAGCATATAGGATTTGAGCACGCAAAACATGACAGATGCGATCATACCAGCACTAATGCACCGGATCCCATCAGAACTCCGTAGTTAAGCTAGGGTGGGTGACCTCCTGGGAAATCCTTGTGTTGCCCCTCTCTTTTTGTAAGTTTTCCAGTCCGTTTTGGATAAAAGCCAATAAATTAGCGCGCTACAGAAAGCATTTAGAATTTCAGCACGCAAAAAATGACAGATGCGATCATAGCAGCACTAATGCACCGGATCCCATCAGAACTCCGTAGTTAAGCGTGCTTGGCCGTGAGTAGTACTAGAATGCGTAATCTCCTGGGAAGTCCTCGTGTTGCACCTCTCTTGTTGTAAGTGTTCCAGTCCGTTTTGGATAAAAACTGATTAATTAGGGTGTTACAGAAAGCATATAGGATTTGAGCACGCAAAACATGACAGGTGCGATCATACCAGCACTAATGCACCGGATCCCATTAGAATTCCGCAGATTAGCGTGCTTGGGCGAGAGTAGTACTAGGATGGGTGACCTCCTTGGAAGTCCTCATGTTGCAACTTTCTTTTTGTATGTTTTCCAGTTCGTTTTGGATAAAAACTGATTAACTAGCGCGCTACAAAAAGCATATATGACATGAGCACGCAAAACATTACCTGTGCGATCATACCAGCACTAATGCACCGGATCCCAGTCCTCGTGTTGTACCTCTCTTCTTGTAAGTTTTCAAGTCCGTTTTGGATAAAAACTTATTAACTATCGCGATACAGAAAGCATATAGGATTTGAGTACGGAAAACATGATAGGTGCGATCATACCAGCAGTAATGTACTAGATCCCATCAGAACACTGCAGTTAAGCAAGCTTGGGCATGAGTAGTACTAGGATGGGTGATCTCCAGGGAAGTCCTCGTGTTGCACCTCTCTTTTTGTAAGTTTTCCAGTCCATTTTGGATACAAACTAATTAATTAGCGCGCTAGAGAAAGCATATAGGATTTAAGCACGCAAAACATGACAGGTCCGATCATACCAGCACTAATGCACTGGATCCCATCAGAACACTGCATTTAAACGTGCTTCGGCGTGAGTAGTACTAGGAAGGGTGATCCCCTGGGAAGTCCTCGTGGTGCACCTCTATTTTTGTAAGTTTTCCAGTCCGTTTTTGATAAAAACTGATTAATTAGCGTGCTACAGAAAGCATATAGGATTTGAGCACGCAAAACATGACAAGTGCGATCATACCAGCACTAATGCACCGGATCCCATTAGAATTCCGCAGCTAAGCGTGCTTGGGCGAGAGTAGTACTAGGATGGGTGATCTCCTGGGAAGTCCTCGTGTTGCACCTCTCTTTTTGTAAGTTTTCCAGTCTGTTTTGGATTAAAAACTGATTAATTAGCGCGCTACAGAAAGCATATAGGATTTGAGCACGCAAAACATGATAGGTGCGATCATACCATCACTATTGCACCGGATCACATCAGAACACCGCAGTCAAGCGTGCTTGGGCGAGAGTAGTACTAGGATGGGTGACCACTTTGGAAGTCCTCGTGTTGCACCTCTCTTTTTGTAAGTTTTCCAGTCCGTTTTGGATAAAAACTGATTAATTAGCCCGCTACAGAAAGCATATAGGATTTGAGCACCCAAAACATGACAGGTGCGATCATACCAGTAGTAATGCTCCGGATCCTATCAGAACTCCGCAGTTAAGCGTGCTTAGGCGAGAGTAGTACTAGGATGGGTGATCTACTGGGAAGTCCTCGTGTTGCACCTCTCTTTTTGTCAGTTTTCAAGTCCGTTTTGGATAAGAACTGATTAATTAGCGCGCTACAGAAAGCATTTAGGATTTGAGCACGCAAAACATGACAGGTGCGATCATACCAACACTAATCCACTGGATCCCATCAGAACATTGTAGTTAAGCGTGCTTAGGCGTGAGTAGTACAAGGATGGGTGATCTCCTGGGAAGTCCTCGTGTTGCACCTTTCTTTTTGTAAGTTTTCCAGTCCATTTTGGATTAAAAAATAAGTAATTAGCGCGCTACAGAAAGCATATAGGATTTGAGCACGCAAAACATTACAGGTGCGATCATCCAGCACTAATGCACCGGATCCCATCAGAACTCCGCAGTTAAGGGTGCTTGGGCGCGAGCAGTACTAGGATTGGTGACCTCCTGGGAAGTCCTCGTGTTGCCCCTCTCGTTTTATAATTTTATCAGTCCGTTTTGGATAAAAACTAATTAATTAGCGCGCTATAGAAAACATATAGGATTTGAGCTTGCAAAACATGACAGGTGCGATCATACCAGCACTAATGCACCGGATCCCATCAGAACTCCGCAGTTAAGCGTGCTTCGGCATGAGTACTACTAGGATGGGTGATCTCCTGGGAAGTCCTCGTGTTGCACCTGTCTTTTTGTAAGTTTTCCAGTCCGTTTTGGATAAAAACTGATTAATTAGCGCGCTACAGAAAGCATATAGGATTTGAGCACGCAAAACATGACAAGTGCGATCATACCAGCACTAATGCACTGGATCCCATCAGAACACTGCAGTTAAGCGTGCTTGGGCATGAGTAGTACTAGGATGCGTGATCTCCTGGGAAGTCCTCGTGTTGCACCTCTCTTTTTGTAAGTTTTCCAGTCCGTTTTGGATAAACACTGATTAATTAGCGTGCTAGAGAAAGCATATAGGACTTGAGCACGCAAAACATTACAGGAGCGATCATACCAGCACTTATGCACCGGATCTCATCAGAACTCCGCAGTTAAGAGTGCTTGGGCGAGAGTAGTACTAGGATGGGTGACCTCCTAGGAAGTCCTTATGTTGCACCTCTCTTTTTGTAAGTTTTTCAGTCTGTTTTGGATAAAAACTGATTAATTAGCGCGCTACAGAAAGCATATAGGGTTTCAGCACGTAAAACATGACCGGTGCGATCATACCAGCACTAATGCACCGGATCCGATCAGAACTCCGCAGATAAGCGAGCTTGGGCGAGAGTAGTACTAGGATGCGTGACCTCCTGGGAAGTCCTCATGTTGCAGCTCTCTTTTTGTAAGATTTCCAGCGCGCTACAGAAAGCATATAGGACTTGAGCACGAAAAACATGATAGGTGCGATAATACCAGCACTAATGCACCGGATCCCAGTCCTCGTGTTGCACCTCTCTTTTTGTAAGTTTTCCAATACGTTTTGGATAAAAACTTATTAACTAGCGCGCTACAGAAAGCGTATAGGATTTGAGCACGCAAAACATGACAGGTGCGACCATACCAGCACTAATGCACTGGATCCCTTCAGAACTCCGCAGTAAAGCGTGCTTGGGCGAGAGTAGTACTGGGATGGGTGATCTCCTTGGAAGTCCTTGTGTGGCACCTTTCTTTTTAAAAGTTTTCCAGTCCGTTTTGGATAAAAACTTATTAATTAGCGCGCAACAGAAAGCATATAGGATTTGAGCACGTAAAACATGACAGGTGCGATCATACCAGCACTAATGCACCGGATCCCATCTCCTGGGAAGTCCTCGTGTTGCACCTCTCTTTTTGTAAGTTTTCCAGTCCGTTTTGGATAAAAATTGATTGATTAGCGTGCTACAGAAACCATATAGGATTTGAGCACGCAAAACATGACTGGTGCGATCATACCAACACTAATGCACCGGATACCATCAGAACTCCGCAGTTAAGCGTGCTTGGGCGAGAGTAGTACTAGGATGACTTACCTTCTGGGAAGTCCTCGTGTTGCACCTGTCTTTTTGTAATTTTTCCAGTTCATTTTGGAAAAAAACTGATTAATTAGCGCGCTATAGAAAGCATATAGGATTTGAGCACACAAAACATGATAGGTGCGATCATACCAGCACAAATGCAACAGATCCCATCAGAACTCCGCAGATAAGCGTGCTTGGGATAGAGTAGTACTAGGATGGGTGACCTCCGGGAAAGTCCTCGTGTAGCACCTCTCTTTTTGTAAGTTTTGCAGCCAGTTTTGGATAAAAATTGATTAACTAGCGCGCTACAGAAAGCATATAGGACTTGAGCACGCAAAACATGACAGGTGCGATCATACCAGCAGCAATGCACCGGATCCCATCAGAACTGAGCATATAAGCCTGCTTGGGCGAGAGTAGTACTAGGATGGGTGCCTACCTGGGAAGTCCTCGTGTTGCACCTCTCTTTTTGTATGTTTTCTAGCCCGTTTTGGATAAATACTGATTAACTAGCGGGCTACAGAAAGCATATAGGACTTGAGCACGCAAAAAATGACAGGTGCGATCATACCAGCAGTAATGCACCGGATACCAACAGAACTACGCAGATAAGCGTGCTTGGGCGAGAGTAGTACTAGGATGGGTGATCTCCTGGGAAGTCCTCGTGTTGCACCTCTCTTTTTGTAAGTTTTCCAGTCCGTTTTTGATAAAAATTGATTAATTAGCGTTCTACAGAAAGCATATAGGATTTGAGCATGCAAAACATGACAGGTTCCATCATACCAGCACTAACGCACCGGATACCATCAAAACGCGCTACAGAAAGCATATAGGATTTGAGCACGCAAAACATGACAAGTTCGATCATACCAGCACTAATGCACCGGATCCCATCAGAACTCCGCAGATAAGCGTGCTTGGGCGAGAGTAGTACTAGGATGGGTGCCCTCCTGGGAAGTCCTCGTGTTGCACCTCTCTTTTTGTAAGTTTTCTAGCCAGTTTTGGATAAAAACTGATTAACTAGTGCGCTACAGAAAGCATATAGGACTTGAGCACGCAAAACATGACAGGTGCGATCATACCACTAGTGATGCACCGGATCCCATCAGAACTACGCAGATAAGCGTGCTTGGGCGAGAGTAGTACTAGGATGGGTGCCTACCTGGGAAGTCCTCGCGTTGCACCTCTCTTTTTGTATGTTTTCTAGTCCGTTTTGGATAAAAATTGATTAACTAGCGGGCTACAGAAAGCATATAGGACTTGAGCACGCAAAACATGACAGGTGCGATCCTACCAGCAGTAATGCACCGGATACCATCAGAACTACGCAGACAAGCGTGCTTGGGCGAGAGTAGTACTAGGATGGGTGATCTCCTAGGAAGTCTTCGTGTTGCACCTTTCTTTTTGTATGTTTTCCAGTCCGTTTTGGATAAAAACTGATTAACTAGCGGGCTACAGAAAGCATATAGGATTTGAGCAGGCAAAACATGACAGGTGCGATCATACCAGCAGTAATGCACCGGATACCATCAGAACTACGCAGATAAGCGTGCTTGGGCGAGAGTAGTACTAGGATGGGTGATCTCCTGGGAAGTCCTCGTGTTGCACCTCTCTTTTTGTAAGTTTTCCAGTCCGTTTTGGATAAAAACTGATTAATTAACGCGCTACAGAAAGCATATAGGATTTGAGCACGCAAAACATGACAGGTGCGATCATACCAGCAGTAATGCACCGGATCCCATCAGAACTCCAATTTTAAGCCTTCTTGGGCGAGAGTAGTACTAGGATGGGTGCCCTCCTGGAAAGTCCTCGTGTTGCACCTCTCTTTTTAAAAGTTTTCCAGCCAGTTTTGGATAAAAACTAATTAACTAGCGCGCTACAGAAAGCATATAGGATTTGAGCACGCAAATCTTGACAGGTGCGATCATACCAGCACTAATGCACCGGATCCCATCAGAACTCTGAAGTTAAGCGTGCTTGGGCGAGAGTAGTACTAGGATGGGTGATCTCCTGGGAAGTCCTCGTGTTGCACCTCTCTCTTTGTATGTTTTCCAGTCTGTTTTGGATAAAAATTGATTAATTAGCGTTCTACAGAAAGCATATAGGATTTGAGCATGCAAAACATGACAGGTGCGATCATACCAGCACTAATGCATTGGATCCCATCAGAACTCCGCAGTTAAGCGTGCTTGGGCGAGAGTAGTACTAGGATGGATGCCCTCCTGGGAAGTCCTCGTGTTGCACCTCTCTTTTTGAAAGTTTTCCAGCGAGTTTTGGATAAAAACTGATTAACTAGCGCGTTACAGAAAGCATATAGGACTTGAGCACGCAAAACATGACAGGTGCGATCATACCAGCAGTAATGCACCGGATCCCATCAGAACTATGCAGATAAGCGTGCTTGGGCGATAGTAGTACTAGTATGGGTGACCTCCTGGGAAGTCCTCGTGTTGCACCTCTCTTTTTGTAAGTTTTCTAGCCCGTTTTGGATAAAAAACTGATTAACTAGCGTGCTACAGAAATCATATAGGATTTCAGCACGCAAAACATGACATGTGCTATCATACCAGCACTAATGCACTGGATCCCATCAGAACTTCGCAGTTAAGCGTGCTTGGGCGAGAGTAGTACTAGGATGGGTGCCCTCCTAGGAAGTCCTCGTGTTGCACCTCTCTTTTTGTAAGTTTACTAGCCCGTTTTGGATAAGAATTGATTAACTAGCATGCTACAGAAAACATATAGGATTTGAGCACGCAAAACATGAAAGTTGCGATCATACCAGCACTAATGCACTCCGCAGTTAAGTGTGCTTGGTCGAGAGTTGTACAAGGATGGGTGACCTCTTGGGAAGTCCTCGTGTTGCACCTCTCTTTTTGTAACATTTCCAGTTCGTTTTGGAAAAAAACTGATTAATTAGCGCGCTACAGAAAGCATAGAGGATTTGAGCACGCAAGACATGACAGGTGCGATCATACCAGCACTAATGCACCGGATCCGATAAGAAATCCGCAGACAAGCGTGCTTGGGATAGAGTAGTACTAGGATGGGTGACCTCCTGGGAAGTCCTCGTGTTGCACCTCTCTTTTTGTAAGTTTTCCAGCCAGTTTTGGATAAAAACTGATTAAGTAGCGCGCTACAGAAAGCATATAGGACTTGAGCACGCAAAACATGATAGGTGCGATCATACCAGCAGTAATGCACCGGATCCCATCAGAACTACACAGATAAGCGTGCTTGGGCGAGAGTAGTACTAGGATGGGTGCCTTCCTGGGAAGTCCTCGTGTTGCACCTCTCTTTTTGTAAGTTTTCTAGCCCGTTTTGGATAAAAACTGATTAACTAGCGCGCTACAGAAAGCATATAGGACTTGAGCACACAAAAGATGACAGGTGCGATCATACCAGCATTAATGCACTGGATCCCATCAGAACTCCACAGTTAAGCACGCTTGGGCGTGAGTAGTACTAGGTTGGGTGATCTCCTGGGAAGTCCTCGTGTTGCACCTCTCTCTTTGTAAGTTTTCCAGTCTGTTTTGGATAAAAATTGATTAATTAGCATTGTACAGAAAGCATATAGGATTTGAGCATGCAAAACATGACAGGTGCGATCATACCAGCACTAATGCATTGGATCCCATCAGAACTCCGCAGTTAAGAGTGCTTGGGCGAGAGTAGTACTAGGATGGATGCCCTCCTGGGAAGACCTCGTCTTGCACCTCTCTTTTTGAAAGTTTTCCAACGAGTTTTGGATAAAAACTTATTAACTAGCGCGTTACAAAAAGCATATAAGACTTGAGCACGCAAAACATGACAGGTGCGATCATACCAGCAGTAATGCACCGGATCCCATCAGAACTACGCAGATAAGCGTGCTTGGGCGAGAGTAGTACTAGGATGGGTGACCTCCAGGGAAGTCCTCGTGTTGCACCTCTCTTTTTGTAAGTTTTCTAGCCCGTTTTGGATAAAAACTGATTAACTAGCGTGCTACAGAAAGCATATAGGATTTGAGCACGCAAAACATGACAGGTGCAATCATACCAGCACTAATACACTGGATCCCATCAGAACTTCGCAGTTAAGCGTGCTTGGGCGAGAGTAGTACTAGGATGGGTGATCTCTTGGGAAGTCCTCGTGTTGCACTTCTCTCTTTGTAACTTTTCCAGTTCGTTTTGGAAAAAAACTGATTAATTAGCGCGCTACAGAAAGCATAGAGGATTTGAGCACGCAAAACATGACATGTGCGATCATACCAGCACTAATGCACCGGATCCCATCAGAAATCCGCAGATAAGCGTGCTTGGGCAATAGTAGTACTAGGATGGGTGACCTCCTGCGAAGTCCTCGTGTTGCACCTCTCTTTTTGTAAGTTTTCCAGTCCGTTTTGGATAAAAGATGTTTAACTAGCGCGCTACAGAAAGGATATAGAACTTGAGCACGCAAAACATGACAGGTGCGATCATACCAGAACTAATGCAACGGATCCCAGTCCTCGTGTTGCACCTCTCTTTTTGTAAGTTTTCCAATCCGTTTTGGATAAAAACTTATTAACTAGCGCGCTACAGAAAGCATATAGGATTTGGGCACGCAAAACATGACAGGTGTGATCATACCAGCACTAATGCATCAGATCCAATCAGAACTCCGCAGATAAGCGTGCTTGGGCGAGAGTAGTACTAGGATGGGTGACCTCCTGGAAAGTCCTCGTGTTGCACCTCTCTTTTTGTAAGTTTTCAAGCCCGTTTTGGATAAAAACTGATTAACTAGCGTGCTACAGAAAGCATATAGGACTTGAGCACGCAAAACATGACAGTTGCGATCATACCAGCACTATTGCACCGGATCCCATTAGAAATCCGCAGTTAAACGTGCTTGGGCGAGAGTAGTACTAGGATGGGAGACCTCTTGGGAAGTCCCCGTGTTGCACCACTCTTTTTGTAAATTTTCCAGTCCGTTTTGGATAAAAACTGATTAATTAGCGCGCTTCAGAAAGCATATAGGATATGAGCACGCAAAACATGACAGGTGCGATTATACCAGCACTAATGCACCGGATCCCATTAGAACTCCGCAGATAAGCATGCTTGGGGGAGAGTAGTACTAGGATGGGTGACCTCCTGGGAAGTCCTCGTGTTGCACCTCTGTTTTTGTAAGTTTTCCAGTCCGTTTTGGTTAAAAACTGATTAACTAGCGCGCTACAGAAAGCATATAGGACTTGAGCACGCAAAACATGACAGGTGCGATCATACCAGCGTTACTGCACCGGATCCCAATCCTTGTGTTGCACCACTCTTTTTGTAAGTTTTCCAGTCAGTTTTGGATAAAAACTTATTAATTAGTGCGATACAGAAAGGATATAGGACTTGCGCACGCAAAACATGACAGGTGCGATCATACCAGCACTAATCACCAGATCCCATCAGAACTCCGCAGATAAGCGTGCTTGGGCGAGAGTAGTACTACGATGGGTGACCTCCTGGGAAGTCCTCGTGTTGCACCTCTCTTTTTGTATGTTTTCTAGCCTGTTTTGGATAAAAACTGATTAATTAGCGCGCTACAGAAAGCTTATATGATTTGAGCACCCAAAACATGACAGGTGCGATCATACCAGCACTAATGCACCGGATCCGATCAGAAATCCGCAGATAAGCGTGCTTGGGCAAGAGTAGTACTAGGATGGGTGACCTCCTGGGAAGTCCTCGTGTTGCACCTCTCTTTTTGTAAGTTTTCCAGTCCGTTTTGGATAAAAATTTATAAATTAGCGTGCTACAGAAAGCATACAGGATTTGAGCCCGCAAAACATGACAGGTTCGATCATTCCAACACTAATGCAGCGGATCCCATCAGAACTCTGTAGTTAAGCGTGCCTGAGCGAGAGTAGTTCTAGGATGGGTGACCTCCTCGGAAGTCCTCGTGTTGCACCTCTCTTTTTGTAAGTTTTCTAGTCCGTTTTGGGTAAAAACTGATTAATTAGCGCACTACAGAAAGCATATAGGATTTGAGCACGCAAAACATGATAGGTGCGATCATAACAGCACTAATGCACCGGAAGCCATCAGAACTCCACAGATAAGCGTTCTTGGGCGAGAGTAGTACTAGGATGGGTGATCTCCTGGGAAGTCCTCGTGTTGCACCTCTCTTTTTGTAACTTTTCGAGTCCGTTTTGGATAAAAACTTTTTAATTAGCGCTCTACAGAAAGCATATAGGATTTGAGCACGCAAAACATGACAGGTGCGATGATACCAGCACTAATGCACTGGATCCCATCAAAACTCTGTAGTTAAGCGTGCTTAGGCGAGAGTAGTACTAGGATAGGTGACCTCCTGGGAAGTCCTCGTGTTGCACCTCTCTTTTTGTAAGTTTTCCAGTCCGTTTGGGATAAAAACTTATTAATTAGCGCGTTACAGAAAGCATACAGGATTTGAGCACGCAAAACATGACTGGTGCGATCATACCAGTACTAATGCACCGGATCCCATCAGAACTCCGCAGTTAAGCGTGCTTGAGCGAGAGTAGTACTAGGATAGGTGACCTCCTTGGAAGTCCTCGTGTTGCATCTCTCTTTTTGTAAGTTTTCCAGTCCGTTTTGGATAAAAAGTTATTAATTAGCGCGCTACAGAAGGCATATAGGTTTTGAGCACGCAAAACATGACATGTGCGATCATACCAGCACTAATGCATCGAATCCCATCAGAACTCCGCAGTTAAGCGTGCTTCGGCGAGAATAGAACTAGGATTGGTGACCTCCTGGAAAGCCTTTGTGTTGCACCTCTCTTTTTGTAAGTTTTCCAGTCTGTTTTGGATAAAAATTTATTAATTAGTGTGCTACAGAAAGCATACAGGATTTGAGCACGCAAAACATGAAAGGTGCGATCATTCCAACACTAATGCAGCGGATCCCATCAAAACTCTATAGTTAAGCGTGCTCGGGCGAGAGTAGTACTAGGATGGGTGACCTCTTGGGAAGTCCTCATGTTGCACCTCTCTTTTTGTATTTTTTCCAGTGTGACCTCCTGGGAAGTCCTCGTGTTGCACCTCTCTTTTTTTAACTTTTCCAGTCCGTTTGGGATAAAAACTTATTAATTAGCGCGTTACAGAAAGCATACAGGATTTGAGCACGCAAAACATGACAGTTGCGATCATACCGTCACTAATGCACCGGATTCCATCGGAACTCCGTAGTTAAGCATGCTTGGGCGAGAGTAGTACTAGGATGGGTGACCTCCTTGGAAGTCCTCGTGTTGCACCTTTCTTTTTGTAAGTTTTCCAGTCCGTTTTGGATAAAAACTTATTAATTAGCGCGCTTCAGAAAGCATACAGGATTTGAGCACGCAAAACATGACAAGTTTGATCATACCAGAACTTATGCACCAAATCCCATCAGAACTCCGTAGTAAAGCGTGCTTGGGCGAGAGTAGTACTTGGATGGGTGACCTCCTGGGAAGACCTTGTGTTATACCTCTCTTTTTGTAAGTTTTCCAGTCCGATTTGGATAAAAACTTATTAATTAGCGAGCGACAGAAAGCATAATGGATTTGAGCACGCAAAACATGTTAGTTACGATCATACCGTCACTAATGCACCGGATTCCATCAGAACACCATAGTTAAGCGTGCTTGGGCGAGAGTAATACTAGGTTGGTTGACCTCTAGGGAAGTCCTTGTGTTGCACCTCTCTTTTTGTAAGTTTTCCAGTCCGTTTTGGATAAAAAGTGATTAATTAGAGCGCTATAGATAGCATATAGGTTTTGAGCACGCAAAACATGACAGGTGCGATCATACCAGCACTAATGCACTCCGCAATTAAGCGTGCATGGGCAAGAGTAGTACTAGGATGGGTGACCTCCTGGGAAGTCCTCGTCTTGCACCTCTATTTTTTTAAGTTTTCTAGTCCGTTTTAGATAAAAACTTATTAATTAGCATGCTACAGAATGCATACAGGATTTGAGCACTCAAAACATTACAGGTGCGATCATACCAGCACTAATGCAACGGATCCCATCAGAACTCCGCAGTTAAGCGTGGTTGGGCGAGAGTAGTACTAGGATGGGTGACCTTCTGGGAAGTCCTCGTGTTGCACCTTGCACCTCTATTTTTTTAAGTTTTCTAGTCCGTTTTAGATAAAAACTTATTAATTAGCATGCTACAGAATGCATACAGGATTTGAGCACTCAAAACATGACAGGTGCGATCATACCAGCACTAATGCACCGGATCCCATCAGAACTCCGCAGTTAAGCGTGGTTGGGCGAGAGTAGTACTAGGATGGGTGACCTCCTGGGAAGTCCTCGTGTTGCACCTCTCTTTTTGTAAGTTTTCCAGTCCGTTTTGGATAAAAAGTGATTAATTAGCGCGCTACAGATGGCATATAGGTTTTGAGCACGCAAAACATGACAGGTGCGATCATACCAGCACTAATGCACTGGATCCCATCAGAACTCCGCAGTTAAGCGTTGTTCGGCGAGAGTAGTACTAGGATGGGTGACCTCTTGGAAAGTCCTCGTGTTGCACCTCTCTTTTTATAAGTTTTCCAATCCGTTTTGGATAAAAAGTGATTAATTAGCGCGCTACAGAAGGCATATAAGATTTGAGTACGCAAAACATGACAGGTGCGATCATACCAGCACTAATGCACCGGATCCCATCAAAACTCCGTAGTTAAGCGTGGTAGGGCGAGAGTAGTACAAGGATGGGTGACCTCGTGTTACACCTCTCTTTTTGTAACTTTTCCTGTCCGTTATGGATAAAAACTGATTAAATAGCGCGCTATAGAAAGCATAGAGGATGTGAGCACGCAAAACATGACAGGTGCGATCATACCAGCACTAATGCACCGGATCCCATTAGAACACCGCAGTTAAGCGAACTTGGGCGAGAGTAGTACTAGGATGGGTGGCCTCCTGGGAAGTCCTCGTGTTGCATCTCTATTTTTGTAACTTTTCCAGTTAGTTTTGGATAAAAACTGATTAATTAGCGCGCTTCAGACAGCATATAGGATTTGAGCACGCAAAACATGAAAGGTGCGATGATACCAGCACTAATGCACCGGATCCCATCAGAACTCCGCAGCTAAGCGTGCTTGGGCGAGAGTAGTACTAGGATGGGTGACCTCCTGGAAAGTCCTCGTGTTGCACCTCTCTTTTTGTAAGTTTTCCAGCCCGTTTTGGATAAAAACTGATTAACTAGCGTGCTACAGAAAGCATATAGGACTTGAGCACGCAAAACATGACAGTTGCGATCATACCAGCACTATTGCACCGGATCCCATTAGAAATCCGCAGTTAAACGTGCTTGGGTGACAGTAGTACAAGGATGGGAGACCTCCTGGGAAGTCCTCGTGTTGCACCTCTCTTTTTGTATGTTTTCCACTCCGTTTTGTATAAAAACTGATTAATTAGCGCGCTACAGAAAGCACCGGATCCCATCAGAAGTCCGCAGATAAGCGTGCTTGGGCGAGAGTAGTACTTGGATGGGTGACCTCCCTCGTGTTGCACCTCTCTTTTTGTAAGTTTTCCAGTCCGTTTTGGATAAAAACTGATTAACTAGCAAGCTACAGAAAGCATATAGGACTTGAGCACGCAAAACATGACAAATGCGATCATACCATCACTAATGCACCGGATCACAGTCCTCGTGTTGCACCTCTCTTTTTGTAAGCTTTCCAGTCCGTTATGGATAAAAACTGATTAACTAGAACGCTACAGAAAGCATATAGGACTTGAGCACGCAAAACATGACAGGTGCGATCATACCAGCACTAATGCACCGGATCACAGTCCTTGTGTTGCACCTCTCTTTTTGTAAGTTTTCCTGTCCGTTTTGGATAAAAACTGATTAATTAACGTGCTACAGAAAGCATATAGGATTTGAGTATGCAAAACATGAAAAGTGCGATCATACCAGCACTAATGCACCAGATCCCACCAGAACTCCGAAGTTAAGCATGCTTGGGCGAGAGTAGTACTAGGATGGTTGACCTCTTGGGAAGTGCTCGTGTTGCACCTCTCTTTTTGTAAGTTTTCCAGTCTGTTTTGGATAAAAACTTATTAATTAGCACGCTAAAGAAAGCATACAGGATTTGTGCACGCAATACATGACAGGTGCGATCATACCAGCACTAATGCACCGGATCCCATCGGAACTCCGCAGTTAAGCGTGCTTGGGCGAGAGTAGTACAAGGATGTGTGTCCTCCTGGGAAGTCCTAGTGTTGCACCTCTCTTTACAGGATTTGTGCACGCAATACATGATAGCAGTTAAGCATTCTAGGGCGTGAGTTGTACTAGGATGGGTGACCTCCTGGGAAGTGCAGTTAAGCGTGCTTGGGCAACAGTAGTACTAGTATGGGTGACCTCCTGGGAAGTCCTCGTGTTGCAACTTGCTTTTTGTAACTTTTCCAGTCCGTTTTGGAAAAAACTGATTAAATAGCGCGCTACAGAAAGCATATAGGATTTGAGCACGCAAAACATGACAGGTGCTATCATACCAACACAAATGCACCAGATTCCATCAGAACTCCGTAGTTAAGCATGGTTGGGCGAGAGTAGTACTAGGATGGGTGACCTTCTGGGAAGTCCTCGTGTTGCACCTCTCTTTTTGTAAGTTTTCCAATCCGTTTAGAATAAAAATTGATTAATTAGCGCGCGATCATACTAGCACTAATGCACCGGATTCCATCAGAACTCCGTAGTTAAGCATGGTTGGGCGAGAGTAGTACTAGGATGGGTGACGTTCTGGGAAGTCCTCGTGTTGTACCTCTCTTTTTGTAAGTTTTCCAGTCCGTTTTGGATAAAAAGTGATTAAATAGCGCGCTACAAAAAGCATACAGGATGTGAGCACGCAAAACATGACAGGTGCGATCATACCAGCACTAATGCACCGGATTCCATCAGAACTCCGTAGTTAAGCGTGGTTGGGCAAGAGTAGTACTAGGATGGGTGACCTCCTGGGAACTCCTCCTGTTGCACCTATCTTTTATTAAGTTTTCCAGTCCGTTTTGGATAAAAAGTGATTAATTAGCGCGCAACAGAAGGCATAATGGTTTTGAGCACGCAAAACATGACAGGTACGATCATACCTGCACTAATGCACCGGATCCCATCAGAACTCCGCAGTTAAGCGTTGTTCGGCGAGAGTAGTACTAGGATGGGTGACCTCCTTGAAAGTCCTCGTGTTGCACCTCTCTTTTTGTAAGTTTTCCAGTCCGTTTTGGATAAAAAATGATTAATTAGCGCGCTACAGAAGGCATATAAGTTTTGAGCACGCAAAACATGACATATGCGATCATACCAGCACTAATGCAACGGATCCTATCAGAACTCTGCAGTTAAGTGTGCTTGGGCGAGACTAGTAGGATTGGTGACCTCCTGGAAGTCCTCGTGTTGCACCCCTCTTTTTGTAAGTTTTCCAATCTGTTTTGCAGAAAAACTAATTAATTAGCGCGCTACCGAAAGCATATAGGATTTGAGCACGCAACACATGACATGTGCGATCATACCAGCACTAATGCACCAGATCCCATCAGAACTCCGCAGTTAAGTGTGCTTAGGCGAGAGTAGTACTAGGATTGGTGACCTCCTTGGAAGTCCTCGTGTTACTCCTCCTCCTTGGAAGTCCTCGTGTTGCACCTCTCTTTTTGAAAGTTTTCCAGTCCGTTTTAGATAAAAACTGAATAATTAGCGTGCTACAGAAATTATATAGGATTTGAGAACGCAAAACATGACAGGTGCGATCATACTAGCACTAATGCACTTGATCCCATCAGAACACTGCAGTTAAGCGTTCTTGGGCGTGAGTAGTACTAGGATGGGTGACCTCCCGGAATGTCCTCGTGTTGAATCTCTCTTTTTGTAAGTTTTCCAGTCCGTTTTGGATAAAAAGTGATTAATTAGCGCGCTAGAGAAGGCATATAGGTTTTGAGCACGCAAAACATGACATGTGCGATCATACCTGCACTAATGCATAGGATCCCATCAGAACCCCGCAGTTAAGCGTGCTTCGGCGAGAGTAGTACTAAGATTGGTGACCTCCTGGAAAGTCCTCGTGTTGCACCTTTCTTTTTGTAAGTTTTCCAGTCCGTTTTGGATAAAAACTCATTAATTAGCACGCTACAGAAAGCATACAGGATTTGAGCACGCAACACATGACATGTGCGATCATACCAGCACTAATGCACCAGATCCCATCAGAACTCCGCACTTAAGTGTGCTTAGGCGAGAGTAGTACTAGGATTGGTGACCTCCTTGGAAGTCCTCGTGTTACTCCTCCTCCTTGGAAGTCCTCGTGTTGCACCTCTCTTTTTGAAAGTTTTCCAGTCCGTTTTAGATAAAAACTGAATAATTAGCGTGCTACAGAAATTATATAGGATTTGAGAACGCAAAACATGACAGGTGCGATCATACTAGCACTAATGCACTTGATCCCATCAGAACACTGCAGTTAAGCGTTCTTGGGCGTGAGTAGTACTAGGATGGGTGACCTCCCGGAATGTCCTCGTGTTGAATCTCTCTTTTTGTAAGTTTTCCAGTCCGTTTTGGATAAAAAGTGATTAATTAGCGCGCTAGAGAAGGCATATAGGTTTTGAGCACGCAAAACATGACAGGTGCGATCATACCAGCACTAATGCACCGGATCCCATCAGAACTCCGTAGTTAAGCGGGCTTGGGCGAGAGTAGTACTAGGATAGGTGACTTTCTGGGAAATCATCGTGTTGCACCTCTCTTTTTCTAAGTTTTCCAGTCCGTTTTGGATAAAAACTTATTAATTAGCGCACTACAGAAAGCATACAGGATTTGAGTACGCAAAACATGACAGGTGCGATCTTACTAGCACTAATGCTCTGGATCCCATCAGAATTCCGTATTTAAGCGTGCTTGGGCAAGAGTAGTACTAGGATGGGTGACCTCTTAGGAAGTCCTCGTGTTGCACCTCTCTTTTTGTAAGTTTTCCAGTCCGTTTTGGATAACAACTTATGAATTAGCGCGCTACAGAAAGCATACAGGATTTGAGCACGCAAAACATGACAGTTGCGATCATACTGTCACTAATGCACCCGATTCCATCAGAACTTTGTAGTTAAGCGTGCTTGGGCAAGAGTAGTACTAGGATGGGTGACCTCCTGGGAAGTCCTAGTGTTGCACCTCTCTTTACAGGATTGGTGCACGCAATACATGATAGCAGTTAAGCATTCTATGGCGAGAGTTGTACTAGGATGGGTGACCTCCTGGGAAGTGCAGTTAAGCGTGCTTGGGCAAGAGTAGTACTAGTATGGATGACCTCTTGGGAAGTCCTCGTGTTGCACCTCTCTTTTTGTAACTTTTCCAGTCCGTTTTGGATAAAAACTGATTAAATAGCGTGCTACAGAAAGCATATAGGATTTGAGAACGCAAAACATGACAGGTGCGATCATACTAGCACTGATGCACCGGATTCCATCAAAACTTCGTAATTAAGCAGGGTAGTGCGATAGTAGTACTAGGATAGGTGACCTCCTGGGAAGTCCTTGTGTTGCACCTCTATTTTTTTAAGTTTTCCAATCCGTTTTGGATAAAAACTTATTAATTAGCGTGCTATAGAAAGCATACAGGATTTGACCACGCAAATCTTGACAGGTGCGATCGTACCAGCACTAATGCACCGGATCGCATCAGAACTCCGAAGTTAAGCGTGTTTGGGCGAGAGTAGTACTAGGATGGATGACCTCTTGGGAAGTCCTCGTGTTGCACCTCTCTTTTTGTAACTTTTCCAGTCCGTTTTGGATAAAAACTGATTAAATAGCGTGCTACCGGAAGCATATAGGATTTGAGAACGCAAAACATGACAGGTGCGATCATACTAGCACTGATGCACCGGATTCCATCAAAACTCCGTAATTAAGCAGGGTAGTGCGATAGTAGTACTAGGATAGGTGACCTCCTGGGAAGTCCTTGTGTTGCACCTCTATTTTTTTAAGTTTTCCAGTCCGTTTTGGATAAAAACTTATTAATTAGCGTGCTACAGAAAGCATACAGGATTTGAGCACGAAAATCTTGACAGGTGCGTTCGTACCAGCACTAATGCACCGGATTCCATCAGAACTCCGTAGTTAAGCGTGGTTGGGCGAGAGTAGTACTAGGATGGGTGACCTCCTGGGAAGTCCTCGTGTTGCACCTCTCTTTTTGTATGTTCCAGCCCGTTTTGGATAAAAACTGATTAGAAGAAAGCATACAGGATTTGAGCACACAAAACGTGACAGGTGCGATCATACCAGTACTAATGCACCGGATCCCATCAAAACTCCGAAGTTAAGCGTGCTTGGGCGCGAGTAGTACTAGGATGGGTGACCTCCTGGGAAGGTACGATCATACTAGCACTGATGCACCGGATTCCATCGAAACTCCGTAGTTAAGCAGGGTAGGGAGATAGTAGTACTAGGATGGGTGACCTATTGGGAAGTCCTTGTGTTGCACCTCTGCACCTCTCTTTTTGTAAGTTTTCCAGTCCGTATTGGATAAACACTGATTAATTAGTGTGCTACAGAAAGCATACAGGATTTGAGCACACAAAACATGACAGGTGCGATCATACCAGCACTAATGCACCGGATCCCATCAGAACTCCGAAGTTAAGTGTGCTTGGGCGAGAGTAGTACTAGGATGGGTGACCTCCTGGGAAGTCCTTGTGTTGCACCTATCATACTAGCATTGATGCACCGGATTCCATCAAAACTTCGTAGTTAAGATGGGTAGGGCGATAGTAGTACTAGGATGGGTGACCTCCTGGGAAGTCCTTGTGTTGCACCCCTATTTTTTTAAGTTTTCCAGTCCGTTTTGGATAAAAACTTATTAATTAGCGCGCTACAGAAAGCATACAGGATTTGAGCACGCAAATCATGACAGGTGCGATCATACCAGCACTAATGCATCGGATTCCATTAGAACTCCGTAGTTAAGCGTGGTAGGGCGAGAGTAGTACTAGGATGGGTGACCTCCTGGGAAGTCCTCGTGTTGCACCTCGATTTTTGTAAGTTTTCCAGCCCGTTTTGGATAAAAACTTATTAATTAGAGCGCTACAGAAGGCATTCAGGTTTTGAGCACGCAAAACATGACATGTGCGATCATACCAGCACTAATGCATCGCATCCCATCAAAACTCCGCAGTTAAGCGTGATTCGGCGAGAGTAGTACTAGGATAGGTGACCTCCTAGAAAATCCTCGTGTTGCACCTCTCTTTCTGTAAGTTTTCCAGTCCATATTGGATAAAAACTGATTAATTAGTGTGCTACAGAAAGCATACAGGATTTGAGCACACAAAACGTAACAAGTGCGATCATACCAGCACTAATGCACCGGATCCCATCAGAACTCCGAAGTTAAGCGTGCTTGGGCGAGAGTAGTACTAGGATGGATGACCTCCTGGGAAGTCCTCGTGTTGCACCTCTCTTTTTGTAACTTTTCCAGTCCGTTTTGGATAAAAACTGATTAAATAGCGCGCTACAGAAAGCATATAGGATTTGAGAACGCAAAACATGACAGGTGCGATCATACTAGCACTGATGCAGCGGATTCCATCAAAACTCCGTAATTAAGCAGGGTAGGGCGATAGTAGTACAAGGATAGGTGACCTCCTGGGAAGTCCTTGTGTTGCACCTCTATTTTTTTATGTTTTCCAGTCCGTTTTGGATAAAAACTTATTAATTAGCGTGCTACAGAAAGCATACAGGATTTGAGCACGCAAATCTTGACAGGTGCGATCGTACCAGCACTAATGCACCGGATTCCATTAGAACTCCGTAGTTAAGCGTGGTTGGGCGAGAGTAGTACTAGGATGGGTGACCTCCTGGGAAGTCCTCGTGTTGCACCTCTCTTTTTGTATGTTTTCCAGCCCGTTTTGGATAAAAACTGATTAGAAGAAAGCATTCAGGATTTGAGCACACAAAACGTGATAGGTGCGATCATACCAGCACTAATGCACCAGATCCCATCAAAACTCTGAAGTTAAGCGTGCTTGGGGCTGGGTAGTACTAGGATGGGTGACCTCCTGGGAAGTCTCGTGTTGCACCTCTCTTTTTGTAACTTTTCCAGTCCGTTTTGGATTAAAACTGATTAAAGAGCGCGCTATAGAAAGCATATAGGATTTGAGAACGCAAAACATGACAGGTACGATCATACTAGCACTGATGCACCGGATTCCATCAAAACTCCGTAATTAAGCAGGGTAGGGCGATAGTAGTACTAGGATGGGTGACCTCCTGGGAAGTCCTTGTGTTGCACCTCTAATTTTTTAAGTTTTCCAATCCGTTTTGGATAAAAACTTATTAATTAGCGTGCTACAGAAAGCATACAGGATTTGAGCACGCAAATCTTCAGAGGTGCGATCGTACCAGCACTAATGCACCGGATTCCATCAGAACTCCGTAGTTAAGCGTGGTTGGGCGAGAGTAGTACTAGGATGGGTGACCTCTTGGGAAGTCCTCGTGTTGCACCTCTCTTTTTGTATGTTTTCCAGTCCGTTTTGGATAAAAACTTATTAATTAGCGTGCTATAGAAAGCATACAGGATTTGAGCACACAAAACATGATAGGTGCGATCATACCAGCACTAATGCACCGGATCCCATCAGAACTCTGAAGTTAAGTGTGCTTGGGCTTGAGTAGTGCTAGGATGGGTGACCTCCTGGGAAGTCCTTGTGTTGCACCTCTATTTTTTTAAGTTTTGCAGTCCGTTTTGGCTAAAAACTTATTAATTAGCGTGCTACAGAAAGCATACCGGATTTGAGCACGCAAATCTTGACAGGTGCGATCGTACCAGCACTAATGCACCGGATTCCATCAGAACACCGTAGTTAAGCGTGGTTGGGCGAGAGTAGTACTAGGATGGGTGACCTCCTGGGAAGTCCTCGTGTTGCACCTCTCTTTTTGTATGTTTTCCAGCCCGTTTTGGATAAAAACTGATTAGAAGAAAGCATACAGGATTTGAGCACACAAAACGTTACAGGTGCGATCATAACAGCACTAATGCACCGGATCCCATCAAAACTCCGAAGTTAAGCGTGCTTGGGCGCGGGTAGTACTAGGATGGGTGACCTCCTAGAAAGTCCTCTTGTTACACCTCTCTTTTTGTAACTTTTCCAGTCCGTTTTGGATTAAAACTGATTAAATAGCGAGCTATAGAAAACATATAGGATTTGAGAACGCAAAACATGACAGGTACGATCATACTAGCACTGATGCACCGGATTCCATCAAAACTCCGTAATTAAGCAGGGTAGGGCGATAGTAGTACTAGGATGGGTGACCTCCTGGGAAGTCCTTGTGTTGCACCTCTATTTTCGATCGTACCAGCACTAATGCACCGGATTCCATCAGAACTCCGTAGTTAAGCATGGTTGGGCGAGAGTAGTACTAGGATGGGTGACCTCCTGGGAAGTCCTTGTGTTGCACCTCTCTTTTAGTAACTTTTCCAGTCCGTTTTGGATAAAAACTGATTAAATAGCGCGCTACAGAAAGCATATAGGATTTGAGAACGCAAAACATGACAGGTGCGATCATACTAGCACTGATGCACCGGATTCCATCAAAACTCCGTAATTAAGCAGGGTTGGGCGATAGTAGTACTAGGATAGGTGACCTCCTGGGAAGTACTTGTGTTGCACCTCTATTTTTTTAAGTTTTCCAGTCCGTTTTGGATAAAAACTTATTAATTAGCGTGCTACAGAAAGCATACAGGATTTGAGCACGCAAATCTTGAGAGGTGCGATCGTACCAACACTAATGCACCGGATTCCATCAGAACTCCGTAGTTAAGCGTGGTTGGGCGAGAGTAGTACTAGGATGGGTGACCTCCTGGGAAGTCCTCGTGTTGCACCTCTCTTTTTGTATGTTTTCCAGCCCGTTTTGGATAAAAACTTATTAATTAGCGTGCTATAGAAAGCATACAGGATTTGAGCACACAAAATGTGATAGGTGCGATCATACCAGCACTAATGCACCGGATCCGATCAGAACTTCGAAGTTAAGGGTGCTTGGGCGTGAGTAGTACTAGGATGGGTGACCACCTGGGAAGTCCTTGTGTTGCACCTCTATTTTTTTAAGTTTTCCAGTCCGTTTTGGATAAAAACTTATTAATTAGCGTGCTACAGAAAGCATACAGGATTTGAGCATGCAAATCTTGACAGGTGCGATCGTACCAGCACTAATGCACCGGATTCCATTAGAACTCCGTAGTTAAGCATGGTTGGGCGAGAGTAGTACTAGGATGGGTGACCTCCTGGGAAGTCCTCGTGTTGCAGCTCTCTTTTTGTATGTTTTCCAGCCCGTTTTGGATAAAAACTGATTAGTAGAAAGCATACAGGATTTGAGCACACAAAACGTGACAGGTGCGATCATACCAGCACTAATGCACCGGATCCCATCAAAACTCCGAAGTTAAGCGTGCTTGGGCGCGAGTAGTACTAGGATGGGGGACCTCCTGAGAAGTCCTCGTGTTGCACCTCTCTTTTTGTAACTTTTCCAGTCCGTTTTGGATAAAAATAGATTACTTAGTGGGCTACAGAAAGCATACAGGATTTGAGCACACAAAATGTGACAGGTGCGATTATACCAGCACTAATGCACCGGATCCCATCAGAACTTCGAAGTTAAGCGTGCTTAGGCGAGAGTAGTACTAGATGGGTGACCACCTGGGAAGTCCTCGTTTTGCACCTCTCTTTTTGTATGTTTTCCAGTCCGTTTTGGATAAAAACTTATTAATTAGCGTGCTATAGAAAGCATACAGGATTTGAGCACACAAAACGTGACATGTGCGATCATACCAGCACTAATGCACCGGATCCCATCAGAACTCCTAAGTTAAGCATGCTTGGGCGTGAGTAGTACTAGGATGGGTAACCTCCTGGGAAGTCCTCGTGTTGCACCTCTCTTTTTGTAACTTTTCCAGTCCGTTTTGGATAAAAACTGATTAATTAGTGTGCTACAGAAAGCATACAGGATTTGAGCACACAAAACGTGACAGGTGCGATCATACCAGCACTAATGCATCGCATCCCATCAGAACTCCGCTGTTAAGCGTGATTCGGCGAGAGTAGTACTAGGATTGGTGACCTCCTAGAAAGTCCTCGTGTTGCACCTCTCTTTTTGTAAGTTTTCCAGTCCGTATTGGATAAACACTGATTAATTAGTGTGCTACAGAAAGCATACAGGATTTGAGCACACAAAACATGACAGGTGCGATCATACCAGCACTAATGCACCGAATCCCATCAGAACTCCGCAGTTAAGCGTGGTTGGGCGAGAGTAGTACTAGGATGGGTGACCTCTTGGAAAGTCCTCGTGTTGCACCTCTCTTTTTATAAGTTTTCCAATCCGTTTTGGATAAAAAGTGATTAATTAGCGCGCTACAGAAGGCATATAAGATTTGAGTACGCAAAACATGACAGGTGCGATCATACCAGCACTAATGCACCGGATCCCATCAAAACTCCGTAGTTAAGCGTGGTAAGGCGAGAGTAGTACAAGGATGGGTGACCTCGTGTTACACCTCTCTTTTTGTAACTTTTCCTGTCCGTTATGGATAAAAACTGATTAAATAGCGCGCTATAGAAAGCATACAGGATGTGAGCACGCAAAACATGATAGGTGCGATCATACCAGCACTAATGCACCGGATCCCATTAGAACACCGCAGTTAAGCGAACTTGGGCGAGAGTAGTACTAGGATGGGTGGCCTCCTGGGAAGTCCTCGTGTTGCATCTCTATTTTTGTAACTTTTCCAGTTAGTTTTGGATAAAAACTGATTAATTAGCGCGCTTCAGAAAGCATATAGGATTTGAGCACGGAAAACATGAAAGGTGCGATGATACCAGCACTAATGCACCGGATCCCATCAAAACTCCGCAGCTAAGCGTGCTTGGGCGACAGTAGTACAAGGATGGGAGACCTCCTGGGAAGTCCTCGTGTTGCACCTCTCTTTTTGTATGTTTTCCACTCCGTTTTGTATAAAAACTGATTAATTAGCGCGCTACAGAAAGCACCGGATCCCATCAGAACTCCGCAGATAAGCGTGCTTGGGCGAGAGTAGTACTTGGATGGGTGACCTCCCTCGTGTTGCACCTCTCTTTTTGTAAGTTTTCCAGTCCGTTTTGGATAAAAACTGATTAACTAGCAAGCTACAGAAAGCATATAGGACTTGAGCACGCAAAACATGACAAATGCAATCATACCAGCACTAATGCACCGGATCACAGTCCTCGTGTTGCACCTCTCTTTTTGTAAGCTTTCCAGTCCGTTATGGATAAAAACTGATTAACTAGAACGCTACAGAAAGCATATAGGACTTGAGCACGCAAAACATGACAGGTGCGATCATACCAGCACTAATGCACCGGATCACAGTCCTTGTGTTGCACCTCTCTTGTTGTAAGTTTTCCTGTCCGTTTTGGATAAAAACTGATTAATTAACGTGCTACAGAAAGCATATAGGATTTGAGTATGCAAAACATGAAATGTGCGATCATACCAGCACTAATGCACCGGATCCCACCAGAACTCCGAAGTTAAGCATGCTTGGGCGAGAGTAGTACTAGGATGGTTGACCTCTTGGGAAGTGCTCGTGTTGCACCTCTCTTTTTGTAAGTTTTCCAGTCTGTTTTGGATAAAAACTTATTAATTAGCACGCTAAAGAAAGCATACAGGATTTGTGCACGCAATACATGACAGGTGCGATCATACCAGCACTAATGCACCGGATCCCATCGGAACTCCGCAGTTAAGCGTGCTTGGGCGAGAGTAGTACTAGGATATGTGTCCTCCTGGGAAGTCCTAGTGTTGCACCTCTCTTTACAGGATTTGTGCACACAATACATGATAGCAGTTAAGCATTCTAGGGCGTGAGTTGTACTAGGATGGGTGACCTCCTGGGAAGTGCAGTTAAGCGTGCTTGGGCAAGAGTAGTACTAGGATAGGTGACCTCCTGGGAAGTCCTTGTGTTGCACCTCTATTTTTTTAATTTTTCCAGTCCGTTTTGGATAAAAACTTATTAATTAGCGTGCTACAGAAAGCATACAGGATTTGAGCACGCAAATCTTGACAGGTGCGATCGTACCAGCACTAATGCACCGGATTCCATCAGAACTCCGTAGTTAAGCGTGGTTGGGCGAGAGTAGTACTAGGATGGATGAGCTCCTGGGAAGTCCTCGTGTTGCACCTCTCTTTTTGTAACTTTTCCAGCCCGTTTTGGATAAAAACAGATTAATTAGAGCGCTACAGAAGGCATTCAGGTTTTGAGCACGCAAAACATGACATGTGCGATCATACCAGCACTAATGCATCGCATCCCATCAGAACTCCGCAGTTAAGCGTGATTCGGCGAGAGTAGTACTAGGATAGGTGACCTCCTAGAAAATCCTCGTGTTGCACCTCTCTTTCTGTAAGTTTTCCAGTCCGTATTGGATAAAAACTGATTAATTAGTGTGCTACAGAAAGCATACAGGATTTGAGCACACAAAACGTGACAAGTGCGATCATACCAGCACTAATGCACCGGATCCCATCAGAACTCCGAAGTTAAGCGTGCTTGGGCGAGAGTAGTACTAGGATGGATGAGCTCCTGGGAAGTCCTCGTGTTGCACCTCTCTTTTTGTAACTTTTCCAGTCCGTTTTGGATAAAAAATGATTAAATAGCGCGCTACAGAAAGCATATAGGATTTGAGAACGCAAAACATGACAGGTGCGATCATACTAGCACTGATGCAGCGGATTCCATCAAAACTCCGTAATTAAGCAGGGTAGGGCGATAGTAGTACTAGGATAGGTGACCTCCTGGGAAGTCCTTGTGTTGCACCTCTATTTTTTTAAGTTTTCCAGTCCGTTTTGGATATAAACTTATTAATTAGCGTGCTACAGAAAGCATACAGGATTTGAGCACGCAAATCTTGACAGGTGCGATCGTACCAGCACTAATGCACCTGATTCCATCAGAACTCCGTAGTTAAGCGTGGTTGGGCGAGAGTAGTACTAGGATGGGTGACCTCCTGGGAAGTTCTCGTGTTGCACCTCTCTTTTTGTATGTTTTCCAGCCCGTTTTGGATAAAAACTGATTAGAAGAAAGCATACAGGATTTGAGCACACAAAACGTGACAGGTGCGATCATACCAGCACTAATGCACCGGATCCCATCAGAACTCCGAAGTTAAGCATGCTTGGGCATGAGTAGTACTAGGATGGGTGACCTCCTGGGAACTCCTCCTGTTGCACCTATCTTTTATTAAGTTTTCCAGTCCGTTTTGGATTAAAACTGATTAAATAGCGCGCCACAGAAAGCATATAGGATTTGAGAACGCAAAACATGACAGGTGCGATCGTACTAGCACTAATGCACCGGATTCCATCAAAACTCTGTAGTTAAGCAGGGTAGGGCGTTAGTAGTACTAGGATGGGTGACCTCCTGGGAAGTCCTTGTGTTGCACCTCTATTTTTTTAAGTTTTCCAGTCCGTTTTGGATAAAAACTTATTAATTAGCGCGCTACAGAAGGCATACAGGTTTTGAGCACGCAAAACATGACATGTGCGATCATACCAGCACTAATGCATCGCATCCCATCAGAACTCCGCAGTTAAGCGTGATTCGGCGGGAGTAGTACTAGGATTGGTGACCTCCAAGAAAATCCTCGTGTTGCACCTCTCTTTTTGTAAGTTTTCCAGTCCGTATTGGATAAAAACTGATTAATTAGTGTGCTATAGAAAGCATACAGGATTTGAGCACACAAAACGTGACAGGTGCGATCATACCAACACTAATGCACCGGATCCCATTAAAATTCCGAAGTTAAGCGTGCTTAGGCGAGATTAGTACTAGGATGGGTGACCTCCTGTGAAGTCCTCGTGTTGCACCTCTCTTTTTGTAACTTTTCCAGTCCGTTTTGGATAAAAACTGATTAATTAGTGTGCTACAGAAAGCATACAGGATTTGAGCACACAAAACGTGACAGGTGCGATCATACCAGCACTAATGCACCGGATCCCATCAGAACTTCGAAGTTAAGCGTGCTTGGGCGAGTGTAGTACTAGGATGGGTGACCACTTAGGAAATCCTCGTGTTGCACCTCTCTTTTTGTAACTTTTCCAGTCCGTTTTGGATTAAAACTGATTAAATAGCCCGCCACAGAAAGCATACAGGATTTGAGCACGCAAATCTTGACAGGTGCGACCGTACCAGCACTAATGCACCGGATTCCATTAGAACTCCGTAGTTAAGTGTGGTTGGGCGAGAGTAGTACTAGGATGGGTGACCTCCTGGGAAGTCCTCGTGTTGCACCTCTCTTTTTGTATGTTTTTCAGTCCGTTTTGGATAAAAACTGATTAATTAGTGCGCTACAGAAGGCATACAGGTTTTGAGCACGCAAAACATGACATGTGCGATCATACCCGCACTAATGCATCGCATCCCATCAGAACTCCGAAGTTAAGCGTGATTCGGCGAGAGTAGTACTAGGATTGGTGACCTCCTAGAAAGTCCTCGTGTTGCACCTCTCTTTTTGTAAGTTTTCCAGTCCGTATTGGATAAACACTGATTAATTAGTGTGCTACAGAAAGCCTACAGGATTTGAGCACACAAAAAACGATAGGTGTGATCATACAAGCACTAATGCACCGGCCCCCATCAGAACTCCGAAGTTAAGCGTGCTTGTGCGAGAGTAGTACTAGGATGGGTGACCTCCTGGGAAGTCCTTGTGTTGCATCTCTCATTTTGTAACTTTTCCAGTCCGTTTTGGATAAAAACTGATTAAATAGCGCGCTACAGAAAGCATACAGGATTTGAGAACGCAAATCTTGAAAGGTGCGACCGTACCAGCACTAATACACCGGATTCCATTAGAACTCCGTAGTTAAGTGTGGTTGGGCGAGAGTAGTACTAGGATGGGTGACCTCCTGGGAAGTCCTCGTGTTGCACCTCCTTTTTTGTAAGTTTTCTAGCCCGTTTTGGATAAAAACTGATTAATTAGCGCGCTACAGAAAGCATACAGGATTTCAGCACAAAAACGTGACAAGTGCGATCATACTAGCACTAATGCACCGGATTCCATCAGAACTCCGAAGTTAAGCGTGCTTGGGCGAGAGTAGTACTAGGATGGGTGACCTCCTCCGAAGTCCTCGTGTTGCACCTCTTTTTTTGTAACTTTTACAGTCCGTTTTGGATAAAACTGATTAAATAGCGCGCTACAGAAAGCATATAGGATTTGAGAACGCAAAACATGACAGGTGCGATCATACTAGCACTGATGCACCGGATTCCTTCAAAACTCCGTAGTTAAGCAGGGTAGGGCGATAGTAGTACTAGGATGGGTGACCTTCTGGGAAGTCCTCGTGTTGCACCTCTATTTTTGTAAGTTTTCCAGTCTGTTTTGGATTAAAACTGATTAATTAGCGCGCTAAAGAAAGCATAGAGGAATTGAGTACGCAAAACATAACACGTGCCATCATACCAACCCTAATGCACTGGATCCCATCAGAACTCCGCAGTTAAGCGTGTTTGGGCGAGAGTAGTCCTAGGATGGGTGACCTTCTGGGAAGTTCTCGTGTTGCACCTCTCTTTTTGTAAGTTTTCCTGTCCGTTTTGGATAAAAACTTGGTGCGATCATACCAGCTCTAATGCACCGGATCCCATCAGAACTCCGCAGTGAGGCGTGCTTGGGCGAGAGTAGTACTAGGATGGGTGATCTCCTGGGAAGTCCTCGTGTTGCACCTCTCTTTTTGTAAGTTTTTCAGTCCATTTTCGATAAAAACTGATTAATTAGCATGCTATAGAAAGCATATAGGATTTGAGCACGCAAAACAGGATAGGTGCGATCATACCAGCACTAAAGCACCGGATCCCATCAGAACTCCGCAGTTAAGCGTGCTTGGGCGAGAGTAGTACTAGGATGGGTGACCTCCTTGGAAGTCCTCGTGTTGCACCTCGCACTAATGTACCGGATCCCATCGGAACTCCGCAGTTAAGCATTGTTGGGCGAGAGTAGTACTAAGATGGGTGACCTCTTGGGAAGTCCTTGTGTTGCACCTCTCTTTTTGTAAGTTTTCCAGTCCGTTTTGGATAAAAACTGATTAATTATCGCGCTACAGAAAGCATATAGGATTTGAGCACGCAAAACATGACAGGTGCGATCATACCAGCACTAATGCACCGGATCGCATCGGAACTGCGCAGTTAAGCGAAGTCCTCGTGCTGCAGCTCTCTTTTTGTATGTTTTCCAGTCCGTTTTGGATAAAAACTGATTAATTAGCGCGCTACATAAAGCATATATGATTAGAGCACGCAAAACATGATAGGTGCGATCACACCAGCACTAATGCACCGGATACCATCAGAACTCCGCAGGTAAGCGTGCTTGGGCGAGAGTAGTACTAGGATGGGTGACCTCTTGGGAAGTTCTCGTGTAGCACCTCTCTTTTTGTAAGTTTTCCAATCCGTTTTAGATAAAAACTAATTAATTAGCGTGCTACGGAAAGCGTATAGGATTTGAGCACGCAAAACATGACAGGTGCCATCATACCAACACTAATGCACTGGATCCCATCAGAACTCCGCAGCTAAGCGTTCTTGGCGAGAGTAGTACTAGGATGGGTGACCTCCAGGGAAGCCCTCGTGTTGCACTTCTCTTTTTTAAAGTTTTCCAGTCCGTTTTGGAGAAAAACTAATTAATTACCGCGCTACAGAAAGCATATAGGATTTGAGCACGCAAAAGACAACAGGTGCGATCATACCAGCACTAATGCACTGGATCCCATCAAAACTCTGCAGTTAAGCGTGCTTGGGAGAGAGTAGTACTAGGATGGGTGATCTACTCGGAAGTCCTCGTGTTGCACCTCTCTTTTTGAAAGTTTTCCAGTCCGTTTTGGATAAAAACTTATTAATTAGCGCGCTACAGAAAGCATATAGGATTTGAGCACGCAAAACATGACAGGTGCGATCATACCAGCACTAATGCACTGGATCCCATCAGAACTCCGCATTCAAGCATGCTTGGGCGACAGTAGTACTAGGAAGGGTGACCTCCTGGGAAGTCCTCGTGTTGCACCTCTCTTTTTGTAAGTTTTGCAATCCGTTTTGGATTAAAACTGATTAATTAGCGCGCTAAAGAAAGCATAGAGGATTTGAGCACGCAAAACATGACAAGTGCGATCATACCAGCACTAATGCACCGGATCCCATCAGAACTCCACAGATAAGCGTGCTTGGGCGAGTGTAGTACTAGGATGGGTGACCTGCTGGGAAGTCCTCGTGTTGCACCTCTCTTTTTGTAAGTTTTCCAGTCCGTTTTGGATTAAAACTAATTAATTAGCGCGCTAAAGAAAGCATAGAGGATTTGAGCACGCAAAACATGACAGGTGCAATCATACCAGCACTAATGCACCGGATCCCATCAGAACTCTGCAGTTAAGCGTGCTTGGGCGAGAGTAGTACTAGGATGGGTGATCTACTCAGAATTCCTCCTGTTGCAACTCTCTTTTTGTAAGTTTTCCAGTCCGTTTTGGATAAAAACTTATTAATTAGCAGGCTACAGAAAGCATATAGGATTTGAGCACGCAAAACAGGACAGGTGCGATCATACCAGCACTAATGCACCGGATCCCATCAGAACTCCGCATTCAAGCGTGCTTGGGCGAGTGTAATACTAGGATGGGTGACATCCTGGGAAGTCCTCGTGTTGCACCTCTCTTTTTGTAAGTTTTCCAGTCCTGTTTGGATAAAAACTGATTAATTTGCGCGCTACTTAAAGCATATAAGATTTGAGAACGCAAATCATGATTTGTGCGACCATACCAGCACTAATGCATTGGATCCCATCAGAACTCCGCAGTTAAGCGTGCTTGGGCGAGAGTAGTACTAGGATGGATGACCTCCTGGGAAGTCCTCGTGTTGCACCTCTCTTTTTGTAAGTTTTCTAGTCCGTTTTGGGTAAAAACTGATTAATTAGCGCACTACAGAAAGCATATAGGATTTGAGCACGCAAAACATGACAGGTGCGATAATAACAACACTAATGCATCGGATCCCATCAGAACTCCACAGATAGGCGTGCTTGGGTACCTCTCTTTTATTAAGTTTTCCAGTCTGTTTTGGATAAAAACTGATTAATTAGTGCGCTACAGAAAGCATATAGGATTTGAGCACACAAAACATGACAGGTGGGATCATACCAGCACTAATGCACCGGATCCCATTAGAACTCCGCAGTTAACCATGCTTGGGCGAGAGTAGTTCTAGGATTTGTGACCTCCTAGGAAGTCCTCGTTGTGCACCTCTATTTTTGTAACTATTCCAGTCCGTTTTAGAAAAAAATTGATTAATTAGCGCGCTACAGAAAGCACCAGCACTAACGTACCGGATCCCATCAGAACTCCGCAGGTTGCACCTCTCTTTTTGTAAGTTTTCCAGTCCGTTTTGGTTAAAAACTGATTAATTAGCTCGCTATAGAAAGCATATAGGATTTGAGCTTGCAAAACATGACAGGTTCGATCATACCAGCACTAATGCACCAAATCCCATCAGAACCCCGCAGTTAAGCGTGCTTCGGCGATAATAGTACTAGGATGGGTGACCTCCCGGGAAGTCCTCGTGTTGCACGTCCCTTTTTGTAAGTTTTCCAGTCCGTTTTGGATAAAAATTGAATAATTAGCACGCTACAGAAAGCATATAGGATTTGAGCACGCAAAACATGACAGGTGCGATCATACCAGTACTAATGCACCAGATCCCATCAGAACTCTTCAGTTAAGCATGCTTGGGCGAGAGTAGGACTAGGATGGGTGACCTCCTGGGATGTCCTCGTGTTGCACCTCTCTTTTTTTAAGTTTTCCATTTCGTTTTTAATGAAAACTAATTAATTAGTGCGCTACAGAAAGCATATAGGATTTGAGCACGCAAAACATGACAATTGCAATCATACCAGCATTAATGCACCGGATCCCATCAGAACTGATGGGGATGTTCATAACGGATCTAGTTCACTTGGGTTTCCATATCCTTAAAATGCTTGAAAGAGGAGCATAAAAGAAATGAACATAAGATATGGAGAAGAAAGAAGCGCATAAAAATTAAGACATGAATATAAAGTAAGACATAAATGGCGCGAAATAAAAGAATGGAGAAGAAGAAGAAGATGGAAGAATTTAAAGTAGGGAGCCACAAAATGCCTAGGCAATTTGATAATCCTTGTTTGATCGCCACAATGGACTTGATTCCATTGATAAGACCATTTGCTTCATGCTCAATGAGCTATGAATTTAAGAGAGAAAAATGCTCTCACAAAAGGATTCAATCCAATTTCTATTATATCAAAAAGTGTCTACAATGTGATTATTCAAGGCTATTTATAGAAGCCTTCCTTGCCTCTTACATGTGCACCTCACATGATCACTAAAAAGGCCTAAAACTAGCGCCTATTTTGCGCCTCTTGTGCGCGTGAAATTGGTCAAGAATTGGTCATACCTTGACCAATTGATACATGTCATGAAAATATAAAAAAGACTTCTAAAAATTCCATTTAACTAACAAGGCATTATTTATTACAAATCTTTACACTAAAATTATTAAAAGTAGAATTAAAAACTCCAAATTCTTCTAAGTGTTCCCCAAACATGATGCTAGTAGCAAATTCTTCTAGTCTCTTCTTTTTGCTCCTAGTCATAGGACCATCTACCCTTAATGCTTGTCCTCCAAAGTCCTTCAAGTTAGGGTCCACTCCTTTATTTCCATCATCCTCTCCTCCATAGAGAGGATTCGTCCTTGAATCCACTTTGGAATCACCTACATCAAAAAAAGAGACATCACTTACATTGAAAGTGGAAGAAATATTATGCTCACCTTGCAAATCCACTTTGTAGGCATTCTCGTTCACTTTCTCCAAAATTTGAAAAGGACCTCCACCTCTAGGATGAAACTTAGATTTCCTTTCATTTGGAAACCTTTCCTTTCGAAAATGTACCCAAATCCAATCTCCCGGTTCAAAGTTCACGGCCTTTTTCTTCTTGTTGGCCAATCTCTCATAATGGGCTACTTGTTTTTCAATTTGCGCCTTCACCTTAGCATGTAGCTTCTTCACATAAGAAGCTTTAGCCTCACCATCTTTATGCAACAAAGAATTATCAAGAGGAATAGGCAACAAATCCAAAGGGGTTAGGGGGTTAAATCCATAAACAATTTCAAATGGTGAGTGCTTAGTAGTAGAGTGAGGCACCCTATTGTAAGCAAACTCAACAAAAGATAAGGACTCTTCCAAAGATTTCAAATTTTTAGAAACAAAAGATCTCAACAAAGTGCCCAAAGTTCTATTTACAACTTCCGTTTGTCCATCCGTTTGAGGATGACAAGTAGTGGAGAAAGACAACTTAGTACCAAGTTTGGCCCAAAGTGTTCTCAAAAAATGTGACAAGAATTTAGCATCCCTATCACTCACAATATTCAAGGGCACCCCATGCAATCGCACAATATTATCAAAAAACAAGTTAGCAACATGAGTAGCATCATCACATTTAGCACAAGGCACAAAATGAGCCATCTTGGAAAATCTATCAACAATAACAAAGATGCTATCTTTACCCCTCTTAGAGCGAGGCAAACCAAGAACAAAATCCATAGAAATATGAGTCCAAGGGGAATTAGGAATGGGGAGAGGGAGATACAAACCATGAGGCATAAGCCTAGACTTAGCCTTTTTACACACAATACACCTCTTACAATGCCGTTGCACATGAATGCGCATATGAGGCCAATAAAATTTGGCATGTAAGATATCAAATGTTTTAGCCACTCCAAAGTGACCCATCAAGCCTCCTTCATGAGCTTCCACCACAAGCAAATACCTAAGAGAACCTTGAGGCACACAAAGCAAATTAGCCTTAAAAAGAAATCCCTCAACAAGATAATAGTCATCATGTGCCTTAATGATATTCTTGGCGGCCAACTCACATAAATCACCAAAAATAGGACCAAAATGTTTATCACTAGCATACAAGTCCTTTATAGAATCAAAACCAACAAAATGAGAATCAAGAGTGGAAAGGAGACTATATCTCCTAGATAAAGCATCGGCCACCTTGTTGGCCTTGCCTTGCTTATGCTTAATCACATATGAAAATTGTTCCAAAAATTCCACCCACTTAGCATGGCGCCTATTAAGCTTCCCTTGACCTTTAAGGTACTTGAGGGACTCATGATCACTATGAATGACAAATTCCCTTAGGAGCAAATAATGTTGCCAAACTTGAAGCGCCCTAATCAAAGTATACAATTCTGTATCATAAGTGGGGTAATTAAGACAAGCACCACTCAACTTTTCACTAAAGTAGGCTATAGGGTGGCTTTCTTGAAGAAGAATAGCCCCTATACCTATATTTGAGGCATCACATTCCAATTCAAAGGATTTTTCAAAGTTAGGAAGAGCCAAGATGGGAGCGTTTGTCAACCTATCTTTCAAGGCGGCAAAAGCTTCCTCTTGTTTTTGTCCCCAATGGAATGTCACACCACTTTTCACCAATTCATTTAGAGGAGAAGCAATTGTGCTAAAATCCTTGACAAACCTCCTATAGAAGCTTGCCAAACCATGAAAACTCCTCACATGTTTCACACAAGTAGGTCGCGGCCATTCAAGGATAGCCTTAACCTTTTCATCATCAACATGTACACCATGCTCACTAATCACAAATCCTAAAAATGTAACTTTAGGCATACAAAAAGAACATTTCTCAAGATTAGCAAACAAAGTAGCATCTCTCAAAGTTTTCAAAACAAGTTCAACATGCTCCAAGTGTTCATCAAATTATTTCGAATAAATGAGGATATCATCAAAATAAACCACCACAAATTTACCCATAAATTTCCTCAAAACATGATGCATCAACCTCATAAAGGTACTAGGAGCATTTGAAAGTCCAAACGGCATTACCAACCATTCACACAAACCAAATTTAGTTCTAAAAGCCGTTTTCCATTCATCACCTTCTTTCATACGAATTTGATGGTACCCACTTTTCAAATCAATTTTAGAAAACAAAGAAGCACCACATAACTCATCAAGAAGGTCATCAAGTCTAGGGATAGGATGTCTATACCTTATTGTGATTGCATTGATAGGTCTACAATCACAACACATTCTCCATTTACCATCCTTTTTGGGCACCAAAATGACCGGCACCGCGCAAGGGCTCAAACTCTCTCTAATCCACCCTTTGCTCATGAGGTCATCCGCTTGCCTTTGTATCTCTTCACTCTCTTGTGGATTTTCTCTATAAGCGGGTCTATTTGGAATTGAAGAACCCGGTATGAAATCAATTTGGTGCTCAATACCACGGATTGGTGGCAATCCCTTTGGTGTCTCATGTGGAAACACATCTTTGTACCTATCCAACATAGAAGAAAAAGCACTAGGAACCACATGATTATCATTGTTAGAAACAACATTTAAACACATATCATGAGGAATCATAAGATACATGGTCTTGTGAGCCAAAAATAAGTGCTTAAACTCATGTTTAGATACAAGAAGATTGGAATGAGAAGATGATTCATCCCCACCAAGGCCCTTAGCGCATTGCTTAGCCTTGAAAGAGCTTTTTGAGCTCTTTTCACATGTCTCACTAGCAAAAGGGTTAGTGAAACCCTTATTGGCTTGTTTCAAGGCCAATTGCTCTTTTTCTCTTTTCTTTTTCATGAGGTGTTGATCATGACTCACCTCTTTGGGACTCAAAGGAACAAGGGTCAATTTGGAACCCTTATACTCAAAAGAATACTTGTTTGAGTGCCCATCATGAATAGCATTTCTATCAAATTGCCAAGGCCTCCCAAAAAGGATATGGGCGGCCTCCATAGGTACCACATCGCACACAATGCTATCACAATATTTGCCTATGGTTAACTCCACCAAAACTTGCTTGTCAACAAGCAATTCACCATTATCATTAAGCCATTGAAGTTTATATGGCCTAGGATGGGGAGTAGTAGGCAAATTAAGCTTGGACACTAGTCTTGTGCTTGCCACATTCACACATGAGCCACTATCTATAATCAAAGAACAGGTGGCATTTTTCACCAAGCACCTAGTGTGAAAAATATTTTCTCTTTGAGTATTGTCATCTTCTTTGGGGTGACTCCCCAAAATCCTCCTAACAACCAACAAATCTCCTTCATTGGGGTACAATTCATCATCACTAGAAGAAGCATAAGAAGAGGAATGGGTAGAAGAAAGCTCATCATTAGAGGAATTAGAATGAGAATCATAAACCCCATCAACGCACATCATAGTCTTTTTTGTGGGGCATTGAGAGGCAATGTGACCTCTACCCAAACACTTAAAACACTTGATTTCACTTGATTTATGGCTTTGACCATGGCCAACTCCCTTAAGCTTGGAAGTTGAGGGAGGAGAATCACTAACTCCCCTTTGGCCGTGGCTTTTCTCATGATCATTGTGGCTCTTTTTCCAATTTTTATTGGAGCCACTCTTGCCATCTTTATCAAATGAATTTTTGAAATCATTTTTTTGAAAACTTTTTGAAGGAAAACGTCCAAAAGAAGATTGAGATTTATAATTTTTTGAATAATATGCATGATCTCTATCTTGCCTTTTCAATTGGGCTTCCACCCTATGACATTGGTGCAATAATGAATCCATGGATGCATGATCATGTAATTCTACAATGTCTCTAATCCTAGGATGCAATCCATCTATGAACCTTGCCATAGTAGCCTCTTCACTCTCAACAATGTTGGCTCTAGTTAGAGCCACCCACATCTCCCTATAATAGGCCTCCACACTTTTGGAACCTTGGGAGATAATTTGAAGCTTCCTATGCAATTCTTTGATGTAATGTGGGGGCACCCAACGTTGCCTAAACCGCACCTTTAATTCCTCCCAACTATGGAGAGGATGGAAAGGTAAGATTGTCTTTTTATGATTATCCCAACATAATAAAAGCATAATTAGTCAAATGCACCGTAGCAAGGGCTTCCTCTCATCATCAAACCGTTGCGCCTCAAAGATTTGATCCAGGCGCATTTCCCATTCAAGGTACTTTTCGGGATTCACATTCCCATCAAAAGTGGGAATCTCCAACTTCAGACCTAAGTACCTATTTTCAAGCCTAGGATCACCAAATTGGGGAATGTCATCAAGAACATTCCCTTGACCAAACCGTTGGTTAGGCCCGTGGGTCAAAGGCTCCATGTCTAGGCATATGATGCAAATTATCATGAATATGAGCATTATTTCGATGCCTATGATGCCTAGAGTGTGCATGCAATTCATCGTCACTTCCACTAGTCAAGGTATGATATGCATGATGCCTACCATGTGCAAGTTCATCATTAACATTTCAAGAGTTATGAGCAACATTTCTAGTGACATGAGATGAAGTAGCATTAAGAAAAGGAGAGGGTATACCTTCACTTACCCTTGGGGAGGAATGGACTTTTTCCTTCCCCTTGTTGGAGCTTTGAATTTTGTCCAAGGTTTTATATATTCCGTCAAATTCCTTGGACATAATTTGCTTCATTTGTGATGTTAATTGCTCCAAGAGTATAGTATTAGGAGTTTGATTGTCCATGATGAGAAAAAATAGAATAAAAATGAAAAATATCTATGCAAGCCAAGTAGCTCAAACTAAACCAAAAATAAGAAAAGAATACATCAAAGCAAAAGAGAAAAATAATAGTCTATCCTAAGGACCTCACAAATCACACAAACTCACAAGAAATGTATCACTCAAATCCACTCGTGTTTCACACTTTAAAGCTTTTTCTATAATGTCACACTCTTGCCTTTTACCACTCAACGTCCCTCGACTATCATAGCAAAAAGAGCACAAATAATCAAAGTCTTATGTCAATTACTCAAATTAATGGATCCAAAGTGGCAAACCCTCAAGAAGTAGCAAAATATCTAAGCCAACACGTGACACAAGAGTACAAATGAAGAAATACTCAAAGACACAACGAAGAGGTCAAATAAAGACAAGCAATAAAAGCTAACTCAATCAAAGAAAATAGCACACAAAAATGGAGTAATTATGTTGACAAAGGCACAAGAAAAGAGTACTAAGAAAACTAGACAAAGTCAAGAAAAATAAGATGCTAGCTAGGATTCACCAAAGCAATAATGGATGTGAACAAGAATAACACCAATGTAGAAGGAAAGTGTATAGGGCATAATATGTGGATAAACAACGTGAAAGTGTGCAAATCGATGATTAAGAACAAACATACGTATATGAATTGTTTTCTTCTTTTGTATATTGCACCTCTTTTTTTTTTTTGATATTTGCGCAAATGCTCTGTTTTTTTTTTTATATTGCAAAGCAACTTTTTTTTTCTTGCACACAAATCACTAGGAATCAAAGATAGAATGAATGTAGAATAAACGGACAAGGTGTTCAAGTGTATTGTAAGGTAGAAAAGCTAGCTAACAAGATTAATGGGGCACAAAACAATACAAATATGAAGGAAATCCATGAACAAAATGGAAACAAGAAAGAAAGAAAGCTAGACTCAAACACAAAATTTTTCTTAGGTATTTTCACAAACACTTAGTGTGTATAAGAACACACAACTTAAACACAAAAAATTTGAACAAAGAGACTCAAAAAAATGGATGGGTTTTGTGCACAAGAACATGTATATGAAGAATATCAACTCAAATTTTAGTAAGTTTTTAATTAGCGCGCTACAGAAAGGATATAGGATTTGAGCACGCAAAACATGACAGGTACGATCATACCAGCACTAATGCACCGGATCCCATCAGAACCCCGAAGTCAAGCGTGCTTGGGCGAGAGTAGTACTAGGATAGGTGACCTCCTGGGAAGTCTTCGTGTTGCACCTCACTTTTTGTAAGTTTTCCAGTCCGTTTTGGATAAAAAGTGATTAATTAGCGCGCTACAGAAAGCATATAGTGTTTGAGCACGCAAAACATGACAGGTGCGATCAAATCGTCACTAATGCACAGGATCCCTTCAGAACTCCACAGTTAAGCGTGCTTGAGCGAGAGTAGTACTAGGATTGGTGACATCTTGGGAAGTCCTCGTGTTGCACCTCTCTTTTTGTAATTTTTCTAGTCCGTTTTGGGTAAAAATAGATTAATTAGCGCGCCACAGAAAAACATATAGGATTTGAGCACGCAAAACATGACAGGTGCGATCATACCAGTACTAATGCACCGGATCCCATCAGAACTCCGCAGTTAAGCGTGCTTCGGCGAGAGTAGTACCAGGATGGATGACCTCTTGGAAAGTCCTCGTGTTACACCTCTCATTTTGTATGTTTTCTAGTCCATTTTGGGTAAAAACTGATTAATTAGCGCGCTACAGAAAGCATATAGGATTTGAGCACGCAAAACATGACATGTGCGATCATACCATCACTAACGTACCGGATCCCATTAGAACTCCGCATTCAAGCGTGCTTGGGCGAGAGTAGTACTAGGATGGGTGACCTCCTGGGAAGTCTTCGTGTTGCACCTCTCTTTTTGTAACTTTTCCAGTCCTGTTTGGATAAAAACTGTTTAATTTGCGCGCTACAGAAATCATGTAGGATTTGAGCACGGAAAACATGCATTGTGCGGCCATATCAGCACTAATCCATCGGATCCCATCAGAACTCCGCAGTTAAACGTGCTTGGGCGAGAGTAGTACTAGGATGGATGACCTCCTGGGAAGTCCTCTTTTTGCACATCTCCTTATGTAAGTTTTCTAGTCCGTTTTGGGTAAAAACTGATTAATTAGCGCGCTACAGAAAGCATATAGGATTGGAGCATGCAAAACATGACAGGTGCGATCATACCAGCACTAATGCACCGGATCCCATCCGAACTCTACATTCAAGCATGCTTGTGCGAGAGTAGTACTAGGATGGGTGACTTCCTGGGAAGTCCTCGTGTTGCACCTCTCTTTTTGTAAGTTTTCCAGTCCTATTTGGATAAAAACAGATTAATTTGCGCGCTACGGAAAGCATATAGTATTTGAGCACGCAAAACATGACAGGTGCGATCAAACCGTCACTAATGCACAGGATCCCTTCAGAACTCCACAGTTAAGCGTGCTTGGGCGAGAGCAGTACTAGGATGGGTGACATCCTAGGAAGTCCTTGTGTTGCACCTCCCATTTTGTAAGTTTTCTAGTCCGTTTTGGGTAAAAATAGATTAATTAGCGCGCTACAGAAAACATATAGGATAATGCACCGGATCCCATTAGAACTCCGTAGTTAAGCGTGCTTCGGCAAGAGTAGTACTAGGATGGATGACCTCCTGGAAAGTCCTCGTGTTACACCTCTCTTTTTGTAAGTTTTCTAGTCCGTTTTGGGTAAAAACTGATTAATTAGCGCGTTACAGAAAGCATATAGGATTTGAGCACGCAAAACATGACATGTGCGATCATACCAGCACTAATGCACCGGATCCCATCAGAACTCCACATTCAAGCATGCTTGTGCGAGAGTAGTACTAGGATGGGTGACTTCCTAGGAAGTCCTCGTGTTGCACCTCTCTTTTTGTAACTTTTCCAGTCCTGTTTGGATAAAAACTGTTTAATTTGCGCGCTACAGAAATCATGTAGGATTTGAGCATGCAAAACATGATTTGTGCGACCATACCACCACTAATGCATCGGATCCAGTCAGAACTCCGCAGTTAAGCGTGCTTGGGCGAAAGTAGTATTAGGATGGGTGACCTCCTGGGAAGTCGTCGTGTTGCAGCTATCTTTTTGTAAGTTTTCCAGTCCATTTTGTATAAAAACTGATTAATTAGCACGCTACAGAAAGCATATAGGATTTGAGCACGCAAAACATGACAGATGCGATCATACCAACACTAATGCTCCTCGGAAGTCCTCGTGTTGCACCTCTCTTTTTGTATGTTTTCCAGTCCGTTCTGGAGAAAAACTAATTAATTAGCGCGCTACAGAAAACATATAGGATTTGAGCACGCAAAACATGACAGGTGTGATCATACCAACACTAATGCACTGGATCCCATCAGAACTCCGCAGTTAAGTGAGCTTTGGCGTGAGTAGTACTAGGATGGGTCATCTCCTGGGTAGTCCTCGTGTTGCACCTTTTTTTTTTAACTTTTCCTGTCCATTTTGGATAAAAACTGATTAATTAGCGCGCTATAGAAAGCATATAGGATTTGAGCACGCAAAACATGACAGATGCGATCATACCAACACTAATGCTCCTCGGAATTCCTCGTGTTGCACCTCTCTTTTTGTAAGTTTTCCAGTCCGTTCTGGAGAAAAATTAATTAATTAGCGCGCTACAGAAAACATATAGGATTTGAGCACGCAAAACATGACAGGTGCGATCATACCAACACTAATCCACTGGATCCCATCAGAACTCCGCAGTTAAGCGAGCTTTGGCGTGAGTAGTACTAGGATGGGTCATCTCCTGGGTAGTCCTCGTGTTGCACCTCTTTTTTTTTAACATTTCCAGTCCGTTTTGGATAAAAACTGATTAACTAGCGCGCTATAGAAATCATATAGGAGTTGAGCACGCAAAACATGGCATGCGATCATACCAGCACTAATGCACCGGATCACATCAGAAGTCCGTAGTTAAGCGTGCTTGGGCGAGAGTAGTACTAGGATTGGTGACCTCCTGTTAAGTCCTCGTGTTGCACCTCTCTTTTTGTAAGTGTTCCAGTCCGTTTTGAATAAATACTGATTAACTAGCGCGCTACAGAAAGCATATAGGAGTTGAGCACGCAAAACATGGCAGGTGCGATCATACCAGCACTAATGCACCGGATCCCATCAGAACTCCGTAGTTAAGCGTTCTTGGGCGAGAATAGTACTAGGATGGGAGACCTCCTAGGAAGTCCTCGTGTTGCACCTCTCTTTTTGTAAGTTTTCCAGTCCGTTTTGGAGAAAAACTAATTAGTTTGCGCGCTACACAAAGTATATAGGATTTGAGCACGCAAAACATAACAGGTGCGATCATACCAGCACTAATGCACCGGATCCCATCAGAACTCCTCAGTTAAGCCTGCTTGGGCGAGAGTAGTACTAGGATGGGTGACCTCCCGGGAAGTCCTCGTGTTGCACCTCTCTTTTTGTAACTTTTCTAGTCCGTTTTGGATAAAAACCGATTAATTAGCGCGCTATAGAAATCATATAGGAGTTGAGCACGCAAAACATGGCAGGTGTGATTATACCAGCACTAATGCACCGGATCCCATCAAAACTCCGCATTTATGCGTGCTTGGGCGAGAGTAGTACTAGGATGGGTGACCTCCTGGGAAGTCCTCGTGTTGCACTTCTCTTTTTGTAAGTTTTCCAGGCCGTTTCGGATAAAAACTGATTAATTAGCATGCTACAGAAAGCATATAGGATTTGAGCACCCAAAACATGACAGGTGCGATCATACCAGCACTAATGCACCGGATCCCATCAGAACTCCGCAATTAAGCAATCATGGGTGAGAGTAGTACTAGGATAGGTGCCCTCCTGGGAAGTCCTCGTGTTACACCTCTCTTTTTGTATGTTTTCCACTCCGTTTTGGAGAAAAACTAATTATTTAGCGCGTTATAGAAAGCATAAAGGATTTGAGCACGCAAAACATGACTGTTGCGATCATACCCGCACCAATGCACCGGATCCCATCAGAATTCCGCAGTTAAGCGTGCTTGGGCGAGAGTAGTACTAGGATGGGTGACCTCTATGGTAGTCCTCATGTTGCACCTCTCTTTTTGTAACTTTTCCAATCCGTTTTGTATAAAAAGTGAATAATTAGCGCGCTACAGAAAGCATATAGGATTTGAGCACGCAAAACATGACAGTAGCGATCATACCAACACTAATTCACTGCATCCCATCAGAACTCGTGTTGCACCTCTCTTTTTGTAAGTTTTCCAGTCCGTTTTGTATAGAAAGTGAATAATTAGCGCGCTACAGAAAGCATATAGGATTTGAGCACGCAAAACATGACAGGAGTGATCATACCAGCACTAATGCACCGGGTCCCATCAGAACTCCGTAGTTAAGCGTGCTTGGGCGAGAGTAGTACTAGGATGGGTTACCTCCTGGGAAGTCCTCGATCATACCAGCACTAATGCACCGGATCGCACCAGATCTCTGCAGTTAAGTGTGCTTGGGCGAGAGTAGTACTAGGATGGGAGACCTCCTGGGAAGTCCTCGTGTTGCACCTCTCTTTTTGTATATTTTCTTGTCCGTTTTGGATAAAAACTGATTAATTAGCGTGCTACCGAAAACATATAGGATTTGAGCACGCAATACATGACAGTTGCGATCATACCAGCACTAATGCAGCGGATCCCATCAAAACTCCGAAGTCAAGCGTGCTTGGGCAAGAGTAGTACTAGGATGGGTGATTTCCTGGGAAGTCCTCGTGTTGCACCTCTCTTTTTGTAAGTTTTCCAGTCCGTTTTGGATGAAAACTGATTATATAGCGCGCTACAGAAAGCATATAGGATTTGAGCACGCAAAACATGACAGGAGCGATCATACCAGCACTAATGCATTGGATCCCTTCAGAACTCCGCAGTAAAGCGTGCTTTGGAGAGAATAGTACTGGAATGGATGACCTCCTGGGAAGTCCTCGTGTTGCACCTCTCTTTTTGTAAGTTTTCCAGTCCGTTTTGGATAAAAACTTATTAATTAGCGCGCTTCAAAAAGCATACAGGATTTGAGCACGCTAAACATGACCGGTGGGATCATACCAGCACTAATGCAGCGGATCCTATCAAAACTCCGCAGTTAAGCGTGCTTGGGCGAGAGTAGTACTAGGATGGTTGACCTCATGGGAAGTCCTCGTGTTGCACCTCTCTTTTTGTAAATTTTCCAGTCCGTTTTGGATAAAAACTTTCTAATTAGCGCCCTACAAAAAGGATACAGGATTTCAGCACGCAAAACATGACCGATGCGATCATACCAGCACTAACGCATCGGATCCCATCAGAACTCCATAGTTAAGCATGCTTCGGCGAGAGTCGTATGAGGATGGGTTACCTCCTGGGAAGTCCCCGTGTTGCACCTCTCTTTTTGTATGTTTTCCAGTCCGTTTTGGATAAAAACTTATTAATTAGAGCGCTACAGAAAGCATACAGGATTCGAGCACGCAAAACATGATATGTGTGATCATACCAGCACTAATGCACCGGATCTCATCAGAACTCCGCAGTTAAGCGTGCTTGGGCGAGAGTAGTACTGCACCTCTCTTTTGGTAAGTTTTCCAGTCCGTTTTGGATAAAAACTGGTTAACTAGAGCGGTACAGAAAACATCCAGGATTTGAGCACGCAAAACATGACAAAAGCGAGAGTAATACTAGGATGGGTGACCTCCTGTTGCACCTCTCTTTTTGTAAGTTTTCCAGTCCGTTTTTGATAAAATATGATAACTAGCGCGCTACAGAAAGCATATAGGACTTGAGCACGCAAAACATTTCAGGGGCGAGAGTAGTAGTAAGATGGGTGACCTCCTGGGAAATCCTCGTGTTGCACCTCTCTTTTTGTAAGTTTTCCAGTCCGTTTTGGATAAAAACTTATTAACTAGCGCGCTACAGAAAGCATATAGGATTTGAGCACGCAAAACATGACATGTGCGATCATACCAGCACTAATGCACCGGATCCCAACAGAACTCCGCAGATAAGAGTGCTTCGGAGAGAGTAGTACTAGGATGGGTGACCTCCTGGGAAGTCCTCGTGTTGCACCTCTCTTTTTGTAAGTTTTCAAGTCCGTTTGGGTTAAAAATTGATTAACTAGAGCGCTACAGAAAGCATATAGGACTTGAGCACGCAAAACATGACAGGTGCAATCATACCAGCACTAATGCACTGGATCCCAATCCTCGTGTTGCACCTCTCTTTTTGTATGTTTTCTAGTCCGTTTTGGATAACAACTTATTAACTAGCGCGATACAGAAAGCATATAGGATTTGAGTACGCAAAACATGACAGGTGCGATCATACCAGCACTAATGCACTAGATCCCATCAGAACTCCGTAATTAAGCGTGCTTGGGCGTGAGTAGTACTAGAATGGGTGATCTCCTGGGAAGTCCTCGTGTTGCACCTCTCTTTTTGTAAGTTTTCCAGTCCGTTTTGGATAAAAACTGATTAGTTAGCATGCTACAGAAAGCATATAGGATTTGAGCACGCAAAACATGAAAGGTGCGATCATACCGGCACTAATGCACCGGATAACATCAAAACTCCGAATTTAAGCGTGCTTGGGCGAGAGTAGTACTAGGAAGATTGATCTCCTGGGAAGTCCTCGTGTTGCCCTTCTACATTTGTAAGTTTTCTAGCCCGTTTTGGATAAAAATTGATTAACTAGCGCGTCAGAAAGCATATAGGATTTTAGCACGCAAAACATGACAGGTGCGATCATACCAGCACTAATGCACTGGATCCCATCAGAACTCCGCAGATAAGCCTGCTTGGGCGTGAGTAGTAACAGGATGGGTGATCTCCTGGGAAGTCCTCGTGTTGAACCTCTCTTTTTGTAAGTTTTCCAGCCCGTTTTGGATAAAAATTGATTAACTAGCGCTCTACAGAAAGCATATAGGATTTGAGCACGCAAAACATGACAGGTGCGATCATACCAGCACTAATGCACCGGATCCCATCAGAACTCCGCAGATAAGCGTGCTTGGGCGTGAGTAGTAACAGGATGGGTGATCTCCTGGGAAGTCCTCGTGTTGCACCTCTCTTTTTATAAGTTTTCCAGTCCGTTTTGGTTAAAAACTGATTAACTAGCGCGCTACAGAAAGCATATAGGACTTGAGCACGCAAAAGATGACAGGTGCGATCATACCAGCACTAATGCACCGGATCCTAATCCTCGTGGTGCACCTCTCTTTTTGTAAGGTTTTCCAGTCCGTTTTAGATAAAAACTTATTAATAAGCGCGCTACAGAAAGCGTATAGGATTTGAGCACGCAAAACATGACAGGTGCGATCATACCAACACTAATGCACCGGATCCCATGAGAACTCCGCAGATAAGCGTGCTTCGGCGAGAGTAGTATTAGGATGGGAGACCTCCTGGGAAGTCCTCCTGTTGCACCTCTCTTTTTGTAAGTTTTCCTGTCCGTTTTGGATAAAAACTGATTAATTAGCGCGCTACAGAAAGCATATAGGCATTGAGCACGCAAAACATGACAGGTGCGATCATACCAGCACAAATGCATCGGATCCCATCAGAACTCCGCAGTTAAGCGTGGTTAGGCGAGAGTAGTATTAGGATGGGAGACCTCCTGGGAAGTCCTCGTGTTGCACCTCTCTTTTTGTATGTTTTCCTGTCCGTTTTGGATAAAAACTGATTAATTAGCGCACTACAGAAAGCATATAGGATTTGAGCACGCAAAACATGATAGGTGCGATCATACCAGCACTAATGCACCTGATCCCATCAGAACTTCGCAGTTAAGTGTGCTTTGGCGAGTGTAGTACTTGGATGGGTGACCTCTTGGGAAGTCCTCGTGTTGCACCTCTCTTTTTGTAAGTTTTCCAGTCCGTTTTGGATAAAAACTGATAACCTAGCGCGCTATCGAAAGCATATAGGATTTGAGCTCGCAAAACATGACAGGTGCGATCATACCAGCACTAATGCACTTTGTAAGTTTTCCAATCCGTTTTGTATTAAAAGTGAATAATTAGAACGCTACAGGTAGCATATAGGATTTGAGCACGCAAAACATGACAGGTGCGATCATACCAACACTAATGCATTGCATCTCATCAGAACTGCACAGTTAAGCGTGCTTGGGCGAGAGTAGTACTAGGATGTGTGACCTCCTGGGAAGCCCTCGTGTTGCATCTTTCTTTTTGTAAGTTTTCCGGTCTGTTTTGGATAAAAACTGATTAATTAGCGCTCTACAGAAAGTATATAGGATTTGAACAAGCAAAATTTGATTGGTACGATCATACCAGCAATAATGCACCGGATGTCCTCGTGTTGCACCTCTCTTTTTGTAAGTTTTCCAGTCCGTTTTGGATAAAAACTGATTAATTAGCGCGCTACAGAAAGCATATAGGATTTGAGCACGCAAAATATAATAGGTGCGATCATACCAGCACTAATCAACCGGATCCAATCAGAACTCCACAGTTAAGTGTGCTGCTGCGAGAGCAGTACTTGGATGGGTGTCCTCCTGGGAAGTCCTTGTGTTGCACATCTCTTTTTGTAACTTTTCCAGTCCGTTTTGGATAAAATCTGATTAAGTAGCGTGCTACAGAAAGCATATAGGATTTGAGCACGCAAAACATTACAGGTGCGATCATACAAGCACTAATGCACCGGATCCCATCAGAACTCAGCAGTTAAGCGTGCTAGGTAGTACTAGGATAGATGACCTCCTGGGAAGTCCTCGTGTTGCACCTCTCTTTTTGTAAGTTTTCCAGTCCGTTTTGGATAAAAACTTATTAATTAGCGCACTACAGAAAGCATATAGGATTTCAGAACGCAAAACATGACAGGTGTGATCATACCAGAACTAATGCACCGGATCCCACCAGAACTCCGCAGTTAATCGTGCTTGTGCGAGAGTAGTACTAGGATGGGTGACCTCCTCGGAAGTCCTCGTGTTGCACCTCTCATTTTGTAAGTTTTCCAGTCCGTTTTGGATAAAAACTGATTAATTAGCGCGCTACAGAAAGCATATAGGATTTGAGCACGCAAAACAGGAAGGGTGCGATCATACCATCACTAATGCACTGGATCCCATCAGAACTCCGCAGTTAAGCGTGCTTGGGCGAGAACAGTACTTTGATGGGTTATCTACTGGGAAGTCCTTGTGTTGCACCTCTCTTTTTGTCAGTTTTCCAGTCCGTTTTGGATAAAAACGGATTAATTAGCGCGCTACAGAAAGCATATAGGATTTGAGCACGCAAAACAGGAAAGGTGCGATCATACCATCACTAATGCACTGGATCCCATCAGAACTCTGCAGTTAAGCGTGCCTGGGCGTGAGTAGTACTAGGATGGGTGATCTACTGGGAAGTCCTCGTGTTGCACCTCTCTTTTTGTAAGTTTTCCAGTCTGTTGTGGATAAAAACTTATTAATTAGCGCGCTAGAGAAACCATATTGGATTTGAGCACGCAAAACTTGACAGGTGCCATCATACCAGCACTTATGCACCGGATCCCATCAGAAGTTCGCACTAAAGCGTGCTTGTGCGAGAGCAGTACTAGGATGGGTGACCTCCTGGGAAATCTTTGTGTTGCACCTCTCTTTTTGTAAGTTTTATAGTCCGTTTTGGATAAAAACTAATTAATTAGCGCGCTACAGAAAGCATATAGGATTTGAGCACGCAAAATATAATAGTTGCAATCATACTAGCACTAATTCAACGGATCCTATCAGAACTCCATAGTTAAGCGTACTTGTTGCACCTCTCTTTTTGTAAGTTTTTACAGTTCGTTTTGGATAAAAACTGATTAATTAGCGCGCTACAGAAAGCAAAACAGGATTTGAGCACGCAAAACATGACAGTTGTGATCATACCGTCACTAATGCATCGGATTCCATCAGAACTCCGTAGTTAAGCGTGCTTGGGCGAGAGTAGTACTAGGTTGGGTGACCTCTTGGGAAGTTCTCGTGTCGAACCTCTCTTTTTGTAAGTTTTCCAGTCCGTTTTGGATAAAAACTGATTAATTAGCGCGCTACAGAAAGCATATAAGATTTGAGCACACAAAACATGACAGGTGCGACCATACCAGCACTAATGCAACGGATCCTATCAGAACTCCGCAGTTAAGCGTGCTTGTTTCACCTCTCTTTTTGTAAGTTTTACAGTCCATTTTGGATAAAAACTGAATAATTAGCGCACAACAGAAAGCATATAGGATTTGAGCACGCAAAACATGACAGGTGCGATCATACCAGCATTATTGCACTGGATCCCATCAGAACTCCGCATTTAAGTGTGCTTGGGCGAGAGTACTACTAGGATGGGTGATCTCTTGGGAAGTCCTCGTGTTGCACCTCTCTTTTTGTAAGTTTTTCCAGTCCGTTTTTGATAAAAACTGATTAATTAGCGCGCTACAGAAAGCATATACGATTTGAGCACGCAAAACATGACAGGTGCGATCATACCAGGACTAATGCACTGGATCCCATCAGAACTCCGCAGTTAAGCGTGCTTGGGCGTGAGTAGTACTAGGATGTGTGACCTCCTAGGAAGTCCTCGTGTTGCACCTCTCTTTTTGTATGTTTTCCTGTTCGTTTTGGATAAAAACTGATTAATTAGCGGGCTACAGAAAGAATATAGGATTTGAGCACGCAACACATGACAGGTGCGATCATACCAGCACTAGTCCACCGGATCCCATTAGAACCCTGCAGTTAAGCGTGCTTTGGCGAGAGTAGTACCAGGATGGGTGACCATCGGGGAAGTCCTCGTGTTGCACCTCTCTTTTTGTAAGTTTTCCACTCTGTTTTGGATAAAAACTGATTAATTAGTGCGCTATAAAAAGCATATAGGATTTGAGCACGCAAAATATGACAGGTGCGATGATACAGCACTAATGCAGCGGATCCTATAGGAACTCCGCAGTTAAGCGTGCTTGGGCGTGAGTAGTACTAGCATATATGACCTCCGGGGAAGTCCCTTGTGTTGCACCTCTCTTTTTGTCAGTTTTCCAGTCCGTTTTGGATAAAAACTTATTAAATAGCGCGTTACAGAAAGCATATAGGATTTGAGCACGCAAAACATGACAGGTGCGATCATACCAGCATTATTGCACTGGATCCCATCAGAACTCCGCAGTTAAGTGTGCTTGGGCGAGAGTAGTACTAGGATGGGTGATCTCTTGGGAAGTCCTCGTGTTGCACCTCTCTTTTTGTAAGTTTTCCACTCCGTTTTGGATAAAAACTGATTAATTAGCGCGCTATAAAAAGCATATAGGATTTGAGCACGCAAAACATGACAGGTGCGATGATACAGCACTAATGCAGCGGATCCTACAGGAACTCCGCAGTTAAGCGTGCTTGGGCGTGAGTAGTACTAGGATATATGACCTCCGGGGAAGTCCTTGTGTTGCACCTCTCTTTTTGTCAGTTTTCCAGTCCGTTTTGGATAAAAACTTATTAATTAGCGCGTTACAGAAAGCATATAGGATTTGAGCACGCAAAATATGACAGGTGCGATCATACCAGCATTAATGCACCGGATCGCACCAGATCTCCGCAGTTAAGTGTGCTTGGGCGAGAGTAGTACAAGGATGGGAGACCTCCTGGGAAGGACTCGTGTTGCACCTCTCTTTTTGTATGTTTTCTTGTCCGTTTTGGATAAAAACTGATTAATTAGCGCGCTACCGAAAGCATATAGGATTTGAGCACGCAACACATGACAGTTGCGATCATACCAGCACTAATGCAGCGGATCCCATCAGAACTCCGCAGTTAAGCGTGCTTGGGCGAGAGTAGTACTGGGATGGGTGATCTCTGGGGAAGTCCTCGTGTTGCACCTCTCTTTTTGTAAGTTTTCCAGTCCGTTTTGGATAAAAACTTATTAATTAGCGGGCTAGGGAAAGCATATAGGATTTGAGCAGGCAAAACATGACAGGTGCAATCATACCAGCACTAATGCACCGGATCCCACCAGAACTCAGCAGTTAAGCGTGCTTGGGCGAGAGTAGTACTTGGATGGGTGATCTCTTGGGAAGTCCTCGTGTTGCACCTCTCTTTTTGTAAGTGTTCCAGTCCGTTTTTGATAAAAACTGATTAATTAGCGCGCTACAGAAAGCATATAGGATTTGAGCACCCAAAACATGACAGGTGCGATCATACTAGGACTAATGCACTGGATCCCATCAGAACTCCGCAGTTAAGCGTGCTTGGGCGTGAGTAGTACTAGGATGGGTGATCTCCTAGGTAGTCCTCGTGTTGCACCTCTCTTTTTGTAAGTTTTCCAGTCCGTTTTGGATAAAAACTTATTAATTAGCGCGCTACAGAAAGAATATAGGATTTGAGCACGCTTAATATAATAGGTGCGATCATACTAGCACTAATGCACCGGATCCCATCAAATCTCCGTAGTTAAGCGTGCTTCTGCGAGAGCAGTACTAGGATGGGTGACCTCCTGGTTCGATCATACCATCACTAATGCAACGGATCTTATCAGAACTCCGTAGTTAAGCGTGCATGGGGCGAGAGTAATATGATGGGAGACCTCTTGGGGAAGTCCTCGTGTTGCACCTTTCTTTTTGTAAGTTTTCCAATCTGTTTTGCAGAAAAACTAATTGATTAGGCGCTACAGAAAGCATATAGGATTTTAGCACGCCACAGTTGACATGTGCGATCATACCAACACTATGCACCGGATCCCATCAGAACTCTGCAGTTAAGTGTGCTTGAGCGAGAGTAGTACTAGGATTGGTGACCTCCTTGGAAGTCCTCAGTGTTACACCTCCTCCTGGGAAGTCCTCGTGTTGCACCTCCCTTTTTGAATGGTTTTCCAGTCCGTTTTAGATAAAAACTAATTAATTAGCGTGCTACAGAAAGTATATAGGATTTGAGAACGCAAAACATGACACGTGCGATTATACCAGCACTAATGCAATGGATCCCATCAGAACACTGCAGTTAACCGTGCTTGGGCATGAGTAGTACTAGGATGGGTGACCTCCTGGGAAGTCCTCGTGTTGCATCTAATGCATCTGATCCCATCAGAACTCCGCAGTTTAAGCGTGCTTCGGCGAGAGTAGTACTAGGAATTGTGACCTCCGGAAAGTCCTCGTGTTGCACCTCTCTTTTTGTAATGTTTTCCAGTCCATTTTGGATAAAAACTTATTAATTAGCGCGCTACAGAAAGCATACAGGATTTGAGCACGCAAACATGACAGTTGCGATCATACTGTCACTAATGCAACCGGATTCCATCGGAACTCCGTAGTTAAGCATGCTTGGGAAAGAGTAGTACTAGGATGGGTGACCTCCTGGGAAGTCCTTGTGTTGCACCTCTCTTTTTGTAAGTTTTCAGTCTGTTTGGATAAAAACTTATTAATTAGCACGCTAAAGAAAGCATACAGAATTTGTGCACACAATACATGACAGGTGCGATCATACCAGCACTAATGCACCGGATCCCTTCAGAACTCCACAGTAAAGCGTTCTTGGGCGACAGTAGTACTAGGATGGGTGACCACCTGGGAAGTCCTTGTGTTGCACCTTTCTTTTGTAAGTTTTTCCAGTCTGTTTTGGATAAAAACTTATTAATTAGCGCGCTTCAGAAAGCATACAGGATTTGAGCACGCAAAAACATGACAGGTGCGATCATACCAGCACTAATGCACCGGATCCCATAAGACATCGTAGTTAAGCGTCCTTTGGCGAGAGTAGTACTAGGATGGGTGACCTCATGGGAAGTCCTCGTGTTGCAACCTCTCTTTTTGTAAGGTTTTTCAGTCCGTTATGGATAAAAACTAATTAATTAGCGTGCTACAGAAAGCATACAGGATTTGAGCACGCAAAACATGACGGGTGCGATCATACTAGCACTAATGCACCAAATCCCATCAAAACTCGTAGTTTAGCGTGCTTGGGCGAGAGTAGTACTAGGATGGGTGACCTCCTACGAAGTCCTCGTGTTGAACCTCTCTTTTTGTAAGTTTTTCCAGTCCGTTTTGATAAAAATTGATTAATTAGCGCGCTATAGAAAGCATATAGGTCTTGAGCACGCAAAACATGACAGGTGCAATCATACCAGCACTAATGCACTCCGCAGTTAAGCGTGCATGGGCAAGAGTAGTACTAGGATGGGTGACCTCTTGGGAAGTCCTCGTCTTGCCCTCTATTTTTTAAGTTTTCTAGTCCGTTTTGGATAAAAACTTATTAATTACCGTGCTACAGAAAGCATACAGGATTTGAGCACTCCAAACATGACAGGTGCGATCATACAACACTAATGCACCGGATCCCATCAGAACTCCGCAGTTAAGCGTGGCTGGCCGAGAGTAGTACTAGGATGGGTGACCTCATGGGAAGTCCTCGTGTTCCACCTCTCTATTTGTAAGTTTTCCAGTCCGTTTTGGATAAAAAGTGATTAATTAGTGCGCTACAGAAGGCATATAGTTTTGAGCACGCAAAATATGACAGGTGCGATCATACCAGCACTAATGCACCGGATCCCATCAGAACTCCGCAGTTAAGCATGCTTGGGGCGAAAGTAGTACTAGGATGGGTGACCTCCTGGGAAGTCATTCTTTTTTAAGTTTTCCAGTTCGTTTTGGATAAAAAGTGATTAATTAGTGCGCTACAGAAGGCATATAGGTTTTGAGTACGCAAAACATGACAGGTGCGATCATACCAGCACTAATGCAACGGATCTTATCAGAACTCCGCAGTTAAGCGTGCTTGCGGGAGAGTAGTAGGATGGTTGACCTCCTGGGACTTTTTGTAAGTTTTCCAGTCTGTTTTGGATAAAAAGTGATTAATTAGCACACTACAGAAGCATATAGTTTTGAGCACGCAAACATGACAAGTGCGATCATACCAGCACTAATGCACCGGATCCCATCAGAACTCCGCATTTAAGCATGCTTGGGCGAAAGTAGTACTAGGATGGGTGACCTCCTGGGAAGTCATTCTTTTTGTAAGTTTTCCAGTTCGTTTGGATAAAAAAGTGATTAATTAGTGCGCTACAGAGAGGCATATAGTTTTGAGTACGCAAAACAGACAGGTGCGATCATACCAGCACTAATGCAACGGATCTTATCAGAACTCCGCAGTTAAGCGTGCTTGCGGGAGAGTAGTAGGATGGTTGACCTCCTGGGAAGTCTTGTGTTGCACCTCTGTTTTTGTAAGTTTTCCAGTCTGTTTTGGATAAAAAGTGATTAATTAGCACACTACAGAAAGCATACAGGATTTGAGCATGCAAAACATGACAGGTGCGATCATACCAGCACTAATGCACCGGATCCCATCAAAACTCCGCAGTTAAGCGTTGTTCGGCGAGAGTAGTACTAGGATGGGTGACCTCCTGGAAAGTCTCGTGTTGCACCTCTCTTTTTGTAAGTTTTCCAGTCCGTTTTCGATAAAAACTTATTAATTAGCGCGCTACAGAAAGCATACAGGATTGAGCACGCAAAACATGACAGGTGCGATCATACCAACACTAATTCACCGGATCCCATCAGAACTCCGCAGTTAAGCGTTGTTCGGCGAGAGTAGTACTTGATGGTGACCTCCTACAAAGTCCTCGTGTTTCACCTCTCTTTTTGTAAGTTTTCCAGTCCGTTTTGGATAAAAAGTGATTAATTAGCGCGCTATAGAAAGCATATAGGTTTTGAGCACGCAAAACATGACAGGTGGCGATCATACTAGCACTAATGCACTCCGCAGTTAAGCGCGCTGGGCAAGAGTAGTACAAGGATGGGTGACTTCCTGGGAAGTCCTCGTGTTGCACCTCTCTTTTTTTAAGTTTTCCAGTCCGTTTTGGATAAAAACTAATTACATAGCGCGCTACAGACAGAAGCATATAGGATTTGAGCACGCAAGACATGACAGTGCAATCATACGAGCACTAATGCACTAGATCCCATCAAAACCTTGTAGTTAAGCGTGGTAGGGCGAAGTAGTACTAGATGGGTGACCTCTTGGGAAGTCCTCCTGTTGCACCTCTATTTTTTTAAGTTTTCCGGTCCGTTTTGGATAAAAACTTATTCATTAGCGCGCTACAGAAAGCATACAGGATTTGAGCACGCAAAACATGACATGTGCGATCATACCAGGACTAATGCACTGGATCCCATCAGAACTCCGCAGTTAAGCGTGCTTGGGCGTGTGTAGTACTAGGATGGGTGATCTCCTAGGAAGTCCTCGTGTTGCACCTCTTTTTTTGTATGTTTTCCTGTCCGTTTTGGATGAAAACTTTTTAATTAGCCCGCTACAGAAAGCATATAGGATTTGAGCACGCAAAATATAATAGGTGCGATCATACCAGCACTAATGCACCAGATCCAATCAGAACTCCACAGTTAAGTGTTCTGCTGTGAGAGCAGTACTTGGATGGGTGCATATAGGATTTGAGCATGCAAAACAATACAGGTGCGATCATACCAGCAATAATGCACCGGATCCCATCAGAACTCAGCAGTTAAGAGTGCTTGGTAGTACTAGATGGATGACCTCCTGGGAAGTCCTCGTGTTGCACCTCTCTTTTTGTAAGTTTTCCAGTCCGTTTTGGATAAAAACTTCTTAATTAATGCACTACAGAAAGCATATAGGATTTCAGCACGCAAAACATGACAGGTGCGATCATACCAGAACTAATGCACCAGATCCCACCAGAACTCCGCAGTTAATCGTGCTTGTGCGAGAGTAGTACTAGGATGGGTGACCTCCTCGGAAGTCCTCGTGTTGCACTCTCATTTTGTAAGTTTTCAGTCCGTTTTGGATAAAAACTGATTAATTAGCGCGCTACAGAAAGCATATAGATTTGAGGACGCAAAACATGACAGGTGCGATCATACCATCACTAATGCAATGGATCCAATCAGAACTCCGCAGTTAAGCGTGCCTGGGCGTGAGTAGTACTAGGATGGGTGATCTACAGGAAGTCCTCGTGTTGCACCTCTCTTTTTGTAGGTTTTCAGTCCGTTTTGGATAAAAACTGATTAATTAGCACGCTAGAGAAAGCATATTGATTTGAGCACGCAAAACATGACAGGTGCCATCATACCAGCACTTATGCACCGGATCCAATTAGAAGTTCGCACTTAAGCGTGCTTGTGCGAGAGCAGTACTAGGATGGGTGATCTCCTGCGAAGTCTTTGTGTTGCACCTCTCTTTTTGTAAGTTTTATAGTCTGTTTTGATAAAACTGATTAATTTGCGAACTACAGAAAGCATATAGGATTTGAGCATACAAAACATGACAGGTGCGATCATACCAGCACTAATGTAACGGATCCTATCAGAACTCCATAGTTAAGCGTACTTGTTGCACCTCTCTTTTTGTAAGTTTTACAGTCCGTTTTGGATAAAAACTGATTAATTAGCGCGCTACAGAAAGCATATAGGATTTGAGCACGCAAAACATGACAGTTGCGATCATACCGTCACTAATGCACTGGATTCCATCAGAACTCCGTAGTTAAGCGTGCTTGGTCGAGAGTAGTACTAGGTTGGGTGACCTCTGGGAAGTCCTCGTGTTGAACCTCTCTTTTTGTAAGTTTTACAGTCCGTTTTGGATAAAAACTGATTAATTAGCGCGCTACAGAAAGCATATAAGATTTGAGCAAACAAAACATGACAGGTGCGATCATACCCGCACTAATGCAACGGATCCTATCAGAACTCCGCAATTAAGCGTGCTTGTTTCACCTCTCTTTTTGTAAGTTTTACAGTCCGTTTTGTATAAAAACTGAATAATTAGCGCGCAACAGAAAGCATATAGGATTTGAGCACGCAAAACATGACAGGTGCGATCATACCAGCACTAATGCACCGGATCCCACCAGAACTCAGCAGTTAAGCGTGCTTGGGCGAGAGTAGTACTAGGACGGGTGATCTCTTGGGAACTCCTCGTGTTGCACCTCTCTTTTTGTAAGTTTTCCAGTCCGTTTTTGATAAAAACTGATTAATTAGCGCGCTACAGAAAGCATATAGGATTTGAGAACGCAAAACATGACAGGTGCGATCATACCAGGACTAATGCACTGGATCCCATCAGAACTCCGCAGTTTAGCGTGCTTGGGCCTGAGTAGTACTAAGATGGGTGATCTCCTAGGAAGTCCTCGTGTTGCACCTCTCTTTTTGTAAGTTTTCCTGTCCGTTTTGGATGAAAACTTTTTAATTAGCGCGCTACAGAAAGCATATAGGATTTGAGCACGCAAAATATAATAGGTGCGATCATACCAGCATTAATGCACCGGATCCAATCAGAACTCCACAGTTAAGTGTGCTACTGCGAGAGCAGTACTTGGATGGGTGTCTTCCTGGGAAGTCTTTGTGTTGCACCTCTCTTTTTGTAAGTTTTCCGCTCCGTTTTGGATAAAAACTGATTAAATAGCGTGCTACAGAAAGCCTAAAAGATTTGAGCATGCAAAACATTACAGGTGCGATCATACCAGCACTAATGCACCGGATCCCATCAGAACTCAGCAGTTAAGCGTGCTTGGTAGTACTGGGATGGATGACCTCCTGGGAAGTCCTCGTGTTGCACCTCTCTTTTTGTAAGTTTTCCAGTCCGTTTTGGATAAAAACTTATTAATTAACGCACTACATAAAACATATAGGATTTCAGCACGCAAAACATGACAGGTGCGATCATACCAGAACTAATGCACTGGATCCCATCAGAACTCCGCAGTTAAGCGTGCCTGGGCGTGAGTAGTACTAGGATGGGTGATTTACTGGGAAGTCCTCGTGTTGCACCTCTCTTTTTGTAAGTTTTCCAGTCCGTTTTGGATAAAAACTGATTAATTAGCGCGCCAGAGAAAGCATATTGGATTTGAGCACGCAAAACATGACAGGTGCCATCATACCAGCACTTATGCACTGGATCCCATTAGAAGTTCGCACTTAAGCGTGCTTTTGCAAGAGCAGTACTAGGATGGGTGACCTCCTGGGAAGTCTTTGTGTTGCATCTCTCTTTTTGTAAGTTTTACAATTCGTTTCGGATAAAAACTGATTAATTAGCGAACTACAGAAAGCATATAGGATTTGAGCACGAAAAACATGACAGGTGCGATCATACCAGCACTAATGCAACGGATCTAATCAGAACTCCGCAGTTAAGCGTGCTTGTTCCACCTCTCTTTTTGTAAGTTTTATAGTCCGTTTTGGATAAAAACTAATTAATTAGCGCGCTACAGAAAGCATATAGGATTTGAGCACGCAAAATATAATAGTTGCGATCATACCAGCATTAATGCACCGGATCCCATCAGAAATCCGCAGTTAAGTGTGCATGTGCGAGAGCAGTACTTGGATGGGTGACCACCTGGGAAGTCCTTGTGTTGCACCTCTCTTTTTGTAAGTTATCCAGTCCGTTTTGGATAAAAACAGATTAATTAGCGCGCTACAGAAAGCATATAGGATTTGAGCACACAAAACATGACAGGTGCGATCATACCAGCACTAATGCAACGGATCCTATCAGAACTCCATAGTTAAGCGTACTTGTTGCACCTCTCTCTTTGTAAGTTTTACTCTCCGTTTTGGATAAAAACTGATTAATTAGCGCGCTACAGAAAGCATACAGGATTTGAGCACGCAAAACATGACAGTTGCGATCATACTGTCACTAATGCACCGGATTCCATCAGAACTCCGTAGTTAAGCGTACTTGGGCGAGAGTTGTACTAGGTTGGGTGACCTCTTGGGAAGTCCTCGTGTTGAACCTCTCTTTTTGTAAGTTTTCCAGTCCGTTTTGGATAAAAACTGATATATTAGCGCGCTACAGAAAGCATATAAGATTTGAGCACACAAAACATCACAGGTGCGATCATACCAGCACTAATGCAACGGATCCTATCAGAACTCCGCAGTTAAGCGTGCTTGTTTCACCCCTCTTTTTGTAAGTTTTACGGTCCGTTTTGGATAAAAACTGAATAATTAGCGCGCAACAGAAAGCATATAGGATTTGAGCACGCAAAACATGATAGGTGCGATCATACCAGCATTATTGCACCGGATCCCATTAGAACTCCGCAGTTAAGTGTGTTTGGGCGAGAGTAGTACTAGGATGGGTGACCTCCTGGGAAGTCCTTGCACCTCTCTTTTTGTATGTTTTCGTGTTCGTTTTGGATAAAAACTGATTAATTAGCGCGCTACAGAAAGCATATAGGATTTGAACACGCAACACATGACAGGTGCGATCATACCAGCACTAATGCAACGGATCCTATCAGAACTCCGCAGTTAAGCGTGCTTGTTTCACCTGGCTTTTTGTAAGTTTTACAGTCCGTTTTGGATAAAAACTGAATAATTAGCGCGCAACAGAAAGCATATAGGATTTGAGCACGCAAAACATGATAGGTGCGATCATACCAGCATTATTGCACCGGATCCCATTAGAACTCCGCAGTTAAGTGTGTTTGGGCGAGAGTAGTACTAGGATGGGTGACCTCCTGGGAAGTCCTTGCACCTCTCTTTTTGTATGTTTTCCTGTTCGTTTTGGATAAAAACTGATTAATTAGCGCGCTACAGAAAGCATATAGGATTTGAGCACGCAACACATGACAGGTGCGATCATACCAGCACTAATGCAGCGGATCCCACCAGAACTCCGCAGTTAAGCGTGCTTGGGCAAGAGTAGTACTAGGATTGGTGACCATCGGGGAAGTCCTCGTGTTGCACCTCTCTTCACTCAAAACATGACAGGTGCGATGATACAGCACTAATGCAGCGGATCCTATAGGAACTCCGCAGTTAAGCGCGCAACAGAAAGCATATAGGATTTGATCACGCAAAATATGACAGGTGCGATCATACCAGCATTAATGCACCGGATCCCACCAGAACTCCGCAGTTAAGCGTGCTTGGGCGTGAGTAGTATTAGGATATGTGACCTCCGGGGAAGTCCTTGTGTTGCACCTCTCTTTTTGTAAGTTTTCCAGTCCGTTTTGGATAAAAACTTATTAATTAGCGCGCTACAGAAAGCATATAGGATTTGAGCACGTAAAATATGACAAGTGCGATCATACCAGCATTAATGCACTGGATCCCACCAGATCTCCGCAGTTAAGCGTGCTTGGGCAATAGTAGTACCAGGATGGGAGACCTCCTGGGAAGTACTCGTGTTGCACCTCTCTTTTTGTATGTTTTCTTGTCCGTTTTCGATAAAAACTGATTAATTTGCTCGCTACCGAAAGCATATAGGATTTGAGCACGCAACACATGACAGTTGCGATCATACCAGCACTAATGCAATGGATCCCATCAGAACTCCGCAAATAAGCGTGCTTGGGCGAGAGAAGTACTAGGATGGGTGATCTCTAGGGAAGTCCTCGTGTTGCACCTCTCTTTTTGTAAGTTTTCTAGTCCGTTTTGGATAAAAACTTATTAATTAGCGCGCTAAGGAAAGCATATAGGATTTGAGCACGCAAAACATGACAGGTGCGATCATACCAGCACTAATGCACCGGATCCCACCAGAACTCAGCAGTTAAGCGTGCTTGGGCGAGAGTAGTACTAGGACGGGTGATCTCTTGGGAAGTCCTCGTGTTGCACCTCTCTTTTTGTAAGTTTTCTAGTCCATTTTCGATAAAAACTGATTAATTAGCGCGCTAATGAAAGCATAATGGATTTGAGCACGCAAAACATGACAGGTGCGATCATACCAGAACTAATGCACCGGATCCCATCAGAACTCCGCAGTTAAGCGTTGTTCAGCGAGAGTTGTACTAGGATGGGTGTCCTCCTGGAAAGTCCTCGTGTTGCACCTCTCTTTTTGTAAGTTTTCTAGTCCGTTTTCGATAAAAACTTGTTAATAAGCGCGCTAAAGAAAGCATAATGGATTTGAGCACGCAAAACATGACAGGTGCGATCATACCAGAACTAATGCACTGGATCCCATCAGAACTCCGCATTTAAGAGTTGTTCGGCGAGAGTTGTACTAGGATGGGTGAACTCCTGGAAAGTCCTCGGGTTGCACCTCTCTTTTTGTAAGTTTTCCAGTCCATTTTTGATAAAAAACTTATAAATTAGCGCGCTACAGAAAGCATACAGGATTTGAGCACGCAAAACATGACAAGTGCGATCATACCAACACTAATGCACCAGATCCCATCAGAACTCTGTAGTTAAGCGTTGTTCGGCGAGCGAATGGGTGACCTCCTGCAAAGTCCTCGTGTTTCACCTCTCTTTTTGTAAGTTTTCCAGTCCGTTTTGGATAAAAAGTGATTAATTAGCGCGCTATAGAAAGCATATAGGTTTTGAGCATGCAAAACATAACAGGTGCGATCATACCAGCACTAATGCACTCCGCAGTTAAGCGTGATTGGGCAAGAGTAGTACTAGGATGGGTGACCTCCTGGGAAGTCCTCGTGTTGCACCTCTCTTTTTGTAAGTTTTCCAGTCCGTTTTGCATAAAAACTAATTACATAGCGCGCTACAGAAAGTATATAGGATTTGAGCACGCAAGACATGACAGGTGCAATCATACCAGCACTAATGCACTGGATCCCATCAAAACTCCGTAGTTAAGCGTGGTAGGGCGAGAGTAGTACTAGGATGGGTGACCTCCTGGGAAGTCCTCCTATTGTACCTCTATTTTTTTAAGTTTTGCGGTCCGTTTGGGATAAAAACTTATTCATTAGCGCGCTACAGAAAGCATACAGGATTTGAGCACGCAAAACATGACAGGTGCGATCATACTAGCACTAATGCACCGTATCCCATCAGCCCTCCGCAGTTAAGCGTGCTTGGGCGAGGGTAGTACTAGGATCTGTGATCTCCTGGGAAGTCCTCGTGTTGCTCCCTCTTTTTGTAAGTTTTCCATTCCGTTTTGGATAAAAAGTGATTAATTAGCGCACTACAGAAGGCATATAGGTTTTGAGCACGCGAGAGTAGTACTAGGATGGGTGACCTCTTGGAAAGTCATCGTGTTGCACCTCTCTTTTTGTAAGTTTTCCAGTCCGTTTTGGATAAAAACTTTTTAATTAGCGCGCTAAAGAAAGCATAATGGATTTGAGCACGCAAAACATAACAGGTGCGATCATACTAGCACTAATGCACCGTATCCCATCAGCCCTCCGCAGTTAAGCGTGCTTGGGCGAGGGTAGTACTAGGATCTGTGATCTCCTGGGAAGTCCTCGTGTTGCTCCCTCTTTTTGTAAGTTTTCCATTCCGTTTTGGATAAAAAGTGATTAATTAGCGCACTACAGAAGGCATATAGGTTTTGAGCACGCGAGAGTAGTACTAGGATGGGTGACCTCTTGGAAAGTCATCGTGTTGCACCTCTCTTTTTGTAAGTTTTCCAGTCCGTTTTGGATAAAAACTTTTTAATTAGCGCGCTAAAGAAAGCATAATGGATTTGAGCACGCAAAACATAACAGGTGTGATAATACCATCAATAATGCACTGGATCCCATCAGAACTCTGCAGTTAAGCGTGCTTGGGTGAGAGTAGTACTTGGATGGGTGACCTTCTGGGAAGTCCAAGTGTGCACTAATGCATTGGATCCCATCAGAACTCCGCACTTAAGCGTGCTTGGGCAAGAGTAGTACTAGGATGGGTGACCTCCTGGGAAGTCCTCGTGTGCACTAATGCATCGGATCCCATTAGAACTCCGCAGTTAAGCGTGCTTGGGAAAGAGTAGTACTAGGATGGGTGACCTCCTGGAAAGTCCTTGTGTTGCACCTCTCTTTTTGTGACTTTTCCAGTCCGTTTTCGATAAAAACTAATTAAATAGCGAGCTACAGAAAGCATATAGGATTTGAGCACACAAAACATGACAGGTGCGATCATACCAGCACTAATGCACTGGATCCCATCAAAACTCCGTAGATAAACGTGCTTGGGCGAGAGTAGTACTAGGATGGGTGACCTCCTGCGAAGTCCTCGTGTTGCACCTCTCTATTTGTATGTTTTCCAGTCCGTTTTGGATAAAAAGTGATTAATTAGCGCACTACAGAAGGCATATATGTTTTGAGCACGCAAAACATGATAGGTGCGATCATACCAGCACTAATGCACCGGATCCCATCAGAACTTCACAGTTAAGTAATACTAGGATGGGTGACCTCCTAGGAAGTCCTCGTGTTGCACCTTTGTTTTTGTAAGTTTTCAAGTCCGTTTTGGATAAAAATTTATTAATTAGCGCGCTACAGAAAGCATACAGGATTTGAGCACTCAAAACATGACAGGTGCGATCATACTAGCACTAATGCACCGGATCCCATCAGAACTCCGTAGTTAAGCGTGGCTGGTCGAGAGTAGTACTCGAATGGGTGACCTCCTGGGAAGTACTCGTGTTGCACCTCTCTTTTTGTAAGTATTCCACTCCCTTTTGGATAAAAAGTGATTAATTAGCGCGCTACAGAAGGCATAGAAGTTTTGAGCACGGAAAACATGACATGTGCGATCAACCAGCACTAATGCATCGGCTCCCATCAGAACTTCGCAGTTAAGCGTGATTCGGCGAGAGTAGTACTAGGATTGGTGACCTCCTAGAAAGTCCTCGTGTTGCACCTCTCTTTTGGTAAGTTTTCCAGTCCATATTGGATAAAAACTGATTAATTAGTGTGCTACAGAAAGCATACAGGATTTGAGCACACAAAACGTGACAGGTGCGATCATACCAGTACTAATGCACCGGATCCCATCGGAACTCCGAAGATAAGCGTGCTTGGGCGAGAGTAGTACTAGGATGGGTGACCACCTGGGAAGTCCTCGTGTTGCACCTCTCTTTTTGTAACTTTTCCAGTCCGTTTTGGATAAAAACTGATTAAATAGCGGGCTACAGAAAGAGCACTGACGCACCGGATTCCATCAAAACTCCGTAGTTAAGCATGGTACGGTGATAGTAGTACTAGGATGGGTGACCTTCTTGGAAGTCCTTGTGCTGCACCTCTATTTTTTTATGTTTTCCAGTCCGTTTTGGATAAAAACTTATTAATTAGCATGCAACAGAAAGCATACAGGATTTGAGCACGCAAATCATGACAGGTGCGACCATACCAGCACTAATGCACCGGATTCCATCAGAACTCCGTAGTTAAGCGTGGTTGGGCGAGAATAGTACTAGGATGGGTGACCTCGTGGGAAGTCCTCGTGTTGCACCTCTCTTTTTGTATGTTTTCCAGTCCGTTTTGGATAAAAAGTGATTAATTAGCGCGCTACAGAAGGCATAGAGGTTTTGAGCACGCAAAACATGACATGTGCGATCTTACCAGCAGTAATGCACCGGATCCCATCAGAACTCCGTAGTTAAGCGTGCTTGGGCGAGAGTAGTACTAGGATGGATGACCTCCTGGGAAGTCCTTGTTTTGCACCTCTCTTTTTGTAAGTTTTCCAGTCCGTTTTGGATAAAAACTGATTAATTAGCGCGCTACAGAAGGCATAGAGGTTTTGAGCACGCAAAACATGACATCTGCGATCATAACAGCACTAATGCATCGGATCCCATCAGAACTCCGCAATTAAGCGTGCTTCGGCGAGAGTAGTACTAGGATTGGTGACCTCCTAGAAAGTCCTCGTGTTGCACCTCTCTTTTTGTAAGTTATCTAGCCCGGCTTGGATAAAAAGTGATTAATTAGCGCACATCAGAAGGCATAGAGGATTTGAGCACGCAAAACATGACTGGTGCGATCATACCAGCACTAATGCACCGGATGCCATCAGAACTTTGTAGTTAAGTGTGCTTGGGCGAGAGTAGTACAAGGATGGGTGACCTCCTCGGAAGTCCTCGTGATGCACCTCACTTTTTGTAAGTTTTCCATCCCGTTTTGGATAAAAAGTGATTAATTAGCGCGCTACAAAAGGCATAGAGGTTTTGAGCACGCAAAACATGACATGTGCGATCATACCAGCGCTAATGCATCGGATCCCATCAGAACTCCGCAATTAAGCGTGCTTCGGCGAGAGTAGTACTAGGATTGGTGACCTCCTAGAAAGTCCTCGTGTTGCACCTCTCTTTTTGTAAGTTTTCCAGTCCGTTTTGGATAAAAATTGATTAATTAGTGTGCTACAGAAAGCATACAGGATTTGAGCACGCAAAACGTGACCGGAGCGATTATACCAGCACTAATGCAACGGATCCCATCAGTGTTGCACCTCTCTTTTTGTAACTTTTCCAGTCAGTTTTGGATAAATACTGATTAAATAGCGCGCTACAGAAAGCCTATAGGATTTGAGAACGCAAAACATGACAGGTGCAATCATACTAGCACTGATGCACCGGATTCCATCAAAACTCCGTAGTTAAGCAGGGTAGGGCGATAGTAGTACTAGGATGGGTGACCTCCTGGGTAGTCCTTGTGTTCCACCTCTATTTTTTTAAGTTTTCCAGTCTGTTTTGGATAAAAACATATTAATTAGCGCGCTACAGAAAGCATACAGGATTTGAGCACTCAAATCAAGACAAGTGCAATCATAGCAGCACTAATGCACCGGATGCCATCAAAACTCCGTAGTTTAGCGTGGTTGGGCGAGAGTAGCACTAGGATGGGTGACCTCTGGGAAGTCCTCGTGTTGCACCTCTCTTTTTGTAAGTTTTCCCGTCCGTATTGGATAAAAACTGATTAATTAGTGTGCTACAGAAAGCATACAGGATTTGAGCACGCAAAACATGACAGGTGCGATCATACCAGCACTAATGTATCGGATCCCATCAGAACTCCGTAGTTATGCGTGCTTGGGAGAGAATAGTACTAGGATGGTTGACCTCTTGGGAAGTCCTCGTGTTGCACCTCTCTTTTTGTAAGTTTTCCAGTCCGTTTGGGATAAAAAGTGATTAATTAGCGCGCTATAGAAAGCATATAGGTTTTGAGCACGCAAAACATGACAGGTGCGATCATACCAACACTAATGCATCGGCTCCCATCAGAACTTCGCAGTTAAGCGTGATTCGGCGAGAGTAGTACTAGCATTGGTGACCTCCTAGAAAGTCCTCGTGTTGCACCTCTCTTTTTGTAAGTTTTCCAGTCCGTATTGGATAAAAACTGATTAATTAGTGTGCTACAGAAAGCATACAGGATTTGAGCACACAAAACGTGACAGGTGCGATCATACCAGTACTAATGCACCGGATCCCATCGGAACTCCGAAGATAAGCGTGCTTGGGCGAGAGTAGTACTAGGATGGGTGACCTCCTGGGAAGTCCTCGTGTTGCACCTCTCTTTTTGTAACTTTTCCAGTCCGTTTTGGATAAAAACTCATTAAATAGCGGGCTACAGAAAGAGCACTGACGCACCGGATTCCATCAAAACTCCGTAGTTAAGCATGGTACGGTGATAGTAGTACTAGGATGGGTGACCTTCTTGGAAGTCCTTGTGCTGCACCTCTATTTTTTTATGTTTTCCAGTCCGTTTTGGATAAAAACTTATTAATTAGCGTGCAACAGAAAGCATACAGGATTTGAGCACGCAAATCATGACAGGTGCGATCATACCAGCACTAATGCACCGGATTCCATCAGAACTCCGTAGTTAAGCGTGGTTGGGCGAGAATAGTACTAGGATGGGTGACCTCGTGGGAAGTCGTCGTGTTGCACCTCTCTTTTTGTATGTTTTCCAGTCCGTTTTGGATAAAAAGTGATTAATTAGCGCGCTACAGAAGGCATAGAGGTTTTGAGCACGCAAAACATGACATGTGCGATCTTACCAGCAGTAATGCACCGGATCCCATCAGAACTCCGTAGTTAAGCGTGCTTGGGCGAGAGTAGTACTAGGATGGATGACCTCCTGGGAAGTCCTTGTTTTGCACCTCTCTTTTTGTAAGTTTTCCAGTCCGTTTTGGATAAAAACTGATTAATTAGCGCGCTACAGAAGGCATAGAGGTTTTGAGCACGCAAAACATGACATCTGCGATCATAACAGCACTAATGCATCGGATCCCATCAGAACTCCGCAATTAAGCGTGCTTCGGCGAGAGTAGTACTAGGATTGGTGACCTCCTAGAAAGTCCTCGTGTTGCACCTCTCTTTTTGTAAGTTTTCCAGTCCGTATTGGATAAAAACTAATTAATTAGTGTGCTAAATAAAGCATACAGGATTTGAGCACGCAAAACATGACAGGTGCGATCATACTAGCACTAATGCACCGGATCCCATCAGAACTCCGTAGTTAAGCCTGGCTGGGCGACAGTAGTACTCGGATGGGTGACCTCCTGGGAAGTCCTCGTGTTGCACCTCTCTTTTTGTAAGTTTTCCAGTCCGTTTTGGATAAAAAGTGATTAATTAGCGCGCTACAGAAGGCATAGAGGTTGCATCGGATCCCATCAGAACTCCACAGTTAAGCGTGCTTCGGCGAGAGTAGTACTAGGATTGGTGACCTCCTAGAAAGTCCTCGTGTTGCACGTCTCTTTTTGTAAGTTATCCAGCCTGGCTTGGATAAAAAGTGATTAATTAGCGCACATCAGAAGGCATAGAGGATTTGAGCACGCAAAACATGACTGGTGCGATCATACTAGCACTAATGCACCGGATGCCATCAGAACTTTGTAGTTAAGTGTGCTTGGGCGAGAGTAGTACAAGGATGGGTGACCTCCTGGGAAGTCCTCGTGTTACACCTCACTTTTTGTAAGTTTTCCATCCCGTTTTGGATAAAAAGTGATTAATTAGCGCGCTACAAAAGGCATAGAGGTTTTGAGCACGCAAAACATGACATGTGCGATCATACTAGCGCTAATGCATCGGATCCCATCAGAACTCCGCAATTAAGCGTGCTTCGGCGAGAGTAGTACTAGGATTGGTGACCTCCTAGAAAGTCCTCGTGTTGCACCTCTCTTTTTGTAAGTTTTCCAGTCCGTTTTGGATAAAAACTGATTAATTAGTGTGCTACAGAAAGCATACAGGATTTGAGCACGCAAAACGTGACCGGAGCGATTATACCAGCACTAATGCAACGGATCCCATCAGTGTTGCACCTCTCTTTTTGTAACTTTTCCAGGCCGTTTTGGATAAATACTGATTAAATAGCGCGCTACAGAATGCCTATAGGATTTGAGAACGCAAAACATGACAGGTGCAATCATACTAGCACTGATGCACCGGATTCCATCAAAACTCCGTAGTTAAGCAGGGTAGGGCGATAGTAGTACTAGGATGGGTGACCTCCTGGGTAGTCCTTGTGTTGCACCTCTATTTTTTTACGTTTTCCAGTCCGTTTTGGATAAAAACATACGGGATTTGAGCACTCAAATCATGACATGTGCAATCATAGCAGCACTAATGCACCGGATGCCATCAAAACTCCGTAGTTTTGCGTGGTTGGGCGAGAGTAGCACTAGGATGGGTGACCTCTGGGAAGTCCTCGTGTTGCACCTCTCTTTTTGTAAGTTTTCCAGTCCGTTTTGGATAAAAAGTGATTAATTAGCGCGCTACAGAAGGCATAGAGGTTTTGAGCACGCAAAACATGACATGTGCGATCATACCAGCACTAATGCATCGGATCCCATCAGAACTCCGCAGTTAAGCGTGCTTCAGCGAAAGTAGTTCTAGGATTGGTGACCTCCTAGAAAGTCCTCGTGTTGCACCTCTCTTTTTGTAAGTTTTCCAGTTCGTATTGGATAAAAACTGATTAATTAGTGTGCTACAGAAAGCATACAGGATTTGAGCACGCAAAACATGACAGGTGCGATCATACCAGCACTAATGTAACGGATCCCATCAGAACTCCGTAGTTATGCGTGCTTGGGAGAGAATAGTACTAGGATGGTTGACCTCTTGGGAAGTCCTCGTGTTGCACCTCTCTTTTTGTAAGTTTTCCAGTCCGTTTGGGATAAAAAGTGATTAATTAGCGCGCTATAGAAAGCATATAGGTTTTGAGCACGCAAAACATGACAGGTGCGATCATACCAACACTAATGCACTCCGCAGTTAAGCATGCTTGGGCAAGAGTAGTTCTAGGATGGGTGACCTCCTGGGAAGTCCTCGTGTTGCACCCCTCTTTTTGTAAGTTTTCCAGTCCGTTTTGGATAAAAACTTATTAATTGGCGTGCTACAGAAAGCATACAGGATTTGAGCACGCAAAACATGACAGGTGCGATCAACCAGCACTAATGCACCGAATTCCATCAGAACTCCGTAGTTAAGCGTGGTTGGGCGAGAGTAGTACTAGGATGGGTGACCTCTTGGGAAGTCCTCGTGTTGCGTCTCCCTTTTTGTAAGTTTTCCAATCCGTTTTGGATAAAAAGTGATTAATTAGCGCGCTACAGAAGGCATATAGGTTTTGAGCACGCAAAACATGGCATGTGGGACCATACCAGCACTAATGCATCGGATCCGATCAGAACTCCGCAGTTAAGCGTGCTTCGGCGAAAGTAGTACTAGGATGGGAGACCTCCAGGATTTGTGCACGCAATAGATGACAGGTGCGACCATACGAGCACTAATGCACCGGATCGCAACTCCGTAGTTAAGCATTCTTGGGCGAGAGAAGTACTAGGATGGGTGACCTCCTGGGAAGTCCTGTTGTTGCACCTTTCTTTTTGTAACTTTTCCAGTCCGTTTTGGATAAAAACTTATTAATTAGCCCGCTAAAGAGAGCATACAGGATTTGTGCACGCAATACATGACAGGTGCGATCATACCAGCACTAATGCATCGGATCGCAACTCCGTAGTTAAGCATTCTTGGGCGAGAGTAGTACTAGGATGGGTGACCTCCTGGGAAGTCCTCGTGTTGCACCTCTCTTTTTGTAAGTTTTCCAGTCCGTTTGGGATAAAAAGTGATTAATTAGCGCGCTATAGAAAGCATATAGGATTTGAGCACGCAAAACATGACAGTTGCGATCATACCAACACTAATGCACTCCGCAGTTAAGCGTGCTTGCGCAAGAGTAGTTCTAGGATGGGTGACCTCCTGGGAAGTCCTCGTGTTGCACCTCTCTTTTTGTAACTTTTCCAGTCCGTTTTGGATAAAATTTGATTAAATAGCGCGCTACAGAAAGCATATAGGATTTGAGCACGCAAAACATGACAGGTGCGATCATACCAGCACTAATGCACCGGATCCCATCAAAACTACGTAGTTAAGCGTGGTAGGGCGAGAGTAGTACAAGGAGGGTGACCTCTTGGGAAGTCCTCGTGTTGCACCTCTATTTTTAAAGTTTTCCAGTCCGTTTTGGATAAAAACTTATTAATTAGCGCGCTACAGAAAGCATACAGGATTTGAGCACGCAAAACATGACAGATGCGATCATACCAGCACTAATGCACCGGATTCCATCAGAACTCAGTAGTTAAGCGTGGTTAGGCGAGAGTAGTACTAGGATGGGTGACCTCCTCGGAAGTCCTCGCGTTACGCCTCTCTTTTTGTAAGTTTTCCAATCCGTTTTGGATAAAAAGTGATTAATTAGCGCGCTACAGAAGTCATATAGGTTTTGAGCACGCAAAACATGACATGTGCGATCATACCAGCACTAATGAATCGGATCCCATCAGAACTCCGCAGTTAAGCGTGCTTCGACGAGAGTAGTACTAGGATTGTTGACCTCCTAGAAAGTCCTCGTGTTGCACCTCTCTTTTTGTAAGTTTTCCAGTCCGTTTTGGATAAAAACTGATTAATTAGCGTGCTACAGAAAGCATACAGGATTTGAGCACGCAAAACATGACAGGTGCGGTCAAACCAGCACTAATGCACCGGATCCCATCAGATCTTCGTAGTTAAGCGTGCTTGGGTGAGAGTAGTACCAGGATGGGTGACCTCCTGGGAACTGCTGGTGTTGCACCTCTCTTCCCATCAGAACTCCGCAATTAAGCATTCTTGGGCGAGAGTAGTACTAGGATGGCTGACCTCCTGGGAAGTTCTCGTGTTGCACTTCTCTTTTTGTAACTTTTCCAGTGCGTTTTGGATAAAAACTGATTAGTTAGCACGCTATAGAAAGCATATAGGTTTTGAGCACGCAAAACATGACAGGTGCGATCATACTAGCACTAATGCACTCCGCAGTTAAGCGTGCTTGGGCAAGAGTAGTACTAGGATTGGTGACCTCCTGGGAAGTCCTCGTGTTGCACTTCTCTTTTTGTAACTTTGCCAGTCCGTTTGGGATAAAAACTGATTAAATAGCGCGCTACAGAAGGCATATAGGATTTGAGCACGAAAAACATGACAAGTGCAATTATACCAGCACTAATGCACCGGATCTCATCAAAACTCCGTAGTTAAGCGTGGTTGGGCGAGAGTAGTACTAGGATGGGTGACCTCCTCGGAAGTCCTCGCGTTACGCTTCTCTTTTTGTAAGTTTTCCAATCCGCTTTGGATAAAAAGTGATTAATTAGCGCGCTACAGAAGGCATATAGGTTTTGAGCACGCAAAACATGACATGTGCGATCATACCAGCACTAATGCATCGGATCCCATCAGAACTCCGCTGTTAAGCGTGCTTCGGCGAGAGTAGTACTAGGATTGGTGACCTCCTAGAAAGTCCTCGTGTTGCACCTCTCTTTTTGTAAGTTTTCCAGTCCGTTTTGGATAAAAACTGATTAATTAGCGTGCTACAGAAAGCATACAGGATTTCAGCGCGCAAAACATGACAGGTGCGGTCAAACCAGCACTAATGCACCGGATCCCATCAGATCTTCATAGTTAAGCGTGCTTGGGTGAGAGTAGTACCAGGAAGGGTGACCTCCTGGGAACTGCTCGTGTTGCACCTCTCTTCTCATCAGAACTCCGCAATTAAGCATTCTTGGGCGAGAGTAGTACTAGGATGGGTGACCTCTTGGGAACTGCTCGTGTTGCACCTCTCTTCCCATCAGAACTCCGCAATTAAGCATTCTTGGGCGAGAGTAGTACTAGGATGGCTGACCTCCTGGGAAGTCCTCGTGTTGCACTTCTCTTTTTGTAACTTTTCCAGTCCGTTTTGGATAAAAACTGATTAAATAGCGCGCTACAGAAGGCATATAGGATTTGAGCACGCAAAACATGACATGTGCGATCATACCAGCACTAATGCATCGGATCCCATCAGAACTCCGCAGTTAAGCGTGCTTCGGCGAGAGTAGTACTAGAATTGGTGACCTCCTAGAATGTCCTTGTGTTGCACCTCTCTTTTTGTAAGTTTTCCAGTCCGTTTTGGATAAAAAGTGATTAATTAGCGCGCTACAGAAGGCATATAGGTTTTGAGCATGCAAAACATGACATGTGCGATCAGACCAGCACTAATGCATCGGATCCCATCAGAACTCCGCAGTTAAGCGTGCTTCGGCGAGAGTAGTACTAGGATTGGTGACCTCCAAGAAAGTCCTCGTGTTGCACCTCTCTTTTTGTAAGTTTTCCAGTCCGTTTTGGATAAAAACTGATTAATTAGCGTGCTACAGAAAGCATACAGGATTTCAGCACGCAAAACATGACAGGTGCGGTCAAACCAGCACTAATGCACTGGATCCCATCAGATCTTCATAGTTAAGCGTGCTTGGGTGAGAGTAGTACCAGGATGGGTGACCTCCTGGGAATTGCTCGTGTTGCACCTCTCTTCCCATCAGAACTCCGCAATTAAGCATTCTTGGGCGAGAGTAGTACTAGGATGGGTGACCTCCTGGGAACTGCTCGTGTTGCACCTCTCTTCCCATCAGAACTCCGCAATTAAGCATTCATGGGCGAGAGTAGTACTAGGATGGCTGACCTCCTGGGAAGTCCTCGTGTTGCACTTCTCTTTTTGTAACTTTTCCAGTCCGTTTTGGATAAAAACTGATTAATTAGCGCGCTACAGAAAGCATATAGGAATTGAGCACGCTAAACATGACAGGTGCGATCATACCCGCACTAATGCACCGGATCCCATCAAAACTCCGTAGTTAAGCGTGGTAGGGGGAGAGTAGTACTAGGATGGGTGACCTCCTGGGAAGTCCTCATGTTACACCTCTATTTTTTTAAGTTTTCCAGTCAGTTTTGGATAATAACTTATTAATTAGCGCGCTACAGAAAGCATACAGGATTTGAGCACGCAAAACATGACAGGTGCGATCATACCAGCACTAATGCACCGGATCCCATTAGAACTCCGTAGATAAGCATGCTTGGGCGAGAGTAGTACTAGGATGGGTGACCTCCTGGGAAGTCCTCGTGTTGCACCTCTCTTTTTGTAAGTTTTCCAGACCGTTTTGGATAAAAACTTATTAATTTGCGCGCTACAGAAAGCATACAAGATTTGAGCACGCAAAACATGACAGGTGCGATCATACCAGCACTAATGCACCGGATCCCATCAGAACTCCGCAGTTAAGTGTGCTTGGGCGAGAGTAGTACTAGGATAGGTGACCTCTTCGGAAGTCCTCATGTTGCACCTATCTTTTTGTAAGTTTTCCAGTCCGTTTTGGATAAAAACTGATTAAATAGCGCGCTACAGAAAGCATACAAGATTTGAGCACGCAAAACATGACAGGTGCGATCATACCAGCACTAATGCACCGGATCCCATCAGAACTCCGCAGTTAAGTGTGCTTGGGCGAGAGTAGTACTAGGACAGGTGACCTCCTTGGATGTCCTCGTGTTGCACGTCTCTTTTTGTAAGTTTTCCAATCCGTTTTGGATAAAAAGTGATTAATTAGCGCGCTACAGAAAGCATATAGGTTTTGAGCACACAAAACATGACAGCTGCGATCATACCAGCACTAATGCACCGGATCCCCTCTTGGGAAGTCCTCGTGTTGCACATCTCTTTTTGTAACTTTTCCAGTCCGTTTTGGATAAAAACTGATTAAATAGCGCGCTACATAAAGCATACAGGATTTGAGCACGCAAAACATGACCGGAGCGATCTTACTAGCACTAATTCACCGGATCCCATCAGAACATCGTAGTTCAGCGTGCTTGGGCGAAAGTAGTACCAGGATGGGTGACCTCCTGGGAAGTCCTCGTGTTGCCCCAGGAAGTCCTCGTGTTGCACCTCTCTCTTTGTAAGTTTTCCAGTCCGTTTTGGATAAAAAGTGATTAATTAGCACGCTAGAAAAAGCATACACGATTCGAGCACACAAAACATGACAGGTGCGGTAATACGAGCACTAATGCACCGGATCCCATTAGAACTCCGCAGCTAAGCATGCTTGGGCGAGAGTAGTAATAGGATGGGTGACCTCTTGGGAAGTCATCGTGTTGCACCTCTCTTTTTGTAAGTTTTCTAGTCCGTTTTGGATAAAAAGTGATTAATTAGCGCGCTACAGAAAGCATATAGGTTTTGAGCACGCAAAACATGACAGGTGCGATCATACCAGCACTAATGCACCGGATCCCCTTAGAACTCCGCAGCTAAGCGTGCTTGGGCGACAGTAGTACTAGTATGGGTGACCTCCTGGAAAGTCCTCATGTTGCACCTCTCTTTTTGTAACTTTTTCAGTCCGTTTTGGATAAAAACATATTAAATAGCGCGCTACACAAAGCATAGAGTATTTTAGCATGCAAAACATCACAGGTGCGATCATACCAACACTAATGCACCGGATCCCAACTGAACTCTGTAGTTAAGCGTGCTTGGGTGATGTTAGTACTAGGATGGTAGACCTCCTTTGCACCTCTCTTTTTATAAGTTTTCCAGTCCGTTTTGGATAAAAACTTATTAATTAGCGCGCTACAGAAAGCATACAGGATTCGAGCACGCAAACCATGACCGGAGCGATCTAACTAGCACTAATGCACCGGATCCCATCAAAACTCCGTAGTTAAGCGTGCTTGGCCAAGAGTAGTACTAGGATCGGTGACCTCCTGGGAAGTCCTCGTGTTGCACCTCTCTTTTTGTAAGTTTTCCAGTCCGTTTTGGATAAAAAGTGATTAATTAGCGCGCTACAAAAAGCATACAGGATTCGAGCACGCAAAACATGACAGGTGCGATCATACGAGCACTAATGCACCGGATCCCATCAAAACTCCGCAGCTAAGCGTGCTTGGGCGAGAGTAGTACTAGGATGGGTGACCTCTTGGGAAGTCATCGTGTTGCACCTCTCTTTTTGTAAGTTTTCTAGTCCGTTTTGGATAAAAAGTGAGTAATTAGCGCGCTACAGAAAGCATATATGTTTTGAGCACGCAAAACATGACAGGTGCGATCATACCAGCACTAATGCACCAGATCCCCTTAGAACTCCGCAGCTAAGCGTGCTTGGGCGAGAGTAGTACTAGGATGGGAGACCTCCTGGAAAGTCCTCGTGTTGCACCTCTCTTTTTGTAACTTTTCCAGTCCGATTTGGATAAAAACATATTAAATAGCGCGCTACACAAAGCATACAGTATTTGAGCACGCAAAACATGATAGATGCGATCATACAAACACTAATGCAACGGATCCCCTCAGAACTCCGCAGCTAAGCGTGCTTGGGCGAGAGTAGTACTAGGATGGGTGACCTCCTGGGAAGTCCTCGTGTTGCACCTCTTTTTTTGTAACTTTTCCAGTCCGTTTTGGATAAAAACATATTAAATAGCGCGCTACACAAAGCATACAGGATTTGAGCATGCAAAACATGATAGGTGCGATCATACCAGCACTAATGCACCGGATCCCATCAGAACTCCGTAGTTAAGCGAGCTTGGGCAAGAGTAGTACTAGGATGGGTGACCTCCTAGGAAGTCCTCGTGTTGCACCTCTCTCTTTGTAAGTTTTCCAGTCTGTTTTGGATAAAAAGTGATTAATTAGCGCGCTACAGAAAGCATATAGGTTTTGAGCACGCAAAACATGACAGCTGCGATCATACCAGCAGTAACGCACCGGATCCCATCAGAACTCTGCAGTTAAGCGTGCTTGGGCGAGAGTAGTACTGGGATGGGTGACCTCATGGGATGTCCAGCACGCAAAATATGACAGGTGCGATCATACAAACACTATTGAACCGGATCCCATCAGAACTCTGTAGTTAAGCGTGCTTGGGCGAGAGTAGTACTAGGATGGGTGATCTCCTGTGAAATCATCGTGTTGCACCTCTCTTTTTGTAAGTTTTCCAGTCCGTTTTGGATAAAAACTTATTAATTAGTGCGCTAAAGAAAGCATATAGGATTTTAGCATGCAAAACATGACTGGTGCGATCATACGAGCACTAATGCACCGGATCACATCATAACTCCGCAGTTAAGCGTGCTTGGGCGAGAGAAGTACTGGGATGGGGGAAGTCCTCGTGTTGCACTTCTCTTTTCAGAAAGCATATAGGTTTTGAGCACGCAAAACATGACAGGTGTGATCATACCAGCACTAATGCACCGGATCCCATCAGAACTCCGCAGCTAAGCGTGCTTGGGCGAGAGTAGTACTAGGATGGGTGACCTCCTGGGAAGTCCTCGTGGTGCACCTCTCTTGTTGTAAGTTTTCCAATTCGTTTTGGATAAAAACTTATTTATTCGCTCGTTATAGAAAGCATACAGGATTTGAGCACGGAAAAAATGACATGTGCGATCATACCAACACTAATGAACTGGATCCCATTAGAACTCCGTAGTTAAGCGTGCTTGGGCGAGGGTAGTACTAGGATGGGTGACCTCCTCGGAAGTCCTCTTGTTGAACCTCTCTTTTTGTAAGTTTTCTAGTCCGTTTTGGATAAAAAGTGATTAATTAGCACGCTACATAAAGCATATAGGTTTTGAGCACGCAAAACATGACAGCTGTGATCAAACCAGCACTAATGAGATCCGAACTCCGCAGTTAAGCGTGCTTGGGCGAGAGTAGCATTGGGATTGGTGTCCTCCTTAGAAGTCCTCGTGTTGCACCTCTCTTTTTGTAAGTTTTCCAGTCAATTTTGGATAATAACTTATTAAATAGCGCGCTACAGAAAGCATACAGTATTTGAGCACGCAAAACATGAACTAATGCACCGGATCCCACAGAACTTCGTATTGAAGCGTGCTTGGGCGTGAGTAGTACTAGGATGGGTGACCTCCTGGGAAGTTCTCGTGTTGCACTTCTCTTTTTGTAAGTTTTCGAGTCCGTTTTGGATAAAAACTTATTAACTAGCGCACTACAGAAAGCATACAGGATTTGAGCACGCAAAACAAGACCGGTGCGATCATACCAGCACTAATGCACCGGATCCCATCTGAACTCCGAAGTTAAGCGTGCTTGGGCGAGAGTAGTAGTAGGATGGGTGATCTCCTGGGAAGTCCTCGTGTTGCACCTCTCTTTTTATATGTTTTCCAGTCCGTTTTGGATAAAAACTTATTAATTAGCGCGCTAAAGAAAGCATACAGGATTTGAGCACGCAAAACATGACAGGTGCGATCATACCAGCACTAATGTACCGGATCCCATCAGAACTCCGTAGTGAAGCGTGCTTGGGCGAGAGTAGTACTAGGATGTGTGACCTCCTCGGAAGTCCTCGTGTTGCGCCTCTCTTTTTGTAAGTTTTCGAGTCCGTTTTGGATAAAAACTTATTAATTAGCGCACTACAGAAAGCATAATGGATTTGAGCACGCAAAACAAGACCGGTGCGATCATACCAGCACTAATGCACCGGATCCCATCTGAACTCCGAAGTTAAGCGTGCTTGGGCGAGAGTAGTACTAGGATGGGTGATCTCCTGGGAAGTCCTCGTGTTGCACCTCTCTTTTTATAAGTTTTCCAGTCCGTTTTGGATAAAAACTTATTAATTAGCGCGCTAAAGAAAGCATACAGGATTTGAGCACGCAAAACATGACAGGTGCGATCATACCAGCACTAATGTACTGTTTCCCATCAGAACTCCGTAGTTAAGCGTTCGTGGGCTAGGTTGGGTGACCTCCTGGGAAGTCCTGGTGTTGCACCTCTCTTTTTGTAAGTTTTCCAGTCCGTTTTGGATAAAAACTTATTAATTAGCGCGCTAAAGAAAGCATACAGGATTTGAGCACGCATAAGATGACAGGTGCGATCATACCAGTACTAATGCATCGTATCACATCATAACTCCGCAGTTAAGCGTGCTTGGGTGAGAGTAGTACTAGGATGGGTGACCTCCTCGGAAGTCCTCGTGTTGCGCCTCTCTTTTTGTAAGTTTTCCAGTTCGTTTTGGATAAAAACTTATTAATTAGTGCGCTAAAGAAAGCATACAGGATTTGAGCACGCAAAACATGACAGGTGCGATCATACCGTCACTAATGCACCGGATTCCATCAGAACTCCGTAGTTAAGCGTGCTTGGGCGAGAGTAGTACTAGGTTGGTTGACCTCCTGGGTAGTCCTCTTGTTGCACCTCTATTTTTGTATGTTTTCCAATCCGTTTTGGATAAAAAGTGATTAATTAGCGTGTTATAGAAAGCATATAGGTTTTGAACACGCAAAACATGACAGGTGCGATCATACCAGCACTAATGCACTCCGCAGTTAAGCGTGCATGGCCAAGAGTAGTAAGTCCTCGTGTTGTACCTCTCTTTTTGTAAGTTTTCCAGTCCATTTTGGATAAAAAGTGATTAATTAGCGCGCTATAGAAAGCATATAGGTTTTGAACACGCAAAACATGACAGGTGCGATCATACCAGCACTAATGCACTCCGCAGTTAAGCATGCATGGGCAAGAGTAGTACTAGGATGGGTGACCTCCTGGGAAGTCCTCGTGTTGCACCTCTCAGAACTCCGCAGTTAAGCGTTGTTCGGCGAGAGTAGTACTAGGATGGGTGACCTCCTGGAAAGTCCTCGTGTTGCACAACTCTTTATGTACATTTTCCAGTCCGTTTTGGATAAAAACTTATTAATTAGCACGCTAAAGAAATCATAATGGATTTGAGCACGCAAAACATGACAGGTGCGATCATACCAGCACTAATGCACCGGATCCCATCAGAAATCCGCAGTCAAGCGTGCTTGGGCAGGAGTAGTACTACGATGGGTGACCTCTGGGAAGACCTCGTGTTGCACCTCTCTTTTTATAAGTTTTCCAGTCCGTTTTGGATAAAAACTTATTAATTAGCGCGCTACAGAAAGCATAACGCTTGGACGAGAGTAGTACTAGGTTGAGTGACATCCTGGGAAGTCCTCGTGTTGAACATCTCTTTTTGTAAGTTTTCCAGTCCGTTTTGCATAAAAAGTGATTAATTAGCGCGCTATAGAAAGAATATAGGTTTTGAGCACGCAAAACATGACAGATGGATCATACCAGCACTAACGCACCGGATCCCATCAGAACTCCGCAGTTAAGCGTGCTTGGGATAGAGTAGTACTAGGATGGGTAACCTCCTGAGAAGTTCTCGTGTGCACTAATGCATTGGATCCCATCAGAACTTCGCAGTTAAGCGTGCTTCGGCGAGAGTAGTACTAGGATTGGTGACCTCCTGGAAAGTCCTCGTGTTGCACTTCTCTTTTTGTAAGTTTTCCAGTCGGTTTTGGATAAAAACTTATTAATTAGCGTGCTACAAAAAGCATACTGGATTTGAGCACGCAAAACATGACAGGTGCGATCTTACCAACACTAATGCACCGGATCCCATCAGAACTCCGTATTTAAGCGTGCTTGGGCGAGACTAGTACTAGGATGGGTGACCTCCTGGGAAGTCCTCGTGATGCACCTCTCTTTTTGTAATTTTTCCAGTCCGTTTTGGATAAAAACTTATTAATTAGCACGCTAAAGAGAGCATACAGGATTTGTGCACGCAATACATGACGGGTGCGATCATACCAGCACTAATGCACCGGATTCCATGAGAACTCCGCAGTTAAGCGTTGTTCGGCGAGAGTAGTACTAGGATGGGTGACCTCCTAGGAAGTCCTCGTGTTACACCTCTCATTTTGTAAGTTTTCCAGTCCGTTTTGGATGAAAAGTGATTAATTAGCGCGCTACAGAAGGCATATAGGTTATGAGCACGCAAAACATGACAGGTGCGATCATACCAGCACTAATGAACCGGATCCCATCAGAACTCCGCAGCTAAGCAATCTTGGGCGAGAGTAGTACTAGGATGGGTGACCTCCTGGGAAGTCCTCGTGTTGCACCTCTCTTTTTGTAAGTTTTCCAGTCCGTTTTGGATAAAAAGTGATTAACTAGCGCGCTATAGAAAGCATATAGGTTTTGAGCACGCAAAACATGACAGGTACGATCATACCAGCACTAATGCACCGGATCCCATCAGAACTCCGCAGTTAAGCGTTGTTCGGCGAGAGTAGTACTAGGATGGGTGACCTCCGGGAAAGTGCTCGTGTTGCACCCCTCTTTTTGTAAGTTTTCCAGTCCGTTTTGGATAAAAACTTATTAATTAGCACGCTAAAGAAATCATAATGGATTTGAGCACGCAAAACATGACAGGTGCGATCATACGAGCACTAATGCACCGGATCGCAACTCCGTAGTTAAGCGTGCTTGGGCGGGAGTAGTACTTGGATGGGTGACCTCTGGGAAGTCCTCGTGTTGCACCTCTCTTTTTGTAAGTTTTCCAGTCCGTTTTGGATAAATAGTGATTAATTAACGCGCAATAGAAAGCATATAGGTTTTGACCACACAAAATATGACAGGTGCGATCATACCAGCACTAATGCACTCCGCAGTTAAGTGTGCTTGGGCAAGAGTAGTACTAGGATGGATGACCTCTTAGGAAGTCCTCGTGTTGCACCTCTCTTTTTGTAAGTTTTCCTGTCCGTTTTGGATAAAAAGTGATTAATTAGCGTGCTACAGAAGGCATATAGGTTTTGAGCACGCAAAACATGACAGGTGCGATCATACCAGCACTAATGCACCGGATCCCATCAGAATTTCGTAGTTAAGCGTGCTTGGGCGAGAGTAGTACTAGGATGGGTGACCTCCTAGGAAGTCTTCGTGTTGCACCTCTGTTGTTGCGATTATACCGTCACTAAAGCACCGGATTCCATCAGAACTCCGCAGTTAAGCATTCTTAGGCGAGAGTAGTACTAGGATGGGTGACCTCCTGGGAAGTCCTCGTGTTGCACCTCTCTTTTTGTAACTTTTCCAGTCCGTTTTGGATAAATAGTGATTAATTAACGCGCTACAGAAAGCATATAGGTTTTGAGGACGCAAAACATGATAGGTGTGATCATACCAGCACTAATGCACTCCGCAGTTAACCGTGCTTGGGCAAGAGTAGTACTAGGATGGGTGACCTCCTGGGAACTCCTCATGTTGCACCTCTCTTTTTGTAACTTTTCCAGTCCGTTTTGGATAAAAACTGATTAAATAGCTCGCTACAGAAAGCATTTAGGATTTGAGCACGCAAAACATGAAAGGTGAGATCATACTAGCACTAATGAACCGAATCCCATCAAAACTCCGTAGTTAAGCGTGGTAGGGCGAGAGTAGTACTAGGATGGGTGACCTCTTGGGAAGTCCTCGTGTTGCACCTCTCTTTTTGTAAGTTTTCCAGTCCGTTTTGGATAAAAAGTGATTAATCAGCGCGCTACAGAAGGCATAGAGGTTTTAAGCACGCAAAACATGACATGTGCGATCATACCCGCACTAATGCATCAGATCTCATCAGAACTCCGCAGTTAAGCGTGCTTCTGCGAGAGTAGTACTAGGATTGGTGACCTCCTAGAAAGTCCTCGTGTTGCACCTCTCTTTTTGTAAGTTTTCCAGTCCGTATTGGATAAAAACTGATTAATTAGTGTGCTACAGAAAGCATACAGGATTTGAGCACGCAAAACATGACCGGTGCGATCATACCAGCACTAATGCACCGGATCCCATCAGAACTCCGCAGTCAAGCGTGCTTCGGCGAGAGTAGTACTAGGATGGGTGACCTCCTGGGAAGTCCTCGTGTTGCACCTCTCTTTTTGTAAGTTTTCCTGTCCGTTTTGGATAAAAAGTGATTAATTAGCGCGCTACAGAAGACATATAGGTTTTGAGCACGCAAAAGATGACAGGTGTGATCATACCAGCACTAATGCACTGGATCCCATCAGAACTTCGTAGTTAAGCGTGCTCTTTTTGTAAGTTCTCCAGCCCGGTTTGGATAAAAAGTTATTAATTAGTGTGCGACAGAAAGCATACAGGATTTGAGCACACAAAACGTGACAGGTGCGATCATACCAGCACTAATGCACCGGATGCCATCAGAAATCCGAAGTTAAGCGTGCTTGGGTGAGAGTAGTACTAGGATGGGTGACCTCCTGGGATGTCCTCGTGTTGCACCTCCCTTTTTGTAACTTTTCAAGTCCGTTTTGGATAAAAACTGCGATCATACTAGCACTGATGCACCGAATTCCATCAAAACTCCGTAGTTAAGCAGGGTAGGGCGATAGTAGTACTAGGATGGGTGACCTCCTGGGAAGTCCTTGTGTTGCACCTCTATTTTTTTAAGTTTTCCAGTCCGTTTTGTATAAAAACTTATTAATTAGCGTGCTACAGAAAGCATACAGGATTTGAGCACGCAAATCATGACAGGTGTGATCATACCAGCACTAATGCATCGGATCCCATCAGAACTCCGCAGTTAAGCGTGCTTCGGCGAGAGTAGTGCTAGGATTGGTGACCTCCTACAAAGTCCTCGTGTTGCACCTCTCTTTTTGTAAGTTTTCCAGCCCGGTTTGGATAAAAAGTGATTAATTAGCGCACATCAGAAGGCATAGAGGTTTTGAGAACGCAAAACATGACAGGTGCGACCATACCAGCACTAATGCACTGGATCCCCTCAGAACTTCGTAGTTAAATGTGCTTGGGCGAGAGTAGTACTAGGATGGGTGACCTCCTGAGAAGTCCTCGTGTTGCATCTCTCTATATTTAAGTTTTCCAGTCCGTTTTGGATTAAAAGTGATTAATTAGCGCGCTATAGAAAGCATATAGGATTTGAGCACACTAAACATGACAGGTGCGATCATACCAGCACTAAAGCACGGATCCCATCAGAACTCCGTAGCTAAGCGTGGTAGGGCGAGAGTAGTACTAGGATGGGTGACCTCCTGGGAAGTCCTCGTGTTGCACCTCTCTTTTTGTAAGTTTTCCAGCCCGTTTTGGATAAAAACTGATTAATTAGCGCGCTAAAGAAGGCATACAGGTTTTGAGCACGCAAAACATGACATGTGCGATCATACCAGCACTAATGCATCGCATCCCATCAGAACTCCGCAGTTAAGCGTGATTCGGCGAGAGTAGTACTAGGATTGGTGACCTCCTAGAAAATCCTCGTGTTGCACCTCTCTTTTTGTAAGTTTTTCAGTCCATATTGGATAAAACTGATTAATTAGTGTGCTACAGAAAGCATACATGATTTGAGCACACAGAACGTGACAGCCGCTATCATACCAGCTATAATGCACCGTATCCCATCAGAACTCTGAAGTTAAGCGTGCTTGGGTGAGAGTAGCACTAGGATGGGTGACCTCTTGGTAAGTCCTCGTGTTGCACTTCTCTTTTTGTAAGTTTTCCAGCCCGTTTTGGATAAAAACTGATTAATTAGCGCGCTACAGAAGGCATACAGGTTTTTAGCACGCAAAACATGACATATGCGATCATACCAGCACTAATGCATCGCATCCCATCAGAACTCCGCAGTTAAGCGTGATTCGGGGAGAGTAGTACTAGGATTGGTGACCTCCTAGAAAATCCTCGCGTTGCACCTCTCTTATTTTAAGTTTTCCAGTCTGTATTGGATAAAAACTGATTAATTAGTGTGCTATAGAAAGCATACAGGATTTGAGCACACAAAACCTGACAGGTGCGATCATACCAGCACTAATGCACCAGATCCCATCAAAACTCCGAAGTAAAGCGTGCTTGGGCGAGAGTAGTACTAGGATGGGTGACCTCCTAGGAAGTCCTCGTGTTGCACCTCTCTTTTTGTAACTTTAGGATTTGAGAACGCTAAACATGCTAGGTGCGATCATACTAGCACTGATGCACCGGATTCCATCAAAACTCCGTAATTAAGCAGGGTAGGGCGATAGTAGTACTAGGATGGGTGACCTCCTGGGAAGTTCTTGTGTTGCACCTCTATTTTTTTAAGTTTTCCAGTCCGTTTTGGATAAAAACTTATTAATTAGCGCGCTACAGAAAGCATACAGGATTTGAGCACGCAAATCATACCAGGTGCGATCATACCAGCACTAATGCACCTGATTCCATTAGAACTCCGTAGTTAAGCGTAGTAGGGCGAGAGTAGTACTAGCATGGGTGACCTCCTGGGAAGTCCTCGTGTTGCACCTCTCTTTTTGTAAGTTTTCCAGCCCGTTTTGGATAAAAACTGATGAATTAGCGCACTATAGAAGGCATACAGGTTTTGAGCACGCAAAACATGACATGTGCGATCATACCAGCACTAATGCATCGCATCCCATCAGAACTCCGCAGTTAAGCGTGATTCGGCGAGAGTAGTACTAGGATTGGTGACCTCCTAGAAAATCCTCGCGTTGCACCTCTCTTTTTGTATGTTTTCCAGTCCGTATTGGATAAAAACTGATTAATTAGTGTGCTACTGAAAACATACAGGATTTGAGCAAACAAAACGTGATAGGTGCGATCATACCGGCACTAATGCACCGGATCCCATCAAAACTCCGAAGATAAGCGTGCTTGGGCGAGAGTAGTACAAGGATGGGTGACCTCCTGGGAACTCCTCGTGTTGCACCTCTCTTTTTGTAACTTTTCCAGTCCGTTTTGGATAAAAACTGATTAAATAGCGCGCTACAGAAAGCATATAGGATTTGAGAACGCAAAACATAACGGGTGTGATCATACTAGCACTGATGCAACGGATTCCATCAAAACTCCGTAGTTAAGCAGGGTAGGGCAATAGTAGTACTAGGATGGGTGACCTCCTGCGAAGTCCTTGTGTTGCACCTCTATTTTTTTAAGTTTTCCAGTCCGTTTTGGATAAAAACTTATTAATTACCGCGCTACAGAAAGCATACAGGATTTCAGCACGCAAATCATGACAAGTGCGACAATACCAGCACTAGTGCACCGGATACCACCAAACCTCCGTAGTTAAGCGTGGTAGGGCGAGAGTAGTACTAGGATGGGTGACCTCCTGCGAAGTCCTCGTGTTGCACCTCTCTTTTTGTAAGTTTTCCAGCCCGTTTTGGATGAAAAGTGATTAATTAGCACGCTACAGAAGGCATAGAGGTTTAGAGCACGCAAAACATGACATGTTCGATCAACCAGCACTAATGCATCGGCTCCCATCAGAACTCCGCAGTTAAGCGTGATTCGGCGAGAGTAGTATTAGGAGTGGTGACCTCCCAAAAAGTCCTCGTGTTGCACCTCTCTTTTTGTAAGTTTTCCAGTCCGTATTGGATAAAAACTGATTAATTAGTGTGCTACAGAAAGCATACAGAATTTGAGCACACAAAACGTGACAGGTGCGATCATACCAGCACTAATGTACCGGATCCCATCAGAACTCCGAAGCTAAGCGTGCTTGGGCGAGAGTAGTACTAGGATGGGTGACCTCCTGGGAAGTCCTTGTGTTGCACCTCTCTTTTTGTAACTTTTCCAGTTTGTTTTGGATAAAAACTGATTAAATAGCGCGCAACAGAAAGCATATAGGATTTGAGCACGTAAAACATGACAGGTGCGATCATACCATCACTAATGCACCGGATCCCATCAAAACTCCGTAGATTATCGTGGTAGGGCTAGAGTAGTACTAGGAAGGGTGACCTCCTGGGAAGTCCTCGTGTTGCACCTCTCTTTTTGTAAGTTTTCCTTCCCGTTTTGGATAAAAAGTGATTAATTAGCGCGCTACAGAAGGCATAGAGGTTTTGAGCACGCAAAACATGACATGTGCGATCATACCAGCACGAATGCCTCGGATCCCATCAGAACTCCGCAGTTAAGCGTGCTTCGGCGAGAGTAGTACTAGGATTGGTGACCTACTAGAAAGTCCTTGTGTTGCACCTCTCTTTTTGTAGGTTTTCCAGTCTGTATTGGATAAAAACTGATTAATTAGTGTGCTACAGAAAGCATACAGGATTTGAACACGCAAAACGTGACAGGTGCGATCATACCAGCACTAATGCACCGGATCCCATCAGAACTCCGAAGTTATGCGTGCTTGGGCGAGAGTAGTACTAGAATGGGTGACCTCCTAGGAAGTCCTTGTGTTGCACCTCTCTTTTTGTAACTTTTCCAGTCCGTTTTGGATAAAAACTGATTAATTAGCGAGCTACAGAAAGCATACAGGATTCGAGCACGCAAATCATGACAGGTGCGATCATACTAGCACTAATGCACCGGATTCCATCAGAACTCCGTAGTTAAGCGTGCTTCGGCGAGAGTAGTACTAGGATTGGTGACCTCCTAGAAAGCCCTCGTGTTGCACCTCTCTTTTTGTAAGTTTTCCAACCCGTATTGGATAAAAACTGATTAATTAGTGTGCTACAGAAAGCATACAGGATTTGAGCACGCAAAACATGACAAGTGCGATCATACCAGCACTAATGCACCGGATCCCATCAGAACTCCGAAGTTATGCGTGCTTGGGCGAGAGTAGTACTAGAATGGGTGACCTCCTAGGAAGTCCTTGTGTTGCACCTCTCTTTTTGTAACTTTTCCAGTCCGTTTTGGATAAAAACTGATTAATTAGCGAGCTACAGAAAGCATACAGGATTCGAGCACGCAAATCATGACAGGTGCGATCATACTAGCACTAATGCACCGGATTCCATCAGAACTCCGTAGTTAAGCGTGCTTCGGCGAGAGTAGTACTAGGATTGGTGACCTCCTAGAAAGCCCTCGTGTTGCACCTCTCTTTTTGTAAGTTTTCCAACCCGTATTGGATAAAAACTGATTAATTAGTGTGCTACAGAAAGCATACAGGATTTGAGCACGCAAAACATGACAAGTGCGATCATACCAGCACTAATGCACCGGATCCCAACAGAACTCCGTAGTTAAGCGTGCTTGGGCGAGAGTAGTACTAGGATGGTGACCTCCTGGGAATTCCTCGTGTTGCACCTCTGTTTTTGTAACTTTTCCAGTACTAATGCACCGGATCCCAACAGAACTCCGTAGTTAAGCGTGCTTGGGCGAGAGTAGTACTAGGATGGTGACCTCCTGGGAATTCCTCGTGTTGCACCTCTGTTTTTGTAACTTTTCCAGTCCGTCTAGGATAAAAACTGATTAAATAGCGCACTACATAAAGCATATAGGATTCGAGAACGCAAAACATGAGAGGTGCGATCATACTAGCACTGATGCACCGGATTCTATCAGAACTCCGTAGTTAAGCGTGGTTGGGCGAGAGTAGTACTAGGATAGCTGACCTCCTGGGAAGTCCTCGTGTTGCACCTCTCTTTTTGTATGTTTTCCATTCCGTTTTGGATAAAAAGTGATTAATTAGCGCGCTACAGAAGGCATAACGGTTTTGAGCACGCAAAACATGACATGTGCGACCATACCAACACTAATGCATCGGATCCCATCACAACTCCGTAGTTAAGTGTTCTTGGGCCAGAGTAGTACTCGGATTGGTGACCTCCTGTGAAGTCCTTGTGTTGCACATCTCTTTTTGTAAGTTTTCCAGTCCGTTTCGGATAAAAAGTGATTAATTAGCGCGCTACAGAAGGCATAGAGGTTTTGAGCACGCAAAACATGACATGTGCGATCATGGACCTCCTAGAAAGTCCTCGTGTTGCACCTCTCTTTTTGTAAGTTTTCCAGCCCGGTTTGGATAAAAAGTGATTAATTAGCGCACATCAGAAGGCATAGAAGTTTTGAGCACGCAAAACATGACAGGTGCGATCATACCAGCACTAATGCACCGGATCCCATCAGAACTTCGTAGTTAAGTGTGCTTGGGCGAGAGTAGTACTGCGCGCTATAGAAAGCATATAGGTTTTGATCACGCAAAACATGACAGGTGCGATCATACCAGCACTAATGCACTCCGCAGTTAAGCGTGCTTGGGCAAGAGTAGTACTAGGATGGGTGACCTCCTGGGAACTCCTCGTGTTGCACCTCTCTTTTTGTAACTTTTCCAGTTCGTTTTTGATAAAAACTGATTAAATAACGCGCTATAGAAAGCATATAGGATTTGAGCACGCAAAACATGACAGGTGCGATCATACCAGCACTATTGCACCGGATCCCATCAATACTCTGTAGTTAAGCGTGGTAGGGCGGAAGTAGTACTAGGATGGGTGACCTCCTGGGAAGTCCTCGTGTTGCACCTCTCTTTTTGTAAGTTTTCCATCCCGTCTTGGATAAAAAGTGATTAATTAGCGCGCTACAGAAGGCATAGAGGTTTTGAGCACGCAAAACATGACATGTGCGATCAGACCAGCACTAATGCATCGGATCCCATCAGAACTCCGCAGTTAAGCGTGCTTCGGCGAGAGTGGTACTAGGATTGGTGACCTCCTAGAAAGTCCTCGTGTTGCACCTCTCTTTTTGTAAGTTTTCCAGTCCGTATTGGATAAAAACTAATTAATTAGTGTGCTACAGAAAGCATACAGGATTTGAGCACGCAAAACATGACAGGTGCGATCATACCAGCACTAATGCACCGGATCCCATCAGAACTCCGTAGTTAAGCGTGCTCGGGCGAGAGTAGTACTTGTATGGGTGACTTCCTGGGAAGTCCTCGTGTTGCACCTCTCTTTTTGTAAGTTTTCCAGTCCGTTTTGGATAAAAAGTGATTAATTATCGCGCTACAGAACGCATAGAGGTTTTGAGCACGCAAAACATGACATGTGCGATCATACCAGCACTAATACACCGGATCCCATCAGAACTCCGAAGTCAAGCGTACTAGGATGGGTGACCTCCTGGGAATTCCTCGTGTTGCACCTCTCTTTTTGTAAGTTCTCCAGCCCGGTTTGGATAAAAAGTTATTAATTAGTGTGCGACAGAAAGCATACAGGATTTGAGCACACAAAACGTGACAGGTGCGATCATACCAGCACTAATGCACCGGATCCCATCAGAACTCCGAAGTCAAGCGTGCTTGGGCGAGAGTAGTACTAGGATGGGTGACCTCCTGGGAATTCCTCGTGTTGCACCTACCTTTTTGTAACTTTTCTAGTACGTTTTGGATAAAAACTGATTAAATAGCGCGCTACAGAAAGCATATAGGATTTGACAACGCAAAACATGACTGGTGCGATCATACTAGCACTGATGCACCGGATTCCATCAAAACTCCGTAGTTAAGCAGGGTAGGGCGATAGTAGTATTAGGATGGGTGACCTCCTGGGAAGTCCTTGTGTTGCACCTCTATTTTTTTAAGTTTTCCAGTCCGTTTTGTATAAAAACTTATTAATTAGCGTGCTACAGAAAGCATACAGGATTTGAGCACGCAAATCATGACAGGTGTGATCATACCAGCACTAATGCATCGGATCCCATCAGAACTCCGCAGTTAAGCGTGCTTCGGCGAGAGTGGTACTAGGATTGGTGACCTCCTAGAAAGTCCTCGTGTTGCACCTCTCTTTTTGTAAGTTTTCCAGTCCGTATTGGATAAAAACTAATTAATTAGTGTGCTACAGAAAGCATACAGGATTTGAGCACGCAAAACATGACAGGTGCGATCATACCAGCACTAATGCACCGGATCCCATCAGAACTCCGTAGTTAAGCGTGCTTGGGCGAGAGTAGTACTTGTATGGGTGACTTCCTGGGAAGTCCTCGTGTTGCACCTCTCTTTTTGTAAGTTTTCCAGTCCGTTTTGGATAAAAAGTGATTAATTATCGCGCTACAGAACGCATAGAGGTTTTGAGCACGCAAAACATGACATGTGCGATCATACCAGCACTAATGCACCGGATCCCATCAGAACTCCGAAGTCAAGCGTACTAGGAAGGGTGACCTCCTGGGAATTCCTCGTGTTGCACCTCTCTTTTTGTAAGTTCTCCAGCCCGGTTTGGATAAAAAGTTATTAATTAGTGTGCGACAGAAAGCATACAGGATTTGAGCACACAAAACGTGACAGGTGCGACCATACCAGCACTAATGCACCGGATCCCATCAGAACTCCGAAGTCAAGCGTGCTTGGGCCAGAGTAGTACTAGGATGGGTGACCTCCTGGGAATTCCTCGTGTTGCACCTCTCTTTTTGTAAGTTCTCCAGCCCGGTTTGGATAAAAAGTTATTAATTAGTGTGCTACAGAAAGCATACAGGATTTGAGCACACAAAACGTAACAGGTGCGATCATACCAGCACTAATGCACCGGATCCCATCAGAACTCCGAAGTTAAGCGTGCTTGGGTGAGACTAGTACTAGGATGGGTGACCTCCTGGGACGTCCTCGTGTTGCACCTCTTTTTTTGTAACTTTTCCAGTCCGTTTTAGATAAAAACTGATTAAATAGCGGGCTACAGAAAGCATATAGGATTTGAGAACGCAAAACATGACAGGTGCAATCATACTAGCACTGATGCACCGGATTCCATCAAAACTCCGTAGTTAAGCATGGTAAGGCGATAGTAGTACTATGATGGGTGACCTCCTGGGAAGTCCTTGTGTTGCACCTCTATTTTTTTAAGTTTTCCAGTCCGTTTTGGATAAAAAGTGATTAATTAGCGCGCTACAAAAGGCATAGAGGTTTTGAGCACGCAACACAAGACAAGTGCGATCATACTAGCACTAATGCATCGGATCCCATCAGAACTCCGTAGTTAAGCGTGCTTCGGCGAGAGTAGTACTAGGATTGGTGACCTCCTAGAAACTCCTCGTGTTGCACCTCTCTTTTTGTAAGTTTTCCAGTCCGTATTGGATTAAAACTAATTAATTAGTGTGCTACAGAAAGCATACAGGATTTGAGCACTCAAGACATGACAGGTGCGATCATCCTAGCACTAATGCACCGGATCCCATTAGAACTCCGTAGTTAAGCGTGGCTGGGCGAGAGTAGTACTCGGATGCGTGACCTCCTCGGAAGTACTCGTGTTGCACCTCTCTTTTTGTAAGTTTTCCACTCCGTTTTGGATAAAAATTGATTACTTAGCGCGCTACAGAAGGCATAGAGGTTTTGAGCACGCAAAACATGACATGTGCGATCATACCAGCACTAATGCATCGGATCACATCAGAACTCCGCAGTTAAGCGTGCTTCGGCGAGAGTAGTACTAGGATTGGTGACCTCCTAGAAAGTCCTCGTGTTGCACTCTCTTTTTGTAAGTTTTCCAGCCCGGTTTGGATAAAAAGTGATTAATTAGCGCACATCAGAAGGCATAGAGGATTTGAGCATGCAAAACATGACAGGTGTGATTATACCAACACTAATGCACCGGATGCCATCAGAACATTGTAGTTAAGTGTGCTTGGGCGAGGGTAGTACTAGGATGGGTGACCTCCTGGGAAGTCCTCGTGTTGCACCTCTCTTTTTGTAAGTTTTCCATTCCGTTTTGGATTAAAAGTGATTAATTAGCGCGCTATAGAAAGCATATAGGTTTTGCGCACGCAAAACATGACAGGTGCGATCATACCAGCACTAATGAACTCCGCAGTTAAGCGTGCTTAGGTAAGAGTAGTACTAGGATTGGTGACCTCCTGGGAAGTCCTCGTGTTGCACCTCTCTTTTTTTAAGTTTTCCAGTCCGTTTTGGATAAAAAGTGATTAATTAGCGCGCTACAGAAGGCATAGAGGTTTTGAGCACGCAAAACATGACATGTGCGATTATATCAGCCCTAATGCATCAGATCCCATAAGAACTCCGCAGTTAAGCGTGCTTCGGCGAGAGTAGAACTAGGATGGGTGACCTCCTGGGAAGTCCTCGTGTTGCACCTCTCTCCGTGTTGGATAAAAACTGATTAATTAGTGTGCTATAGAAAGCATACAGAATTTGAGCACGCAAAACGTGACAGGTGCGATCATACCAGCACTAATGCACCGGATCCCATCACAACTCCGATGTTAAGCTTGCTTCGGCGAGAGTAGTACTAGGATAGGTGACCTTCTGGGAAGTCCTCGTGTTGCACCTTTCTTTTTGTAACTTTTCTAGTCCGTTTTGGATAAAAACTGATTAAATAGCGCGCTACAGAAAACATATAAGATTTGAGAACGCAAAACATGACAGGTGCGATCATACTATCACTGATGCACCGGATTCCATCAAAACTCCGTAGTTAAGCAGGGTAGGGCGATAGTAGTACTAGGATGGGTGACCTCCTTGGAGTCCTTGTGTTGCACCTCTATTTTTTTAAGTTTTCCAGTCCGTTTTGGATAAAAACTTATTAATTAGCGCGCTACAGAAAGCATACAGGATTTGAGCACGCAAATCATGACAGGTGCGATCATACCAGCACTAATGCACCGGATTCCATCAGAACTCCGTAGTTATGCGTGGTTGGGCGAGAGTAGCACTAGGATGGGTGACCTCCTGGGAATTCCTCCTGTTGCACCTCTCTTTTGGTAAGTTTTCCAGTCCGTTTATGATAAAAAGTGATTAATTAGCGCGCTACAGAAGGCATAGAGGTTTTGAGCACGCAAAACATGATATGTGCGATCAAACCAGCACGAATGCATCGGATCCCATCAGAACTCCGCAGTTAAGCGTGCTTCGGCGAGAGTAGTACTAGGATTGGTGACCTACTAGAAAGTCCTCGTGTTGCACCTCTCTTTTTGTAGATTTTCCAGTCTGTATTGGATAAATTTTGATTAATTAGTGTGCTACAGAAAGCATACAGGATTTGAACATGCAAAACGCGACAGGTGCGATCATACCAGCACTAATGCACCGGATCCCATCAGAATTCCAAAGTTATGCATGCTTGGGCGAGAGTAGTACTAGAATGGGTGACCTCCTAGGAAGTCTTTGTGTTGCACCTCTCTTTTTGTAACTTTTCCAGTCCGTTTTGGATAAAAACTGATTAATTAGCGCGCTACAGAAAGCATACAGGATTTGAGCACGCAAAACATGACAGGTGCGATCATACCAGCACTAATGCACCGGATCCCATCAGAACTCCGCAGTCAAGCGTGCTTCGGCGAGAGTAGTACTAGGATGGGTGACCTCCTGGGAAGTCCTCGTGTTGCACCTCTCTTTTTGTAAGTTTTCCATTCCGTTTTGGATTAAAAGTGATTAATTAGCGCGCTACAAAAGGCATAGAGGTTTTGAGCACGCAAAACAAGACAAGTGCGATCATACTAGCACTAATGCATCGGATCCCATCAGAACTCCGTAGTTAAGCGTGCTTCGGCGAGAGTAGTACTAGGATTGGTGACCTCCTAGAAACTCCTCGTGTTGCACCTCTCTTTTTGTAAGTTTTCCAGTCCGTATTGGATTAAAACTAATTAATTAGTGTGCTACAGAAAGCATACAGGATTTGAGCACTCAAGACATGACAGGTGCGATCATCCTAGCACTAATGCACCGGATCCCATTAGAACTCCGTAGTTAAGCGTGGCTGGGCGAGAGTAGTACTCGGATGCGTGACCTCCTCGGAAGTACTCGTGTTGCACCTCTCTTTTTGTAAGTTTTCCACTCCGTTTTGGATAAAAATTGATTACTTAGCGCGCTACAGAAGGCATAGAGGTTTTGAGCACGCAAAACATGACATGTGCGATCATACCAGCACTAATGCATCGGATCACATCAGAACTCCGCAGTTAAGCGTGCTTCGGCGAGAGTAGTACTAGGATTGGTGACCTCCTAGAAAGTCCTCGTGTTGCACTCTCTTTTTGTAAGTTTTCCAGCCCGGTTTGGATAAAAAGTGATTAATTAGCGCACATCAGAAGGCATAGAGGATTTGAGCATGCAAAACATGACAGGTGTGATTATACCAACACTAATGCACCGGATGCCATCAGAACATTGTAGTTAAGTGTGCTTGGGCGAGGGTAGTACTAGGATGGGTGACCTCCTGGGAAGTCCTCGTGTTGCACCTCTCTTTTTGTAAGTTTTCCATTCCGTTTTGGATTAAAAGTGATTAATTAGCGTGCTATAGAAAGCATATAGGTTTTGCGCACGCAAAACATGACAGGTGCGATCATACCAGCACTAATGAACTCCGCAGTTAAGCGTGCTTAGGTAAGAGTAGTACTAGGATGGGTGACCTCCTGGGAAGTCCTCGTGTTGCACCTCTCTTTTTTTAAGTTTTCCAGTCCGTTTTGGATAAAAAGTGATTAATTAGCGCGCTACAGAAGGCATAGAGGTTTTGAGCACGCAAAACATGACATGTGCGATTATATCAGCCCTAATGCATCAGATCCCATAAGAACTCCGCAGTTAAGCGTGCTTCGGCGAGAGTAGAACTAGGATGGGTGACCTCCTGGGAAGTCCTCGTGTTGCACCTCTCTCCGTATTGGATAAAAACTGATTAATTAGTGTGCTATAGAAAGCATACAGAATTTGAGCACGCAAAACGTGACAGGTGCGATCATACCAGCACTAATGCACCGGATCCCATCACAACTCCGATGTTAAGCTTGCTTCGGCGAGAGTAGTACTAGGATAGGTGACCTTCTGGGAAGTCCTCGTGTTGCACCTTTCTTTTTGTAACTTTTCTAGTCCGTTTTGGATAAAAACTGATTAAATAGCGCGCTACAGAAAACATATAAGATTTGAGAACGCAAAACATGACAGGTGCGATCATACTATCACTGATGCACCGGATTCCATCAAAACTCCGTAGTTAAGCAGGGTAGGGCGATAGTAGTACTAGGATGGGTGACCTCCTTGGAGTCCTTGTGTTGCACCTCTATTTTTTTAAGTTTTCCAGTCCGTTTTGGATAAAAACTTATTAATTAGCGCGCTACAGAAAGCATACAGGATTTGAGCACGCAAATCATGACAGGTGCGATCATACCAGCACTAATGCACCGGATTCCATCAGAACTCCGTAGTTATGCGTGGTTGGGCGAGAGTAGCACTAGGATGGGTGACCTCCTGGGAATTCCTCCTGTTGCACCTCTCTTTTGGTAAGTTTTCCAGTCCGTTTATGATAAAAAGTGATTAATTAGCGCGCTACAGAAGGCATAGAGGTTTTGAGCACGCAAAACATGATATGTGCGATCAAACCAGCACGAATGCATCGGATCCCATCAGAACTCCGCAGTTAAGCGTGCTTCGGCGAGAGTAGTACTAGGATTGGTGACCTACTAGAAAGTCCTCGTGTTGCACCTCTCTTTTTGTAGATTTTCCAGTCTGTATTGGATAAATTTTGATTAATTAGTGTGCTACAGAAAGCATACAGGATTTGAACATGCAAAACGCGACAGGTGCGATCATACCAGCACTAATGCACCGGATCCCATCAGAATTCCAAAGTTATGCATGCTTGGGCGAGAGTAGTACTAGAATGGGTGACCTCCTAGGAAGTCTTTGTGTTGCACCTCTCTTTTTGTAACTTTTCCAGTCCGTTTTGGATAAAAACTGATTAATTAGCGCGCTACAGAAAGCATACAGGATTTGAGCACGCAAAACATGACAGGTGCGATCATACCAGCACTAATGCACCGGATCCCATCAGAACTCCGCAGTCAAGCGTGCTTCGGCGAGAGTAGTACTAGGATGGGTGACCTCCTGGGAAGTCCTCGTGTTGCACCTCTCTTTTTGTAAGTTTTCCATTCCGTTTTGGATTAAAAGTGATTAATTAGCGCGCTATAGAAAGCATATAGGTTTTGCGCACGCAAAACATGACAGGTGCGATCATACCAGCACTAATGAACTCCGCAGTTAAGCGTGCTTAGGTAAGAGTAGTACTAGGATGGGTGACCTCCTGGGAAGTCCTCGTGTTGCACCTCTCTTTTTTTAAGTTTTCCAGTCCGTTTTGGATAAAAAGTGATTAATTAGCGCGTTACAGAAGGCATAGAGGTTTTGAGCACGCAAAACATGACATGTGCGATTATATCAGCACTAATGCATCAGATCCCATAAGAACTCCGCAGTTAAGCGTGCTTCGGCGAGAGTAGAACTAGGATGGGTGACCTCCTGGGAAGTCCTCGTGTTGCACCTCTCTCCGTATTGGATAAAAACTGATTAATTAGTGTGCTATAGAAAGCATACAGAATTTGAGCACGCAAAACGTGACAGGTGCGATCATACCAGCACTAATGCACCGGATCCCATCACAACTCCGATGTTAAGCGTGCTTCGGCGAGAGTAGTACTAGGATAGGTGACCTTCTGGGAAGTCCTCGTGTTGCACCTTTCTTTTTCTAACTTTTCTAGTCCGTTTTGGATAAAAACTGATTAAATAGCGCGCTACAGAAAGCATATAAGATTTGAGAACGCAAAACATGACAGGTGCGATCATACTATCACTGATGCACCGGATTCCATCAAAACTCCGTAGTTAAGCAGGGTAGGGCGATAGTAGTACTAGGATGGGTGACCTCCTTGGAGTCCTTGTGTTGCACCTCTATTTTTTTAAGTTTTCCAGTCCGTTTTGGATAAAAACTTATTAATTAGCGCGCTACAGAAAGCATACAGGATTTGAGCACGCAAATCATGACAGGTGCGATCATACCAGCACTAATGCACCGGATTCCATCAGAACTCCGTAGTTATGCGTGGTTGGGCGAGAGTAGCACTAGGATGGGTGACCTCCTGGGAAGTCCTCCTGTTGCACCTCTCTTTTGGTAAGTTTTCCAGTCCGTTTATGATAAAAAGTGATTAATTAGCGCGCTACAGAAGGCATAGAGGTTTTGAGCACGCAAAACATGATATGTGCGATCAAACCAGCACGAATGCATCGGATCCCATCAGAACTCCGCAGTTAAGCGTGCTTCGGCGAGAGTAGTACTAGGATTGGTGACCTACTAGAAAGTCCTCGTGTTGCACCTCTCTTTTTGTAGATTTTCCAGTCTGTATTTGATAAATTTTGATTAATTAGTGTGCTACAGAAAGCATACAGGATTTGAACACGCAAAACGCGACAGGTGCGATCATACCAGCACTAATGCACCGGATCCCATCAGAATTCCAAAGTTATGCATGCTTGGGCGAGAGTAGTACTAGAATGGGTGACCTCCTAGGAAGTCTTTGTGTTGCACCTCTCTTTTTGTAACTTTTCCAGTCCGTTTTGGATAAAAACTGATTAATTAGCGCGCTACAGAAAGCATACAGGATTCGAGCACGCAAATCATGACAGGTGCGATCATACTAGCACTAATGCACTGGATTCCATCAGAACTCCATAGTTAAGCGTGGTTGGGCGAGAGTAGTACTAGGATGGGTGACCTCCTGGGAAGTCCTCGTGTTGCAGCTCTCTTTTTGTAAGTTTTCCAGTTCGTTTTGGATAAAAAGTGATTAATTAGCGCGCTACAGAAGGCATAGAGGTTTTGAGCATGTAAAATATGACATGTGCGATCATACCAGCACTAATGCATCGGATTCCATCAGAACTCCGCAGTTAAGCGTGCTTCGGCGAGAGTAGTACAAGGATTGGTGACCTCCTAGAAAGCCCTCGTGTTGCACCTCTCTTTTTGTAAGTTTTCCAGTCCGTATTGGATAAAAACTAATTAATTAGTGTGCTATAGAAAGCATACAGGATTTGAGCACGCAAAACATGACAGGTGCGATCATACCAGCACTAATGCACCGGATCCCATCAGAACACCCTAGTTAAGCGTGCTTGGGCGAGAGTAGTACTAGGATCGGTGACCTCCTGGGAAGTCGTCGTGTTGCACCTCTCTTTTTGTAAGTTTTCCAGTCCGTTTTGGATTAAAAGTGATTAATTAGCGCGCTATAGAAAGCATATAGGTTTTGAGCACGCAAAACATGACAGGTGCGATCATACCAGCACTATTGCACTCCGCAGTTAAGCGTGGTTAGGGAAGAGTAGTACTAGGATGGGTGACCTCCTGGGAATTCCTAGTGTTGCACCTCTCTTTTTGTAACTTTTCCAATTCGTTTTGGATAAAAACTGATTAAATAGCGATACAGAAATCATATAGGATTTAAGCACGCAAAACTTGACGGGTGCGATCATACCAGCACTAATGCACCAGTTCCCATCAAAACTCCGTAGTTAAGCGTGGTAGGGCGAGAGTAGTATTAGGATGGGTGACCTCCTTGGAAGTCCTCGTGTTGCACCTCTCTTTTTGTAAGGTTGGTGACCTCCTAGAAAGTCCTCGTGTTGCACCTCTCTTTTTGTAAGTTTTCCAGTCCGTATTGGATAAAAACTGATTAATTAGTGTGCTACAGAAAGCATACAGGATTTGAGCACGCAAAATGTGACATGTGCGATCATAACAGCACTAATGCACCGGATCCCATCAGAACTCCGAAGTTAAGCGTGCTTGGGCGAGAGTAGTACCGTTTTGGATAAAAACTTATTAATTAGCGCGCTACAGAAAGCATACAGGATTCGAGCACGCAAATCATGACAGGTGCGATCATACTAGCACTAATGCACTGGATTCCATCAGAACTCCGTAGTTAAGCATGGTTGGGCGAGAGTAGTACTAGGATGGGTGACCTCCTGGGAAGTCCTCGTGTTGAACCTCTCTTTTTGTAAGTTTTCAAGTCCGTTTTGGATAAAAACTGATTAATTAGCGCGCTATAGAAAGCATATAGTTTTTGAGCACGCAAAACATGACAGATGGATCATACCAGCACTAACGCACCGGATCCCATCAGAACTCCGCAGTTAAGCTTTCTTGGGCTAGAGTAGTACTAGGATGGGTAACCTCCTGGGATGTCCTCGTGTTGCACCTCTCTTTTTGTAATTTTTCCAGTCCGTTTTGGATAAAAACTTATTAATTAGCATGCTAAAGAGAGCATACAGGATTTGTGCACGCAATGCATGACTGGTGCGATCATACCAGCACTAATGCACCGGATTCCATCAGAACTTCGCAGTTAAGCATTCTTGGGCGAGAGTAGTACTAGGATGGTGATCTCCTGGGAAGTCCTCGTGTTGCACCTCTCTTTTTGTAAGTTTTCCAGTCCGTTTTGGATAAAAAGTGATTAATTAACGCGCTATAGAAAGCATATAGGTTTTGAGCACACAAAACATGGCAGGTGCGATCATGCCAGCACTAATGCACTCCGCAGTTAAGTGTGCTTGGGCAAGAGTAGTACTAGGATTGGTGACCTCCTCGGAAGTCCTCGTGTTGCACCTCTCTTTTTGTAAGTTTTCCAGTCCGTTTTGGATAAAAAGTGATTAATTAGCGCGCTACAGAAGGCATATAGGTTTTGAGCACGCAAAACATGACAGGTGCGATCATACCAGCACTAATGCACCGGACCGCATCAGAACTCCGCAGTTAAGCGTTGTTCGGCGAGAGTAGTACTAGGATGGGTGACCTCCTGGAAAGTCCTCAAGTTTGCACCTCTCTTTTTGTAAGTTTTCCAGTCCGTTTTGGATAAAAACTTATTAATTAGCGCGCTAAAGAAACCATAATGGATTTGAGCACGCAAAACATGACAGGTGCGATCATACCAGCACTAATGCACCGGATCCCATCAGAAACACGCAGTCAAGCGTGCTTGGGCGAGAGTAGTACTAGGATGGGTGACCTTTGGGGAGTCCTCGTGTTGAACCTCTCTTTTTGTTAGTTTTCCAGTCCGTTTTGGATAAAAACTGATTAATTAGCGTGCTATAGAAAGCATATAGGTTTTGAGCACGGAACACATGACAGGTGCGATCATACCAGCACTAACGCACCAGATCCCATCAGAACTCCGCAGTTAAGCGTGCTTGGGCGAGAGTAGTACTAGGATGGGTGACCTCCTAGGAAGTCCTCGTGTGCACCAATGCACCGGATTCCATTAGAACTCCGTAGTTAAGCGTGCTTCGGCGAGAGTAGTACTAGGATTGGTGACCTCCTGGAAAGTCCTCTTGTTGCACCTCTCTTTTTGTAAGTTTTCCAGTCCGTTTTTGATAAAAACTTATTAATTAGCGCGCTAAAGAAACCATAATGGATTTGAGCACGCAAAACATGACAGGTGCGATCATACCAGCACTAATGCAACGGATCCCATCAGAAATTCGCAGTCAAGCGTGCTTGGGCAAAAACTTATTAATTAGCGCGCTAAAGAAACCATAATGGATTTGAGCACGCAAAACATGACAGGTGCGATCATACCAGCACTAATGCACCGGATCCCATCAGAAATCCGCAGTCAAGCGTGCTTGGGCGAGAGTAGTACTAGGATGGGTGACCTTTGGGAAGTCCTCGTGTTGAACCTCTCTTTTTGTAAGTTTTCCAGTCCGTTTTGGATAAAAACTGATTAATTAGCGCGCTATTGAAAGCATATAGGTTTTGAGCACGCAAAACATGACAGGTGCGATCATACCAGCACTAATGCACTCCGCAGTTAAGCGCGCTTGGGCAAGAGTAGTACTAGGATTGGTGACCTCCTAGGAAGTCCTCGTATTGCATCTCTATTTTTTTAAGTTTTCCAGTCCGTTTTGGATAACAACTTATTAATTAGCGCCCTAAAAAAATGATAATGGATTTGAGCACGCAAAACATGACAGTTGCGATCATACCGTCACTAATGCACCGCATTCCATCAGAACTCCATAGATAAGCGTGCTTGGGTGAGAGTAGTACTAGGTTGGGTGACCTCCTGGGAAGTCCTCGTATTGCACCTCTATTTTTTTAAGTTTTCCAGTCCGTTTTGGATCAAAACTTATTAATTAGCGCGCTACAGAAAGCATACAGGATTTGAGCATGCAAAACATGACATGTGCGATCATACCAGCACTAATGCATCGGATCCCATCAGAACTCCGCAGTTAAGCGTGCTTCGGCGAGAGTAGTACTAGGATTGGTGAATTCCTGGAAAGTCCTCGTGTTGCACCTCTCTTTTTGTAAGTTTTCCAGTCCGTTTTGGATAAAAACTTATTAATTAGCGTGCTACAGAAAGCATACAGGATTTGAGCACGCAAAAATGACAGGTGCGATCATACCAGCACTAATGCACCGGATCCCATCACAACTCCCTAGTTAATCGTGCTTGGGCGAGAGTAGTACTAGAATAGGTGACCTCTTCGGAAGTCCTCGTGTTGCACCTCTCTTTTTGTAAGTTTTCCAGTCCGTTTTGGATAAAAACTTATTAATTAGAGCGCTACAGAAAGCATACAGGATTTGAGCACGCAAAACATGACAGTTGCGATCATACCGTCACTAATGCACAGGATTCCATCAGAACTCCGTAGTTAAGTGTGCTTGAGCGAGAGTAGTACTAGGATGGTTGACCTCCTGGGAAGTCCTCGTGTTGCACCTCTCTTTTTGTAAGTTTTCCAGTCCGTTTTGGAAAAAAACTTATTAATTAGCACGCTAAAGAGAGCATACAGGATTTGGGCACGCAATACATGACAGGTGCGCTCATACGAGCACTAATGCACCGGATCGCAACTCCGCAGTTAAGCATTCTTGGGCGAGAGTAGTACTAGGATGGGTGACCTCCTGGGAAGTCCTCGTGTTGCACCTTTCTTTTTCTAAGTTTTCCAGTCCGTTTGGGATAAAAAGTGATTAATTAACGCGCTATAGAAAGCATATAGGTTCTGAGCACGCAAAACATGACAGGTGCGATCATACCAACACTAATGCACTCCGCAGTTAAGCTTGCTTGGGCAAGAGTAGTACTAGGATGGGTGACCTCTTGGGAAGTCCTCGTGTTGCACCTCTCTTTTTGTATGTTTTCCAGTCCGTTTTGGATAAAAACTGATTAAATAGAGCGCTATAGAAAGCATATAGGATTTGAGCACGCGAAACATGATAGGTGCGATCATACCAGCACTAATGCACCGGATCCCATCAAAACTCCGTACTTAAGAATGGTAGGGCGAGAGTAGTACTAGGATGGGTGACCTCCTCGGAAGTCCTCGTGTTGCACCTCTATTTTTTTATGTTTTCCAGTCCGTTTTGGATAAAAACTTATTACTTAGCGCGCTACAAAAAGCATACAGGATTTGAGCACGCAAAAGATGACAGGTGCGATCATACCAGCACTAATGCACCAGATTCCATTAGAACTCCGTAGTGTAGCGTGGTTGGGCGAGAGTAGTACTAGGATGGGTCACCTCCTAGGATGTCCTCGTGTTGCACCTCTCTTTTTGGAAGTTTTCTAGACCGTTTTGGATAAAAATTGATAAATTGGCGCGCTACAGAAGGCATATAGGTTTTGAGCACGCAAGACATGGCAGGTGCGATCATACCAGCACTAATGCACCGGATCCCATCAGAACTCTGTAGTTAAGCGTGCTTAGGTGAGAGTAGTACTAGGATGGCTGATCTCCTTGGAAGTCCTCGTGTTGCACCTCTCTTTTTGTAAGTTTTCCAGTCCGTTTTGGATAAAAACTTATTAATTAGCGTGCTACAGAAAGCATAGAGGATTTGAGCACGCAAAACATGATAGTTGCGATCATACCGTCACTAATGTTTCGGATTCCATCAGAACTCCGTAGTTAAGCGTGCTTGGGCGAGAGTAGTACTAGGATTGGTGACCACCTGGGAAGTCCTCGTGTTGCACCTTTCTTTTTGTAAGTTTTCCAGTCCGTTTTGGATAAAAACTTATTAATTAGCGCGCTACAGAAAGCATATAGGATTTGAGCACGCAAAACATGACTGTTGCGATCATACCGTCACTATTGCACCGGATTCAATCAGAACTCCGTAGTTAAGCGTGGTTGGGCGAGAGTAGTACTAGGATGGGTGACCTCGTGGGAAGTCCTCGTGTTGCACCTCTCTTTTTGTAAGTTTTCCAGTCCGTTTTTGATAAAAATTGATTTATTTGCGCGCTACAGAAGGCATATAGGTTTTGAGCACGCAAGACATGGCAGGTGCGATCATACCTTCACAAATGCACCGGATCCCATCAGAACTCCGTAGATAAGCGTGCTTGGGCCAGGGTAGTACTAGGATGGGTGACCTCCTGCGAAGTCCTCGTGTTGCACCTTTATTTTTATCAATTTTCCAGTCTGTTTTGGATAAAAACTTATTAATTAGCGCGCTACAAAAAGCATACAGGATGAATTGATGTGTGACCTCCTGGGAAGTCCTCGTGTTGCACCTTTCTTTTTGTAAGTTTTCCAATCCGTTTTTGATTAAAACTAATTAATTAGCGCGCTACAAAAAGCATATAGGATGTGAGCACGGAAAACATGACAGGTGCGATCATACCAGCACTAATGCACCGGATCCCATCAGAACTTTGCAGTTAAGCTTGCTTGGGCGAGAGTAGTATTAGGATGGAAAGCATATAGGACTTAAGCACGCAAAACATGACAGGTGCAATCATACCAGCACTAATGCACCGATTCCCATCAGACCTCCGCAGTTAACCGTACTTGGGCGACAGTAGTACTAGGATGGATGACCTCCTAGGAAGTCCTCGTGTTGCACCTCTATTTTTGTAAATTTTCCTATCCGTTTTGGATAAAAACTGAATAATTAGCGCGCTACAGAAAGCAAATAGGTTTTGAGCACGCAAAACATGACAGGTGCGATCATACCAGCACTAATGCACCGAATCCCATCAGAACTCCGCAGATAAGCGTGATTGGCCGAGAGTAGTACTAGGATGGGTGAACTCCTGGGAAGTCCTCGTGTTGCACCTCTCTTGTTGTAAGTTTTCCAGTCCGTTTTGGATAATAATTGATTAATTAGCGCGCTACAGAAAGCATATAGGTTTTGAGCACGCAAAACATGATAGTTGCGATCATACCGTCACTAATGTTTCGGATTCCATCAGAACTCCGTAGTTAAGCGTGCTTGGGCGAGAGTAGTACTAGGATTGGTGACCACCTGGGAAGTCCTCGTGTTGCACCTTTCTTTTTGTAAGTTTTCCAGTCCGTTTTGGATAAAAACTTATTAATTAGCGCGCTACAGAAAGCATATAGGATTTGAGCACGCAAAACATGACTGTTGCGATCATACCGTCACTATTGCACCGGATTCCATCAGAACTCCGTAGTTAAGCGTGGTTGGGCGAGAGTAGTACTAGGATGGGTGACCTCGTGGGAAGTCCTCGTGTTGCACCTCTCTTTTTGTAAGTTTTCCAGTCCGTTTTTGATAAAAATTGATTTATTTGCGCGCTACAGAAGGCATATAGGTTTTGAGCACGCAAGACATGGCAGGTGCGATCATACCATCACAAATGCACCGGATCCCATCAGAACTCCGTAGATAAGCGTGCTTGGGCCAGAGTAGTACTAGGATGGGTGACCTCCTGCGAAGTCCTCGTGTTGCACCTTTATTTTTATAAATTTTCCAGTCTGTTTTGGATAAAAACTTATTAATTAGCGCGCTACAAAAAGCATACAGGATGAATTGATGTGTGACCTCCTGGGAAGTCCTCGTGTTGCACCTTTCTTTTTGTAAGTTTTCCAATCCGTTTTTGATTAAAACTAATTAATTAGCGCGCTACAAAAAGCATATAGGATGTGAGCACGGAAAACATGACAGGTGCGATCATACCAGCACTAATGCACCGGATCCCATCAGAACTTTGCAGTTAAGCTTGCTTGGGCGAGAGTAGTATTAGGATGGAAAGCATATAGGACTTAAGCACGCAAAACATGACAGGTGCGATCATACCAGCACTAATGCACCGATTCCCATCAGACCTCCGCAGTTAACCGTACTTGGGCGACAGTAGTACTAGGATGGATGACCTCCTAGGAAGTCCTCGTGTTGCACCTCTATTTTTGTAAATTTTCCTATCCGTTTTGGATAAAAACTGAATAATTAGCGCGCTACAGAAAGCAAATAGGTTTTGAGCACGCAAAACATGACAGGTGCGATCATACCAGCACTAATGCACCGAATCCCATCAGAACTCCGCAGATAAGCGTGATTGGCCGAGAGTAGTACTAGGATGGGTGAACTCCTGGGAAGTCCTCGTGTTGCACCTCTCTTGTTGTAAGTTTTCCAGTCCGTTTTGGATAATAATTGATTAATTAGCGCGCTACAGAAAGCATATAGGTTTTGAGCACGCAAAACATGATAGGTGCGATCATACCAGCACTAATGCATCCGATCCCATCAGAACTCCGTAGTTAAGTGTGCTTGGGCGAGAGTAGTACTAGGATGGGTGACCTCCTCGGAAGTTCTCGTGTTGCACCTTTATTTTTGTAAGTTAGGTTTTGAGCACACAAAACATGACAGGTGCGATTATACTAGCACTAATGCACCGGATCCCATCAGAATTCCGCAGTTAAGCGTGTTTGGGCGAGAAGCGTGCTTGGGCGAGAGTAGTACTAGGATGGGTGACCTCCTGGGAAGTCCTCGTGTTGTACCTCTCTTTTTGTAAGATTTTCAGTCCGTTTTAGATAAAAACTGATTAATTAGCGCGCTACAGAAAGCATATAGGAATTGAGCACGCAAAACTTGACAGGTGCGATCATACCAGCAGTAATGCACCGGATCCCATCGGAACTCTGTAGTTAAGCGTGCTTGGACGAGAGTAGTACTTGGATGGGTGACCTCCTGGGAACTCCTTGGTTGCAACTGTCGGAACTCCGTAGTTAAGCATGCTTGGGCGAGAGTAGTACTAGGATGGGTGACCTCCTGGGAAGTCCTCGTGTTGCACCTGTCTGAACTCCTTAGTTAGGCGTGCTTGAGGGTAGTACTAGGATGGGTGACCTCCTGGGAAGTTCTCGTGTTGCACCTTTCTTTTTGTAAGTTTTTCAGTCCGTTTTGGATAAAAACTGATTAATTAGCGCGCTACAGAAAGCATATAGGATTTGAGCACGTAAAACATGACAGGTGCGATCATACCATCACTAATGCACCGGATCCCATCAGAACTCCGCAGTTAACCGTGCTTGGCTGAGAGGAGTTCTAAGATGGGTGACATCCTGGGAAGTACTCGTGTTGCACCTCTCTTTTTGTAAGTTTTTCAGTCTGTTTTGGATAAAAACTGATTAATACCAGGTGGGATCATACCAGCACTAATGCTCCGGATCCCAGCAGAACAGTGCAGTTAAGCGTGCTTGGGTGTGAGTAGTACTAGGATGGGTGATCTCCAGGGAAGTCCTCGTGTTGCACCTCTGTTTTTGTCACATTTCAAGTCCGTTTTGGATGAGAACTGATTAGTTAGCGTGCTACAGAAAGCATATAGGATTTGAGCACGCAAAACATGATAGGTGCGATCATACCAGCACTAATGCTCCGGATCCCATCAGAACTCCGCAGTCAAGCGTGCTTGGACGAGAGTAGTACTAGGATGGGTGACCTCTTGGGAAGTCCTCGTGTTGCACCTCTCTTTTTGTAAGTTTTCCAGTCCGTTTCGGATAAAAACGTATAAATTTGCGCGCTACAGAAAGCATATAGGATTTGAGCACACAAAACATGACAGGTGCGATCATACCAGCACTAATGCACCGGATCCCATTAGAACTCTGCAGTTAAGCGTGCGTGGTCGACCATAGTACTAGGATGGGTGACCTCCTGGGAAGTCCTTGTATTGCTCCTGTCTTTTTGTAAGTTTTCCAGTCCGTTTTGGATAAAAACTAATTAATTAGCGCGTTACAGAAAGCATATAGGATTTGAGCACGCAAAAAATAACAGTTGCGATCATACTAGCACTAATGCACCGGATCCCATCAGAACTTCGTAGTTAAGCGTGCTTGGGCGTGAGTAGTACTAGAATGGGTGATCTCGTGGGAAGTCCTCGTGTTGCACCTCTCTTTTTGTAAGTGTTCCAGTCCGTTTTGGATAAAAACTAATTAATTAGGGCGCTATAGAAAGCATATAGGATTTGAGCACGCAAAACATGACCGGTGCGATCATACCAGCAATAATGCACCGGATCCCATCAGAACTCCGCAGATTAGCGTGCTTGGGCGAGAGTAGTACTAGGATGGGTGACCTCCTTGGAAGTCCTCGTGTTGCACCTCTCTTTTTGTAAGTTTTCGAGTCCGTTTTGGATAAAAACTAATAAACTAGCACGCTACAAAAAGCATATAGGACTTGAGCACACAAAACATTACAGGTGCGATCATACCTGCACTAATACACCGGATCCCATTCCTCGTGTAGCACCTCTCTTTTTGTAAGTTTTCGAGTCCGTTTTAGATAAAAACTTATTAACTAGCGCGCTAAAAAAAGCATATAGGATTTGAGCACGGAAAACATGACAGGTGCGATCATACCACCCCTCATGTTGCAACTCTCTTTTTGTATGTTTTCCAGTTCGTTTTGGATAAAAACTGATTAACTAGCGCGCTACAAAGAGCATATATGACTTGAGCACGCAAAACATTACCGGTGCGATCATACCAGCACTAATGCACCGGATCCCAGTCCTCGTGTTGCACCTCTCTTTTGGTAAGTGTTCCAGTCCGTTTTGGATAAAAACTGATTAATTAGGGCGCTACAGAAAGCATATAGGATTTGAGCACGCAAAACATGACAGGTGCGATCATACCAGTAGTAATGCTCCAGATCCCATCAGAACTTCGCAGTTAAGCGTGCTTGGGCGAGAGTAGTACTTGGATGGGTATTCTGCTGGGAGGTCCTCGTGGTGCACCTCTCTTTTTGTTAGTTTTCCAGTCCATTTTGGATAAAAACGTATTAATTTGCGCGCTACAAAAAGCATATAGGATTTGAGCACGCCAATCATGACAGATGCGATCATACCAGCACTAATGCACCGGATCCCATCAGAACTCCGTAGTTAAGCTAGGGTGGGTGACCTCCTGGGAAATCCTTGTGTTGCCCCTCTCTTTTTGTAAGTTTTCCAGTCCGTTTTGGATAAAAGCTAATAAATTAGCGCGCTACAGAAAGCATTTAGGATTTCAGCACGCAAAAAATGACAGATGCGATCATACCAGCACTAATGCACCGGATCCCATCAGAACTCCGTAGTTAAGCGTGCTTGGCCGTGAGTAGTACTAGAATGCGTAATCTCCTGGGAAGTCCTCGTGTTGCACCTCTCTTGTTGTAAGTGTTCCAGTCCGTTTTGGATAAAAACTGATTAATTAGGGTGTTACAGAAAGCATATAGGATTTGAGCACGCAAAACATGACAGGTGCGATCATACCAGCACTAATGCACCGGATCCCATTAGAATTCCGCAGATTTGCGTGCTTGGGCGAGAGTAGTACTAGGATGGGTGACCTCCTAGGAAGTCCTCATGTTGCAACTTTCATTTTGTATGTTTTCCAGTTCGTTTTGGATAAAAACTGATTAACTAGCGCGCTACAAAAAGCATATATGACTTGAGCACGCAAAACATTACCTGTGCGATCATACCAGCACTAATGCACCGGATCCCAGTCCTCGTGTTGTACCTCTCTTCTTGTAAGTTTTCCAGTCCGTTTTGGATAAAAACTTATTAACTATCGCGATACCGAAAGCATATAGCATTTGAGTCCGGAAAACATGACAGGTGCGATCATACCAGCAGTAATGCACTAGATCCCATCAGAACACTGCAGTTAAGCAAGCTTGGGCATGAGTAGTACTAGGATGGGTGATCTCCAGGGAAGTCCTCGTGTTGCACCTCTCTTTTTGTAAGTTTTCCAGTCCATTTTGGATACAAACTAATTAATTAGCGCGCTACAGAAAGCATATAGGATTTAAGCACGCAAAACATGACAGGTCCGATCATACCAGCACTAATGCACTGGATCCCATCAGAACACTGCATTTAAACGTGCTTCGGCGTGAGTAGTACTAGGAAGGGTGATCCCCTGGGAAGTCCTCGTGGTGCACCTCTATTTTTGTAAGTTTTCCAGTCCGTTTTTGATAAAAACTGATTAATTAGCGTGCTACAGAAAGCATATAGGATTTGAGCATGCAAAACATGACAAGTGCGATCATACCAGCACTAATGCACCGGATCCCATTAGAATTCCGCAGCTAAGCGTGCTTGGGCGAGAGTAGTACTAGGATGGGTGATCTCCTGGGAAGTCCTCGTGTTGCACCTCTCTTTTTGTAAGTTTTCCAGTCCGTTTTGGATTAAAAACTGATTAATTAGCGCGCTACAAAAAGCATATAGGATTTGAGCACGCAAAACATGATAGGTGCGATCATACCATCACTATTGCACCGGATCGCATCAGAACACCGCAGTCAAGCGTGCTTGGGCGAGAGTAGTACTAGGATGGGTGACCACTTGGGAAGTCCTCGTGTTGCACCTCTCTTTTTGTATGTTTTCCAGTCCGTTTTGGATAAAAACTGATTAATTAGCCCGCTACAGAAAGCATATAGGATTTGAGCACCCAAAACATGACAGGTGCGATCATACCAGTAGTAATGCTCCGGATCCTATCAGAACTCCGCAGTTAAGCGTGCTTAGGCGAGAGTAGTACTAGGATGGGTGAATTCCAGGGAGGTCCTCGTGTTGCACCTCTCTTTTTGTAAGTTTTCCAATTCGTTTTGGATAAAAACTGATTAATTAGCGCGCTACAGAAAGCATATAGGATTTGAGCACGCAAAACATGACAGGTGCGATCATACCAACACTAATCCACTGGATCCCATCAGAACACTGTAGTTAAGCGTGCTTAGGCGTGAGTAGTACTAGGATGGGTGATCTACTGGGAAGTCCTCGTGTTGCACCTCTCTTTTTGTCAGTTTTCAAGTACGTTTTGGATAAGAACTGATTAATTAGCGCGCTACAGAAAGCATATAGGATTTGAGCACGCAAAACATGACAGGTGCGATCATACCAACACTAATCCACTGGATCCCATCAGAACATTGTAGTTAAGCGTGCTTAGGCGTGAGTAGTACAAGGATGGGTGATCTCCTGGGAAGTCCTCGTGTTGCACCTTTCTTTTTGTAAGTTTTCCAGTCCATTTTGGATAAAAAAATAATTAATTAGTGCGCTATAGAAAGCATATAGGATGTGAGCACGCAAAACATTACAGGTGCGATCATCCAGCACTAATGCACCGGATCCCATCAGAACTCCGCAGTTAAGGGTGCTTGGGCGCGAGCAGTACTAGGATTGGTGACCTCCTGGGAAGTCCTCGTGTTGCCCCTCTCGTTTTGTAATTTTATCAGTCCGTTTTGGATAAAAACTAATTAATTAGCGCGCTATAGAAAACATATAGGATTTGAGCTTGCAAAACATGACAGGTGCGATCATACCAGCACTAATGCACCGGATCCCATCAGAACTCCGCAGTTATGCGTGCTTCGGCATGAGTAGTACTAGGATGGGTGATCTCCTGGGAAGTCCTCGTGTTGCACCTGTCTTTTTGTAAGTTTTCCAGTCTGTTTTGGATAAAAACTGATTAATTAGCGCGCTACAGAAAGCATATAGGATTTGAGCACGCAAAACATGACAAGTGCAATCATACCAGCACTAATGCACTGGATCCCATCAGAACACTGCAGTTAAGCGTGCTTGGGCGTGAGTAGTACTAGGATGCGTGATCTCCTGGGAAGTCCTCGTGTTACACCTCTCTTTTTGTAAGTTTTCCAGTCCGTTTTGGATAAACACTGATTAATTAGCGTGCTAGAGAAAGCATATAGGATTTGAGCACGCAAAACATGACAGGAGCGATCATACCAGCACTAATGCACCGGATCCCATCAGAACACCGCAGTTAAGCGTGCTTGGGCGCTCTTTTTGTAAATTTTCCAGTCTGTTTTTGATAAAAACTGATTAATTAGCGCGCTACAGAAAGCATATAGAATGTGAGCACGCAAAACATGACAGCTGCGATCATAACAGCACTTATACACCGGATCCCATCAGAACTCCGCAGTAAAGCGTGCTTGGGCGAGAGTAGTACTAGGATGGGTGACCTCTTGGGAATTCGTTGTGTTGCACCTCTCTTTTTGTAAGTTTTCCAGTGCGTTTGGGATAAAAACTGATCAACTAGCGCGCTTCAGAAAGCATATAGGACTTGAGCACGCAAAACAATACAGGAGCGATCATACCAGCACTTATGCACCGGATCTCATCAGAACTCCGCAGTTAAGAGTGCTTGGGCGAGAGTAGTACTAGGATGGGTGACCTCCTAGGAAGTCCTTACGTTGCACCTCTCTTTTTGTAAGTTTTTCAGTCCGTTTTGGATAAAAACTGATTAATTAGCGCGCTACAGAAAGCATATAGGGTTTCAGCACGTAAAACATGACCGGTGCGATCATACCAGCACTAATGCACCGGATCCGATCAGAACTCCGCAGATAAGCGAGCTTGGGCGAGAGTAGTACTAGGATGGGTGACCTCCTGGGAAGTCCTCATGTTGCAGCTCTCTTTTTGTAAGATTTCCAGCGCGCTACAGAAAGCATATAGGACTTGAGCACGCAAAACATGATAGGTGCGATAATACCAGCACTAATGCACCGGATCCCAGTCCTCGTGTTGCACCTCTCTTTTTGTAAGTTTTCCAATACGTTTTGGATAAAAACTTATTAACTAGCGCGCTACAGAAAGCGTATAGGATTTGAGGACGCAAAACATGACAGGTGCGACCATACCAGCACTAATGCACTGGATCCCTTCGGAACTCCGCAGTAAAGCGTGCTTGGGCGAGAGTAGTACTGGGATGGGTGATCTCCTTGGAAGTCCTTGTGTGGCACCTTTCTTTTTAAAAGTTTTCCAGTCCGTTTTGGATAAAAACTTATTAATTAGCGCGCAACAGAAAGCATATAGGATTTGAGCACGTAAAACATGACAGGTGCGATCATACCAGCACTAATGCACCGGATCCCATCTCCTGGGAAGTCCTCGTGTTGCACCTCTCTTTTTGTAAGTTTTCCAGTCCGTTTTGGATAAAAATTGATTGATTAGCGTGCTACAGAAACCATATAGGATTTGAGCACGCAAAACATGACTGGTGCGATCATACCAACACTAATGCACCGGATACCATCAGAACTCCGCAGTTAAGCGTGCTTGGGCGAGAGTAGTACTAGGATGACTTACCTTCTGGGAAGTCCTCGTGTTGCACCTGTCTTTTTGTAATTTTTCCAGTTCATTTTGGAAAAAAACTGATTAATTAGCGCGCTATAGAAAGCATATAGGATTTGAGCACACAAAACATGATAGGTGCGATCATACCAGCACAAATGCAACAGATCCCATCAGAACTCCGCAGATAAGCATGCTTGGGATAGAGTAGTACTAGGATGGGTGACCTCCTGGAAAGTCCTCGTGTAGCACCTCTCTTTTTGTAAGTTTTGCAGCCAGTATTGGATAAAAATTGATTAACTAGCGCGCTACAGAAAGCATATAGGACTTGAGCACGCAAAACATGACAGGTGCGATCACACCAGCAGCAATGCACCGGATCCCATCAGAACTGAGCATATAAGCCTGCTTGGGCGAGAGTAGTACTAGGATGGGTGCCCTCCTGGGAAGTCCTCGTGTTGCACCTCTCTTTTTGTAAGTTTTCTAGCCCGTTTTGGATAAAAACTAATTAACTAGCGCGCTACAGAAAGCATATAGGATTTGAGCACGCAAAACATGACAGGTGTGATCATACCAGCACTAATGCACTGGATCCCATCAGAACTCCGCAGTTAAGCGTGCTTGGGCGTGGGTAGTACTAGGATGGGTGATCTCCTGGGAAGTCCTCGTGTTGCACCTCTCTCTTTGTATGTTTTCCAGTCCGTTTTTGATAAAAATTGATTAATTAGCGTTCTACAGAAAGCATATAGGATTTGAGCATGCAAAACATGACAGGTTCCATCATACCAGCACTAACGCACCGGATACCATCAGAACGCGCTACAGAAAGCATATAGGATTTGAGCACGCAAAACATGACAAGTTCGATCATACCAGCACTAATGCACCGGATCCCATCAGAACTCCGCAGATAAGCGTGCTTGGGCGAGAGTAGTACTAGGATGGGTGCCCTCCTGGGAAGTCCTCGTGTTGCACCTCTCTTTTTGTAAGTTTTCTAGCCAGTTTTGGATAAAAACTGATTAACTAGTGCGCTACAGAAAGCATATAGGACTTGAGCACGCAAAACATGACAGGTGCGATCATACCACTAGTAATGCACCGGATCCCATCAGAACTACGCAGATAAGCGTGCTTGGGCGAGAGTAGTACTAGGATGGGTGCCTACCTGGGAAGTCCTCGTGTTGCACCTCTCTTTTTGTATGTTTTCTAGCCCGTTTTGGATAAAAACTGATTAACTAGCGGGCTACAGAAAGCATATAGGACTTGAGCACGCAAAACATGACAGGTGCGATCATACCAGCAGTAATGCACCGGATACCATCAGAACTACGCAGATAAGCGTGCTTGGGCGAGAGTAGTACTAGGATGGGTGAACTCCTGGGAAGTCCTCGTGTTGCACCTCTCTTTTTGTAAGTTTGCCAGTCCGTTTTGGATAAAATTTGATTAACTAGCGGGCTACAGAAAGCATATAGGACTTGAGCACGCAAAACATGACAGGTGCGATCCTACCAGCAGTAATGCACCGGATACCATCCGAACTACGCAGACAAGCGTGCTTGGGCGAGAGTAGTACTAGGATGGGTGATCTCCTGGGAAGTCCTCGTGTTGCACTTCTCTTTTTTTATGTTTTCCAGTCCGTTTTGGATAAAAACTGATTAACTAGCGGGCTACAGAAAGCATATAGGATTTGAGCACGCAAAACATGACAGGTGCGATCATACCAGCAGTAATGCACCGGATACCATCAGAACTACGCAGATAAGCGTGCTTGGGCGAGAGTAGTACTAGGATGGGTGATCTCCTGGGAAGTCCTCGTGTTGCACCTCTCTTTTTGTAAGTTTTCCAGTCCGTTTTGGATAAAAACAGATTAATTAACGCGCTACAGAAAGCATATAGGATTTGAGCACGCAAAACATGACAGGTGCGATCATACCAGCAGTAATGCACCGGATCCCATGAGAACTCCACATTTAAGCCTTCTTGGGCGAGAGTAGTACTAGGATGGGTGCCCTCCTGGAATGTCCTCGTGTTGCACCTCTCTTTTTAAAAGTTTTCCAGCCAGTTTTGGATAAAAACTAATTAACTAGCGCGCTACAGAAAGCATATAGGATTTGAGCACGCAAATCTTGACAGGTGCGATCATACCAGCACTAATGCACCGGATCCCATCAGAACTCTGAAGTTAAGCGTGCTTGGGCGAGAGTAGTACTAGGATGGGTGATCTCCTGGGAAGTCCTCGTGTTGCACCTCTCTCTTTGAATGTTTTCCAGTCTGTTTTGGATAAAAATTGATTAATTAGCGTTCTACAGAAAGCATATAGGATTTGAGCATGCAAAACATGACAGGTGCGATCATACCAGCACTAATGCATTGGATCCCATCAGAACTCCGCAGTTAAGCGTGCTTGGGCGAGAGTAGTACTAGGATGGATGCCCTCCTGGGAAGTCCTCGAGTTGCACCTCTCTTTTTGAAAGTTTTCCAGCGAGTTTTGGATAAAAACTGATAAACTAGCGCGTTACAGAAAGCATATAGGACTTGAGCACGCAAAACATGACAGGTGCGATCATACCAGCAGTAATGCACCGGATCCCATTAGAACTACGCAGATAAGCGTGCTTGGGCGAGAGTAGTACTAGTATGGGTGACCTCCTGGGAAGTCCTCGTGTTGCACCTCTCTTTTTGTAAGTTTTCAAGCCCGTTTTGGATAAAAAACTGATTAACTAGCGTGCTACAGAAATCATATAGGATTTGAGCACGCAAAACATGACAGTTGCAATCATACCAGCACTAATGCACTGGATCCCATCAGAACTTCGCAGTTAAGCGTGCTTGGGCGAGAGTAGTACTAGGATTGGTGCCCTCCTAGGAAGTCCTCGTGTTGCACCTCTCTTTTTGTAAGTTTACTAGCCCGTTTTGGATAAGAATTGATTAACTAGCATGCTACAGAAAGCATATAGGATTTGAGCACGCAAAACATGAAAGGTGCGATCATACCAGCACTAATGCACTCCGCAGTTAAGTGTGCTTGGTCGAGAGTTGTACAAGGATGGGTGACCTCTTGGGAAGTCCTCGTGTTGCACCTCTCTTTTTGTAACTTTTCCAGTTCGTTTTGGAAAAAAACTGATTAATTAGCGCGCTACAGAAAGCATAGAGGATTTGAGCACGCAAGACATGACAGGTGCGATCATACCAGCACTAATGCACCGGATCCGATAAGAAATCCGCAGACAAGCGTGCTTGGGATAGAGTAGTACTAGGATGGGTGACCTCCTGGGAAGTCCTCGTGTTGCACCTCTCTTTTTGTAAGTTTTCCAGCCAGTTTTGGATAAAAACTGATTAAGTAGCGCGCTACAGAAAGCATATAGGACTTGAGCACGCAAAACATGATAGGTGCGATCATACCAGCAGTAATGCACCGGATCCCATCAGAACTACACAGATAAGCGTGCTTGGGCGAGAGTAGTACTAGGATGGGTGCCTTCCTGGGAAGACCTCGTGTTGCACCTCTCTTTTTGTAAGTTTTCTAGCCCGTTTTGGATAAAAACTGATTAACTAGCGCGCTACAGAAAGCATATAGGACTTGAGCACACAAAAGATGACAGGTGCGATCATACCAGCATTAATGCACTGGATCCCATCAGAACTCCACAGTTAAGCACGCTTGGGCGTGAGTAGTACTAGGTTGGGTGATCTCCTGGGAAGTCCTCGTGTTGCACCTCTCTCTTTGTAAGTTTTCCAGTCTGTTTTGGATAAAAATTGATTAATTAGCATTGTACAGAAAGCATATAGGATTTGAGCATGCAAAACATGACAGGTGCGATCATACCAGCACTAATGCATTGGATCCCATCAGAACTCCGCAGTTAAGAGTGCTTGGGCGAGAGTAGTACTAGGATGGATGCCCTCCTGGGAAGACCTCGTGTTGCACCTCTCTTTTTGAAAGTTTTCCAGCAAATTTTGGATAAAAACTTATTAACTAGCGCGTTACAAAAAGCATATAAGACTTGAGCACGCAAAACATGACAGGTGCGATCATACCAGCAGTAATGCACCGGATCCCATCAGAACTACGCAGATAAGCGTGCTTGGGCGAGAGTAGTACTAGGATGGGTGACCTCCAGGGAAGTCCTCGTGTTGCACCTCTCTTTTTGTAAGTTTTCTAGCCCGTTTTGGATAAAAACTGATTAACTAGCGTGCTACAGAAAGCATATAGGATTTGAGCACGCAAAACATGACAGGTGCAATCATACCAGCACTAATACACTGGATCCCATCAGAACTTCGCAGTTAAGCGTGCTTGGGCGAGAGTAGTACTAGGATGGGTGATCTCCTGGGAAGTCCTCGTGTTGCACTTTTCTCTTTGTAAGTTTACTAGCCCGTTTTGGATAAGAATTGATTAACTAGCATGCTACAGAAAGCATATAGGATTTGAGCACGCAAAACATGAAAGGTGCGATCATACCAGCACTAATGCACTCCGCAGTTAAGTGTGCTTGGTCGAGAGTTGTACAAGGATGGGTGACCTCTTGGGAAGTCCTCGTGTTGCACCTCTCTTTTTGTAACTTTTCCAGTTCGTTTTGGAAAAAAACTGATTAATTAGCGCGCTACAGAAAGCATAGAGGATTTGAGCACGCAAAACATGACATGTGCGATCATATCAGCACTAATGCACCGGATCCCATCAGAAATCCGCAGATAAGCGTGCTTGGGCAATAGTAGTACTAGGATGGGTGACCTCCTGCGAAGTCCTCGTTTTGCACCTCTCTTTTTGTAAGTTTTCCAGTCCGTTTTGGATAAAAGATGATTAACTAGCCCGCTACAGAAAACATATAGAACTTGAGCACGCAAAACATGACAGGTGCGATCATACCAGAACTAATGCAACGGATCCCAGTCCTCGTGTTGCACCTCTCTTTTTGTACGTTTTCCAATCCGTTTTGGATAAAAACTTATTAACTAGCGCGCTACAGAAAGCATATAGGATTTGGGCACGCAAAACATGACAGGTGTGATCATACCAGCACTAATGCATCAGATCCCATCAGAACTCCGCAGATAAGCGTGCTTGGGCGAGAGTAGTACTAGGATGGGTGACCTCCTGGAAAGTCCTCGTGTTGCACCTCTCTTTTTGTAAGTTTTCAAGCCCGTTTTGGATAAAAACTGATTAACTAGCGTGCTACAGAAAGCATATAGGACTTGAGCACGCAAAACATGACAGTTGCGATCATACCAGCACTATTGCACCGGATCCCATTAGAAATCCGAAGTTAAACGTGCTTGGGCGAGAGTAGTACTAGGATGGGAGACCTCCTGGGAAGTCCCCGTGTTGCACCACTCTTTTTGTAAATTTTCCAGTCCGTTTTGGATAAAAACTGATTAATTAGCGCGCTACAGAAAGCATATAGGATATGAGCACGCAAAACATGACAGGTGCGATCATACCAGCACTAATGCACCGGATCCCATTAGAAGTCCGCAGATAAGCGTGCTTGGGGGAGAGTAGTACTAGGATGGGTGACCTCCTGGGAAGTCCTCGTGTTGCACCTCTCTTTTTGTAAGTTTTCCAGTCCGTTTTGGTTAAAAACTGATTAACTAGCGCGCTACAGAAAGCATATAGGACTTGAGCACGCAAAACATGACAGGTGCGATCATACCAGCGTTACTGCACCGGATCCCAATCCTTGTGTTGCCCCACTCTTTTTGTAAGTTTTCCAGTCCGTTTTGGATAAAAACTTATTAATTAGTGCGATACAGAAAGGATATAGGACTTGCGCACGCAAAACATGACAGGTGCGATCATACCAGCACTAATCACCAGATCCCATCAGAACTCCGCAGATAAGCGTGCTTGGGCGAGAGTAGTACTAGGATGGGTGACCTCCTGGGAAGTCCTCGTGTTGCACCTCTCTTTTTGTAAGTTTTCCAGTCCGTTTTGGTTAAAAACTGATCAACTAGTGCGCTACAGAAAGCATATAGGACTTGAGCACGCAAAACATGTCAGGTGCGATCATACCAGCATTAATGCACCGGATCCCAATCCTCGTGTTGCACAACTCTTTTTGTAAGTTTTCCAGTCCGTTTTGGATAAAAACTTATTAATTAGTGCGCTACAGAAAGCTTAATGGACTTGCGCACGCAAAACATGACAGGTGCGATCATACCAGCACTAATGCACCGGATTCCATCAGAACTCTGTAGTTAAGCGTGGTTGGTCGAGAGTAGTACTACGATGGGTGACCTCCGTGGAAGTCCTCGTGTTGCACCTCTCTTTTTGTATGTTTTCCAGTCTGTTTTGGATAAAAACTGATTAATTAGCGCGCTACAGAAAGCATATATGATTTGAGCACCCAAAACATGACAGGTGCGATCATACCAGCACTAATGCACCGGATCCGATCAGAAATCCGCAGATAAGCGTGCTTGGGCAAGAGTAGTACTAGGATGGGTGACCTCCTGGGAAGTCCTCGTGTTGCACCTCTCTTTTTGTAAGTTTTCCAGTCCGTTTTGGATAAAAATTTATTAATTAGCGTGCTACCGAAAGCATACAGGATTTGAGCACGCAAAACATGACAGGTTCGATCATTCCAACACTAATGCAGTGGATCCCATCAGAACTCTGTAGTTAAGCGTGCTTGAGCGAGAGTAGTTCTAGGATGGGTGACCTCCTCGGAAGTCCTCGTGTTGCACCTTTCTTTTTGTAAGTTTTCTAGTCCGTTTTGGGTAAAAACTGATTAATTAGCGCACTACAGAAAGCATATAGGATTTGAGCACGCAAAACATGATAGGTGTGATCATAACAGCACTAATGCACCGGAAGCCATCAGAACTCCACAGATAAGCGTGCTTGGGCGAGAGTAGTACTAGGATGGGTGATCTCCTGGGAAGTCCTAGTGTTGCACCTCTCTTTTTATAACTTTTCGAGTCCGTTTTGGATAAAAACTTTTTAATTAGCGCTCTACAGAAAGCATATAGGATTTGTGCACGCAAAACATGACAGGTGCGATGATACCAGCACTAATGCACTGGATCCCATCAAAACTCTGTAGTTAAGCGTGCTTGGGCGAGAGTAGTACTAGGATAGGTGACCTCCTGGGAAGTCCTCGTGTTGCACCTCTCTTTTTGTAACTTTTCCAGTCCGTTTGGGATAAAAACTTATTAATTAGCGCGTTACAGAAAGCATACAGGATTTGAGCACGCAAAACATGACTGGTGCGATCATACTAGTACTAATGCACCGGATCCCATCAGAACTCCGCAGTTAAGCGTGCTTGAGCGAGAGTAGTACTAGGATAGGTGACCTCCTTTGAAGTCCTCGTGTTGCATCTCTCTTTTTGTAAGTTTTCCAGTCCGTTTTGGATAAAAAGTGATTAATTAGCGTGCTACAGAAGGCATATAGGTTTTGAGCACGCAAAACATGACATGTGCGATCATACCAGCACTAATGCATCGAATCCCATCAGAACTCCGCAGTTAAGCGTGCTTCGGCGAGAGTAGAACTAGGATTGGTGACCTCCTGGAAAGCCTTCGTGTTGCACCTCTCTTTTTGTAAGTTTTCCAGTCCGTTTTGGATAAAAATTTATTAATTAGCGTGCTACAGAAAGCATACAGGATTTGAGCACGCAAAACATGAAACGTGCGATCATTTCAACACTAATGCAGCGGATCCCATCAAAACTCTGTAGTTAAGCGTGCTTGGGCGAGAGTAGTACTAGGATGGGTGACCTCTTGGGAAGTCCTCATGTTGCACCTCTCTTTTTGTATTTTTTCCAGTCCGTTTTGGATAAAAACTTATTAATTAGCGCGCTACAGAAAGCATACAGGATTTGAGCACACAAAACAAGACTGGTGCGATCATACCAGCACTAATGCACCGGATCCCATCAGAACTCCGTAGTTAAGCGTGCTTGGGCGAGAGTAGTACTAGGATAGGTGACCTCCTGGGAAGTCCTCGTGTTGCACCTCTCTTTTTGTAACTTTTCCAGTCCGTTTGGGATAAAAACTTATTAATTAGCGCGTTACAGAAAGCATACAGGATTTGAGCACGCAAAACATGATAGTTGTGATCATACCGTCACTAATGCACCGGATTCCATCGGAACTCCGTAGTTAAGCATGCTTGGGCGAGAGTAGTACTAGGATGGGTGACCTCCTTGGAAGTCCTCGTGTTGCACCTTTCTTTTTGTAAGTTTTCCAGTCCGTTTTGGATAAAAACTTATTAATTAGCGCGCTTCAGAAAGCATACAGGATTTGAGCACGCAAAACATGACAAGTTTGATCATACCAGAACTTATGCACCAAATCCCATCAGAACTCCGTAGTAAAGCGTGCTTGGGCGAGAGTAGTACTTGGATGGGTGACCTCCTGGGAAGACCTTGTGTTGCACCTCTCTTTTTGTAAGTTTTCCAGTCCGATTTGGATAAAAACTTATTAATTAGCGCGCGACAGAAAGCATAATGGATTTGAGCACGCAAAACATGTTAGTTACGATCATACCGTCACTAATGCACCGGATTCCATCAGAACACCATAGTTAAGCGTGCTTGGGCGAGAGTAGTACTAGGATAGGTGACCTCCTGGGAAGTCCTCGTGTTGCACCTCTCTTTTTGTAACTTTTCCAGTCCGTTTGGGATAAAAACTTATTAATTAGCGCGTTACAGAAAGCATACAGGATTTGAGCACGCAAAACATGACTGGTGCGATCATACTAGTACTAATGCACCGGATCCCATCAGAACTCCGCAGTTAAGCGTGCTTGAGCGAGAGTAGTACTAGGATAGGTGACCTCCTTTGAAGTCCTCGTGTTGCATCTCTCTTTTTGTAAGTTTTCCAGTCCGTTTTGGATAAAAAGTGATTAATTAGAGCGCTATAGATAGCATATAGGTTTTGAGCACGCAAAACATGACAGGTGCGATCATACCAGCACTAATGCACTCCGCAATTAAGCGTGCATGGGCAAGAGTAGTACTAGGATGGGTGACTTCCTGGGAAGTCCTCGTCTTGCACCTCTATTTTTTTAAGTTTTCTAGTCCGTTTTAGATAAAAACTTATTAATTAGCATGCTACAGAATGCATACAGGATTTGAGCACTCAAAACATGACAGGTGCGATCATACCAGCACTAATGCACCGGATCCCATCAGAACTCCGTAGTTAAGCGTGGTTGGGCAAGAGTAGTACTAGGATGGGTGTCCTCCTGGGAAGTCCTCGTGTTGCACCTCTCTTTTTGTAAGTTTTCCAGTCCGTTTTGGATAAAAAGTGATTAATTAGCGCGCTACAGATGGCATATAGGTTTTGAGCACGCAAAACATGACAGGTGCGATCATACCAGCACTAATGCACTCCTAAATTAAGCGTGCATGGGCAAGAGTAGTACTAGGATGGGTGACCTCCTGGGAAGTCCTCGTCTTGCTACAGAATGCATACAGGATTTGAGCACTCAAAACATGACAGGTGCGATCATACCAGCACTAATGCACCGGATCCCATCAGAACTCCGCAGTTAAGCTTGGTTGGGCAAGAGTAGTACTAGGATGGGTGACCTCCTGGGAAGTCCTCGTGTTGCACCTCTCTTTTATTAAGTTTTCCAGTCCGTTTTGGATAAAAAGTGATTAATTAGCGCGCTACAGATGGCATATAGGTTTTGAGCACGCAAAACATGACAGGTGCGATCATACCAGCACTAATGCACCGGATCCCATCAGAACACCGCAGTTAAGCGTGGTTGGGCGAGAGTAGTACTAGGATGGGTGACCTCCTGCGAAGTCCTCGTGTTGCACCTCTCTTTTTGTAAGTTTTTCAGTCCGTTTTGCATAAAAAGTGATTAATTAGCGTGCTACAGATGGCATAATGGTTTTGAGCACGCAAAACATGACAGGTACGATCATACCTGCACTAATGCACCGGATCCCATCAGAACTCCGCAGTTAAGCATTGTTCGGCGAGAGTAGTACTAGGATGGGTGACCTCCTTGAAAGTCCTCGTGTTGCACCTCTCTTTTTGTAAGTTTTCCAGTCCGTTTTGGATAAAAAATGATTAATTAGCGCGCTACAGAAGGCATATAAGTTTTGAGCACGCAAAACATGACATATGCGATCATACCAGCACTAATGCAACGGATCCTATCAGAACTATGCAGTTAAGTGTGCTTGGGCGAGACTAGTAGGATTGGTGACCTCCTGGAAGTCCTCGTGTTGCACCCCTCTTTTTGTAAGTTTTCCAATCTGTTTTGCAGAAAAACTAATTAATTAGCGCGCTACCGAAAGCATATAGGATTTGAGCACGCAACACATGACATGTGCGATCATACCAGCACTAATGCACCAGATCCCATCAGAACTCCGCAGTTAAGTGTGCTTAGGCGAGAGTAGTACTAGGATTGGTGACCTCCTTGGAAGTCCTCGTGTTACACCTCCTCCTTGGAAGTCCTCGTGTTGCACCTTTCTTTTTGAAAGTTTTCCAGTCCGTTTTAGATAAAAATTGAATAATTAGCGTGCTACAGAAATTATATAGGATTTGAGAACGCAAAACATGACAGGTGCGATCATACTAGCACTAATGCACTGGATCCCATCAGAACACTGCAGTTAAGCGTGCTTGGGCGTGAGTAGTACTAGGATGGGTGACCTCCCGGAATGTCCTCGTGTTGAATCTCTCTTTTTGTAAGTTTTCCAGTCCGTTTTGGATAAAAAGTGATTAATTAGCGCGCTAGAGAAGGCATATAGGTTTTGAGCACGCAAAACATGACATGTGCAATCATACCTGCACTAATGCATAGGATCCCATCAGAACCCCGCAGTTAAGCGTGCTTCGGCGAGAGTAGTACTAAGATTGGTGACCTCCTGGAAAGTCCTCGTGTTGCACCTTTCTTTTTGTAAGTTTTCCAGTCCGTTTTGGATAAAAACTCAATAATTAGCACGCTACAGAAAGCATACAGGATTTGAGCACGCAAAACATGACAGGTGCGATCATACCAGCACTAATGCACTGGATCCCATCAAAACACTGCAGTTAAGCGTGCTTGGGCGTGAGTAGTACTAGGATGGGTGACCTCCTGGAATGTCCTCTTGTTGCATCTCTCTTTTTGTAAGTTTTCCAGTCCGTTTTGGATAAAAAGTGATTAATTAGCGCGCTAGAGAAGGCATATAGGTTTTGAGCACGCAAAACATGACATGTGCGATCATACCGGCACTAATGCATCGGATCCCATCAGAACTCCGATGTTAAGCGTGCTTCGGCGAGAGTAGTACTAGGATTTGTGACCTCCTGGAAAGTCCTCGTGTTGCACCTCTCTTTTTGTAAGTTTTCTAGTCCGCTTTGGATAAAAACTTATTAATTAGCGTGTTACAGAAAGTATACAGGATTTGAGCACGCAAAACATGACAGGTGCGATCATACCAGCACTAATGCACCGGATCCCATCAGAACTCCGTAGTTAAGCGGGCTTGGGCGAGAGTAGTACTAGGATACGTGACCTTCTGGGAAATCATCGTGTTGCACCTCTCTTTTTCTAAGTTTTCCAGTCCGTTTTGGATAAAAACTTATTAATTAGCGCACTACAGAAAGCATACAGGATTTGAGTACGCAAAACATGACAGGTGCGATCTTACTAGCACTAATGCTCTGGATCCCATCAGAATTCCGTATTTAAGCGTGCTTGGGCGAGAATAGTACTAGGATGGGTGACCTCTTAGGAAGTCCTCGTGTTGCACCTCTCTTTTTGTAAGTTTTCTAGTCCGTTTTGGATAACAACTTATGAATTAGCGCGCTACAGAAAGCATACAGGATTTGAGCACGCAAAACATGACAGTTGCGATCATACTGTCACTAATGCACCCGATTCCATCAGAACTCCGTAGTTAAGCGTCCTTGGGCAAGAGTAGTACAAGGATGGGTGACCTCCTGGGAAGTCCTAGTGTTGCACCTCTCTTTACAGGATTTGTTGGGTGACCTCCTGGGAAGTGCAGTTAAGCGTGCTTGGGCAAGAGTAGTACTAGTATGGGTGACCTCCTGGGAAGTCCTCGTGTTGCAACTTGCTTTTTATAACTTTTCCAGTCCGTTTTGGAAAAAACTGATTAAATAGCGCGCTACAGAAAGCATATAGGATTTGAGCACGCAAAACATGACAGGTGCTATCATACCAACACTAATGCACCAGATTCCATCAGAACTCCGTAGTTAAGCGTGGTTGGGCGAGAGTAGTACTAGGATGGGTGACCTTCTGGGAAGTCCTCGTGTTGCACCTCTCTTAGAATAAAAATTGATTAATTAGCGCGCGATCATACTAGCACTAATGCACCGGATTCCATCCGAACTCCGTAGTTAAGCATGGTTGGGCGAGAGTAGTACTAGGATGGGTGACCTCCTGGGAAGTCCTCGTGTTGTACCTCTCTTTTTGTAAGTTTTCCAGTCCGTTTTGGATAAAAAGTGATTAAATAGCGCGCTACAAAAAGCATACAGGATGTGAGCACGCAAAACATGACAGGTGCGATCATACCAACACTAATGCACCGGATTCCATCAGAACTCCGTAGTTAAGCGTGGTTGGGCAAGAGTAGTAATAGGATGGGTGACCTCCTGGGAACTCCTCCTGTTGCACCTATCTTTTATTAAGTTTTCCAGTCCGTTTTGGATAAAAAGTGATTAATTAGCGCGCAACAGAAGGCATAATGGTTTTGAGCACGCAAAACATGACAGGTACGATCATACCTGCACTAATGCACCGGATCCCATCAGAACTCCGCAGTTAAGCGTTGTTCGGCGAGAGTAGTACTAGGATGGGTGACCTCTTTGAAAGTCCTCGTGTTGCACCTCTCTTTTTGTAAGTTTTCCAGTCCGTTTTGGATAAAAAATGATTAATTAGCGCGCTACAGAAGGCATATAAGTTTTGAGCACGCAAAACATGACATATGCGATCATACCAGCACTAATGCAACGGATCCTATCAGAACTCTGCAGTTAAGTGTGCTTGGGCGAGACTACTAGGATTGGTGACCTCCTGGAAGTCCTCGTGTTGCACCCCTCTTTTTGTAAGTTTTCCAATCTGTTTTGCAGAAAAACTAATTAATTAGCGCGCTACCGAAAGCATATAGGATTTGAGCACGCAACACATGACATGTGCGATCATACCAGCACTAATGCACTAGATCCCATCAGAACTCCGCAGTTAAGTGTGCTTAGGCGAGAGTAGTACTAGGATTGGTGACCTCCTTGGAAGTCCTCGTGTTACACCTCCTCCTTGGAAGTCCTCGTGTTGCACCTCTCTTTTTGAAAGTTTTCCAGTCCGTTTTAGATAAAAACTGAATAATTAGCGTGCTACAGAAATTATATAGGATTTGAGAACGCAAAACATGACAGGTGCGATCATACTAGCACTAATGCACTGGATCCCATCAGAACACTGCAGTTAAGCGTTCTTGGGCGTGAGTAGTACTAGGATGGGTGACCTCCCGGAATGTCCTCGTGTTCAATCTCTCTTTTTGTAAGTTTTCCAGTCCGTTTTGGATAAAAAGTGATTAATTAGCGCGCTAGAGAAGGCATATAGGTTTTGAGCACGCAAAACATGACATGTGCGATCATACCTGCACTAATGCATAGGATCCCATCAGAACCCCGCAGTTAAGCGTGCTTCGGCGAGAGTAGTACTAAGATTGGTGACCTCCGGGAAAGTCCTCGTGTTGCACCTTTCTTTTTGTAAGTTTTCCAGTCCGTTTTGGATAAAAACTCATTAATTAGCACGCTACAGAAAGCATACAGGATTTGAGCACGCAAAACATGACAGGTGCGATCATACCAGCACTAATGCACCGGATCCCATCAGAACTCCGTAGTTAAGCGGGCTTGGGCGAGAGTAGTACTAGGATAGGTGACCTTCTGGGAAATCATCGTGTTGCACCTCTCTTTTTCTAAGTTTTCCAGTCCGTTTTGGATAAAAACTTATTAATTAGCGCACTACAGAAAGCATACAGGATTTGAGTACGCAAAACATGACAGGTGCGATCTTACTAGCACTAATGCTCTGGATCCCATCAGAATTCCGTATTTAAGCGTGCTTGGGCGAGAGTAGTACTAGGATGGGTGACCTCTTAGGAAGTCCTCGTGTTGCACCTCTCTTTTTGTAAGTTTTCCAGTCCGTTTTGGATAACAACTTATGAATTAGCGCGCTACAGAAAGCATACAGGATTTGAGCACGCAAAACATGACAGTTGCGATCATACTGTCACTAATGCACCCGATTCCATCAGAACTCCGTAGTTAAGCGTGCTTGGGCAAGAGTAGTACTAGGATGGGTGACCTCCTGGGAAGTCCTAGTGTTGCACCTCTCTTTACAGGATTGGTGCACGCAATACATGATAGCAGTTAAGCATTCTAGGGCGAGAGTTGTACTAGGATGGGTGACCTCCTGGGAAGTCCTCGTGTTGCACCTCTCTTTTTGTAACTTTTCCAGTCCGTTTTGGATAAAAACTGATTAAATAGCGTGCTACAGAAAGCATATAGGATTTGAGAACGCAAAACATGACAGGTGCGATCATACTAGCACTGATGCACCGGATTCCATCAAAACTCCGTAATTAAGCAGGGTAGTGCGATAGTAGTACTAGGATAGGTGACCTCCTAAGAAGTCCTTGTGTTGCACCTCTATTTTTTTAAGTTTTCCAGTCCGTTTTGGATAAAAACTTATTAATTAGCGTGCTATAGAAAGCATACAGGATTTGACCACGCAAATCTTGACAGGTGCGATCGTACCAGCACTAATGCACCGGATCGCATCAGAACTCCGAAGTTAAGCGTGCTTGGGCGAGAGTAGTACTAGGATGGATGACCTCTTGGGAAGTCCTCGTGTTGCACCTCTCTTTTTGTAACTTTTCCAGTCCGTTTTGGATAAAAACTGATTAAATAGCGTGCTATCGAAAGCATATAGGATTTGAGAACGCAAAACATGACAGGTGCGATCATACTAGCACTGATGCACCGGATTCCATCAAAACTCCGTAATTAAGCAGGGTAGTGCGATAGTAGTACTAGGATAGGTGACCTCCTGGGAAGTCCTTGTGTTGCACCTCTATTTTTTTAAGTTTTCCAGTCCGTTTTGGATAAAAACTTATTAATCAGCGTGCTACAGAAAGCATACAGGATTTGAGCACGCAAATCTTGACAGGTGCGATCGTACCAGCACTAATGCACCGGATTCCATCAGAACTCCGTAGTTAAGCGTGGTTGGGCGAGAGTAGTACTAGGATGGGTGACCTCCTGGGAAGTCCTCGTGTTGCACCTCTCTTTTTGTATGTTCCAGCCCGTTTTGGATAAAAACTGATTAGAAGAAAGCATACAGGATTTGAGCACACAAAACATGACAGGTGCGATCATACCAGCACTAATGCATCGGATTCCATTAGAACTCCGTAGTTAAGCGTGGTAGGGCGAGAGTAGTACTAGGATGGGTGACCTCCTAGGAAGTCCTCGTATTGCACCTCGATTTTTGTAAGTTTTCCAGCCCGTTTTGGATAAAAACTGATTAATTAGAGCGCTACAGAAAGCATTCAGGTTTTGAGCACGCAAAACATGACATGTGCGATCATACCAGCACTAATGCATCGCATCCCATCAGAACTCCGCAGTTAAGCGTGATTCGGCGAGAGTAGTACTAGGATAGGTGACCTCCTAGAAAATCCTCGTGTTGCACCTCTCTTTCTGTAAGTTTTCCAGTCCGTATTGGATAAAAACTGATTAATTAGTGTGCTACAGAAAGCATACAGGATTTGAGCACACAAAACGTGACAAGTGCGATCATACCAGCACTAATGCACCGGATCCCATCAGAACTCCGAAGTTAAGCGTGCTTGGGCGAGAGTAGTACTAGGATGGATGACCTCCTGGGAAGTCCTCGTGTTGCACCTCTCTTTTTGTATGTTCCAGCCCGTTTTGGATAAAAACTGATTAGAAGAAAGCATACAGGATTTGAGCACACAAAACGTGACAGGTGCGATCATACCAGCACTAATGCACCGGATCCCATCAAAACTCCGAAGTTAAGCGTGCTTGGGCGCGAGTAGTACTAGGATGGGTGACCTCCTGGGAAGGTACGATCATACTAGCACTGATGCACCGGATTCCATCGAAACTCCGTAGTTAAGCAGGGTATGGAGATAGTAGTACTAGGATGGGTGACCTATTGGGAAGTCCTTGTGTTGCACCTCTTCACATTAATTAGTGTGCTACAGAAAGCATACAGGATTTGAGCACACAAAACATGACAGGTGCGATCATACCAGCACTAATGCACCGGATCCCATCAGAACTCCGAAGTTAAGTATGCTTGGGCGTGAGTAGTACTAGGATGGGTGACCTCCTGGGAAGTCCTGGTGTTGCACCTCTCTTTTAGTAACTTTTCCAGTCTTTTTGGATAAAAATTGATTAAATAGCGCGCTACAGAAAGCATATAGGATTTGAGAATGCAAAACATGACAGGTGTTGCACCTCTATTTTTTTAAGTTTTCCAGTCCGTTTTGGATAAAAACTTATTAATTAGCGCGCTACAGAACGCATACAGGATTTGAGCACGCAAATCATGACAGGTGCGATCATACCAGCACTAATGCATCGGATTCCATTAGAACTCCGTAGTTAAGCGTGGTAGGGTGAGAGTAGTACTAGGATGGGTGACCTCCTGGGAAGTCCTCGTGTTGCACCTCGATTTTTGTAAGTTTTCCAGCCCGTTTTGGATAAAAACTGATTAATTAGAGCGCTACAGAACGCATTCAGGTTTTGAGCACGCAAAACATGACATGTGCGATCATACCAGCACTAATGCATCGCATCCCATCAGAACTCCGCAGTTAAGCGTGATTCGGCGAGAATAGTACTAGGATAGGTGACCTCCTAGAAAATCCTCGTGTTGCACCTCTCTTTCTGTAAGTTTTCCAGTCCGTATTGGATGAAAACTGATTAATTAGTGTGCTACAGAAAGCATACAGGATTTGAGCACACTAAACGTGACAAGTGCGATCATACCAGCACTAATGCACCGGATCCCATCAGAACTCCGAAGTTAAGCGTGCTTGGGCGAGAGTAGTACTAGGATGGATGACCTCCTGGGAAGTCCTCGTGTTGCACCTCTCTTTTTGTAACTTTTCCAGTCCGTTTTGGATAAAAACTGATTAAATAGCGCGCTACAGAAAGCATATAGGATTTGAGAATGCAAAACATGACAGGTGTGATCATACTAGCATTGATGCACCGGATTCCATCAAAACTTCGTAGTTAAGATGGGTTGGGCGATAGTAGTACTAGGATGGGTGACCTCCTGGGAAGTCCTTGTGTTGCACCTCTATTTTTTTAAGTTTTCCAGTCCGTTTTGGATAAAAACTTATTAATTAGCGCGCTACAGAAAGCATACAGGATTTGAGCACGCAAATCATGACAGGTGCGATAATACCAGCACTAATGCATCGGATTCCATTAGAACTCTGTAGTTAAGCGTGGTAGGGCGAGAGTAGTACTAGGATGGGTGACCTCCTGGGAAGTCCTCGTGTTGCACCTCGATTTTTGTAAGTTTTCCAGCCCGTTTTGGATAAAAACTGATTAATTAGAGCGCTACAGAAGGCATTCAGGTTTTGAGCACGCAAAACATGACATGTGCGATCATACCAGCACTAATGCATCGCATCCCATCAGAACTCCGCAGTTAAGCGTGATTCGGCGAGAGTAGTACTAGGATAGGTGACCTCCTAGAAAATCCTCGTGTTGCACCTCTCTTTCTGTAAGTTTTCCAGTCCGTATTGGATAAAAACTGATTAATTAGTGTGCTACAGAAAGCATACAAGATTTGAGCACACAAAACGTGACAAGTGCGATCATACCAGCACTAATGCACCGGATCCCATCAGAACTCCGAAGTTAAGCGTGCTTGGGCGAGAGTAGTACTAGGATGGATGACCTCCTGGGAAGTCCTCGTGTTGCACCTCTCTTTTTGTATGTTCCAGCCCGTTTTGGATAAAAACTGATTAGAAGAAAGCATACAGGATTTGAGCACACAAAACGTGACAGGTGCGATCATACCAGCACTAATGCACCGGATCCCATCAAAACTCCGAAGTTAAGCGTGCTTGGGCGCGAGTAGTACTAGGATGGGTGACCTCCTGGGAAGGTACGATCATACTAGCACTGATGCACCGGATTCCATCGAAACTCCGTAGTTAAGCAGGGTATGGAGATAGTAGTACTAGGATGGGTGACCTATTGGGAAGTCCTTGTGTTGCACCTCTGCACATTAATTAGTGTGCTACAGAAAGCATACAGGATTTGAGCACACAAAACATGACATGTGTGATCATACCAGCACTAATGCACTGGATCCCATCAGAACTCCGAAGTTAAGTGTGCTTGGGCGAGAGTAGTGCTAGGATGGGTGACCTCCTTGGAAGTCCTTGTGTTGCACCTCTCTTTTTGTATGTTTTCCAGCCCGTTTTGGATAAAAACTGATTAGAAGAAAGCATACAGGATTTCAGCACACAAAACGTGACAGGTGCGATCATACCAGCACTAATGCACCGGATCCCATCAAAACTCCGAAGTTAAGCGTGGTTGGGCGAGAGTAGTACTAGGATGGGTGACCTCCTGGGAAGTTCTCGTGTTTGCACCTCTCTTTTTGTATGTTTTCCAGTCCGTTTTGGATAAAAACTTATTAATTAGCGTGCTATAGAAAGCATACAGGATTTGAGCACACAAAACATGACCGGTGCGATCATACCAGCACTAATGCACCGGATCCCATCAGAACTCCGAAGTTAAGCGTGCTTGGGCATGAGTAGTACTAGGATGGGTGACCTCCTGGGAAGTCCTCGTGTTGCACCTCTCTTTTAGTAACTTTTGCAGTCCGTTTTGGATAAAAACTGATTAAATAGCGCGCTACAGAAAGCATATAGGATTTGAGAACGCAAAACATGACAGGTGCGATCATACTAGCACTGATGCACCGGATTCCATCGAAAATCCGTAGTTAAGCAGGGTAGGGAGATAGTAGTACTAGGATGGGTGACCTCCTGGGAAGTCCTTGTGTTGCACCTCTGCACCTCTCTTTTTGTAAGTTTTCCAGTCCGTATAGGATAAACACTGATTAATTAGTGTGCTACAGAAAGCATACAGGATTTGAGCACACAAAACATGACAGGTGCGATCATACCAGCACTAATGCATCGCATCCCATCAGAACTCCGCAGTTAAGCGTGATTCGGCGAGAATAGTACTAGGATAGGTGACCTCCTAGAAAATCCTCGTGTTGCACCTCTCTTTCTGTAAGTTTTCCAGTCCGTATTGGATGAAAACTGATTAATTAGTGTGCTACAGAAAGCATACAGGATTTGAGCACACTAAACGTGACAAGTGCGATCATACCAGCACTAATGCACCGGATCCCATCAGAACTCCGAAGTTAAGCGTGCTTGGGCGAGAGTAGTACTAGGATGGATGACCTCCTGGGAAGTCCTCGTGTTGCACCTCTCTTTTTGTAACTTTTCCAGTCCGTTTTGGATAAAAACTGATTAAATAGCGCGCTACAGAAAGCATATAGGATTTGAGAACGCAAAACATGACAGGTGTGATCATACTAGCATTGATGCACCGGATTCCATCAAAACTTCGTAGTTAAGATGGGTTGGGCGATAGTAGTACTAGGATGGGTGACCTCCTGGGAAGTCCTTGTGTTGCACCTCTATTTTTTTAAGTTTTCCAGTCCGTTTTGGATAAAAACTTATTAATTAGCGCGCTACAGAAAGCATACAGGATTTGAGCACGCAAATCATGACAGGTGCGATAATACCAGCACTAATGCATCGGATTCCATTAGAACTCTGTAGTTAAGCGTGGTAGGGCGAGAGTAGTACTAGGATGGGTGACCTCCTGGGAAGTCCTCGTGTTGCACCTCGATTTTTGTAAGTTTTCCAGCCCGTTTTGGATAAAAACTGATTAATTAGAGCGCTACAGAAGGCATTCAGGTTTTGAGCACGCAAAACATGACATGTGCGATCATACCAGCACTAATGCATCGCATCCCATCAGAACTCCGCAGTTAAGCGTGATTCGGCGAGAGTAGTACTAGGATAGGTGACCTCCTAGAAAATCCTCGTGTTGCACCTCTCTTTCTGTAAGTTTTCCAGTCCGTATTGGATAAAAACTGATTAATTAGTGTGCTACAGAAAGCATACAAGATTTGAGCACACAAAACGTGACAAGTGCGATCATACCAGCACTAATGCACCGGATCCCATCAGAACTCCGAAGTTAAGCGTGCTTGGGCGAGAGTAGTACTAGGATGGATGACCTCCTGGGAAGTCCTCGTGTTGCACCTCTCTTTTTGTATGTTCCAGCCCGTTTTGGATAAAAACTGATTAGAAGAAAGCATACAGGATTTGAGCACACAAAACGTGACAGGTGCGATCATACCAGCACTAATGCACCGGATCCCATCAAAACTCCGAAGTTAAGCGTGCTTGGGCGCGAGTAGTACTAGGATGGGTGACCTCCTGGGAAGGTACGATCATACTAGCACTGATGCACCGGATTCCATCGAAACTCCGTAGTTAAGCAGGGTATGGAGATAGTAGTACTAGGATGGGTGACCTATTGGGAAGTCCTTGTGTTGCACCTCTGCACATTAATTAGTGTGCTACAGAAAGCATACAGGATTTGAGCACACAAAACATGACATGTGTGATCATACCAGCACTAATGCACTGGATCCCATCAGAACTCCGAAGTTAAGTGTGCTTGGGCGAGAGTAGTGCTAGGATGGGTGACCTCCTTGGAAGTCCTTGTGTTGCACCTCTCTTTTTGTATGTTTTCCAGCCCGTTTTGGATAAAAACTGATTAGAAGAAAGCATACAGGATTTCAGCACACAAAACGTGACAGGTGCGATCATACCAGCACTAATGCACCGGATCCCATCAAAACTCCGAAGTTAAGCGTGGTTGGGCGAGAGTAGTACTAGGATGGGTGACCTCCTGGGAAGTTCTCGTGTTTGCACCTCTCTTTTTGTATGTTTTCCAGTCCGTTTTGGATAAAAACTTATTAATTAGCGTGCTATAGAAAGCATACAGGATTTGAGCACACAAAACATGACCGGTGCGATCATACCAGCACTAATGCACCGGATCCCATCAGAACTCCGAAGTTAAGCGTGCTTGGGCATGAGTAGTACTAGGATGGGTGACCTCCTGGGAAGTCCTCGTGTTGCACCTCTCTTTTAGTAACTTTTGCAGTCCGTTTTGGATAAAAACTGATTAAATAGCGCGCTACAGAAAGCATATAGGATTTGAGAACGCAAAACATGACAGGTGCGATCATACTAGCACTGATGCACCGGATTCCATCGAAAATCCGTAGTTAAGCAGGGTAGGGAGATAGTAGTACTAGGATGGGTGACCTCCTGGGAAGTCCTTGTGTTGCACCTCTGCACCTCTCTTTTTGTAAGTTTTCCAGTCCGTATAGGATAAACACTGATTAATTAGTGTGCTACAGAAAGCATACAGGATTTGAGCACACAAAACATGACAGGTGCGATCATACCAGCACTAATGCACCGGATCCCATCAGAACTCCGCAGTCAAGCGTGGTTGGGCGAGAGTAGTACTAGGATGGGTGACCTCCTGGGAAGTCCTCGTGTTGCACCTCTCTTTTTGTAAGTTTTCCAGTCCGTTTTGGATAAAAAGTGATTAATTAGGGCGCTACAGATGGCATATAGGTTTTGAGCACGCAAAACATGACAGGTGCGATCATACCAGCACTAATGCACTGGATCCCATCAGAACTCTGCAGTTAAGCGTTGTTCGGCGAGAGTAGTACTAGGATGGGTGACCTCTTGGAAAGTCCTCGTGTTGCACCTCTCTTTTTATAAGTTTTCCAATCCGTTTTGGATAAAAAGTGATTAATTAGCGCGCTACAGAAGGCATATAAGATTTGAGTACGCAAAACATGACAGGTGCGATCATACCAGCACTAATGCACCGGATCCCATCAAAACTCCGTAGTTAAGCGTGGTAGGGCGAGAGTAGTACAAGGATGGGTGACCTCGTGTTACACCTCTCTTTTTGTAACTTTTCCTGTCCGTTATGGATAAAAACTGATTAAATAGCGCGCTATAGAAAGCATACAGGATGTGAGCACGCAAAACATGACAGGTGCGATCATACCAGCACTATTGCACCGGATCCCATTAGAACAACGCAGTTAAGCGAACTTGGGCGAGAGTAGTAATAGGTTGGGTGGCCTCCTGGGAAGTCCTCGTGTTGCATCTCTATTTTTGTAACTTTTCCAGTTAGTTTTGGATAAAAACTGATTAATTAGCGCGCTTCAGAAAGCATATAGGATTTGAGCACGCAAAACATGAAAGGTGCAATGATACCAGCACTAATGCACCGGATCCCATCAGAACTCCGCAGCTAAGCGTGCTTGGGCGAGAGTAGTACTAGGATGGGTGACCTCCTGGAAAGTCCTCGTGTTGCAACTCTCTTTTTGTAAGTTTTCCAGCCCGTTTTGGATAAAAACTGATTAACTAGCGTGCTACAGAAAGCATATAGGACTTGAGCACGCAAAACATGACAGTTGCGATCATACCAGCACTATTGCACCGGATCCCATTAGAAATCCGCAGTTAAACGTGCTTGGGCGACAGTAGTACAAGGATGGGAGACCTCCTGGGAAGTCCTCGTGTTGCACCTCTCTTTTTGTATGTTTTCCACTCCGTTTTGTATAAAAACTGATTAATTAGCGCGCTACAGAAAGCACCGGATCCCATCAGAACTCCGCAGATAAGCGTGCTTGGGCGAGAGTAGTACTTGGATGGGTGACCTCCCTCGTGTTGCACCTCTCTTTTTGTAAGTTTTCCAGTCCGTTTTGGATAAAAACTGATTAACTAGCAAGCTACAGAAAGCATATAGGACTTGAGCACGCAAAACATGACAAATGCGATCATACCAGCACTAATGCACCGGATCACAGTCCTCGTGTTGCACCTCTCTTTTTGTAAGCTTTCCAGTCCGTTATGGATAAAAACTGATTAACTAGAACGCTACAGAAAGCATATAGGACTTGAGCACGCAAAACATGACAGGTGCGATCATACCAGCACTAATGCACCGGATCACAGTCCTTGTGTTGCACCTCTCTTTTTGTAAGTTTTCCTGTCCGTTTTGGATAAAAACTGATTAATTAACGTGCTACAGAAAGCATATAGGATTTGAGTATGCAAAACATGAAAAGTGCGATCATACCAGCACTAATGCACCGGATCCCACCAGAACTCCGAAGTTAAGCATGCTTGGGCGAGAGTAGTACTAGGATGGTTGACCTCTTGGGAAGTGCTCGTGTTGCACCTCTCTTTTTGTAAGTTTTCCAGTCTGTTTTGGATAAAAACTTATTAATTAGCACGCTAAAGAAAGCATACAGGATTTGTGCACGCGATACATGACAGGTGCGATCATACCAGCACTAATGCACCGGATCCCATCGGAACTCCGCAGTTAAGCGTGCTTGGGCGAGAGTAGTACTAGGATGTGTGTCCTCCTGGGAAGTCCTAGTGTTGCACCTCTCTTTACAGGATTTGTGCACGCAATACATGATAGCAGTTAAGCATTCTAGGGCGTAAGTTGTACTAGGATGGGTGACCTCCTGGGAAGTGCAGTTAAGCGTGCTTGGGCAAGAGTAGTACTAGTATGGGTGACCTCCTGGGAAGTCCTCGTGTTGCAACTTGCTTTTTGTAACTTTTCCAGTCCGTTTTGGAAAAAACTGATTAAATAGCGCGCTACAGAAAGCATATAGGATTTGAGCACGCAAAACATGACAGGTGTTATCATACCAACAATAATGCACCAGATTCCATCAGAACTCCGTAGTTAAGCGTGGTTGGGCGAGAGTAGTAGTAGGATGGCTGACCTTCTGGGAAGTCCTCGTGTTGCACCTCTCTTTTTGTAAGTTTTCCAATCCGTTTAGAATAAAAATTGATTAATTAGCGCGCGATCATACTAGCACTAATGCACCGGATTCCATCAGAACTCCGTAGTTAAGCATGGTTGGGCGAGAGTAGTACTAGGATGGGTGACCTCCTGGGAAGTCCTCGTGTTGTACCTCTCTTTTTGTAAGTTTTCCAGTCCGTTTTGGATAAAAAGTGATTAAATAGCGCGCTACAAAAAGCATACAGGATGTGAGCACGCAAAACATGACAGGTGCGATCATACCAGCACTAATGCACCGGATTCCATCAGAACTCCGTAGTTAAGCGTGGTTGGGCAAGAGTAGTACTAGGATGGGTGACCTCCTGGGAACTCCTCCTGTTGCACCTATCTTTTATTAAGTTTTCCAGTCCGTTTTGGATAAAAAGTGATTAATTAGCGCGCAACGGAAGGCATAATGGTTTTGAGCACGCAAAACATGACAGGTACGATCATACCTGCACTAATGCACCGGATCCCATCAGAACTCCGCAGTTAAGCGTTGTTCGGCGAGAGTAGTACTAGGATGGGTGACCTCCTTGAAAGTCCTCGTGTTGCACCTCTCTTTTTGTAAGTTTTCCAGTCCGTTTTGGATAAAAAATGATTAATTAGCGCGCTACAGAAGGCATATAAGTTTTGAGCACGCAAAACATGACATATGCGATCATACCAGCACTAATGCAACGGATCCTATCAGAACTCTGCAGTTAAGTGTGCTTGGGCGAGACTAGTAGGATTGTTGACCTCCTGGAAGTCCTCGTGTTGCACCCCTCTTTTTGTAAGTTTTCCAATCTGTTTTGCAGAAAAACTAATTAATTAGCGCGCTACCGAAAGCATATAGGATTTGAGCACGCAACACATGACATGTGCGATCATACCAGCACTAATGCACCAGATCCCATCAGAACTCCGCAGTTAAGTGTGCTTAGGCGAGAGTAGTACTAGGATTGGTGACGTCCTTGGAAGTCCTCGTGTTACACCTCCTCCTTGGAAGTCCTCGTGTTGCACCTCTCTTTTTGAAAGTTTTCCAGTCCGTTTTAGATAAAAACTGAATAATTAGCGTGCTACAGCAATTATATAGGATTTGAGAACGGAAAACATGACATGTGCGATCATACTAGCACTAATGCACTGGATCCCATCAGAACACTGCAGTTAAGCGTGCTTGGGCGTGAGTAGTACTAGGATGGGTGACCTCCCGGAATGTCCTCGTGTTGAATCTCTCTTTTTGTAAGTTTTCCAGTCCGTTTTGGATAAAAAGTGATTAATTAGCGCGCTAGAGAAGGCATATAGGTTTTGAGCATGCAAAACATGACATGTGCGATCATACCTGCACTAATGCATAGGATCCCATCAGAACCCCGCAGTTAAGCGTGCTTCGGCGAGAGTAGTACTAAGATTGGTGACCTCCTGGAAAGTCCTCGTGTTGCACCTTTCTTTTTGTAAGCTTTCCAGTCCGTTTTGGATAAAAACTCATTAATTAGCACGCTACAGAAAGCATACAGGATTTGAGCACGCAAAACATGACAGGTGCGATCATACCAGCACTAATGCACTGGATCCCATCAGAACACTGCAGTTAAGCGTGCTTGGGCGTGAGTAGTACTAGGATGGGTGACCTCCTGGAATGTCCTCGTGTTGCATCTCTCTTTTTGTAAGTTTTCCAGTCCGTTTTGGATAAAAAGTGATTAATTAGCGCGCTAGAGAAGGCATATAGGTTTTGAGCACGCAAAACATGACATGTGCGATCATACCGGCACTAATGCATCGGATCCCATCAGAACTCCGCAGTTAAGCGTGCTTCGGCGAGAGTAGTACTAGGATTTGTGACCTCCTGGAAAGTCCTCGTGTTGCACCTCTCTTTTTGTAAGTTTTCTAGTCCGTTTTGGATAAAAACTTATTAATTAGCGTGTTACAGAAAGTATACAGGATTTGAGCACGCAAAACATGACAGGTGCGATCATACCAGCACTAATGCACCGGATCCCATCAGAACTCCGTAGTTAAGCGGGCTTGGGCGAGAGTAGTACTAGGATAGGTGACCTTCTGGGAAATCATCGTGTTACACCTCTCTGTTTCTAAGTTTTCTAGTCCGTTTTGGATAAAAACTTATTAATTAGCGCACTACAGAAAGCATACAGGATTTGAGTACGCAAAACATGACAGGTGCGATCTTACTAGCACTAATGCTCTGGATCCCATCAGAATTCCGTATTTAAGCGTGCTTGGGCGAGAGTAGTACTAGGATGGGTGACCTCTTAGGAAGTCCTCGTGTTGCACCTCTCTTTTTGTAAGTTTTCCAGTCCGTTTTGGATAACAACTTATGAATTAGCGCGCTACAGAAAGCATACAGGATTTGAGCACGCAAAACATGACAGTTGCGATCATACTGTCACTAATGCACCCGATTCCATCAGAACTCTGTAGTTAAGCGTGCTTGGGCAAGAGTAGTACTAGGATGGGTGACCTCCTGGGAAGTCCTAGTGTTGCACCTCTCTTTACAGGATTGGTGCACGCAATACATGATAGCAGTTAAGCATTCTAGGGAGAGAGTTGTACTAGGATGGGTGACCTCCTGGGAAGTGCAGTTAAGCGAGCTTGGGCAAGAGTAGTACTAGTATGGATGACCTCTTGGGAAGTCCTCGTGTTGCACCTCTCTTTTTGTAACTTTTCCAGTCCGTTTTGGATAAAAACTGATTAAATAGCGGGCTACAGAAAGCATATAGGATTTGAGAACGCAAAACATGACAGGTGCGATCATACTAGCACTGATGCACCGGATTCCATCAAAACTCCGTAATTAGCAGGGTAGTGCGATAGTAGTACTAGGATAGGTGACCTCCTGGGAAGTCCTTGTGTTGCACCTCTATTTTTTTAAGTTTTCCAGTCCGTTTTGGATAAAAATTTATTAATTAGCGTGCTATAGAAAGCATACAGGATTTGACCACGCAAATCTTGACAGGTGCGATCGTACCAGCACTAATGCACCGGATCGCATCAGAACTCCGAAGTTAAGCGTGCTTGGGCGAGAGTAGTACTAGGATGGATGACCTCTTGGGAAGTCCTCGTGTTGCACCTCTCTTTTTGTAACTTTTCCAGTCCGTTTTGGATAAAAACTGATTAAATAGCGTGCTACAGAAAGCATAAAGGATTTGAGAACGCAAAACATGACAGGTGCGATCATACTAGCACTGATGCACCGGATTCCATCAAAACTCCGTAATTAAGCAGGGTAGTGCGATAGTAGTACTAGGATAGGTGACCTCCTGGGAAGTCCTTGTGTTGCACCTCTATTTTTTTAAGTTTTCCAGTCCGTTTTGGATAAAAACTTATTAATTAGCGTGCTACAGAAAGCATACAGGATTTGAGCACGCAAATCTTGACAGGTGCGATCGTACCAGCACTAATGCACCGGATTCCATCAGAACTCCGTAGTTAAGCGTGGTTGGGCGAGAGTAGTACTAGGATGGGTGACCTCCTGGGAAGTCCTCGTGTTGCACCTCTCTTTTTGTATGTTCCAGCCCGTTTTGGATAAAAACTGATTAGAAGAAAGCATACAGGATTTGAGCACACAAAACGTGACAGGTGCGGTCATACCTGCACTAATGCACCGGATCCCATCAAAACTCCGAAGTTAAGCGTGCTTGGGCGCGAGTAGCACTAGGATGGGAAGTCCTTGTGTTGCACCTCTGCACCTCTCTTTTTGTAAGTTTTCCAGTCCGTATTGGATAAACACTGATTAATTAGTGTGCTACAGAAAGCATACAGGATTTGAGCACACAAAACATGACAGGTGCGATCATACCAGCACTAATGCACCGGATCCCATCAGAACTCTGAAGTTAAGTGTGCTTGGGCGAGAGTAGTACTAGGATGGGTGACCTCCTGGGAAGTCCTCGTGTTGCACCTCGATTTTTGTAAGTTTTCCAGCCCGTTTTGGATAAAAACTTATTAATTAGCGCGCTACAGAAAGCATACAGGATTTGAGCACGCAAATCATGACAGGTGCGATCATACCAGCACTAATGCATCGGATTCCATTAGAACTCCGTAGTTAAGCGTGGTAGGGCGAGAGTAGTACTAGGATGGGTGACCTCCTGGGAAGTCCTCGTGTTGCACCTCGATTTTTGTAAGTTTTCCAGCCCGTTTTGGATAAAAACTGAAGGCATTCAGGTTTTGAGCACGCAAAACATGACATGTGCGATCATACCAGCACTAATGCATCGCATCCCATCAGAACTCCGCAGTTAAGCGTGATTCGGCGAGAGTAGTACTAGGATAGGTGACCTCCTAGAAAATCCTCGTGTTGCACCTCTCTTTCTGTAAGTTTTCCAGTCCGTATTGGATAAAAACTGATTAATTAGTGTGCTACAGAAAGCATACAGGATTTGACCACGCAAATCTTGACAGGTGCGATCGTACCAGCACTAATGCACCGGATCGCATCAGAACTCCGAAGTTAAGCGTGCTTGGGCGAGAGTAGTACTAGGATGGATGACCTCTTGGGAAGTCCTTGTGTTGCACCTCTCTTTTTGTAACTTTTCCAGTCCGTTTTGGATAAAAACTGATTAAATAGCGTGCTACAGAAAGCATAAAGGATTTGAGAACGCAAAACATGACAGGTGCGATCATACTAGCACTGATGCACCGGATTCCATCAAAACTCCGTAATTAAGCAGGGTAGTGCGATAGTAGTACTAGGATAGGTGACCTCCTGGGAAGTCCTTGTGTTGCACCTATATTTTTTTAAGTTTTCAAGTCCGTTTTGGATAAAAACTTATTAATTAGCGTGCTACAGAAAGCATACAGGATTTGAGCACGCAAATCTTGACAGGTGCGATCGTACCAGCACTAATGCACCGGATTCCATCAGAACTCCGTAGTTAAGCGTGGTTGGGCGAGAGTAGTACTAGGATGGGTGACCTCCTGGGAAGTCCTCGTGTTGCACCTCTCTTTTTGTATGTTCCAACCCGTTTTGGACAAAAACTGATTAGAAGAAAGCATACAGGATTTGAGCACACAAAACGTGACAGGTGCGATCATACCTGCACTAATGCACCGGATCCCATCAAAACTCCGAAGTTAAGCTCGCTTGGGCGCGAGTAGCACTAGGATGGGTGACCTCCTGGGAAGGTACGATCATACTAGCACTGATGCACCAGATTCCATCGAAACTCCGTAGTTAAGCAGGGTAGGGAGATAGTAGTACTAGGATGGGTGACCTATTGGGAAGTCCTTGTGTTGCACCTCTGCACCTCTCTTTTTGTAAGTTTTCCAGTCCGTATTGGATAAACACTGATTAATTAGTGTGCTACAGAAAGCATACAGGATTTGAGCACACAAAACATGACAGGTGCGATCATACCAGCACTAATGCACCGGATCCCATCAGAACTCCGAAGTTAAGGGTGCTTGGGCGAGAGTAGTACTAGGATGGGTGACCTCCTGGGAAGTCCTTGTGTTGCACCTCTCTTTTTGTATGTTTTCCAGCCCGTTTTGGATAAAAACTTATTAATTAGCGCGCTACAGAAAGCATACAGGATTTGAGCACGCAAATCATGACAGGTGCGATCATACCAGCACTAATGCATCGGATTCCATTAGAACTCCGTAGTTAAGCGTGGTAGGGCGAGAGTAGTACTAGGATGGGTGACCTCCTGGGAAGTCCTCGTGTTGCACCTCGATTTTTGTAAGTTTTCCAGCCCGTTTTGGATAAAAACTGAAGGCATTCAGGTTTTGAGTACGCAAAACATGACATGTGCGATCATACCAGCACTAATGCATCGCATCCCATCAGAACTCCGCAGTTAAGCGTGATTCGGCGAGAGTAGTACTAGGATAGGTGACCTCCTAGAAAATCCTCGTGTTGCACCTCTCTTTCTGTAAGTTTTCCAGTCCGTATTGGATAAAAACTGATTAATTAGTGTGCTAAAGAAAGCATACAGGATTTGAGCACACAAAACGTGACAAGTGCGATCATATCAGCACTAATGCACCGGATCCCATCAGAACTTCGAAGTTAAGCGTGCTTGGGCGAGAGTAGTACTAGGATGGATGACCTCCTGGGAAGTCCTCGTGTTGCACCTCTCTTTTTGTAACTTTTCCAGTCCGTTTTGGATAAAAACTGATTAAATAGCGCGCTACAGAAAGCATACAGGATTTGAGCACGCAAATCTTGATAGGTGCGATCGTACCAGCACTAATGCACCGGATTCCATCAGAACTCCGTAGTTAAGCGTGGTTGGGCGAGAGTAGTACTAGGATGGGTGACCTCCTGGGAAGTCCTCGTGTTGCACCTCTCTTTTTGTATATTTTCCAGCCCGTTTTGGATAAAAACTGAAGCAGGGTAGGGCGATACTAGTACTAGGATGGGTGACCTCCTGGGAAGTCCTTGTTTTGCACCTCTATTTTTTTTAGTTTTCCAGTCCGTTTTGGATAAAAACTGATTAATTAGCGCGCTACAGAAAGCATACAGGATTTGAGCACGCAAATCTTGACAGGTGCGATCGTACCAGCACTAATGCACCGGATTCCATCAGAACTCCGTAGTTAAGCGTGGTTGGGCGAGAGTAGTACTAGGATGGATGACCTCCTGGGAAGTCCTCGTGTTGCACCTCTCTTTTTGTATGTTTTCCAGCCCGTTTTGGATAAAAACTGATTAGAAGAAAGCATACAGGATTTCAGCACACAAAACGTGACAGGTGCGATCATACCAGCACTAATGCACCGGATCCCATCAAAACTCTGAAGTTAAGCGTGCTTGGGCGCGGGTAGTACTAGGATGGGTGACCTCCAGGGAAGTCCTCGTGTTGCACCTCTCTTTTTGTATGTTTTCCAGCCCGTTTTGGATAAAAACTGATTAGAAGAAAGCATACAGGATTTGAGCACACAAAACGTGACAGGTGCGATCGTACCAGCAGTAATGCACCAGATCCCATCAAAACTCTGAAGTTAAGTGTGCTTGGGGCCGGGTAGTACTAAGATGGGTGACCTCCTGGGAAGTCTCGTGTTGCACCTTTCTTTTTGTAACTTTTCCAGTCCGTTTTGGATTAAAACTGATTAAATAGCGCGCTATAGAAAGCCTATAGGATTTGAGAACGCAAAACATGACAGGTACGATCATACTAGCACTGATGTACCGGATTCCATCAAAACTCCGTAATTAAGCAGGGTAGGGCGATAATAGTACTAGGATGGGTGACCTCCTGGGAAGTCCTTGTGTTGCACCTCTATTTTTTTAAGTTTTCCAGTCCGTTTTGGATAAAAACTGATTAATTAGCGTGCTACAGAAAGCATACAGGATTTGAGCACGCAAATCATGACAGGTGCGATCATACCAGCACTAATGCATCGGATTCCATTAGAACTCCGTAGTTAAGCGTGGTAGGGCGAGAGTAGTACTAGGATGGGTGACCTCCTGGGAAGTCCTCGTGTTGTACCTCGATTTTTGTAAGTTTTCCAGCCCGTTTTGGATAAAAACTGATTAATTAGCGCACTACAGAAGACATTCAGGTTTAGAGCACGCAAAACACGACATGTGCAATCATACCAGCACTAATGCATCGCATCCCATCAGAACTCCGCAGTTAAGCGTGATTCGGCGAGAGTAGTACTAGGATAGGTGACCTCCTAGAAAATCCTCGTGTTGCACCTCTCTTTCTGTAAGTTTTCCAGTCCGTATTGGATAAAAACTGATTAATTAATGTGATACAGAAAGCATACAGGATTTGAGCACACAAAACGTGACAAGTGCGATCATACCAGCACTAATGCACCGGATCCCATCAGAACTCCGAAGTTAAGCGTGCTTGGGCGAGAGTAGTACTAGGATGGATGAGCTCCTGGGAAGTCCTCGTGTTGCACCTCTCTTTTTGTAACTTTTCCAGTCCGTTTTGGATAAAAACTGATTAAATAGCGCGCTACAGAAAGCACATAGGATTTGAGAACGCAAAACATGACAGGTGCGATCATACTAGCACTGATGCAGCGGATTCCATCAAAACTCCGTAATTAAGCTGGGTAGGGCGATATTAGTACTAGGATAGGTGACCTCCTGGGAAGTCCTTGTGTTGCACCTCTATTTTTTTAAGTTTTTCAGTCCGTTTTGGATAAAAACTTATTAATTAGCGTGCTACAGAAAGCATACAGGATTTGAGCACGCAAATCTTCAGAGGTGCGATCGTACCAGCACTAATGCACCGGATTCTATCAGAACTCCGTAGTTAAGCGTGGCTGGGCGAGAGTAGTACTAGGATGGGTGACCTCCTGGGAAGTCCTCGTGTTGCACCTCTCTTTTTGTTTGTTTTCCAGTCCGTTTTGGATAAAAACTTATTAATTAGCGTGCTATAGAAAGCATACAGGATTTGAGCACACAAAACGTGATAGGTGCGATCATACCAGCACTAATGCACCGGATCCCATCAGAACTCCGAAGTTAAGCGTGCTTGGGATTGTGTAGTACTAGGATGGGTGACCTCCTGGGAAGTCCTCGTGTTACACCTCTCTTTTTGTAACTTTTCCAGTCCGTTTTGGATTAAAACTGATTAAATAGCGCGCTATAGAAAACATATAGGATTTGAGAACGCAAAACATGACAGGTACGATCATACTAGCACTGATGCACCGGATTCCATCAAAACTCCGTAATTAAGCAGGGTAGGGCGATAGTAGTACTAGGATGGGTGACCTCCTGGGAAGTCCTTGTGTTGCACCTCTATTTTCGATCGTACCAGCACTAATGCACCGGATTCCATCAGAACTCCGTAGTTAAGCGTGGTTGGGCGAGAGTAGTACTAGGATGGGTGACCTCCTGGGAAGTCCTTGTGTTGCACCTCTCTTTTAGTAACTTTTCCAGTCCGTTTTGGATAAAAACTGATTAAATAGCGCGCTACAGAAAGCATATAGGATTTGAGAACGCAAAACATGACAGGTGCGATCATACTAGCACTGATGCACCGGATTCCATCAAAACTCCGTAATTAAGCAGGGTAGGGCGATAGTAGTACTAGGATAGGTGACCTCCTGGGAAGTCCTTGTGTTGCACCTCTATTTTTTTAAGTTTTCCAGTCCGTTTTGGATAAAAACTTATTAATTAGCGTGCTACAGAAAGCATACAGGATTTGAGCACGCAAATCTTGAGAGGTGCGATCGTACCAGCACTAATGCACCGGATTCCATCAGAACTCCGTAGTTAATCGTGGTTGGGCGAGAGTAGTACTAGGATGGGTGACCTCCTGGGAAGTCCTCGTGTTGCACCTCTCTTTTTGTATGTTTTCCAGCCCGTTTTGGATAAAAACTTATTAATTAGCGTGCTATAGAAAGCATACAGGATTTGAGCACACAAAACGTGATAGGTGCGATCATACCAGCACTAATGCACCGGATCCCATCAGAACTCCGAAGTTAAGGGTGCTTGGGCGTGAGTAGTACTAGGATGGGTGACCTCCTGGGAAGTCCTTGTGTTGCACCTCTGTTTTTTTAAGTTTTCTAGTCCGTTTTGGATAAAAATTTATTAATTAGCGTGCTACAGAAAGCATACAGGATTTGAGCATGCAAATCTTGACAGGTGCGATCGTACCAGCACTAATGCACCGGATTCCATTAGAACTCCGTAGTTAAGCATGGTTGGGCGAGAGTAGTACTAGGATGGGTGACCTCCTGGGAAGTCCTCGTGTTGCACCTCTCTTTTTGTATGTTTTCCAGCCCGTTTTGGATAAAAACTGATTAGTAGAAAGCATACAGGATTTGAGCACACAAAACGTGACAGGTGCGATCATACCAGCACTAATGCACCGGATCCCATCAAAACTCCGAAGTTAAGCGTGCTTGGGCGCGAGTAGTACTAGGATGGGGGACCTCCTGAGAAGTCCTCGTGTTGCACCTCTCTTTTTGTAACTTTTCCAGTCCGTTTTGGATAAAAACTGATTACTTAGTGTGCTACAGAAAGCATACAGGATTTGAGCACACAAAACGTGACAGGTGCGATTATACCAGCACTAATGCACCGGATCCCATCAAAACTCCGAAGTTAAGCGTGCTTGGGCGCGAGTAGTACTAGATGGGGGACCTCCTGGGAAGTCCTCGTGTTGCACCTCTCTTTTTGTATGTTTTCCAGTCCGTTTTGGATAAAAACTTATTAATTAGCGTGCTATAGAAAGCATACAGGATTTGAGCACACAAAACGTGACATGTGCGATCATACCAACACTAATGCACCGGATCCCATCAGAACTCCTAAGTTAAGCATGCTTGGGCGTGAGTAGTACTAGGATGGGTAACCTCCTGGGAAGTCCTCGTGTTGCACCTCTCTTTTTGTAACTTTTCCAGTCTGTTTTGGATAAAAACTGATTAATTAGTGTGCTACAGAAAGCATACAGGATTTGAGCACACAAAACGTGACATGTGCGATCATACCAGCACTAATGCATCGCATCCCATCAGAACTCCGCTGTTAAGCGTGATTCGGCGAGAGTAGTACTAGGATTGGTGACCTCCTAGAAAGTCTTCGTGTTGCACCTCTCTTTTTGTAAGTTTTCCAGTCCGTATTGGATAAACACTGATTAATTAGTGTGCTACAGAAAGCATACAGGACTTGAGCACACAAAACATGACTGGTGCGATCATACCAGCACTAATGGACCTGATCCCATCAACTCTTTGAAGTTAAGCGTGCTTGGACGAGAGTAGTACTCGGATGGGTGACCTTCTGGGAAGTCCTCGTGTTGCACCTCTCTTTTTGTAACTTTTCCAGTCCGTTTTGGATAAAAACTGATTAAATAACGCGCTACAGAAAGCATATAGGATTTGAGAACGCAAAACATGACAGGTGAGATCATACTAGCACTGATGCACTGGATTCCATCAAAACTCCGTAGTTAAGCAGGGTAGGGCGATAGTAGTACTAGGATGGGTGAGCTCCTGGGAAGTCCTTGTGTTGCACCTCTATTTTTTTAAGTTTTCCAGTCCGTTTTGGATAAAAACTTATTAATTAGCGCGCTACAGAAAGCATACAGGATTTGAGCACGCAAATCATGATAGGTGCGATCATACCAGCACTAATGCACCGGATTCCATTAGAACTCCGTAGTTAAGCGTGGTAGGGTGAGAGTAGTACTAGGATGGGTGACCTCCCGGAAAGTACTCGTCTTGCACCTCCATTTTTGTAAGTTTTCCAGCCCGTTTTGCATAAAAACTGATTAATTAGCGCGCTACAGAAGGCATTCAGGTTTTGAGCACGCAAAACATGACATGTGCGATCATACCAGCACTAATGCATCGCATCCCATCAGAACTCCGCAGTTAAGCATACAGGATTTGAGCACACAAAACGTGACAAGTGCGATCATACCAGCACTAATGCACCGGATCCCATCAGAACTCCGAAGTTAAGCGTGCTTGGGCGAGAGTAGTACTAGGATGGATGACCTCCTGGGAAGTCCTCGTGTTGCACGTCTCTTTTTGTAACTTTTCCAATGCGTTTTGGATAAAAACTGATTAAATAGCGCGCTACAGAAAGCATATAGGATTTGAGAACGCAAAACATGACAGGTGCGATCATACTAGCACTGATGCACCGGATTCCATCAAAACTCCGTAATTAAGCAGGGTAGTGCGATAGTAGTACTAGGATAGGTGACCTCCTGGGAGGTCCTTGTGTTGCACCTCTATTTTTTTAAGTTTTCCAGTCCGTTTTGGATAAAAACTTATTAATTAGCGTGCTACAGAAAGCATACAGGATTTGAGCACGCAAACCTTGACAGGTGCGATCGTACCAGCACTAATGCACCAGATTCCATCAGAACTCCATAGTTAAGCGTGGTTGGGCGAGAGTAGTACTAGGATGGGTGACCTCCTGGGAAGTCCTCGTGTTGCACCTCTCTTTTTGTATGTTTTCCAGCCCGTTTTGGATAAAAACTGATTAGAAGAAAGCATACAGGATTTGAGCACACAAAACGTGACAGGTGCGATCATACCAGCACTAATGCACCGGATCCCATCAAAACTCCGAAGTTAAGCGTGGTTGGGCGAGAGTAGTACTAGGATGGGCGACCTCCTGGGAAGTCCTCGTGTTGCACCTCTCTTTTTGTATGTTTTCCAGTCCGTTTTGGATAAAAACTTATTAATTAGCGTGCTATAGAAAGCATACAGTATTTGACCACACAAAACGTGACAGGTGCGATCATACCAGCACTAATGCACCGGATCCCATCAGAACTCCGTAGTTAAGCGTGCTTGGGCATGAGTAGTACTAGGATGGGTGACCTCCTGGGAAGTCCTCGTGTTGCACCTCTCTTTTAGTAACTTTTCCAGTCCGTTTTGGATAAAAACTGATTAAATAGCGCGCTACAGAAGGCATTCAGGTTTTGAGCACGCAAAACATGACATGTGCGATCATACCAGCACTAATGCATCGCATCCCATCAGAACTCCGCAGTTAAGCGTGATTCGGCGATAGTAGTACTAGGATAGGTGACCTCCTAGAAAATCCTCGTGTTGCACCTCTCTTTCTGTAAGTTTTCCAGTCCTTATTGGATAAAAACTGATTAATTAGTGTGCTACAGAAAGCATACAGGATTTGAGCACACAAAACGTGACAAGTGCGATCATACCAGCACTAATGCACCGGATCCCATCAGAACTCCGAAGTTAAGCGTGCTTGGGCGAGAGTAGTATTAGGATGGATGACCTTCTGGGAAGTCCTCGTGTTGCACCTCTCTTTTTGTAACTTTTCCAGTCCGGTTTGGATAAAAACTGATTAAATAGCGCGCTACAGAAAGCATATAGGATTTGAGAACGCAAAACATGACAGGTGCGATCATACTAGCACTGATGCACCGGATTCCATCAAAACTCCGTAATTAAGCAGGGTAGTGCGATAGTAGTACTAGGATAGGTGACCTCCTGGGAAGTCCTTGTGTTGCACCTCTATTTTTTTAAGTTTTCCAGTCCGTTTTGGATAAAAACTTATTAATTAGCGTGCTACAGAAAGCATACAGGATTTGGGCACGCAAATCTTGATAGGTGCGATCGTACCAGCACTAATGCACCGGATTCCATCAAAACTCCGTAGTTAAGCGTGGTTGGGCGAGACTAGTACTAGGATGGGTGACCTCCTGGGAAGTCCTCGTGTTGCACCTCTCTTTTTGTATGTTTTCCAGCCCGTTTTGGATAAAAACTGATTAGAAGAAAGCATACAGGATTTGAGCACACAAAACGTGACAGGTGCGATCATACCAGCACTAATGCACCGGATCCCATCAAAACTCCGAAGTTAAGCGTGCTTGGGAGCGGGTAGTACTAGGATGGGTGACATCCTGGAAAGTCCTCGTGTTGCACCTCTCTTTTAGTAACTTTTCCAGTTTGTTTTGGATAAAAATTGATTAAATAGCGCGCTACAGAAAGCATATAGGATTTGAGAACGCAAAACATGACAGGTGCGATCATACTAGCATTGATGCACCGGATTCCATCAAAACTTCGTAGTTAAGATGGGTTGGGCGATAGTAGTACTAGGATGGGTGACCTCCTGGGAAGTCCTTGTGTTGCACCCCGTTTTGGATAAAAACTTATTAATTAGCGAGCTACAGAAAGCATACAGGATTTGAGCACGCAAATCATGACAGTTGCGATCATACCAGCACTAATGCATCGGATTCCATTAGAACTCCGTAGTTAAGCGTGGTAGGGCGAGAGTAGTACTAGGATGGGTGACCTCCTGGGAAGTCCTCGTGTTGCACCTCGATTTTTGTAAGTTTTCCAGCCCGTTTTGGATAAAAACTGATAATTAGCGCGCTACAGAAGGCATTCAGGTTTTGAGCACGCAAAACATGACATGTGCGATCATACCAGCACTAATGCATCGCATCCCATCAGAACTCCGCAGTTAAGCGTGATTCGGCGATAGTAGTACTAGGATAGGTGACCTCCTAGAAAATCCTCGTGTTGCACCTCTCTTTCTGTAAGTTTTCCAGTCCTTATTGGATAAAAACTGATTAATTAGTGTGCTACAGAAAGCATACAGGATTTGAGCACACAAAACGTGACAAGTGCGATCATACCAGCACTAATGCACCGGATCCCATCAGAACTCCGAAGCTAAGCGTGCTTGGGCGAGAGTAGTACTAGGATGGATGACCTCCTGGGAAGTCCTCGTGTTGCACTTCTCTTTTTGTAACTTTTCCAGTCCGTTTTGGATAAAAACTGATTAAATAGCGCGCTACAGAAAGCATATAGGATTTGAGAACGCAAAACATGACAGGTGCGATCATACTAGCACTGATGCAGCGGATTCCATCAAAACTCCGTAATTAAGCAGGGTAGGGCGATAGTAGTACTAGGATAGGTGACCTCCTGGGAAGTCCTTGTGTTGCACCTCTATTTTTTTAAGTTTTCCAGTCCGTTTTGGATAAAAACTTATTAATTAGCGTGCTACAGAAAGCATACAGGATTTGAGCACGCAAATCTTGACAGGTGCGATCGTACCAGCACTAATGCACCGGATTCCATCAGAACTCCGTAGTTAAGCGTGGTTGGGCGAGAGTAGTACTAGGATGGGTGACCTCCAGGGAAGTCCTCGTGTTGCACCTCTCTTTTTGTATGTTTTCCAGCCCGTTTTGGATAAAAACTGATTAGAAGAAAGCATACAGGATTTGAGCACACAAAACGTGACAGGTGCGATCATACCAGCAGTAATGCACCAGATCCCATCAAAACTCTGAAGTTAAGTGTGCTTGGGGCCGGGTAGTACTAGGATGGGTGACCTCCTGGGAAGTCTCGTGTTGCACCTTTCTTTTTGTAACTTTTCCAGTCCGTTTTGGATTAAAACTGATTAAATAGCGCGCTATAGAAAGCCTATAGGATTTGAGAACGCAAAACATGACAGGTACGATCATACTAGCACTGATGTACCGGATTCCATCAAAACTCCGTAATTAAGCAGGGTAGGGCGATAATAGTACTAGGATGGGTGACCTCCTGGGAAGTCCTTGTGTTGGACCTCTATTTTTTTAAGTTTTCCAGTCCGTTTTGGATAAAAACTGATTAATTAGCGTGCTACAGAAAGCATACAGGATTTGAGCACGCAAATCATGACAGGTGCGATCATACCAGCACTAATGCATCGGATTCCATTAGAACTCCGTAGTTAAGCGTGGTAGGGCGAGAGTAGTATTAGGATGGGTGACCTCCTGGGAAGTCCTCGTGTTGTACCTCGATTTTTGTAAGTTTTCCATCCCTTTTTGGATAAAAACTGATTAATTAGCGCACTACAGAAGACATTCAGGTTTAGAGCACGCAAAACACGACATGTGCAATCATACCAGCACTAATGCATCGCATCCCATCAGAACTCCGCAGTTAAGCGTGATTCGGCGAGAGTAGTACTAGGATAGGTGACCTCCTAGAAAATCCTCGTGTTGCACCTCTCTTTCTGTAAGTTTTCCAGTCCGTATTGGATAAAAACTGATTAATTAGTGTGATACAGAAAGCATACAGGATTTGAGCACACAAAACGTGACAAGTGCGATCATACCAGCACTAATGCACCGGATCCCATCAGAACTCCGAAGTTAAGCGTGCTTGGGCGAGAGTAGTACTAGGATGGATGAGCTCCTGGGAAGTCCTCGTGTTGCACCTCTCTTTTTGTAACTTTTCCAGTCCGTTTTGGATAAAAACTGATTAAATAGCGCGCTACAGAAAGCATATAGGATTTGAGAACGCAAAACATGACAGGTGCGATCATACTAGCACTGATGCAGCGGATTCCATCAAAACTCCGTAATTAAGCTGGGTAGGGCGATATTAGTACTAGGATAGGTGACCTCCTGGGAAGTCCTTGTGTTGCACCTCTATTTTTTTAAGTTTTCCAGTCCGTTTTGGATAAAAACTTATTAATTAGCGTGCTACAGAAAGCATACTGGATTTGAGCACGCAAATCTTGACAGGTGCGATCGTACCAGCACTAATGCACCGGATTCCATCAGAACTCCGTAGTTAAGCGTGGTTGGGCGAGAGTAGTACTAGGATGGATGACCTCCTAGGAAGTCCTCGTGTTGCACCTCTCTTTTTGTATGTTTTCCAGCCCGTTTTGGATAAAAACTGATTAGAAGAAAGCATACAGGATTTGAGCACACAAAACGTGACAGGTGCGATCATACCAGCACTAATGCACCGGATATTATCAAAACTCTGAAGTTAAGCGTGCTTGGGCGCGGGTAGTACTAGGATGGGTGACCTCCTGGGAGGTCCTCGTGTTGCACCTCTCTTTTTGTAACTTTTCCAGTCCGTTTTGGATTAAAACTGATTAAATAGCGCGCTATAGAAAGCATATAGGATTTGAGAACGCAAAACATGACAGGTGCGATCATACTAGCACTGATGCACCGGATTCCATCAAAACTCCGTAATTAAGCAGTGTAGGGCGATAGTAGTATTAGGATGGGTGACCTCCTGGGAAGTCCTTGTGTTGCACCTCTATTTTTTTAAGTTTTCCAGTCCGTTTTGGATAAAAACTTATTAATTAGCGTGCTACAGAAAGCATACAGGATTTGAGCACGCAAATCTTGACAGGTGCGATCCTACCAGCACTAATGCACCGGATTCCATCAGAACTCCGTAGTTAAGCGTGGTTGGGCGATACTAGTACTAGGATGGGTGACCTCCTGGGAAGTCCTCGTGTTGCACCTCTCTTTTTGTATGTTTTCCAGTCCGTTTTGAATAAAAACTTATTAATTAGCGTGCTATAGAAATCATACAGAATTTGAGCACACAAAACATGACAGGTGCGATCATACCAGCACTAATGCACCGGATCCCATCAGAACTCCGAAGTTAAGCGTGCTTGTGCGTGAGTAGTACTAGGATGGGTGACCTCCTGGGAAGTCCTCGTGTTGCACCTCTCTTTTTGTATGTTTTCCAGTCCGTTTTGAATAAAAACTTATTAATTAGCGTGCTATAGAAATCATACAGGAACTAGCACTGATGCACCGGATTCCATCAAAACTCCGTAATTAAGCAGGGTAGGGCGATAGTAGTACTAGGATAGGTGACCTCCTGGGAAGTCCTTGTGTTGCACCTCTATTTTTTTAAGTTTTCCAGTCCGTTTTGGATAAAAACTTATTAATTAGCGTGCTACAGAAAGCATACAGGATTTGAGCACGCAAATCTTGACAGGTGCGATCGTATTAGCACTAATGCACCGGATTCCATCAGAACTCTGTAGTTAAGCGTGGTTGGGCGAGAGTAGTACTAGGATGGGTGACCTCCTGGGAAGTCCTTGTTTTGCACCTCTCTTTTTTATTGTTTTCCAGCCCGTTTTGGATAAAAACTGATTAGAAGAAAGCATACAGGATTTGAGCACACAAAACGTGACAGGTGCGATCATACCAGCACTAATGCACCGGATCCCATCAAAACTCCGAAGTTAAGCGTGCTTGGGCGCGGGTAGTACTAGGATGGGTGAGCTCCTGGGAAGTCCTCGTGTTGCACCTCTCTTTTAGTAACTTTTCCAGTCCGTTTTGGATAAAAACTGAGTAAATAGCGCGCTGCAGAAAGCATAAAGGATTTGAGAACGCAAAACATGACAGGTGCGATCATACTAGCTCTGATGCACCGGATTCCATCAAAACTCCGTAATTAAGCAGGGTAGGGCGATAGTAGTACTAGGATAGGTGACCTCCTGGGAAGTGCTTGTGTTGCACCTCTATTTTTTTAAGTTTTCCAGTCCGTTTTGGATAAAAACTTATTAATTAGCGTGCTACAGAAAGCATACAGGATTTGAGCACGCAAATCTTGACAGGTGCGATCGTACCAGCACTAATGCACCGGATTCCATCAGAACTCTGTAGTTAAGCGTGGTTGGGCGAGAGTAGTACTAGGATGGGTGATCTCCTGGGAAGTTCTCGTGTTGCACCTCTCTTTTTGTATGTTTTCCAGTCCGTTTTGGATAAAAATTGATTAATTAGTGTGCTACAGAAAGCATACAGGATTTGAGCACACAAAACGTGACAAGTGCGATCATACCAGCACTAATGCATCGCATCCCATCAGAACTCCGAAGTTAAGCGTGATTCGGCGAGAGTTGTACTAGGATGGATGACCTCCTGGAAAATCCTCGTGTTGCACCTCTCTTTTTGTAAGTTTTCCAGTCCGTATTGGATAAACACTGATTAATTAGTGTGCTACAGAAAGCATACAGGACTTGAGCACACAAAACATGACAGGTGCGATCATACCAGCACTAATGCACCGAATCCCATCAGAACTCCGAAGTGAAGCGTGCTTGGGCGAGAGTAGTACTAGGATGGGTGACCTCCTTGGAAGTCGTCGTGTTGCACCTCTCTTTTTGTAACTTTTCCAGTCCGTTTTGGATAAAAACGGATTAAATAGCGCGCTACAGAAAGCATATAGGATTTGAGAACGCAAAACATGACAGGTGCGATCATACTAGTACTGATGCACCGGATTCCATCATAACTCCGTAGTTAAGCAGGGTAAGGCGATAGTAGTACAAGGATGGGTGACCTCCTGGAAAGTCCTTGTCTTGCACCTCTATTTTTTTATGTTTTCCAGTCCGTTTTGGATAAAAACTTATTAATTAGCGTGCTACAGAAAGCATACAGGACTTGAGCACGCAAATCTTGACAGGTGCGATCGTACCAGCACTAATGCACCGGATTCCATCAGAAATCCGTAGTTAAGCGTGGTTGGGCGAGAGTAGTACTAGGATGGGTGTCCTCCTGGGAAGTCCTCGTGTTGCACCTCTCTTATCTTGACAGGTGCGATCGTACCAGCACTAATGCACCGGATTCCATTAGAACTCCGTAGTTAAGCGTGGTTGGGCATGAGTAGTACTAGGATGGGTGACCTCCTGGGAAGTCCACGTGTTGCATCTCTCTTTTTGTAGGTTTTCCAGTCCGTTTTGGATAAAAACTTATTAATTAGCGTGCTATAGAAAGCATACAGGATTTGAGCACACAAAACGTGATAGGTGCGATCATATCAGCACTAATGCACCGGATCCCATTAGAACTTCGAAGTTAAGCGTGCTTGGGCGAGAATAGTATTAGGATGGGTGACCTCCTGGGAAGTCCTCTTGTTGCACCTCTCTTTTTGTAACTTTTCCAATCCGTTTTGGATAAAACTGATTAAATAGCGCGCTACAGAAAGCATATAGGATTTGAGCACGCAAAACATGACAGGGGATGGGTGACCTCCTGGGAAGTCCTTGTGTTGCACCTCTATTTTTTTAAGTTTTCCAGTCCGTTTTGGATAAAAACTTATTAATTAGTGCGCTACAGAAAGCATACAGGATTTGAGCACGCAAATCATGACGATGCGATCATACCAGCTTTAATTTACCGGATTCCATTAGAACTTCGTAGTTAAGCGTGGTAGGGCGAGAGTAGTACTAGGATGGGTGACCTCCTGGGAAGTCCTCGTGTTGCACCTCGTTTTTTGTAAGTTTTCCAGCCCGTTTTGGATAAAAACTGATTAATTAGTGTGCTACAGAAAGCATACAGGATTTGAGCACACAAAACGTGACAGGTGCGATCATACCAGCACTAATGCACCAGAACCCATCAGAACTCCGAAGTTAAGCGTGCTTGGGCGATAGTAATACCCAGGATGGGTGACCTCCTGGGAAGTCCTCGAGTTGCACTTCTCTTTTTGTAACTTTTCCAGGGCGATCATTCTAGCACTGATGCACACCTCTATTTTTTTAAGTTTTCCAGTCCGTTTTGGATAAAAACTTATTAATTAGCGTGCTACAGAAAGCATACAGGATTTGAGCACGCAAATCTTGATAGGTGCGATCATACCAGCACTAATGCACCGGATCCCATCAAAATCCCGAAGTTAAGCGTGATTGGGCGAGAGTAGTACTAGGATGGGTGACCTCCTGGGAAGTCCTCGTGTTGCACCTCTCTTTTTGTAACTTTTCCAGTCCGTTTTGGATAAAAACTGATTAAATAGCGTGCTACAGAAAGCATATAGGATTTGAGAACGCAAAACATGACAGGTGCGATCATACAAGCACTTATGCATCGGATTCCATCAAAACTCCGTAGTTAAGCAGGGTAGGGCGATAGTAGTACTAGGATGGGTGACCTGCTGGGAAGTCCTTGTCTTGCACCTCTATTTTTTTAAGTTTTCCAGTCCGTTTTGGATAAAAACTTATTAATTAGCGTGCTACAGAAAGCATACAGGACTTGAGCACGCAAGTCTTGACAGGTGCGATCGTACCAGCACTAATGCACCGGATTCCATCAGCACTCCGTAGTTAAGTGTGGTTTGGCGAGAGTAGTACTAGGATGGGTGACCTCCTGGGAAGTCCTCGTGTTGCACCTCTCTTTATGTATGTTTTCCAGTCCGTTTTGGATAAAAACTTATTAATTAGCGTGCTACAGAAAGCATACAGGACTTGAGCACGCAAATCTTGACAGGTGCGATCGTACCAGCACTAATGCATCGGATTCCATCAGAACTCCGTAGTTAAGCATGGTTGGGCAAGAGTAGTACTAGGATGGGTGACCTCCTGGGAAGTCCTCATGTTACACCTCGTTTTTTGTAAGTTTTCTAGCCCGTTTTGGATAAAAACTGATTAATTAGCGCGCTACAGAAGGCATACAGGTTTTGAGCACGCAAAACATGACATGTGTGATCATACCAGCACTAATGCATCGCATCCCCTCAGAACTCCGCTGTTAAGCGTGACTCGGCGAGAGTAGTACTAGGATTGGTGACCTTCTAGAAAATCCTCGTGTTGCACCTCTCTTTTTGTAAGTTTACCAGTCCGTATTGGTTAAAAACTGATTAATTAGTGTGCTACAGAAAGCATACAGGATTTGAGCACACAAAACATGACAGGTGCGATCGTAGCAGCACTAATGCACCGGATCCCATCAGAACTCTGAAGTTAATCGTGCTTGGGCGAGATTAGTACTAGGATGGGTGACCTCCTGGGAAGTCCTTTTGTTTCACCTCTCATTTTGTAACTTTTCCAGTCCGTTTTGGATAAAAACTAATTAAATAGCGCGCTACAGAAAGCATGTAGGATTTGAGAACGCAAAACATGACAGGTGCGATCATACTAGCATTCATGCATCGGATTCCATCAAAACTTCGTAGTTAAGCAGGGTAGGGTGTTAGTAGTACTAGGATGGGTGACCTCTTGGGAAGTCCTTGTGTTGCACCTCTATTTTTTTAAGTTTTCCAGTCCATTTTGGATAAAAACTTATTAATTAGCGTGCTACAGACAGCATACAGGATTTGAGCACGCAAATCTTGACAGGTGCGATCATACCAGCACTAATGCACCGGATCCCATCAGAACTCTGAAGTTAAGCGTTCTTGGGCTAGAGTAGTACTAGGATGGGTGACCTCTTAGGAAGTCCTCGTGTTAAGCGTGATTCAGCGAGAGTAGTACTAGGATTGGTGACCTCCTAGAAAGTTCTCGTGTTGCACCTCTCTTTTTGTAAGTTTTCCAGTCCGTATTGGATAAAGACTGATTAATTAGTGTGCTACAGAAAGCATACAGGATTTGAGCACACAAAACATGACAGGTGCGATCATACCAGCACTAATGCACCGAATCCCATCAGAACTCCGAAGCAAAGCGTGCTTGGGCGAGAGTAGTACTAGGATGGGTGACCTTCTGGGAAGTCCTCATGTTGCACCTCTCTTTTTGTAAGTTTTCCAGTCCGTTTTGGATAAAAACTTATTAATTAGCGTGCTACAGAAAGCATACAGGACTTGAGCACGCAAATCTTGACAGGTGCGATCGTACCAGCACTAATGCACCGGATTCCATCGGAACTCCGTAGTTAAGCGTGCTTGGGCGAGAGTTGTATTCGGATGGGTGACCTCCCATCGGATCCCATCAGAACTCCGCAGTTAAGCGTGCTTCGGCGAGAGTAGTACTAGGATTGGTGAACTCCTAGAAAGTCCTCGTGTTGCACCTCTCTTTTTGTAAGTTTTCCAGTCCGTATTGGATAAAAACTGATTAATTAGCGCGCTACAGAAAGCATATAGGATTTGAGAACGCAAAACATGACAGGTGCGATCATACTAGCACTGATGCACCGGATTCCATCAAAACTCCGTAGTTAAGCAAGGTAGGGCGATAGTAGTACTAGGATGGGTGACCTCCTGGGACGTCCTTGTGTTGCACCTCTATTTTTTTAAGTTTTCCAGTCCGTTTTGGATAAAAACTTATTAATTAGTGCGCTAGAGAAAGCATACAGGATTTTAGCACGCAAATCATGACAGGTGCGATCATACCAGCACTAATGCATCGCATCCCATCAGAACTCCGCAGTTAAGCGTGATTCGGCGAGAGTAATACTAGGATTGGTGACCTCCTAGAAAATCCTCGTGTTGCACCTCTCTTTTTGTAAGTTTTCCAGTCCGTATTGGATAAAAACTGATTAATTAGTGTGCTACAGAAAGCATACAGGATTTGAGCACACAAAACGTGACAAGTGCGATCATACCAACACTAATGCACCGGATCCCATCAAAATTCCGAAGTTAAGCGTGCTTGGGCCTTTTCCAGTCCGTTTTGGATAAAAACTGATAAATTAGTGTTCTACAGAAAGCATACAGGATTTGAGCACACAAAACGTGACAGCTGCGATCATACCAGCACTAATGCACCGGATCCCATCAGAACTTCGAAGTTAAGCAGGGTAGGGCGAGAGTAGTACTAGGATGGGTGACCACTTAGGAAGTCCTCGTGTTGCACCTCTCTTTTTGTAACTTTTCCAGTCCGTTTTGGATTAAAACTGATTAAATAGCGCGCCACAGAAAGCATATAGGATTTGAGAACGCAAAACATGACAGGTGCGATCGTACTAGCACTAATGCACCGGATTCCATCAAAACTCTGTGGTTAAGCAGGGTAGGGCGTTAGTAGTACTAGGATGGGTGACCTCCTGGGAAGTCCTTGTGTTGCACCTCTATTTTTTTAAGTTTTCCAGTCCGTTTTGGATAAAAACTTATTAATTAGCGGTCTACAGAAAGCATACAGGATTTGAGCACGCAAATATAGACAGGTGCGACCGTACCAGCACTAATGCACCGGATTCCATTAGAACTCCGTAGTTAAGCGTGGTTGGGCGAGAGTAGTATTAGGATGGGTGACCTCCTGGGAAGTCCTCGTGTTGCACCTCTCTTTTTGTATGTTTTCCAGTCCGTTTTGGATAAAAACTGATTAATTAGCACGCTACAGAAGGCATACAGGTTTTGAGCACGCAAAACATGACATTTGCGATCATACCAGCACTAATGCATCGCATCTCATCAGAACTCCGAAGTTAAGCGTGATTCGGCGAGAGTAGTACTAGGATTGGTGACCTCCTAGAAAATCCTCGTGTTGCACCTCTCTTTTTGTAAGTTTTCCAGTCCGTATTGGATAAACACTAATTAATTAGTGTTCTACAGAAAGCATACAGGATTTGAGCACACAAAAACTGACAGTTGTGATCATACCAGCACTAATGCACCGGCACCCATCAGAACTCCGAAGTTAAGCGTGCTTGTGTGAGAGTAGTACTAGGATGGGTGACCTCCTGGGAAGTCCTTGTGTTGCATCTATCATTTTGTAACTTTTCCAGTCCGTTTTGGATAAAAACTGATTAAAGAGCGTGCTACAGAAAGCATATAGGATTTGAGAACGCAAAACATAACAGGTGCGATCATACTAGCACTGATGCACCGGATTCCATCAAAACTACGTAGTTAAGCAGGGTAGGGCGTTAGTAGTACTAGGATGGGTGACCTCCTGGGAAGTCCTTGTGTTGCACCTCTATTTTTTTAAGTTTTCCAGTCCGTTTTGGATAAAAACTTATTAATTAGCGCGCTACAGAAGGCATACCGGTTTTGAGCACGCAAAACATGACATGTGCGATCATACCAGCACTAATGCATCGCATCCCATCAGAACTCCGCAGTTAGGCGTGATTCGGCGAGAGTAGTACTAGGATTGGTGACCTCCTAGAAAATCCTCGTGTTGCACCTCTCTTTTTGTAAGTTTTCCAGTCCGTATTGGATAAAAACTGATTAATTAATGTGCTATAGAAAGCATACAGGATTTGAGCACACAAAACGTTACAAGTGCGATCATACCAACACTAATGCACCGGATCCCATTAAAATTCCGAAGTTAAGCGTGCTTGGGCGAGATTAGTACTAGGATGGGTGACCTCCTGTGAAGTCCTCGTGTTGCACCTCTCTTTTTGTAACTTTTCCAGTCCGTTTTGGATAAAAACTGATTAATTAGTGTGCTACAGAAAGCATACAGGATTTGAGCACACAAAATGTGATAGGTGCGATCATACCAGCACTAATGCACCGGATCCCATCAGAACTTCGAAGTTAAGCGTGCTTGGGCGAGAGTAGTACTAGGATGGGTGACCACTTAGGAAGTCCTCGTGTTGCACCTCTCTTTTTGTAACTTTTCCAGTCCGTTTTGGATTAAAACTGATTAAATAGCCCGCCACAGAAAGCATACAGGATTTGAGCACGCAAATCTTGACAGGTGCGACCGTACCAGCACTAATGCACCGGATTCCATTAGAACTCCGTAGTTAAGCGTGGTTGGGCGAGAGTAGTACTAGGATGGGTGACCTCCTGGGAAGTCCTCGTGTTGCACCACTCTTTTTGTATGTTTTCCAGTCCGTTTTGGATAAAAACTGATTAATTAGCGCGCTACAGAAGGCATACAGGTTTTGAGCACGCAAAACATGACATGTGCGATCATACCAGCACTAATGCATCGTATCCCATCAGAACTCCGAAGTTAAGCGTGATTCGGCGAGTGTAGTACTAGGATTGGTGACCTCCTAGAAAGTCCTCGTGTTGCACCTCTCTTTTTGTAAGTTTTCCAGTCCGTATTGGATAAACACTGATTAATTAGTGTGCTACAGAAAGCATACAGGATTTGAGCACACAAAAAATGATAGGTGTGATCATACCAGCACTAATGCACCGGCCCCCATCAGAACTTCGAAGTTAAGTGTGCTTGTGCGAGAGTAGTACTAGGATGGGTGACCTCCTGGGAAGTCCTTGTGTAGCATCTCTCATTTTGTAACTTTTCCAGTCCGTTTTGGATAAAAACTGATTAAATAGCGCGCTACAGAAAGCATACAGGATTTGAGAACGCAAATCTTGACAGGTGCGACCGTACCAGCACTAATGCACCGGATTCCATTAGAACTTCGTAGTTAAGCGTGGTTGGGCGAGAGTAGAACTAGGATGGGTGACCTCCTGGGAAGTCCCCGTGTTGCACCTCCTTTTTTGTAAGTTTTCTAGCCCGTTTTGGATAAAAACTGATTAATTAGCGCGCTACAGAAGGCATACAGGTTTTGAGCACGCAAAACATGACATGTGCGATCATACCAGCACTAATGCATCGCATCCCCTCAGAACTCCGTAGTTAAGCGTGACTCGGCGAGAGTAGTACTAGGATGGGTGACCTCCTAGAAAGTCCTCGTGTTGCACCTCTCTTTTTGTAACTTTTCCAGTCCGTTTTGGATAAAAATTGATTAATTAGCGTGCTACAGAAAGCATACAGGATTTGAGCACAAAAAACGTGACAAGTGCGATCGTACCAGCACTAATGCACCGGATTCCATCAGAACTCCGAAGTTAAGCGTGCTTGGGCGAGAGTAGTACTAGGATGGGTGACCTCCTCAGAAGTCCTCGTGTTGCACCTCTTTTTTTGTAACTTTTCCAGTCCGTTTTGGATAAAACTGATTAAATAGTGCGCTACAGAAAGCATATAGGATTTGAGAACGCAAAACATGACAGGTGCGATCATACTAGCACTGATGCACCGGATTCCTTCAAAACTCCGTAGTTAAGCAGGGTAGGGCGATAGTAGTACAAGGATGGGTGACCTTTTGGGAAGTCCTCGTGTTGCACCTCTATTTTTGTAAGTTTTCCAGTCTGTTTTGGATTAAAACTGATTAATTAGCGCGCTAAAGAAAGCATAGAGGATTTGAGTACGCAAAACATAACACGTGCCATCATACCAACCCTAATGCACTGGATCCCATCAGAACTCCGCAGTTAAGCGTGTTTGGGCGAGAGTAGTCCTAGGATGGGTGACCTTCTGGGAAGTTCTCGTGTTGCACCTCTCTTTTTGTAAGTTTTCCAGTCCGTTTTGGATAAAAACTTGGTGCGATCATACCAGCTCTAATGCACCGGATCCCATCAGAACTCCGCAGTGAGGCGTGCTTGGGCGAGAGTAGTACTAGGATGGGTGATCTCCTGGGAAGTCCTCGTGTTGCACCTCTCTTTTTGTAAGTTTTTCAGTCCATTTTCGATAAAAACTGATTAATTAGCATGCTATAGAATGCATATAGGATTTGAGCACGCAAAACAGGATAGGTGCGATCATACCAGCACTAAAGCACCGAATCCCATCAGAACTCCGCAGTTAAGCGTGCTTGGGCGTGAGTAGTACTAGGATGGTTGATCTCCTGGGAAGTCCTAGTGTTGCACCTATCTTTTTGTAAGTTTTCCAGTCCGTTTTGGATAAAAATTGATTAATTAGCGCGCTACAGAAAGCATACAGGATTTAAGCACGCAAAACATGACAGGTGCCATCATACCAGCATAAATGCACCGGATCCCATCAGAACTCCGCAGTTAAGCGTGCTTCGGAGAGAGTAGTACTAGGATGGGTGTCCACCTCGGAAGTCCTCGTGTTGCACCTCTCTTTTTGTAAGTGTTCCAGTCCGTTTTGGATAAAAACTAATTAATTGGCGCGCTACAAAAAGCATATAGGATTTGAGCACGCAAATCATGATAGGTGCGATCATACCAGCACTAACGCACCGGATCCCATCAGAACTCCGAAGTAAACCGTGCTTGGGCGTGAGTAGTACTAGGATAGGTGATCTCCTGGGAAGTCCTCGTGTTGCACCTCTCTTTTTGTAAGTTTTCCAGTCCGTTTTGGATAAAAACTGATAAATTAGCGCGCTACAGAAAGCATATAGGATTTGAGCACGCAAAACATTACACGTGCCATCATACCAGCACTAATGCACCGGATCCCATCAGAACTCCGCAGTTAAGCGTGCTTGGGCGAGAGTTGTACTAGGATGGGTGTCCTCCTGGGAAGTCCTCGTGATGGACCTCTCTTTTTATAAGTTTTCCAGTCCGTTTTGGATAAAAACTGATTAATTAGCGCGCTACAGAAAGCATATAGGATTTGAGCACGCAAAACATGACAGGTGTCATCTTACTAGCACTAATGCACCGGATCCCATCAGAACTCTGCAGTTAACCGTGCTTGGGCGAGAGTAGTACTAGGGTTGGTGTCCTCCTGGGAAGTCCTCGTGTTGCACCTCTCTTTTTGTAAGTTTTCCAGTCCATTTTGCAAAAAAACTGATTAATTAGCGCGCTACACAAAGCATATAGGATTTGAGCATGCAAAACATGACAGGTGCGATCATACCAGCACTAATGTACCGGATCCCATCAGAACTCCGCAGTTAAGCGTGCTTGGGCGAGAGTAGTACTAGGATGGGTGACCTCCTTGGAAGTCCTCGTGTTGCACCTTGCACTAATGTACCGGATCCCATCGGAACTCCGCAGTTAAGCATGCTTGGGCGAGAGTAGTACTAAGATGGGTGACCTCTTGGGAAGTCCTTGTGTTGCACCTCTCTTTTTGTAAGTTTTCCAGTACGTTTTGGAAAAAAACTGATTAATTATCGCGCTACAGAAAGCATATAGGATTTGAGCACGCAAAACATGACAGGTGCGATTATACCAGCACTAATGCACCGGATCGCATCGGAACTGCGCAGTTAAGCGAAGTCCTCGTGTTGCAGCTCTCTTTTTGTATGTTTTCCAGTCCGTTTTGGATAAAAACTGATTAATTAGCGCGCTACATAAAGCATATATGATTAGAGCACGCAAAACATGATAGGTGCGATCACACCAGCACTAATGCATCGGATACCATCAGAACTCCGCAGGTAAGCGTGCTTGGGCGAGAGTAGTACTAGGATGGGTGACCTCTTGGGAAGTTCTCGTGTAGCACCTCTCTTTTTGTAAGTTTTCCAGTCCGTTTTAGATAAAAACTGATTAATTAGCGTGCTACGGAAAGCGTATAGGATTTGAGCACGCAAAACATGACAGGTGCCATCATACCAACACTAATGCACTGGATCCCATCAGAACTCCGCAGCTAAGCGTTCTTGGCGAGAGTAGTACTAAGATGGGTGACCTCCAGGGATGCCCTCGTGTTGCACTTCTCTTTTTTAAAGTTTTCCAGTCCGTTTTGGAGAAAAACTAATTAATTAGCGCGCTACAGAAAGCATATAGGATTTGAGCACGCAAAAGACGACAGGTGCGATCATACCAGCACTAATGCACCGGATCCCATCAAAACTCTGCAGTTAAGCGTGCTTGGGAGAGAGTAGTACTAGGATGGGTGATCTACTCGGAAGTCCTCGTGTTGCACCTCTCTTTTTGAAAGTTTTCCAGTCCGTTTTGGATAAAAACTTATTAATTAGCGCGCTACAGAAAGCATATAGGATTTGAGCACGCAAAACATGACAGGTGCGATCATACCAGCACTAATGCACCGGATCCCATCAGAACTCCGCATTCAAGCATGCTTGGGCGACAGTAGTACTAGGAAGGGTGACCTCCTGGGAAGTCCTCGTGTTGCACCTCTCTTTTTGTAAGTTTTGCAATCCGTTTTGGATTAAAACTGATTAATTAGCGCGCTAAAGAAAGCATAGAGGATTTCAGCACGCAAAACATGACAAGTGCGATCATACCAGCACTAATGCACCGGATCCCATCAGAACTCCACAGATAAGCGTGCTTGGGCGAGTGTAGTACTAGGATGGGTGACCTGCTGGGAAGTCCTCGTGTTGCACCTCTCTTTTTGTAAGTTTTCCAGTCCGTTTTGGATTAAAACTAATTAATTAGCGCGCTAAAGAAAGCATAGAGGATTTGAGCACGCAAAACATGACAGGTGCAATCATACCAGCACTAATGCACCGGATCCCATCAGAACTCTGCAGTTAAGCGTGCTTGGGCGAGAGTAGTACTAGGATGGGTGATCTACTCAGAATTCCTCGTGTTGCAACTCTCTTTTTGTAAGTTTTCCAGTCCGTTTTGGATAAAAACTTATTAATTAGCAGGCTACAGAAAGCATATAGGATTTGAGCACGCAAAACAGGACAGGTGCGATCATACCAGCACTAATGCACCGGATCCCATCAGAACTCCGCATTCAAGCGTGCTTGGGCGAGTGTAATACTAGGATGGGTGACATCCTGGGAAGTCCTCGTGTTGCACCTCTCTTTTTGTAAGTTTTCCAGTCCTGTTTGGATAAAAACTGATTAATTTGCGCGCTACTGAAAGCATATAAGATTTGAGAACGCAAATCATGATTTGTGCGACCATACCAGCACTAATGCATTGGATCCCATCAGAACTCCGCAGTTAAGCGTGCTTGGGCGAGAGTAGTACTAGGATGGATGACCTCCTGGGAAGTCCTCGTGTTGCACCTCTCTTTTTGTAAGTTTTCTAGTCCGTTTTGGGTAAAAACTGATTAATTAGCGCACTACAGAAAGCATATAGGATTTGAGCACGCAAAACATGACAGGTGCGATAATAACAACACTAATGCATCGGATCCCATCAGAACTCCACAGATAGGTGTGCTTGGGTACCTCTCTTTTATTAAGTTTTCCAGTCTGTTTTTGATAAAAACTGATTAATTAGCGCGCTACAGAAAGCATATAGGATTTGAGCACACAAAACATGACAGGTGGGATCATACCAGCACTAATGCACCGGATCCCATTAGAACTCCGCAGTTAACCATGCTTGGGCGAGAGTAGTTCTAGGATTTGTGACCTCCTAGGAAGTCCTCGTTGTGCACCTCTATTTTTGTAACTATTCCAGTCCGTTTTAGAAAAAAATTGATTAATTAGCGCGCTACAGAAAGCACCAGCACTAACGTACCGGATCCCATCAGAACTCCGCAGTTAAGCGTGCTTGGGCGAGAGTAGTACTAGGATGGGTTACCTCCTGTGAAGTCCTCGTGTTGCACCTCTCTTTTTGTAAGTTTTCCAGTCCGTTTTGGTTAAAAACTGATTAATTAGCTCGCTATAGAAAGCATATAGGATTTGAGCTTGCAAAACATGACAGGTTCGATCATACCAGCACTAATGCACCAAATCCCATCAGAACCCCGCAGTTAAGCATGCTTCGGCGATAATAGTACTAGGATGGGTGACCTCCTGGGAAGTCCTCGTGTTGCACGTCCCTTTTTGTAAGTTTTCCAGTCCGTTTTGGATAAAAATTGAATAATTAGCACGCTACAGAAAGCATATAGGATTTGAGCACGCAAAACATGACAGGTGCGATCATACCAGTACTAATGCACCAGATCCCATCAGAACTCCTCAGCTAAGCATGCTTGGGCGAGAGTAGGACTAGGATGGGTGACCTCCTGGGATGTCCTCGTGTTGCACCTCTCTTTTTTTAAGTTTTCCATTTCGTTTTTAATGAAAACTAATTAATTAGTGCGCTACAGAAAGCATATAGGATTTGAGCACGCAAAACATGACAATTGCAATCATACCAGCATTAATGCACCGGATCCCATCAGAACTGATGGGGATGTTCATAACGGATCTAGTTCACTTGGGTTTCCATATCCTTAAAATGCTTGAAAGAGGAGCATAAAAGAAATGAACATAAGATATGGAGAAGAAAGAAGCGCATAAAAATTAAGACATGAATATAAAGTAAGACATAAATGGCGCGAAATAAAAGAATGGAGAAGAAGAAGAAGATGGAAGAATTTAAAGTAGGGAGCCACAAAATGCCTAGGCAATTTGATAATCCTTGTTTGATCGCCACAATGGACTTGATTCCATTGATAAGACCATTTGCTTCATGCTCAAAGAGCTATGAATTTAAGAGAGAAAAATGCTCTCACAAAAGGATTCAATCCAATTTCTATTATATCAAAAAGTGTCTACAATGTGATTATTCAAGGCTATTTATAGAAGCCTTCCTTGCCTCTTACATGTGCACCTCACATGATCACTAAAAAGGCCTAAAACTAGCGCCTATTTTGCGCCTCTTGTGCGCGTGAAATTGGTCAAGAATTGGTCATACCTTGACCAATTGATACATGTCATGAAAATATAAAAAAGACTTCTAAAAATTCCATTTAACTAACAAGGCATTATTTATTACAAATCTTTACACTAAAATTATTAAAAGTAGAATTAAAAACTCCAAATTCTTCTAAGTGTTCCCCAAACATGATGCTAGTAGCAAATTCTTCTAGTCTCTTCTTTTTGCTCCTAGTCATAGGACCATCTACCCTTAATGCTTGTCCTCCAAAGTCCTTCAAGTTAGGGTCCACTCCTTTATTTCCATCATCCTCTCCTCCATAGAGAGGATTCGTCCTTGAATCCACTTTGGAATCACCTACATCAAAAAAAGAGACATCACTTACATTGAAAGTGGAAGAAATATTATGCTCACCTCGCAAATCCACTTTGTAGGCATTCTCGTTCACTTTCTCCAAAATTTGAAAAGGACCTCCACCTCTAGGATGAAACTTAGATTTCCTTTCATTTGGAAACCTTTCCTTTCGAAAATGTACCCAAATCCAATCTCCCGGTTCAAAGTTCACGGCCTTTTTCTTCTTGTTGGCCAATCTCTCATAATGGGCTACTTGTTTTCCAATTTGCGCCTTCACCTTAGCATGTAGCTTCTTCACATAAGAAGCTTTAGCCTCACCATCTTTATGCAACAAAGAATTATCAAGAGGAATAGGCAACAAATCCAAAGGGGTTAGGGGGTTAAATCCATAAACAATTTCAAATGGTGAGTGCTTAGTAGTAGAGTGAGGCACCCTATTGTAAGCAAACTAAACAAAAGATAAGGACTCTTCCAAAGATTTCAAATTTTTAGAAACAAAAGATCTCAACAAAGTGCCCAAAGTTCTATTTACAACTTCCGTTTGTCCATCCGTTTGAGGATGACAAGTAGTGGAGAAAGACAACTTAGTACCAAGTTTGGCCCAAAGTGTTCTCAAAAAATGTGACAAGAATTTAGCATCCCTATCACTCACAATATTCAAGGGCACCCCATGCAATCGCACAATATTATCAAAAAACAAGTTAGCAACATGAGTAGCATCATCACATTTAGCACAAGGCACAAAATGAGCCATCTTGGAAAATCTATCAACAATAACAAAGATGCTATCTTTACCCCTCTTAGAGCGAGGCAAACCAAGAACAAAATCCATAGAAATATGAGTCCAAGGGGAATTAGGAATGGGGAGAGGGAGATACAAACCATGAGGCATAAGCCTAGACTTAGCCTTTTTACACACAATACACCTCTTACAATGCCGTTGCACATGAATGCGCATATGAGGCCAATAAAATTTGGCATGTAAGATATCAAATGTTTTAGCCACTCCAAAGTGACCCATCAAGCCTCCTTCATGAGCTTCCACCACAAGCAAATACCTAAGAGAACCTTGAGGCACACAAAGCAAATTAGCCTTAAAAAGAAATCCCTCAACAAGATAATAGTCATCATGTGCCTTAATGATATTCTTGGCGGCCAACTCACATAAATCACCAAAAATAGGACCAAAATGTTTATCACTAGCATACAAGTCCTTTATAGAATCAAAACCAACAAAATGAGAATCAAGAGTGGAAAGGAGACTATATCTCCTAGATAAAGCATCGGCCACCTTGTTGGCCTTGCCTTGCTTATGCTTAATCACATATGAAAATTGTTCCAAAAATTCCACCCACTTAGCATGGCGCCTATTAAGCTTCCCTTGACCTTTAAGGTACTTGAGGGACTCATGATCACTATGAATGACAAATTCCCTTAGGAGCAAATAATGTTGCCAAACTTGAAGCGCCCTAATCAAAGTATACAATTCTGTATCATAAGTGGGGTAATTAAGACAAGCACCACTCAACTTTTCACTAAAGTAGGCTATAGGGTGGCTTTCTTGAAGAAGAATAGCCCCTATACCTATATTTGAGGCATCACATTCCAATTCAAAGGATTTTTCAAAGTTAGGAAGAGCCAAGATGGGAGCGTTTGTCAACCTATCTTTCAAGGCGGCAAAAGCTTCCTCTTGTTTTTGTCCCCAATGGAATGTCACACCACTTTTCACCAATTCATTTAGAGGAGAAGCAATTGTGCTAAAATCCTTGACAAACCTCCTATAGAAGCTTGCCAAACCATGAAAACTCCTCACATGTTTCACACAAGTAGGTCGCGGCCATTCAAGGATAGCCTTAACCTTTTCATCATCAACATGTACACCATGCTCACTAATCACAAATCCTAAAAATGTAACTTTAGGCATACAAAAAGAACATTTCTCAAGATTAGCAAACAAAGTAGCATCTCTCAAAGTTTTCAAAACAAGTTCAACATGCTCCAAGTGTTCATCAAATTATTTCGAATAAATGAGGATATCATCAAAATAAACCACCACAAATTTACCCATAAATTTCCTCAAAACATGATGCATCAACCTCATAAAGGTACTAGGAGCATTTGAAAGTCCAAACGGCATTACCAACCATTCACACAAACCAAATTTAGTTCTAAAAGCCGTTTTCCATTCATCACCTTCTTTCATACGAATTTGATGGTACCCACTTTTCAAATCAATTTTAGAAAACAAAGAAGCACCACATAACTCATCAAGAAGGTCATCAAGTCTAGGGATAGGATGTCTATACCTTATTGTGATTGCATTGATAGGTCTACAATCACAACACATTCTCCATTTACCATCCTTTTTGGGCACCAAAATGACCGGCACCGCGCAAGGGCTCAAACTCTCTCTAATCCACCCTTTGCTCATGAGGTCATCCGCTTGCCTTTGTATCTCTTCACTCTCTTGTGGATTTTCTCTATAAGCGGGTCTATTTGGAATTGAAGAACCCGGTATGAAATCAATTTGGTGCTCAATACCACGGATTGGTGGCAATCCCTTTGGTGTCTCATGTGGAAACACATCTTTGTACCTATCCAACATAGAAGAAAAAGCACTAGGAACCACATGATTATCATTGTTAGAAACAACATTTAAACACATATCATGAGGAATCATAAGATACATGGTCTTGTGAGCCAAAAATAAGTGCTTAAACTCATGTTTAGATACAAGAAGATTGGAATGAGAAGATGATTCATCCCCACCAAGGCCCTTAGCGCATTGCTTAGCCTTGAAAGAGCTTTTTGAGCTCTTTTCACATGTCTCACTAGCAAAAGGGTTAGTGAAACCCTTATTGGCTTGTTTCAAGGCCAATTGCTCTTTTTCTCTTTTCTTTTTCATGAGGTGTTGATCATGACTCACCTCTTTGGGACTCAAAGGAACAAGGGTCAATTTGGAACCCTTATACTCAAAAGAATACTTGTTTGAGTGCCCATCATGAATAGCATTTCTATCAAATTGCCAAGGCCTCCCAAAAAGGATATGGGCGGCCTCCATAGGTACCACATCGCACACAATGCTATCACAATATTTGCCTATGGTTAACTCCACCAAAACTTGCTTGTCAACAAGCAATTCACCATTATCATTAAGCCATTGAAGTTTATATGGCCTAGGATGGGGAGTAGTAGGCAAATTAAGCTTGGACACTAGTCTTGTGCTTGCCACATTCACACATGAGCCACTATCTATAATCAAAGAACAGGTGGCATTTTTCACCAAGCACCTAGTGTGAAAAATATTTTCTCTTTGAGTATTGTCATCTTCTTTGGGGTGACTCCCCAAAATCCTCCTAACAACCAACAAATCTCCTTCATTGGGGTACAATTCATCATCACTAGAAGAAGCATAAGAAGAGGAATGGGTAGAAGAAAGCTCATCATTAGAGGAATTAGAATGAGAATCATAAACCCCATCAACGCACATCATAGTCTTTTTTGTGGGGGCATTGAGAGGCAATGTGACCTCTACCCAAACACTTAAAACACTTGATTTCACTTGATTTATGGCTTTGACCATGGCCAACTCCCTTAAGCTTGGAAGTTGAGGGAGGAGAATCACTAACTCCCCTTTGGCCGTGGCTTTTCTCATGATCATTGTGGCTCTTTTTCCAATTTTTATTGGAGCCACTCTTGCCATCTTTATCAAATGAATTTTTGAAATCATTTTTTTGAAAACTTTTTGAAGGAAAACGTCCAAAAGAAGATTGAGATTTATAATTTTTTGAATAATATGCATGATCTCTATCTTGCCTTTTCAATTGGGCTTCCACCCTATGACATTGGTGCAATAATGAATCCATGGATGCATGATCATGTAATTCTACAATGTCTCTAATCCTAGGATGCAATCCATCTATGAACCTTGCCATAGTAGCCTCTTCACTCTCAACAATGTTGGCTCTAGTTAGAGCCACCCACATCTCCCTATAATAGGCCTCCACACTTTTGGAACCTTGGGAGATAATTTGAAGCTTCCTATGCAATTCTTTGATGTAATGTGGGGGCACCCAACGTTGCCTAAACCGCACCTTTAATTCCTCCCAACTATGGAGAGGATGGAAAGGTAAGATTGTCTTTTTATGATTATCCCAACATAATAAAGCATAATTAGTCAAATGCACCGTAGCAAGGGCTTCCTCTCATCATCAAACCGTTGCGCCTCAAAGATTTGATCCAGGCGCATTTCCCATTCAAGGTACTTTTCGGGATTCACATTCCCATCAAAAGTGGGAATCTCCAACTTCAGACCTAAGTACCTATTTTCAAGCCTAGGATCACCAAATTGGGGAATGTCATCAAGAACATTCCCTTGACCAAACCGTTGGTTAGGCCGTGGGTCAAAGGCTCCATGTCTAGGCATATGATGCAAATTATCATGAATATGAGCATTATTTCGATGCCTATGATGCCTAGAGTGTGCATGCAATTCATCGTCACTTCCACTAGTCAAGGTATGATATGCATGATGCCTACCATGTGCAAGTTCATCATTAACATTTCGAGAGTTATGAGCAACATTTCTAGTGACATGAGATGAAGTAGCATTAAGAAAAGGAGAGGGTATACCTTCACTTACCCTTGGGGAGGAATGGACTTTTTCCTTCCCCTTGTTGGAGCTTTGAATCTTGTCCAAGGTTTTATATATTCCGTCAAATTCCTTGGACATAATTTGCTTCATTTGTGATGTTAATTGCTCCAAGAGTATAGTATTAGGAGTTTGATTGTCCATGATGAGAAAAAATAGAATAAAAATGAAAAATATCTATGCAAGCCAAGTAGCTCAAACTAAACCAAAAATAAGAAAAGAATACATCAAAGCAAAAGAGAAAAATAATAGTCTATCCTAAGGACCTCACAAATCACACAAACTCACAAGAAATGTATCACTCAAATCCACTCGTGTTTCACACTTTAAAGGCTTTTTCTATAATGTCACACTCTTGCCTTTTACCACTCAACGTCCCTCGACTATCATAGCAAAAAGAGCACAAATAATCAAAGTCTTATGTCAATTACTCAAATTAATGGATCCAAAGTGGCAAACCCTCAAGAAGTAGCAAAATATCTAAGCCAACACGTGACACAAGAGTACAAATGAAGAAATACTCAAAGACACAACGAAGAGGTCAAATAAAGACAAGCAATAAAAGCTAACTCAATCAAAGAAAATAGCACACAAAAATGGAGTAATTATGTTGACAAAGGCACAAGTAAAGAGTACTAAGAAAACTAGACAAAGTCAAGAAAAATAAGATGCTAGCTAGGATTCACCAAAGCAATAATGGATGTGAACAAGAATAACACCAATGTAGAAGGAAAGTGTATAGGGCATAATATGTGGATAAACAACGTGAAAGTGTGCAAATCGATGATTAAGAACAAACATACGTATATGAATTGTTTTCTTCTTTTGTATATTGCACCTCTTTTTTTTTTTTTTTGATATTTGCGCAAATGCTCTGTTTTTTTTTTTATATTGCAAAGCAACTTTTTTTTTCTTGCACACAAATCACTAGGAATCAAAGATAGAATGAATGTAGAATAAACGGACAAGGTGTTCAAGTGTATTGTAAGGTAGAAAAGCTAGCTAACAAGATTAATGGGGCACAAAACAATACAAATATGAAGGAAATCCATGAACAAAATGGAAACAAGAAAGAAAGAAAGCTAGACTCAAACACAAAATTTTTCTTAGGTATTTTCACAAACACTTAGTGTGTATAAGAACACACAACTTAAACACAAAAAATTTGAACAAAGAGACTCAAAAAAATGGATGGGTTTTGTGCACAAGAACATGTATATGAAGAATATCAACTCAAATTTTAGTAAGTTTTTAATTAGCGCGCTACAGAAAGGATATAGGTTTTGAGCACGCAAAACATGACAGGTACGATCATACCAGCACTAATGCACCGGATCCCATCAGAACCCCGAAGTCAAGCGTGCTTGGGCGAGAGTAGTACTAGGATAGGTGACCTCCTGGGAAGTCTTCGTGTTGCACCTCACTTTTTGTAAGTTTTCCAGTCCGTTTTGGATAAAAAGTGATTAATTAGCGCGCTACAGAAAGCATATAGTGTTTGAGCACGCAAAACATGACAGGTGCGATCAAATCGTCACTAATGCACAGGATCCCTTCAGAACTCCACAGTTAAGCGTGCTTGAGCGAGAGTAGTACTAGGATTGGTGACATCTTGGGAAGTCCTCGTGTTGCACCTCTCTTTTTGTAATTTTTCTAGTCCGTTTTGGGTAAAAATAGATTAATTAGCGCGCCACAGAAAACATATAGGATTTGAGCACGCAAAACATGACAGGTGCGATCATACCAGTACTAATGCACCGGATCCCATCAGAACTCCGCAGTTAAGCGTGCTTCGGCGAGAGTAGTACCAGGATGGATGACCTCTTGGAAAGTCCTCGTGTTACACCTCTCATTTTGTATGTTTTCTAGTCCATTTTGGGTAAAAACTGATTAATTGGCGCGCTACAGAAAGCATATAGGATTTGAGCACGCAAAACATGACATGTGCGATCATACCATCACTAACGTATCGGATCCCATTAGAACTCCGCATTCAAGCGTGCTTGGGCGAGAGTAGTACTAGGATGGGTGACCTCCTGGGAAATCTTTGTGTTGCACCTCTCTTTTTGTAAGTTTTATAGTCCGTTTTGGATAAAAACTAACTAATTAGCGCGCTACAGAAAGCATATAGGATTTGAGCATGCAAAATATAATAGTTGCAATCATACTAGCACTAATTCAACGGATCCTATCAGAACTCCATAGTTAAGCGTACTTGTTGCACCTCTCTTTTTGTAAGTTTTACAGTTCGTTTTGGATAAAAACTGATTAACTAGCGCGCTACAGAAAGCAAACAGGATTTGAGCACGCAAAACATGACAGTTGTGATCATACCGTCACTAATGCATCGGATTCCATCAGAACTCCGTAGTTAAGCGTGCTTGGGCGAGAGTAGTACTAGGTTGGGTGACCTCTTGGGAAGTTCTCGTGTCGAACCTCTCTTTTTGTAAGTTTTCCAGTCCGTTTTGGATAAAAACTGATTAATTAGCGCGCTACAGAAAGCATATAAGATTTGAGCACACAAAACATGACAGGTGCGACCATACCAGCACTAATGCAACGGATCCTATCAGAACTCCGCAGTTAAGCGTGCTTGTTTCACCTCTCTTTTTGTAAGTTTTACAGTCCATTTTGGATAAAGACTGAATAATTAGCGCACAACAGAAAGCATATAGGATTTGAGCACGCAAAACATGACAGGTGCGATCATACCAGCATTATTGCACTGGATCCCATCAGAACTCCGCAGTTAAGTGTGCTTGGGCGAGAGTACTACTAGGATGGGTGATCTCTTGGGAAGTCCTCGTGTTGCACCTCTCTTTTTGTAAGTTTTCCAGTCCGTTTTTGATAAAAACTGATTAATTAGCGCGCTACAGAAAGCATATACGATTTGAGCACGCAAAACATGACAGGTGCGATCATACCAGGACTAATGCACTGGATCCCATCAGAACTCCGCAGTTAAGCGTGCTTGGGCGTGAGTAGTACTAGGATGTGTGACCTCCTAGGAAGTCCTCGTGTTGCACCTCTCTTTTTGTATGTTTTCTTGTTCGTTTTGGATAAAAACTGATTAATTAGCGCGCTACAGAAAGAATATAGGATTTGAGCACGCAACACATGACAGGTGCGATCATACCAGCACTAGTGCACCGGATCCCATTAGAACCCTGCAGTTAAGCGTGCTTCGGCGAGAGTAGTACTAGGATGGGTGACCATCGGGGAAGTCCTCGTGTTGCACCTCTCTTTTTGTAAGTTTTCCACTCCGTTTTGGATAAAAACTGATTAATTAGCGCGCTATAAAAAGCATATAGGATTTGAGCACGCAAAACATGACAGGTGCGATGATACAGCACTAATGCAGCGGATCCTATAGGAACTCCGCAGTTAAGCGTGCTTGGGCGTGAGTAGTACTAGCATATATGACCTCCGGGGAAGTCCTTGTGTTGCACCTCTCTTTTTGTAAGTTTTCCAGTCCGTTTTGGATAAAAACTTATTAAATAGCGCGTTACAGAAAGCATATAGGATTTGAGCACGCAAAACATGACAGGTGCGATCATACCAGCATTATTGCACTGGATCCCATCAGAACTCCGCAGTTAAGTGTGCTTGGGCGAGAGTAGTACTAGGATGGGTGATCTCTTGGGAAGTCCTCGTGTTGCACCTCTCTTTTTTTAAGTTTTCCACTCCGTTTTGGATAAAAACTGATTAATTAGCGCGCTATAAAAAGCATATATGATTTGAGCACGCAAAACATGACAGGTGCGATGATACAGCACTAATGCAGCGGATCCTATAGGAACTCCGCAGTTAAGCGTGCTTGGGCGTGAGTAGTACTAGGATATATGACCTCCGGGGAAGTCCTTGTGTTGCACCTCTCTTTTTGTCAGTTTTCCAGTCCGTTTTGGATAAAAACTTATTAATTAGCGCGTTACAGAAAGCATATAGGATTTGAGCACGCAAAATATGACAGGTGCGATCATACCAGCATTAATGCACCGGATCGCACCAGATCTCCGCAGTTGAGTGTGCTTGGGCGAGAGTAGTACAAGGATGGGAGACCTCCTGGGAAGGACTCGTGTTGCACCTCTCTTTTTGTATGTTTTCTTGTCCGTTTTGGATAAAAACTGATTAATTAGCGCGCTACCGAAAGCATATAGGATTTGAGCACGCAACACATGACAGTTGCGATCATACCAGCACTAATGCAGCGGATCCCATCAAAACTCCGCAGTTAAGCGTGCTTGGGCGAGAGTAGTACTGGGATGGGTGATCTCTGGGGAAGTCCTCGTGTTGCACCTCTCTTTTTGTAAGTTTTCCAGTCCGTTTTGGATAAAAACTTATTAATTAGCGGGCTAGGGAAAGCATCTAGGATTTGAGCAGGCAAAACATGACAGGTGCGATCATACCAGCACTAATGCACCGGATCCCACCAGAACTCAGCAGTTAAGCGTGCTTGGGCGAGAGTAGTACTTGGATGGGTGATCTCTTGGGAAGTCCTCGTGTTGCACCTCTCTTTTTGTAAGTGTTCCAGTCCGTTTTTGATAAAAACTGATTAATTAGCGCGCTACAGAAAGCATATAGGATTTGAGCACCCAAAACATGACAGGTGCGATCATACCAGGACTAATGCACTGGATCCCATCAGAACTCCGCAGTTAAGCGTGCTTGGGCGTGAGTAGTACTAGGATGGGTGATATCCTAGGTAGTCCTCGGGTTGCACCTCTCTTTTTGTAAGTTTTCCAGTCCGTTTTGGATAAAAACTTTTTAATTAGCGCGCTACAGAAATAATATAGGATTTGAGCACGCTTAATATAATAGGTGCGATCATACTAGCACTAATGCACCGGATCCCATCAAATCTCCGTAGTTAAGCGTGCTTCTGCGAGAGCAGTACTAGGATGGGTGACCACCTGGTTCGATCATACCATCACTAATGCAACGGATCTTATCAGAACTCCGTAGTTAAGCGTGCATGGGCGAGAGTAATATGATGGGAGACCTCTTGGGAAGTCCTCGTGTTGCACCTTTCTTTTTGTAAGTTTTCCAATCTGTTTTGCAGAAAAACTAATTGATTAGCGCGCTACAGAAAGCATATAGGATTTTAGCACGCAACAGTTGACATGTGCGATCATACCAACACTAATGCACCGGATCCCATCAGAACTCTGCAGTTAAGTGTGCTTGAGCGAGAGTAGTACTAGGATTGGTGACCTCCTTGGAAGTCCTCGTGTTACACCTCCTCCTGGGAAGTCCTCGTGTTGCACCTCCCTTTTTGAATGTTTTCCAGTCCGTTTTAGATAAAAACTGATTAATTAGCGTGCTACAGAAAGTATATAGGATTTGAGAACGCAAAACATGACACGTGCGATTATACCAGCACTAATGCAATGGATCCCATCAGAACACTGCAGTTAACCGTGCTTGGGCATGAGTAGTACTAGGATGGGTGACCTCCTGGGAAGTCCTCGTGTTGCATCTAATGCATCTGATCCCATCAGAACTCCGCAGTTAAGCGTGCTTCGGCGAGAGTAGTACTAGGAATTGTTACCTCCTGGAAAGTCCTCGTGTTGCACCTCTCTTTTTGTAAGTTTTCCAGTCCGTTTTGGATAAAAACTTATTAATTAGCGCGCTACAGAAAGCATACAGGATTTGAGCACGCAAAACATGATAGTTGCGATGATACTGTCACTAATGCACCGGATTCCATCGGAACTCCGTAGTTAAGCATGCTTGGGCAAGAGTAGTACTAGGATGGGTGACCTCCTGGGAAGTCCTTGTGTTGCACCTCTCTTTTTGTAAGTTTTCCAGTCTGTTTTGGATAAAAACTTATTAATTAGCACGCTAAAGAAAGCATACAGAAATTGTGCACACAATACATGACAGGTGCGATCATACCAGCACTAATGCACCGGATCCCTTCAGAACTCCACAGTAAAGCGTTCTTGGGCGACAGTAGTACTAGGATGGGTGACCTCATGGGAAGTCCTCGTGTTGCACCTCTCTTTTTGTAAGTTTTCCAGTCCGTTTTGGATAAAAACTGATTAATTAGCGTGCTACAGAAAGCATACAGGATTTGAGCACGCAAAACATGACGGGTGCGATCATAACAGCACTAATGCACCAAATCCCATCAGAACTCCGTAGTTAAGCGTGCTTGGGCGAGAGTAGTACTAGGATGGGTGACCTCCTACGAAGTCCTCGTGTTGAACCTCTCTTTTTGTAAGTTTTCCAGTCCGTTTTGGATAAAAATTGATTAATTAGCGCGCTATAGAAAGCATATAGGTCTTGAGCACGCAAAACATGACAGGTGCAATCATACCAGCACTAATGCACTCCGGAGTTAAGCGTGCATGGGCAAGAGTAGTACTAGGATGGGTGACCTCTTGGGAAGTCCTCGTCTTGCACCTCTATTTTTTTAAGTTTTCTAGTCCGTTTTGGATAAAAACTTATTAATTAGCGTGCTACAGAAAGCATACAGGATTTGAGCACTCCAAACATGACAGGTGCGATCATACCAACACTAATGCACCGGATCCCATCAGAACTCCGCAGTTAAGCGTGGCTGGCCGAGAGTAGTACCAGGATGGGTGACCTCATGGGAAGTCCTCGTGTTCCACCTCTCTATTTGTAAGTTTTCCAGTCCGTTTTGGATAAAAAGTGATTAATTAGTGCGCTACAGAAGGCATATAGGTTTTGAGCACGCAAAATATGACAGGTGCGATCATACCAGCACTAATGCACCGGATCCCATCAGAACTCCGCAGTTAAGCGTTGTTCGGCGAGAGTAGTACTAGGATGGGTGACCTCCTGGAAAGTCCTCGTGTTGCACCTCTCTTTTGGTAAGTTTTCCAGTCCGTTTTGGATAAAAAGTTATTAATTAGCGCGCTACAGAAGGTATATAGGTTTTGAGTACGCAAAACATGACAGGTGCGATCATACCAGCACTAATGCAACGGATCCTATCAGAACTCCGCAGTTAAGCGTGCTTGCGGGAGAGTAGTAGGATGGTTGACCTCCTGGGAAGTCCTTGTGTTGCACCTCTGTTTTTGTAAGTTTTCCAGTCTGTTTTGGATAAAAAGTGATTAATTAGCACACTACAGAAGGCATATAGGTTTTGAGCACGCAAAACATGACAAGTGCGATCATACCAGCACTAATGCACCGGATCCCATCAGAACTCCGCATTTAAGCATGCTTGGGCGAAAGTAGTACTAGGATGGGTGACCTCCTGGGAAGTCATTCTTTTTGTAAGTTTTCCAGTTCGTTTTGGATAAAAAGTGATTAATTAGTGCGCTACAGAAGGCATATAGGTTTTGAGTACGCAAAACATGACAGGTGCGATCATACCAGCACTAATGCAACGGATCCTATCAGAACTCCGCAGTTAAGCGTGCTTGCGGGAGAGTAGTAGGATGGTTGACCTCCTGGGAAGTCCTTGTGTTGCACCTCTGTTTTTGTAAGTTTTCCAGTCTGTTTTGGATAAAAAGTGATTAATTAGCACACTACAGAAAGCATACAGGATTTGAGCATGCAAAACATGACAGGTGCGATCATACCAGCACTAATGCACCGGATCCCATCAGAACTCCGCAGTTAAGCGTTGTTCGGCGAGAGTAGTACTAGGATGGGTGACCTCCTGGAAAGTCCTCGTGTTGCACCTCTCTTTTTGTAAGTTTTCCAGTCCGTTTTCGATAAAAACTTATTAATTAGCGCGCTACAGAAAGCATACAGGATTTGAGCACGCAAAACATGACAGGTGCGATCATACCAACACTAATTCACCGGATCCCATCAGAACTCCGCAGTTAAGCGTTGTTCGGCGAGAGTAGTACTTGGATGGGTGACCTCCTACAAAGTCCTCGTGTTTCACCTCTCTTTTTGTAAGTTTTCCAGTCCGTTTTGGATAAAAAGTGATTAATTAGCGCGCTATAGAAAGCATATAGGTTTTGAGCACGCAAAACATTACAGGTGCGATCATACCAGCACTAATGCACTCCGCAGTTAAGCGCGCTTGGGCAAGAGTAGTACAAGGATGGGTGACTTCCTGGGAAGTCCTCGTGTTGCACCTCTCTTTCTGTAAGTTTTCCAGTCCGTTTTGGATAAAAACTAATTACATAGCGCGCTACAGAAAGCATATAGGATTTGAGCACGCAAGACATGACAGGTGCAATCATCCGAGCACTAATGCACTAGATCCCATCAAAACCTTGTAGTTAAGCGTGGTAGGGCGAAAGTAGTACTAGGATGGGTGACCTCTTGGGAAGTCCTCCTGTTGCACCTCTATTTTTTTAAGTTTTCCGGTCCGTTTTGGATAAAAACTTATTCATTAGCGCGCTACAGAAAGCATACAGGATTTGAGCACGCAAAACATGACAGGTGCGATCATACCAGCACTAATGCACCGGATCCCATCAGCACTGCGCAGTTAAGCGTGCTTGGGCGAGGGATGTACTAGGATGGGTAACCTCCTGGGAAGTCCTCGTGTTGCATCTTTCTTTTTGTAAGTTTTCCAGTCCGTTTTGGATAAAAACTGATTAATTAGCGCGCTACAGAAAGTATATAGGATTTGAACAAGCAAAACATGATTGGTGCGATCATACCAGCACTAATGCACTTGGTAAGTTTTCCAGTCCGTTTTGTATTAAAAGTGAATAACTAGCGCGTTACAGAAAGCATATAGGATTTGAGCACGCAAAACATGACAGGTGCGATCATACCTGCACTAATGCATCGGATCCCATCAGAACTCCGCAGTTAAGCGCGCTTGGGCGAGAATAGTACTAAGATGGGTGACCTCCTGGGAAGTCCTCGTGTTCCACCTTTCTTTTTGTAAGTTTTGCAGTCCGTTTTGGATAAAAACTGATTAATTAGCGCGCTACAGAAAGCATATAGGATTTGAGCACGCAAAACATGACAGGTGCGATCATACCAGCACTAATGCACCGGATCCCATAAGAACTCCGCAGATAAGCGTGCTTGGGACACAGTAGTACTAGGATGGCTGACCTCCAGGGAAGTCCTCGTGTTGCACCTCTCTTTTAGTAAGTTTTCCTGTGCGTTTTGGATAAAAACTTTTTAACTAGCGCGCTACAGAAAGCATATAGGATTTGGCAACACAAACCATGACAGGTGCGATCATACCATCACTAATGCACTACTTCCCATCAGAACACTGCAGTTAAGCGTGCTTGGGCGTGAGTAGTACTAGGATGGGTGATCTCCTGGGAAGTCCTCGTGTTGCACCTCTCTTTTTGAAAGTTTTCAAGTCCGTTTTGGATTAAAACTAATTAATTAGCGTGCTACAGAAAGCATATAGGATTTGAGCACGCAAAACATGACAGGTGCGATCATACCAACACTAATGCACCGGATCCCATCAGAACTCCGCAGTTAAGCATGCTTGGGCGTGAGTAGTACTAGGATAGGTGATCTCCTAGGAAGTCCTCGTGTTGCACCTCTCTTTTTGTAAGTTTTCCTGTCCGTTTTGGATGAAAACTTTTTAATTAGCGCGCTACAGAAAGCATATAGGATTTGAGCACGCAAAATATAATAGGTGCGATCATACCAGCACTAATGCACCGGATCCAATCAGAACTCCACAGTTAAGTGTCCTGCTGCGAGAGCAGTACTTGGATGGGTGTCTTCCTAGGAAGTCCTTGTGTTGCACCTCTCTTTTTGTAAGTTTTCCGCTCCGTTTTGGATAAAAATTGATTAAATAGCGTGCTACAGAAAGCATACTGGATTTGAGCATGCAAAACATTACAGGTGCGATCATACCAGCACTAATGCACCGGATCCCATCAGAACTCAGCAGTTAAGCGTGCTTGGTAGTACTAGGATGGATGACCTCCTGGGAAATCCTCGTGTTGCACCTCTCTTTTTGTAAGTTTTCCAGTCCGTTTTGGATAAAAACTTATTAATTAACGCACTACAGAAAGCATATAGTATTTCAGCACGCAAAACATGACAGGTGCGATCACACCAGAACTAATGCACCGGATCCCACCAGAACTTCGCAGTTAATCGTGCTTGTGCGAGAGTAGTACTTGGATGGGTGACCTCCTCGGAAGTCCTCGTGTTGCACCTCTCATTTAGTAAGTTTTCCAGTCCGTTTTGGATAAAAACTGATTAATTAGCGCGCTGGAGAAAGCATATTGGATTTGAGCACGCAAAACATGACAGGTGCCATCATACCAGCACTTATGCACCAGATCCCATTAGAAGTTCGCACTTAAGCGTGCTTGTGCGAGAGCAGTACTAGGATGGGTGACCTCCTGGGAAGTCTTTGTGTTGCACCTCTCTTTTTGTAAGTTTTACAGTCCGTTTTGGATAAAAACTGATTAATTAGCGAACTACAGAAAGCATATAGGATTTGAGCACGCAAAACATGACAGGTGCGATCATACCAGCACTAATGCAACGGATCCTATCCGAACTCCACAGTTAAGCGTGCTTGTTGCACCTCTCTTTTTGTAAGTTTTATAGTCCGTTTTTGATAAAAACTAATTAATTAGCGCGCTACAGAAAACATATAGGATTTGAGCACGCAAAATATAATAGTTGCGATCATACCAGCACTAATGCACTGGATCCCATCAGAACTTCGCAGTTAAGTGTGCTTGTGCGAGAGCAGTACTTGCATGGGTGACCACCTGGGAAGTCCTTGTGTTGCACCTCTCTTTTTGTAAGTTTTCCAGTCCGTTTTGGATAAAAACAGATTAATTAGCGCGCTACAGAAAGCATATAGGATTTGAGCACACAAAACATGACAGGTGCGATCATACCAGCACTAATGCAACGGATCCTATAGGAACTCCGCAGTTAAGCGTGCTTGTTGCACCTCTCTTTTTGTAAGTTTTAAAGTCCGTTGTGGATAAAAACTTATTAATTAGCGCGAAACAGAAAGCATATAGGATTTGATCACGCAAAATATGACAGGTGCGATCATACCAGCATTAATGCACCGGATCCCACCAGAACTCCGCAGTTAAGCGTGCTTGGGCGTGAGTAGTACTAGGATATGTGACCTCCGGGGAAGTCCTTGTGTTGCACCTCTCTTTTTGTAAGTTTTCCAGTCCGTTTTGGATAAAAACTGATTAATTAGCGCGCTACAGAAAGCATATAGGATTTGAGGACGCAAAACATGACAGGTGCGATCATACCATCACTAATGCACTGGATCCCATCAGAACTCCACAGTTAAGCGTGCCTAGGCGTGAGTAGTACTAGGATGGGTGATCTCTTGCGAAGTCCTCGTGTTGCACCTCTCTTTTTGTAAGTTTTCCAGTCTGTTTTTGATAAAAACTTATTAATTAACGCACTACAGAAAACATATAGGATTTCAGCACGCAAAACATGACTGGTGCGATCATACCAGAACTAATGCACCGGATCCCATCAGAACTCCGCAGTTAATCGTGCTTGGGCGAGAGTAGTACTAGGAAGTGGGATCTACTGGGAAGTCCTCGTGTTGCAACGCTCATTTTGTAAGTTTTCCAGTCCGTTTTGGATAAAAACTTATTAATTAGCGCGCTACAGAAAGCATATAGGATTTGCGCACGCAAAATATGACAGGTGCAATCATACCAGCATTAATGCACCGGATCCCACCAGATCTCTGCAGTTAAGTGTGCTTGGGCGAGAGTAGTACCAGGATGGGAGACCTCCTGTGAAGTACTCGTGTTGCACCTCTCTTTTTGTATGTTTTCTTGTCCGTTTTCGATAAAAACTGATTAATTAGCTCGCTACCGAAAGCATATAGGATTTGAGCACGCAACACATGACAGTTGCGATCATACCAGCACTAATGCAGCGGATCCCATCAGAACTCCGTAATTAAACGTGCTTTAGCGAGAGTAGTACTTGGATGGGTGATCTATGGGGAAGTCCTCGTGTTGCACCTCTCTTTTTGTAAGTTTTCCAGTCCGTTTTGGATAAAAACTTATTAATTAGCGCGCTACGGAAAGCATATAGGATTTGAGCACGCAAAACATGACAGGTGCGATCATACCAGCACTAATGCACCGGATCGCACCAGAACTCAGCAGTTAAGCGTGCTTGGGCGAGAGTAGTACTAGGAAGGGTGATCTCTTGGGAAGTCCTCGTGTTGCACCTCTCTTTTTGTAAGTTTTCCAATCCGTTTTTGATAAAAACTGATTAATTAGCGCGCTACAGAAAGCATATAGGATTTGAGCACGCAAAACATGACAGGTGCGATCATACCAGGACTAATGCACTGGATCCCATCAGAACTCCGCAGTTAAGCGTGCTTGGGCGTGTGTAGTACTAGGATGGGTGATCTCCTAGGAAGTCCTCGTGTTGCACCTCTTTTTTTTGTATGTTTTCCTGTCCGTTTTGGATGAAAACTTTTTAATTAGCCCGCTACAGAAAGCATATAGGATTTGAGCACGCAAAATATAATAGGTGCGATCATACCAGCACTAATGCACCGGATCCAATCAGAACTCCACAGTTAAGTGTGCTGCTGCGAGAGCAGTACTTGGATGGGTGCATATAGGATTTGAGCATGCAAAACAATACAGGTGCGATCATACCAGCACTAATGCACCGGATCCCATCAGAACTCAGCAGTTAACAGTGCTTGGTAGTACTAGGATGGATGACCTCCTGGGAAGTCCTCGTGTTGCACCTCTCTTTTTGTAAGTTTTCCAGTCCGTTTTGGATAAAAACTTCTTAATTAATGCACTACAGAAAGCATATAGGATTTCAGCACGCAAAACATGACAGTTGCGATCATACCAGAACTAATGCACCAGATCCCACCAGAACTCCGCAGTTAATCGTGCTTGTGCGAGAGTAGTACTAAGATGGGTGACCTCCTCGGATGTCCTCGTGTTGCACCTCTCATTTTGTAAGTTTTCCAGTCCGTTTTGGATAAAAACTGATTAATTAGCGCGCTACAGAAATCATATAGGATTTGAGGACGCAAAATATGACAGGTGCGATCATACCATCACTAATGCAATGGATCCCATCAGAACTCCGCAGTTAAGCGTGCCTGGGCGTGAGTAGTACTAGGATGGGTGATCTACAGGGAAGTCCTCGTGTTGCACCTCTCTTTTTGTAAGTTTTCCAGTCCGTTTTGGATAAAAACTGATTAAGTAGCACGCTAGAGAAAGCATATTGGATTTGAGCACGCAAAACATGACAGGTGCCATCATACCAGCACTTATGCACCGGATCCAATTAGAAGTTCGCACTTAAGCGTGCTTGTGCGAGAGCAGTACTAGGATGGGTGATCTCCTGCGAAGTCTTTGTGTTGCACCTCTCTTTTTGTAAGTTTTATAGTCTGTTTTGGATAAAAACTGATTAATTTGCGAACTACAGAAAGCATATAGGATTTGAGCATACAAAACATGACAGGTGCGATCATACCAGCACTAATGCAACGGATCCTATCAGAACTCCATAGTTAAGCGTACTTGTTGCACCTCTCTTTTTGTAAGTTTTACAGTCCGTTTTGGATAAAAACTGATTAATTAGCGCGCTACAGAAAGCATATAGGATTTGAGCACGCAAAACATGACAGTTGCGATCATACCGTCACTAATGCACCGGATTCCATCAGAACTCCGTAGTTAAGCGTGCTTGGGCGAGAGTAGTACTAGGTTGGGTGACCTCTTGGGAAGTCCTCGTGTTGAACCTCTCTTTTTGTAAGTTTTCCAGTCCGTTTTGGATAAAAACTGATTAATTAGCGCGCTACAGAAAGCATATAAGATTTGAGCAAACAAAACATGACAGGTGCGATCATACCCGCACTAATGCAACGGATCCTATCAGAACTCCGCAGTTAAGCGTGCTTGTTTCACCTCTCTTTTTGTAAGTTTTACAGTCCGTTTTGTATAAAAACTGAATAATTAGCGCGCAACAGAAAGCATATAGGATTTGAGCACGCAAAACATGACAGGTGCGATCATACCAGCACTAATGCACCGGATCCCACCAGAACTCAGCAGTTAAGCGTGCTTGGGCGAGAGTAGTACTAGGACGGGTGATATTTGGGAACTCCTCGTGTTGCACCTCTCTTTTTGTAAGTTTTCCAGTCCGTTTTTGATAAAAACTGATTAATTAGCACGCTACAGAAAGCATATAGGATTTGAGAACGCAAAACATGACAGGTGCGATCATACCAGGACTAATGCACTGGATCCCATCAGAACTCCGCAGTTTAGCGTGCTTGGGCCTGAGTAGTACTAAGATGGGTGATCTCCTAGGAAGTCCTCGTGTTGCACCTCTCTTTTTGTAAGTTTTCCTGTCCGTTTTGGATGAAAACTTTTTAATTAGCGCGCTACAGAAAGCATATAGGATTTGAGCACGCAAAATATAATAGGTGCGATCATACCAGCACTAATGCACCGGATCCAATCAGAACTCCACAGTTAAGTGTGCTGCTGCGAGAGCAGTACTTGGATGGGTGCATATAGGATTTGAGCATGCAAAACAATACAGGTGCGATCATACCAGCACTAATGCACCGGATCCCATCAGAACTCAGCAGTTAAGAGTGCTTGGTAGTACTAGGATGGATGACCTCCTGGGAAGTCCTCGTGTTGCACCTCTCTTTTTGTAAGTTTTCCAGTCCGTTTTGGATAAAAACTTCTTAATTAATGCACTACAGAAAGCATATAGGATTTCAGCACGCAAAACATGACAGGTGCGATCATACCAGAACTAATGCACCAGATCCCACTAGAACTCCGCAGTTAATCGTGCTTGTGCGAGAGTAGTACTAGGATGGGTGACCTCCTCGGAAGTCCTCGTGTTGCACCTCTCATTTTGTAAGTTTTCCAGTCCGTTTTGGATAAAAACTGATTAAGTAGCACGCTAGAGAAAGCATATTGGATTTGAGCACGCAAAACATGACAGGTGCCATCATACCAGCACTTATGCACCGGATCCAATTAGAAGTTCGCACTTAAGCGTGCTTGTGCGAGAGCAGTACTAGGATGGGTGATCTCCTGCGAAGTCTTTGTGTTGCACCTCTCTTTTTGTAAGTTTTATAGTCTGTTTTGGATAAAAACTGATTAATTTGCGAACTACAGAAAGCATATAGGATTTGAGCATACAAAACATGACAGGTGCGATCATACCAGCACTAATGCAACGGATCCTATCAGAACTCCATAGTTAAGCGTACTTGTTGCACCTCTCTTTTTGTAAGTTTTACAGTCCGTTTTGGATAAAAACTGATTAATTAGCACGCTACAGAAAGCATATAGGATTTGAGCACGCAAAACATGAAAGTTGCGATCATACCGTCACTAATGCACCGGATTCCATCAGAACTCCGTAGTTAAGCGTGCTTGGGCGAGAGTAGTACTAGGTTGGGTGACCTCTTGGGAAGTCCTCGTGTTGAACCTCTCTTTTTGTAAGTTTTCCAGTCCGTTTTGGATAAAAACTGATTAATTAGCGCGCTACAGAAAGCATATAAGATTTGAGCAAGCAAAACATGACAGGTGCGATCATACCCGCACTAATGCAACGGATCCTATCAGAACTCCGCAGTTAAGCGTGCTTGTTTCACCTCTCTTTTTGTAAGTTTTACAGTCCGTTTTGTATAAAAACTGAATAATTAGCGCGCAACAGAAAGCATATAGGATTTGAGCACGCAAAACATGACAGGTGCGATCATACCAGCACTAATGCACCGGATCCCACCAGAACTCAGCAGTTAAGCGTGCTTGGGCGAGAGTAGTACTAGGACGGGTGATCTCTTGGGAACTCCTCGTGTTGCACCTCTCTTTTTGTAAGTTTTCCAGTCCGTTTTTGATAAAAACTGATTAATTAGCGCGCTACAGAAAGCATATAGGATTTGAGAACGCAAAACATGACAGGTGCGATCATACCAGGACTAATGCACTGGATCCCATCAGAACTCCGCAGTTTAGCGTGCTTGGGCCTGAGTAGTACTAAGATGGGTGATCTCCTAGGAAGTCCTCGTGTTGCACCTCTCTTTTTGTAAGTTTTCCTGTCCGTTTTGGATGAAAACTTTTTAATTAGCGCGCTACAAAAAGCATATAGGATTTGAGCACGCAAAATATAATAGGTGCGATCATACCAGCACTAATGCACCGGATCCAATCAGAACTCCACAGTTAAGTGTGCTGCTGCGAGAGCAGTACTTGGATGGGTGTCTTCCTGGGAAGTCTTTGTGTTGCACCTCTCTTTTTGTAAGTTTTCCGCTCCGTTTTGGATAAAAACTGATTAAATAGCGTGCTACAGAAAGCCTAAAAGATTTGAGCATGCAAAACATTACAGGTGTGATCATACCAGCACTAATGCACCGGATCCCATCAGAACTCAGCAGTTAAGCGTGCTTGGTAGTACTGGGATGGATGACCTCCTGGGAAGTCCTCGTGTTGCACCTCTCTTTTTGTATGTTTTCCAGTCCGTTTTGGATAAAAACTTATTAATTAACGTACTACAGAAAACATATAGGATTTCAGCACGCAAAACATGACAGGTGCGATCATACCAGAACTAATGCACCGGATCCCACCAGAACTCCGCAGTTAATCGTGCTTGTGCGAGAGTAGTACTAGGATGGGTGACCTCCTCGGAAGTCCTCGTGTTGCACCTCTCATTTTGTAAGTTTTCCAGTCCGTTTTGGATAAAAACTGATTAATTAGCGCGCTACAGAAAGCATATAGGATTTGAGGACGCAAAACATGACAGGTGCGATCATACCATCACTAATGCACTGGATCCCATCAGAACTCCGCAGTTAAGCGTGCCTGGGCGTGAGTAGTACTAGGATGGGTGATTTACTGGGAAGTCCTTGTGTTGCACCTCTCTTATTGTAAGTTTTCCAGTCCGTTTTGGATAAAAACTGATTAATTAGCGCGCCAGAGAAAGCATATTGGATTTGAGCACGCAAAACATGACAGGTGCCATCATACCAGCACTTATGCACCGGATCCCATTAGAAGTTCGCACTTAAGCGTGCTTTTGCAAGAGCAGTACTAGGATGGGTGACCTCCTGGGAAGTCTTTGTGTTGCACCTCTCTTTTTGTAAGTTTCACAATTCGTTTCGGATAAAAACTGATTAATTAGCGAACTACAGAAAGCATATAGGATTTGAGCACGAAAAACATGACAGGTGCGATCATACCAGCAGTAATGCAACGGATCTAATCAGAACTCCGCAGTTAAGCGTGCTTGTTCCACCTCTCTTTTTGTAAGTTTTATAGTCCGTTTTGGATAAAAACTAATTAATTAGCGCGCTACAGAAAGCATATAGGATTTGAGCACGCAAAATATAATAGTTGCGATCATACCAGCACTAATGCACCGGATCCCATCAGAAATCCGCAGTTAAGTGTGCATGTGCGAGAGCAGTACTTGGATGGGTGACCACCTGGGAAGTCCTTGTGTTGCACCTCTCTTTTTGTAAGTTATCCAGTCCGTTTTGGATAAAAACAGATTAATTAGCGCGCTACAGAAAGCATATAGGATTTGAGCACACAAAACATGACAGGTGCAATCATACCAGCACTAATGCAACGGATCCTATCAGAACTCCATAGTTAAGCGTACTTGTTGCACCTCTCTCTTTGTAAGTTTTACTGTCCGTTTTGGATAAAAACTGATTAATTAGCGCGCTACAGAAAGCATACAGGATTTGAGCACGCAAAACATGACAGTTGCGATCATACCGTCACTAATGCACCGGATTCCATCAGAACTCCGTAGTTAAGCGTACTTGGGCGAGAGTTGTACTAGGTTGGGTGACCTCTTGGGAAGTCCTCGTGTTGAACCTCTCTTTTTGTAAGTTTTCCAGTCCGTTTTGGATAAAAACTGATATATTAGCGCGCTACATAAAGCATATAAGATTTGAGCACACAAAACATCACAGGTGCGATCATACCAGCACTAATGCAACGGATCCTATCAGAACTCCGCAGTTAAGCGTGCTTGTTTCACCTCTCTTTTTGTAAGTTTTACAGTCCGTTTTGGATAAAAACTGAATAATTAGCGCGCAACAGAAAGCATATAGGATTTGAGCACGCAAAACATGATAGGTGCGATCATACCAGCATTATTGCACCGGATCCCATTAGAACTCCGCAGTTAAGTGTGTTTGGGCGAGAGTAGTACTAGGATGGGTGACCTCCTGGGAAGTCCTTGCACCTCTCTTTTTGTATGTTTTCGTGTTCGTTTTGGATAAAAACTGATTAATTAGCGCGCTACAGAAACAATATAGGATTTGAACACGCAACACATGACAGGTGCGATCATACCAGCACTAATGCAACGGATCCTATCAGAACTCCGCAGTTAAGCGTGCTTGTTTCACCTCGCTTTTTGTAAGTTTTACAGTCCGTTTTGGATAAAAACTGAATAATTAGCGCGCAACAGAAAGCATATAGGATTTGAGCACGCAAAACATGATAGGTGTGATCATACCAGCATTATTGCACCGGATCCCATTAGAACTCCGCAGTTAAGTGTGCTTGGGCGAGAGTAGTACTAGGATGGGTGACCTCCTGGGAAGTCCTCGTGTTGCACCTCTCTTCACTCAAAACATGACAGGTGCGATGATACTATAGGAACTCCGCAGTTAAGCGTGCTTGTTGCACATCTCTTTTTGTAAGTTTTCCAGTCCGTTTTGGATAAAAACTTATTAATTAGCGCGCTACAGAAAGCATATAGGATTTGAGCACGTAAAATATGACAAGTGCGATCATACCAGCATTAATGCACCGGATCCCACCAGATCTCCGCAGTTAAGCGTGCTTGGGCGATAGTAGTACCAGGATGGGAGACCTCCTGGGAAGTACTCGTGTTGCACCTCTCTTTTTGTATGTTTTCTTGTCCGTTTTCGATAAAAACTGATTAATTTGCGCGCTACCGAAAGCATATAGGATTTGAGCACGCAACACATGACAGTTGCGATCATACCAGCACTAATGCAATGGATCCCATCAGAACTCCGCAAATAAGCGTGCTTGGGCGAGAGAAGTACTAGGATGGGTGATCTCTGGGGAAGTCCTCGTGTTGCACCTCTCTTTTTGTATGTTTTCTAGTCCGTTTTGGATAAAAACTTATTAATTAGCGCACTAAGGAAAGCATATAGGATTTGAGCACGCAAAACATGACAGGTGCGATCATACCAGCACTAATGCACCGGATCCCACCAGAACTCAGCAGTTAAGCGTGCTTGGGTGAGAGTAGTACTAGGACGGGTGATCTCTTGGGAAGTCCTCGTGTTGCACCTCTCTTTTTGTAAGTTTTCTAGTCCATTTTCGATAAAAACTGATTAATTAGCGCGCTAAAGAAAGCATAATGGATTTGAGCACGCAAAACATGACAGGTGCGATCATACCAGAACTAATGCACCGGATCCCATCAGAACTCCGCAGTTAAGCGTTGTTCAGCGAGAGTTGTACTAGGATGGGTGTCCTCCTGGAAAGTCCTCGTGTTGCACCTCTCTTTTTGTAAGTTTTCTAGTCCGTTTTCGATAAAAACTTGTTAATAAGCGCGCTAAAGAAAGCATAATGGATTTGAGCACGCAAAACATGACAGGTGCGATCATACCAGAACTAATGCACTGGATCCCATCAGAACTCCGCATTTAAGCGTTGTTCGGCGAGAGTTGTACTAGGATGGGTGAACTCCTGGAAAGTCCTCGGGTTGCACCTCTCTTTTTGTAAGTTTTCCAGTCCGTTTTTGATAAAAAACTTATTAATTAGCGCGCTACAGAAAGCATACAGGATTTGAGCACGCAAAACATGACAAGTGCGATCATACCAACACTAATGCACCAGATCCAATCAGAACTCTGTAGTTAAGCGTTGTTCGGCGAGCGAATGGGTGACCTCCTGCAAAGTCCTCGTGTTTCACCTCTCTTTTTGTAAGTTTTCCAGTCCGTTTTGGATAAAAAGTGATTAATTAGCGCGCTATAGAGAGCATATAGGTTTTGAGCATGCTAAACATGACAGGTGCGATCATACCACCACTAATGCACTCCGCAGTTAAGCGTGATTGGGCAAGAGTAGTACTAGGATGGGTGACCTCCTGGGAAGTCCTCGTGTTGCACCTCTCTTTTTGTAAGTTTTCCAGTCCGTTTTGCATAAAAACTAATTACATAGCGCACTACAGAAAGTATATAGGATTTGAGCACGCAAGACATGACAGGTGCAATCATACCAGCACTAATGCACTGGATCCCATCAAAACTCCGTAGTTAAGCGTGGTAGGGCGAGAGTAGTACTAGGATGGGTGACCTCCTGGGAAGTCCTCCTATTTTACCTCTATTTTTTTAAGTTTTGCGGTCCGTTTGGGATAAAAACTTGTTCATTAGCGCGCTACAGAAAGCATACAGGATTTGAGCACGCAAAACATGACAGGTGCGATCATACTAGCACTAATGCACCGTATCCCATCAGCACTCCGCAGTTAAGCGTGCTTGCGCGAGGGTAGTACTAGGATCTGTGATCTCCTGGGAAGTCCTCGTGTTGCTCCCTCTTTTTGTAAGTTTTCCAGTCCGTTTTGGATAAAAAGTGATTAATTAGCGCACTACAGAAGGCATATAGGTTTTGAGCACGCGAGAGTAGTACTAGGATAGGTGACCTCTTGGAAAGTCCTCGTGTTGCACCTCTCTTTTTGTAAGTTTTCCAGTCCGTTTTGGATAAAAACTTTTTAATTATCGCGCTAAAGAAAGCATAATGGATTTGAGCACGCAAAACATAACAGGTGTGATAATACCATCAATAATGCACTGGATCCCATCAGAACTCTGCAGTTAAGCGTGCTTGGGTGAGAGTAGTACTTGGATGGGTGACCTTCTGGGAAGTCCAAGTGTGCACTAATGCATCTGATCCCATCAGAACTCCGGTGATCTTGGGGAGTCCTCGTGTGCACTAATGCATTGGATCCCATCAGAACTCCGCACTTAAGCGTGCTTGGGCAAGAGTAGTACTAGGATGGGTGACCTCCTGGGAAGTCCTCGTGTGCACTAATGCATCGGATCCCATCAGAACTCCGCAGTTAAGCGTGCTTAGGAAAGAGTAGTACTAGGATGGGTGACCTCCTGGAAAGTCCTTGTGTTGCACCTCTCTTTTTGTGACTTTTCCAGTCCGTTTTCGATAAAAACTAATTAAATAGCGAGCTACAGAAAGCATATAGGATTTGAGCACACAAAACATGACAGGTGCGATCATACCAGCACTAATGCACTGGATCCCATCAAAACTCCGTAGATAAACGTGCTTGGGCGAGAGTAGTACTAGGATGGGTGACCTCTTGGGAAGTCCTTGTGTTGCACCTTTATTTTTGTATGTTTTCCAGTCCGTTTTGGATAAAAAGTGATTAATTAGCGCACTACAAAAGGCATATAGGTTTTGAGCACGCAAAACATGACAGGTGCGATCATACCAGCACTAATGCACCGGATCTCATCAGAACTCCGCAGTTAAGCGTGCTTAGGCGAGAGTAGTACTAGGATGGGTGACCTCCTGCGAAGTCCTCGTGTTGCACCTCTCTATTTGTATGTTTTCCAGTCCGTTTTGGATAAAAAGTGATTAATTAGCGCACCACAGAAGGCATATATGTTTTGAGCACGCAAAACATGATAGGTGCGATCATACCAGCACTAATGCACCGGATCCCATCAGAACTTCACAGTTAAGTAATACTAGGATGGGTGACCTCCTAGGAAGTCCTCGTGTTGCACCTTTGTTTTTGTAAGTTTTCAAGTCCGTTTTGGATAAAAACTTATTAATTAGCGCGTTACAGAAAGCATACAGTTTTTGAGCACTCAAAACATGATAGGTGCGATCATACTAGCACTAATGCACCGGATCCCATCAGAACTCCGTAGTTAAGCGTGGCTGGTCGAGAGTAGTACTCGGATGGGTGACCTCCTGGGAAGTACTCGTGTTGCACCTCTCTTTTTGTAAGTATTCCACTCCGTTTTGGATAAAAAGTGATTAATTAGCGCGCTACAGAAGGCATAGAGGTTTTGAGCAGGCAAAACATGACATGTGCGATCATACCAGCACTAATGCATCGGATCCCATCAGAACTCCGCAGTTAAGCGTGCTTCGGCGAGAGTAGTACTAGGATTGGTAACCTCCTAGAAAGTCCTCGTGTTGCACCTCTCTTTTTGTAAGTTTTCCAGCCCGGTTTGGATAAAAAGTGATTAATTAGCGCACATCAGAAGGGATAGAGGATTTGAGCACGCAAAACATGACAGGTGCGATCATACCAGCACTAATGCACCGGATGCCATCAGAACATTGTAATTAAGTGTGCTTCTCGTGTTGCACCTCTCTTTTTGTAAGTTTTCCATTCCGTTTTGGATTAAAAGTGATTAATTAGCGCGCTATAGAAAGCATATAGCTTTTGCGCACGCAACACATGACAGGTGCGATCATACCAGCACTAATGAACTCCGCAGTTAAGCGTGCTTGGGCAAGAGTAGTATTAGGATGGGTGACCTCCTGTGAAGTCCTCGTGTTGCGCCTCTCTTTTTGTAAGTTTTCCAGCCCGGTTTGGATAAAAAGTGATTAATTAGCGCACATTAGAAGGCATAGAGGTTTTGAGCACGCAAAATATCACAGGTGTGATTATACCAGCACTAATGCACCGGATCCCATTAGAAATTCGTAGTTAAGTGTGCTTTGGCGAGAGTAGTTCTAGGATGGGTGACCTCCTGGGAAGTCGTCGTGTTGTATCTCTGTTTTAGTAAATTTTCCAGTCCGTTTTGGATTAAAAGTGATTAATTAGCGCGCTATAGAAAGCATATAGGTTTTGAGCACGCAAAACATGATAGGTGCGATCATACCAGCACTAATGCACTCCGCAGTTAAGCGTGCTTGGGCAAGAGTAGTACTAGGATGGGTGACCTCCTGGGAACTCCTCGGTTGCACCTCTCTTTTTTTAACTTTTCCAGTTTGTTTTGGATAAAAACTGATTAAATAGCGCGATACAAAAAACATATAAGATTTAAGCACGCAAAACATGACAGGTGCGATCATACCAGCACTAATGCACCAGATCCTATCAAAACTCCGTAGTTAAGTGTGGTAGGGCGAGAGTAGTACTAGGATGGGTGAACTCCTGGGAAGTCCTCGTGTTGCACCTCTCTTTTTGTAAGGTTGGTGACCTCCTAGAAAGTCCTCGTGTTGCACCTCTTTTTTTGTAAGTTTTCCAGTCCGTATTTGATAAAAACTGATTAATTAGTGTGCTACAGAAAGCATACAGGATTTGAGCACGCAAAATGTGACATGTGCGATCATACCAGCACTAATGCACCGGATCCCATCAGAACTCCGAAGTTAAGCGTGCTTGGGCGAGAGTAGTACCGTTTTGGATAAAAACTGATTAAATAGCGCGCTACAGAAAGCGTATAGGATTTGAGAACGCCTCTCTTTTTGTAAGTTTTCCAGCCCGGTTTGGATAAAAAGTGATTAATTAGCGCACATTAGAAGGCATAGAGGTTTTGAGCACGCAAAATATCACAGGTGTGATCATACCAGCACTAATGCACCGGATCCCATTAGAACTTCGTAGTTAAGTGTGCTTGGGCGAGAGTAGTACTAGGATGGGTGACCTCCTGGGAAGTCGTCGTGTTGCACCTCTCTTTTAGTAAATTTTCCAGTCCGTTTTGGATTAAAAGTGATTAATTAGCGCGCTATAGAAAGCATATAGGTTTTGAGCACGCAAAACATGACAGGTGCGATCATACCAGCACTAATGCACTCCGCAGTTAAGCGTGTTTGGGCAAGAGTAGTACTAGGATGGGTGACCTCCTGGGAACTCCTCGTGTTGCACCTCTCTTTTTTTAACTTTTCCAGTTTGTTTGGATAAAATTTGATTAAATAGCGCGATACAGAAAACATATAAGATTTAAGCACGCAAAACATGACAGGTGCGATATACCAGCACTAATGCACCAGATCCTATCAAAACTCCGTAGTTAAGTGTGGTAGGGCGAGAGTAGTACTAGGATGGGTGAACTCCTGGGAAGTCCTCGTGTTGCACCTCTCTTTTTGTAAGGTTGGTGACCTCCTAGAAAGTCCTCGTGTTGCACCTCTTTTTTTGTAAGTTTTCCAGTCCGTATTGGATAAAAACTGATTAATTAGTGTGCTACAGAAAGCATACAGGATTTGAGCACGCAAAATGTGACATGTGCGATCATACCAGCACTAATGCACCGGATCCCATCAGAACTCCGAAGTTAAGCGTGCTTGGGCGAGAGTAGTACCGTTTTGGATAAAAACTGATTAAATAGCGCGCTACAGAAAGCATATAGGATTTGAGAACGCAAAACATCACAGGTGCGATCATACTAGCATTGATGCACCGGATTCCATCAAAACACCATAGTTAAGCAGGGTAGGGCGATAGTAGTACTAGGATGGGTGACCTCCTGGGAAGTCCTTGTGTTGCACCTCTATTTTTTTATGTTTTCCAGTCCGTTTTGGATAAAAACTTATTAATTAGCGTGCAACAGAAAGCATACAGGATTTGAGCACGCAAATCATGACAGGTGCGATCATACCAGCACTAATGCACCGGATTCCATCAGAACTCCGTAGTTAAGCGTGGTTGGGCGAGAATAGTACTAGGATAGGTGACCTCCTGGGAAGTCCTCGTGTTGCACCTCTCTTTTTGTATGTTTTCCAGTCCGTTTTGGATAAAAAGTGATAAATTCGTGCGGTACAGAAGGCATAGAGGTTTTGAGCACGCAAAACATGACATGTGCGATCATACCAGCACTAATGCATTGCATCCAATCAGAACTTCGCAGTTAAGCGTGATTCGGCGAGAGTAGTACTAGGATTGGTGACCTCCTAGAAAATCCTCATGTTGCACCTCTCTTTTTGTAAGTTTTCCAGTCCGTATTGGATAAAAATTGATTAATTAGCGCACATCAGAAGGCATAGAGGTTTTGAGCACGCAAAACATGACAGGTGCGATCATACCAGCACTAATGCATCGGATCCCATCAGAACTTCGTAGTTAAGTGTGGTTGGGCGAGAGTAGTACTAGGATGGTTGACCTCCTGGGAAGTCCTCGTGTTGCACCTCTCTTTTTGTAAGTTTTCCAGTCCGTATTGGATACAAACTAATTAATTAGTGTGCTACAGAAAGCATACAGGATTTGAGCACGCAAAACATGATAGGTGCGATCATACCAGCACTAATGCACCGGATCCCATCAGAACTCCGTAATTAAGCGTGCTTGGGCAAGAGTAGTACTCGTATGGGTAACCTCCTGGGAAGTCCTCGTGTTGCACCTCTCCTTTTGTAAGTTTTCCAGTACGTTTTGGATTAAAAGTGATTAATTAGCGCGCTATAGAAAGCATATAGGTTTTGAGCACGCAAAACATGACAAGTGCAATCATACCAGAACTAATGGACTCTGCAGTTAAGCGTGCTTGGGCAAGTGTAGTACTAGGATTGGTGACCTCCTGGGAACTCCTCGTGTTGCACCTTTCTTTTTGTAACTTTTCCATTTCGTTTTGGATAAAAACTGATTAAATAGCGCGCTACAGAAAGCATATAGGATTTGAGCACGCAAAACATGACAAGTGCGATCATACCAGCACTAATGCACCGGATCCCATCAAAACTCCGTAGTTAAGCGTGGTAGGGCGAGAGTAGTACCAGGATGGGTGACCTCCTGGGAAGTCCTCGCGTTGCACCCATCTTTTTGTAAGTTTTCCAGCCCGTTTTGGATAAAAAGAGATTAATTAGCGCGCTACAGAAGGCATAGAAGTTTTGAGCACGGAAAAGATGACATGTGCGATCAACCAGCACTAATGCATCGGCTCCCATCAGAACTTCGCAGTTAAGCGTGATTCGGCGAGAGTAGTACTAGGATTGGTGACCTCCTAGAAAATCCTCGTGTTGCATCTCTCTTTTTGTAAGTTTTCCAGTCCGTATTGGATAAAAACTGATTAATTAGCGGGCTACAGAAAGAGCACTGACGCACCGGATTCCATCAAAACTCCGTAGTTAAGCATGGTACGGTGATAGTAGTACTAGGATGGGTGACCTTCTTGGAAGTCCTTGTGCTGCACCTCTATTTTTTTATGTTTTCCAGTCTGTTTTGGATAAAAACTTATTAATTAGCGTGCAACAGAAAGCATACAGGATTTGAGCACGCAAATCATGACAGGTGCGATCATACCAGCACTAATGCACCGGATTCCATCAGAACTCCGTAGTTAAGCGTGGTTGGGCGAGAATAGTACTAGGATGGGTGCCTCGTGGGAAGTCCTCGTGTTGCACCTCTCTTTTTGTATGTTTTCCAGTCCGTTTTGGATAAAAAGTGATTAATTAGCGTGCTACAGAAGGCATAGAGGTTTTGAGCACGCAAAACATGACATGTGCGATCTTACCAGCAGTAATGCACCGGATCCCATCAGAACTCCGTAGTTAAGCGTGCTTGGGTGAGAGTAGTACTAGGATGGATGACCTCCTGGGAAGTCCTTGTTTTGCACCTCTCTTTTTGTAAGTTTTCCAGTCCGTTTTGGATAAAAAGTGATTAATTAGCGCGCTACAGAAGGCATAGAGGTTTTGAGCACGCAAAACATGACATCTGCGATCATAACAGCACTAATGCATCGGATCCCATCAGAACTCCGCAATTAAGCGTGCTTCGGCGAGAGTAGTACTAGGATTGGTGACCTCCTAGAAAGTCCTCGTGTTGCACCTCTCTTTTTGTAAATTTTCCATTCCGTATTGGATAAAAACTAATTAATTAGTGTGCTAAATAAAGCATACAGGATTTGAGCACGCAAAACATGACAGGTGCGATCATACTAGCACTAATGCACCGGATCCCATCAGAACTCCGTAGTTAAGCCTGGCTGGGCGACAGTAGTACTCGGATGGGTGACCTCCTGGGAAGTCCTCGTGTTGCACCTCTCTTTTTGTAAGTTTTCCAGTCCGTTTTGGATAAAAAGTGATTAATTAGCGCGCTACAGAAGGCATAGAGGTTGCATCGGATCCCATCAGAACTCCACAGTTAAGCGTGCTTCGGCGAGAGTAGTACTAGGATTGGTGACCTCCTAGAAAGTCCTCGTGTTGCACGTCTCTTTTTGTAAGTTATCCAGCTCGGCTTGGATAAAAAGTGATTAATTAGCGCACATCAGAAGGCATAGAGGATTTGAGCACGCAAAACATGACTGGTGCGATCATACCAGCACTAATGCACCGGATGCCATCAGAACTTTGTAGTTAAGTGTGCTTGGGCGAGAATAGTACAAGGATGGGTGACCTCCTGGGAAGTCCTCGTGTTGCACCTCACTTTTTGTAAGTTTTCCATCCCGTTTTGGATAAAAAGTGATTAATTAGCGCGCTACAAAAGGCATAGAGGTTTTGAGCACGCAAAACATGACATGTGCGATCATACCAGCGCTAATGCATCGGATCCCATCAGAACTCCGCAATTAAGCGTGCTTCGGCGAGAGTAGTACTAGGATTGGTGACCTCCTAGAAAGTCCTCGTGTTGCACCTCTCTTTTTGTAAGTTTTCCAGTCCGTTTTGGATAAAAATTGATTAATTAGTGTGCTACAGAAAGCATACAGGATTTGAGCACGCAAAACGTGACCGGAGCGATTATACCAGCACTAATGCAACGGATCCCATCAGTGTTGCACCTCTCTTTTTGTAACTTTTCCAGTCCGTTTTGGATAAATACTGATTAAATAGCGCGCTACAGAAAGCCTATAGGATTTGAGAACGCAAAACATGACAGGTGCAATCATACTAGCACTGATGCACCGGATTCCATCAAAACTCCGTAGTTAAGCAGGGTAGGGCGATAGTAGTACTAGGATGGGTGACCTCCTGGGTAGTCCTTGTGTTGCACCTCTATTTTTTTAAGTTTTCCAGTCCGTTTTGGATAAAAACATATTAATTAGCGCGCTACAGAAAGCATACAGGATTTGAGCACTCAAATCAAGACAAGTGCAATCATAGCAGCACTAATGCACCGGATGCCATCAAAACTCCGTAGTTTAGCGTGGTTGGGCGAGAGTAGCACTAGGATGGGTGACCTCTGGGAAGTCCTCGTGTTGCACCTCTCTTTTTGTAAGTTTTCCAGTCCGTTTTGGATAAAAAGTGATTAATTAGCGCGCTACAGAAGGCATAGAGGTTTTGAGCACGCAAAACATGACATGTGCGATCATACCAGCACTAATGCATCGGATCCCATCAGAACTCCGCAGTTAAGCGTGCTTCAGCGAAAGTAGTTCTAGGATTGGTGACCTCCTAGAAAGTCCTCGTGTTGCACCTCTCTTTTGGTAAGTTTTCCAGTTCGTATTGGATAAAAACTGATTAATTAGTGTGCTACAGAAAGCATACAGGATTTGAGCACGCAAAAGATGACAGGTGCGATCATACCAGCACTAATGTATCGGATCCCATCAGAACTCCGTAGTTATGCGTGCTTGGGAGAGAATAGTACTAGGATGGTTGACCTCTTGGGAAGTCCTCGTGTTGCACCTCTCTTTTTGTAAGTTTTCCAGTCCGTTTGGGATAAAAAGTGATTAATTAGCGCGCTATAGAAAGCATATAGGTTTTGAGCACGCAAAACATGACAGGTACGATCATACCAACACTAATGCATCGGCTCCCATCAGAACTTCGCAGTTAAGCGTGATTCGGCGAGAGTAGTACTAGGATTGGTGACATCCTAGAAAGTCCTCGTGTTGCACCTCTCACTTTGTAAGTTTTCCAGTCCGTATTGGATAAAAACTGATTAATTAGTGTGCTACAGAAAGCATACAGGATTTGAGCACACAAAACGTGACAGGTGCGATCATACCAGTACTAATGCACCGGATCCCATCGGAACTCCGAAGATAAGCGTGCTTGGGCGAGAGTAGTACTAGGATGGGTGACCTCCTGGGAAGTCCTCGTGTTGCACCTCTCTTTTTGTAACTTTTCCAGTCCGTTTTGGATAAAAACTGATTAAATAGCGGGCTACAGAAAGGGCACTGACGCACCGGATTCCATCAAAACTCCGTAGTTAAGCATGGTACGGTGATAGTAGTACTAGGATGGGTGACCTTCTTGGAAGTCCTTGTGCTGCACCTCTATTTTTTTATGTTTTCCAGTCCGTTTTGGATAAAAACTTATTAATTAGCGTGCAACAGAAAGCATACAGGATTTGAGCACGCAAATCATGACAGGTGCGATCATACCAGCACTAATGCACCGGATTCCATCAGAACTCCGTAGTTAAGCGTGGTTGGGCGAGAATAGTACTAGGATGGGTGACCTCGTGGGAAGTCCTCGTGTTGCACCTCTCTTTTTGTATGTTTTCCAGTCCGTTTTGGATAAAAAGTGATTAATTAGCGCGCTACAGAAGGCATAGAGGTTTTGAGCACGCAAAACATGACATGTGCGATCTTACCAGCAGTAATGCACCGGATCCCATCAGATCTCCGTAGTTAAGCGTGCTTGGGCGAGAGTAGTACTAGGATGGATGACCTCCTGGGAAGTCCTTGTTTTGCACCTCTCTTTTTGTAAGTTTTCCAGTCCGTTTTGGATAAAAAGTGATTAATTAGCGCGCTACAGAAGGCATAGAGGTTTTGGGCACGCAAAACATGACATCTGCGATCATAACAGCACTAATGCATCGGATCCCATCAGAACTCCGCAATTAAGCGTGCTTCGGCGAGAGTAGTACTAGGATTGGTGACCTCCTAGAAAGTCCTCGTGTTGCACCTCTCTTTTTGTAAGTTTTCCAGTCCGTATTGGATAAAAACTAATTAATTAGTGTGCTAAATAAAGCATACAGGATTTGAGCACGCAAAACATGACAGGTGCGATCATACTAGCACTAATGCACCGGATCCCATCAGAACTCCGTAGTTAAGCCTGGCTGGGCGACAGTAGTACTCGGATGGGTGACCTCCTGGGAAGTCCTCGTGTTGCACCTCTCTTTTTGTAAGTTTTCCAGTCCGTTTTGGATAAAAAGTGATTAATTAGCGCGCTACAGAAGGCATAGAGGTTGCATCGGATCCCATCAGAACTCCACAGTTAAGCGTGCTTCGGCGAGAGTAGTACTAGGATTGGTGACCTCCTAGAAAGTCCTCGTGTTGCACGTCTCTTGTTGTAAGTTATCCAGCCCGGCTTGGATAAAAAGTGATTAATTAGCGCACATCAGAAGGCATAGAGGATTTGAGCACGCAAAACATGACTGGTGCGATCATACCAGCACTAATGCACCGGATGCCATCAGAACGTTGTAGTTAAGTGTGCTTGGGCGAGAGTAGTACTAGGATGGATGACCTTCTTGGAAGTCCTTGTGCTGCACCTCTATTTTTTTAAGTTTTCCAGTCCGTTTTGGATAAAAACATATTAATTAGCGCGCTACAGAAAGCATACAGGATTTGAGCACTCAAATCAAGACAAGTGCAATCATAGCAGCACTAATGCACCGGATGCCATCAAAACTCCGTAGTTTAGCGTGGTTGGGCGAGAGTAGCACTAGGATGGGTGACCTCTGGGAAGTCCTCGTGTTGCACCTCTCTTTTTGTAAGTTTTCCAATCCGTTTTGGATAAAAAGTGATTAATTAGCGCGCTACAGAAGGCATAGAGGTTTTGAGCACGCAAAACATGACATGTGCGATCATACCAGCACTAATGCATCGGATCCCATCAGAACTCCGCAGTTAAGCGTGCTTCAGCGAAAGTAGTTCTAGGATTGGTGACCTCCTAGAAAGTCCTCGTGTTGCACCTCTCTTTTTGTAAGTTTTCCAGTTCGTATTGGATAAAAACTGATTAATTAGTGTGCTACAGAAAGCATACAGGATTTGAGCACGCAAAACATGACAGGTGCGATCATACCAGCACTAATGTATCGGATCCCATCAGAACTCCGTAGTTATGCGTGCTTGGGAGAGAATAGTACGAGGATGGTTGACCTCTTAGGATGTCCTCGTGTTGCACCTCTCTTTTTGTAAGTTTTCCAGTCCGTTTGGGATAAAAAGTGATTAATTAGCGCGCTATAGAAAGCATATAGGTTTTGAGCACGCAAAACATGACAGGTGCGATCATACCAACACTAATGCATCGGCTCCCATCAGAACTTCGCAGTTAAGCGTGATTCGGCGAGAGTAGTACTAGGATTGGTGACCTCCTAGAAAGTCCTCGTGTTGCACCTCTCTTTTTGTAAGTTTTCCAGTCCGTATTGGATAAAAACTGATTAATTAGTGTGCTACAGAAAGCATACAGGATTTGAGCACACAAAACGTGACAGGTGCGATCATACCAGTACTAATGCACCGGATCCCATCGGAACTCCGAAGGTAAGCGTGCTTGGGCTAGAGTAGTACTAGGATGGGTGACCTCCTGGGAAGTCCTCGTGTTGCACCTCTCTTTTTGTAACTTTTCCAGTCCGTTTTGGATAAAAACTGATTAAATAGCGGGCTACAGAAAGAGCACTGACGCACCGGATTCCATCAAAACTCCGTAGTTAAGCATGGTACGGTGATAGTAGTACTAGGATGGGTGACCTTCTTGGAAGTCCTTGTGCTGCACCTCTATTTTTTTATGTTTTCCAGTCCGTTTTGGATAAAAACTTATTAATTAGCGTGCAACAGAAAGCATACAGGATTTGAGCACGCAAATCATGACAGGTGCGATCATACCAGCACTAATGCACCGGATTCCATCAGAACTCCGTAGTTAAGCGTGGTTGGGCGAGAATAGTACTAGGATGGGTGACCTCGTGGGAAGTCCTCGTGTTGCACCTCTCTTTTTGTATGTTTTCCAGTCCGTTTTGGATAAAAAGTGATTAATTAGCGCGCTACAGAAGGCATAGAGGTTTTGAGCACGCAAAACATGACATGTACGATCTTACCAGCAGTAATGCACCGGATCCCATCAGAACTACGTAGTTAAGCGTGCTTGGGCGAGAGTAGTACTAGGATGGATGACCTCCTGGGAAGTCCTTGTTTTGCACCTCTCTTTTTGTTAGTTTTCCAGTCCGTTTTGGATAAAAAGTGATTAATTAGCGCGCTACAGAAGGCATAGAGGTTTTGAGCACGCAAATCATGACATCTGCGATCATAACAGCACTAATGCATCGGATCCCATCAGAACTCCGCAATTAAGCGTGCTTCGGCGAGAGTAGTACTAGGATTGGTGACCTCCTATAAAGTCCTCGTGTTGCACCTCTCTTTTTGTAAGTTTTCCAGTCCGTATTGGATAAAAACTAATTAATTAGTGTGCTAAATAAAGCATACAGGATTTGAGCACGCAAAACATGACAGGTGCGATCATACTAGCACTAATGCACCGGATCCCATCAGAACTCCGTAGTTAAGCCTGGCTGGGCGACAGTAGTACTCGGATGGGTGACCTCCTGGGAAGTCCTCGTGTTGCACCTCTTTTTTTGTAAGTTTTCCAGTCCGTTTTGGATAAAAAGTGATTAATTAGCGCGCTACAGAAGGCATAGAGGTTGCATCGGATCCCATCAGAACTCCACAGTTAAGCGTGCTTCGGCGAGAGTAGTACTAGGATTGGTGACCTCCTAGAAAGTCCTCGTGTTGCACGTCTCTTTTTGTAAGTTATCCAGCCCGGCTTGGATAAAAAGTGATTAATTAGCGCACATCAGAAGGCATAGAGGATTTGAGCACGCAAAACATGACTGGTGCGATCATACCAGCACTAATGCACCGGATGCCATCAGAACTTTGTAGTTAAGTGTGCTTGGGCGAGAATAGTACAAGGATGGGTGACCTCCTGGGAAGTCCTCGTGTTGCACCTCACTTTTTGTAAGTTTTCCATCCCGTTTTGGATAAAAAGTGATTAATTAGCGCGCTACAAAAGGCATAGAGGTTTTGAGCACGCAAAACATGACATGTGCGATCATACCAGCGCTAATGCATCGGATCCCATCAGAACTCCGCAATTAAGCGTGCTTCGGCGAGAGTAGTACTAGGATTGGTGACCTCCTAGAAAGTCCTCGTGTTGCACCTCTCTTTTTGTAAGTTTTCCAGTCCGTTTTGGATAAAAATTGATTAATTAGTGTGCTACAGAAAGCATACAGGATTTGAGCACGCAAAACGTGACCGGAGCGATTATACCAGCACTAATGCAACGGATCCCATCAGTGTTGCACCTCTCTTTTTGTAACTTTTCCAGTCCGTTTTGGATAAATACTGATTAAATAGCGCGCTACAGAAAGCCTATAGGATTTGAGAACGCAAAACATGACAGGTGCAATCATACTAGCACTGATGCACCGGATTCCATCAAAACTCCGTAGTTAAGCAGGGTAGGGCGATAGTAGTACTAGGATGGGTGACCTCCTGGGTAGTCCTTGTGTTGCACCTCTATTTTTTTAAGTTTTCCAGTCCGTTTTGGATAAAAACATATTAATTAGCGCGCTACAGAAAGCATACAGGATTTGAGCACTCAAATCAAGACAAGTGCAATCATAGCAGCACTAATGCACCGGATGCCATCAAAACTCCGTAGTTTAGCGTGGTTGGGCGAGAGTAGCACTAGGATGGGTGACCTCTGGGAAGTCCTCGTGTTGCACCTCTCTTTTTGTAAGTTTTCCAGTCCGTTTTGGATAAAAAGTGATTAATTAGCGCGCTACAGAAGGCATAGAGGTTTTGAGCACGCAAAACATGACATGTGCGATCATACCAGCACTAATGCATCGGATCCCATCAGAACTCCGCAGTTAAGCGTGCTTCAGCGAAAGTAGTTCTAGGATTGGTGACCTCCTAGAAAGTCCTCGTGTTGCACCTCTCTTTTGGTAAGTTTTCCAGTTCGTATTGGATAAAAACTGATTAATTAGTGTGCTACAGAAAGCATACAGGATTTGAGCACGCAAAAGATGACAGGTGCGATCATACCAGCACTAATGTATCGGATCCCATCAGAACTCCGTAGTTATGCGTGCTTGGGAGAGAATAGTACTAGGATGGTTGACCTCTTGGGAAGTCCTCGTGTTGCACCTCTCTTTTTGTAAGTTTTCCAGTCCGTTTGGGATAAAAAGTGATTAATTAGCGCGCTATAGAAAGCATATAGGTTTTGAGCACGCAAAACATGACAGGTGCGATCATACCAACACTAATGCACTCCGCAGTTAAGCATGCTTGGGCAAGAGTAGTTCTAGGATGGGTGACCTCCTGGGAAGTCCTCGTGTTGCACCCCTCTTTTTGTAAGTTTTCCAGTCCGTTTTGGATAAAAACTTATTAATTGGCGTGCTACAGAAAGCATACAGGATTTGAGCACGCAAAACATGACAGGTGCGATCAACCAGCACTAATGCACCGAATTCCATCAGAACTCCGTAGTTAAGCGTGGTTGGGCGAGAGTAGTACTAGGATGGGTGACCTCTTGGGAAGTCCTCGTGTTGCGTCTCCCTTTTTGTAAGTTTTCCAATCCGTATTGGATAAAAAGTGATTAATTAGCGCGCTACAGAAGGCATATAGGTTTTGAGCACGCAAAACATGACATGTGGGACCATACTAGCACTAATGCATCGGATCCGATCAGAACTCCGCAGTTAAGCGTGCTTCGGCGAAAGTAGTACTAGGATGGGAGACCTCCAGGATTTGTGCACGCAATAGATGACAGGTGCGATCATACGAGCACTAATGCACCGGATCGCAACTCCATAGTTAAGCATTCTTGGGCGAGAGAAGTACTAGGATGGGTGACCTCCTGGGAAGTCCTCGTGTTGCACCTCTCTTTTTGTAAGTTTTCCAGTCCGTTTGGGATAAAAAGTGATTAATTAGCGCGCTATAGAAAGCATATAGGATTTGAGCACGCAAAACATGACAGTTGCGATCATACCAACACTAATGCACTCCGCAGTTAAGCATGCTTGGGCAAGAGTAGTTCTAGGATGGGTGACCTCCTGGGAAGTCCTCGTGTTGCACCTCTCTTTTTGTAACTTTTCCAGTCCGTTTTGGATAAAATTTGATTAAATAGCGCGCTACAGAAAGCATATAGGATTTGAGCACGCAAAACATGACAGGTGCGATCATACCAGCACTAATGCACCGGATCCCATCAAAACTCCGTAGTTAAGCGTGGTAGGGCGAGAGTAGTACAAGGATGGGTGACCTCTTGGGAAGTCCTCGTGTTGCACCTCTATTTTTTAAAGTTTTCCAGTCCGTTTTGGATAAAAACTTATTAATTAGCGCGCTACAGAAAGCATATAGGATTTGAGCACGCAAAACATGACAGATGCGATCATACCAGCACTAATGCACCGGATTCCATCAGAACTCAGTAGTTAAGCGTGGTTGGGCGAGAGTAGTACTAGGATGGGTGACCTCCTCGGAAGTCCTTGCGTTACGCCTCTCTTTTTGTAAGTTTTCCAATCCGTTTTGGATAAAAAGTGATTAATTAGCGCGCTACAGAAGGCATATAGGTTTTGAGCACGCAAAACATGACATGTGCGATCATACCAGCACTAATGCATCGGATCCCATCAGAACTCCGCAGTTAAGCGTGCTTCGACGAGAGTAGTACTAGGATTGGTGACCTCCTAGAAAGTCCTCGTGTTGCACCTCTCTTTTTGTAAGTTTTCCAGTCCGTTTTGGATAAAAACTGATTAATTAGCGTGCTATAGAAAGCATACAGGATTTGAGCACGCAAAACATGACAGGTGCGGTCAAACCAGCACTAATGCACCGGATCCCATCAGATCTTCGTAGTTAAGCGTGCTTGGGTGAGAGTAGTACCAGGATGGGTGACCTCCTGGGAACTGCTCGTGTTGCACCTCACATCCCATCAGAACTCCGCAATTAAGCATTCTTGGGCGAGAGTAGTACTAGGATGGCTGACCTCCTGGGAAGTTCTCGTGTTGCACTTCTCTTTTTGTAACTTTTCCAGTGCGTTTTGGATAAAAACTGATTAGTTAGCGCGCTATAGAAAGCATATAGGTTTTGAGCACGCAAAACATGACAGGTGCGATCATACTAGCACTAATGCACTCCGCAGTTAAGCGTGCTTGGGCAAGAGTAGTACTAGGATTGGTGACCTCCTGGGAAGTCCTCGTGTTGCACTTCTCTTTTTGTAACTTTGCCAGTCCGTTTGGGATAAAAACTGATTAAATAGCGCGCTACAGAAGGCATATAGGATTTGAGCACGAAAAACATGACAGGTGCAATTATACCAGCACTAATGCACCGGATCTCATCAAAACTCCGTAGTTAAGTGTGGTAGGGGGAGAGTAGTACTAGGATGGGTGACCTCCTGGGAAGTCCTCATGTTGCACCTCTATTTTTTTAAGTTTTCCAGTTCTAGGATGGGTGACCTCCTGGGAAGTCCTCGTGTTGCACCTCTCTTTTTGTAACTTTTCCAGTCCGTTTTGGATAAAAACTGATTAAATAGCGCGCTACAGAAAGCATATAGGATTTGAGCACGCAAAACATGACAGGTGCGATCATACCAGCACTAATGCACCGGATCCCATCAAAACTCCGTAGTTAAGCGTGGTTGGGCGAGAGTAGTACTAGGATGGGTGACCTCCTCGGAAGTGCTCGCGTTACGCTTCTCTTTTTGTAAGTTTTCCAATCCGCTTTGGATAAAAAGTGATTAATTAGCGCGCTACAGAAGGCATATAGGTTTTGAGCACGCAAAACATGACATGTGCGATCATACCAGCACTAATGCATCGGATCCCATCAGAACTCCGCTGTTAAGCGTGCTTCGGCGAGAGTAGTACTAGGATTGGTGACCTCCTAGAAAGTCCTCGTGTTGCACCTCTCTTTTTGTAAGTTTTCCAGTCCGTTTTGGATAAAAACTGATTAATTAGCGTGCTACAGAAAGCATACAGGATTTCAGCGCGCAAAACATGACAGGTGCGGTCAAACCAGCACTAATGCACCAGATCCCATCAGATCTTCATAGTTAAGCGTGCTTGGGTGAGAGTAGTAACAGGAAGGGTGACCTCCTGGGAACTGCTCGTGTTGCACCTCTCTTCCCATCAGAACTCCGCAATTAAGCATTCTTGGGCGAGAGTAGTACTAGGATGGGTGACCTCCTGGGAACTGCTCGTGTTGCACCTCTCTTCCCATCAGAACTCCGCAATTAAGCATTCTTGGGCGAGAGTAGTACTAGGATGGCTGACCTCCTGGGAAGTCCTCGTGTTGCACTTCTCTTTTTGTAACTTTTCCAGTTCGTTTTGGATAAAAACTGATTAAATAGCGCGCTACAGAAGGCATATAGGATTTGAGCACGCAAAACATGACATGTGCGATCATACCAGCACTAATGCATCGGATCCCATCAGAACTCCGCAGTTAAGCGTGCTTCGGCGAGAGTAGTACTAGGATTGGTGACCTCCTAGAAAGTCCTTGTGTTGCACCTCTCTTTTTGTAAGTTTTCCAGTCCGTTTTGGATAAAAAGTGATTAATTAGCGCGCTACAGAAGGCATATAGGTTTTGAGCATGCAAAACATGACATGTGCGATCAGACCAGCACTAATGCATCGGATCCCATCAGAACTCCGCAGTTAAGCGTGCTTCGGCGAGAGTAGTACTAGGATTGGTGACCTCCTAGAAAGTCCTCGTGTTGCACCTCTCTTTTTGTAAGTTTTCCAGTCCGTTTTGGATAAAAACTGATTAATTAGCGTGCTACAGAAAGCATACAGGATTTTAGCACGCAAAACATGACAGGTGCGGTCATACCAGCACTAATGCACTGGATCCCATCAGATCTTCATAGTTAAGCGTGCTTGGGTGAGAGTAGTACCAGGATGGGTGACCTCCTGGGAACTGCTCGTGTTGCACCTCTCTTCCCATCAGAACTCCGCAATTAAGCATTCTTGGGCGAGAGTAGTACTAGGATGGGTGACCTCCTGGGAACTGCTCGTGTTGCACCTCTCTTCCCATCAGAACTCCGCAATTAAGCATTCTTGGGCGAGAGTAGTACTAGGATGGCTGACCTCCTGGGAAGTCCTCGTGTTGCACTTCTCTTTTTGTAACTTTTCCAGTCCGTTTTGGATAAAAACTGATTAGTTAGCGCGCTATAGAAAGCATATAGGTTTTGAGCACGCAAAACATAACAGGTGCGATCATACTAGCACTAATGCACTCCGCAGTTAAGCGTGCTTGGGCAAGAGTAGTACTAGGATTGGTGACCTCCTGGGAAGTCCTCGTGTTGCACTTTTCTTTTTGTAACTTTGCCAGTCCGTTTGGGATAAAAACTGATTAAATAGCGCGCTACAGAAGGCATATAGGATTTGAGCACGAAAAACATGACAGGTGCAATTATACCAGCACTAATGCACCGGATCTCAGCAAAACTCCGTAGTTAAGCGTGGTAGGGGGAGAGTAGTACTTGGATGGGTGACCTCCTGGGAAGTCCTCATGTTGCACCTCTATTTTTTTAAGTTTTCCAGACCGTTTTGGATAAAAACTTATTAATTAGCGCGCTACAGAAAGCATACAAGATTTGAGCACGCAAAACATGACAGGTGCGATAATACCAGCACTAATGCACCGGATCCCATCAGAACTCCGCAGTTAAGCGTGCTTGGGCGAGAGTAGTACTAGGACAGGTGACCTCCTTGGAAGTCCTCGTGTTGCACCTCTGTTTTTGTAACTTTTCCAGTCCGTTTTGGATAAAAACTGATTAAATAGCGCGCTACAGAAAGCATATAGGATTTGAGCACGCTAAACATGACAGGTGCGATCATACCAGCACTAATGCATCGGATCCCATCAAAACTCCGTAGTTAAGCGTGGTAGGGGGAGAGTAGTACTAGGATGGGTGACCTCCTGGGAAGTCCTCATGTTGCACCTCTATTTTTTTAAGTTTTCCAGTCAGTTTTGGATAATAACTTATTAATTAGCGCGCTACAGAAAGCATACAGGATTTGAGCACGCAAAACATGACAGGTGCGATCATACCAGCACTAATGCACCGGATCCCATTAGAACTTCGTAGATAAGCATGCTTGGGCGAGAGTAGTACTAGGATGGGTGACCTCCTGGGAAGTCCTCGTGTTGCACCTCTCTTTTTGTAAGTTTTCCAGACCGTTTTGGATAAAAACTTATTAATTAGCGCGCTACAGAAAGCATACAAGATTTGAGCACGCAAAACATGACAGGTGCGATCATACCAGCACTAATGCACCGGATCCCATCAGAACTCCGCAGTTAAGTGTGCTTGGACGAGAGTAGTACTAGGACAGGTGACCTCCTTGGATGTCCTCGTGTTGCACGTCTCTTTTTGTAAGTTTTCCAATCCGTTTTGGATAAAAAGTGATTAATTAGCGCGCTACAGAAAGCATATAGGTTTTGAGCACACAAAACATGACAGCTGCGATCATACCAGCACTAATGCACCGGATCCCCTCTTGGGAAGTCCTCGTGTTGCACATCTCTTTTTGTAACTTTTCCAGTCCGTTTTGGATAAAAACTGATTAAATAGCGCGCTACATAAAGCATACAGGATTTGAGCACGCAAAACATGACCGGAGCGATCTTACTAGCACTAATTCACCGGATCCCATCAGAACACCGTAGTTCAGCGCGCTTGGGCGAAAGTAGTACCAGGATGGGTGACCTCCTGGGAAGTCCTCGTGTTGCCCCAGGAAGTCCTCGTGTTGCACCTCTCTCTTTGTAAGTTTTCCAGTCCGTTTTGGATAAAAAGTGATTAATTAGCGCGCTAGAAAAAGCATACACGATTCGAGCACACAAAACATGACAGGTGCGGTAATACGAGCACTAATGCACCGGATCCCATTAGAACTCCGCAGCTAAGCGTGCTTGGGCGAGAGTAGTAATAGGATGGGTGACCTCTTGGGAAGTCATCGTGTTGCACCTCTCTTTTTGTAAGTTTGCTAGTCCGTTTTGGATAAAAAGTGATTAATTAGCGCGCTACAGAAAGCATATAGGTTTTGAGCACGCAAAACATGACAGGTGCGATCATACCAGCACTAATGCACCGGATCCCCTTAGAACTCCGCAGCTAAGCGTGCTTGGGCAACAGTAGTACTAGGATGGGTGACCTCCTGGAAAGTCCTCGTGTTGCACCTCTCTTTTTGTAACTTTTTCAGTCCGTTTTGGATAAAAACATATTAAATAGCGCGCTACACAAAGCATAGAGTATTTGAGCACGCAAAACATCACAGGTGCGATCATACCAACACTAATGCACCGGATCCCAACTGAACTCTGTAGTTAAGCGTGCTTGGGTGATGTTAGTACTAGGATGGTAGACCTCCTTTGCACCTCTCTTTTTATAAGTTTTCCAGTCCGTTTTGGATAAAAACATATTAAATAGCGCGCTACAAAAAGCATACAGGATTTGAGCACGCAAAACATGATAGGTGCGATCATACCAGCACTAATGCACCGGATCCCATCAGAACTCCGTAGTTAAGCGAGCTTGGGCAAGAGTAGTACTAGGATGGGTGACCTCCTAGGAAGTCCTCGTGTTGCACCTCTCTTTTTGTAAGTTTTCCAGTCTGTTTTGGATAAAAAGTGATTAATTAGCGCGCTACAGAAAGCATATAGGTTTTGAGCACGCAAAACATGACAGCTGCGATCATACCAGCAGTAACGCACCGGATCCCATCAGAACTCTGGAGTTAAGCGTGCTTGGGCGAGAGTAGTACTGGGATGGGTGACTTCATGGGATGTCCAGCACGCAAAATATGACAGGTGCGATCATACAAACACTATTGAACCGGATCCCATCAGAACTCTGTAGTTAAGCGTGCTTGGGCGAGAGTAGTACTAGGATGGGTGATCTCCTTTGAAATCATCGTGTTGCACCTCTCTTTTTGTAAGTTTTCCAGTCCGATTTGGATAAAAACTTATTAATTAGCGCGCTAAAGAAAGCATATAGGATTTTAGCACGCAAAACATGACAGGTGTGATCATACCAGCACTAATGCACCGGATCCCATCAGAACTCCGTAGTTAAGCGTGCTTGAGCGAGGGTAGTACTAGGATGGGTGACCTCCTCGGAAGTCCTCTTGTTGAACCTCTCTTTTTGTAAGTTTTCTAGTCCGTTTTGGATAAAAAGTGATTAATTAGCGCGCTACATAAAGCATATAGGTTTTGAGCACGCAAAACATGACAGCTGCGATCAAACCAGCACTAATGAGATCCGAACTCCGCAGTTAAGCGTGCTTGGGCGAGAGTAGCATTGGGATGGGTGTCCTCCTTAGAAGTCCTCGTGTTGCACCTCTCTTTTTGTAAGTTTTCCAGTCAATTTTGGATAATAAGTTATTAAATAGCGTGCTACAGAAAGCATACAGTATTTGAGCACGCAAAACATGAACTAGTGCACCGGATCCCACAGAACTTCGTATTGAAGCGTGCTTGGGCGTGAGTAGTACTAGGATGGGTGACCTCCTGGGAAGTTCTCGTGTTGCACTTCTCTTTTTGTAAGTTTTCGAGTCCGTTTTGGATAAAAACTTATTAACTAGCGCACTACAGAAAGCATACAGGATTTGAGCACGCAAAACAAGACCGGTGCGATCATACCAGCACTAATGCACCGGATCCCATCTGAACTCCGAAGTTAAGCGTGCTTGGGCGAGAGTAGTAGTAGGATGGGTGATCTCCTGGGAAGTCCTCGTGTTGCACCTCTTATTTTATATGTTTTCCAGTCCGTTTTGGATAAAAACTTATTAATTAGCGCGCTAAAGAAAGCATACAGGATTTGAGCACGCAAAACATGACAGGTGCGATCATACCAGCACTAATGTACCGGATCCCATCAGAACTCCGTAGTGAAGCGTGCTTGGGCGAGAGTAGTACTAGGATGTGTGACCTCCTCGGAAGTCCTCGTGTTGCGCCTCTCTTTTTGTAAGTTTTCGAGTCTGTTTTGGATAAAAACTTATTAATTAGCGCACTACAGAAAGCATAATGGATTTGAGCACGCAAAACAAGACCGGTGCGATCATACCAGCACTAATGCACCGGATCCCATCTGAACTCCGAAGTTAAGCGTGCTTGGGCGAGAGTAGTACTAGGATGGGTGATCTCCTGGGAAGTCCTCGTGTTGCACCTCTCTTTTTATAAGTTTTCCAGTCCGTTTTGGATAAAAACTTATTAATTAGTGCGCTAAAGAAAGCATACAGGATTTGAGCACGCAAAACATGACAGGTGCGATCATACCAGCACTAATGTACTGTTTCCCATCAGAACTCCGTAGTTAAGCGTTCGTGGGCTAGGTTGGGTGACCTCCTGGGAAGTCCTGGTGTTGCACCTCTCTTTTTGTAAGTTTTCCAGTCCGTTTTGGATAAAAACTTATTAATTAGCGCGCTAAAGAAAGCATACAGGATTTGAGCACGCAAAAGATGACAGGTGCGATCATACCAGTACTAATGCATCGTATCACATCATAACTCCGCAGTTAAGCGTGCTTGGGTGAGAGTAGTACTAGGATGGGTGACCTCCTCGGAAGTCCTCGTGTTGCACCTCTCTTTTTGTAACTTTTCCAGTCCGTTTTGGATAAATAGTGATTAATTAACGCGCTACAGAAAGCATATAGGTTTTGAGGACGCAAAACATGATAGGTGTGATCATACCAGCACTAATGCACTCCGCAGTTAACCGTGCTTGGGCAAGAGTAGTACTAGGATGGGTGACCTCCTGGGAACTCCTCATGTTGCACCTCTCTTTTTGTAACTTTTCCAGTCCGTTTTGGATAAAAACTGATTAAATAGCTCGCTACAAAAAGCATTTAGGATTTGAGCACGCAAAACATGAAAGGTGAGATCATACTAGCACAAATGAACCGAATCCCATCAAAACTCCGTAGTTAAACGTGGAAGGGCGAGAGTAGTACTAGGATGGGTGACCTCTTGGGAAGTCCTCGTGTTGCACCTCTCTTTTTGTAAGTTTTCCAGTCCGTTTTGGATAAAAAGTGATTAATCAGCGCGCTACAGAAGGCGTAGAGGTTTTAAGCACGCAAAACATGACATGTGCGATCATACCCGCACTAATGCATCAGATCTCATCAGAACTCCGCAGTTAAGCGTGCTTCTGCGAGAGTAGTACTAGGATTGGTGACCTCCTAGAAAGTCCTCGTGTTGCACCTCTCTTTTTGTAAGTTTTCCAGTCCGTATTGGATAAAAACTGATTAATTAGTGTGCTACAGAAAGCATACAGGATTTGAGCATGCAAAACATGACAGGTGCGATCATACCAGCACTAATGCACCGGATCCCATCAGAACTCCGCAGTCAAGCGTGCTTCGGCGAGAGTAGTACTAGGATGGGTGACCTCCTAGGAAGTCCTCGTGTTGCACCTCTCTTTTTGTAAGTTTTCCTGTCCGTTTTGGATAAAAAGTGATTAATTAGCGCGCTACAGAAGGCATATAGGTTTTGAGCACGCAAAACATGACAGGTGCGATCATACCAGCACTAATGCACTGGATCCCATCAGAACTTCGTAGTTAAGCGTGCTGGGCGAGAGTAGTACTAGGATGGGTGACCTCCTAGGAAGTCTTCGTGTTGCACCTCTCTTTTTGTAAGTTCTCCAGCCCGGTTTGGATAAAAAGTTATTAATTAGTGTGCGACAGAAAGCATACAGGATTTGAGCACACAAAACGTGACAGGTGCGATCATACCAACACTAATGCACCGGATCCCATCAGAACTCCGAAGTTAAGCGTGCTTGGGTGAGAGTAGTACTAGGATGGGTGACCTCCTGGGATGTCCTCGTGTTGCACCTCCCTTTTTGTAACTTTTCCAGTCCGTTTTGGATAAAAACTGATTAAATAGCGTGCTACAGAAAGCATATAGGATTTGAGAACGCAAAACATGACTGGTGCGATCATACTAGCACTGATGCACCGAATTCCATCAAAACTCCGTAGTTAAGCAGGGTAGGGCGATAGTAGTACTAGGATGGGTGACCTCCTTGGAAGTCCTTGTGTTGCACCTCTATTTTTTTAAGTTTTCCAGTCCGTTTTGTATAAAAACTTATTAATTAGCGTGCTACAGAAAGCATACAGGATTTGAGCACGCAAATCATGACAGGTGTGATCATACCAGCACTAATGCATCGGATCCCATCAGAACTCCGCAGTTAAGCGTGCTTCGGCGAGAGTAGTACTAGGATTGGTGACCTCCTACAAAGTCCTCGTGTTGCACCTCTCTTTTTGTAAGTTTTCCAGCCCGGTTTGGATAAAAAGTGATTAATTAGCGCACATCAGAAGGCATAGAGGTTTTGAGCACGCAAAACATGACAGGTGCGACCATACCAGCACTAATGCACTGGATCCCCTCAGAACTTCGTAGTTAAGTGTGCTTGGGCGAGAGTAGTACTAGGATGGGTGACCTCCTTAGAAGTCCTCGTGTTGCATCTCTCTATATTTAAGTTTTCCAGTCCGTTTTGGATTAAAAGTGATTAATTAGCGCGCTATAGAAAGCATATAGGATTTGAGCACACTAAACATGACAGGTGCGATCATACCAGCACTAAAGCACGGATCCCATCAGAACTCCGTAGCTAAGCGTGGTAGGGCGAGAGTAGTACTAGGATGGGTGACCTCCTGGGAAGTGCTCGTGTTGCACCTCTCTTTTTGTAAGTTTTCCAGCCCGTTTTGGATAAAAACTGATTAATTAGCGCGCTAAAGAAGGCATACAGGTTTTGAGCACGCAAAACATGACATGTGCGATCATACCAGCACTAATGCATCGCATCCCATCAGAACTCCGCAGTTAAGCGTGATTCGGCGAGAGTAGTACTAGGATTGGTGACCTCCTAGAAAATCCTCGTGTTGCACCTCTCTTTTTGTAAGTTTTTCAGTCCATATTGGATAAAACTGATTAATTAGTGTGCTACAGAAAGCATACATGATTTGAGCACACAGAACGTGACAGCCGCTATCATACCAGCTATAATGCACCGTATCCCATCAGAACTCTGAAGTTAAGCGTGCTTGGGTGAGAGTAGCACTAGGATGGGTGACCTCTTGGGAAGTCCTCGTGTTGCACTTCTCTTTTTGTAAGTTTTCCAGCCCGTTTTGGATAAAAACTGATTAATTAGCGCGCTATAGAAGGCATACAGGTTTTTAGCACGCAAAACATGACATATGCGATCATACCAGCACTAATGCATTGCATCCCATCAGAACTCCGTAGTTAAGCGTGATTCGGGGAGAGTAGTACTAGGATTGGTGACCTCCTAGAAAATCCTCGCGTTGCACCTCTCTTATTTTAAGTTTTCCAGTCCGTATTGGATAAAAACTGATTAATTAGTGTGCTATAGAAAGCATACAGGATTTGAGCACACAAAACCTGACAGGTGCGATCATACCAGCACTAATGCACCAGATCCCATCAGAACTCCGAAGTAAAGCGTGCTTGGGCGAGAGTAGTACTAGGATGGGTGACCTCCTGGGAAGTCCTCGTGTTGCACCTCTCTTTTTGTAACTTTAGGATTTGAGAACGCTAAACATGCTAGGTGCGATCATACTAGCACTGATGCACCGGATTTCATCAAAACTCCGTAATTAAGCAGGGTAGGGCGATAATAGTACTAGGATGGGTGACCTCCTGGGAAGTCCTTGTGTTGCACCTCTATTTTTTTAAGTTTTCCAGTCCGTTTTGGATAAAAACTTATTAATTAGCGCGCTACAGAAAGCATACAGGATTTGAGCACGCAAATCATACCAGGTGCGATCATACCAGCACTAATGCACCTGATTCCATTAGAACTCCGTAGTTAAGCGTAGTAGGGCGAGAGTAGTACTAGCATGGGTGACCTCTTGGGAAGTCCTCGTGTTGCACCTCTCTTTTTGTAAGTTTTCCAGCCCGTTTTGGATAAAAACTGATGAATTAGCGCACTACAGAAGCCATACAGGTTTTGAGCTCGCAAAACATGACATGTGCGATCATACCAGCACTAATGCATCGCATCCCATCAGAACTCCGCAGTTAAGCGTGATTCGGCGAGAGTAGTACTAGGATTGGTGACCTCCTAGAAAATCCTCGCGTTGCACCTCTCTTTTTGTATGTTTTCCAGTCCGTATTGGATAAAAACTGATTAATTAGTGTGCTACTGAAAACATACAGGATTTGAGCAAACATAACGTGATAGGTGCGATCATACCGGCACTAATGCACCGGATCCCATCAAAACTCCGAAGATAAGCGTGCTTGGGCGAGAGTAGTACTAGGATGGGTGACCTCCTGGGAACTCCTCGTGTTGCACCTCTCTTTTTGTAACTTTTCCAGTCCGTTTTGGATAAAAACTGATTAAATAGCGCGCTACAGAAAGCATATAGGATTTGAGAACGCAAAACATAACGGGTGTGATCATACTAGCACTGATGCATCGGCTCCAATCAGAACTCCGCAGTTAAGCGTGATTCGGCGAGAGTAGTATTAGGAGTGGTGACCTCCTAGAAAGTCCTCGTGTTGCACCTCTCTTTTTGTAAGTTTTCCAGTCCGTATTGGATAAATACTGATTAATTAGTGTGCTACAGAAAGCATACAGAATTTGAGCACACAAAACGTGACAGGTGCGATCATACCAGCACTAATGAACCGGATCCCATCAGAACTCCGAAGCTAAGCGTGCTTGGGCGAGAGTAGTACTAGGATGGGTGACCTCATGGGAAGTCCTTGTGTTGCACCTCTCTTTTTGTAACTTTTCCAGTCCGTTTTGGATAAAAACTGATTAAATAGCGCGCTACAGAAAGCATATAGGATTTGAGCACGTAAAACATGACAGGTGCGATCATACCATCACTAATGCACCGGATCCCATCAAAACTCCGTAGATTATCGTGGTAGGGCGAGAGTAGTACTAGGAAAGGTGACCTCATGGGAAGTCCTCGTGTTGCACCTCTCTTTTTGTAAGTTTTCCATCCCGTTTTGGATAAAAAGTGATTAATTAGCGCGCTACAGAAGGCATAGAGGTTTTGAGCACGCAAAACATGACATGTGCGATCATACCAGCACGAATGCATCGGATCCCATCAGAACTCCGCAGTTAAGCGTGCTTCGGCGAGAGTAGTACTAGGATTGGTGACCTACTAGAAAGTCCTTGTGTTGCACCTCTCTTTTTGTAGGTTTTCCAGTCTGTATTGGATAAAAACTGATTAATTAGTGTGCTACAGAAAGCATACAGGATTTGAACACGCAAAACGTGACAGGTGCGATCATACCAGCACTAATGCACCGGATCCCATCAGAACTCCGAAGTTATGCGTGCTTGGGCGAGAGTAGTACTAGAATGGGTGACCTCCTAGGAAGTCCTTGTGTTGCACCTCTCTTTTTGTAACTTTTCCAGTCCGTTTTGGATAAAAACTGATTAATTAGCGAGCTACAGAAAGCATACAGGATTCGAGCACGCAAATCATGACAGGTGCGATCATACTAGCACTATTGCACCGGATTCCATCAGAACTCCGTAGTTAAGCGTGGTTGGGCGATAGTAGTACTTGGATGGGTGACCTCCTGGGAAGTCCTCGTGTTGCACCTCTCTTTTTGTAAGTTTTCCATCCCGTTTTGGATAAAAAGTGATTAATTAGCGCGCTACAGAAGGCATAGAGGTTTTGAGCATGCAAAACAAGACATGTTCGATCATACCAGCACGAATGCATCGGATCCCATCAGAACTCCGCAGTTAAGGTTGCTTCGGCGAGAGTAGTACTAGGATTGGTGACCTCCTAGAAAGCCCTCGTGATGCACCTCTCTTTTTGTAAGTTTTCCAACCCGTATTGGATAAAAACTGATTAATTAGTGTGCTACAGAATGCATACAGGATTTGAGCACGCAAAACATGACAAGTGCGATCATACCAGCACTAATGCACCGGATCCCAACAGAACTCCGTAGTTAAGCGTGCTTGGGCGAGAGTAGTACTAGGATGGTGACCTCCTGGGAATTCCTCGTGTTGCACCTCTGTTTTTGTAACTTTTCCAGTACTAATGCACCGGATCCCAACAGAACTCCGTAGTTAAGCGTGCTTGGGCGAGAGTAGTACTAGGATGGTGACCTCCTGGGAATTCCTCGTGTTGCACCTCTGTTTTTGTAACTTTTCAAGTCCGTCTTGGATAAAAACTGATTAAATAGCGCACTACAGAAAGCATATAGGATTCGAGAACGCAAAACATGAGAGGTGCGATCATACTAGCACTGATGCACCGGATTCTATCAGAACTCCGTAGTTAAGCGTGGTTGGGCGAGAGTAGTACTAGGATAGCTGACCTCCTGGGAAGTCCTCGTGTTGCACCTCTCTTTTTGTATGTTTTCCATTCCGTTTTGGATAAAAAGTGATTAATTAGCGCGCTACAGAAGGCATAAAGGTTATGAGCACGCAAAACATGACATGTGCGACCATACCTGCACTAATGCATCGGATCCCATCAGAACTCCGTAGTTAAGTGTTCTTGGGCCAGAGTAGTACTCGGATTGGTGACCTCCTGGGAAGTCCTTGTGTTGCACATCTCTTTTTGTAAGTTTTCCAGTCCGTTTCGGATAAAAAGTGATTAATTAGCGCGCTACAGAAGGCATAGAGGTTTTGAGCACGCAAAACATGACATGTGCGATCATGGACCTCCTAGAAAGTCCTCGTGTTGCACCTCTCTTTTTGTAAGTTTTCCAACCCGGTTTGGATAAAAAGTGATTAATTAGCGCACATCAGAAGGCATAGAGGTTTTGAGCACGCAAAACATGACAGGTGCGATCATACCAGCACTAATGCACCGGATCCCATCCGAACTTCGTAGTTAAGTGTGCTTGGGCGAGAGTAGTACTGCGCGCTATAGAAAGCATATAGGTTTTGAGCACGCCAAACATGACAGGTGCGATCATACCAGCACTAATGCACTCCGCAGTTAAGCGTGCTTGGGCAAGAGTAGTACTAGGATGGGTGACCTCCTGGGAACTCCTCGTGTTGCACCTCTCTTTTTGTAACTTTTCCAGTTCGTTTTTGATAAAAACTGATTAAATAACGCTCTATAGAAACCATATAGGATTTGAGCACGCAAAACATGACAGGTGCGATCATACCAGCACTATTGCACCGGATCCCATCAATACTCTATAGTTAAGCGTGGTAGGGCGGGAGTAGTACTAGGATGGGTGACCTCCTGGGAAGTCCTTGTGTTGCACCTCTCTTTTTGTAAGTTTTCCATCCCGTCTTGGATAAAAAGTGATTAATTAGCGCGCTACAGAAGGCATAGAGGTTTTGAGCACGCAAAACATGACATGTGCGATCATACCAGCACTAATGCATCGGATCCCATCAGAACTCCGCAGTTAAGCGTGCTTCGGCGAGAGTGGTACTAGGATTGGTGACCTCCTAGAAAGTCCTCGTGTTGCACCTCTCTTTTTGTAAGTTTTCCAGTCCGTATTGGATAAAAACTAATTGATTAGTGTGCTACAGAAAGCATACATGATTTGAGCACGCAAAACATGACAGGTGCGATCATACCAGCACTAACACCTCTCTTTTTGTAAGTTTTCCAGTCCGTTTTGGATAAAAAGTGATTAATTATCGCGCTACAGAACGCATAGAGGTTTTGAGCACGCAAAACATGACATGTGCGATCATACCAGCACTAATGCACCGGATCCCATCAGAACTCCGAAGTCAAGCGTGCTTGGGCGAGAGTAGTACTAGGATGGGTGACCTCCTGGGAATTCCTCGTGTTGCACCTACCTTTTTGTAACTTTTCCAGTCCGTTTTGGATAAAAACTGATTAAATAGCGCGCTACAGAAAGCATATAGGATTTGAGAACGCAAAACATGACTGGTGCGATCATACTAGCACTGATGCACCGGATTCCATCAAAACTCCGTAGTTAAGCAGGGTAGGGCGATAGTAGTACTAGGATGGGTGACCTCCTGGGAAGTCCTTGTTTTGCACCTCTATTTTTTTAAGTTTTCCAGTCCGTTTTGTATAAAAACTTATTAATTAGCGTGCTACAGAAAGCATACAGGATTTGAGCACGCAAATCATGACAGGTGCGATCATACCAGCACTAATGCACCGGATTCCATCAGAACTCCGTAGTTATGCGTGGTTGGGCGAGAGTAGCACTAGGATGGGTGACCTCCTGGGAAGTCCTCCTGTTGCACCTCTCTTTTGGTAAGTTTTCCAGTCCGTTTATGATAAAAAGTGATTAATTAGCGCGCTACAGAAGGCATAGAGGTTTTGAGCACGCAAAACATGATATGTGCGATCAAACCAGCACGAATGCATCGGATCCCATCAGAACTCCGCAGTTAAGCGTGCTTCGGCGAGAGTAGTACTAGGATTGGTGACCTACTAGAAAGTCCTCGTGTTGCACCTCTCTTTTTGTAGATTTTCCAGTCTGTATTGGATAAATTTTGATTAATTAGTGTGCTACAGAAAGCATACAGGATTTGAACACGCAAAACGCGACAGGTGCGATCATACCAGCACTAATGCACCGGATCCCATCAGAATCCCAAAGTTATGCATGCTTGGGCGAGAGTAGTACTAGAATGGGTGACCTCCTAGGAAGTCTTTGTGTTGCACCTCTCTTTTTGTAACTTTTCCAGTCCGTTTTGGATAAAAACTGATTAATTAGCGCGCTACAGAAAGCATACAGGATTCGAGCACGCAAATCATGACAGGTGCGATCATACTAGCACTAATGCACCGGATTCCATCAGAACTCCGTAGTTAAGCGTGGTTGGGCGAGAGTAGTACTAGGATGGGTGACCTCCTGGGAAGTCCTCTTGTTGCAGCTCTCTTTTTGTAAGTTTTCCAGTTCGTTTTGGATAAAAAGTGATTAATTAGCGCGCTACAGAAGGCATAGAGGTTTTGAGCATGTAAAATATGACATGTGCGATCATACCAGCACTAATGCATCGGATTCCATCAGAACTCCGCAGTTAAGCGTGCTTCGGCGAGAGTAGTACAAGGATTGGTGACCTCCTAGAAAGCCCTCGTGTTGCACCTCTCTTTTTGTAAGTTTTCCAGCCCGTATTGGATAAAAACTGATTAATTAATGTGCTACAGAAAGCATACAAGATTTGAGCACGCAAAACATGACAGGTGCGATCATACCAGCACTAATGCACCGGATCCCATCAGAACTCCGTAGTTAAGCGGGCTTGGGCGATAGTATTACTAGGATGGGTGACCTCCTGGGAAGTCCTCGTGTTGCACCTCTCTTTTTGTAAGTTTTCCAGTCCGTTTTGGATCAAAAGTGATTAATTAGCACGCTACAGAAGGCATAGAGGTTTTGAGCACGCAAAACATGACATGTGCGATCATACCAGCACTAATGCATCGGATCCCATCAGAACTCCGCAGTTAAGAGTGCTTCGGCGAGGGTAGTACTAGGATTGGTGATCTCCTAGAAAGTCCTCGTGTTGCACCTCTCTTTTTGTAAGTTTTCCAGTCCGTATTGGATAAAAACTAATTAATTAGTGTGCTACAGAAAGCATACAGGATTTGAGCACGCAAAACATGACAGGTGCGATCATACCAGCACTAATGCACCGGATCCCATCAGAACTCCGTAGTCAAGCGTGCTTGGACGAGAGTAGTACTAGGATGGGTGACCTCCTGGAAATTCCTCGTGTTGCACCTCTGTTTTTGTAACTTTTCCAGTTCGTTTTGGATAAAAACTGATTAAATAGCGATACAGAAATCATATAGGATTTAAGCACGCAAAACATGACGGGTGCGATCATACCAGCACTAATGCACCAGTTCCCATCAAAACTCCGTAGTTAAGCGTGGTAGGGCGAGAGTAGTACTAGGATGGGTGACCTCCTTGGAAGTCCTCGTGTTGCACCTCTCTTTTTGTAAGGTTGGTGACCTCCTAGAAAGTCCTCGTGTTGCACCTCTCTTTTTGTAAGTTTTCCAGTCCGTATTGGATAAAAACTGATTAATTAGTGTGCTACAGAAAGCATACAGGATTTGAGCACGCAAAATGTGACATGTGCGATCATACCAGCACTAATGCACCGGATCCCATCAGAACTCCGAAGTTAAGCGTGCTTGGGCGAGAGTAGTACCGTTTTAGATAAAAACTTATTAATTAGCGCGCTACAGAAAGCATACAGGATTTGAGCACGCAAATCATGACAGGTGTGATCATACCAGCACTAATGCACCGGATTCAATCAGAACTCTGTAGTTAAGCGTGGTTGGGCGAGAGTAGTACTAGGATGGGTGACCTCCTGGGAATTCCTCGTGTTGCACCTCTCTTTTTGTAACTTTTCCAATACCATTTTGGATAAAAACTGATTAAATAGCGCGCTACAGAAAGCATATAGGATTTAAGAACGCAAAACATGACCGGTGCGATCATACTAGCACTGATGCATCGGATTCCATTAAAACTCCGTAGTTAAGCAGGGTAGGGCGATAGTAGTACTAGGATGGGTGACCTCCTGGGAAGTCCTTGTGTTGCACCTCTATTTTTTTAAGTTTTCCAGTCCGTTTTGGATAAAAACTTATTAACTAGCGCGCTACAGAAAGCATACAGGATTTGAGCATGCAAATCATGACAGGTGTGATCATACCAGCACTAATGCATCGGATCCCATCAGAACTCCGCAGTTAAGCGTGCTTCGGCAAGAGTAGTACTAGGATTGGTGACCTCCTAGAAAGTCCTCGTGTTGCACCTCTCTTTTTGTAAGTTTTCCAGTCCGTATTGGATAAAAACTGATTAATTAGTGTGCTACAGAAAGCATACAGGATTTGAGCACGCAAAACATGACAGGTGCGATCATACCAGCACTAATGCACCGGATCCCATCAGAACTCCGTAGTCAAGCGTGCTTGGACGAGAGTAGTACTAGGATGGGTGACCTCCTGGAAATTCCTCGTGTTGCACCTCTGTTTTTGTAACTTTTCCAGTCCGTTTTGGATAAAAACTGATAAAATAGCGCACTACAGAAAGCATATAGGATTTGATAACGCAAAACATGACAGGTGCGATCATACTAGCACTGATGCACCGGATTCTATCAAAACTCCGTAGTTAAGCAGGTTAGGGCGATATTAGTACTAGGATGGGTGACCTCCTGGGAAGTCCTTGTGTTGCACCTCTATTTTTTTATGTTTTCCAGTTCGTTTGGATAAAAACTTATTAATTAGCGTGCTACAGAAAGCATACAGGATTTGAGCACGCAAATCATGACAGGTGCGATCATACCAGCACTAATGCACCGGATTCCATCAGAACTCCGTAGTTAAGCGTGCTTGGGCGAGAGTAGTACTAGGGTAGGTGACCTCCTGGGAAGTCCTCGTGTTGCACCTCTCTTTTTGTATGTTTTCTATTCCGTTTTGGATAAAAAGTGATTAATTAGCGCGCTACAGAAGGCATAGAGGTTTTGAGCACGCAAAACATGACATGTGCGACCATACCAGCACTAATGCATCGGATCCCATCAGAACTCCGTAGTTAAGTGTGCTTGGGCCTGAGTAGTACTTGGATGTGTGACCTCCTGGGAAGTCCTTGTGTTGGACATCTCATTTTGTAAGTTTTCCAGTCCGTTTGGGATAAAAAGTGATTAATTAGCGCGCTATAGAAAACATATAGGTTTTGAGCACGCAAAACATGACAGGTGCGATCATACCAGCACTAATGCACTCCGCAATTAAGCGTGCTTGGGCAAGAGTAGTACTAGGATGGGTGACCTCCTGGGAAGTCCTCGTGTTGCACCTCTCTTTTTGTAAGTTTTCCAGTCCGTTTTGGATAAAAAGTGATTAATTAGCGCGCTACAGAAGGCATATAGGTTTTGAGCACGCAAAACATGACAGGTGCGATCATACCAGCACTAATGCACCGGACCGCATCAGAACTCCGCAGTTAAGCGTTGTTCGGCGAGAGTAGTACTAAGATGGGTGACCTCCTGGCAAGTCCTCGTGTTGCACCTCTCTTTTTGTAAGTTTTCCAGTCCGTTTTGGATAAAAAGTGATTAATTAGCGCGCTACAGAAGGCATATAGGTTTTGAGCACGCAAAACATGACGGGTGCGATCATACCAGCACTAATGCACCAGTTCCCATAAAAACTCCGTAGTTAAGCGTGGTAGGGCGAGAGTAGTACTAGGATGGGTGACCTCCTTGGAAGTCCTCGTGTTGCACCTCTCTTTTTGTAAGGTTGGTGACCTCCTAGAAAGTCCTCGTGTTGCACCTCTCTTTTTGTAAGTTTTCCAGTCCGTATTGGATAAAAACTGATTAATTAGTGTGCTACAGAAAGCATACAAGATTTGAGCACGCAAAATGTGACATGTGCGATCATACCAGCACTAATGCACCGGATCCCATCAGAACTCCGTAGTTAAGCGTGGTTGGGCGAGAGTAGTACTAGGATGGGTGACCTCCTTGGAAGTCCTCGTGTTGCAGCTCTCTTTTTGTAAGTTTTCCAGTCCGTTTTGGATAAAAAGTGATTAATTGGCGCGCTACAGAAGGCATATAGGTTTTGAGCACGCAAAACATGACGGGTGCGATCATACCAGCACTAATGCACCAGTTCCCATCAAAACTCCGTAGTTAAGCGTGGTAGGGCGAGAGTAGTACTAGGATGGGTGACCTCCTGGGAAGTCCTCGTGTTGAACCTCTCTTTTTGTAAGTTTTCAAGTCCGTTTTGGATAAAAAGTGATTAATTAGCGCGCTAACGCACTAACGCACCGGATCCCATCAGGACTCCGCAGTTAAGCTTTCTTGGGCTAGAGTAGTACTAGGATGGGTAACCTCCTGGGAAGTTCTCGTGTGCACTAATGCATTGGATCCCATCAGAACTTCGCAGTTAAGCGTGCTTCGGCGAGAGAAGTACTAGGATTGGTGACCTCCTGGAGAGTCCTCGTGTTGCACCTCTCTTTTTGTAAGTTTTGAAGTCGGTTTTGGATATAAACTTATTAATTAGCGTGCTACAAAAAGCATACAGGATTTGAGCACGCAAAACATGACAGGTGCGATCTTACCAGCACTAATGCACCGGATCCCATCAAAACTCCGTATTTAAGCTTGCTTGGGCGAGACTAGTACTAGGATGGGTGACCTCCTGGGATGTCCTCGTGTTGCACCTCTCTTTTTGTAATTTTTCCAGTCCGTTTTGGATAAAAACTTATTAATTAGCATGCTAAAGAGAGCATACAGGATTTGTGCACGCAATGCATGACTGGTGCGATCATACCAGCACTAATGCACCGGATTCCATCAGAACTTCGCAGTTAAGCATTCTTGGGCGAGAGTAGTACTAGGATGGTGATCTCCTGGGAAGTCCTCGTGTTGCACCTCTCTTTTTGTAAGTTTTCCAGTCCGTTTTGGATAAAAAGTGATTAATTAACGCGCTATAGAAAGCATATAGGTTTTGAGCACACAAAACATGGCAGGTGCGATCATGCCAGCACTAATGCACTCCGCAGTTAAGTGTGCTTGGGCAAGAGTAGTACTAGGATTGGTGACCTCCTCGGAAGTCCTCGTGTTGCACCTCTCTTTTTGTAAGTTTTCCAGTCCGTTTTGGATAAAAAGTGATTAATTAGCGCGCTACAGAAGGCATATAGGTTTTGAGCACGCAAAACATGACAGGTGCGATCATACCAGCACTAATGCACCGGACCGCATCTGAACTCCGCAGTTAAGCGTTGTTCGGCGAGAGTAGTACTAGGATGGGTGACGTCCTGGAAAGTCCTCGTGTTGCACCTCTCTTTTTGTAAGTTTTCCAGTCCGTTTTGGATAAAAACTTATTAATTAGCGCGCTAAAGAAACCATAATGGATTTGAGCACGCAAAACATGACAGGTGCGATCATACCAGCACTAATGCACCGGATCCCATCAGAAACACGCAGTCAAGCGTGCTTGGGCGAGAGTAGTACTAGGATGGGTGACCTTTGGGGAGTCCTCGTGTTGAACCTCTCTTTTTGTTAGTTTTCCAGTCCGTTTTGGATAAAAACTGATTAATTAGCGCGCTATTGAAAGCATATAGGTTTTGAGCACGCAAAACATGACAGGTGCGATCATACCAGCACTAATGCACTCCGCAGTTAAGCGTGCTTGGGCAAGAGTAGTACTAGGATTGGTGACCTCCTAGGAAGTCCTCGTATTGCATCTCTATTTTTTTAAGTTTTTCAGTCCGTTTTGGATAAAAACTTATTAATTAGCGCGCTAAAGAAAGGATAATGGATTTGAGCACGCAAAACATGACAGTTCCGATCATACCGTCACTAATGCACCACATTCCATCAGAACTCCATAGTTAAGCGTGCTTGGGTGAGAGTAGTACTAGGTTGGGTGACCTCCTGGGAAGTCTTCGTATTGCACCTCTAATTTTTTAAGTTTTCCAGTCAGTTTTGGATAAAAACTTATTAATTAGCGTGCTATAGAAAGCATATAGGTTTTGAGCACGGAACACATGACAGGTGCGATCATACCAGCACTAACGCACCAGATCCCATCAGAACTCCGCAGTTAAGCGTGCTTGGGCGAGAGTAGTACTAGGATGGGTGACCTCCTAGGAAGTCCTCGTGTGCACCAATGCACCGGATTCCATTAGAACTCCGTAGTTAAGCGTGCTTCGGCGAGAGTAGTACTAGGATTGGTGACCTCCTGGAAAGTCCTCTTGTTGCACCTCTCTTTTTGTAAGTTTTCCAATCCGTTTTTGATTAAAACTAATTAATTAGCGCGCTACAAAAAGCATATAGGATGTGAGCACGGAAAACATGACAGGTGCGATCATACCAGCACTAATGCACCGGATCCCATCAGAACTTTGCAGTTAAGCTTGCTTGGGCGAGAGTAGTATTAGGATGGAAAGCATATAGGACTTAAGCACGCAAAACATGACAGGTGCGATCATACCAGCACTAATGCACCGATTCCCATCAGACCTCCGCAGTTAACCGTACTTGGGCGACAGTAGTACTAGGATGGATGACCTCCTAGGAAGTCCTCGTGTTGCACCTCTATTTTTGTAAATTTTCCTGTCCGTTTTGGATAAAAACTGAATAATTAGCGCGCTACAGAAAGCAAATAGGTTTTGAGCAAGCAAAACATGACAGGTGCGATCATACCAGCACTAATGCACCGAATCCCATCAGAACTCCGCAGATAAGCGTGATTGGCCGAGAGTAGTACTAGGATGGGTGAACTCCTGGGAAGTCCTCGTGTTGCACCTCTCTTGTTGTAAGTTTTCCAGTCCGTTTTGGATAATATTTGATTAATTAGCGCGCTACAGAAAGCATATAGGTTTTGGGCACGCAAAACATGATAGGTGCGATCATACCAGCACTAATGCATCCGATCCCATCAGAACTCCGTAGTTAAGTGTGCTTGGGCGAGAGTAGTACTAGGATGGGTGACCTCCTCGGAAGTTCTCGTGTTGCACCTTTATTTTTGTAAGTTAGGTTTTGAGCACACAAAACATGACAGGTGCGATTATACTAGCACTAATGCACCGGATCCCATTAGAATTCCGCAGTTAAGCGTGTTTGGGCGAGAAGCGTGCTTGGGCGAGAGTAGTACTAGTATGGGTGACCTCCTGGGAAGTCCTCGTGTTGTACCTCTCTTTTTGTAAGATTTTCAGTCCGTTTTAGATAAAAACTGATTAATTAGCGCGCTACAGAAAGCATATAGGAATTGAGCACGCAAAACTTGACAGGTGCGATCATACCAGCAGTAATGCACCGGATCCCATCGGAACTCTGTAGTTAAGCGTGCTTGGACGAGAGTAGTACTTGGATGGGTGACCTCCTGGGAAGTCCTTGGTTGCAACTGTCGGAACTCCGTAGTTAAGCATGCTTGGGCGAGAGTAGTACTAGGATGGGTGACCTCCTGGGAAGTCCTCGTGTTGCACCTGTCTGAACTCCTTAGTTAGGCGTGCTTGAGGGTAGTACTAGGATGGGTGACCTCCTGGGAAGTTCTCGTGTTGCACCTTTCTTTTTGTAAGTTTTTCAGTCCGTTTTGGATAAAAACTGATTAATTAGCGCGCTACAGAAAGCATATAGGATTTGAGCACGTAAAACATGACAGGTGCGATCATACCATCACTAATGCACCGGATCCCATCAGAACTCCGCAGTTAACCGTGCTTGGCCGAGAGGAGTTCTAAGATGGGTGACATCTTGGGAAGTACTCGTGTTGCACCTCTCTTTTTGTAAGTTTTTCTGTCTGTTTTGGATAAAAACTGATTAATACCAGGTGGGATCATACCAGCACTAATGCTCCGGATCCCAGCAGAACAGTGCAGTTAAGCGTGCTTGGGTGTGAGTAGTACTAGGATGGGTGATCTCCAGGGAAGTCCTCGTGTTGCACCTCTGTTTTTGTCACATTTCAAGTCCGTTTTGGATGAGAACTGATTAGTTAGCGTGCTACAGAAAGCATATAGGATTTGAGCACGCAAAACATGATAGGTGCGATCATACCAGCACTAATGCTCCGGATCCCATCAGAACTCCGCAGTAAAGCGTGCTTGGACGAGAGTAGTACTAGGATGGGTGACCTCTTGGGAAGTCCTCGTGTTGCACCTCTCTTTTTGAAAGTTTTCCAGTCCGTTTCAGATAAAAACGTATAAATTTGCGCGCTACAGAAAGCATATAGGATTTGAGCACACAAAACATGACAGGTGCGATCATACCAGCACTAATGCACCGGATCCCATTAGAACTCCGCAGTTAAGCGTGCGTGGTCGACCATAGTACTAGGATGGGTGACCTCCTGGGAAGTCCTTGTGTTGCCCCTGTCTTTTTGTAAGTTTTCTAGTCCGTTTTGGATAAAAACTAATTAATTAGCGCGTTACAGAAAGCATATAGGATTTGAGCACGCAAAAAATAACAGTTGCGATCATACTAGCACTAATGCACCGGATCCCATCAGAACTTCATAGTTAAGCGTGCTTGGGCGTGAGTAGTACTAGAATGGGTGATCTCGTGGGAAGTCCTCGTGTTGCACCTCTCTTTTTGTAAGTGTTCCAGTCCGTTTTGGATAAAAACTAATTAATTAGGGCGCTATAGAAAGCATATAGGATTTGAGCACGCAAAACATGCAGATTAGCGTGCTTGGGCAAGAGTAGTACTAGGATGGGTGACCTCCTTGGAAGTCCTCGTGTTGCACCTCTCTTTTTGTAAGTTTTCGAGTCCGTTTTGGATAAAAACTGATAAACTAGCGCGCTACAAAAAGCATATAGGACTTGAGCACGCAAAACATTACCTGTGCGATCATACCAGCACTAATGCACCGGATCCCAGTCCTCGTGTTGTACCTCTCTTCTTGTAAGTTTTCCAGTCCGTTTTGGATAAAAACTTATTAACTATCGCGATACAGAAAGCATATAGGATTTGAGTCCGGAAAACATGACAGGTGCGATCATACCAGCAGTAATGCACTAGATCCCATCAGAACACTGCAGTTAAGCAAGCTTGGGCATGAGTAGTACTAGGATGGGTGATCTCCAGGGAAGTCCTCGTGTTGCACCTCTCTTTTTGTAAGTTTTCCAGTCCATTTTGGATACAAACTAATTAATTAGCGCGCTACAGAAAGCATATAGGATTTAAGCACGCAAAACATGACAGGTCCGATCATACCAGCACTAATGCACTGGATCCCATCAGAACACTGCATTTAAACGTGCTTCGGCGTGAGTAGTACTAGGAAGGGTGATCCCCTGGGAAGTCCTCGTGGTGCACCTCTATTTTTGTAAGTTTTCCAGTCCGTTTTTGATAAAAACTGATTAATTAGCGTGCTACAGAAAGCATATAGGATTTGAGCACGCAAAACATGACAAGTGCGATCATACCAGCACTAATGCACCGGATCCTATTAGAATTCCGCAGCTAAGCGTGCTTGGGCGAGAGTAGTACTAGGATGGGTGATCTCCTGGGAAGTCCTCGTGTTGCACCTCTCTTTTTGTAAGTTTTCCAGTCCGTTTTGGATTAAAAACTGATTAATTAGCGCGCTACAGAAAGCATATAGGATTTGAGCACGCAAAACATGATAGGTGCGATCATACCATCACTATTGCACCGGATCGCATCAGAACACCGCAGTCAAGCGTGCTTGGGCGAGAGTAGTACTAGGATGGGTGACCACTTGGGAAGTCCTCGTGTTGCACCTCTCTTTTTGTAAGTTTTCCAGTCCGTTTTGGATAAAAACTGATTAATTAGCCCGCTACAGAAAGCATATAGGATTTGAGCACCCAAAACATGACAGGTGCGATCATACCAGTAGTAATGCTCCGGATCCTATCAGAACTCCGCAGTTAAGCGTGCTTAGGCGAGAGTAGTACTAGGATGGGTGAATTCCAGGGAGGTCCTTGTGTTGCACCTCTCTTTTTGTAAGTTTTCCAATTCGTTTTGGATAAAAACTGATTAATTAGCGCGCTACAGAAAGCATATAGGATTTGAGCATGCAAAACATGATAGGTGCGATCATACCATCACTATTGCACCGGATCGCATCAGAACACCGCAGTCAAGCGTGCTTGGGCGAGAGTAGTACTAGGATGGGTGACCACTTGGGAAGTCCTCGTGTTGCACCTCTCTTTTTGTAAGTTTTCCAGTCCGTTTTGGATAAAAACTGATTAATTAGCCCGCTACAGAAAGCATATAGGATTTGAGCACCCAAAACATGACAGGTGCGATCATACCAGTAGTAATGCTCCGGATCCTATCAGAACTCCGCAGTTAAGCGTGCTTAGGCGAGAGTAGTACTAGGATGGGTGAATTCCAGGGAGGTCCTTGTGTTGCACCTCTCTTTTTGTAAGTTTTCCAATTCGTTTTGGATAAAAACTGATTAATTAGCGCGCTACAGAAAGCATATAGGATGTGAGCACGCAAAACATTACAGGTGCGATCATCCAGCACTAATGCACCGGATCGCATCAGAACACCGCAGTCAAGCGTGCTTGGGCGAGAGTAGTACTAGGATGGGTGACCACTTGGGAAGTCCTCGTGTTGCACCTCTCTTTTTGTAAGTTTTCCAGTCCGTTTTGGATAAAAACTGATTAATTAGCCCGCTACAGAAAGCATATAGGATTTGAGCACCCAAAACATGACAGGTGCGATCATACCAACACTAATCCACTGGATCCCATCAGAACATTGTAGTTAAGCGTGCTTAGGCGTGAGTAGTACAAGGATGGGTGATCTCCTGGGAAGTCCTCGTGTTGCACCTTTCTTTTTGTAAGTTTTCCAGTCCATTTTGGATAAAAAAATAATAAATTAGCGCGCTACAGAAAGCATATAGGATGTGAGCACGCAAAACATTACAGGTGCGATCATCCAGCACTAATGCACCGGATCCCATCAGAACTCCGCAGTTAAGGGTGCTTGGGCGCGAGTAGTACTAGGATTGGTGACCTCCTGGGAAGTCCTCGTGTTGCCCCTCTCGTTTTGTAATTTTATCAGTCCGTTTTGGATAAAAACTAATTAATTAGCGCGCTATAGAAAACATATAGGATTTGAGCTTGCAAAACATGACAGGTGCGATCATACCAGCACTAATGCACCGGATCCCATCAGAACTCCGCAGTTAAGCGTGCTTCGGCATGAGTAGTACTAGGATGGGTGATCTCCTGGGAAGTCCTCGTGTTGCACCCAGTCTTTTTGTAAGTTTTCCAGTCCGTTTTGGATAAAAACTGATTAATTAGCGCGCTACAGAAAGCATATAGGATTTGAGCACGCAAAACATGACAAGTGCGATCATACCAGCACTAATGCACTGGATCCCATCAGAACACTGCAGTTAAGCGTGCTTGGGCGTGAGTAGTACTAGGATGCGTGATCTCCTGGGAAGTCCTCGTGTTGCACCTCTCTTTTTGTAAGTTTTCCAGTCCGTTTTGGATAAACACTGATTAATTAGCGTGCTAGAGAAAGCATATAGGATTTGAGCACGCAAAACATGACAGGAGCGATCATACCAGCACTAATGCACCGGATCCCATCAGAACACCGCAGTTAAGCGTGCTTGGGCGCTCTTTTTGTAAATTTTCCAGTCTGTTTTTGATAAAAACTGATTAATTAGCGCGCTACAGAAAGCATATAGAATGTGAGCACGCAAAACATGACAGCTGCGATCATAACAGCACTTATGCACCGGATCCCATCAGAACTCCGCAGTTAAGCGTGCTTGGGCGAGAGTAGTACTAGGATGGGTGACCTCTTGGGAATTCGTTGTGTTGCACCTCTCTTTTTGTAAGTTTTCCAGTGCGTTTGGGATAAAAACTGATCAACTAGCGCGCTTCAGAAAGCATATAGGACTTGAGCACGCAAAACAATACAGGAGCGATCATACCAGCACTTATGCACCGGATCTCATCAGAACTCCGCAGTTAAGAGTGCTTGGGCGAGAGTAGTACTAGGATGGGTGACCTCCTAGGAAGTCCTTATGTTGCACCTCTCTTTTTGTAAGTTTTTCAGTCCGTTTTGGATAAAAACTGATTAATTAGCGCGCTACAGAAAGCATATAGGGTTTCAGCACGTAAAACATGACCGGTGCGATCATACCAGCACTAATGCACCGGATCCGATCAGAACTCCGCAGATAAGCGAGCTTGGGCGAGAGTAGTACTAGGATGGGTGACCTCCTGGGAAGTCCTCATGTTGCAGCTCTCTTTTCGTAAGATTTCCAGCGCGCTACAGAAAGCATATAGGACTTGAGCACGCAAAACATGATAGGTGCGATAATACCAGCACTAATGCACCGGATCCCAGTCCTCGTGTTGCACCTCTCTTTTTGTAAGTTTTCCAATACGTTTTGGATAAAAACTTATTAACTAGCGCGCTACAGAAAGCGTATAGGATTTGAGCACGCAAAACATGACAGGTGCGACCATACCAGCACTAATGCACTGGATCCCTTCAGAACTCCGCAGTAAAGCGTGCTTGGGCGAGAGTAGTACTGGGATGGGTGATCTCCTTGGAAGTCCTTGTGTGGCACCTTTCTTTTTAAAAGTTTTCCAGTCCGTTTTGGATAAAAACTTATTAATTAGCGCGCAACAGAAAGCATATAGGATTTGAGCACGTAAAACATGACAGGTGCGATCATACCAGCACTAATGCACCGGATCCCATCTCCTGGGAAGTCCTCGTGTTGCACCTCTCTTTTTGTAAGTTTTCCAGTCCGTTTTGGATAAAAATTGATTGATTAGCGTGCTACAGAAACCATATAGGATTTGAGCACGCAAAACATGACTGGTGCGATCATACCAACACTAATGCACCGGATACCATCAGAACTCCGCAGTTAAGCATGCTTGGGCGAGAGTAGTACTAGGATGACTTACCTTCTGGGAAGTCCTCGTGTTGCACCTGTCTTTTTGTAATTTTTCCAGTTCATTTTGGAAAAAAACTGATTAATTAGCGCGCTATAGAAAGCATATAGGATTTGAGCACACAAAACATGATAGGTGCGATCATACCAGCACAAATGCAACAGATCCCATCAGAACTCCGCAGATAAGCGTGCTTGGGATAGAGTAGTACTAGGATGGGTGACCTCCTGGAAAGTCCTCGTGTAGCACCTCTCTTTTTGTAAGTTTTGCAGCCAGTTTTGGATAAAAATTGATTAACTAGCGCGCTACAGAAAGCATATAGGACTTGAGCACGCAAAACATGACAGGTGCGATCATACCAGCAGCAATGCACCGGATCCCATCAGAACTGAGCATATAAGCCTGCTTGGGCGAGAGTAGTACTAGGATGGGTGCCCTCCTGGGAAGTCCTCGTGTTGCACCTCTCTTTTTGTAAGTTTTCTAGCCCGTTTTGGATAAAAACTAATTAACTAGCGCGCTACAGAAAGCATATAGGATTTGAGCACGCAAAACATGACAGGTGTGATCATACCAGCACTAATGCACTGGATCCCATCAGAACTCCGCAGTTAAGCGTGCTTGGGCGTGGGTAGTACTAGGATGGGTGATCTCCTGAGAAGTCCTCGTGTTGCACCTCTCTCTTTGTATGTTTTCCAGTCCGTTTTTGACAAAAATTGATTAATTAGCGTTCTACAGAAAGCATATAGGATTTGAGCATGCAAAACATGACAGGTTCCATCATACCAGCACTAACGCACCGGATACCATCAGAACGCGCTACAGAAAGCATATAGGATTTGAGCACGCAAAACATGACAAGTTCGATCATACCAGCACTAATGCACCGGATCCCATCAGAACTCCGCAGATAAGCGTGCTTGGGCGAGAGTAGTACTAGGATGGGTGCCCTCCTGGGAAGTCCTCGTGTTGCACCTCTCTTTTTGTAAGTTTTCCAGTCCGTTTTGGATAAAAATTGATTAACTAGCGGGCTACAGAAAGCATATAGGACTTGAGCACGCAAAACATGACAGGTGCGATCCTACCTGCAGTAATGCACCGGATACCATCAGAACTACGCAGACAAGCGTGCTTGGGCGAGAGTAGTACTAGGATGGGTGATCTCCTGGGAAGTCCTCGTGTTGCACCTCTCTTTTTGTAAGTTTTCCAGTCCGTTTTGGATAAAAATTGATTAACTAGCGGGCTACAGAAAGCATATAGGACTTGAGCACGCAAAACATGACAGGTGCGATCCTACCTGCAGTAATGCACCGGATACCATCAGAACTACGCAGACAAGCGTGCTTGGGCGAGAGTAGTACTAGGATGGGTGATCTCCTGGGAAGTCCTCGTGTTGCACCTCTCTTTTTGTATGTTTTCCAGTCCGTTTTGGATAAAAACTGATTAACTAGCGGGCTACAGAAAGCATATAGGATTTCAGCACGCAAAACATGACAGGTGCGATCATACCAGCAGTAATGCACCGGATACCATCAGAACTACGCAGATAAGCGTGCTTGGGCGAGAGTAGTACTAGGATGGGTGATCTCCTGGGAAGTCCTCGTGTTGCACCTCTCTTTTTGTAAGTTTTCCAGTCCGTTTTGGATAAAAACTGATTAATTAACGCGCTACAGAAAGCATATAGGATTTGAGCACGCAAAACATGACAGGTGCGATCATACCAGCAGTAATGCACCGGATCCCATCAGAACTCCACATTTAAGCCTTCTTGGGCGAGAGTAGTACTAGGATGGGTGCCCTCCTGGAATGTCCTCGTGTTGCACCTCTCTTTTTAAAAGTTTTCCAGCCAGTTTTGGATAAAAACTAATTAACTAGCGCGCTACAGAAAGCATATAGGATTTGAGCACGCAAATCTTGACAGGTGCGATCATACCAGCACTAATGCACCGGATCCCATCAGAACTCTGAAGTTAAGCGTGCTTGGGCGAGAGTAGTACTAGGATGGGTGATCTCCTGGGAAGTCCTCGTGTTGCACCTCTCTCTTTGTATGTTTTCCAGTCTGTTTTGGATAAAAATTGATTAATTAGCGTTCTACAGAAAGCATATAGGATTTGAGCATGCAAAACATGACAGGTGCGATCATACCAGCACTAATGCATTGGATCCCATCAGAACTCCGCAGTTAAGCGTGCTTGGGCGAGAGTAGTACTAGGATGGATGCCCTCCTGGGAAGTCCTCGTGTTGCACCTCTCTTTTTGGAAGTTTTCCAGCGAGTTTTGGATAAAAACTGATAAACTAGCGCGTTACAGAAAGCATATAGGACTTGAGCACGCAAAACATGACAGGTGCGATCATACCAGCAGTAATGCACCGGATCCCATCAGAACTACGCAGATAAGCGTGCTTGGGCGAGAGTAGTACTAGTATGGGTGACCTCCTGGGAAGTCCTCGTGTTGCACCTCTCTTTTTGTAAGTTTTCTAGCCCGTTTTGGATAAAAAACTGATTAACTAGCGTGCTACAGAAATCATATAGGATTTGAGCACGCAAAACATGACAGGTGCAATCATACCAGCACTAATGCACTGGATCCCATCAGAACTTCGCAGTTAAGCGTGCTTGGGCGAGAGTAGTACTAGGATGGGTGCCCTCCTAGGAAGTCCTCGTGTTGCACCTCTCTTTTTGTAAGTTTACTAGCCCGTTTTGGATAAGAATTGATTAACTAGCATGCTACAGAAAGCATATAGGATTTGAGCACGCAAAACATGAAAGGTGCGATCATACCAGCACTAATGCACTCCGCAGTTAAGTGTGCTTGGTCGAGAGTTGTACAAGGATGGGTGACCTCTTGGGAAGTCCTCGTGTTGCACCTCTCTTTTTGTAACTTTTCCAGTTCGTTTTGGAAAAAAACTGATTAATTAGCGCGCTACAGAAAGCATAGAGGAATTGAGCACGCAAGACATGACAGGTGCGATCATACCAGCACTAATGCACCGGATCCGATAAGAAATCCGCAGACAAGCGTGCTTGGGATAGAGTAGTACTAGGATGGGTGACCTCCTGGGAAGTCCTCGTGTTGCACCTCTCTTTTTGTAAGTTTTCCAGCCAGTTTTGGATAAAAACTGATTAAGTAGCGCGCTACAGAAAGCATATAGGACTTGAGCACGCAAAACATGATAGGTGCGATCATACCAGCAGTAATGCACCGGATCCCATCAGAACTACACAGATAAGCGTGCTTGGGCGAGAGTAGTACTAAGATGGGTGCCTTCCTGGGAAGTCCTCGTGTTGCACCTCTCTTTTTGTAAGTTTTCTAGCCCGTTTTGGATAAAAACTGATTAACTAGCGCGCTACAGAAAGCATATAGGACTTGAGCACACAAAAGATGACAGGTGCGATCATACCAGCATTAATGCACTGGATCCCATCAGAACTCCACACTAAGCACGCTTGGGCGTGAGTAGTACTAGGTTGGGTGATCTCCTGGGAAGTCCTCGTGTTGCACCTCTCTCTTTGTAAGTTTTCCAGTCTGTTTTGGATAAAAATTGATTAATTAGCATTGTACAGAAAGCATATAGGATTTGAGCATGCAAAACATGACAGGTGCGATCATACCAGCACTAATGCATTGGATCCCATCAGAACTCCGCAGTTAAGAGTGCTTGGGCGAGAGTAGTACTAGGATGGATGCCCTGCTGGGAAGACCTCGTGTTGCACCTCTCTTTTTGAAAGTTTTCCAGCGAGTTTTGGATAAAAACTTATTAACTAGCGCGTTACAAAAAGCATATAAGACTTGAGCACGCAAAACATGACAGGTGCGATCATACCAGCAGTAATGCACCGGATCCCATCAGAACTACGCAGATAAGCGTGCTTGGGCGAGAGTAGTACTAGGATGGGTGACCTCCAGGGAAGTCCTCGTGTTGCACCTCTCTTTTTGTAAGTTTTCTAGCCCGTTTTGGATAAAAACTGATTAACTAGCGTGCTACAGAAAGCATATAGGATTTGAGCACGCAAAACATGACAGGTGCAATCATACCAGCACTAATACACTGGATCCCATCAGAACTTCGCAGTTAAGCGTGCTTGGGCGAGAGTAGTACTAGGATGGGAGACCTCCTTGGAACTCCCCGTGTTGCACCACTCTTTTTGTAAATTTTCCAGTCCGTTTTGGATAAAAACTGATTAATTAGCGCGCTACAGAAAGCATATAGGATATGAGCACGCAAAACATGACAGGTGCGATCATACCAGCACTAATGCACCGGATCCCATTAGAACTCCGCAGATAAGCGTGCTTGGGGGAGAGTAGTACTAGGATGGGTGACCTCCTGGGAAGTCCTCGTGCACGCAAAACATGACAGGTGCGATCATACCAGCGTTACTGCACCGGATCCCAATCCTTGTGTTGCACCACTCTTTTTGTAAGTTTTCCAGTCCGTTTTGGATAAAAACTTATTAATTAGTGCGATACAGAAAGGATATAGGACTTGCGCGCGCAAAACATGACAGGTGCGATCATACCAGCACTAATCACCAGATCCCATCAGAACTCCGCAGATAAGCGTGCTTGCGCGAGAGTAGTACTAGGATGGGTGACCTCCTGGGAAGTCCTCGTGTTGCACCTCTCTTTTTGTAAGTTTTCCAGTCCGTTTTGGTTAAAAACTGATCAACTAGTGCACTACAGAAAGCATATAGGACTTGAGCACGCAAAACATGTCAGGTGCGATCATACCAGCATTAATGCACCGGATCCCAATCCTCGTGTTGCACAACTCTTTTTGTAAGTTTTCCAGTCCGTTTTGGATAAAAACTTATTAATTAGTGCGCTACAGAAAGCTTAATGGACTTGCGCACGCAAAACATGACAGGTGCGATCATACCAGCACTAATGCACCGGATTCCATCAGAACTCCGTAGTTAAGCGTGGTTGGTCGAGAGTAGTACTACGATGGGTGACCTCCTTGGAAGTCCTCGTGTTGCACCTCTCTTTTTGTATGTTTTCCAGTCTGTTTTGGATAAAAACTGATTAATTAGCGCGCTACAGAAAGCATATATGATTTGAGCACCCAAAACATGACAGGTGCGATCATACCAGCACTAATGCACCGGATCCGATCAGAAATCCGCAGATAAGCGTGCTTGGGCAAGAGTAGTACTGGGATGGGTGACCTCCTGGGAAGTCCTCGTGTTGCACCTCTCTTTTTGTAAGTTTTCCAGTCCGTTTTGGATAAAAATTTATTAATTAGCGTGCTACAGAAAGCATACAGGATTTGAGCACGCAAAACATGACAGGTTCGATCATTCCAACACTAATGCAGCGGATCCCATCAGAACTCTGTAGGTAAGCGTGCTTGAGCGAGAGTAGTTCTAGGATGGGTGACCTCCTCGGAAGTCCTCGTGTTGCACCTCTCTTTTTGTAAGTTTTCTAGTCCGTTTTGGGTAAAAACTGATTAATTAGCGCACTACAGAAAGCATATAGGATTTGAGCACGCAAAACATGATAGCTGCGATCATAACAGCACTAATGCACCGGAAGCCATCAGAACTCCACAGATAAGCGTGCTTGGGCGAGAGTAGTACTAGGATGGGTGATCTCCTAGGAAGTCATCGTGTTGCACCTCTCTTTTTGTAACTTTTCGAGTCCGTTTTGGATAAAAACTTTTTAATTAGCGCTCTACAGAAAGCATATAGGATTTGAGCACGCAAAACATGACAGGTGCGATGATACCAGCACTAATGCACTGGATCCCATCAAAACTCTGTAGTTAAGCGTGCTTGGGCGAGAGTAGTACTAGGATAGGTGACCTCCTGGGAAGTCCTCGTGTTGCACCTCTCTTTTTGTAACTTTTCCAGTCCGTTTGGGATAAAAACTTATTAATTAGCGCGTTACAGAAAGCATACAGGATTTGAGCACGCAAAACATGACTGGTGCGATCATACCAGTACTAATGCACCGGATCCCATCAGAACTCCGCAGTTAAGCGTGCTTGAGCGAGAGTAGTACTAGGATAGGTGACCTCCTTTGAAGTCCTCGTGTTGCATCTCTCTTTTTGTAAGTTTTCCAGTCCGTTTTGGATAAAAAGTGATTAATTAGCGCGCTACAGAAGGCATATAGGTTTTGAGCACGCAAAACATGACATGTGCGATCATACCAGCACTAATGCATCGAATCCCATCAGAACTCCGCAGTTAAGCGTGCTTCGGCGAGAGTAGAACTAGGATTGGTGACCTCCTGGAAAGCCTTCGTGTTGCACCTCTCTTTTTGTAAGTTTTCCAGTCCGTTTTGGATAAAAATTTATTAATTAGCGTACTACAGAAAGCATACAGGATTTGAGCACGCAAACATGAAAGGTGCGATCATTCCAACACTAATGCAGCGGATCCCATCAAAACTCTGTAGTTAAGCGTGCTTGGGCGAGAGTAGTACTAGGATGGGTGACCTCTTGGGAAGTCCTCATGTTGCACCTCTCTTTTTGTATTTTTTCCAGTCCGTTTTGGATTAAAACTTATTAATTAGCGCGCTACAGAAAGCATACAGGATTTGAGCACACAAAACATGACTGGTGCGATCATACTAGCACTAATGCACCGGATCCCATCAGAACTCCGTAGTTAAGCGTGCTTGGGCGAGAGTAGTACTAGGATAGGTGACCTCCTGGGAAGTCCTCGTGTTGCACCTCTCTTTTTGTAACTTTTCCAGTTCGTTTGGGATAAAAACTTATTAATTAGCGCGTTACAGAAAGCATACAGGATTTGAGCACGCAAAACATGACAGTTGCGATCATACCGTCACTAATGCACCGGATTCCATCGGAACTCCGTAGTTAAGCATGCTTGGGCGAGAGTAGTACTAGGATGGGTGACCTCCTTGGAAGTCCTCGTGTTGCACCTTTCTTTTTGTAAGTTTTCCAGTCCGTTTTGGATAAAAACTTATTAATTAGCGCGCTTCAGAAAGCATACAGGATTTGAGCACGCAAAACATGACAAGTTTGATCATACCAGAACTTATGCACCAAATCCCATCAGAACTCCGTAGTAAAGCGTGCTTGGGCGAGAGTAGTACTAGGTTGGGTGACCTCTAGGGAAGTCCTTGTGTTGCACCTCTCTTTTTGTAAGTTTTCCAGTCCGTTTTGGATAAAAAGTGATTAATTAGAGCGCTATAGATAGCATATAGGTTTTGAGCACGCAAAACATGACAGGTGCGATCATACCAGCACTAATGCACTCCGCAATTAAGCGTGCATGGGCAAGAGTAGTACTAGGATGGGTGACCTCCTGGGAAGTCCTCGTCTTGCACTTCTATTTTTTTAAGTTTTCTAGTCCGTTTTAGATAAAAACTTATTAATTAGCATGCTACAGAATGCATACAGGATTTGAGCACTCAAAACATGACCGGTGCGATCATACGAGCACTAATGCACCGGATCCCATCAGAACTCCGCAGTTAAGCGTGGTTAGGCGAGAGTAGTACTAGGATGGGTGACCTCCTGGGAAGTCCTCGTGTTGCACCTCTCTTTTTGTAAGTTTTCCAGTCCGTTTTGGATAAAAAGTGATTAATTAGCGCGCTACAGTCCTCGTCTTGCTACAGAATGCATACAGGATTTGAGCACTCAAAACATGACAGGTGCGATCATACCAGCACTAATGCACCGGATCCCATCAGAACTCTGCAGTTAAGCGTGGTTGGGCGAGAGTAGTACTAGGATGGGTGACCTCCTGGGAAGTCCTCGTGTTGCACCTTGCACCTCTATTTTTTTAAGTTTTCTAGTCCGTTTTAGATAAAAACTTATTAATTAGCATGCTACAGAATGCATACAGGATGTGAGCACGCAAAACATGACAGGTGCGATCATACCAGCACTAATGCACCTCTTGGGAAGTCCTCGTGTTGCATCTCTATTTTTGTAACTTTTCCAGTTAGTTTTGGATAAAAACTGATTAATTAGCGCGCTTCAGAAAGCATATAGGATTTGAGCACGCAAAACATGAAAGGTGCGATGATACCAGCACTAATGCACCGGATCCCATCAGAACTCCGCAGCTAAGCGTGCTTGGGCGAGAGTAGTACTAGGATGGGTGACCACCTGGAAAGTCCTCGTGTTGCACCTCTCTTTTTGTAAGTTTTCCAGCCCGTTTTGGATAAAAACTGATTAACTAGCGTGCTACAGAAAGCATATAGGACTTGAGCACGCAAAACATGACAGTTGCGATCATACCAGCACTATTGCACCGGATCCCATTAGAAATCCGCAGTTAAACGTGCTTGGGCGACAGTAGTACAAGGATGGGAGACCTCCTGGGAAGTCCTCGTGTTGCACCTCTCTTTTTGTATGTTTTCCACTCCGTTTTGTATAAAAACTGATTAATTAGCGCGCTACAGAAAGCACCGGATCCCATCAGAACTCCGCAGATAAGCGTGCTTGGGCGAGAGTAGTAGTTGGATGGGTGACCTCCCTCGTGTTGCACCTCTCTTTTTGTATGTTTTCCAGTCCGTTTTGGATAAAAACTGATTAACTAGCAAGCTACAGAAAGCATATAGGACTTGAGCACGCAAAACATGACAAATGCGATCATACCAGCACTAATACTTGATAGCAGTTAAGCATTCTAGGGCGTGAGTTGTACTAGGATGGGTGACCTCCTGGGAAGTGCAATTAAGCGTGCTTGGGCAAGAGTAGTACTAGTATGGGTGACCTCCTGGGAAGTGCTCGTGTTGCAACTTGCTTTTTGTAACTTTTCCAGTCCGTTTTGGAAAAAACTGATTAAATAGCGCGCTAGAGAAAGCATATAGGATTTGAGCACGCAAAACATGACAGGTGCTATCATACCAACACTAATGCACCAGATTCCATCAGAACTCCGTAGTTAAGCGTGGTTGGGCGAGAGTAGTACTAGGATGGGTGACCTTCTGGGAAGTCCTCATCTTGCACCTCTCTTTTTGTAAGTTTTCCAGTCCGTTTTGGATAACAACTTATGAATTAGCGTGCTATAGAAAGCATAAAGGATTTGAGCACACAAAACATGACAGGTGCGATCATACCAAGACTAATGGACCGGATCCCATCAGAACTCCGAAGTTAAGCGTGCTTGGGCATGAGTAGTACTATGATGGGTGACCTCCTGGGAAGTCCTCGTGTTGCACCTCTTTTTTAGTAACTTTTCCAGTCCGTTTTGGATAAAATCTGATTAAATAGCGCGGTACAGAAAGCATATAGGATTTGAGAACGCAAAACATGACAAGTGCGATCATACTAGCACTAATGCACCGGATTCCATCAGAACTCCGTAGTTAAGCATGGTTGGGCGAGAGTAGTACTAGGATGGGTGACCTCCTGGGAAGTCCTCGTGTTGTACCTCTCTTTTTGTAAGTTTTCCAGTCCGTTTTGGATAAAAAGTGATTAAATAGCGCGCTACAAAAAGCATACATGATGTGAGCACGCAAAACATGACAGGTGCGATCATACCAGCACTAATGCACCGGATTCCATCAGAACTCCGTAGTTAAGCGTGGTTGGGCGAGAGTAGTACTAGGATGGGTGACCTCCTGGGAACTCCTCCTGTTGCACCTCTCTTTTTGTTTGTTCCAGCCCGTTTTGGATAAAAACTGATTAGAAGAAAGCATACAGGATTTGAGCACACAAAACGTGACAGGTGCGATCATACCAGCACTAATGCACCGGATCCCATCAAAACTCCGAAGTTAAGCGTGCTTGGGCGCGAGTAGTACTAGGATGGGTGACCTCCTGGGAAGGTACGATCATACTAGCACTGATGCACCGGATTCCATCGAAACTCCGTAGTTAAGCAGGGTATGGAGATAGTAGTACTAGGATGGGTGACCTATTGGGAAGTCCTTGTGTTGCACCTCTCTTTTAGTAACTTTTCCAGTCTGTTTTGGATAAAAATTGATTAAATAGCGCGCTATAGAAAGCATATAGGATTTGAGAATGCAAAACATGACAGGTGTTGCACCTCTATTTTTTTAAGTTTTCCAGTCCGTTTTGGATAAAAACTTATTAATTAGCGCGCTACAGAAAGCATACAGGATTTGAGCACGCAAATCATGACAGGTGCGATCATACCAGCACTAATGCATCGGATTCCATTAGAACTCCGTAGTTAAGCATGGTAGGGCGAGAGTATTACTAGGATGGGTGACCTCCTGGGAAGTCCTCGTGTTGCACCTCGATTTTTGTAAGTTTTCCAGCCCGTTTTGGATAAAAACTGATTAATTAGAGCGCTACAGAAGGCATTCAGGTTTTGAGCACGCAAAACATGACATGTGCGATCATACCAGCACTAATGCATCGCATCCCATCAGAACTCCGCAGTTAAGCGTGATTCGGCGAGAGTAGTACTAGGATAGGTGACCTCCTAGAAAATCCTCGTGTTGCACCTCTCTTTCTGTAAGTTTTCCAGTCCGTATTGGATAAAAACTGATTAATTAGTGTGCTACAGAAAGCATACAGGATTTGAGCACACAAAACGTAACAAGTGCGATCATACCAGCACTAATGCACCGGATCCCATCAGAACTCCGAAGTTAAGCGTGCTTGGGCGAGAGTAGTACTAGGATGGATGACCTCCTGGGAAGTCCTCGTGTTGCACCTCTCTTTTTGTAACTTTTCCAGTCCGTTTTGGATAAAAACTGATTAAATAGCGCGCTACAGAAAGCATATAGGATTTGAGAACGCAAAACATGACAGGTGCGATCATACTAGCACTGATGCAGCGGATTCCATCAAAACTCTGTAATTAAGCAGGGTAGGGCGATAGTAGTACTAGGATAGTTGACCTCCTGGGAAGTCCTTGTGTTGCACCTCTATTTTTTTAAGTTTTCCAGTCCGTTTTGGATAAAAACTTATTAATTATCGTGCTACAGAAAGCATACAGGATTTGAGCACGCAAATCTTGACAGGTGCGATCGTACCAGAACTAATGCACCAGATTCCATCAGAACTCTGTAGTTAAGCGTGGTTGGGCGAGAGTAGTACTAGGATGGGTGACCTCCTGGGAAGTCCTCGTGTTGCACCTCTCTTTTTGTATGTTTTCCAGCCCGTTTTGGATAAAAACTGATTCGAAGAAAGCATACAGGATTTGAGCACACAAAACGTGATAGGTGCGATCATACCAGCACTAATGCACCGGATCCCATCAAAACTCTGAAGTTAAGCGTGCTTGGGCGCGGGTAGTACTAGGATGGGTGACCTCCTGGGAAGTTCTCGTGTTGCACCTCTCTTTTTGTAACTTTAGCACTAATGCACCGGATTCCATCAGAACTCCGTAGTTAAGCGTGGTTGGGCGAGAGTAGTACTAGGGTGGGTGACCTCCTGGGAAGTCCTCGTGTTGCACCTCTCTTTTTGTATGTTTTCCAGTCCGTTTTGGATAAAAACTTATTAATTAGCGTGCTATAGAAAGCATACAGGATTTGAGCACACAAAACGTGACAGGTGCGATCATACCAGCACTAATGCACCGGATCCCATCAGAACTCTGAAGTTAAGCGTGCTTGGGCATGAGTAGTACTAGGATGGGTGACCTCCTGGGAAGTCCTCGTGTTGCACCTCTTTTTTAGTAACTTTTCCAGTCCGTTTTGGATAAAATCTGATTAAATAGCGCGGTACAGAAAGCATATAGGATTTGAGAACGCAAAACATGACAAGTGCGATCATACTAGCACTGATGCACCGGATTCCATCGAAACTCCGTAGTTAAGCAGGGTAGGGAGATAGTAGTACTAGGATGGGTGACCTCTTGGGAAGTCCTTGTGTTGCACCTCTGCACCTCTCTTTTTGTAAGTTTTCCAGTCCGTATTGGATAAACACTGATTAATTAGTGTGCTACAGAAAGCATACAGGATTTGAGCACACAAAACATGACAGGTGCGATCATACCAGCACTAATGCACCGGATCCCTTCAGAACTCCGAAGTTAAGTGTGCTTGTGCGAGAGTAGTACTAGGATGGGTGACCTCCTGGGAAGTCTTTGTGTTGCACCTCTCTTTTAGTAACTTTTCCAGTCTGTTTTGGATAAAAATTGATTAAATAGCGCGCTACAGAAAGCATATAGGATTTGAGAACGCAAAACATGACAGGTGCGATCATACTAGCATTGATGCACCGGATTCCATCAAAACTTCGTAGTTAAGATGGGTTGGGCGATAGTAGTACTAGGATGGGTGACCTCCTGGGAAGTCCTTGTGTTGCACCTCTATTTTTTTAAGTTTTCCAGTCCGTTTTGGATAAAAACTTATTAATTAGCGCACTACAGAAAGCATACAGGATTTGAGCACGCAAATCATGACAGGTGCGATCATACCAGCACTAATGCATCGGATTCCATTACAACTCCGTAGTTAAGCGTGGTAGGGCGAGAGTAGTACTAGGATGGGTGACCTCCTGGGAAGTCCTCGTGTTGCACCTCGATTTTTGTAAGTTTTCCAGCCCTTTTTGGATAAAAACTGATTAATTAGAGCGCTACAGAAGGCATTCAGGTTTTGAGCACGCAAAACATGACATGTGCGATCATACCAGCACTAATGCATCGCATCCCATCAGAACTCCGCAGTTAAGCGTGATTCGGCGAGAGTAGTACTAGGATAGGTGACCTCCTAGAAAATCCTCGTGTTGCACCTCTCTTTCTGTAAGTTTTCCAGTCCGTATTGGATAAAAAGTGATTAATTAGTGTGCTACAGAAAGCATACAGGATTTGAGCACACAAAACGTGACAAGTGCGATCATACCAGCACTAATGCACCGGATCCCATCAGAACTCCGAAGTTAAGCGTGCTTGGGCGAGAGTAGTACTAGGATGGATGACCTCCTGGGAAGTCCTCGTGTTGCACCTCTCTTTTTGTAAATTTTCCAGTCCGTTTTGGATAAAAACTGATTAAATAGCGCGCTACAGAAAGCATATAGGATTTGAGAACGCAAAACATGACAGGTGCGATCATACTAGCACTGATGCAGCGGATTCCATCAAAACTCCGTAATTAAGCAGGGTAAGGCGATAGTAGTACTAGGATAGGTGACCTCCTGGGAAGTCCTTGTGTTGCACCTCTATTTTTTTAAGTTTTCCAGTCCGTTTTGGATAAAAACTTATTAATTAGCGTGCTACAGAAAGCATACAGGATTTGAGCACGCAAATCTTGACAGGTGCGATCGTACCAGCATTAATGCACCGGATTCCATCAGAACTCCGCAGTTAAGCGTGATTCGGCGAGAGTAGTATTAGGAGTGGTGACCTCCCAAAAAGTCCTCGTGTTGCACCTCTCTTTTTGTAAGTTTTCCAGCCCGTTTTGGATAAAAACTGATTAGAAGAAAGCATACAGGATTTGAGCACACAAAACGTCACAGGTGCGATCATACCAGCACTAATGCACCAGATCCCATCAAAACTTTGAAGTTAAGCGTGCTTGGGCACGGGTAGTACTAGGATGGGTGACCTCCTGGGAAGTCTCGTGTTGCACCTTTCTTTTTGTAACTTTTCCAGTCCGTTTTGGATTAAAACTGATTAAATAGCGCGCTATAGAAAGCATATAGGATTTGAGAGCGCAAAACATGACAGGTACGATCATACTAGCACTGATGTACCGGATTCCATCAAAATTCCGTAATTAAGCAGGGTAGGGCGATAGTAGTACTAGGATGGGTGACCTCCTGGGAAGTCCTTGTGTTGCACCTCTATTTTTTTAAGTTTTCCAGTCCGTTTTGGATAAAAACTGATTAATTAGCGCGCTACAGAAAGCATACAGGATTTGAGCACGCAAATCATGACAGGTGCGATCATACCAGCACTAATGCATCGGATTCCATTAGAACTCCGTAGTTAAGCGTGGTAGGGCGAGAGTAGTACTAGGATGGGTGACCTCCTGGGAAGTCCTCGTGTTGCACCTCGATTTTTGTAAGTTTTCCAGCCCGTTTTGGATAAAAACTGATTAATTAGCGCACTACAGAAGGCATTCAGGTTTTGAGCACGCAAAACATGACATGTGCAATCATACCAGCACTAATGCATCGCATCCCATCAGAACTCCGCATTTAAGCGTGATTCGGCGAGAGTAGTACTAGGATAGGTGACCTCCTAGAAAATCCTCGTGTTGCACCTCTCTTTCTGTAAGTTTTCCAGTCCGTATTGGATAAAAACTGATTAATTAGTGTGCTACAGAAAGCATACAGGATTTGAGCACACAAAACGTGACAAGTGCGATCATACCAGCACTAATGCACCGGATCCCATCAGAACTCCGAAGTTAAGCGTGGTTGGGCGAGAGTAGTACTAGGATGGGTGACCTCCTGGGAAGTCCTCGTGTTGCACCTCTCTTTTTGTATGTTTTCCAGCCCGTTTTGGATAAAAACTGATTAGAAGAAAGCATACAGGATTTGAGCACACAAAACGTGACAGGTGCGATCATACCAGCACTAATGCACCGGATCCCATCAAAACTCCGAAGTTAAGCGTGGTTGGGCGAGAGTAGTACTAGGATGGGCGACCTCCTGGGAAGTCCTCGTGTTGCACCTCTCTTTTTGTATGTTTTCCAGTCCGTTTTGGATAAAAACTTATTAATTAGCGTGCTATAGAAAGCATACAGGATTTGAGCACACAAAACGTGACAGGTGCGATCATACCAGCACTAATGCACTGGATCCCATCAGAACTCCGAAGTTAAGCGTGCTTGGGCATGAGTAGTACTAGGATGGGTGACCTCCTGGAAAGTCCTCGTGTTGCACCTCTCTTTTAGTAACTTTTCCAGTCCGTTTTGGATAAAAACTGATTAAATAGCGCGCTACAGAAAGCATATAGGATTTGAGAACGCAAAACATGACAGGTGCGATCATACTAGCACTGATGCACCGGATTCCATCGAAACTCCGTAGTTAAGCAGGGTAGGGAGATAGTAGTACTAGGATGGGTGACCTCCTGGGAAGTCCTTGTGTTGCACCTCTGCACCAGTGTGCTACAGAAAGCATACAGGATTTGAGCACACAAAACATGACAGGTGCGATCATACCAGCAATAATGCACCGGATCCCATCAGAACTCCGCAGTTAAGCGTGGTTGGGTGAGAGTAGTACTAGGATGGGTGACCTCCTGGGAAGTCCTCGTGTTGCACCTCTCTTTTTGTAAGTTTTCCAGTCCGTTTTGGATAAAAAGTGATTAATTAGCGCGCTACAGATGGCATATAGGTTTTGAGCACGCAAAACATGACAGGTGCGATCATACCAGCACTAATGCACCGGATTCCATCAGAACTCCGTAGTTAAGCGTGGTTGGGCAAGAGTAGTACTAGGATGGGTGACCTCCTGGGAACTCCTCCTGTTGCACCTATCTTTTATTAAGTTTTCCAGTCCGTTTTGGATAAAAAGTGATTAATTAGCGCGCAACAGAAGGCATAATGGTTTTGAGCACGCAAAACATGACAGGTACGATCATACCTGCACTAATGCACCGGATCCCATCAGAACTCTGCAGTTAAGCGTTGTTCGGCGAGAGTAGTACTAGGATGGGTGACCTCCTTGAAAGTCCTCGTGTTGCACCTCTCTTTTTGTAAGTTTTTCAGTCCGTTTTGGATAAAAAATGATTAATTAGCGCGCTACAGAAGGCATATAAGTTTTGAGCACGCAAAACATGACATATGCGATCATACCAGCACTAATGCAACGGATCCTATCAGAACTCTGCAGTTAAGTGTGCTTGGGCGAGACTAGTAGGATTGGTGACCTCCTGGAAGTCCTCGTGTTGCACCCCACTTTTTGTAAGTTTTCCAATCTGTTTTGCAGAAAAACTAATTAATTAGCGCGCTACCGAAAGCATATAGGATTTGAGCACGCAACACATGACATGTGCGATCATACCAGCACTAATGCACCAGATCCCATCAGAACTCCGCAGTTAAGTGTGCTTAGGCGAGAGTAGTACTAGGATTGGTGACCTCCTTGGAAGTCCTCGTGTTACACCTCCTCCTTGGAAGTCCTCGTGTTGCACCTCTCTTTTTGAAAGTTTTCCAGTCCGTTTTAGATAAAAACTGAATAATTAGCGTGCTACAGAAATTATATAGGATTTGAGAACGCAAAACATGACAGGTGCGATCATACTAGCACTAATGCACTGGATCCCATCAGAACACTGCAGTTAAGCGTTCTTGGGCGTGAGTAGTACTAGGATGGGCGACCTCCCGGAATGTCCTCGTGTTGCATCTCTCTTTTTGTAAGTTTTCCAGTCCGTTTTGGATAAAAAGTGATTAATTAGCGCGCTAGAGAAGGCATATAGGTTTTGAGCACGCAAAACATGACATGTGCGATCATACCGGCACTAATGCATCGGATCCCATCAGAACTCCGCAGTTAAGCGTGCTTCGGCGAGAGTAGTACTAGGATTTGTGACCTCCTGGAAAGTCCTCGTGTTGCACCTCTCTTTTTGTAAGTTTTCTAGTCCGTTTTGGATAAAAACTTATTAATTAGCGTGTTACAGAAAGTATACAGGATTTGAGCACGCAAAACATGACAGGTGCGATCATACCAGCACTAATGCACCGGATCCCATCAGAACTCCGTAGTTAAGCGGGCTTGGGCGAGAGTAGTACTAGGATAGGTGACCTTCTGGGAAATCATCGTGTTGCACCTCTCTTTTTCTAAGTTTTCTAGTCCGTTTTGGATAAAAACTTATTAATTAGCGCACTACAGAAAGCATACAGGATTTGAGTACGCAAAACATGACAGCTGCGATCTTACTAGCACTAATGCTCTGGATCCCATCAGAATTCCGTATTTAAGCGTGCTTGGGCGAGAGTAGTACTAGGATGGGTGACCTCTTAGGAAGTCCTCGTGTTGCACCTCTCTTTTTGTAAGTTTTCCAGTCCGTTTTGGATAACAACTTATGAATTAGCGCGCTACAGAAAGCATACAGGATTTGAGCACGCAAAACATGACAGTTGCGATCATACTGTCACTAATGCACCCGATTCCATCAGAACTCCGTAGTTAAGCGTGCTTGGGCAAGAGTAGTACTAGGATGGGTGACCTCCTGGGAAGTCCTAGTGTTGCACCTCTCTTTACAGGATTGGTGCACGCAATACATGATAGCAGTTAAGCATTCAAGGGCGAGAGTTGTACTAGGATTGGTGACCTCCTGGGAAGTGCAGTTAAGCGTGCTTGGGCAAGAGTAGTACTAGTATGGATGACCTCTTGGGAAGTCCTCGTGTTGCACCTCTATTTTTTTAAGTTTTCCAGTCCGTTTTGGATAAATCTTATTAATTAGCGTGCTATACAAAGCATACAGGATTTGACCACGCAAATCTTGACAGGTGCGATCGTACCAGCACTAATGCACCGGATTCCATCAAAACTCCGTAATTAAGCAGGGTAGTGCGATAGTAATACTACGATAGGTGACCTCCTGGGAAGTCCTTGTGTTGCACCTCTATTTTTTTAAGTTTTCCAGTCCGTTTTGGATAAAAACTTATTAATTAGCGTGCTATACAAAGCATACAGGATTTGACCACGCAAATCTTGACAGGTGCGATCGTACCAGCACTAATGCACCGGATCGTATCAGAACTCCGAAGTTAAGCGTGGTTGGGCGAGAGTAGTACTAGGATGGATGACCTCTTGGGAAGTCCTCGTGTTGCACCTCTCTTTTTGTAACTTTTCCAGTCCGTTTTGGATAAAAACTGATTAAATAGCGTGCTACAGAAAGCATAAAGGATTTGAGAACGCAAAACATGACAGGTGCGATCATACTAGCACTGATGCACCGGATTCCATCAAAACTCCGTAATTAAGCAGGGTAGTGCGATAGTAGTACTAGGATAGGTGACCTCCTGGGAAGTCCTTGTGTTGCACCTCTATTTTTTTAAGTTTTCCAGTCCGTTTTGGATAAAAACTTATTAATTAGTCTGCTACAGAAAGCATACAGGATTTGAGCACACAAAACATGACAGGTGCGATCATACCAGTACTAATGCACTGGATCCCATCAGAACTCCGAAGTTAAGTGTGCTTGGGCGAGAGTAGTACTAGGATGGTTGACCTCCTGGGAAGTCCTTGTGTTGCACTTCTCTTTTAGTAACTTTTCCAGTCTGTTTTGGATAAAAATTGATTAAATAGCGCGCTACAGAAAGCATATAGGATTTGAGAACGCAAAACGAGACAGGTGCGATCATACTAGCATTGATGCACCGGATTCCATCAAAACTTCGTAGTTAAGATGGGTAGGGCGATAGTAGTACTAGGATGGGTGACCTCCTGGGAAGTCCTTGTGTTGCACCTCTATTTTTTTAAGTTTTCCAGTCCGTTTTGGATAAAAACTTATTAATTAGCGCGCTACAGAAAGCATACAGGATTTGAGCACGCAAATCATGACAGGTGCGATCATACCAGCACTAATGCATTGGATTCCATTAGAACTCCGTAGTTAAGCGTGGTAGGGCGAGAGTAGTACTAGGATGGGTGACCTCCTGGGAAGTCCTCGTGTTGCACCTTGATTTTTGTAAGTTTTCCAGCCCGTTTTGGATAAAAACTGAAGGCATTCAGGTTTTGAGCACGCAAAACATGACATGTGCGATCATACCAGCACTAATGCATCGCATCCCATCAGAACTCCGCAGTTAAGCGTGATTCGGCGAGAGTAGTACTAGGATAGGTGACCTCCTAGAAAATCCTCGTGTTGCACCTCTCTTTCTGTAAGTTTTCCAGTCCGTATTGGATAAAAACTGATTAATTAGTGTGCTACAGAAAGCATACAGGATTTGAGCACACAAAACGTGACAAGTGCGATCATACCAGCACTAATGCACCGGATCCCATCAGAACTTCGAAGTTAAGCGTGCTTGGGCGAGAGTAGTACTAGGATGGATGACCTCCTGGGAAGTCCTCGTGTTGCACCTCTCTTTTTGTAAGTTTTCCAGTCCGTTTTGGATAAAAACTGATTAAATAGCGCGCTACAGAAAGCATATAGGATTTGAGAACGCAAAACATGACAGGTGCGATCATACTAGCACTGATTCAGCGGATTCCATCAAAACTCCGTAATTAAGCAGGGTAGGGCGATAGTAGTACTAGGATAGGTGACCTCCTGGGAAGTCCTTGTGTTGCACCTCTATTTTTTTAAGTTTTCCAGTCCGTTTTGGATAAAAACTTATTAATTAGCGTGCTACAGAAAGCATACAGGATTTGAGCACGCAAATCTTGATAGGTGCAATCGTACCAGCACTAATGCACCGGATTCCATCAGAACTCCGTAGTTAAGCGTGGTTGGGCGAGAGTAGTACTAGGATGGGTGACCTCCTGGGAAGTCCTCGTGTTGCACCTCTCTTTTTGTATGTTTTCCAGCCCGTTTTGGATAAAAACTGATTAGAAGAAAGCATACAGGATTTGAGCATGCAAAACGTGACAGGTGCGATCATACTAGCACTGATTCAGCGGATTCCATCAAAACTCCGTTATTAAGCAGGGTAGGGCGATAGTAGTACTAGGATAGGTGACCTCCTGGGAAGTCCTTGTTTTGCACCTCTATTTTTTTAAGTTTTCCAGTCCGTTTTGGATAAAAACTGATTAATTAGCGCGCTACAGAAAGCATACAGGATTTGAGCACGCAAATCTTGACAGGTGCGATCGTACCAGCACTAATGCACCGGATTCCATCAGAACTCCGTAGTTAAGCGTGGTTGGGCGAGAGTAGTACTAGGATGGGTGACCTCCTGGGAAGTCCTCTTGTTGCACCTCTCTTTTTGTATGTTTTCCAGTCCGTTTTGGATAAAAACTTATTAATTAGCGTGCTTTAGAAAGCATACAGGATTTGAGCACACAAAATGTGACAGATGCGATCATACCAGCACTAATGCACCGGATCCCATCAGAACTCCGAAGTTAAGCGTGCTTGGGCATGAGTAGTACTAAGATGGGTGACCTCTTGGGAAGTGCTCGTGTTGCACCTCTTTTTTAGTAACTTTTCCAGTCCGTTTTGGATAAAATCTGATTAAATAGCGCGCTACAGAAAGCATATAGGATTTGAGAACGCAAAACATGACAGGTGCGATCATACTAGCACTGATGCTCCGGATTCCATCGAAACTCCGTTGTTAAGCAGGGTAGGGAGATAGTATTACTAGGATGGGTGACCTCTTGGGAAGTCCTTGTGTTGCACCTCTGCACCTCTCTTTTTGTAAGTTTTCCAGTCCGTATTGGATAAACACTGATTAATTAGTGTGCTACAGAAAGCATACAGGATTTGAGCACACAAAATGTGACAAGTGCGATCATACCAGCACTAATGCATCGGATCCCAATAGAACTCCGAAGTTAAGCGTGCTTGGGCGAGAGTAGTACTAGGATGGGTGACCTCCTGGGAAGTCCTTGTGTTGCAACCCTCTTTTAGTAACTTTTCCAGTTTGTTTTGGATAAAAATTGATTAAATAGCGCGCTACAGAAAGCATATAGGATTTGAGAACGCAAAACATGACAGGTGCGATCATACTAGCATTGATGCACCGGATTCCATGTGACCTCCTGGGAAGTCCTTGTGTTGCACCTCTATTTTTTTAAGTTTTCCAGTCCGTTTTGGATAAAAACTTATTAATTAGCGTGCTACAGAAAGCATACAGGATTTGAGCACGCAAATCTTGACAGGTGCTATCGTACCAGCACTAATGCACCGGATTCCATCAGAACTCCGTAGTTAAGCGTGGTTGGGCGAGAGTAGTACTAGGATGGGTGACCTCCTGGGAAGTCCTCGTGTTGCACCTCTTTTTTAGTAACTTTTCCAGTCCGTTTTGGATAAAATCTGATTGAATAGCGCGCTACAGAAAGCATATAGGATTTGAGAACGCAAAACATGACAGGTGCGATCATACTAGCACTGATGCACCAGATTCCATCGAAACTCCGTAGTTAAGCTGGGTAGGGCGATAGTAGTACTAGGATAGGTGACCTCCTGGGAAGTCCTTGTGTTGCACCTCTATTTTTTTAAGTTTTCCAGTCCGTTTTGGATAAAAACTTATTAATTAGCGTGCTACAGAAAGCATACTGGATTTGAGCACGCAAATCTTGACAGGTGCGATCGTACCAGCACTAATGCACCGGATTCCATCAGAACTCCGTAGTTAAGCGTGGTTGGGCGAGAGTAGTACTAGGATGGATGACCTCCTGGGAAGTCCTCGTGTTGCACCTCTCTTTTTGTATGTTTTCCAGCCCGTTTTGGATAAAAACTGATTAGAAGAAAGCATACAGGATTTGAGCACACAAAACGTGACAGGTGCGATCATACCAGCACTAATGCACCGGATCCAATCAAAACTCTGAAGTTAAGCGTGCTTGGGCGCGGGTAGTATTAGGATAGGTGACCTCCTGGGAAGTCCTCGTGTTGCACCTCTCTTTTTGTAACTTTTCTAGTCCGTTTTGGATTAAAACTGATTAAATAGCGCGCTATAGAAAGCATATAGGATTTGAGAACGCAAAACATGACAGGTACGATCATACTAGCACTGATTCACCGGATTCCATCAAAACTCCGTAATTAAGCAGGGTAGGGCGATAGTAGTACTAGGATGGGTGACCTCCTGGGAAGTCCTTGTGTTGCACCTCTATTTTTTTAAGTTTTCCAGTCCGTTTTGGATAAAAACTTATTAATAAGCGTGCTACAGAAAGCATACAGGATTTGAGCACGTAAATCTTCAGAGATGCGATCGTACCAGCACTAATGCACCGGATTCCATCAGAACTCCGTAGTTAAGCGTGTTTGGGCGAGAGTGGTACTAGGATGGGTGACCTCCTGGAAGTCCTCGTGTTGCACCTCTGTTTTTGTATGTTTTCCAGTCCGTTTTGGATAAAAACTTATTAATTAGCGTGCTATAGAAAGCATACAGGATTTGAGCACACAAAACGTGACATGTGTGATCATACCAGCACTAATGCACCGGATCCCATCAGAACTCCGAAGTTAAGCGTGCTTGGGCATGAGTAGTACTAGGATGGGTGACCTCCTGGGAAGTCCTCGTGTTGCACCTCTTTTTTAGTAACTTTTCCAGTCCGTTTTGGATAAAATCTGATTGAATAGCGCGCTACAGAAAGCATATAGGATTTGAGAACGCAAAACATGACAGGTGCGATCATACTAGCACTGATGCACCAGATTCCATCGAAACTCCGTAGTTAAGCAGGGTAGGGAGATAGTATTACTAGGATGGGTGACCTCTTGGGAAGTCCTTGTGTTGCACCTCTGCACCTCTCTTTTTGTAAGTTTTCCAGTCCGTATTGGATAAACACTGATTAATTAGTGTGCTACAGAAAGCATACAGGATTTGAGCACACAAAATGTGACAAGTGCGATCATACCAGCACTAATGCATCGGATCCCAATAGAACTCCGAAGTTAAGCGTGCTTGGGCGAGAGTAGTACTAGGATGGGTGACCTCCTGGGAAGTCCTTTTGTTGCAACTCTCTTTTAGTAACTTTTCCAGTTTGTTTTGGATAAAAATTGATTAAATAGCGCGCTACAGAAAGCATATAGGATTTGAGAACGCAAAACATGACAGGTGCGATCATACTAGCATTGATGCACCGGATTCCATCAAAACTTCGTAGTTAAGATGGGTTGGGCGATAGTAGTACTAGGATGGGTGACCTCTTGGGAAGTCCTTGTGTTGTACCTCTATTTTTTTAAGTTTTCCAGTCCGTTTTGGATAAAAACTTATTAATTAGCGCGCTACAGAAAGCATACAGGATTTGAGCACGCAAATCATGACAGGTGCGATCATACCAGCACTAATGCATCGGATTCCATTAGAACTCCGTAGTTAAGCATGGTAGGGCGAGAGTAGTACTAGGATGGGTGACCTCCTGGGAAGTCCTCGTGTTGCACCTCGATTTTTGTAAGTTTTCCAGCCCGTTTTGGATAAAAATTGATAATTAGCGCACTACAGAAGACATTCAGGTTTTGAGCACGCAAAACATGACATGTGCGATCATACCAGCACTAATGCATCGCATCCCATCAGAACTCCGCAGTTAAGCGTGATTCGGCGAGAGTAGTACTAGGATAGGTGACCTCCTAGAAAATCCTCGTGTTGCACCTCTCTTTCTGTAAGTTTTCCAGTCCGTATTGGATAAAAACTGATTAATTAGTGTGCTACAGAAAGCATACAGGATTTGAGCACACAAAACGTGACAAGTGCGATCATACCAGCACTAATGCACCGGATCCCATCAGAACTCCGAAGTTAAGCGTGCTTGGGCGAGAGTAGTACTAGGATGGATGACCTCCTGGGAAGTCCTCGTGTTGCACCTCTCTTTTTGTAACTTTTCCAGTCCGTTTTGGATAAAAACTGATTAAATAGCGCGCTACAGAAAGCATATAGGATTTGAGAACGCAAAACATGACAGGTGCGATCATACTAGCACTGATGCAGCGGATTCCATCAAAACTCCGTAATTAAGCAGGGTAGGGCGATAGTAGTACTAGGATAGGTGACCTCCTGGGAAGTCCTTGTGTTGCACCTCTAATTTTTTAAGTTTTCCAGTCCGTTTTGGATAAAAACTTATTAATTAGCATGCTACAGAAAGCATACAGGATTTGAGCACGCAAATCTTGACAGGTGCGATCGTACCAGCACTAATGCACCGGATTCCATCAGAACTCCGTAGTTAAGCGTGGTTGGGCGAGAGTAGTACTAGGATGGGTGACCTCCTGGGAAGTCCTCGTGTTGCACCTCGATTTTTGTAAGTTTTCCAGCCCGTTTTGGATAAAAACTGATTAATTAGCGCACTACAGAAGGCATTCAGGTTTTGAGCACGCAAAACACGACATGTGCAATCATACCAGCACTAATGCATCGCATCCCATCAGAACTCCGCAGTTAAGCGTGATTCGGCGAGAGTAGTACTAGGATAGGTGACCTCCTAGAAAATCCTCGTGTTGCACCTCTCTTTCTGTAAGTTTTCCAGTCCGTATTGGATAAAAACTGATTAATTAGTGTGCTACAGAAAGCATACAGGATTTGAGCACACAAAACGTGACAAGTGCGATCATACCAGCACTAATGCACCGGATCCCATCAGAACTCCGAAGTTAAGCGTGCTTGGGCGAGAGTAGTACTAGGATGGATGAGCTCCTGGGAAGTCCTCGTGTTGCACCTCTCTTTTTGTAACTTTTCCAGTCCGTTTTGGATAAAAACTGATTAAATAGCGCGCTACAGAAAGCATATAGGATTTGAGAACGCAAAACATGACAGGTGCGATCATACTAGCACTGATGCAGCGGATTCCATCAAAACTTCGTAATTAAGCTGGGTAGGGCGATAGTAGTACTAGGATAGGTGACCTCCTGGGAAGTCCTTGTGTTGCACCTCTATTTTTTTAAGTTTTCCAGTCCGTTTTGGATAAAAACTTATTAATTAGCGTGCTACAGAAAGCATACAGGATTTGAGCACGCAAATCTTCAGAGGTGCGATCGTACCAGCATTAATGCACCGGATTCTATCAGAACTCCGTAGTTAAGCGTGGTTGGGCGAGAGTAGTACTAGGATGGGTGACCTCCTGGGAAGTCCTCGTGTTGCACCTCTCTTTTTGTATGTTTTCCAGTCCGTTTTGGATAAAAACTTATTAATTAGCGTGCTATAGAAAGCATACAGGATTTGAGCACACAAAACGTGATAGGTGCGATCATACCAGCACTAATGCACCGGATCCCATCAGAACTCCGAAGTTAAGCGTGGTTGGGCGAGAGTAGTACTAGGATGGGTGACCTCCTGGGAAGTCCTTGTGTTGCACCTCTCTTTTAGTAACTTTTCCAGTCCGTTTTGGATAAAAACTGATTAAATAGCGCGCTACAGAAAGCATATAGGATTTGAGAACGCAAAACATGACAGGTGCGATCATACTAGCACTGATGCACCGGATTCCATCAAAACTCCGTAATTAAGCAGGGTAGGGCGATAGTAGTACGAGGATAGGTGACCTCCTGGGAAGTCCTTGTGTTGCACCTCTATTTTTTTAAGTTTTCCAGTCCGTTTTGGATAAAAACTTATTAATTAGCGTGCTACAGAAAGCATACAGGATTTGAGCATGCAAATCTTGACAGGTGCGATCGTACCAGCACTAATGCACCGGATTCCATTAGAACTCCGTAGTTAAGCATGGTTGGGCGAGAGTAGTACTAGGATGGGTGACCTCCTGGGAAGTCCTCGTGTTGCACCTCTCTTTTTGTATGTTTTCCAGCCCGTTTTGGATAAAAACTGATTAGTAGAAAGCATACAGGATTTGAGCATACAAAACGTGACAGGTGCGATCATACCAGCACTAATGCACCGGATCCCATCAAAACTCCGAAGTTAAGCGTGCTTGGGCGCGAGTAGTACTAGGATGGGGGACCTCCTGAGAAGTCCTCGTGTTGCACCTCTCTTTTTGTAACTTTTCCAGTCCGTTTTGGATAAAAACTGATTACTTAGTGTGCTACAGAAAGCATACAGGATTTGAGCACACAAAACGTGATAGGTGCGATTATACCAGCACTAATGCACCGGATCCCATCAGAACTTCGAAGTTAAGCGTGGTTAGGCGAGAGTAGTACTAGATGGGTGACCACCTGGGAAGTCCTCGTTTTGCACCTCTCTTTTTGTAACTTTTCCAGTCCGTTTTGGATTAAAACTGATTAAATAGCGCGCTACAGAAAGCATATAGGATTTGAGAACGCAAAACATGACAGGTACGATCATACTAGCACTGATGCACCGGATTCCATCAAAACTCCGTAATTAAGCAGGGTAGGGCGATAGTAGTACTAGGATGGGTGACCTCTTGGGAAGTCCTTGTGTTGCACCTCTATTTTTGATCGTACCAGCACTAATGCACCGGATTCCATCAGAACTCCGTAGTTAAGCGTGGTTGGGCGAGAGTAGTACTAGGATGGGTGACCTCCTGGGAAGTCCTTGTGTTGCACCTCTCTTTTAGTAACTTTTCCAGTCCGTTTTGGATAAAAACTGATTAAATAGCGCGCTACAGAAAGCATATAGGATTTGAGAACGCAAAACATGACAGGTGCGATCATACTAGCAATGATGCACCGGATTCCATCAAAACTCCGTAATTAAGCAGGGTAGGGCGATAGTAGTACTAGGATAGGTGACCTCCTGGGAAGTCCTTGTGTTGCACCTCTATTTTTTTAAGTTTTCCAGTCCGTTTTGGATAAAAACTTATTAATTAGCGTGCTACAGAAAGCATACAGGATTTGAGCACGCAAATCTTGAGAGGTGCGATCGTACCAGCACTAATGCACCGGATTCCATCAGAACTCCGTAGTTAAGCGTGGTTGGGCGAGAGTAGTACTAGGATGGGTGACCTCCTGGGAAGTAGCCCGTTTTGGATAAAAACTTATTAATTAGCGTGCTATAGAAAGCATACAGGATTTTAGCACACAAAACGTGATAGGTGCGATCATAGCAGCACTAATGCACCGGATCCCATCAGAACTCCGAAGTTAAGGGTGCTTGGGCGTGAGTAGTACTAGGATGGGTGACCTCCTGGGAAGTCCTTGTGTTGCACCTCTATTTTTTTAAGTTTTCCAGTCCGTTTTGGATAAAAACTTATTAATTAGCGTGCTACAGAAAGCATACAGGATTTGAGCATGCAAATCTTGACAGGTGCGATCGTACCAGCACTAATGCACCGGATTCCATTAGAACTCCGTAGTTAAGCATGGTTGGGCGAGAGTAGTACTAGGATGGGTGACCTCCTGGGAAGTCCTCGTGTTGCACCTCTCTTTTTGTATGTTTTCCAGCCCGTTTTGGATAAAAACTGATTAGTAGAAAGCATACAGGATTTGAGCACACAAAACGTGACAGGTGCAATCATACCAGCACTAATGCACCGGATCCCATCAAAACTCCGAAGTTAAGCATGCTTGGGCGCGAGTAGTACTAGGATGGAGGACCTCCTGAGAAGTCCTCGTGTTGCACCTCTCTTTTTGTAACTTTTCCAGTCCGTTTTGGATAAAAACTGATTACTTAGTGTGCTACAGAAAGCATACAGGATTTGAGCACACAAAACGTGACAGGTGCGATTATACCAGCACTAATGCACCGGATCCCATCAGAACTTCGAAGTTAACCGTGCTTAGGCGAGAGTAGTACTAGATGGGTGACCACCTGGGAAGTCCTTGTTTTGCACCTCTCTTTTTGTAACTTTTCCAGTCCGTTTTGGATTAAAACTTATTAAATAGCGCGCTACAGAAAGCATATAGGATTTGAGAACGCAAAACATGACAGGTACGATCATACTAGCACTGATGCACCGGATTCCATCAAAACTCCTTAATTAAGCAGGGTAGGGCGATAGTAGTACTAGGATGGGTGACCTCCTGGGAAGTCCTTGTGTTGCACGTCTATTTTTTTAAGTTTTCTAGTCCGTTTTGGCTAAAAACTTATTAATTAGCGTGCTACAGAAAGCATACAGGATTTGAGCACGCAAATCTTAACAGGTGCGATCGTACCAGCACTAATGCACTGGATTCCATCAGAACTCCGTAGTTAAGCGTGGTTGGGCGAGAGTAGTACGAGGATGGGTGACCTCCTGGGAAGTCCTCGTGTTGCACCTCTCTTTTTGTATGTTTTCCAGTCCGTTTTGGATAAAAACTTATTAATTAGCGTGCTATAGAAAGCATACAGGATTTGAGCACACAAAACGTGACATGTGCGATCATACCAACACTAATGCACCGGATCCCATCAGAACTCCTAAGTTAAGCATGCTTGGGCGTGAGTAGTACTAGGATGGGTAACCTCCTGGGAAGTCCTCGTGTTGCACCTCTCTGATTAATTAGTGTGCTACAGAAAGCATACAGGATTTGAGCACACAAAGCGTGACAGGTTCGTGTTGCACCTCTCTTTTTGTAAGTTTTCCAGTCCGTATTGGATAAACACTGATTAATTAGTGTGCTACAGAAAGCATACAGGACTTGAGCACACAAAACATGACTGGTGCGATCATACCAGCACTAATGGACCGGATCCCATCAACTCTTTGAAGTTAAGCGTGCTTGGGCGAGAGTAGTACTCGGATGGGTGACCTTCTGGGAAGTCCTCGTGTTGCACCTCTCTTTTTGTAACTTTTCCAGTCCGTTTTGGATAAAAACTGATTAAATAACGCGCTACAGAAAGCATATAGGATTTGAGAACGCAAAACATGACAGGTGCGATCATACTAGCACTGATGCACCGGATTCCATCAAAACTCCGTAGTTAAGCAGGGTAGGGCGATAGTAGTACTAGGATAGGTGACCTCCTAGGAAGTCCTTGTGTTGCACCTCTATTTTTTTAAGTTTTCCAGTCCGTTTTGGATAAAAACTTATTAATTAGCGCGCTACAGAAAGCATACAGGATTTGAGCACGCAAATCATGACAGGTGCGATCATACCAGCACTAATTTACCGGATTCCATTAGAACTTCGAAGTTAAGCGTGGTAGGGCGAGAGTAGTACTAGGATGGGTGACCTCCTGGGAAGTCCTCGTGTTGCACCTCGTTTTTTGTAAGTTTTCCAGCCCGTTTTGGATAAAAACTGATTAATTAGCGCGCTACAGAAGGCATACAGGTTGTGAGCACGCAAAACATGACATGTGCGATCATACCAGCACTAATGCATCGCATCCCATCAGAACTCCGCAGTTAAGCGTGATTCGTTGAGAGTAGTACTAGGATTCGTGACCTCCTAGAAAATCCTCGTGTTGCACCTCTCTTTTTGTAAGTTTACCAGTCCGTATTGGATAAAAACTGATTAATTAGTGTGCTACAGAAAGCATACAGGATTTGAGCACACAAAACGTGACAGGTGCGATCATACCAGCACTAATGCACCGGAACCCATCAAAACTCCGAAGTTAAGCGTGCTTGGGCGATAGTAATACCCAGGATGGGTGACCTCCTGGGAAGTCCTCGAGTTGCACTTCTCTTTTTGTAACTTTTCCAGGGCGATCATACTAGCACTGATGCACACCTCTATTTTTTTAAGTTTTCCAGTCCGTTTTGGATAAAAACTTATTAATTAGCGTGCTACAGAAAGCATACAGGATTTGAGCACGCAAATCTTGATAGGTGCGATCATACCAGCACTAATGCACCGGATCCCATCAGAATCCCGAAGTTAAGCGTGATTGGGCGAGAGTAGTACTAGGATGGGTGACCTCCTGGGAAGTCCTCGTGTTGCACCTCTCTTTTTGTAACTTTTCCAGTCCGTTTTGGATAAAAACTGATTAAATAGCGCGCTACAGAAAGCATATAGGATTTGAGAACGCAAAACAAGACAGGTGCGATCATACTAGCACTTATGCACCGGATTCCATCAAAACTCCGTAGTTAAGCAGGGTAGGGCGATAGTAGTACTAGGATGGGTGACCTGCTGGGAAGTCCTTGTCTTACACCTCTATTTTTTTAAGTTTTCCAGTCCGTTTTGGATAAAAACTTATTAATTAGGGTGCTACAGAAAGCATACAGGACTTGAGCACGCAAATCTTGACAGGTGCGATCGTACCAGCACTAATGCACCGGATTCCATCAGAACTCCGTAGTTAAGCGTGGTTTGGCGAGAGTAGTACTAGGATGGGTGACCTCCTGGGAAGTCCTCGTGTTGCACCTCTCTTTATGTATGTTTTCCAGTCCGTTTTGGATAAAAACTTATTAATTATCGTGCTACAGAAAGCATACAGGACTTGAGCACGCAAATCTTGACAGATGCGATCGTAGCAGCACTAATGCACCGGATTCCATTAGAACTCCGTAGTTAAGCGTGGTTGGGCGAGAGTAGTACTAGGATTGGTGACCTCTTGGGAAGTCCTCGTGTTGCACCTCTCTTTTTGTAACTTTTCCAGTCCGTTTTTGATAAAAACTGATTAAATAGCGCGCTACAGAAAGCATATAGGATTTGAGAACGCAAAACATGACAGGTGCGATCATACTAGCACTGATGCACCGGATTCCATCAAAATTCCGTAGTTAGGCAGGGTAGGGCGTTAGTAGTACTAGGATGGGTGACCTCCTGGGAAGTCCTTGTGTTGCACCTCTATTTTTTTAAGTTTTCCAGTCCGTTTTGGATAAAAACTTATTAATTAGCGTGCTACAGAAAGCATACAGGATTTGAGCACGCAAATCTTGACAGGTGCGATCATACCAACATTAATGCATCGGATCCCATCAGAACTCCGAAGTTAAGCGTGCTTCGGTTAGACTAGTACTAGGATGGGTGACCTCCTGGGAAGTCCTCGTGTTACACCTCTTTTTTTGTAACTTTTCCAGTCCGTTTTGGATAAAAACTGATTAAATAGTGCGCTACAGAAAGCATATAGCATTTGAGAACCCCAAACATGACAGGTGCGATCTTACTAGCACTGATGCACCGGATTCCATCAAAACTCGTAGTTAAGCAGGGTAGGGCGATAGTAGTACTACAATGGGTGACCTCCTGGGAAGTCCTTGTCTTGCACCTCTATTTTTTTAAGTTTTCCAGTCCGTTTTGGATAAAAACTTATTAATTAGCGTGCTACAGAAAGCATACAGGACTTGAGCACGCAAATCTTGACAAGTGCGATCGTACCAGCACTAATGCACCGGATTCCATCAGAACTCCGTAGTTAAGCATGGTTGGGCGAGAGTAGTACTAGGATGGGTGACCTCCTGGGAAGTCCTCATGTTACACCTCCTTTTATGCAAGTTTTCTAGCCCGTTTTGTATAAAAACTGATTAATTAGCGCGCTACAGAAGGCATACAGGTTTTGAGCACGCAAAACATGACATGTGCGATCATACCAGCACTAATGCATCGCATCCCCTCAGAACTCCGCAGTTAAGCGTGACTCGGCGAGAGTAGTACTAGGATCGGTGACCTCCTAGAAAATCCTCGTGTTGCACCTCTCTTTTTGTAAGTTTACCAGCCCGTATAGGATAAAAACTGATCAATTAGTGTGCTACAGAAAGCATACAGGATTTGAGCACACAAAAAATGACAGGTGCGATCATACCAGCACTAATGCACCGGATCCCATCAGAACTCCGAAGTTAAGCGTGCTTGGGCGAGAGTAGTACTAGGATGGGTGACCTCCTGAGAAGTCCTCGTGTTGCACCTCTCTTTTTGTAACTTTTCCAGTCCGTTTTGGATAAAAACTGATTAAATAGCGCGCTACAGAAAGCATATAGGATTTGAGAACGCAAAACATGACAGGTGCGATCATACTAGCACTGATGCACCGGATTCCATCAAAACTCCATAGTTAAGCAGGGTAGGGCGTTAGTAGTACTAGGATGGGTGACCTCCTGGGAAGTCCTTGTGTTGCACCTCTATTTTTTTAAGTTTTCCAGTCCGTTTTGGATAAAAACTTATTAATTAGCGTGCTACAGAAAGCATACAGGATTTGAGCACGCAAATCTTAACAGGTGCGATCATACCAGCACTAATGCACCGGATCCCATCAGAACTCTGAAGTTAAGCGTGCTTGGGCGAGAGTAGTACTAGGATGGGTGACCTCCTGTGAAGTCCTCGTGTTGCACCTTAAATAGCGCGCTACAGAAAGCGTATAGGATTTGAGAACGCCAAACATGACAGGTGCGATCATACAAGCACTAATGCACCGGATTCCATCAAAACTCGTAGTTAAGCAGGGTAGGGCGATAGTAGTACTACGATGGGTGACCTCCTGGGAAGTCCTTGTCTTGCACCTCTATTTTTTTAAGTTTTCCAGTCCGTTGTGGATAAAAACTTATTAATTAGCGTGCTACAGAAATCATACAGGACTTGAGCACGCAAATCTTGACAGGTGCGATCGTACCAGCACTAATGCACCGGATTCCATCAGAACTCCGTAGTTAAGCATGGTTGGGCAAGAGTAGTACTAGGATGGGTGACCTCCTGGGAAGTCCTCATGTTACACCTCGTTTTTTGTAAGTTTTCTAGCCCGTTTTGGATAAAAACTGATTAATTAGCGCGCTACAGAAGGCATACAGGTTTTGAGCACGCAAAACATGACATGTGTGATCATACCAGCACTAATGCATCGCATCCCCTCAGAACTCCGCTGTTAAGCGTGACTCGGCGAGAGTAGTACTAGGATTGGTGACCTTCTAGAAAATCCTCGTGTTGCACCTCTCTTTTTGTAAGTTTACCAGTCCGTATTGGTTAAAAACTGATTAATTAGTGTGCTACAGAAAGCATACAGGATTTGAGCACACAAAACATGACAGGTGCGATCGTAGCAGCACTAATGCACCGGATCCCATCAGAACTCTGAAGTTAATCGTGCTTGGGCGAGATTAGTACTAGGATGGGTGACCTCCTGGGAAGTCCTTGTGTTTCACCTCTCTTTTTGTAACTTTTCCAGTCCGTTTTGGATAAAAACTAATTAAATAGCGCGCTACAGAAAGCATATAGGATTTGAGAACGCAAAACATGACAGGTGCGATCATACTAGCATTGATGCATCGGATTCCATCAAAACTTCGTAGTTAAGCATGGTAGGGTGTTAGTAGTACTAGGATGGGTGACCTCTTGGGAAGTCCTTGTGTTGCACCTCTATTTTTTTAAGTTTTCCAGTCCATTTTGGATAAAAACTTATTAATTAGCGTGCTACAGAAAGCATACAGGATTTGAGCACACAAATCTTGACAGGTGCGATCATACCAGCACTAATGCACCGGATCCCATCAGAACTCTGAAGTTAAGCGTTCTTGGGCTAGAGTAGTACTAGGATGGGTGACCTCTTAGGAAGTCCTCGTGTTAAGCGTGATTCAGCGAGAGTAGTACTAGGATTGGTGACCTCCTAGAAAGTTCTCGTGTTGCACCTCTCTTTTTGTAAGTTTTCCAGTCCGTATTGGATAAAGACTGATTAATTAGTGTGCTACAGAAAGCATACAGGACTTGAGCACACAAAACGTGACAGGTGCGATCATACCAGCACTAATGCACCGAATCCCATCAGAACTCCGAAGCTAAGCGTGCTTGGGCGAGAGTAGTACTAGGATGGGTGACCTTCTGGTAAGTCCTCATGTTGCACCTCTCTTTTTGTAAGTTTTCCAGTCCGTTTTGGATAAAAACTTATTAATTAGCGTGCTACAGAAAGCATACAGGACTTGAGCACGCAAATCTTGACAGGTGCGATCGTACCAGCACTAATGCACCGGATTCCATCGGAACTCCGTAGTTAAGCGTGCTTGGGCGAGAGTTGTATTCGGATGGGTGACCTCCCATCGGATCCCATCAGAACTCCGCAGTTAAGCGTGCTTCGGCGAGAGTAGTACTAGGATTGGTGAACTCCTAGAAAGTCCTCGTGTTGCACCTCTCTTTTTGTAAGTTTTCCAGTCCGTATTGGATAAAAACTGATTAATTAGCGCGCTACAGAAAGCATATAGGATTTGAGAACGCAAAACATGACAGGTGCGATCATACTAGCACTGATGCACCGGATTCCATCAAAACTCCGTAGTTAAGCAAGGTAGGGCGATAGTAGTACTAGGATGGGTGACCTCCTGGGAAGTCCTTGTGTTGCACCTCTATTTTTTTAAGTTTTCCAGTCCGTTTTGGATAAAAACTTATTAATTAGTGCGCTACAGAAAGCATACAGGATTTTAGCACGCAAATCATGATAGGTGCGATCATACTAGCACTAATGCACCGGATTCCATTAGAACTCCGTAGTTAAGCGTGGTAGGGCGAGAGTAGTACTAGGATGGGTGACCTCCTGGGAAGTCCTCGTGTTGCACCTCGATTTTTGTAAGTTTTCCAACCCGTTTTGGATAAAAACTGATTAATTAGCGCGCTACAGAAGGCATTCAGGTTTTGAGCACGCAAAACATGACATGTGCGATCATACCAGCACTAATGCATCGCATCCCATCAGAACTCCGCAGTTAAGCGTGATTCGGCGAGAGTAGTACTAGGATTGGTGACCTCCTAGAAAATCCTCGTGTTGCACCTCTCTTTTTGTAAGTTTTCCAGTCCGTATTGGATAAAAACTGATTAATTAGTGTGCTACAGAAAGCATACAGGATTTGAGCACACAAAACGTGACAAGTGCGATCATACCAACACTAATGCACCGGATCCCATCAAAATTCCGAAGTTAAGCGTGCTTGGGCCTTTTCCAGTTCGTTTTGGATAAAAACTGATTAATTAGTGTGCTACAGAAAGCATACAGGATTTGAGCACACAAAACGTGACAGCTGCGATCATACCAGCACTAATGCACCGGATCCCATCAGAACTTCGAAGTTAAGCGTGCTTGGGCGAGAGTAGTACTAGGATGGGTGACCACTTAGGAAGTCCTCGTGTTGCACCTCTCTTTTTGTAACTTTTCCAGTCCGTTTTGGATTAAAACTGATTAAATAGCGCGCCACAGAAAGCATATAGGATTTGAGAACGCAAAACGTGATAGGTGCGATCATACCAGCACTAATGCACCGGATCCCATCAGAACTTCGAAGTTAAGCGTGCTTGGGCGAGAGTAGTACTAGGATGGGTGACCACTTAGGAAGTCCTCGTGTTGCACCTCTCTTTTTGTAAATTTTCCAGTCCGTTTTGGATTAAAACTGATTAAATAGCCCGCCACAGAAAGCATACAGGATTTGAGCACGCAAATCTTGACAGGTGCGACCGTACCAGCAGTAATGCACCGAATTCCATTAGAACTCCGTAGTTAAGCGTGGTTGGGCGAGAGTAGTACTAGGATTGGTGACCTCCTGGGAAGTCCTCGTGTTGCACCTCTCTTTTTGTATGTTTTCCAGTCCGTTTTGGATAAAAACTGATTAATTAGCGCGCTACAGAAGGCATACAGGTTTTGAGCACGCAAAACATGACATGTGCGATCATACCAGCACTAATGCATCGCATCACATCAGAACTCCGAAGTTAAGCGTGATTCGGCGAGTGTAGTACTAGGATTGGTGACCTCCTAGAAAGTCCTCGTGTTGCACCTCTCTTTTTGTAAGTTTTCCAGTCCGTATTGGATAAACACTGATTAATTAGTGTGCTACAGAAAGCATACAGGATTTGAGCACACAAAAAATGATAGGTGTGATCATACCAGCACAAATGCAAGGGCCCCCATCAGAATTCCGAAGTTAAGCGTGCTTGTGCGAAAGTAGTACTAGGATGGGTGACCTCCTGGGAAGTCCTTGTGTTGCATCTCTCATTTTGTAACTTTTCCAGTCCGTTTTGGATAAAAACTGATTAAATAGCGCGCTACAGAAAGCATACAGGATTTGAGAACGCAAATCTTGACAGGTGCGACCGTACCAGCACTAATGCACCGGATTCCATTAGAACTTCGTAGTTAAGCGTGGTTGGGCGAGAGTAGTACTAGGATGGGTGACCTCCTGCGAAGTCCTCGTGTTGCACCTCCTTTTTTGTAAGTTTTCTAGCCCGTTTTGGATAAAAACTGATTAATTAGCGCGCTACAGAAGGCATACAGGTTATGAGCACGCAAAACATGACATGTGCGATCATACCAGCACTAATGCATCGCATCCCCTCAGAACTCCGCAGTTAAGCGTGACTCGGCGAGAGTAGTACTAGGATGGGTGACCTCCTAGAAAGTCCTCGTGTTGCACCTCTCTTTTTGTAACTTTTCCAGTCCGTTTTGGATAAAACTGATTAAATAGCGCGCTACAGAAAGCATATAGGATTTGAGAACGCAAAACATGACAGGTGCGATCATACTAGCACTGATGCACCGGATTCCTTCAAAACTCCGTAGTTAAGCAGGGTAGGGCGATAGTAGTACTAGGATGGGTGACCTTTTGGGAAGTCCTCGTGTTGCACCTCTATTTTTGTAAGTTTTCCAGTCTGTTTTGGATTAAAACTGATTAATTAGCGCGCTAAAGAAAGCATAGAGGATTTGAGTACGCAAAACATAACACGTGCCATCATACCAACCCTAATGCACTGGATCCCATCAGAACTCCGCAGTTAAGCGTGTTTGGGCGAGAGTAGTCCTACGATGGGTGACCTTCTGGGAAGTTCTCGTGTTGCACCTCTCTTTTTGTAAGTTTTCCAGTCCGTTTTGGATAAAAACTTGGTGCGATCATACCAGCTCTAATGCACCGGATCCCATCAGAACTCCGCAGTGAGGCGTGCTTGGGCGAGAGTAGTACTAGGATGGGTGATCTCCTGGGAAGTCCTCGTGTTGCACCTCTCTTTTTGTAAGTTTTTCAGTCCATTTTCGATAAAAACTGATTAATTAGCATGCTATAGAATGCATATAGGATTTGAGCACGCAAAACAGGATAGGTGCGATCATACCAGCACTAAAGCACCGGATCCCATCAGAACTCCGCAGTTAAGCGTGCTTGGGCGTGAGTAGTACTAGGATGGTTGATCTCCTGGGAAGTCCATGTGTTGCACCTATCTTTTTGTAAGTTTTCCAGTCCGTTTTGGACAAAAACTGATTAATTAGCGCGCTACAGAAAGCATACAGGATTTAAGCACGCAAAACATGACAGGTGCCATCATACCAGCATAAATGCACCGGATCCCATCAGAACTCCGCAGTTAAGCGTGCTTCGGAGAGAGTAGTACTAGGATGGGTGTCCACCTCGGAAGTCCTCGTGTTGCACCTCTCTTTTTGTAAGTGTTCCAGTCCGTTTTGGATAAAAACTAATTAATTGGCGCGCTACAAAAAGCATATAGGATTTGAGCACGCAAATCATGATAGGTGCGATCATACCAGCACTAACGCACCGGATCCCATCAGAACTCCGAAGTTAACAGTGCTTGGGCGTGAGTAGTACTAGGATAGGTGATCTCCTGGGAAGTCCTCGTGTTGCACCTCTCTTTTTGTAAGTTTTCCAGTCCGTTTTGGATAAAAACTGATAAATTAGCGCGCTACGGAAAGCATATAGGATTTGAGCACGCAAAACATTACACGTGCCATCATACCAGCACTAATGCACCGGATCCCATCAGAACTCCGCAGTTAAGCGTGCTTGGGCGAGAGTTGTACTAGGATGGGTGTCCTCCTGGGATGTCCTCGTGATGGACCTCTCTTTTTATAAGTTTTCCAGTCCGTTTTGGATAAAAACTGATTAATTAGCGCGCTACAGAAAGCATATAGGATTTGAGCACGCAAAACATGACAGGTGTCATCTTACTAGCACTAATGCACCGGATCCCATCAGAACTCTGCAGTTAACCGTGCTTGGGCGAGAGTAGTACTAGGGTTGGTGTCCTCCTGGGAAGTCCTCGTGTTGCACCTCTCTTTTTGTAAGTTTTCCAGTCCATTTTGCAAAATAACTGATTAATTAGCGCGCTACACAAAGCATATAGGATTTGAGCATGCAAAACATGACAGGTGCGATCATACCAGCACTAATGTACCGGATCCCATCAGAACTCCGCAGTTAAGCGTGCTTGGGCGAGAGTAGTACTAGGATGGGTGACCTCCTTGGAAGTCCTCGTGTTGCACCTCGCACTAATGTACCGGATCCCATCGGAACCCCGCAGTTAAGCATGCTTGGGCGAGAGTAGTACTAAGATGGGTGACCTCTTGGGAAGTCCTTGTGTTGCACCTCTCTTTTTGTAAGTTTTCCAGTCCGTTTTGGATAAAAACTGATTAATTATCGCGCTACAGAAAGCATATAGGATTTGAGCACGCAAAACATGACAGGTGCTATCATACCAGCACTAATGCACCGGATCGCATCGGAACTGCGCAGTTAAGCGAAGTCCTCGTGTTGCAGCTCTCTTTTTGTATGTTTTCCAGTCCGTTTTGGATAAAAACTGATTAATTAGCGCGCTACATAAAGCATATATGATTAGAGCACGCAAAACATGATAGGTGCGATCACACCAGCACTAATGCACCGGATACCATCAGAACTCCGCAGGTAAGCGTGCTTGGGCGAGAGTAGTACTAGGATGGGTGACCTCTTGGGAAGTTCTCGTGTAGCACCTCTCTTTTTGTAAGTTTTCCAGTCCGTTTTAGATAAAAACTGATTATTTAGCGTGCTACGGAAAGCGTATAGGATTTGAGCACGCAAAACATGACAGGTGCCATCATACCAACACTAATTCACTGGATCCCATCAGAACTCCGCAGCTAAGCGTTCTTGGCGAGAGTAGTACTAGGATGGGTGACCTCCAGGGAAGCCCTCGTGTTGCACTTCTCTTTTTTAAAGTTTTCCAGTCCGTTTTGGAGAAAAACTAATTAATTAGCGCGCTACAGAAAGCATATAGGATTTGAGCACGCAAAAGACGACAGGTGCGATCATACCAGCACTAATGCACCGGATCCCATCAAAACTCTGCAGTTAAGCGTGCTTGGGAGAGAGTAGTACTAGGATGGGTGATCTACTCGGAAGTCCTCGTGTTGCACCTCTCTTTTTGAAAGTTTTCCAGTCCGTTTTGGATAAAAACTTATTAATTAGCGCGCTACAGAAGGCATATAGGATTTGAGCACGCAAAACATGACAGGTGCGATCATACCAGCACTAATGCACCGGATCCCATCAGAACTCCGCATTCAAGCATGCTTGGGCGACAGTAGTACTAGGAAGGGTGACCTCCTGGGAAGTCCTCGTGTTGCACCTCTCTTTTTGTAAGTTTTGCAATCCGTTTTGGATTAAAACTGATTAATTAGCGCGCTAAAGAAAGCATAGAGGATTTGAGCACGCAAAACATGACAAGTGCGATCATACCATCACTAATGCACCGGATCCCATCAGAACTCCACAGATAAGCGTGCTTGGGCGAGTGTAGTACTAGGATGGGTGACCTGCTGGGAAGTCCTCGTGTTGCACCTCTCTTTTTGTAAGTTTTCCAGTCCGTTATGGATTAAAACTAATTAATTAGCGCGCTAAAGAAAGCATAGAGGATTTGAGCACGCAAAACATGACAGGTGCAATCATACCAGCACTAATGCACCGGATCCCATCAGAACTCTGCAGTTAAGCGTGCTTGGGCGAGAGTAGTACTAGGATGGGTGATCTACTCAGAATTCCTCGTGTTGCAACTCTCTTTTTGTAAGTTTTCCAGTCCGTTTTGGATAAAAACTTATTAATTAGCAGGCTACAGAAAGCATATAGGATTTGAGCACGCAAAACAGGACAGGTGCGATCATACCAGCACTAATGCACCGGATCCCATCAGAACTCCGCATTCAAGCGTGCTTGGGCGAGTGTAATACTAGGATGGGTGACATCCTGGGAAGTCCTCGTGTTGCACCTCTCTTTTTGTAAGTTTTCCAGTCCTGTTTGGATAAAAACTGATTAATTTGCGCGCTACTGAAAGCATATAAGATTTGAGAACGCAAATCATGATTTGTGCGACCATACCAGCACTAATGCATTGGATCCCATCAGAACTCCGCAGTTAAGCGTGCTTGGGCGAGAGTAGTACTAGGATGGATGACCTCCTGGGAAGTCCTCGTGTTGCACCTCTCTTTTTGTAAGTTTTCTAGTCCGTTTTGGGTAAAAACTGATTAATTAGCGCACTACAGAAAGCATATAGGATTTGAGCACGCAAAACATGACAGGTGCGATAATAACAACACTAATGCATCGGATCCCATCAGAACTCCACAGATAGGCGTGCTTGGGTACCTCTCTTTTATTAAGTTTTCCAGTCTGTTTTTGATAAAAACTGATTAATTAGCGCGCTACAGAAAGCATATAGGATTTGAGCACACAAAACATGACAGGTGGGATCATACCAGCACTAATGCACCGGATCCCATTAGAACTCCGCAGTTAACCATGCTTGGGCGAGAGTAGTTCTAGGATTTGTGACTTCCTAGGAAGTCCTCGTTGTGCACCTCTATTTTTGTAACTATTCCAGTCCGTTTTAGAAAAAAATTGATTAATTAGCGCGCTACAGAAAGCACCAGCACTAACGTACCGGATCCCATCAGAACTCCGCAGTTAAGCGTGCTTGGGCGAGAGTAGTACTAGGATGGGTTACCTCCTGTGAAGTCCTCGTGTTGCACATCTCTTTTTGTAAGTTTTCCAGTCCGTTTTGGTTAAAAACCGATTAATTAGCTCGCTATAGAAAGCATATAGGATTTGAGCTTGCAAAACATGACAGGTTCGATCATACCAGCACTAATGCACCAAATCCCATCAGAACCCCGCAGTTAAGTGTGCTTCGGTGATAATAGTACTAGGATGGGTGACCTCCCGGGAAGTCCTCGTGTTGCACGTCCCTTTTTGTAAGTTTTCCAGTCCGTTTTGGATAAAAATTGAATAATTAGCACGCTACAGAAAGCATATAGGATTTGAGCACGCAAAACATGACAGGTGCGATCATACCAGTACTAATGCACCAGATCCCATCAGAACTCCTCAGCTAAGCATGCTTGGGCGAGAGTAGGACTAGGATGGGTGACCTCCTGGGATGTCCTCGTGTTGCACCTCTCTTTTTTTAAGTTTTCCATTTCGTTTTTAATGAAAACTAATTAATTAGTGCGCTACAGAAAGCATATAGGATTTGAGCACGCAAAACATGACAATTGCAATCATACCAGCATTAATGCACCGGATCCCATCAGAACTGATGGGGATGTTCATAACGGATCTAGTTCACTTGGGTTTCCATATCCTTAAAATGCTTGAAAGAGGAGCATAAAAGAAATGAACATAAGATATGGAGAAGAAAGAAGCGCATAAAAATTAAGACATGAATATAAAGTAAGACATAAATGGCGCGAAATAAAAGAATGGAGAAGAAGAAGAAGATGGAAGAATTTAAAGTAGGGAGCCACAAAATGCCTAGGCAATTTGATAATCCTTGTTTGATCGCCACAATGGACTTGATTCCATTGATAAGACCATTTGCTTCATGCTCAAAGAGCTATGAATTTAAGAGAGAAAAATGCTCTCACAAAAGGATTCAATCCAATTTCTATTATATCAAAAAGTGTCTACAATGTGATTATTCAAGGCTATTTATAGAAGCCTTCCTTGCCTCTTACATGTGCACCTCACATGATCACTAAAAAGGCCTAAAACTAGCGCCTATTTTGCGCCTCTTGTGCGCGTGAAATTGGTCAAGAATTGGTCATACCTTGACCAATTGATACATGTCATGAAAATATAAAAAAGACTTCTAAAAATTCCATTTAACTAACAAGGCATTATTTATTACAAATCTTTACACTAAAATTATTAAAAGTAGAATTAAAAACTCCAAATTCTTCTAAGTGTTCCCCAAACATGATGCTAGTAGCAAATTCTTCTAGTCTCTTCTTTTTGCTCCTAGTCATAGGACCATCTACCCTTAATGCTTGTCCTCCAAAGTCCTTCAAGTTAGGGTCCACTCCTTTATTTCCATCATCCTCTCCTCCATAGAGAGGATTCGTCCTTGAATCCACTTTGGAATCACCTACATCAAAAAAAGAGACATCACTTACATTGAAAGTGGAAGAAATATTATGCTCACCTCGCAAATCCACTTTGTAGGCATTCTCGTTCACTTTCTCCAAAATTTGAAAAGGACCTCCACCTCTAGGATGAAACTTAGATTTCCTTTCATTTGGAAACCTTTCCTTTCGAAAATGTACCCAAACCCAATCTCCCGGTTCAAAGTTCACGGCCTTTTTCTTCTTGTTGGCCAATCTCTCATAATGGGCTACTTGTTTTTCAATTTGCGCCTTCACCTTAGCATGTAGCTTCTTCACATAAGAAGCTTTAGCCTCACCATCTTTATGCAACAAAGAATTATCAAGAGGAATAGGCAACAAATCCAAAGGGGTTAGGGGGTTAAATCCATAAACAATTTCAAATGGTGAGTGCTTAGTAGTAGAGTGAGGCACCCTATTGTAAGCAAACTCAACAAAAGATAAGGACTCTTCCAAAGATTTCAAATTTTTAGAAACAAAAGATCTCAACAAAGTGCCCAAAGTTCTATTTACAACTTCCGTTTGTCCATCCGTTTGAGGATGACAAGTAGTGGAGAAAGACAACTTAGTACCAAGTTTGGCCCAAAGTGTTCTCAAAAAATGTGACAAGAATTTAGCATCCCTATCACTCACAATATTCAAGGGCACCCCATGCAATCGCACAATATTATCAAAAAACAAGTTAGCAACATGAGTAGCATCATCACATTTAGCACAAGGCACAAAATGAGCCATCTTGGAAAATCTATCAACAATAACAAAGATGCTATCTTTACCCCTCTTAGAGCGAGGCAAACCAAGAACAAAATCCATAGAAATATGAGTCCAAGGGGAATTAGGAATGGGGAGAGGGAGATACAAACCATGAGGCATAAGCCTAGACTTAGCCTTTTTACACACAATACACCTCTTACAATGCCGTTGCACATGAATGCGCATATGAGGCCAATAAAATTTGGCATGTAAGATATCAAATGTTTTAGCCACTCCAAAGTGACCCATCAAGCCTCCTTCATGAGCTTCCACCACAAGCAAATACCTAAGAGAACCTTGAGGCACACAAAGCAAATTAGCCTTAAAAAGAAATCCCTCAACAAGATAATAGTCATCATGTGCCTTAATGATATTCTTGGCGGCCAACTCACATAAATCACCAAAAATAGGACCAAAATGTTTATCACTAGCATACAAGTCCTTTATAGAATCAAAACCAACAAAATGAGAATCAAGAGTGGAAAGGAGACTATATCTCCTAGATAAAGCATCGGCCACCTTGTTGGCCTTGCCTTGCTTATGCTTAATCACATATGAAAATTGTTCCAAAAATTCCACCCACTTAGCATGGCGCCTATTAAGCTTCCCTTGACCTTTAAGGTACTTGAGGGACTCATGATCACTATGAATGACAAATTCCCTTAGGAGCAAATAATGTTGCCAAACTTGAAGCGCCCTAATCAAAGTATACAATTCTGTATCATAAGTGGGGTAATTAAGACAAGCACCACTCAACTTTTCACTAAAGTAGGCTATAGGGTGGCTTTCTTGAAGAAGAATAGCCCCTATACCTATATTTGAGGCATCACATTCCAATTCAAAGGATTTTTCAAAGTTAGGAAGAGCCAAGATGGGAGCGTTTGTCAACCTATCTTTCAAGGCGGCAAAAGCTTCCTCTTGTTTTTGTCCCCAATGGAATGTCACACCACTTTTCACCAATTCATTTAGAGGAGAAGCAATTGTGCTAAAATCCTTGACAAACCTCCTATAGAAGCTTGCCAAACCATGAAAACTCCTCACATGTTTCACACAAGTAGGTCGCGGCCATTCAAGGATAGCCTTAACCTTTTCATCATCAACATGTACACCATGCTCACTAATCACAAATCCTAAAAATGTAACTTTAGGCATACAAAAAGAACATTTCTCAAGATTAGCAAACAAAGTAGCATCTCTCAAAGTTTTCAAAACAAGTTCAACATGCTCCAAGTGTTCATCAAATTATTTCGAATAAATGAGGATATCATCAAAATAAACCACCACAAATTTACCCATAAATTTCCTCAAAACATGATGCATCAACCTCATAAAGGTACTAGGAGCATTTGAAAGTCCAAACGGCATTACCAACCATTCACACAAACCAAATTTAGTTTTAAAAGCCGTTTTCCATTCATCACCTTCTTTCATACGAATTTGATGGTACCCACTTTTCAAATCAATTTTAGAAAACAAAGAAGCACCACATAACTCATCAAGAAGGTCATCAAGTCTAGGGATAGGATGTCTATACCTTATTGTGATTGCATTGATAGGTCTACAATCACAACACATTCTCCATTTACCATCCTTTTTGGGCACCAAAATGACCGGCACCGCGCAAGGGCTCAAACTCTCTCTAATCCACCCTTTGCTCATGAGGTCATCCACTTGCCTTTGTATCTCTTCACTCTCTTGTGGATTTTCTCTATAAGCGGGTCTATTTGGAATTGAAGAACCCGGTATGAAATCAATTTGGTGCTCAATACCACGGATTGGTGGCAATCCCTTTGGTGTCTCATGTGGAAACACATCTTTGTACCTATCCAACATAGAAGAAAAAGCACTAGGAACCACATGATTATCATTGTTAGAAACAACATTTAAACACATATCATGAGGAATCATAAGATACATGGTCTTGTGAGCCAAAAATAAGTGCTTAAACTCATGTTTAGATACAAGAAGATTGGAATGAGAAGATGATTCATCCCCACCAAGGCCCTTAGCGCATTGCTTAGCCTTGAAAGAGCTTTTTGAGCTCTTTTCACATGTCTCACTAGCAAAAGGGTTAGTGAAACCCTTATTGGCTTGTTTCAAGGCCAATTGCTCTTTTTCTCTTTTCTTTTTCATGAGGTGTTGATCATGACTCACCTCTTTGGGACTCAAAGGAACAAGGGTCAATTTGGAACCCTTATACTCAAAAGAATACTTGTTTGAGTGCCCATCATGAATAGCATTTCTATCAAATTGCCAAGGCCTCCCAAAAAGGATATGGGCGGCCTCCATAGGTACCACATCGCACACAATGCTATCACAATATTTGCCTATGGTTAACTCCACCAAAACTTGCTTGTCAACAAGCAATTCACCATTATCATTAAGCCATTGAAGTTTATATGGCCTAGGATGGGGAGTAGTAGGCAAATTAAGCTTGGACACTAGTCTTGTGCTTGCCACATTCACACATGAGCCACTATCTATAATCAAAGAACAGGTGGCATTTTTCACCAAGCACCTAGTGTGAAAAATATTTTCTCTTTGAGTATTGTCATCTTCTTTGGGGTGACTCCCCAAAATCCTCCTAACAACCAACAAATCTCCTTCATTGGGGTACAATTCATCATCACTAGAAGAAGCATAAGAAGAGGAATGGGTAGAAGAAAGCTCATCATTAGAGGAATTAGAATGAGAATCATAAACCCCATCAACGCACATCATAGTCTTTTTTGTGGGGCATTGAGAGGCAATGTGACCTCTACCCAAACACTTAAAACACTTGATTTCACTTGATTTATGGCTTTGACCATGGCCAACTCCCTTAAGCTTGGAAGTTGAGGGAGGAGAATCACTAACTCCCCTTTGGCCGTGGCTTTTCTCATGATCATTGTGGCTCTTTTTCCAATTTTTATTGGAGCCACTCTTGCCATCTTTATCAAATGAATTTTTGAAATCATTTTTTTGAAAACTTTTTGAAGGAAAACGTCCAAAAGAAGATTGAGATTTATAATTTTTTGAATAATATGCATGATCTCTATCTTGCCTTTTCAATTGGGCTTCCACCCTATGACATTGGTGCAATAATGAATCCATGGATGCATGATCATGTAATTCTACAATGTCTCTAATCCTAGGATGCAATCCATCTATGAACCTTGCCATAGTAGCCTCTTCACTCTCAACAATGTTGGCTCTAGTTAGAGCCACCCACATCTCCCTATAATAGGCCTCCACACTTTTGGAACCTTGGGAGATAATTTGAAGCTTCCTATGCAATTCTTTGATGTAATGTGGGGGCACCCAACGTTGCCTAAACCGCACCTTTAATTCCTCCCAACTATGGAGAGGATGGAAAGGTAAGATTGTCTTTTTATGATTATCCCAACATAATAAAGCATAATTAGTCAAATGCACCGTAGCAAGGGCTTCCTCTCATCATCAAACCGTTGCGCCTCAAAGATTTGATCCAGGCGCATTTCCCATTCAAGGTACTTTTCGGGATTCACATTCCCATCAAAAGTGGGAATCTCCAACTTCAGACCTAAGTACCTATTTTCAAGCCTAGGATCACCAAATTGGGGAATGTCATCAAGAACATTCCCTTGACCAAACCGTTGGTTAGGCCGTGGGTCAAAGGCTCCATGTCTAGGCATATGATGCAAATTATCATGAATATGAGCATTATTTCGATGCCTATGATGCCTAGAGTGTGCATGCAATTCATCGTCACTTCCACTAGTCAAGGTATGATATGCATGATGCCTACCATGTGCAAGTTCATCATTAACATTTCGAGAGTTATGAGCAACATTTCTAGTGACATGAGATGAAGTAGCATTAAGAAAAGGAGAGGGTATACCTTCACTTACCCTTGGGGAGGAATGGACTTTTTCCTTCCCCTTGTTGGAGCTTTGAATTTTGTCCAAGGTTTTATATATTCCGTCAAATTCCTTGGACATAATTTGCTTCATTTGTGATGTTAATTGCTCCAAGAGTATAGTATTAGGAGTTTGATTGTCCATGATGAGAAAAAATAGAATAAAAATGAAAAATATCTATGCAAGCCAAGTAGCTCAAACTAAACCAAAAATAAGAAAAGAATACATCAAAGCAAAAGAGAAAAATAATAGTCTATCCTAAGGACCTCACAAATCACACAAACTCACAAGAAATGTATCACTCAAATCCACTCGTGTTTCACACTTTAAAGGCTTTTTCTATAATGTCACACTCTTGCCTTTTACCACTCAACGTCCCTCGACTATCATAGCAAAAAGAGCACAAATAATCAAAGTCTTATGTCAATTACTCAAATTAATGGATCCAAAGTGGCAAACCCTCAAGAAGTAGCAAAATATCTAAGCCAACACGTGACACAAGAGTACAAATGAAGAAATACTCAAAGACACAACGAAGAGGTCAAATAAAGACAAGCAATAAAAGCTAACTCAATCAAAGAAAATAGCACACAAAAATGGAGTAATTATGTTGACAAAGGCACAAGAAAAGAGTACTAAGAAAACTAGACAAAGTCAAGAAAAATAAGATGCTAGCTAGGATTCACCAAAGCAATAATGGATGTGAACAAGAATAACACCAATGTAGAAGGAAAGTGTATAGGGCATAATATGTGGATAAACAACGTGAAAGTGTGCAAATCGATGATTAAGAACAAACATACGTATATGAATTGTTTTCTTCTTTTGTATATTGCACCTCTTTTTTTTTTTTTGATATTTGCGCAAATGCTCTGTTTTTTTTTTATATTGCAAAGCAACTTTTTTTTTCTTGCACACAAATCACTAGGAATCAAAGATAGAATGAATGTAGAATAAACGGACAAGGTGTTCAAGTGTATTATAAGGTAGAAAAGCTAGCTAACAAGATTAATGGGGCACAAAACAATACAAATATGAAGGAAATCCATGAACAAAATGGAAACAAGAAAGAAAGAAAGCTAGACTCAAACACAAAATTTTTCTTAGGTATTTTCACAAACACTTAGTGTGTATAAGAACACACAACTTAAACACAAAAAATTTGAACAAAGAGACTCAAAAAAATGGATGGGTTTTGTGCACAAGAACATGTATATGAAGAATATCAACTCAAATTTTAGATTCAATCATCAAATAGGCAAGAAACAAGCATGAACGTCCAAGAACACTCAAGAACACATGTGCAGAATTTTTTAATCAACACTTGATCCTAAAGTTTTCCACTATGAGGAATCCAAATTTTAACTCCAAATCACCAAATTCCTAACCAATTAGGCAGAAAATTGCAGAAATTTCAGAATACGAAAATTGGAAAAAAAGAGAGAAATCAAAAATCAAGCAAGGAGAACCAAGGATCCATGATTCAATTCCCGCAATCCGGAAAAAGAGGATCAAAATCAAGAACTACCCAATGAACACCATGGCTCGAGATACCAAATGATGGGGATGTTCATAACGGATCTAGTTCACTTGGGTTTCCATCTCCTTAAAATGCTTGAAAGAGGAGCATAAAAGAAATGAACATAAGATATGGAGAAGAAAGAGGCGCATAAAAATTAAGACATGAATATAAAGTAAGGCATAAATGGCGCAAAATAAAAGAATGGAGAAGAAGAAGAAGATGGAAGAATTAAAAGTAGGGAGCCACAAATTGCCTAGGCAATTTGATAATCCTTGTTTGATCGCCACAATGGACTTGATTCCATTGATAAGACCATTTGCTTCATGCTCAAAGAGCTATGAATTCAAGAGAGAAAAATGCTCTCACAAAAGGATTCAATCCAATTTCTATTATATCAAAAAGTGTCTACAATGTGATTATTCAAGGCTATTTATAGAAGCCTTCCTTGCCTCTTACATGTGCACCTCACATGATCACTAAAAAGGCCTAAAACTAGCGCCTATTTTGCCCCTCTTGTGCGCATGAAATTGGTCATGAATTGGTCATACCTTGACCAATTGATACATGTCATGAAAATATAAAAAAGACTTCTAAAAATTCCATTTAACTAACAAGGCATTATTTATTACAAATCTTTACACAAAAATTATTAAAAGTAGAATTAAAAACTCCAAATTCTTCTAAGTGTTCCCCAAACATGATGCTAGTAGCAAATTCTTCAAGTCTCTTCTTTTAGCTCCTAGTCATAGGACCATCTACCCTTAATGCTTGTCCTCCAAAGTCCTTCAAGTTAGGGTCCACTCCTTTATTTCCATCAAGAACCCTGAAGTTAAGCGTGCTTGGGCAAGAGTAGTACTAGGATGGGTGACTTCCTGGGAAGTCCTCATGTTGCACCTCTCTTTTTGTGAGTTGTCCAGTCCGTTTTGGATAAAAACTTATTAACTAGCATGCTACAGAAAGCATATAGCTTGGGAGAGAGTAGTACTAGGATGGGTGATCTCCTGGGAAATCCTCGTGTTGCACCTCTCTTTTTTTAAGTTTTCCAGTCCGTTTTGGATAAAAACTGAATAATTAGCGTGCTACAGAAAGCATATAGGATTTAAGCACGCAAAACATGACAGGTGCGATCATACCAGCACTATTGCACTGGATCCCATCAAAACTCCGCAGTAAAGCGTGTTTGGGCGAGAATAGTACTAGGATGGGTGACCTCCTGGGAAGTCCTCGTGTTGCACCTCTCTTGTTGTAAGTTTTTAATTAGCGCGCAACAGAAAGCATATAGGATTTTAGCACGCAAAACATGACAGGTGCGATCATACCAGCACTAATGTGTTGGATCGCATCAGAACCCCGAAGTTAAGCGTGCTTGGGCGAGAGTAGTACTAGGATGGGTGACCTCCTGTGAAGTCCTCGTGTTGCACCTCTCTTTTTGTAACTTTTCCAGTCCGTTTTGGATAAAAACTGATTAAATAGCGATGGGTGACCTTCTTGGAAGTCCTTGTGTTGCACCTCTATTTTTTTATGTTTTCCAGTCCGTTTTAGATAAAAACTTATTAATTAGCGTGCTACAGAAAGCATACAGGATTTGAGCACGCAAATCATGACAGGTGCAATCATACCAGCACTAATGCACCGGATTCCATCAGAACTCCGTAGTTAAGCGTGGTTGGGCGAGAATAGTACTAGGATGGGTGACCTCCTGGGAAGTCCTCGTGTTGCACCTCTCTTTTTGTAAGTTTTCCAGTCCGTTTTGGATAAAAAGTGATTAATTAGCGCGCTACAGAAGGCATAGAGGTTTTGAGCACGCAAAACATGACATGTGCGATCATACCAGCACTAATGCATCGGATCCCATCAGAACTCCGCAGTTAAGCGTGCTTCGGCGAGAGCAGTTCTAGGATTGGTGACCTCCTGGGAAGTCCTCGTGTTGCACCTCTCTTTTTGTAAGTTTTCCAGTCCGTTTTGGATATAAAGTGATTAATTAGCGCGCTACAGAAGGCATAGAGGTTTTGAGCACGCAAAACATGACATGTGTGATCATACCAGCACTAATGCATCGGATCCCATCAGAACCCCGCAGTTAAGCGTGCTTCGGCGAGGGTAGAACTAGGATTGGTGACCTCCTGGGATGTCCTCGTGTTACACCTCTCTTTTTGTAAGTTTTCCAGTCCGTATTGGATAAAAACTAATTAATTAGTGTGCTAGAGAAAGCATACAGGATTTGAGCACGCAAAACATGACAGGTGCGATCATACCCGCACTAATGCACCAGATCCCATCAGAACTCCCTAGTTAAGCGTGCTTGGGCCAGAGTAGTATTCGGATGGGTGACCTCCTAGGAAGTCGTTGTGTTGCACCTCTCTTTTTGTAAGTTTTCCAGCCCGGTTTGGATAAAAAGTGATTAATTAGCGCACATTAGAAGGCATAGAGGTTTTGAGCACGCAAAATATAACAGGTGCGATCATACCATCACTAATGCACCGGATCCCATCAGAACTTTGTAGTTAAGTGTGCTTGGGCGAGAGTAGCAATAGGATGGGTGACCTCCTGGGAAGTCGTCGTGTTGCACCTCTCTTTTAGTAAGTTTTCCAGTCCGTTTTGGATTAAAAGTGATTAATTAGCGCGCTATAGAAAGCATATAGGTTTTGAGCACGCCAAACATGACAGGTGCGATCATACCAGCACTAATGCACCAGATCCTATCAAAACTCCGTAGTTAAGTGTGGTAGGGCGAGAGTAGTACTAGGATGGGTGACCTCCTGGGAAGTCCTCGTGTTGCACCTCTCTTTTTGTAAGGTTGGTGACCTCCTAGATAGTCCTCGTGTTGCACCTCTCTTTTTGTAAGTTTTCCAGTCCGTATTGGATAAAAACTGATTAATTAGTGTGCTACAGAAAGCATACAGGATTTGAGCACGCAAAATGTGACATGTGCTATCATACCAGCACTAATGCACCGGATCCCATCAGAACTCCGAAGTTAAGAGTGCTTAGGCGAGAGTAGTACCGTTTTGGACAAAAACTGATTAAATAGCGCGCTACAGAAAGCATATAGGATTTGAGAACGCAAAACATGACAGGTGCGATCATACTAGCACTGATGCACCGGATTCCATCAAAACACCGTAGTTAAGCGTGGTTGGGCGAGAGTAGTACTAGGATGGGTGACCTCCTGTGAAGTCCTTGTGTTGCACCTCTATTTTTTTAAGTTTTCCATTCCGTATTGGATAAAAACTGATTAATTAGTGTGCTACAGAAAGCATACAGGATTTGAGCACGCAAAACATGACAGGTGCGATCATACCAGCACTAATGCACCGGATCCCATCAGAACTCCGAAGTCAAGCATGCTTGGGCGAGAGTAGTACTAGGATGGGTGACCTCCTGGGAATTCCTCGTGTTGCACCTCTCTTTTGATAACTTTTCCAGTCCGTTTTGGATAAAAACTGATTAAATAGCGCGCTACAGAAAGCATAAAGGATTTGAGAACGCAAAACATGACAGGTGCGATCATACCAGCACTAATGCACCGGATCCCATCAGAACTCCGAAGTTAAGCGTGCTTGGGCGAGAGTAGTACTTGTATGGGTGACTTCCTGGGAAGTCCTCGTGTTGCACCTCTCTTTTTGTAAGTTTTCCAGTCCGTGTTGGATAAAAAGTGATTAATTATCGCGCTACAGAAGGCATAGAGGTTTTGAGCACGCAAAACATGACATGTGCGATCATACCAGCGCTAATGCATCGGATCCCATCAGCACTCCGCAGTTAAGCGTGCTTCGGCGAGAGTAGTACTAGGATTGGTGACCTCCTAGAAAGTCCTCGTGTTGCACCTCTCTTTTTGTAAGTTCTCCAGCCCGGTTTGGATAAAAAGTGATTAATTAGTGTGCTACAGAAAGCATATAGGATTTCAGCACACAAAACGTGACAGGTGCGATCATACCAGCACTAATGCACCGGATCCCATCAAAACACCGTAGTTAAGCAGGGTAGGGAGATAGTAGTACTAGGATGGGTGACAACCTAGGATGTCCTTGTGTTGCACCTCTATTTTTTATGTTTTCCAGTCCGTTTTGTATAAAAACTTATTAATTAGTGTGCTACAGAAAGCATACAGGATTTGAGCACGCAAATCATGACAGGTGCGATCATACCAGCACTAATGCACCGGATTAGGATTGGTGACCTCCTAGAAAGTCCTGGTGTTGCACCTCTCTTTTTGTAAGTTTTCCAGTCCGTATTGGATAAAAACTGATTAATTAGTGTGCTACAAAAAGCATGCAGGATTTCAGCACACAAAACATGACAGGTGCGATCATACCAGCACTAATGCACCGGATCCCAACAGAACTCCGTAGTTAAGCGCGGTTGGGCGAGAGTAGAACTAGGATGGGTGACCTCCTGGGAAGTCCTCGTGTTGCACCTCTCTTTTTGTAAGTTTTCCAGTCCGTATTGGATAAAAACTGATTAATTAGTGTGCTACAGAAAGCATACAGGATTTGAGAACGCAAAATTTGACAGGTGCGATCATACCAGCACTAATGCAACGGATCCCATCAGAACTCCGAAGTTAAGGATGCTTGGGCGAGAGTCGTACTAGAATGGGTCACCTCCTGGGAAGTCCTCGTGTTGCACCTCTCTTTTTGTAACTTTTCCAGTCCGTTTTGGATAAAAACTGATTAAATAGCGCGCTGCAGAAAGCATATAGGATTTGAGAACGCAAAACATGACAGGTGCGATCATACTAGCACTGATGCACCGGATTCCATCAAAACTCCGTAGTTAAGCAGGGTAGGGCGATAGTAGTACTAGGATGGGTGACCTCCTGGGTAGTCCTTGTGTTGCACCTCTAATTTTTTTAAGTTTTCCAGTCCGTTTTGTATAAAAACTTATTAATTAGCGTGCCACAGAAAGCATACAGGATTTGAGCACGCAAATCATGACAGGTGTGATCATACCAACACTAAAGCACCGGATTTCATCAGAACTCCATAGTTAAGAGTGGTTGGGCGAGAGTAGTACTAGGATGGGTGACCTCCTGGGATATCCCCGTGTTGCACCTCTCTTTTTGTATGTTTTCCAGTCCGTTTTGGATAAAAACTTATTAATTAGCGTGCTACAGAAAGCATACAGGATTTGAGCACGCAAATCATGACAGGTGCGATCATACCAGCACTAATGCACCGGATTCCATCAGAACTCCGTAGTTAAGCGTGCTTGGGCGAGAATAGTACTAGGATTGGTGACCTCCTGGGAAGTCCTCGTGTTGCACCTCTCTTTTTGTATGTTTTCCAGTCCGTTTTGAATAAAAAGTGATTAATTAGCGCGCTACAGAAGGCATAGAGGTTTTGAGCACGCAAAACATGACATGTGCGATCATAGCACTAATGCATCAGATCGCATCCGAACTCCGCAGTTAAGCGTGCTTCAGCGAGAGTAGTACTAGGATTGGTGACCTCCTAGAAAGTCCTCGTGTTGCACCTCTCTTTTTGTAAGTTTTCCAGTGCGTATTGGATAAAAACTCATTAATTAGTGTGCTACGGAAAGCATACAGGATTTGAGCACGTAAAACATGACAGGTGCGATCATACTAGCACTAATGCATTGGATCCCATCAGAACTCCGTAGTTAAGCGTGCCTGGGCGAGAGTAGTAATCGGATGGGTGACCTGTTTGGAAGTCCTCCTGTTGCATCATACCAGCACTAATGCATCGGATCCCATCAGAACTCCGCAGTTAAGCGTGCTTCGGCGAGAGTAGTACTAGGATTGGTGACCTCCTAGAAAGTCCTCGTGTTGCACCTCTCTTTTTGTAAGTTTTCCAGTCCGTTTTGGATAAAAACTGATTAATTAGCGTGCTACAGAAAGCATACAGGATTTGAGCACGCAAAACATGACAGGTGCGGTCATACCAGCACTAATGCACCGGATCCCATCAGATCTTCGTAGTTAAGCGTGCTTGGGCGAGAGTAGTACCAGGATGGGTGACCTCCTGTAAATTGCTCGTGTTGCACCTCTCTTCCCATCAGAACTCCGCAATTAAGCATTCTTGGGCGAGAGTAGTACTAGGATTGGTGACCTCCTGGGAAGTCCTCGTGTTGCACTTCTCTTTTTGTAACTTTGCCAGTCCGTTTTGGATAAAAACTGATTAAATAGCGCGCTACGGAAGGCATATAGGATTTGAGCACGAAAAACATGACAGGTGCAATCATACCAGCACTAATGCACCGGATCTCATCAAAACTCCGTAGTTAAGCATGGTAGGGGGAGAGTAGTACTAGGATGGGTGACCTCTTGGGAAGTCCTCATGTTGCAGCTCTATTTTTTTAAGTTTTCCAGTCAGTTTTGGATAATAACTTATTAATTAGCGCGCTACAGAAAGCATACAGGATTTGAGCACGCCAAACATGATAGTGCGATCATACCAGCACTAATGCACCGGATCCCATTAGAACTCTGTAGATAGGCGTGCTTGGGCGAGAGTAGTACTAGGAGGGGTGACCTCCTGGGAAGTCCTCGTGTTGCACCTTTCTTTTTCTAAGTTTTCCAGACCGTTTTGGATACAAACATATTAATTAGCGCGCTACAGAAAGCGTACAAGATTTGAGCACGCAAAACATGGCAAGTGCGATCATACCAGCACTAATGCACCGGATCCCATCAGAACTCCGCAGTTAAGCGTGGTTGGGCGAGAGTAGTACTAGGACAGGTGACTGCGCTACAGAAAGAACTCCGTAGTTAAGAGTGTTTGGGCGAGAGTAGTACTAGGATGGGTGATATCCTGGGAAGTCCTCGTGTTGCACCTCTCTTTTTGTATGTTTTTCAGTCCATTTTGGATAAAAACTGATTAATTAGCGCGCTACAGAAAGCATATAGGAATTGAGCACGCAAAACTTGACAGGTGCGATCATACCAGCACTAATGCACCGGATCCCATCAGAACTCCGCTGTTAAGCGTGCTTGGGGGAGAGTAGTACTAGAATGAGTGACCTCCTAGGAAGTTTTCGTGTTGCACCTCTCTTTTTGTAAGTTTTCCAGTCCGTTTGTGATAAAAACTTTTTAATTAGCGCGCAACAAAAAGCATACAGGATTTGAGCACGCAAAACATGACAGGTGCGATCATACCAGCACTAATGAACCGGATCCCATCAGAACTCCGCAGTTAAGTGTGTTTGGGCGAGAGTAGTACAAGGATGGGCGACCTCTTGGGAAGTCCTCTTGTTGCACGTCTCTTTTTGTAAGTTTTCCAGTCCATTTCGGATAAAAACTGATTAATTAGCGCGCTACAGAAAGCATATAGGATTTGAGCACGCAAAACATGACATGTGCTATCATACCAGCACTAATGCACCGGATCCCATCAGAACTCCGCAGTTAATCGTGCTTGGGCGAGAGTAGTACTATGATGGGTGACCTCCTAGGAAGTCCTCGTGTTGGATAAAAACTGAATAAATACCACGCTAAAGAGAGCATACAGGATTTGTGCACGCAATACATGACGGGTGCGATCATACCAGCACTAATGCACCGGATTACATTAAAACTCCGCAGTTAAGCGTTGTTCGGCGAGAGTAGTACTAGGATGGGTGACCTCCTGGGAAGTCCTCGTGTTACACCTTTCATTTTGTAAGTTTTCCAGTCCGTTTTGGATGAAAAGTGATTAATTAGCGCGCTATAGAAGGCATATAGGTTTTGAGCACGCAAAACATGACAGGTGCGATCATACCAGCACTAATGCACCGGTTCCCATGAGAACTCCGTAGTTAAGCTTGCTTGGGCGAGAGTAGTACTATGATGGGTAACCTCCTGGAAAGTCCTCGTGTTGCACCTCTCTTTTTGTATGTTTTCCGGTCCGTTTTGGATAAAAACTTATTAATTAGTGCGCTAAAGAAAGCATAATGGATTAAAGCACGCAAAATATGACAGGTGCGATCATACCAGCACTAACACACCGGATCCTATCAGAACTCCGCAGTTAAGCGTGCTTGGGCGAGAGTAGTACTAGGATGGGTGACCTCCTAGGAAGTCCTCGTCTGCACTAATGCATCGGATCCCATCAGAACTCCGCAGTTAATCGTGCTTCGGCGAGAGTAGTACTAGGATTGGTGTTCTCCTGGAAAGTCCTTGTGTTGCACCTCTCTTATTGTAAGTTTTCCAGTCCGTTTTGGATAAAAACTTATTAATTGGCATGCTACAGAAAGCATACAAGATTTGAGCACGCAAAACATGACAGTTGGGATCATACCGTCACTAATGCACCGGATTCCATCAGAACTCCGGAGTTAAGCGTGCTTGGGCGAGAGTAGTACTAGGATGGTTGACCTCCTGGGAAGTCCTCTTGTTGCACCTCTGTTTTTGTTTGTTTTCCAATCCGTTTTGGATAAAAACTTGTTAATTAGCACGCTAAAGAGAGCATACAGGATTTGTGCACGCAATACATGACGTGTGCGATCATACCAGTACTACTGCACCGGATCCCATCAGAACTCCGCAGTTAAGCAATCTTGGGCGAGAGTAGTACTAGGATGGGTGACCTCCTGGGAAGTCCTCGTGTTGTACCTCTATTTTTGTATGTTTTCCAATCCGTTTTGGATAAAAACTTATTAATTAGCACGCTAAAGAGAGCATACAGGATTTGTGCACGCAATACATGACGTCTGCGATCTTACCAGTACTAATGCACCGGATCCCATCAGAACTCCGCAGTTAAGCAATCTTGGGCGAGAGTAGTACTAGGATGGGTGACCTCTTGGGAAGTCCTCTTGTTGCACGTCTCTTTTTGTAAGTTTTCCAGTCCATTTCGGATAAAAACTGATTAATTAGCGCGCTACAGAAAGCATATAGGATTTGAGCACGCAAAACATGACAGGTGCGATCATACCAGCACTAATACACCGGATCCCATCAGAACTCCGCAGTTAAGCGTTGTTCGGCGAGAGTAGTACTAGGATGGGTGACCTCCTGGAAAGTCCACGTGTTGCACAACTCTTTATGTACGTTTTCCAGTCCGTTTTGGATAAAAACTTATTAATTAGCGCGCTACAGAAAGCATAACGCTTGGACGAAAGTAGTACTAGGTTGAGTGACCTCTTGGGAAGTCCTCATGTTGAACCTCTCTTTTTGTAAGTTTTCCAGTCCGTTTTGGATAAAAAGTGATTAATTAGCGTGCTATAGAAAGAATATAGGTTTTGAGCACGCAAAACATGGCAGATGGATCATACCAGCACTAACGCACCGGATCCCATCAGAACTCCGCAGTTAAGCGTGCTTGGGCTAGAGTAGTACTAGGATGGGTAACCTCCTGAGAAGTTCTCGTGTGCACTAATGCATTGGATTCCATCAGAACTTCGCAGTTAAGCGTGCTTCGGCGATAGTAGTACTAGGATTGGTGACCTCCTGGAAAGTCCTCGTGTTGCACCTCTCTTTTTGTAAGTTTTCCAGTCGGTTTTGGATAAAAACTTATTAATTAGTGTGCTACAGAAACCATACAGGATTTGAGCACGCAAAACATGACAGGTGCGATCATACCAGCACTAATGCACCGGATCCCATCAGAACTCCGCAGTCAAGCGTGCTTCGGCGAGAGTAGTACTAGGATGGGTGACCTCTTGGGAAGTCCTCGTGTTGCACCTCTCTTTTTGTATGTTTTCCAGTCCGTTTTGGATAAAAAGTGATTAATCAGCGCGCTACAGAAGGCATACAGGTTTTAAGCACGCAAAACATGACATGTGCGATCATACCCGCACTAATGCATCAGATCTCATCAAAACTCCGCAGTTAAGCGTGCTTCTGCGAGAGTAGTACTAGGATTGGTGACCTCCTAGAAAGTCCTCGTGTTGCACCTCTCTTTTTGTAAGTTTTCCAGTCCGTATTGGATAAAAACTTATTAATTAGTGTGCTACAGAAAGCCTACAGGATTTGCGCACGCAAAACATGACAGGTGCGATCATACCTGCACTAATGCTTCGGATCCCATCAGAACTCCGCAGTCAAGCGTGCTTCGGCGAGACTAGTACTAGGATGGGTGACCTCCTGGGAAGTCCTCGTGTTGCACCTATCTTTTTATAAGTTTTCAAGTCCGTTTTGGATAAAAACTTATTAATTAGCTGTTAAAGAGAGCATACAGGATTTGTGGATGCAATACATGACTGGTGCGATCATACCAACACTAATGCACCGGATCCCATCAGAACTCCGCAGTTAAGAATTCTTGGGCAAGAGTAGTACTAGGACGGGTGACCTCCAAGGAACTCCTCGTGTTGCACCTCTCTTTTTTTAACTTTTCCCGTTAGTTTTGGATAAAAACTGATTAAATAAGGCGCTACAGAAAGCATATAGGATTTGAGCACGCAAAACATGACAGGTGCGATCATACCAGCACTAATGCACCGGATCCCATCAAAACTCCGTAATTAAGCGTGGTAGGGCGAGAGTAGTACTAGGATAGGTGACCTCCTGGGAAGTCCTGGTGTTGCACTTCTCTTTTTGTAAGTTTTCCAGTCCGTTTTGGATAAAAACTGATTAATTAGCGTGCTACAGAAAGCAAACAGGATTTGAGCACGCAAAACATGATAGGTACGATCATACCAGCACTAATGCACCGGATCCCATCAGAACTCCGTAGTCAAGCGTGCTTGGTCGAAAGTAGTACAAGGATGGGTGACCTCCTGGGAAGTCCTCGTGTTGCTCCTCTCTTTTTCTAAGTTTTCCAGTCCGTTTTAGATAAAAACTTATTAAATAGCGCCATACAGAAAGCATACAGGATTTGAGCACGCAAAACATGACAGTTGCGATCATACCGTCACAAATGCAACGGATTCCATCAGAACTCTGTAGTTTATCGTGCTTGGGCGAGAGTAGAACTAGGATGGGTGACCTCCTGGGATGTCCTCGTGTTGCACCTCTCTTTTTGTAAGTTTTCCAGTCCGTTTTGGATAAAAACTTATTAATTAGCGCGCTAAAGAAAGCATAATGGATTTGAGCACGCAAAACATGACAGGTGCGATCATACCCGCTCTAACGCCCCGGATCCCATGAGAACTCCGCAGTCAAGCGTGCTTGGGCGAGAGTAGTACTAGGAAGTCCTCGTGTTGCACCTCTCTTTTGGTAAGTTTTCCAGTCCGTTTTGGATAAAAATTTATTAATTAGCGCGCTAAAGAAAGCATAATGGATTTGAGCACGCAAAACATGACAGGTGCGATCATACCCGCACTAATGCACCGGATCCCATCAGAACTTCACAGTCAAACGTGCTTGGGCGAGAGTAGTACTAGGATGGGTGACCTCCTGGGAAGTCCTCGTGTTGCACCTCTCTTTTTGTAAGTTTTCCAGTCCGTTTTGGAAAAAAAGTGATTAATTAGCAAGCTACAGAAGGCATAGAGGTTTTGAGCACGCAAAACATGACATTTGCGATCATACCAGCACTAATGCATCGGATCCCGTCAGAACTCCGCTGTCAAGCGTGCTTGGGCGAGAGTAGTACTAGGATGGCTGACCTCCTGGGAAGTCCTCGTGTTGCACCTCTCTTTTTGTAACTTTTCCAGTCCGTTTTGGATAAAAACTGATTAATTAGTGTGCTACAGAAAGCATACAGAATTTGAGCACGCAAAACGTGATAGGTGCGATCATACCAGCACTAATGCACCAGATTCCATCAGAACTCCGAAGCTAAGCGTGCTTGGGCCAGAGTAGTACTAGGATGGGTGACCTCCTGGGAAGTCCTCGTGTTGCACCTCTCTTTTTGTAACTTTTCCAGTCCGTTTTGGATAAAAACTGATTAATTAGCGCGCTACAGAAAGCATACAGGATTTGAGCACGCAAATCATAACAGGTGCGATCATACCAGCACTAATGCATCGGATTCCATTAGAACTCCGTAGTTAAGCGTGGTTGGGCAGAGAGTAGTACTAGGATGGGTGACCTCGTGGGAAGTCCTCGTGTTGCGCCTGTCTTTTTGTAAGTTTTCCAGCCCGTTTTGGATAAAAAGTGATTAATTAGCGCGCTACAGAAGGCATAGAGGTTTTGAGCACGCAAAACATGACATGTGCGATCATACCAGCACTAATGCATCGGATCCCATCAGAACTTCGTAGTTAAGCGTGCTTCGGCGAGAGTAGTACTAGGATTGGTGACCTCCTAGAAAGTCCTCGTGTTGCACCTCTCTTTTTGTAAGTTTTCCAGTCCGTATTGGATAAAAACTGATTAATTAGTGTGCTACAGAAAGCATACAGGATTTGAGCTCGCAAAACGTGATAGGTGCGATCATACCAACACTAATGCACCAGATGCCAACAGAACTCCGAAGCTAACCGTGCTTGGGCCAGAGTAGTACTAGGAAAAGTGACATCCTAGGATGTCCTCGTGTTGCACCTCTCTATTTGTAACTTTTCCAGTCCGTTTTGGATAAAAACTGATTAATTAGCGCGCTACAGAAAGCATACAGGATTTGAGCACGCAAATCATGGCAGATGCGATCATACCAGCACTAATGCACCGGATTCCATTAGAACTCCGTAGTTAAGCCTTGTTGGGCAAGAGTAGTACTAGGATGGGTGACCTCCTGGAAAGTCCTCGTGTTGCAGCTCTCTTTTTGTAAGTTTTCCAGCCCGTTTTGGATAAAAAGTGATTAATTAGCGCGCTACAGAAAGCATAGGGGTTTTGAGCACGCAAAACATGACATGTGCGATCATACCAGCACTAATGCATCGGATCCCATCAGAACTCCGCAGTTAAGCGTGCTTCGGCGAGAGTAGTACTATGATTGGTGACCTCTTAGAAAGTCCTCGTGTTGCACCTCTCTTTTTGTAAGTTTTCCAGTCCGTATTGGATAAAAACTGATTAATTAGTGTGATACAGAAAGCATACAGGATTTGAGCTCGCAAAACGTGATAGGTGCGACCATACCAGCACAAATGCACTAGATCCCATCAGAACTCTGAAAGGATGGGTGACCTCCTGGGAAATCCTTGTGTTGCACCTCTCTTTTTGTAACTTTTCCAGTCCGTTTTTGATAAAAACTGATTAATTAGTGTGCTACAGAAAGCATACAGGATTTGAGCACGCAAAACGTGATAGGTGCGATCATACCAGCACTAATGCACACCGCAGTTAAGCGTGCTTGGGCAAGAGTAGTACTAGGATGGGTGACCTCCTGGGAAGTCCTCGTGTTGCACCTCTCTTTTTGTAACTTTTCCAGTCCGTTTTGGATAAAAACTGATTAATTAGTGTGCTACAGAAAGCATACATAATTTGAGCACGCAAAACGTGATAGGTGCGATCATACCAGCACTAATGCACCAGATTCCATCAGAACTCCGAAGCTAAGGGTGCTTGGGCCAGAGTAGTACTAGGATGGGTGACCTCCTGGGAAGTCCTCGTGTTGCACCTCTCATTTTGTATGTTTTCCAGTCCGTTTTGGATAAAAAGTGATTAATTAGCGCGCTACAGAAGGCATAGAGGTTTTGAGCACGCAAAACATGACATGTGCGATCATACCAGCACTAATGCATCGGATCCCATCAGAACTCCGAACGTGACAGTTGCGATCATACCAGCACTAATGTACCGGATCCCATCAGAACTCCGAAGTTAAGCGTGCTTGGGCGAGAGTAGTACTAGGATGGGTGACCTCCTGGGAAGTCCTCGTGTTGCACCTCTCTTTTTGTAACTTTTCCAGTCCGTTTTGGATCAAAACTGATTAAATTGCGCCCAACAAAAAGCATATAGGATTTGAGAACGCAAAACATGACAAGTGCGATCATACTAGCACTGATGCACCGGATTCCATCAAAACTCCGTAGTTAAGCAGGGTAGGCGTTAGTAGTACTAGGATGGGTGACCTCCTGGGAAGTCCTTGTGTTGCACCTCTATTTTTTTATGTTTTCTAGTCCATTTTGGATAAAAATTTATTAATTAGCGCGCTACAGAAAGCATACAGGATTTGAGCACGCAAATCATGACAGGTGCGATCATACCAGCACTAATGCACTGTATTCCATCCGAACTCCGTAGTTAAGCGTGGTTGGGCGAGAGTAGTACTAGGATGGGTGACCTCACTAATGCATCGGATCCCATCAGAACTCCGCAGTTAAGCGTGCTTCGGCGAGAGTAGTACTATGATTGGTGACCTCCTAGAAAGTCCTCGTGTTGCACCTCTCTTTTTGTAAGTTTTCCAGTCCGTATTGCATAAAAACTCATTAATTAGTGTGCTACAGAAAGCATACAGGATTTGAGCACGCAAAACATGACAGGTGCGATCATACCAGCACTAATGCACCGGATCCCATCAGAACTCCGTAGTTAAGCATGGTAGGGCGATAGTAGTACTAGGATGGGTGACCTCCTGGGAATTCCTTGCGTTGCACCTCTATTTTTTTAAGTTTTCCAGTCCGTTTTGGATAAAAAGTGATTAATTAGCGCGCTACAGAAGGCATAGAGGTTTTGAGCACGCAAAACATGACAAGTGCGATCATACCAGCACTAATGCATCGGATCCCATCAGAACTCCGTAGTTAAGCGTGCTTCGGCGAGAGTAGTACTAGGATTGGTGACCTCCTAGAAACTCCTCGTGTTGCACCTCTCTTTTTGTAAGTTTTCCAGTCCGTATTGGATTAAAACAAATTAATTAGTGTGCTACAGAAAGCATACAGAATTTGAGCACGCAAAACATGACATGTGCGATCATACCAGCACTAATGCATCGGATCCCATCAGAACTCCGCAGTTAAGCGTGCTTCGGCGAGAGTAGTACTAGGATTGGTGACCTCCTAGAAAGTCCTCGTGTTGCACTCTCTTTTTGTAAGTTTTCCAGCCCGGTTTGGATAAAAAGTGATTAATTAGCGCACATCAGAAGGCATAGAGGATTTGAGCACGCAAAACATGACAAGTGTGATCATACCAGCACTAATGCACCGGATGCCATCAGAACATTGTAGTTAAGTGTGCTTGGCGAGAGTAGTACTAGGATGGGTGACCTCCTGGGAAGTCCTCGTAATGCACCACTAATGAACTCCGCAGTTAAGCGTGCATAGGCAAGAGTAGTACTAGGATGGGTGACCTCCTGGGAAGTCCTCGTGTTGCACCTCTGTTTTTGTAAGTTTTCCAGTCCGTTTTGGATAAAAAGTGATTAATTAGCGCGCTACAGAAGGCATAGAGGTTTTGAGCACGCAAAACATGACATGGGCGATTATACCAGCACTAATGCATCAGATCCCATCAGAACTCCGCAGTTAAGCGTGCTTCGGCGAGAGTAGAACTAGGATTGGTGACCTCCTAGAAAGTCCTCGTGTTGCACCTCTCTTTTTGTAAGTTTTCCAGTCCGTATTGGATAAAAACTGATTAATTAGTGTGCTATAGAAAGCATACATGATTTGAGCACGCAAAACGTGACAGGTGCGATCATACCAGCACTAATGCACCGGATTCCATCAGAACTCCGATGTTAAGCGTGCTTCGGCGAGAGTAGTACTAGGATAGGTGACCTCCTGGGAAGTCCTCGTGTTGCACCTTTCTTTTTGTAACTTTTCTATTCCGTTTTGGATAAAAACTGATTAAATAGCGCGCTACAGAAAGCATATAAGATTTGAGAACGCAAAACATGACAGGTGCGATCATACTATCACTGATGCACCGGATTCCATCAAAACTCCGTAGTTAAGCAGGGTAGGGCGATAGTAGGATGGGTGACCTCCTTGGAGTCCTTGTGTTGCACCTCTATTTTTTTATTTTTCCAGTCCGTTTTGGATAAAAACTTATTAATTAGCGCGCTACAGAAAGCATACAGGATTTAAGCACGCAAATCATGACAGGTGCGATCATACCAGCACTAATGCACCGGATTCCATCAGAACTCCGTAGTTATGCGTGGTTGGGCGAGAGTAGCACTAGGATGGGTGACCTCCTGGGAAGTCCTCCTGTTGCACCTCTCTTTTGGTAAGTTTTCCAGTCCGTTTTGGATAAAAAGTGATTAATTAGCGCGCTACAGAAGGCATAGAGGTTTTAGCACGCAAAACATGACATGTGCGATCATACCAGCACTAATGCATCGGATCCCATCAGAACTCCGCAGTTAAGCGTGCTTCGGCGAGAGTAGTTCTAGGATTGGTGACCTCCTAGAAAGTCCTCGTTTTGCACCTCTCTTTTTGTAAGTTTTCCAGCCCGGTTTGGATAAAAAGTGATTAATTGGCGCACATCAAAAGGCATAGAGTGTTTGAGCACACAAAACATGACAGGTGCGATCATACCAGCAGTAATGCACCGGATCCCATCAGAACCTCATAGTGAAGTGTACTTGGGCGAGAGTAGTACTAGGATGGGTGACCTCCTGGGAAGTCCTCGTGTTGCACCTCTCTTTATTTAAGTTTTCCAGTCCGTTTTGGATTAAAAGTGATTAATTAGCACGCTATAGAAAGCATATAGGTTTTGAGCACGCAAAACATGACAGGCGCGATCATACCAGCAATAATGGACTCTGCAGTTAAGCGTGCTTGGGCAAGTGTAGTACTAGGATGGGTGACCTCCTGGGAATTCCTCGTGTTGCACCTCTCTTTTTGTAACTTTTCCAGTCCGTTTTGGATAAAAACGGATTAAATAGCGGGCTACAGAAAGCATATAGGATTTGAGAACGCAAAACATGACAGGTGCGATCATACTAGCACTGATGCACCGGATTCCATCAAAACTCCGTAGTAAAGCATGGTAGGGCGATAGTAGTACTAGGATGGGTGACCTCCTGGGAAGTCCTTGTGTTGCACCTCTATTTTTTTAAGTTTTCCAGTCCGTTTTGGATAAAAATTGATTAATTAGCGCGCTACAGAAGGCATAGAGGTTTTGAGCACGCAAAACATGACAAGTGCGATCATACCAGCACTATTGCATCGGATCCCATCAGAACTCCGTAGTTAAGCGTGCTTCGGCGAGAGTAGTACTAGGATTGGTGACCTCCTAGAAACTCCTCGTGTTGCACCTCTCTTTTTATAAGTTTTCCAGTCCGTATTGGATTAAAACTAATTAATTAGTGTGCTACAGAAAGCATACAGGATTTGAGCACTCAAAACATGACAGGTGCGATCATACTAGCACTAATGCACCGGATCCCATCAGAACTCCGTAGTTAAGCGTGGCTGGGCGAGAGTAGTACTCGGATGCGTGACCTCCTGGGAAGTACTCGTGTTGCACCTCTCTTTTTGTAAGTTTTCCACTCCGTTTTGGATAAAAAGTGATTAATTAGCGCGCTACAGAAGGCATAGAGGTTTTGAGCACGCAAAACATGACATGTGCGATCATACCAGCACTAATGCATCGGATCACATCAGAACTCCGCAGTTAAGCGTGCTTCGGCGAGATTAGTACTAGGATTGGTGACCTCCTAGAAAGTCCTCGTGTTGCACTCTCTTTTTGTAAGTTTTCCAGCCCGGTTTGGATAAAAAGTGATTAATTAGCGCACATTAGAAGGCATAGAGGATGTGAGCACGCAAAACATGACAGGTGTGATCATACCAGCACTAATGCACCGGATGCCATCAGAACATTGTGGTTAAGTGTGCTTAGCGAGAGTAGTACTAGGATGGGTGACCTCCTGGGAAGTCCTCGTGTTGCACCACTAATGAACTCCGCAGTTAAGCGTGCTTAGGCAAGAGTAGTACTAGGATGGGTGACCTCCTGGGAAGTCCTCGTGTTGCACCTCTGTTTTTGTAAGTTTTCCAGTCCGTTTTGGATAAAAAGTGATTAATTAGCGCGCTACAGAAGGCATAGAGGTTTTGAGCACGCAAAACATGACATGTGCGATCATACCAGCACTAATGCATCAGATCCCATCAGAACTCCGCAGTTAAGCGTGCTTCGGCGAGAGTAGAACTAGGATTGGTGACCTCCTAGAAAGTCCTCGTGTTGCACCTCTCTTTTTGTAAGTTTTCCAGTCCGTATTGGATAAAAACTGATTAATTAGTGTGCTATAAAAAGCATACAGGATTTGAGCACGCAATACGTGACAGGTGCGATCATACCAGCACTAATGCACCGGATCCCATCAGAACTCCGATGTTAAGTGTGCTTCGGCGAGAGTAGTACTAGGATAGGTGACCTCCTGGGAAGTCCTCGTGTTGCACCTTTCTTTTTGTAACTTTTCTAGTCTGTTTTGGATAAAAACTGATTAAATAGCGCGCTACAGAAAGCATATAAGATTTGAGAACGCAAAACATGACAGGTGCGATCATACTATCACTGATGCACCGGATTCCATCAAAACTCCGTAGTTAAGCAGGGTAGGGCGATAGTAGGATGGGTGACCTCCTTGGAGTCCTTGTGTTGCACCTCTATTTTTTTAAGTTTTCCAGTCCGTTTTGGATAAAAACTTATTAATTAGCGCGTTACAGAAAACATACAGGATTTGAGCACGCAAATCATGACAGGTGCGATCATACCAGTACTAATGCACCGGATTCCATCAGAACTCCGTAGTTATGCGTGGTTGGGCGAGAGTAGCACTAGGATGGGTGACCTCCTGGGAAGTCCTCCTGTTGCACCTCTCTTTTGGTAAGTTTTCCAGTCCGTTTTGGATAAAAAGTGATTAATTAGCGCGCTACAGAAGGCATAGAGGTTTTGAGCATGTAAAATATGACATGTGCGATCATACCAGCACTAATGCATCGGATCCCATCAGAACTCCGCAGTTAAGCGTGCTTCGGCGAGAGTAGTACAAGGATTGGTGACCTCCTAGAAAGCCCTCGTGTTGCACCTCTCTTTTTGTAAGTTTTCCAGCCCGTATTGGATAAAAACTGATTAATTAGTGTGCTACAGAAAGCATACAGGATTTGAGCAGGCAAAACATGACAGGTGCGATCATACGAACACTAATGCACCGGATCCCATCAGAACTCCGTAGTTAAGCGGGCTTGGGCGAGAGTATTACTAGGATGGGTGAACTCCTGGGAAGTCCTCGTGTTGCACCTCTCTTTTTGTAAGTTTTCCAGTCCGTTTTGGATCAAAAGTGATTAATTAGCACGCTACAGAAGGCATAGAGGTTTTGAGCACGCAAAACTTGACATGTGCGATCATACCAGCACTAATGCATCGGATCCCATAAGAACTCCGCAGTTAAGCGTGCTTCGGCGAGGGTAGTACTAGGATTGGTGATCTCCTAGAAAGTCCTCGTGTTGCACCTCTCTTTTTGTAAGTTTTCCAGTCCGTATTGGATAAAAACTAATTAATTAGTGTGCTACAAAAAGCATACAGGATTTGAGCACGCAAAACATGACAGGTGCGATCATACCAGCACTAATGCACCGGATCCCATCAGAACTCCCTAGTTAAGCGTGCCTGGGCGAGAGTAGTACTAGGATCGGTGACCTCCTGGGAAGTCGTCGTGTTGCACCTCTCTTTTTATAAGTTTTCCAATCCGTTTTGGATTAAAAGTGATTAATTAGCGCGCTATAGAAAGCATATAGGTTTTGAGCACGCAAAACATGACAGGTGCGATCATACCAGCACTATTGCACTCCGCAGTTAAGCGTGCTTGGGCAAGAGTAGTACTAGGATGGGTGACCTCTTGGGAATTCCTCGTGTTGCACCTCTCTTTTTGTAACTTTTGCAGTTCGTTTTGGATAAAAACTGATTAAATAGCGCGATACAGAAATCATATAGGATTTAAGCACGCAAAACATGACGGGTGGGATCATACTAGCACTAATGCACCAGTTCCCATCAAAACTCCGTAGTTAAGCGTGGTAGGGCGAGAGTAGTACTAGGATGGGTGACCTCCTTGGAAGTCCTCGTGTTGCACCTCTCTTTTTGTAAGTTTTCCAGTCCGTATTGGATAAAAACTGATTAATTAGTGTGCTACAGAAAGCATACAGGATTTGAGCACGCAAAATGTGACATGTGCGATCATACCAGCACTAATGCACCGGATCCCATCAGAACTCCGAAGTTAAGCGTGCTTGGGCGAGAGTAGTACCATTTTGGATAAAAACTGATTAAATAGCGCGCTACAGAAAGCATATAGGATTTAAGAACGCAAAACATGACAGGTGCGATCATACTAGCACTGATGCACCGGATTCCATTAAAACTCCGTAGTTAAGAAGGGTAGGGCGATAGTAGTACTAGGATGGGTGACCTCTTGGGAAGTCCTTGTGTTGCACCTCTATTTTTTTAAGTTTTCCAGTCCGTTTTGGATAAAAACTTATTAATTAGCGCGCTACAGAAAGCATACAGGATTTGAGCACGCAAATCATGACAAGTGTGATCATACCAGCACTAATGCATCGGTTCCCATCAGAACTCCGCAGTTAAGCGTGCTTCGGCGAGAGTAGTACTAGGATTGGTGACCTCCTAGAAAGTCCTCGTGTTGCACCTCTCTTTTTGTAAGTTTTCCAGTCCGTATTGGATAAAAACTGATTAATTAGTGTGCTACAGAAAGCATACAGGATTTGAGCACGCAAAACATGACAGGTGCGATCATACCAGCACTAATGCACCGGATCCCATCAGAACTCCGTAGTCAAGCGTGCTTGGGCGAGAGTAGTACTAGGATGGGTGACCTCCTGGGAATTCCTCGTGTTGCACCTCTGTTTTTGTAACTTTTGCAGTCCGTTTTGGATAAAAACTGATAAAATAGCGCACTACAGAAAGCATATAGGATTTGATAACGGAAAATATGACAGGTGCGATCATACTAGCACTGATGCACCGGATTCTATCAAAACTCCGTAGTTAAGCAGGTTAGGGCGATAGTAGTACAAGGATGGGTGACCTCCTGGGAAGTCCTTGTGTTGCACCTCTATTTTTTTAAGTTTTCCAGTTCGTTTGGATAAAAACTTATTAATTAGCGTGCTACAGAAAGCATACAGGATTTGAGCACGCAAATCATGACAGGTGCGATCATACCAGCACTAATGCACCGGATTCCATCAGAACTCCGTAGTTAATCATGGTTGGGCGAGAGTAGTACTAGGATAGGTGACCTCCTGGGAAGTCCTCGTGTTGCACCTCTCTTTTTGTATGTTTTCCATTCCGTTTTGGATAAAAAGTGATTAATTAGCGCGCTACAGAAGGCATAGAGGTTTTGAGCACGCAAAACATGACATGTGCGACTATACCAGCACTAATGCATCGGATCCCATTAGAACTCCGTAGTTAAGTGTGCTTGGGCCAAAGCAGTACTCGGATTGGTGACCTCCTGGGAAGTCCTTGTGTTGCACATCTCTTTTTGTAAGTTTTCCAGTCCGTTTCGGATAAAAAGTGATTAATTAGCGCGCTACAGAAGGCATAGAGGTTCTGAGCACGCAAAACATGACATGTGCGATCATGGACCTCCTAGAAAGTCCTCGTGTTGCACCTCTCTTTTTATAAGTTTTCCAGCCCGGTTTTGATAAAAAGTGATTAATTAACGCACATCAGAAGGCATAGAGGTTTTGAGCACGCAAAACATGACAGGTGCGATCATACCAGCACTAATGCACCGGATCCCATAAGAACTTCGTAGTTAAGTGTGCTTGGGCGAGAGTAGTACTGCGCGCTATAGAAAGCATATAGGTTTTGAGCACGCAAAACATGACAGGTGCGATCATACCAGCACTAATGCACCGGATCCCATCAGAACTCCGCAGATAAGCGTTGTTCGGCGAGAGTAGTACTAGGATGGGTGACCTCCTGGAAAGTCCTCGTGTTGCACCTCTCTTTTTGTAACTTTTCCAGTCCGTTTTGGATAAAAACTGATTAATTAGCGCGCTACAGAAAGCATACAGGATTTGAGCACGCAAATCATAACAGGTGCGATCATACCAGCACTAATGCATCGGATTCCATTAGAACTCCGTAGTTAAGCGTGGTTGGGCAGAGAGTAGTACTAGGATGGGTGACCTCCTGGGAAGTCCTCGTGTTGCGCCTGTCTTTTTGTAAGTTTTCCAGCCCGTTTTGGATAAAAAGTGATTAATTAGCGCGCTACAGAAGGCATAGAGGTTTTGAGCACGCAAAACATGACATGTGCGATCATACCAGCACTAATGCATCGGATCCCATCAGAACTTCGTAGTTAAGCGTGCTTCGGCGAGAGTAGTACTAGGATTGGTGACCTCCTAGAAAGTCCTCGTGTTGCACCTCTCTTTTTGTAAGTTTTCCAGTCCGTATTGGATAAAAACTGATTAATTAGTGTGCTACAGAAAGCATACAGGATTTGAGCTCGCAAAACGTGATAGGTGCGATCATACCAACACTAATGCACCAGATGCCAACAGAACTCCGAAGCTAAGCGTGCTTGGGCCAGAGTAGTACTAGGAAAAGTGACCTCCTAGGATGTCCTCGTGTTGCACCTCTCTATTTGTAACTTTTCCAGTCCGTTTTGGATAAAAACTGATTAATTAGCGCGCTACAGAAAGCATACAGGATTTGAGCACGCAAATCATGGCAGATGCGATCATACCAGCACTAATGCACCGGATTCCATTAGAACTCCGTAGTTAAGCCTTGTTGGGCAAGAGTAGTACTAGGATGGGTGACCTCCTGGAAAGTCCTCGTGTTGCAGCTCTCTTTTTGTAAGTTTTCCAGCCCGTTTTGGATAAAAAGTGATTAATTAGCGCGCTACAGAAAGCATAGGGGTTTTGAGCACGCAAAACATGACATGTGCGATCATACCAGCACTAATGCATCGGATCCCATCAGAACTCCGCAGTTAAGCGTGCTTCGGCGAGAGTAGTACTATGATTGGTGACCTCTTAGAAAGTCCTCGTGTTGCACCTCTCTTTTTGTAAGTTTTCCAGTCCGTATTGGATAAAAACTGATTAATTAGTGTGATACAGAAAGCATACAGGATTTGAGCTCGCAAAACGTGATAGGTGCGACCATACCAGCACAAATGCACTAGATCCCATCAGAACTCTGAAAGGATGGGTGACCTCCTGGGAAGTCCTTGTGTTGCACCTCTCTTTTTGTAACTTTTCCAGTCCGTTTTGGATAAAAACTGATTAATTAGTGTGCTACAGAAAGCATACAGGATTTGAGCACGCAAAACGTGATAGGTGCGATCATACCAGCACTAATGCACACCGCAGTTAAGCGTGCTTGGGCAAGAGTAGTACTAGGATGGGTGACCTCCTGGGAAGTCCTCGTGTTGCACCTCTCTTTTTGTAACTTTTCCAGTCCGTTTTGGATAAAAACTGATTAATTAGTGTGCTACAGAAAGCATACATAATTTGAGCACGCAAAACGTGATAGGTGCGATCATACCAGCACTAATGCACCAGATTCCATCAGAACTCCGAAGCTAAGGGTGCTTGGGCCAGAGTAGTACTAGGATGGGTGACCTCCTGGGAAGTCCTCGTGTTGCACCTCTCATTTTGTATGTTTTCCAGTCCGTTTTGGATAAAAAGTGATTAATTAGCGCGCTACAGAAGGCATAGAGGTTTTGAGCACGCAAAACATGACATGTGCGATCATACCAGCACTAATGCATCGGATCCCATCAGAACTCCGAACGTGACAGTTGCGATCATACCAGCACTAATGCACCGGATCCCATCAGAACTCCAAAGTTAAGCGTGCTTGGGCGAGAGTAGTACTAGGATGGGTGACCTCCTGGGAAGTCCTTGTGTTGCACCTCTCTTTTTGTAACTTTTCCAGTCCGTTTTGGATCAAAACTGATTAAATAGCGCCCAACAAAAAGCATATAGGATTTGAGAACGCAAAACATGACAAGTGCGATCATACTAGCACTGATGCACCGGATTCCATCAAAACTCCGTAGTTAAGCAGGGTAGGCGTTAGTAGTACTAGGATGGGTGACCTCCTGGGAAGTCCTTGTGTTGCACCTCTATTTTTTTATGTTTTCTAGTCCATTTTGGATAAAAATTTATTAATTAGCGCGCTACAGAAAGCATACAGGATTTGAGCACGCAAATCATGACAGGTGCGATCATACCAGCACTAATGCACTGTATTCCATCCGAACTCCGTAGTTAAGCGTGGTTGGGCGAGTGTAGTACTAGGATGGGTGACCTCCTGGGAAGTCCTCGTGTTGTATCTCTCTTTTTGTAAGTTTTCCAGCCCGTTTTGGATAAAAAGTGATTAATTAGCGCGCTACAGAAAGCATAGGGGTTTTGAGCACGCAAAACATGACATGTGCGATCATACCAGCACTAATGCATCGGATCCCATCAGAACTCCGCAGTTAAGCGTGCTTCGGCGAGAGTAGTACTATGATTGGTGACCTCCTAGAAAGTCCTCGTGTTGCACCTCTCTTTTTGTAAGTTTTCCAGTTCGTATTGCATAAAAACTCATTAATTAGTGTGCTACAGAAAGCATACAGGATTTGAGCACGCAAAACATGACAGGTGCGATCATACCAGCACTAATGCACCGGATCCCATCAGAACTCCGTAGTTAAGCATGGTAGGGCGATAGTAGTACTAGGATGGGTGACCTCCTGGGAATTCCTTGCGTTGCACCTCTATTTTTTTAAGTTTTCCAGTCCGTTTTGGATAAAAAGTGATTAATTAGCGCGCTACAGAAGGCATAGAGGTTTTGAGCACGCAAAACATGACAAGTGCGATCATACCAGCACTAATGCATCGGATCCCATCAGAACTCCGTAGTTAAGCGTGCTTCGGCGAGAGTAGTACTAGGATTGGTGACCTCCTAGAAACTCCTCGTGTTGCACCTCTCTTTTTGTAAGTTTTCCAGTCCGTATTGGATTAAAACAAATTAATTAATGTGCTACAGAAAGCATACAGAATTTGAGCACGCAAAACATGACATGTGCGATCATACCAGCACTAATGCATCGGATCCCATCATAACTCCGCAGTTAAGCGTGCTTCGGCGAGAGTAGTACTAGGATTGGTGACCTCCTAGAAAGTCCTCGTGTTGCACTCTCTTTTTGTAAGTTTTCCAGCCCGGTTTGAATAAAAAGTGATTAATTAGCGCACATCAGAAGGCATAGAGGATTTGAGCACGCAAAACATGACAAGTGTGATCATACCAGCACTAATGCACCGGATGCCATCAGAACATTGTAGTTAAGTGTGCTTGGCGAGAGTAGTACTAGGATGGGTGACCTCCTGGGAAGTCCTCGTAATGCACCACTAATGAACTCCGCAGTTAAGCGTGCATAGGCAAGAGTAGTACTAGGATGGGTGACCTCCTGGGAAGTCCTCGTGTTGCACCTCTGTTTTTGTAAGTTTTCCAGTCCGTTTTGGATAAAAAGTGATTAATTAGCGCGCTACAGAAGGCATAGAGGTTTTGAGCACGCAAAACATGACATGGGCGATCATACCAGCACTAATGCATCAGATCCCATCAGAACTCCGCAGTTAAGCGTGTTTCGGCGAGAGTAGAACTAGGATTGGTGACCTCCTAGAAAGTCCCCGTGTTGCACCTCTCTTTTTGTAAGTTTTCCAGTCCGTATTGGATAAAAACTGATTAATTAGTGTGCTATAGAAAGCATACATGATTTGAGCACGCAAAACGTGACAGGTGCGATCATACCAGCACTAATGCACCGGATCCCATCAGAACTCCGATGTTAAGCGTGCTTCGGCGAGAGTAGTACTAGGATAGGTGACCTCCTGGGAAGTCCTCGTGTTGCACCTTTCTTTTTGTAACTTTTCTATTCCGTTTTGGATAAAAACTGATTAAATAGCGCGCTACAGAAAGCATATAAGATTTGAGAACGCAAAACATGACAGGTGCGATCATACTATCACTGATGCACCGGATTCCATCAAAACTCCGTAGTTAAGCAGGGTAGGGCGATAGTAGGATGGGTGACCTCCTTGGAGTCCTTGTGTTGCACCTCTATTTTTTTATGTTTTCCAGTCCGTTTTGGATAAAAACTTATTAATTAGCGCGCTACAGAAAGCATACAGGATTTAAGCACGCAAATCATGACAGGTGCGATCATACCAGCACTAATGCACCGGATTCCATCAGAACTCCGTAGTTATGCGTGGTTGGGCGAGAGTAGCACTAGGATGGGTGACCTCCTGGGAAGTCCTCCTGTTGCACCTCTCTTTTGGTAAGTTTTCCAGTCCGTTTTGGATAAAAAGTGATTAATTAGCGCGCTACAGAAGGCATAGAGGTTTTGAGCACGCAAAACATGACATGTGCGATCATACCAGCACTAATGCATCGGATCCCATCAGAACTCCGCAGTTAAGCGTGCTTCGGCGAGAGTAGTTCTAGGATTGGTGACCTCCTAGAAAGTCCTCGTTTTGCACCTCTCTTTTTGTAAGTTTTCCAGCCCGGTTTGGATAAAAAGTGATTAATTGGCGCACATCAGAAGGCATAGAGTGTTTGAGCACACAAAACATGACAAGTGCGATCATACCAGCAGTAATGCACCGGATCCCATCAGAACCTCATAGTGAAGTGTACTTGGGCGAGAGTAGTACTAGGATGGGTGACCTCCTGGGAAGTCCTCGTGTTGCATCTCTCTTTTTTTAAGTTTTCCAGTCCGTTTTGGATTAAAAGTGATTAATTAGCACGCTATAGAAAGCATATAGGTTTTGAGCACGCAAAACATGACAGGCGCGATCATACCAGCAATAATGGACTCTGCAGTTAAGCGTGCTTGGGCAAGTGTAGTACTAGGATGGGTGACCTCCTGGGAATTCCTCGTGTTGCACCTCTCTTTTTGTAACTTTTCCAGTCCGTTTTGGATAAAAACGGATTAAATAGCGGGCTACAGAAAGCATATAGGATTTGAGAACGCAAAACATGACAGGTGCGATCATACTAGCACTGATGCACCGGATTCCATCAAAACTCCGTAGTTAAGCATGGTAGGGCGATAGTAGTACTAGGATGGGTGACCTCCTGGGAAGTCCTTGTGTTGCACCTCTATTTTTTTAAGTTTTCCAGTCCGTTTTGGATAAAAATTGATTAATTAGCGCGCTACAGAAGGCATAGAGGTTTTGAGCACGCAAAACATGACAAGTGCGATCATACCAGCACTATTGCATCGGATCCCATCAGAACTCCGTAGTTAAGCGTGCTTCGGCGAGAGTAGTACTAGGATTGGTGACCTCCTAGAAACTCCTCGTGTTGCACCTCTCTTTTTATAAGTTTTCCAGTCCGTATTGGATTAAAACTAATTAATTAGTGTGCTACAGAAAGCATACAGGATTTGAGCACTCAAAACATGACAGGTGCGATCATACTAGCACTAATGCACCGGATCCCATCAGAACTCCGTAGTTAAGCGTGGCTGGGCGAGAGTAGTACTCGGATGCGTGACCTCCTGGGAAGTACTCGTGTTGCACCTCTCTTTTTGTAAGTTTTCCACTCCGTTTTGGATAAAAAGTGATTAATTAGCGCGCTACAGAAGGCATAGAGGTTTTGAGCACGCAAAACATGACATGTGCGATCATACCAGCACTAATGCATCGGATCACATCAGAACTCCGCAGTTAAGCGTGCTTCGGCGAGATTAGTACTAGGATTGGTGACCTCCTAGAAAGTCCTCGTGTTGCACTCTCTTTTTGTAAGTTTTCCAGCCCGGTTTGGATAAAAAGTGATTAATTAGCGCACATCAGAAGGCATAGAGGATGTGAGCACGCAAAACATGACAGGTGTGATCATACCAGCACTAATGCACCGGATGCCATCAGAACATTGTAGTTAAGTGTGCTTAGCGAGAGTAGTACTAGGATGGGTGACCTCCTGGGAAGTCCTCGTGTTGCACCACTAATGAACTCCGCAGTTAAGCGTGCTTAGGCAAGAGTAGTACTAGGATGGGTGACCTCCTGGGAAGTCGTCGTGTTGCACCTCTGTTTTTGTAAGTTTTCCAGTCCGTTTTGGATAAAAAGTGATTAATTAGCGCGCTACAGAAGGCATAGAGGTTTTGAGCACGCAAAACATGACATGTGCGATCATACCAGCACTAATGCATCAGATCCCATCAGAACTCCGCAGTTAAGCGTGCTTCGGCGAGAGTAGAACTAGGATTGGTGACCTCCTATAAAGTCCTCGTGTTGCACCTCTCTTTTTGTAAGTTTTCCAGTCCGTATTGGATAAAAACTGATTAATTAGTGTGCTATAAAAAGCATACAGGATTTGAGCACGCAATACGTGACAGGTGCGATCATACCAGCACTAATGCACCGGATCCCATCAGAACTCCGATGTTAAGTGTGCTTCGGCGAGAGTAGTACTAGGATAGGTGACCTCCTGGGAAGTCCTCGTGTTGCACCTTTCTTTTTGTAACTTTTCTAGTCTGTTTTGGATAAAAACTGATTAAATAGCGCGCTACAGAAAGCATATAAGATTTGAGAACGCAAAACATGACAGGTGCGATCATACTATCACTGATGCACCGGATTCCATCAAAACTCCGTAGTTAAGCAGGGTAGGGCGATAGTAGGATGGGTGACCTCCTTGGAGTCCTTGTGTTGCACCTCTATTTTTTTAAGTTTTCCAGTCCGTTTTGGATAAAAACTTATTAATTAGCGCGTTACAGAAAACATACAGGATTTGAGCACGCAAATCATGACAGGTGCGATCATACCAGTACTAATGCACCGGATTCCATCGGAACTCCGTAGTTATGCGTGGTTGGGCGAGAGTAGCACTAGGATGGGTGACCTCCTGGGAAGTCCTCCTGTTGCACCTCTCTTTTGGTAAGTTTTCCAGTCCGTTTTGGATAAAAAGTGATTAATTAGCGCGCTACAGAAGGCATAGAGGTTTTGAGCATGTAAAATATGACATGTGCGATCATACCAGCACTAATGCATCGGATCCCATCAGAACTCCGCAGTTAAGCGTGCTTCGGCGAGAGTAGTACAAGGATTGGTGACCTCCTAGAAAGCCCTCGTGTTGCACCTCTCTTTTTGTAAGTTTTCCAGCCCGTATTGGATAAAAACTGATTAATTAGTGTGCTACAGAAAGCATACAGGATTTGAGCAGGCAAAACATGACAGGTGCGATCATACGAACACTAATGCACCGGATCCCATCAGAACTCCGTAGTTAAGCGGGCTTGGGCGAGAGTATTACTAGGATGGGTGAACTCCTGGGAAGTCCTCGTGTTGCACCTCTCTTTTTGTAAGTTTTCCAGTCCGTTTTGGATCAAAAGTGATTAATTAGCACGCTACAGAAGGCATAGAGGTTTTGAGCACGCAAAACATGACATGTGCGATCATACCAGCACTAATGCATCGGATCCCATAAGAACTCCGTAGTTAAGCGTGCTTCGGCGAGGGTAGTACTAGGATTGGTGATCTCCTAGAAAGTCCTCGTGTTGCACCTCTCTTTTTGTAAGTTTTCCAGTCCGTATTGGATAAAAACTAATTAATTAGTGTGCTACAAAAAGCATACAGGATTTGAGCACGCAAAACATGACAGGTGCGATTATACCAGCACTAATGCACCGGATCCCATCAGAACTCCCTAGTTAAGCGTGCCTGGGCGAGAGTAGTACTAGGATCGGTGACCTCCTGGGAAGTCGTCGTGTTGCACCTCTCTTTTTGTAAGTTTTCCAATCCGTTTTGGATTAAAAGTGATTAATTAGCGCGCTATAGAAAGCATGTAGGTTTTGAGCACGCAAAACATGACAGGTGCGATCATACCAGCACTATTGCACTCCGCAGTTAAGCGTGCTTGGGCAAGAGTAGTACTAGGATGGGTGACCTCCTGGGAATTCCTCGTGTTGCACCTCTCTTTTTGTAACTTTTCCAGTTCGTTTTGGATAAAAACTGATTAAATAGCGCGATACAGAAATCATATAGGATTTAAGCACGCAAAACATGACGGGTGGGATCATACTAGCACTAATGCACCAGTTCCCATCAAAACTCCGTAGTTAAGCGTGGTAGGGCGAGAGTAGTACTAGGATGGGTGACCTCCTTGGAAGTCCTCGTGTTGCACCTCTCTTTTTGTAAGTTTTCCAGTCCGTATTGGATAAAAACTGATTAATTAGTGTGCTACAGAAAGCATACAGGATTTGAGCACGCAAAATGTGACATGTGCGATCATACCAGCACTAATGCACCGGATCCCATCAGAACTCCGAAGTTAAGCGTGCTTGGGCGAGAGTAGTACCATTTTGGATAAAAACTGATTAAATAGCGCGCTACTGAAAGCATATAGGATTTAAGAACGCAAAACATGACAGGTGCGATCATACTAGCACTGATGCACCGGATTCCATTAAAACCCCGTAGTTAAGCAGGGTAGGGCGATAGTAGTACTAGGATGGGTGACCTCTTGGGAAGTCCTTGTGTTGCACCTCTATTTTTTTAAGTTTTCCAGTCCGTTTTGGATAAAAACTTATTAATTAGCGCGCTACAGAAAGCATACAGGATTTGAGCACGCAAATCATGACAAGTGTGATCATACCAGCACTAATGCATCGGTTCCCATCAGAACTCCGCAGTTAAGCGTGCTTCGGCGAGAGTAGTACTAGGATTGGTGACCTCCTAGAAAGTCCTCGTGTTGCACCTCTCTTTTTGTAAGTTTTCCAGTCCGTATTGGATAAAAACTGATTAATTAGTGTGCTACAGAAAGCATACAGGATTTGAGCACGCAAAACATGACAGGTGCGATCATACCAGCACTAATGCACCGGATCCCATCAGAACTCCGTAGTCAAGCGTGCTTGGGCGAGAGTAGTACTAGGATGGGTGACCTCCTGGGAATTCCTCGTGTTGCACCTCTGTTTTTGTAACTTTTGCAGTCCGTTTTGGATAAAAACTGATAAAATAGCGCACTACAGAAAGCATATAGGATTTGATAACGGAAAACATGACAGGTGCGATCATACTAGCACTGATGCATCGGATTCTATCAAAACTCCGTAGTTAAGCAGGTTAGGGCGATAGTAGTACAAGGATGGGTGACCTCCTGGGAAGTCCTTGTGTTGCACCTCTATTTTTTTAAGTTTTCCAGTTCGTTTGGATAAAAACTTATTAATTAGCGTGCTACAGAAAGCATACAGGATTTGAGCACGCAAATCATGACAGGTGCGATCATACCAGCACTAATGCACCGGATTCCATCAGAACTCCGTAGTTAATCATGGTTGGGCGAGAGTAGTACTAGGATAGGTGACCTCCTGGGAAGTCCTCGTGTTGCACCTCTCTTTTTGTATGTTTTCCATTCCGTTTTGGATAAAAAGTGATTAATTAGCGCGCTACAGAAGGCATAGAGGTTCTGAGCACGCAAAACATGACATTTGCGATCATGGACCTCCTAGAAAGTCCTCGTGTTGCACCTCTCTTTTTATAAGTTTTCCAGCCCGTTTTGATAAAAAGTGATTAATTAACGCACATCAGAAGGCATAGAGGTTTTGAGCACGCAAAACATGACAGGTGCGATCATACCAGCACTAATGCACCGGATCCCATAAGAACTTCGTAGTTAAGTGTGCTTGGGCGAGAGTAGTACTGCGCGCTATAGAAAGCATATAGGTTTTGAGCACGCAAAACATGACAGGTGCGATCATACCAGCACTAATGCACCGGATCCCATCAGAACTCCGCAGATAAGCGTTGTTCGGCGAGAGTAGTACTAGGATGGGTGACCTCCTGGAAAGTCCTCGTGTTGCACCTCTCTTTTTGTAAGTTTTCCGGTCCGTTTTGGATAAAAACTTATTAATTAGTGCCCTAAAGAAAGCATAATGGATTTGAGCACGCAAAATATGACAGGTGCGATCATACCAGCACTAACACACCGGATCCTATTAGAACTTCGCAGTTAAGCGTGCTTGGGCGAGAGTAGTACTAGGATGGGTGACCTCCTAGGAAGTCCTCGTCTGCACTAATGCATCGGATCCCATCAGAACTCCGCAGTTAAGCATGCTTCGGCGAGATTAGTATTAGGATTGGTGACCTCCTGTAAAGTCCTCGTGTTGCACCTCTCTTATTGTAAGTTTTCCAGTCCGTTTTGGATAAAAACTTATTAATTAGCATGCTACAGAAAGCATACAGGATTTCAACACGCAAAACATGACAGTTGGGATCATACCGTCACTAATGCACCGGATTCCATCAGAACTCCGTAGTTAAGCGTGCTTGGGCGAGAGTAGTACTAGGATGGTTGACCTCCTGGGAAGTGCTCTTGTTGCACCTCTATTTTTGTATGTTTTCCAATCCGTTTTGGATAAAACTTTATTAATTAGCGCGCTACAGAAGGCATATAGGTTTTGAGCACGCAAAACATGACAGGTGTGATCATACCAGCACTAATGCACCGGATCCCATCAGAACTCCGCAGTTAAGCGTTGTTCGACGAGAGTAGTACTAGGATGGGTGACCTCCTGGAAAGTCCTCGTGTTGCACCACTCTTTTTGTACGTTTTCCAGTCCGTTTTGGATAAAAACTTATTAATTAGCACGCTAAAGAAATCATAATGGATTTGAGGACGCAAAACATGACAGGTGCGATCATACCAGCACTAATGCACCGGATCCCATCAGAAATCCGCAGTCAAGCGTGCTTGGGCGGGAGTAGTACTACGATGGGTGACCTCTGGGAAGTCCTCGTGTTGCACCTCTCTTTTTGTAAGTTTTCCAGTGCGTTTTGGATAAAAACTTATTAATTAGCGCGCTACAGAAAGCATACAGGATTTGAGCATGTAAAACATGACAGTTGCGATCATCTCGTCACTAATGTACCAGATTCCATCAGAACTCCGTAGTTATGCGTGCTTGGGCGAGAGTAGTACTAGGAGGGTGACCTCCTCGGAAGTCCTCGTGTTGCCCCTCTCTTTTTGTAAGTTTTCCAGTCCGTGTGGGATAAAAAGTGATTAATTAGCGCGCTATAGAAAGCATATAGGTTTTGAGCACGCAAAACATGAAAGGTGCGATCATTCCAACACTAATGCACTCCGCAGTTAAGCGTGCTTGGGCAAGAGTAGTACAAGGATGGGTGACCTCCTGGGAAGTCCTCGTGTTGCACCTCTCTTTTTGTAACTTTTCCAGTCCGTTTTGGATAAAATTTGATTAATTAGCGCGCTACAGAAAGCATATAGGATTTGAGCACGCAAAACATGAGAGGTGTGATCATACCAGCACTAATGCACCGGATCCCATCAGAACTCCGTAGTTATGCGTGCTTGGGCGAGAGTAGTACTAGGATGGGTGACCTCCTGGGAAGTCCTCGTGTTGCACCTCCCTTTTTGTAAGTCCGTTTTGGATAAAAACTGATTAAATAGCGCGTTACAGGAAGCATACAGGATTTGAGCACGCAAAACATGACATCTGCGATCATACCAGCACTAATGCACCGGATTCCATCAGAACTCCGTAGTTAAGCGTGGTTGGGCGAGAGTAGTACAATGATGGGTGACATCCTGGGAAGTCCTCGTGTTGCGCCTCTCTTTTTGTAAGTTTTCCAATCCGTTTTGGATAAAAAGTGATTAATTAGCGCGCTACAGAAGGCATATAGGTTTATTAGAGCACTATTGAAAGCATAATGGATTTGAGCACGAAAAACATGACAGTTGCGATCATACCAGCACTAATGCATCGGATCCCATCAGAACTCCGCAGTCAAGCGAGCTTGGGCGAGAGTAGTACTAGGATGGGTGACCTCCTGGGAAGTCCTCGTGTTGCACCTGTCTTTTTGTAAGTTTTCCAGTCCGTTTTGGATAAAAAGTGATTAATTAGCGCGCTACAGAAGGCATATAGGTTTTTGAGCGTGCAAAACATGACATGTGCGATCATACCAGCACTAATGCATCGGATTCCATCAGAACTCCGCAGTTAAGCGTGCTTCGGCGAGAGTAGTACTAGGATTGGTGAATTCTTGGAAAGTCCTCGTGTTGCACCTCTCTTTTTGTAAGTTTTCCAGTCCGTTTTGGATAAAAACTTATTAATTAGCGTGCTACAGAAAGCATACAGGATTTGAGCACGCAAAAATGACAGGTGCGATCATACCAGCACTAATGCACCGGATCCCATCAGAACTCCGTAGTTAATCGTGCTTGGGCGAGAGTAGTACTAGGATAGGTGACCTCTTCGGAAGTCCTCATGTTGCACCTATCTTTTTGTAAGTTTTCCAGTCCGTTTTGGATAAAAACTGATTAAATAGCGCGCTATAGAAAGCATATAGGATTTGAGCACGCAAAACATGACAGGTGCGATCATACCAGCACTAATGCACCAGATTGCATTAGAACTCCGTAGTGTAGCGTGGTTGGGCGAGAGTAGTACTAGGATGGGTCACCTCCTGGGATGTCCTCGTGTTGCACCTCTCTTTTTGTAAGTTTTCTAGTCCGTTTTGGATAAAAATTGATGAATTAGCGCGCTACAGAAGGCATATAGGTTTTGAGCACGCAAGACATGGCAGGTGCGATCATACCAGCACTAATGCACCGGATCCCATCAGAACTCTGTAGTTAAGCGTGCTTAGGTGAGAGTAGTACTAGGATGGCTGATCTCCTGGGAAGTCCTCGTGTTGCACCTCTCTTTTTGTATGTTTAGCGCGCTACAGAAAGCATACAGGATTTGAGCACGCAAAACATGACAGGTGCGATCATACCAGCACTAATGCACCAGATCCGATCAGAACTCCGCAGTTAAGCGTGCTTGGGCGAGAGTAGTACTAGGACAGGTGACCTCATTGGAAGTCCTCGTGTTGCACCTCTCTTTTTGTAAGTTTTCCAGTCCGTTTTGGATAAAAATTGATTAATTAGCGTGCTACAGAAGGCATATAGCTTTTGAGCACGCAAGACATGGCAGGTGCGATCATACCCGCACTAATGCACCGGATCCCATCAGAACTCTGTAGTTAAGCGTGGTTGGGCGAGAGTAGTACTAGGATGGGTGACCTCCTGGGATGTCCTCGTGTTGCACCTCTCTTTTTGTAAGTTTTCCAGTCCGTTTTGGATAAAAATTGATTGATTAGCGCGCTACAGAAGGCATATAGGTTTTGATCACGCAAAACATGACAGGTACGATCATACCAGCACTAATGCACCGGATCCCATCAGAACTCCGTAGATAAGCGTGCTTGGGCGAGAGTAGTACTAGGATGGGTGACCTCCTGGGAAGTCCTCGTGTTGCACTTCTCTTTTTGTAAGTTTTCCAGTCCGTTTTGGTTAAAAACTTATTAATTAGCGCGCTACAGAAAGCATACAGGATTTGAGCACGCAAAACATGATTGTTGCGATCATACCGTCACTAATGCTTCGGATTCCATCAGAACTCCGTAGTTAAGCGTGCTTGGGCGAGAGTAGTACTAGGATTGGTGACCACCTGGGAAGTCCTCCTGTTGCACCTTTCTTTTTGTAAGTTTTCCAGTCCGTTTTGGATAAAAACTTATTAATTAGCGCGCTACAGAAAGCATATAGGATTTGAGCATGCAAAACATGACTGTTGCGATCATACCGTCACTATTGCACCGGATTCCATCAGAACTCCGTAGTTAAGCGTGGTTGGGCGAGAGTAGTACTAGGATGGGTGACCTCCTGGGAAGTCCTCGTGTTGCACCTCTCTTTTTGTAAGTTTTCCAGTCCGTTTTTGATAAAAATTGATTTATTTGCGCGCTACAGAAGGCATATAGGTTTTGAGCACGCAAGACATGGCAGGTGCGATCATACCATCACTAATGCACCGGATCCCATCAGAACTCCGTAGATAAGCGTGCTTGGGCGAGAGTAGTACTAGGATGGGTGACCTCCTGCGAAGTCCTCGTGTTGCACTTCTATTTTTATAAATTTTCCAGTCCGTTTTGGATAAAAACTTATTAATTAGCGCGCTACAAAAAGCATAATGATGAATTGATGGGTGACCTCCTGGGAAGTCATCGTGTTGCACCTTTCTTTTTGTAAGTTTTCCAATCCGTTTTGGATTAAAACTAATTAATTAGCGCGCTACAAAAAACATATAGGATGTGAGCACCTAAAACATTACAGGTGCGATCATACCAGCACTAATGCACCGGATCCCATCAGAACTCCGCAGTTAAGCGTGGATGGACGAGAGTAGTACTAGGATGGGTGACCTCTTGGGAAGTCCTCGTGTTGCACCTCTCTTTTTGTAAGTTTTCCGGTCCATTTTGGATAAAAATTGATTAATTAGCGCGCTACAGAAGGCATATAGGTTTTGAGCACGCAAGACATGGCAGGTGCGAGCATACCAGCACTAATGCACCAGATCCCATCAGAACTCTGTAGTTAAGCGGTCTTGGGTGAGAGTAGTACTAGGATGGCTGATCTCCTGGGAAGTCCTCGTGTTGCACCTCTCTTTTTGTAAGTTTAGCGCGCTACAGAAAGCATACAGTATTTGAGCATGCAAAACATGACAGGTGCGATCATACCAGCACTAATGCACCGGATCCCATCAGAACTCCGCAGTTAAGCGTGCTTGGGCGAGAGAATTACTAGGAAAGGTGACCTCATTGGAAGTCCTACTGTTGCACCTCTCTTTTTGTAAGTTTTCCAGTCCGTTTTGGATAAAAATTGATTAATTAGCGTGCTACAGAAGGCATATAGGTTTTGAGCACGCAAGACATGGCAGGTGCGATCATACCAGCACTAATGCACCAAATCCCATCAGAACTCTGTAGTTAAGCGTGGTTGGGCGAGAGTAGTACTAGGATGGGTGACGTCCTGGGATGTCCTCGTGTTGCACCTCTCTTTTTGTAAGTTTTCCTGTCCGTTTTGGATAAAAATTGATTGATTAGCGCGCTACAGAAGGCATATAGGTTTTGATCACGCAAAACATGACAGGTGCGATCATACCAGCACTAATGCACCGGATCCCATCAGAACTCCGTAGATAAGCGTGCTTGGGCGAGAAAAGTACTAGGATGGGTGACCTCCTGGGAAGTCCTCGTGTTGCACCTCTCATTTTGTAAGTTTTCCAGTCCGTTTTGGATAAAAACTTATTAAATAGCATGCTACAGAAAGCATACAGGATTTGAGCACGCAAAACATGACAGGTGCGATCATACCAACACTAATGAACCGGATCCTATCAGAACTCCGTAGTTAAGCGTACTTGGGCGAGAGTAGTACTAGTATGGGTGACCTCCTGGGAAGTCCTCGTGTTGCACCTCTCTTTTTGTAAGTTTTCCAGTCCGTTTTGGATAAAAAGTGATTAATTAGCGTGCTACAGAAAGCATACAGGATTTGAGCACGCAAAACATGACAGGTGCGATCATACCAACACTAATGAACCGGATCCCATCAGAACTCCGTAGCTAAGAGTGCTTGGGCGAGAGTAGTACTAGTATGGGTGACCTTCTGGGAAGTCCTCATGTTGCACCTCTTTTTTTGTAAGTTTTCCAGTCCGTTTTGGATAAAAAGTGATTAATTAGCGCGCTACAGAAAGCATATAGGTTTTGACCACGCAAAACATGACAGCTGCGATTATACCAGCACTAATGCACCGGATCCCTTCAGAACCTCTTGGGAAGTCCTTGTGTTGCACTTCTCTTTTTTGGCCGAGAGTAGTATTGGGATGGGTGACCTCCTGGGAAGTCCGCGCTACAGAAAGCATACAGGATTTGAGCACGCAAAACATGACAGGTGCGATCATACCAACACTAATGAACCGTATCCCATCAGAACTCCGTAGTTAAGCGTGCTTTGGCGAGAGTAGTACTTGTATGGGTGATCTCTTGGGAAGTCCTCGTGTTGCACCTCTATTTTTGTAAATTTTCCTGTCCGTTTTGGATAAAAATTGAATAATTAGCGCGCTACAGAAAGCAAATAGGTTTTGAGCACGCAAAACATGACAGGTTCGATCATACCAGCACTAATGCACCGAATCCCATCAGAACTCCGCAGATAAGCATCCTTGGGCGAGAGTAGTACTAGGATGGGTGAACTCCTGGGAAGTCCTCGTGTTGCACCTCTCTTGTTGTAAGTTTTCCAGTCCGTTTTGGATAAAAAGTGATTAATTAGCGCGCTACAGAAAGCATATAGGTTTTGAGCCCGCAAAACATGACAGGTGCGATCATACCAGCACTAATGCACCGAATCCCATCAGAACTCCGCAGGGGCAAGAGTAGTACTAGGATGGGTGTCCTCCTGGGAAGTCCTCGTGTTGCACCTCTCTTTTTGTAAGTTTTCCATTCCGTTTTGGATAAATAGTGATTAATAAGCGCGCTACAGAAAGCATATAGGAATTGAGCACGCAAAACTTGACAGGTGCGATCATACCAGCACTAATGCACTGGATCCCATCAGAACTCCGCAGTTAATTGTGCTTGGCCGAGAGGAGTTCTAAGATGGGTGACCTCCTAGGAAGTCCTCGTGTTGCACCTCTCTTTCTGTAAGTTTTTCTGTCCGTTTTGGATAAAAACTGATTAATAAGCGCGCTACAGAAAGCATATAGGTTTTGAGCATGCAAAACATGACAGGTGGGATCATACCAGCACTAATGCACCGGATCCCATCAGAACTTTGCAGTTAAGCTTGCTTGGGCGAGAGTAGTATTAGGATGGAAAGCATATAGGACTTAAGCACGCAAAACATGACAGGTGCGATCATACCAGCACTAATGCACCGATTCCCATCAGAACTTCGCAGTTAACCGTACTTGGGCGACAGTAGTACTAGGATGGATGACCTCCTCGGAAGCCCTCGTGTTGCACCTCTATTTTTGTAAATTTTCCTGTCCGTTTTGGATAAAAACTGAATAATTAGCGCGCTACAGAAAGCAAATAGGTTTTTGAGCACGCAAAACATGACAGGTGCGATCATACCAGCACTAATGCACCGAATCCCATCAGAACTCCGCAGATAAGCGTGCTTGGCCGAGAGTAGTACTAGGATGGGTGAACTCCTGGGAAGTCCTCGTGTTGCAGCTCTCTTGTTGTAAGTTTTCCAATCCGTTTTGGATAATAAGTGATTAATTAGCGCGCTACAGAAAGCATATAGGTTTTGAGCACGCAAAACATGATAGGTGCGATCATACCAGCACTAATGCATCCGATCCCATCAGAACTCCGTAGTTAAGTGTGCTTGGGCGAGAGTAGTACTAGGATGGGTGACCTCTTCGGAAGTTCTCGTGTTGCACCTTTATTTTTGTATGTTAGGTTTTGAGCACACAAAACATGACAGGTGCGATTATACTAGCACTAATCCACCGGATCCCATCAGAACTCCCCAGTGAAGCGTGCTTCGGCATGAGTAGTACTAGGATGGGTGATCTCCTGGGAAGTCCTTGTGTTGCACCTGTCTTTTTGTAAGTTTTCCAGTCCGTTTTGGATAAAAACTTATTAATTAGCGCGCAACAGAAAGCATATAGGATTTGAGCACGTAAAACATGACAGCTGCGATCATACCAGCACTAATGCACCGGATCCCATCTCCTGGGAAGTCCTCGTGTTGCACCTCTATTTTTGTAAGTTTTCCAGCCCGTTTTGGATAAAAACTTATTAACTAGTGTGCTACAGAAAGCATATAGGATTTGAGCACACAAAACAAGACAGGTGCGATCATACCAGCACTAATGCACTGGATCCCATCAGAACTCCGCAGTTAAGCGTGCTTGGGCGTGAGTAGTACTACGATGGGTGATCTCCTGGGAAGTCCTCGTGTTGCACCTCTCTTTTTGTAAGTTTTCCAGTCCGTTTTGGATAAAAACTGATTAATTAGCGTGCTACAGAAACCATATAGGATTTGAGCACGCAAAACATGACAGGTGCGACAATACCAACACTAATGCACCAGATACCATCAGAACTCCGCAGTTAAGCGTGCTTGGGCGAGAGTAGTACTAGGATGACTTACCTTCTGGGAAGTCCTCGTGTTGCACCTGTCTTTTTGTAATTTTTCCAGTTCATTTTGGAAAAAAACTGATTAATTAGCGCGCTATAGAAAGCATATAGGATTTGAGCACGCAAAACATGATAGGTGCGATCATACCAGCACAAATGCAACAGATCCCATCAGAACTCCGCAGATAAGCGTGCTTGGGATAGAGTAGTACTAGGATGGGTGACCTCCTGGAAAGTCCTCGTGTTGCACCACTCTTTTTGTAAGTTTTGCAACCAGGTTTGGATAAAAATTGATTAACTAGCGCGCTACAGAAAGCATATTGGACTTGAGCACGCAAAACATGACAGGTGCGATCATACCAGCAGCAATGCACCGGATCCCATCAGAACTGAGCATATAAGCCTGCTTGGGCGAGAGTAGTACTAGGATGGGTGCCCTCCTGGGAAGTCCTCGTGTTGCACCTCTCTTTTTGTAAGTTTTCTAGCCCGTTTTGAATAAAAACTAATTAACTAGCGCGCTACAGAAAGCATATAGGATTTGAGCACGCAAAACATGACAGGTGTGATCATACTAGCACTAATGCACTGGATCCCATCAGATTTCCGCAGTTAAGCGTGCTTGGGCATGGGTAGTACTAGGATGGGTGATCTCCTGGGAAGTCCTCGTGTTGCACCTCTCTCTTTGTATGTTTTCCAGTCCGTTTTTGATAAAAATTGATTAATTAGCGTTCTACAGAAAGCATATAGGATTTGAGCACGCAAAACATGACAGGTGCCATCATACCAGCACTAACGTACCGGATACCATCAGAACGCGCTACAGAAAGCATATAGGATTTGAGCACGCAAAACATGACAAGTTCGATCATACCAGCACTATTGCACCGGATCCCATCAGAACTCCGCAGATAAGCGTGCTTGGGCGAGAGTAGTACTAGGATGGGTGCCCTCCTTGGAAGTCCTCGTGTTGCACCTCTCTTTTTGTAAGTTTTCCAGCCAGTTTTGGATAAAAACTAATTAACTAGCGCGCTACAGAAAGCATATAGGATTTGAGCACGCAAAACATGACAGGTGCGATCATACCAGCAGTAATGCACCGGATCCCATCAGAACTACGCAGATAAGCGTGCTTGGGCGAGAGTAGTACTAGGATGGGTGCCTTCCTGGGAAGTCCTCGTGTTGCACCTCTCTTTTTGTAAGTTTTCTATCCTGTTTTGGATAAAAACTGATTAACTAGCATGCTAAAGAAAGCATATAGGACTTGAGCACGCAAAACATGACAGGTGCGATCATACCAGCAGTAATGCATCGGATCCCATCAGAACTATGCAGATAAGCGTGCTTGGGCGAGAGTAGTACTAGGATGGGTGCCCTCCTAGGAAGTCCTCGTGTTGCACCTCTCTTTTTGTAAGTTTTCTAGCCCGTTTTCGATAAGAATTGATTAACTAGCATGCTACAGAAAGCATATAGGATTTGAGCACGCAAAACATGACAGGTTCGATCATACCAGCACTAATGCACTCCGCAGTTAAGTGTGCTTGGTCGAGAGTTGTACAAGGATGGGTGACCTCTTGGGAAGTCCTCGTGTTGCACCTCTCTTTTTGTAACTTTTCCAGTTCGTTTTGGAAAAAAACTGATTAATTAGCGCCCTACAGAAAGCATAGAGGATTTGAGCACGCAAGACATGACAGGTGCGATCATACCAGCACTAATGCACCGGATCCGATAAGAAATCCGCAGACAAGCATGCTTGGGATAGAGTAGTACTAGGATGGGTGACCTCCTGGGAAGTCCTCGTGTTGCACCTCTCTTTTTGTAAGTTTTCCAGCCAATTTTGGATAAAAACTGATTAATTAGCGCGCTACAGAAAGCATATAGGATTTGAGTACGCAAAACATGACAGGTGCGACCATACTTGCACTAATGCACTGGATCCCTTCAGAACTCCGCAGTAAAGCGTGCTTGGGTGAGAGTAGTACTGGGATGGGTGATCTCCTGGGAAGTCCTTGTGTTGCACCTCTCTTTTTGTAAGTTTTCCAGTCCGTTTTGGATAAAAACTTATTAATTAGCGCGCAACAGAAAGCATATAGGATTTGAGCACGTAAAACATGACAGCTGCGATCATACCAGCACTAATGCACCGGATCCCATCTCCTGGGAAGTCCTCGTGTTGCACCTCTATTTTTGTAAGTTTTCCAGCCCGTTTTGGATAAAAACTTATTAACTAGTGTGCTACAGAAAGCATATAGGATTTGAGCACACAAAACAAGACAGGTGCGATCATACCAGCACTAATGCACTGGATCCCATCAGAACTCCGCAGTTAAGCGTGCTTGGGCGTGAGTAGTACTACGATGGGTGATCTCCTGGGAAGTCCTCGTGTTGCACCTCTCTTTTTGTAAGTTTTCCAGTCCGTTTTGGATAAAAACTGATTAATTAGCGTGCTACAGAAACCATATAGGATTTGAGCACGCAAAACATGACAGGTGCGACAATACCAACACTAATGCACCAGATACCATCAGAACTCCGCAGTTAAGCGTGCTTGGGCGAGAGTAGTACTAGGATGACTTACCTTCTGGGAAGTCCTCGTGTTGCACCTGTCTTTTTGTAATTTTTCCAGTTCATTTTGGAAAAAAACTGATTAATTAGCGCGCTATAGAAAGCATATAGGATTTGAGCACGCAAAACATGATAGGTGCGATCATACCAGCACAAATGCAACAGATCCCATCAGAACTCCGCAGATAAGCGTGCTTGGGATAGAGTAGTACTAGGATGGGTGACCTCCTGGAAAGTCCTCGTGTTGCACCACTCTTTTTGTAAGTTTTGCAACCAGGTTTGGATAAAAATTGATTAACTAGCGCGCTACAGAAAGCATATTGGACTTGAGCACGCAAAACATGACAGGTGCGATCATACCAGCAGCAATGCACCGGATCCCATCAGAACTGAGCATATAAGCCTGCTTGGGCGAGAGTAGTACTAGGATGGGTGCCCTCCTGGGAAGTCCTCGTGTTGCACCTCTCTTTTTGTAAGTTTTCTAGCCCGTTTTGAATAAAAACTAATTAACTAGCGCGCTACAGAAAGCATATAGGATTTGAGCACGCAAAACATGACAGGTGTGATCATACTAGCACTAATGCACTGGATCCCATCAGATTTCCGCAGTTAAGCGTGCTTGGGCATGGGTAGTACTAGGATGGGTGATCTCCTGGGAAGTCCTCGTGTTGCACCTCTCTCTTTGTATGTTTTCCAGTCCGTTTTTGATAAAAATTGATTAATTAGCGTTCTACAGAAAGCATATAGGATTTGAGCACGCAAAACATGACAGGTGCCATCATACCAGCACTAACGTACCGGATACCATCAGAACGCGCTACAGAAAGCATATAGGATTTGAGCACGCAAAACATGACAAGTTCGATCATACCAGCACTATTGCACCGGATCCCATCAGAACTCCGCAGATAAGCGTGCTTGGGCGAGAGTAGTACTAGGATGGGTGACCTCCTGGGAAGTCCTCGTGTTGCACCTCTCTTTTTGTAAGTTTTCCAGCCAATTTTGGATAAAAACTGATTAACTAGCGCGCTACAGAAAGCATATAGGACTTGAGCACGCAAAACATGACAGGTGCGATCATACCAGCAGCAATGCACCGGATCCCATCAGAACTGAGCATATAAGCCTGCTTGGGCGAGAGTAGTACTAGGATGGGTGCCCTCCTGGGAAGTCCTCGTGTTGCACCTCTCTTTTTGTAAGTTTTCTGGCCCGTTTTGGATAAAAACTGATTAATTAGCGCGCTATAGAAAGCATATAGGATTTGAGCACGCAAAACATGACAGGTGCCATCATACTAGCACTAATGCATTGGATCCCATTAGAACTCCACAATTAAGCGTGCTTGGGCGAGAGTAGTACTAGGATGGGTGCCCTCTTGGGAAGTCCTCGTGTTGCACCTCTCTTTTTGTAAGTTTTCCAGCCAGTTTTGGATAAAAACTAATTAACTAGCGCGCTACAGAAAGCATATAGGATTTGAGCACGCAAAACATGACAGGTGCGATCATACCAGCGTTACTGCACCGGATCCCAATCCTTGTGTTGCACCACTCTTTTTGTAAGTTTTCCAGCCCGTTTTGGATAAAAACTTATTAATTAGTGCGATACAGAAAGGATATAGGACTTGTGCACGCAAAACATGACAGATGCGATCATACCAGCACTAATCACCAGATGCCATCAGAACTCCGCAGATAAGCGTGCTTGGGCGAGAGTAGTACTAGGATGGGTGACCTCCTAGGAAGTCCTCGTGTTGCACCTCTCTTTTTGTAAGTTTTCCAGTCCGTTTTGGTTAAAAACTGATTAACTAGCGCGCTACAGAAAGCATATAGGACTTGAGCACGCAAAACATGTCAGGTGCTATCATACCAGCACTAATGCACCGGATCACATCAGAACTTCGCAGTTAAGGGTGCTTGGTCGAGAGTAGTACTAGGATGGATGACCTCCTGGGAAGTCTTCCCGTTGCACCTCTCTTTTTGTAAGTTTTCCAGTCCGTTTTGGTTAAAAACTGATTAACTAGCGCGCTACAGAAAGCATATAGGACTTGAGCACGCAAAACATGTCAGGTGCTATCATACCAGCACTAATGCACCGGATCCCATCAGAACTCTGCAGATAAGCGTGCTTGAGCGAGAGTAGTACTAGGATGGGTGACCTCCTCGGAAGTCCTCGTGTTGCACCACTCTTTTTGTAAGTTTTCTAGTCCGTTTTGGGTAAAAACTGATTAATTAGCGCACTACAGAAAGCATATAGGATTTGAGCATGCAAAACATGATAGGTGCGATCATAACAGCACTAATGCACCGGATCCCATCAGAACTCCATAGATAAGCGTGCTTGGGCGAGAGTAGTACTAGGATGGGTAATCTCCTGGGAAGTCCTGGTGTTGCACCTCTCTTTTTGTAACTTTTCGAGTCCGTTTTGGATAAAAACTTTTTAATTAGCGCGCTACAGAAAGCATATAGGATTTGAGCACGCAAAACATGACAGGTGCGATGATACCACACTAATGCACTGGATCCCATCGAAACTCCGTAGTTAAGCGTGCTTCGGCGAGAGTAGTACTAGGATTGGTGACCTCCTGGAAAGTCTTCGTGTTGCACCTCTCTTTTTGTAAGTTTTCCAGTCCGTTTTGGATAAACACTTATTAATTAGCGTGCTACAGAAAGCATACAGGATTTGAGCACGCAAAACATGACAGTTGCGATCATACCGTCACTAATGCACCGGATCCCATCAAAACTCTGTAGTTAAGCGTGCTTGGGCGAGAGTAGTACTAGGATGGGTGACCTCTTAGGAAGTCCTCCTGTTGCACCTCTCTTTTTGTAATTTTTCCAGTCCATTTTGGATAAAAACTTATTAATTAGCGCGCTACATAAAGCATACAAGATTTAAGCACGCAAAACATGACTGGTGCGATCATACCAGTACTAATGCACCGGATCCCATCAGAACTCCGCAGTTAAGCGTGCTTGGGCGAGGATAGTACTAGGATAGGTGACCTCCTTGGAAGTCCTCGTGTTGCATCTCTCTTTTTGTAAGTTTTCCAGTCCGTTTTGGATAAAAAGTGATTAATTAGCGCGCTACAGAAGGCATATAGGTTTGGAGCACGCAAAACATGACATGTGCGATCATACCAGCACTAATGCATCGAATCCCAAAAGAACTTCGCAGTTAAGCGTGCTTCGGCGAGAGTAGTACTAGGATTGGTGACCTCCTGGAAAGCCTTCGTGTTGCACCTCTCTTTTTGTAAGTTTTCCAGTCCGTTTTGGATAAAAATTTATTAATTAGCGTGCTACAGAAAGCATACAGGATTTGAGCACGCAAAACATGACAGGTGCGATCATTCCAGCACTAATGCACTGGATCCCATCAAAACTCTGTAGTTAAGCGTGCTTGGGCGAGAGTAGTACTAGGATGGGTGACCTCTTGGGAAGTCCTCATGTTGCACCTCTCTTTTTGTAATTTTTCCAGTCCGTTTTGGATAAAAACTTATTCATTATCGCGCTACAGAAAGCATACAGGATTTGAGCACACAAAACATGACTGGTGCGATCATACCAGCACTAATGCACCGGATCCCATCAGAACTCCGTAGCTAAGCGTGCTTGGGCGAGAGTAGTACTAGGATTGGTGACCTCCTGGAAAGCCTTCGTGTTGCACCTCTCTTTTTGTAAGTTTTCCAGTCCGTTTTGGATAAAAATTTATTAATTAGCATGCTACAGAAAGCATACAGGATTTGTGCACGCAATACATGACAGGTGCGATCATACCAGCACTAATGCATCGGATCCCTTCAGAACTCCGCAGTAAAACGTTCTTGGGCGACAGTAGTACTAGGATGGGTGACCACCTGGGAAGTCCTTGTGTTCCACCTTTCTTTTTGTAAGTTTTCCAGTCCGTTTTGGATAAAAACTTATTAGTTAGCGCGCTTCAGAAAGCATACAGGATTTGAGCACGCAAAACATGACAAGTTTGATCATACCAGAACTTATTTACCAAATCCCATCAGAACTCCGTAGTAAAGCGTGCTTGGGCGAGAGTAGTACTTGGATGGGTGACCTCCTGGGAAGACCTTGTGTTGCACCTCTCTTTTTGTAAGATTTCCAGTCCGATTTGGATAAAAACTTATTAATTAGCGCGCTACAGAAGGCATAATGGATTTGAGCACGCAAAACATGATAGTTACGATCATATCGTCACTAATGCACCGGATTCCATCAGAACACCATAGTTAAGCGTGCTTGGGCGTGAGTAGTACTAGGTTGGGTGACCTCTAGGGAAGTCCTTGTGTTGCACCTCTCTTTTTGTAAGTTTTCCAGTCCGTTTTGGATAAAAAGTAATTAATTAGCGCGCTATAGATAGCATATAGGTTTTGAGCACGCAAAACATGACAGGTGCGATCATACCAGCACTAATGCACTCCGCAATTAAGCGTGCATGGGCAAGAGTAGTACTAGGATGGGTGACCTCCTGGGAAGTCCTCGTCTTGCACCTCTATTTTTTTAAGTTTTCTAGTCCGTTTTAGATAAAAACTTATTAATTAGCATGCTACAGAATGCATACTGGATTTGAGCACTCAAAACATGACAGGTGCGATCATACCAGCACTAATGCACCGGATCCCATCAGAACTCCGCAGTTAAGCGTGGTTGGGCGAGAGTAGTACTAGGATGGGTGACCTCCTTGGAAGTCCTCTTGTTGCACCTCTCTTTTTGTATGTTTTCCAGTCCGTTTTGGATAAAAAGTGATTAATTAGCGCGCTACAGATGGCATATAAGTTTTGAGCACGCAAAACATGACAGGTGCGATCATACCAGCACTAATGCACTCCTAAATTAAGCGTGCATGGGCAAGAGTAGTACTAGGATGGGTGACCTCCTGGGAAGTCCTCGTCTTGCACCTCTATTTTTTTAATTTTTCTAGTCTGTTTTAGATAAAAACTTTTTAATTAGCATGCTACAGAATGCATACAGGATTTGAGCACTCAAAACATGACAGGTGCGATCATACCAGCACTAATGCACCGGATCCCATCAGAACTCCGCAGCTAAGCGTGGTTGGGCGAAAGTAGTACTAGGATGGGTGACCTCCTGGGAAGTCCTCGTGTTGCACCTCTCTTTTTGTAAGTTTTCCAGTCCGTTTTGGATAAAAAGTGATTAATTAGCGAGCTACAGATGGCATATAGGTTTTGAGGACGCAAAACATGACAGGTGCGATCATACCAGCACTAATGCACTGGATCCCATAAGAAATCCGCAGTTAAGCGTTGTTCGGCGTGAGTAGTACTAGGATGGGTGACCTCTTGGAAAGTCCTCGTGTTGCACCTCTCTTTTTATAAGTTTTCCAATCTGTTTTACATAAAAAGTGATTAATTAGCGCGCTACAGAAGGCATATAAGATTTGAGTACGCAAAACATGACAGGTGCGATCATACCAGCACTAATGCACCGGATCCCATCATAACTCCGTAGTTAAGCGTGGTAGGGCGAGAGTAGTACAAGGATGGGTGACCTCGTGTTACACCTCTCTTTTTGTAACTTTTCCAGTCCGTTTTGGATAAAAACTGATTAAATAGCGCGCTACAGAAAGCATACAGGATGTGAGCACGCAAAACATGACAGGTGCGATCATACCAGCACTAATGCACCGGATCCCATTAGAACACCGCAGTTAAGCGCGCTTGGGCGAGAGTAGTACTAGGATGGGTGGCCTCCTGGGAAGTCCTCGTGTTGCATCTCTATTTTTGTAACTTTTCCAGTCAGTTTTGGATAAATACTGATTAATTAGCGCGCTTCAGAAAGCCTATAGGATTTGAGCACGCAAAACATGAAAGGTGCGATGATACCATCACTAATGCACCGGATCCCATCAGAACTCCGCAGCTAAGCGTGCTTGGGCGAGAGTAGTACTAGGATGAGTGACCTACTCGGAAGTCCTCGTGTTGCACCTCTCTTTTTGTAAGTTTTCCAGTCCGTTTTTGATAAAAACTTATTAATTAGCGCGCTGCAGAAAGCATATAGGATTTGAGCACGCAAAACATGACAGGTGCGATCATACGAGCACTAATGCACCGGATCCCATCAGAACTCCGCAGTTAAGCATGCTTGGGCGAGAGTAGTACTAGGATGGGTGACCTCCTGGGAAGTCCTCGTGTTGCACCTCACTTTTTGTAAGTTTTCCAGTCAGTTTTGGATTAAAACTGATTAATTAGCGCGCTACAGAAAGCATATAGGATTTTAGAGCTCAAAACATGACAGTACTAATGCACCAGACCCCATTAGAACTCTGCAGTTAAGCGTGCTTGGCGTTGAGTAGTACTTGGATGGGTGATCTCTTGGGAAGTCCTCGTGTTGCACCTCTCTTTTTGTAAATTTTCCAGTCCGTTTTGGATAAAAACTGATTAATTAGCGCTCTACAAAAAGCATATAGGATTTGAGCACGCAAAACATGGCAGGTGCGATCATACCAGCACTTATGCATTGGATCACATCAGAACTCCGCAGATAAGCGTGCTTGGGCGAGAGTAGTACTAGGATGGGTGACCTCCTGGAAAGTCCTCGTGTTGCACCTCTCTTTTTGTACGTTTTCCAGCCCGTTTTGGATAAAAACTGATTAACTAGCGTGCTACAGAAAGCATATAGGACTTGAGCACGCAAAACATGACAGTTGCGATCATACCAGCACTATTGCACCGGATCCCATTAGAAATCCGCAGTTAAACTTGCTTGGGCGAGAGTAGTACAAGGATGGGAGACCTCCTGGGAAGTCCTCGTGTTGCACCTCTCTTTTTGTAAGTTTTCCACTCCGTTTTGTATAAAAACTGATTAATTAGCGCGCTACAGAAAGCACTGGATACCATCAGAACTCCGTAGATAAGCGTGCTTGGGCGAGAGTAGTACTAGGATGGGTGACCTCCCTCGTGTTGCACCTCTCTTTTTGTAAGTTTTCCAGTCCGTTTTGGATAAAAACTGATTAACTAGCAAGCTACAGAAAGCATATAGGACTTGAGCACGCAAAACATGACAGGTGCGATCATACCAGCACTAATGCACCGGATCACAGTCCTCGTGTTGCACCTCTCTTTTTGTAAGCTTTCCAGTCCGTTATGGATAAAAACTGATTAACTAGAACGCTACAGAAAGCATATAGGACTTGAGCACGCAAAACATGACAGGTGCGATCATACCAGCACTAATGCACCGGATCACAGTCCTCGTGTTGCACCTCTCTTTTTGTAAGTTTTCCTGTACGTTTTGGATAAAAACTGATTAATTAGCGCGCTACAGAAAGCATATAAGATTTGAGCACGCAAAACAAGACAGGTGTGATCATACCAGCACTAATGCATTGGATCCCATCAGAACACTGCAGTCAATCGTGCTTGGGCGTGAGTAGTGCTAGGATTGGTGAATTCCTAGGAAGTCCTCGTGTTGCACTTCTCTTTTTGTCAGTTTTTCTCTCCGTTTTGGATAAAAACTGATTAATTAACGTGCTACAGAAAGCATATAGGATTTGAGTATGCAAAACATGAAAAGTGCGATCATACCAGCACTAATGCACCGGATCCCACCAGAACTCCGCAGTTAAGCATGCTTGGGCGAGAGTAGTACTAGGATGGTTGTCCTCTTGGGAAGTGCTCGTGTTGCACCTCTCTTTTTGTAAGTTTTCCAGTCTGTTTTGGATAAAAACTTATTAATTAGCACGCTAAAGAAAGCATACAGGATTTGTGCACGCAATACATGACAGGTGCGATCATACCAGCACTAATGCACCGGATCCCATCGGAACTCCGCAGTTAAGCGTGCTTGGGCGAGAGTAGTACTAGGATGTGTGTCCTCCTGGGAAGTCCTCGTGTTGCAACTCTCTTTTTGTAACTTTTCCAGTCCGTTTTGGATAAAAACTTATTAAATAGCGCGCTACAGAAAGCATATAGGATTTGAGCATGCAAAACATGACAGGTGCGATCATACCAGCACTAATGCACCGGATCCCATCAAAAGTCCGTAGTTAAGCATGGTAGGGCGAGAGTAGTACAAGGATGGGTGACCTCCTGGGAAGTCCTCGTGTTACACCTCTCTTTTTGTAACTTTTCCAGTCCGTTTTGGATAAAAACTGATTAAATAGCGCGCTACAAAAAGCATACACGATTTGAGCACTAATGCACTCCGCAGTTAAGCTTGCTTGGGCAAGAGTAGTACTAGGATGGGTGACCTCCTGGGAAGTTCTCGTGTTGCACCTCTATTTTTTTAAGTTTTCCAGTCCGTTTTGGATAAAAAGTGTTTAATTAACGCGCTACAGAAGGCATATAGGTTTTGAGCATGCAAAACATGACAGGTGCGATCATACCAGCACTATTGCACCGGATCCCATCAGAATTCCGCAGTTAAGCGTTGTTCAGCGAGAGTAATAGTAGGATGGGTAACCTCCTGGAAAGTCCTCGTGTTGCACCTGTCTTTTTGTATGTTTTCCAGTCCGTTTTGGATAAAAAGTGATTAAATAGCGCGCTATAGAAAGCATATAGGTTTTGAGCACGCAAAACATGACAGGTGCGATCATACCAGCACTAACGCACCGGATCCCATCAGAACTCTGCTGTTAAGCGTGCTTGGGCAAGAGTAGTACTAGGATGGGTGACCTCCTGGGAAGTCCTCGTGTGCACTAATGCATCGGATCCCATCAGAACTCCGCAGTTAAGCGTGCTTCGGCAAGAGTAGTACTATGATTGGTGACCTCCTGGAAAGTCCTCGTGTTGCACCTCTCTTTTTGTAAGGTTTCTAGTCGGTTTTGGATAAGAACTTATTAATTAGCGTGCTACTGAAAGCATACAGGATTTGAGCACGCAAAACATGACAGTTGCGATCTTACCAACACTAATGCACCCGATCCCATTAAAACTCCGTATTTAAGCGTGCTTGGGCGAGACTAGTACTAGGATGGGTGACCTCCTGGGAAATCCTCGTGTTGCACCTCTCGTTTTGTAAGTTTTCAAGTCCGTTTTGGATAAAAACTTATTAATTAGTGCACTAAAGAAAGCATAATGGCTTTGAGCACGCAAAACATGATAAGTGCGATCATACCAGCACTAACGCACTGGATCCCATCAGAACACCGCAATTAAGCGTGCTTTGGCGAGAGTAGTACTAGGATGGGTGACCTCCAGAGAAGTCCTCGTGTTGCACCTCTCTTTTTGTAAGTTTTCCAGTCCGTTTTCGATAAAAACTGATTAATTAGCGCGCTACAGAAAGCATACAGGATTTGAGCACGCAAAACATGACAGGTGCGATCATACCAGCACTAATGCACCAGATCCCATCAGAACTCCGTAGTTAAGCGTGCTAGGGCTAGAGTAGTACTAGGAGTTGCGATCATACCGTCAGAACTCCGTAGTTAAGCGTGCTTGGGCGAGAGTAGTACTAGGTTGGGTGACCTCTTGGGAATTCCTCTTGTTGAACCTCTCTTTTTGTAAGTTTTCCAGTCCGTTTTGGATAAAAAGTGATTAATTAGCGCGCTATAGCAAGCATATAGGTTTTGAGCACGCAAAACATGACAGTTGCGATTATACTGTCACTAACGCACCGGATCCCATCGGAACTCCGTAGCTAAGCGTGCTTGGGCGAGAGTAGTACTAGGATGGGTGACCTCCTGGGAAGTCCTCGTGTTGCACTACTCTTTTTGTAACTTTTCCAGTCCGTTTTGGATAAAAAGTGATTAATTAGCGCGCTACAGAAGGCATATAGGTTTTGAGCATGCAAAACATGACAGGTGCGATCATACCAGTACTAATGCACCGGATCCCATCAGAACTCCGCAGTTAAGCGTTGTTCGGCGAGAGTAGTACTAGGATGGGTGACCTCCTGGAAAGTCCTCGTGTTGCACCACTCTTTTTGTAAGTTTTCCAGTCCGTTTTGGATAAAAAGTTATTAATTAGCGCGCTAAAGAAAGCATAATGGATTTGAGCACGCAAAACATGACAGGTGCGATCATACCAGCACTAATGCACCGGATCCCATCAGAACTCCGCAGTTAAGCGTTGTTCGGCGAGAGTAGTACTAGGATGGGTGACCTCTTTGAAAGTCCTCGTGTTGCACCTCTCTTTTTGTAAGTTTTCCAGTCCGTTTTGGATAAAAACTTATTAATTAGCGTGCTATAGAAAGCATAATGGATTTGAGCACGCAAAATATGACAGGTGCGATCATACCAGCACTAATGCACCGAATCCCATCAGAACTCCGCAGATAAGCGTGCTTGGCCGAGAGTAGTACTAGGATGGGTGACCTCGTGCAAAGTCCTCGTGTGCACTAATGCATCGGATCCATTCCGAACTCCGCAGTTAAGTGTGCTTCGGCGAGAGTAGTACTAGGATTGGTGACCTCCTGGAAAGTCCTCGTGTTGCACCTCTCTTTTAGTTTTCCAGTCCGTTTTGGATTAAAACTTATTAATTAGCGCGCTACAGAGAGCATACAGGATTTGAGCACGCAAAACATGACAGTTGCGATCATACCGTCACTAATGCACCGGATTCCATCAGAATTCCGTAGTTAAGCATTCTTGGGCGAGAGTAGTACTAGGATGGGTGACCTCTTGGGAAGTCCTCGTGTTGAACCTCTCTTTTTGTAAGTTTTCCAGTCCGTTTTGGATAAAAAGTGATTAATTTGCGCGCTATATAAAGCATATAGGTTTTGAGCACGCAAAACATGACAGGTGCGATCATACCAGCACTAATGCACACCGTATTTAAGCGTGCTTTGCCGAGAGTAGTACTACGATGGGTGACCTCCTGGGAAGTCCTCGTGTTGCACCTCTCTTTATTTAAGTTTTCCAGCCCGGTTTGGATAAAAAGTGATTAATTAGCGCACATCAGAAGGCATAGAGGTTTTTGAGCACGCAAAACATGACAGGTGCGTTCATACCAGCACTAATGCACCGGATCCCATCAGAATTTCGTAGTTAAGTGTGCTTGGGCGAGAGTAGTACAAGGATGGGTGACCTCCTAGGAAGTCCTCATGTTGCACCTCTCTTTTTGTAAGTTTTCCAGTCCGTTTTGCATTAAAAGTGATTACATAGCGCGCTATAGAAAGCATATAGGTTTTGAGCTCGCAAAACATGACAGGTGCGATACTACCAGCACTAATGCACTCCGCAGTTAAGCGTGCTTGGGCAAGAGTAGTACTAGGATGGGTGACCTCCTGGGAACTCCTCGTGTTGCACCTCTCTTTTTGTAACTTTTCCAGTTCGTTTTGGATAAAAATTGATTAAATAGCGCACTACAGAAAGCATATAGGATTTGAGCACGCAAAACATGACAGGTGCGATCATACCAGCACTAATGCACCGGATCCCATCAATACTCCGTAGTTAAGCGTGGTAGGGCGAGAGTAGTAGTAGGATGGTTGACCTCCTGGGAAGTTCTCGTGTTGCATCTCTCTTTTTGTAAGTTTTCCAGCCCGTTTTGGATAAAAAGTGATTAATTAGAGCGCTACATAAGGCATAGATGTTTTGAGCACGCAAAACATGACATGTGCGATCATACCAGCACTAATGCATCGTCCCATCAGAACTCCACAGTTAAGCGTGATTCGGCGAGAGTAGTACTAGGATTGGTGACCTCCTAGAAAATCCTCGTGTTGCAGTTCTCTTTTTGTATGTTTTCCAGTCCGTATTGGATAAAAACTGATTAATTAGTGTGCTATAGAAAGCATACAGGATTTGAGCACACAAAACGTGACAGGTGCGATCATACCAGCACTAATGCATCAGATCCCATCAGAACTCCGCAGTTAAGCGTGCTTCGGCGAGAGTAGTACTAGGATTGGTGACCTCCTAGAATGTCCGCATGTTGCACCTCTCTTTTTGTAAGTTTTCCAGTCCGTATTGGATAAAAAGTAATTAATTAGTGTGCTACAGAAAGCATACAGGATTTGAGCACGCAAAATATGACAGGTGCGATCATACCAGCCCTAATGCACTGGATCCCATCAGAACTCCGTAGTTAAGCGTGCTTGGGCGAGAGTAGTACTCGGATGGTTGACATCCTGGAAAGTCCTCGTGTTGCACCTCTCTTTTTGTAAGTTTTCCAGTCCGTTTTGGATAAAAAGTGATTAATTATCGCGCTACAGAAGGCATAGATGTTTTGAGCACGCAAAACATGACATGTGCGATCATAACAGCACTAATGCATCGGATCCCATCAGCACTCCGCAGTTAAGCGTGCTTCGGCGAGAGTAGTACTAGGATTGGTGACCTCCTAGAAAGTCCTCGTGTTGCACCTCCCATTTTGTAAGTTTTCCAGCCCGGTTTGGATATAAAGTGATTAATTAGCGAACATCAGAAGGCATAGAGGTTTTCAGCACGCAAAACATGACAGGTGCGATCATACCAGCACTAATACACCGGATCCCATCAGAACTCCGAACTTAAGCGTGCTTGGGCGAGAGTAGTACTAGGATGGGTGACCTCCTTGGAACTCCTCGTGTTGCACCTCTCTTTTTGTAAGTTTTCCAGTCCGTTTTGGATTAAAAGTGATTAATTAGCGCGATACAGAAAACATGTAGGATTTGAGCACGCAAAACGTGATAGGTGTGATCCCATCAGAACCCCGTAGTAAATCGTGCTTGGGCGAGAGTAGTACTAGGATGGGTGACCTCCTGGGAACTCCTCGTGTTGCACCTCTCTTTTCGTAACTTTTCCAGTTCGTTTTGGATAAAAACTGATTAAATAGCGCGCTACAGAAAACATATAGGATTTGAGCACGCAAAACATGACAGGTGCGATCATACCAGCACTAATGCACCGGATCCCATGAATACTCTGTAGTTAAGCGTGGTAGGGCGGGAGTAGTACTAGGATGGGTGAGCTCCTGGGAAGTCCTCGTGTTGCACCTCTCTTTTTGTAAGTTTTCCAGCCCGTTTTGGATAAAAAGTGATTAATTAGCGCGCTACAGAAGGCATAGAGGTTTTGAGCACGCAAAACATGACGTGTGAGATCAACCAGCACTAATGCATCGCATCCCATGAGAACTCCGCAGTTAAGCGTGATTCAGCGAGAGTAGTACTAGGATTGGTGACCTCCGAGAAAGTCCTCGTGTTGCACCTCTCTTTTTGTAAATTTTCGAGTCCGTATTGGATAAAAACTGATTAATTAGTGTGCCACAGAAAGCATACAGGATTTGAGGACAAAAAACGTGACAGGTGCGATCATACCAACACTAATGCACCGGATCCCATCAGAACTCCGAAGCTAAGCGTGCTTGGGCGAGAGTAGTACTAGGATGGGTGACCTCCTGGGAAGTCCTCATGTTGCACCTCTCTTTTTGTAAGTTTTCCAGTCCGTTTTGGATAAAAAGTGATTAATTAGCGTGTACAGAAGGCATAGAGGTTTTGAGCACGCAAAACATGACATGTGCGATCATACCAGCACTAATGCATCGGATCCCATCAGAACTCCGCAGTTAAGCGTGATTCGGCGAGAGTAGTACTAGGATTGGTGACCTCCTAGAAAGTCCTCGTTTTGCACCTCTCTTTTTGTAAGTTTTCCAGCCCGGTTAGGATAAAAAGTGATTAATTAGCACACATTAGAAGGCATAGAGGATTTGAGCACGCAAAACATGACAGGTGCGATCATACCAGCACTAATGCACCGGATGCCATCAGAACATCGTAGTTAAGTGTGCTTGGGCGAGAGTAGTACTAGGATTGGTGACCTCCGAGAAAGTCCTCGTGTTGCACCTCTCTTTTTGTAACTTTTCCAGTTCGTTTTGGATAAAAACAGATTAAATAGCGCGCTACAGAAAACATATAGGATTTGAGCACGCAAAACATGACAGGTGCGATCATACCAGCACTAATGCAACGGATCCCATCAATACTCTGTAGTTAAGCGTGGTAGGGCGGGAGTAGTACTAGGATGGGTGACCTCCTGGGAAGTCCTCGTGTTGCACCTCTCTTTTTTTAAGTTTTCCAGCCTGTTTTGGATAAAAAGTGATTAATTCGCGCGCTACAGAAGGCATAGAGGTTTTGAGCACGCAAAACATGACATGTGAGATCAACCAGCACTAATGCATCGCATCCCATGAGAACTCCGCAGTTAAGCGTGATTCGGCGAGAGTAGTACTAGGATTGGTGACCTCCGAGAAAGTCCTCGTGTTGCACCTCTCTTTTTGTAAGTTTTCCAGTCCGTATTGGATAAAAACTGATTAATTAGTGTGCTACAGGAAGCATACAGGATTTGAGCACAAAAAACGTGACAGGTGCGATCATACCAGCACTAATGCATCGGATCCCATCAGAACTCCGAAGCTAAGCGTGCTTGGGCTAGAGTAGTACTAGGATGGGTGACCTCCTGGGAACTCCTCGTGTTGCACCTCTCTTTTCGTAACTTTTCCAGTTCGTTTTGGATAAAAACTGATTAAATAGCGCGCTACAGAAAACATATAGGATTTGAGCACGCAAAACATGATAGGTGCGATCATACCAGCACTAATGCACCGGATCCCATGAATACTCTGTAGTTAATCGTGGTAGGGCGGGAGTAGTACTAGGATGGGTGACCTCCTGGGAAGTCCTCGTGTTGCACCTCTCTTTTTGTAAGTTTTCCAGCCCGTTTTGGATAAAAAGTGATTAATTAGCGCGCTACAGAAGGCATAGAGGTTTTGAGCACGCAAAACATGACATGTGAGATCAACCAGCACTAATGCATCGCATCCCATGAGAACTCCGCAGTTAAGTGTGATTCAGCGAGAGTAGTACTAGGATTGGTGACCTCCGAGAAAGTCCTCGTGTTGCACCTCTCTTTTTGTAAATTTTCGAGTCCGTATTGGATAAAAACTGATTAATTAGTCTGCCACAGAAAGCATACAGGATTTGAGCACAAAAAACGTGACAGGTGCGATCATACCAGCACTAATGCACCGGATCCCATGAATACTCTGTAGTTAAGCGTGGTAGGGCGGGAGTAGTACTAGGATGGGTGACCTCCTGGGATGTCCTCGTGTTTGCACCTCTCTTTTTGTAAGTTTTCCAATCCGTATTGGATAAAAAGTGATTAATTAGCGCGCTACAGAAGGCATAGAGGTTTTGAGCACGCAAAACATGACATGTGCGATCATACCAGCACTAATGCATCGGATCCCATCAGAACTCCGCAGTTAAGCGTGCTTCGGCGAGAGTAGTACTAGGATTGGTGACCTCCTAGAAAGTCCTCGTTTTGCACCTCTCTTTTTGTAAGTTTTCCAGCCCGGTTTGGATAAAAAGTGATTAATTAGCACACATTAGAAGGCATAGAGGATTTGAGCACGCAAAACATGACAGGTGCGATCATACCAGCACTAATGCACCGGATGCCATCAGAACATCGTAGTTAATTATGCTTGGGCGAGAGTAGTACTAGGATTGGTGACCTCCGAGAAAGTCCTCGTGTTGCACCTCTCTTTTTGTAACTTTTCCAGTTCGTTTTGGATAAAAACAGATTAAATAGCGCGCTACAGAAAACATATAGGATTTGAGCACGCAAAACATGAAAGGTGCGATCATACCAGCACTAATGCATTGGATCCCATCAGAACTCCGCAGTTAAGCATGCTTGGGCGAGAGAAGTACTAATCTATTTTGGATAAAAACTTATTAATTAGCGTGCTACAGAAAGCATACAGGATTTGAGCACGCAATCTTGACAGGTGCGATCGTACCAGCACTAATGCACCGAATTCCATCAGAACATCGTAGTTACGTGTGCTTGGGCGAGAGTAGTACTAGGATGGGTGACCTCCTGGGAAGTCCTCGTGTTGCACCTCTTTTTTTTTAAGTTTTCCAGCCTGTTTTGGATTAAAAGTGATTAATTAGCGCGATACAGAAAACATATAGGATTTGAGCACGCAAAACGTGATAGGTGTGATCCCATCAGAACTCCGTAGTAAATCGCGCTTGGGCGAGAGTAGTACTAGGATGGGTGACCTCCTGGGAACTCCTCGTGTTGCACCTCTCTTTTCGTAACTTTTCCAGTTCGTTTTGGATAAAAACTGATTAAATAGCGCGCTACAGAAAACATATAGGATTTGAGCACGCAAAACATGACAGGTGCGATTATACCAGCACTAATGCACCGGATCCCATGAATACTCTGTAGTTAAGCGTGGTAGGGCGGGAGTAGTACTAGGATGGGTGACCTCCTGGGATGTCCTCGTGTTTGGACCTCTCTTTTTGTAAGGTTTCCAATCCGTATTGGATAAAAAGTGATTAATTAGCGCGCTACAGAAGGCATAGAGGTTTTGAGCACGCAAAACATGACATGTGCGATCATACCAGCACTAATGCATCGGATCCCATCAGAACTCCGCAGTTAAGCGTGATTCAGCGAGAGTAGTACTAGGATTAGTGACCTCCGAGAAAGTCCTCGTGTTGCACCTCTCTTTTTCTAAATTTTCGAGTCCGTATTGGATAAAAACTGATTAATTAGTGTGCCACAGAAAGCATACAGGATTTGAGGACAAAAAACGTGACAGGTGCGATCATACCAACACTAATGCACCGGATCCCATCAGAACTCCGAAGCTAAGCGTGCTTGGGCGAGAGTAGTACTAGGATGGGTGAACTCCTGGGAAGTCTTCGTGTTGCACCTCTGTTTTTGTAAGTTTTCCATCCCGTTTTGGATAAAAAGTGATTAATTAGCGCGCTACAGAATGCATAGAGGTTTTGAGCACGCAAAACATGACATGTGCGATCATACCAGCACTAATGCACCGGATCCCATCAGAACTCCGGAGTTAAGCGTGCTTCGGCGAGAGTAGTACTCGGATGGGTTACCGCCTGGGAAGTTCTCGTGTTTCACCTCTCTTTTTGTAAGTTTTCCAGTCCGTTTTGGATAAATAGTGATTAATTAGCGTGCTACTGAAGGCATAGAGGTTTTGAGCACGCAAAACATGACATGTGCGATCATACCAGCACTAATGCATCGGAACCCATCAAAACTCCGCAGTTAAGCGTGCTTCGGCGAGAGTAGAACTAGGATTGGTGACCTCCTAGAAAGTTTTCGTGTTGCACCTCTCTTTTTGTAAGTTTTCCAGCCCGGTTTGGATAAAAAGTGATTAATTAGTGCACACCAGAAGGCATAGAGGTTTTGAGCATGCAAAACATGACAGGTGCGATCATACCAGCACTAATGCACCGGATCCCATCAGAACTCCGCAGTTAAGCGTGATTCGGCGAGAGTAGTACTAGGAGTGGTGACCTCCTAGAAAATCCTCGTGGTACCCCTCTCTTTTGTAAGTTTTCCAGTCCGTATTGGATAAAAACTGATTAATTAGTGTGCTACAGAAAGCATGCAGGATTTGAGCACACAAAACGTGACAGGTGCGATCATACCAGCACTAATGCACCGGATCCGATCAGAACTTCGAGGTTAAGCGTGCTTAGGCGAGAGTAGTACTAAGATGGGTGACCTCCTGAGAAGCCCTCGTGCGATCATACTAGCACTAATGCAACGGATCCCTTCAGAAGTACTGAGATGGGTTATCTACTGGGAAGTCCTCGTGTTGCACCTCTCTTTTTGTCAGTTTTCCAGTCCGTTTTGGATAAAAATGGATTAATTAGCGCGCTACAGAAAGCATATAGGATTTGAGCACGCAAAACATGAAAGGTGCGATCATACCAGCACTAATGCATTGGATCCATCAGAACTCCGCAGTTAAGCATGCTTGGGCGAGAGAAGTACTAATCTATTTTGGATAAAAACTTATTAATTAGCGTGCTACAGAAAGCATACAGGATTTGAGCACGCAAATCTTGACAGGTGCGATCGTACCAGCACTAATGCACCGGATTCCATCAGAACTCCGTAGTTAAGCGTGGTTGGGCGAGAGTAGTACTAGGATGGGTGACCTCCTGGGAAGTCCTCGCGTTGCACCTCTCTTTTTGTATGTTTTCCAGTCCGTTTTGGATAAAAACTGATTAATTAGTGTGCTACAGAAAGCATACAGGATTTGAGCACACAAAACGTGATAGGTGCGACCATACCAGCACTAATGCACCGGATCCCATCAGAACTTCGAAGTTAAGTGTGCTTGGGCGAGAGTAGTACTAGGATGGGTGACCACGTGGGAAGTCCTCGTCTTGCACCTCTACGCAAAACATGACAGGTGCGATCATACTAGCACTGATGCACCGGATTCCATCAAAACTCCGTAATTAAGCCGGGTAGGGCGATAGTAGTACTAGGATGGGTGACCTCCTGGGAAGTCCTTGTGTTGCACCTCTATTTTTTTAAGTTTTCCAGTCCGTTTTGGATAAAAACTTATTAATTAGCGCGATACATAAAGCATACAGGATTTGAGCACGCAAATCATGACAGGTGCGATCATACCAGCACTAATGCACTAGATTCCATTAGAACTCCGTAGTTCAGCGTGGTAGGGCGAGAGTAATACTAGGATGGGTGACCTCCTTGTAAGTCCTCGTGTTGCACCTCTCTTATCTTGACAGGTGTGATCGTACCAACACTAATTTACCGGATTCCATTAGAACTCCGTAGTTAAGCGTTGTAGGGCGAGAGTAGTACTAGGATGGGTGACCTCCTGGGAAGTCCTCGTGTTGCACCTCGTTTTTTGTAAGTTTTCCAGCCCGTTTTGGATAAAAACTGATTAATTAGCGCGCTACAAAAGGCATACAGGTTTTGAGCACGCAAAACCTGACATGTGCGATCATACCAGCACTAATGCATCGCATCCCATCAGAACTCCGCAGTTAAGCGTGATTCGTTGAGAGTAGTTCTAGGATTGGTGACCTCCTAGAAAATCCTCGTGTTGTACCTCTCTTTTTGTAAGTTTACCAGTCCGTATTGGATAAAAACTGATTAATTAGTGTGCTACAGAAAGCATACAGGATTTGAGCACGCACAACATGACAGGTGCGATCATATAAGCACTAATGGACCGGATCCCATCAGAACTCCGAAGTGAAGCGTGCTTGGGAAAGAGTAGTACTAGGATGGGTGACCTCCTGGGAAGTCCGTGTGTTGCACTTCTCTTTTTGTAACTTTTCCAGGGCGATCATTCTAGCAGTGATGCACACCTCTATTTTTTTAAGTTTTCCAGTCCGTTTTGGATAAAAACTTATTAATTAGCGTGCTACAGAAAGCATACAGGATTTGAGCACGCAAATTTTGACAGGTGCGATCATACCAGCACTAATGCACCGGATTCCATCAGAACTCCGTAGTTAAGCGTGGTTGGGCGAGAGTAGTACTAGGATGGGTGACCTCCTGGGAAGTCCTCGCGTTGCACCTCTCTTTTTGTAAATTTTCGAGTCCGTATTGGATAAAAACTGATTAATTGGTCTGCCACAGAAAGCATACAGGATTTGAGCACAAAAAACGTGACAGGTGCGATCATACCAGCACTAATGCACTGGATCCCATGAATACTCTGTAGTTAAGCGTGGTAGGGCGGGAGTAGTACTAGGATGGGTGACCTCCTGGGAAGTCCTTGTGTTGCACCTCTCTTTTTGTAAGTTTTCCAATCCGTTTTGGATAAAAACTAATTAATTAGCGCGCTACAGAAGGCATAGAGGTTTTGAGCAAGCAAAACATGACATGTGCGATCATACCAGCACTAATGCATCGGATCCCATCAGAACCCCGCAGTTAAGCGTGCTTCGGCGAGAGTAGTACTAGGATTGGTGACCTCCTAGAAAGTCCTCGTGTTGCACCTCTCTTTTTATAAGTTTTCCAACCCGGTTTGGATAAAAAGTGATTAATTAGCGCACATCAGAAGGCATAGAGGTTTTGAGCACGCAAAACATGATAGGTGCGATCATACTAGCACTGATGCACCGGATTCCATCAAAACTCCGTAGTTAAGCAGGGTAGGGCGATAGTAATACTAGGGTGGGTGACCTCCTGGGAAATCCTTGTGTTGCACCTCTATTTTTTTAAGTTTTCCAGTCTGTTTTGGATAAAAACTTCTTAATTAGCGCGCTACAGAAAGCATACAGGATTTGAGCACGCAAATCATGATAGGTGCGATCATACCAGCACTAATGCACCGGATTCCATTAGAACTCCGTAGTTAAGCGTGGTTGGGCAGGAATAGTACTAGGATGGGTGACCTCCTGGGAAGTCCTCGTGTTGCACCTCTCTTTTTGTAAGTTTTCCAATCCGTTTTGGATAAAAACTAATTAATTAGCGCGCTACAGAAGGCATAGAGGTTTTGAGCAAGCAAAACATGACATGTGCGATCATACCAGCATTGATGCATCGGATCCCATCAGAACCCCGCAGTTAAGCGTGCTTCGGCGAGAGTAGTACTAGGATTGGTGACCTCCTAGAAAGTCCTCGTGTTGCACCTCTCTTTTTATAAGTTTTCCAACCCGGTTTGGATAAAAAGTGATTAATTAGCGCACATCAGAAGGCATAGAGGTTTTGAGCACGCAAAACATGACAGGTACGATCATACCAGCACTAATGCACCGGATCCCATCAGAACTTCGTTGTTAAGTGTGCTAGGGCGAGAGTAGTACTAGGATGGGTGACCTCCTAGGAACTCCTCGTGTTGCACCTCTCGTTTGGTAACTTTTCCAGTTCGTTTTGGATAAAAACTGATTAAATAGCGCGCTATAGAAAGCATATAGGATTTGAGCACGCAAAACATGACAGGTGCGATCATACCAGCACTAATGCACCGGATCCCATCAATACTCCGTAGTTAAGCGTCGTAGGGCGAGAGTAGTAGTAGGATGGTTGACCTCCTCGGAAGTCCTCGTGTTGCACCTCTCTTTTTGTAAGTTTTCCAACCCGTTTTGGATAAAAAGTGATTAATTAGCGCGCTACAGAAGGCATAGAGGTTTTGAGCACGCAAAACATGACATGTGCGATCATACCAGCACTAATGCATCGCATCCCATCAATACTCCGTTGTTAAGCGTGGTAAGGCGAGAGTAGTAGTAGGATGGTTGACCTCCTGGGAAGTCCTCGTGTTGCACCTCTCTTTTTGTAAGTTTTCCAGCCCGTTTTGGATAAAAAGTGACTAATTAGCGCGCTACAGAAGGCATAGATGTTTTGAGCACGCAAAACATGACATGTGCGATCAAACCAGCACTAATGCATCGCATCCCATCAGAACTCCGCAGTTAAGCGTGATTCGGCGAGAGTAGTACTAGGATTGGTGACCTCCTAGAAAATCCTCGTGTTGCAGTTCACTTTTTGTAAGTTTTCCAGTCCGTATTGGATAAAAACTGATTAATTAGTGTGCTATAGAAAGCATACAGGATTTGAGCACACAAAACGTGACAGGTGTGATCATACCAACACTAATGCACCGGATTCCATCAGAACTCCGAACTTAAGCGTGCTTGGTCGAGAGTAGAACTAGGATGGGTGACCTCCTGGGAACTCCTCTTGTTGCACCTCTCTTTTTGTAACTTTTCCAGTCCGTTTTGGATAAAAACTGAGTAAATAGCGCGCTACAGAAAGCATATAGGATTTCAGAACGCAAAACATGACAGGTGGGATCATACTAGCACTGATGCACCGGATCCCATTTGAATTCCGTAGTTAAGCGTGCTTGGGTGAGAGTAGTACTAGGATGGTTGACCTCCTGGGAAGTCCTTGTGTTGCACCTCTCTTTTTGTAAGTTTTCCAGTCCGTTTTGGATAAAAAGTGATTAACTATCGCGCTACAGAAGGCTTAGAGGTTTTGAGCACGCAAAACATGACATGTGCGATCATACCAGCACTAATGCATTGGATCCCATCAGAACTCCGCAGTTAAGCGTGCTTCGACGAGAGTAGTACTAGGATTGGTGACCTCCTAGAATGTCCTCGTGTTGCACCTCTCTTTTTGTAAGTTTTCCAGTCCGTATTGGATAAAAACTAATTAATTATTGTGCTACAGAAAGCATACCGGATTTGAGCACGCAAAACATGGAAGGTGCGATCATACCAGCCCTAATGCACCGGATCCCATCAGAACTCCGTAGTTAAGCGTGCTTGGGCGAGAGTAGTACTCGGATGGGTGACATCCTGGGAAGTCCTCGTGTTGCACCTCTCTTTTTCTAAGTTTTCCAGTCCGTTTTGGATAAAAAGTGATTAATTATCGCGCTACAGAAGGCATAGATGTTTTGAGCACGCAAAACATGACATGTGCGATCATAACAGCACTAATGCATCGGAACTCCGCAGTTAAGCGTGCTTCGGCGAGAGTAGTACTAGGATTGGTGACCTCCTAGAAAGTCCTCGTGTTGCACCTCCCTTTTTGTAAGTTTTCATGCCCGGTTTGGATAAAAAGTGATTAATTAGCGAACATCAGAAGGCATAGAGGTTTTGAGCACGCAAAACATGACACGTGCGATCATACCAGCACTAATGCACCGGATCCCATCAGAACTCCGAACTTAAGCGTGCTTGGGCGAGAGTAGTACTAGGATAGGTGACCTCCTTGGAACTCCTCGTGTTGCACCTCTCTTTTTGTAAGTTTTCGAGTACGTTTTGGATTAAAAGTGATTAATTAGCGCGATACAGAAAACATATAGGATTTGAGCACGCAAAACATGATAGGTGTGATCCCATCAGAACTCCGTAGTAAATCGTGCTTGGGCGAGAGTAGTACTAGGATGGGTGACCTGCTGGGAACTCCTTGTGTTGCACCTCTCTTTTTGTAACTTCTCCAGTTCGTTTTGGATAAAACCTGATTAAATAGAGCGCTACAGAAAACATATAGGATTTGAGCACGCAAAACATGACAGGTGCGATCATACCAGCACTAATGCACCGGATCCCATCAATACTCTGTAGTTAAGCGTGGTAGGGCGGGAGTAGTACTAGGATGGGTGAACTCCTGGGAAGTCCTCGTGTTGCACCTCTCTTTTTGTAAGTTTTCCAGCCCGTTTTGGATAAAAAGTGATTAATTAGCGCGCTACAGAAGGCATAGAGGTTTTGAGCACGCAAAACATGACATGTGAGATCAACCAGCACTAATGCATCGCATCCCATGAGAACTCCGCAGTTAAGCGTGATTTGGCGAGAGTAGTACTAGGATTGGTGACCTCCTAGAAAGTTTTCGTGTTGCACGTCTCTTTTTGTAAGTTTTCCAATCCGTATTGGATAAAAACTGATTAATTAGTAAGCTACAGAAAGCATACAGGATTTGAGCACACAAAACGTGACAGGTGCGATCATACCAGCACTAATGCACCGGATCCCATCAGAACTCCGAAGCTAAGCGTGCTTGGGCGAGAGTAGTACTAGGATGGGTGACCTCCTGGGAAGTCTTCATGTTGCACCTCTCTTTTTGTAAGTTTTCCAGTCCGTTTTGGATAAAAAGTGATTAATTAGCGTGTACAGAAGGCATAGAGGTTTTGAGCACGCAAAACATGACATGTGCGATCATACCAGCACTAATGCATCGGATCCCATCAGAACTCCGCTGTTAAGCGTGCTTCGGCTAGAGTAGTACTAGGATTGGTGACCTCCTAGAAAGTCCTCGTTTTGCACCTCTCTTTTTGTAAGTTTTCCAGCCCGGTTTGGATAAAAAGTGATTAATTAGCACACATCAGAAGGCATAGAGGATTTGAGCACGCAAAACATGACAGGTGCGATCATACCAGCACTAATGCACCGGATGCCATCAGAACTTTGTAGTTAAGTGTGCTTGGGCGAGAGTAGTACTAGGATGGGTGACCTCCTTGGTACTCCTCGTGTTCAACCTCTCTTTTGGTAAGTTTTTCAGTTCGTTTTGGATTAAAAGTGATTAATTAGCGCGCTATAGAAAGCATATAGGTTTTGAGCACGCAAACAATGACAGGTGCGATCATACCAGCACTAATGCACTCCGCAATTAAGCGTGCTTGGGTAAGAGTAGTACGAGGATGGGTGACCTCCTGGGAAGTCCTCGTGTTGCACCTCTCTTTTTGTAAGTTTTCCAGTCTGTTTTGGATAAAAAGTGATTAATTAGCGCGCTACAGAAGGCATAGAGGTATTGAGCACGCAAAACATGACATGTGCGATCATACTAGCACTAATGCATCGGATCCCATCAGAGCTCCGCAGTTAAGCGTGCTTCGGCGAGAGTAGTACTCGGATTGGTGACCGCCTAGAAAGTCCTCGTGTTGCACCTCTCTTTTTGTAAGTTTTCCAGTCCGTATTGGATAAAAACTGATTAATTAGTGTGCTACAGAAAGCATACAGGATTTGAGCACCAAAACATGACAGGTGCGATCATACCAGCACTAATGCACGGATCCCATCAGAACTCCGTAGTTAAGCGTGCTTGGGCGAGAGTAGTACTAGGATGGGTGACGTCCTGGGATGTCCTCGTGTTGCACCTCTCTTTTTGTAAGTTTTCCAGTCCGTTTTGGATAAAAAGTGATTAATTAGCGCGCTACAGAAGGCATAGAGGTTTTGAGCACGCAAAACATGACAGGTGCGATCATACCAGCACTAATACACCGGATCCCCTCAGAACTTCGTAGTTAAGTGTGCTTGGGAGAGAGTAGTACTAGGATGGGTAACCTCCTGAGAAGTCCTCGTGTTGCATCTCTCTTTTTGTAAGTTTTCCAGTCCGTTTTGGATAAAAAGTGATTAATTAGCGCGCTACAGAAGCCATAGAGGTTTTGAGCACGCAAAACATGACAGGTGCGATCATACCAGCACTAATGCACCGGATCGCCTCAGAACTTCGTAGTTAAGTGTGCTTGGGAGAGAGTAGTACTAGGATGGGTAACCTCCTGAGAAGTCCTCGTGTTGCGTCTCTCTTTTTGTAAGTTTTCCAGTCCGTTTTGGATTAAAAGTGATTAATTAGCGCGCTATAGAAAGCATATAGGTTTTGAGCACTCAAAACATGACAGCCGCGATCACACCAGCACTAATGCACTCCGCAGTTAAGCGTGCTTGGGCAAGAGTAGTACTAGGATGGGTGACCTCCTGGGAACTCCTCGTGTTGCACCTCTCTTTTTGTAACTTTTCCAGTTTGTTTTGGATAAAAACTGATTAAATAGCGCGCTACAGAAAGCATATTGGATTCGAGCACGCAAAACATGACAGGTGCGATCATACCAGCACTAATGCACCGGATCCCATCAAAACTCCATAGTTAAGCGTGGTAGGGCGAGAGTAGTACTAGGATGCGTGACCTCCTGGGAAGTCTTCGTGTTGCACCTCTCTTTTTGTAAGTTTTCCATCCCGTTTTGGATAAAAAGTGATTAATTAGCGCGCTACAGAAGGCATTCAGGTTTTGAGCACGCAAAACATGACATGTGCGATCATACCAGCACTAATGCATCGCATCCCATCAGAACTCCGCAGTTAAGCGTGATTCGGCGAGAGTAGTACTAGGATTGGTGACCTCCTAGAAAATCCTCGTGTTGCACCTCTCTTTGTGTAAGTTTTCAAGCCCGTTTTGTATAAAAACTGATTAATTAGCGCGCTACAGAAGGCATTCAGGTTTTGAGCACGCAAAACATGACATGTGCGATCATACCAGCACTAATGCATCGCATCCCATCAGAACTCCGCAGTTAAGCGTGATTCGGCGAGAGTAGTACTAGGATTGGTGACCTCCTAGAAAATCCTCGTGTTGCACCTCTCTTTGTGTAAGTTTTCCAGTCCGTATTGGATAAAAACTGATTAATTAGTGTGCTACATAAAGCAGACAGGATTTGAGCACACAAAACGTGACAGGTGCGATCATACCAGCACTAATGCACTGGATCCCATCATAACTCCGAAGTTAAGCGTGCTTGGACGAGAGTAGTACTAGGATGGGTGACCTCCTGGGAAGTCCTCGTGTTGCACCTCTCTTTTTATAACTTTTCCAGTCCGTTTTTGATAAAAACTGATTAAATAGCGCGCTACAGAAAGCATATAGGATTTGAGAATGCAAAACATGACAGGTGCGATCATACTAGCACTGATGCACCGGATTCCATCGAAACTCCGTAGTTAAGCAGGGTTGGGAGATAGTAGTACTAGGATGGGTGACCTCCTGGGAAGTCCTTGTGTTGCACCTCTGCACCTCTCTTTTTGTAAGTTTTCCAGTCCGTATTGGATAAACACTGATTAATTAGTGTGCTACAGAAAGCATACAGGATTTGAGCACACAAAACATGACAAGTGCGATCATACCAGCACTAATGCACTGGATTCCATTAGAACTCCGTAGTTAAGCGTGGTAGGGCGAGAGTAGTACTAGGATGGGTGACCTCCTGGGAAGTCCTCGTGTTGCACCTCGACTTTTGTAAGTTTTTCAGCCCGTTTTGGATAAAAACTTATTAATTAGCGTGCTACAGAAAGCATACAGGATTTGAGCACGCAAATCTTGACAGGTGCGATCGTACCAGCACTAATGCACCAAGTTACATCAGAACTCCGTAGTTAAGCGTGGTTGGGCGAGAGTAGTACTAGGATGGGTCACCTCCTGGGAAGTCCTTGTGTTGCACTTCTGCACCTCTCTTTTTGTATGTTTTCCACTCCGTATTAAATAAACACTGATTAATTAGTGTGCTACAGAAAGCATACAGGATTTGAGATCATACTAGCACTGATGCACCGGATCCCATTTGAATTCCGTAGTTAAGCGTGCTTGGGTGAGAGTAGTACTAGGATGGTTGACCTCCTGGGAAGTCCTTGTGTTGCACCTCTCTTTTTGTAAGTTTTCCAGTCCGTTTTGGATAAAAAGTGATTAACTATCGCGCTACAGAAGGCTTAGAGGTTTTGAGCACGCAAAACATGACATGTGCGATCATACCAGCACTAATGCATTGGATCCCATCAGAACTCCGCAGTTAAGCGTGCTTCGACGAGAGTAGTACTAGGATTGGTGACCTCCTAGAATGTCCTCGTGTTGCACCTCTCTTTTTGTAAGTTTTCCAGTCCGTATTGGATAAAAACTAATTAATTATTGTGCTACAGAAAGCATACCGGATTTGAGCACGCAAAACATGGAAGGTGCGATCATACCAGCCCTAATGCACCGGATCCCATCAGAACTCCGTAGTTAAGCGTGCTTGGGCGAGAGTAGTACTCGGATGGGTGACATCCTGGGAAGTCCTCGTGTTGCACCTCTCTTTTTCTAAGTTTTCCAGTCCGTTTTGGATAAAAAGTGATTAATTATCGCGCTACAGAAGGCATAGATGTTTTGAGCACGCAAAACATGACAGGTGCGATCATACCAGCACTAATGCACCAGATTCCATTAGAACTCCGTAGTTAAGCGTGGTAGGGCGAGAGTAGTACTAGGATGGGTGACCTCCTTGGAAGTCATCGTGTTGCACCTCGATTTTTGTAAGTTTTTCAGCCCGTTGTGGATAAAAAGTGATTAAATAGCGCGCTACAGAAAGCATATAGGATTTGAGAACGCAAAACATGATAGGTGCGATCATACTAGCACTGATGCACCGGATTCCATCGAAACTCCGTAGTTAAGCGTGCTTGGGCGAGAGTAGTACTAGGATGGGTGACCTCCTGGGATGTCCTCGTGTTGCACCTCTCATTTTGTAAGTTTTCCAGTCCGTATTGGATAAAAACTTCTTAATTAGCGCGCTACAGAAAGCATACTCAAATCCTGACAGGTGCGATCGTACCAGCACCAATGCACCAGATTCCATCAGAACTCCGTAGTTAAGCGTGGTTGGGCGAGAGTAGTACTAGGATGGGTGGCCTCCTGTGAAGTCCTCGTGTTGCACCTCTCTTTTTGTATGTTTTCCAGCCCGTTTTGGATAAAAACTGATTAGAAGAAAGCATACAGGATTTGAGCACACAAAACATGACAGGTGCGATCATACTAGCACTAATGCACCGGTTCCCATCAAATCTCCGAAGTTAAGTGTGCTTGGGCGCGAGTAGTACTAGGATGGGTGACCTCTTGGGAAGTCCTCGTGTTCAACCTCTCTTTTTGTAACTTTTCCAGTCTGTTTTGGATTAAAACTGATTAAATAGCGCGCTATAGAAAGCATATAGGATTTGAGAACGCAAAACATGACAGATACGATTATACTAGAACTGATGCACCGGATTCCATCAAAACTCCGTAATTAAGCAGGGTAGGGCGATAGTATTACTAGGATGGGTGACCTCCTGGGAAGTCCTTGTATTGCACCTCTATTTTTTTAAGTTTTCCAGTCCGTTTTGGATAAAAACTTATTAATTAGCATGTTACAGAAAGCATACAGGATTTGAGCACGCAAATCTTGACAGGTGCGATCGTACCAGCACTAATGCACCGGATTCCATAAGAACTCCGTAGTTAAGCGTGGTTGGGCGAGAGTAGTACTAGGATGGGTGACCTCCTGGGAAGTCCTCGTGTTGCACCTCTCTTTTTGTATGTTTTCCAGTCAGTTTTGGATAAAAACTTATTAATTAGCGTGCTATAGAAAGCATACAGGATTTGAGCACACAAAACGTGACAGGTGCGAGCATACCAGCACTAATGCACCGGATCCCTTCAGAACTCCGAAGTTAAGCGCGCTTGGGCGTGAGTAGTATTAGGATGGGTGACCTCCTGGGAAGTCCTCATGTTCCACCTCTCTTTTAGTAACTTTTCCAGTCCGTTTTCGATAAAAACTGATTAAATAGCGCGCTACAGAAAGCATATAGGATTTGAGAACGCAAAACATGACAGCTGCGATCATACTAGCACTGATGCACCGGATTCCATCGAAACTCCGTAGTTTTGCACCTCTATTTTTTTAAGTTTTCCAGTACGTTTTGGATAAAAACTGATTAATTAGCGCGCTACAGAAAACATACAGGATTTGAGCACGCAAATCATGACAGGTGCGATCATACCAGCACTAATGCATCGGATTCCATTAGAACTCCGTAGTTAAGCGTGGTAGGGCGAGAGTAGTACTAGGATGGCTGACCTCCTGGGAAGTCCTCGTGTTGTACCTCGATTTTTGAAAGTTTTCCAGCCCGTTTTGGATAAAAACTGATTAATTAGCGCACTACAGAAGGCATTCAGGTTTTGAGCACGCAAAACATGACATGTGCGATCATACCAGCACTAATGCATCGTATCCCATCAGAACTCCGCAGTTAAGCGTGATTCGGCGAGAGTAGTACTAGGATAGGTGACCTCCTAGAAAATCCTCGTGTTGCACCTCTCTTTCTGTAAGTTTTCCAGTCCGTATTGGATATAAACTGATTAATTAGTGTGCTACAGAAAGCATACAGGATTTGAGCACACAAAACGTGACAAGTGCGATCATACCAGCACTAATGCACCGGATCCCATCAGAACTCCGAAGTTAAGCGTGCTTGGGCGAGAGTAGTACTAGGATGGATGACCTCCTGGGAAGTCCTCGTGTTGCACCTCTCTTTTTGTAACTTTTCCAGTCCGTTTTGGATAAAAACTGATTAAATAGCGCGCTACAGAAAGCATATAGGATTTGAGAACGCAAAACATGACAGGTGCGCTCATACTACCACTGATGCACCGGATTCCATCAAAACTCCGTAATTAAGCAGGGTAGTGCGATAGTAGTACTAGGATAGGTGACCTCCTGGGAAGTCCTGGTGTTGCACCTCTATTTTTTTAAGTTTTCCAGTCCGTTTTGGATAAAAACTTATTAACTAGCGTGCTACAGAAAGCATACAGGATTTGAGCACGCAAATCTTGACAGGTGCGATCGTACCAGCACTAATGCACCGGATTCCATCAGAACTCCGTAGTTAAGCGTGGTTGGGCGAGAGTAGTACTAAGATGGGTGACCTCCTGGGAAGTCCTCGTGTTGCACCTCTCTTTTTGTATGTTTTCCAGCCCGTTTTGGATAAAAACTTATTAATTAGCGTGCTATAGATAGCATACAGGATTTGAGCACGCAAATCTTGATAGGTGCGATCGTACCAGCACTATTTGCACCGGATCCCATCAGAACTCCGAAGTTAAGCGTGCTTGGGCGAGAGTAGTACTAGGATGGATGACCTCCTGGGAAGTCCTCGTGTTGCACCTCTCTTTTTGTAACTTTTCCAGTCCGTTTTGGATAAAAACTGATTAAATAGCGCGATACAGAAAGCATATAGGATTTGAGAACGCAAAACATGACAGGTGCGATCATACTAGCACTGATGCACCGGATTCCATCAAAACTCCGTAATTAAGCAGGGTAGTGCGATAGTAGTACTAGGATAGGTGACCTCCTGGGAAGTCCTTGTGTTGCACCTCTATTTTTTTAAGTTTTCCAGTCCGTTTTGGATAAAAACTTATTAATTAGCGTGCTACAGAAAGCATACAGGATTTGAGCACGCAAATCTTGACAGGTGCGATCGTACCAGCACTAATGCACTGGATTCCATCAGAACTCCGTAGTTAAGCGTGGTTGGGCGAGAGTAGTACTAGGATGGGTGACCTCCTGGGAAGTCCTCGTGTTGCACCTCTCTTTTTGTATGTTTTCCAGCCCGTTTTGGATAAAAACTTATTAATTAGCGTGCTATAGAAAGCATACAGGATTTGACCACGCAAATCTTGACAGGTGCGATCATACCAGCACTAATGCACCGGATCCCATCAGAACTCCGAAGTTAAGCGTGCTTGGGCGAGAGTAGTACTAGGATGGATGACCTCTTGGGAAGTCCTCGTGTTGCACCTCTCTTTTTGTAACTTTTCCAGTCCGTTTTGGATAAAAACTGATTAAATAGCGTGCTACAGAAAACATATAGGATTTGAGAACGCAAAACATGACAGGTGCGATCATACTAGCACTGATGCACCGGATTCCATCAAAACTCCGTAATTAAGCAGGGTAGTGCGATAGTAGTACTAGGATAGGTGACCTCCTGGGAAGTCCTTGTGTTGCACCTCTATTTTTTTAAGTTTTCCAGTCCGTTTTGGATAAAAACTTATTAATTAGCGTGCTACAGAAAGCATACAAGATTTGAGAACGCAAATCTTGACAGGTGCGATCGTACCAGCACTAATGCACCGGATTCCATCAGAACTCCGTAGTTAAACGTGGTTGGGCGAGAGTAGTACTAGGATGGGTGACCTCCTGGGAAGTCCTCGTGTTGCACCTCTCTTTTTGTATATTCCAGCCCGTTTTGGATAAAAACTGATTAGAAGAAAGCATACAGGATTTGAGCACACAAAACGTGACAGGTGCGATCATACCAGCACTAATGCACCGGATCCCATCAAAACTCCGAAGTTAAGCGTGCTTTGGCGCGAGTAGTACTAGGATGGGTGACCTCCTGGGAAGGTACGATCATACTAGCACTGATGCACCGGATTCCATCAAAACTCCGTAATTAAGCAGGGTAGGGCGGTAGTAGTACTAGGATGGGTGACCTCATGGGAAGTCCTTGTGTTGCACCTCTATTTTTTTAAGTTTTCCAGTCCGTTTTGGATAAAAACTTATTAATTAGCGTGCTACAGAAAGCATACAGGATTTGAGCACGCAAATCTTGACAGGTGCGGTCGTACCAGCACTAATGCACCGGATTCCATCAGAACTCCGTAGTTAAGCGTGGTTGGGCGAGAGTAGTACTAGGATGGGTGACCTCCTCGGAAGTCCTCGTGTTGCACCTCTCTTTTTGAATGTTTTCCAGTCCGTTTTGGATATAAACTGATTAATTAGTGTGCTACAGAAAGCATACAGGATTTGAGCACACAAAACGTGACAGGTGCGATCATACCAGCACTAATGCACCGGATCCCATCAGAACTCCGAAGTTAAGCGTCCTTGGGCATGAGTAGTACTAGGATGGGTGACCTCCTGGGAAGTCCTCGTGTTGCACCTCTTTTTTAGTAACTTTTCCAGTCCGTTTTGGATAAAATCTGATTAAATAGCGCGCTACAGAAAGCATATAGGATTTGAGAACGCAAAACATGACAGGTGCGATCATACTAGCACTGATGCACCGGATTCCATCGAAACTCCGTAGTTAAGCAAGGTAGGGAGATAGTAGTACTAGGATGGGTGACCTCTTGGGAAGTCCTTGTGTTGCACCTCTCACCTCTCTTTTTGTAAGTTTTCCAGTCCGTATTGGATAAAGACTGATTAATTAGCGTGCTACAGAAAGCATACAGGATTTGAGCACACAAAAGATGACAGGTGCGAACATACCAGCACTAATGCACCGGATTCCATCAGAACTCCGTAGTTAAGCGTGGTTGGGCGAGAGTAGTACTAGGATGGGTGACCTCCTCGGAAGTCCTCGTGTTGCACCTCTTCTTTTGTATGTTTTCCAGTCCGTGTTGGATAAAAACTTATTAATTAGTGTGCTACAGAAAGCATACAGGATTTGAGCACACAAAACATGACAGGTGCGATCATACCAGCACTAATGCACCGGATCCCATCAGAACTCCGAAGTTAAGTGTGTTTGGGCGAGAGTAGTACTAGGATGGGTGACCTCGTGGGATGTCCTTGTGTTGCACCTATCTTTTAGTAACTTTTCCAGTCTGTTTTGGATAAAAATTGATTAAATAGCGCGCTACAGAAAGCATATAGGATTTGAGAACGCAAAACATGACAGGTGCGATCATACTAGCATTGATGCACCGGATTCCATACAAACTTCGTAGTTAAGATGGGTAGGGCGATAGTAGTACTAGGATGGGTGACCTCCTGGGAAGTCCTTGTGTTGCACCTCTATTTTTTTAAGTTTTCCAGTCCGTTTTGGATAAAAACTTATTAATTAGCGCGCTACAGAAAGCATACAGGATTTGAGCACGCAAATCATGACAGGTGCGATCATACCAGCACTAATGCATCGGATTCCATTAGAACTCCGTAGTTAAGCGTGGTAGGGCGAGAGTAGTACTAGGATGGGTGACCTCCTGGGAAGTCCTCGTGTTGCACCTCGATTTTTGTAAGTTTTCCAGCCCGTTTTGGATAAAAACTGATTAATTAGCGCGCTACAGAAGGCATTCAGGTTTTGAGCACGCAAAACATGACATGTGCGATCATACCAGCACTAATGCATCGCATCCCATCAGAACTCCGCAGTTAAGCGTGATTCGGCGAGAGTAGTACTAGGATAGGTGACCTCCTAGAAAATCCTCGTGTTGCACCTCTCTTTCTGTAAGTTTTCCAGTCCGTATTGGATAAAAACTGATTAATTAGTGTGCTACAGAAAGCATACAGGATTTGAGCACACAAAACGTGACAAGTGCGATCATACCAGCACTAATGCACCGGATCCCATCAGAACTCTGAAGTTAAGCGTGCTTGGGCGAGAGTAGTACTAGGATGGAGGACCTCCTGGGAAGTTCTCGTGTTGCACCTCTCTTTTTGTAACTTTTCCAGTCCGTTTTGGATAAAAACTGATTAAATAGCGCGCTACAGAAAGCATATAGGATTTGAGAACGCAAAACATGACAGGTGCGATCATACTAGCACTGATGCAGCGGATTCCATCAAAACTCCGTAATTAAGCAGGGTAGGGCGATAGTAGTACTAGGATAGGTGACCTCCTGGGAAGTCTTTGTGTTGCACCTCTATTTTTTTAAGTTTTCCAGTCCGTTTTGGATAAAAACTTATTAATTAGCGTGCTACAGAAAACATACAGGATTTGTGCACGCAAATCTTGACAGGTGCGATCGTACCAGCACTAATGCACCGGATTCCATCAGAACTCCGTAGTTAAGCGTGGTTGGGCGAGAGTAGTACTAGGATGGGTGACCTCCTGGGAAGTCCTCGTGTTGCACCTCTCTTTTTGTATGTTTTCCAGCCCGTTTTGGATAAAAACTGATTAGAAGAAAGAATACAGGATTTGAGCACACAAAACGTGACAGGTGCGATCATAGCAGCCCTAATGCACCGGATCCCATCAGAACTCTGAAGTTAAGCGTGCTTAGGCGCGGGTAGTACTAGGATGGGTGACCTCCTGGGAAGTCCTTGTGTTGCACCTCTCTTTTAGTAACTTTTCCAGTCCGTTTTGGATTAAAACTGATTAAATAGCGCGCTATAGAAAGCATATAGGATTTGAGAACGCAAAACATGACAGGTACGATCATACTAGCACTGATGCACCAGATTCCATCAAAACTCCGTAATTAAGCAGGGTAGCGCGATAGTAGTACTAGGATGGGTGACCTCCTGGGAAGTCCTTGTGTTGCACCTCTATATTTTTAAGTTTTCCAGTCCGTTTTGGATAAAAACTGTTTAATTAGCGCGCTACAGAAAGCATACAGGATTTGAGCACGCAAATCATGACAGGTGCGATCGTACCAGCACTAATGCACCGGATTCCATCAGAACTCCGTAGTTAAGCGTGGTTGGGCGAGAGCAGTACTAGGATGGATGACCTCCTGGGAAGTCCTCGTGTTGCACCTCTCTTTTTGTATGTTTTCCAGCCCGTTTTGGATAAAAACTGATTAGAAGAAAGCATACAGGATTTGAGCACACAAAACGTGACAGGTGCGATCATCCTAGCACTAATGCACCGGATCCTATCAAAACTCTGAAGTTAAGCCTGCTTGGGCGCGGGTAGTACTAGGATGGGTGACCTCCTGGGTAGTCCTCGTGTTGCAGCTCTCTTTTTGTAACTTTTCCAGTCCGTTTTGGACTAAAACTGATTAAATAGCGCGCTATAGAAAGCATATAGGATTTGAGAACGCAAAACATGACAGGTACGATCATACTAGCACTGATGCACCGGATTCCATCAAAACTCCGTAATTAAGCAGGGTGGGGCGATAGTAGTACTAGGATGGGTGACCTCCTGGGAAGTCCTTGTGTTGCACCTCTATTTTTTTAAGTTTTCCAGTCCGTTTTGGATAAAAACTTATTAATTAGCGTGCTACAGAAAGCATACAGGATTTGAGCACGCAAATCTTGAGAGGTGCGATCGTACCAGCACTAATACACCGGATTCCATCAGAACTCCGTAGTTAGGCGTGGTTGGGCGAGAGTAGTACTAGGATGGGTGACCTCCTGGGAAGTCCTCGTGTTGCACCTCTCTTTTTGTATGTTTTCCAGTCCGTTTTGGATAAAAACTTATTAATTAGCGTGCTACAGAAAGCATACAGGATTTGAGCACACAAAACGTGACAAGTGCGATCATACCAGCACTAATGCACCGGATTCCATCAGAACTCCGTAGTTAAGCGTGGTTGGGCGAGAGTAGTACTACGATGGGTGACCTCCTGGGAAGTCCTTGTGTTGCACCTCTCTTTTAGTAACTTTTCCAGTCCGTTTTGGATAAAAACTAATTAAATAGCGCGCTACAGAAAGCATATAGGATTTGAGAACGCAAAACATGACAGGTGCGATCATACTAGCACTGATGCACCGGATTCCATCAAAACTCCGTAATTAAGCAGGGTAGGGCGATAGTAGTACTAGGATAGGTGACCTCCTGGGAAGTCCTTGTGTTGCACCTCTATTTTTTTAAGTTTTCCAGTCCGTTTTGGATAAAAACTTATTAATTAGCGTGCTACAGAAAGCATACAGGATTTGAGCACGCAAATCTTGACAGGTGCGATCGTACCAGCACTAATGCACCGGATTCCATCAGAACTCCGTAGTTAAGCATGGTTGGGCGAGAGTAGTACTAGGATGGGTGACCTCCTGGGAAGTCCTCGTGTTGCACCTCTCTTTTTGTATGTTTTCCAGCCCGTTTTGGATAAAAACTGATTAGTAGAAAGCATACAGGATTTGAGCACACAAAACGTTACAGGTGCGATCATACCAGCATTAATGCACCGGATCCCATCAAAACTCCGAAGTTAAGCGTGCTTGGGCGCGAGTAGTACTAGGATGGGGGACCTCCTGAGAAGTCCTCGTGTTGCACCTCTCTTTTTGTAACTTTTCCAGTCCGTTTTGGATAAAAACTGATTACTTAGTGTGCTACAGAAAGCATACAGGATTTGAGCACACAAAACGTGACAGGTGCGATTATACCAGCACTAATGCACCGGATCCCATCAAAACTTCGAAGTTAAGCGTGCCTAGGCGAGAGTAGTACTAGATGGGTGACCACCTGGGAAGTCCTCGTGTTGCACCTCTCTTTTTGTATGTTTTCCAGTCCGTTTTGGATAAAAACTTATTAATTAGCGTGCTACAGAAAGCATACAGGATTTGAGCACACAAAACGTGACAAGTGCGATCATACCAGCACTAATGCACCGGATTCCATCAGAACTCCGTAGTTAAGCGTGGTTGGGCGAGAGTAGTACTAGGATGGGTGACCTCCTGGGAAGTCCTTGTGTTGCACCTCTCTTTTAGTAACTTTTCCAGTCCGTTTTGGATAAAAACTGATTAAATAGCGCGCTACAGAAAGCATATAGGATTTGAGAACGCAAAACATGACAGGTGCGATCATACTAGCACTGATGCACCGGATTCCATCAAAACTCCGTAGTTAAGCAGGGTAGGGCGATAGTAGTACTAGGATAGGTGACCTCCTAGGAAGTCCTTGTGTTGCACCTCTATTTTTTTAAGTTTTCCAGTCCGTTTTGGATAAAAACTTATTAATTAGCGCGCTACAGAAAGCATTCAGGTTTTGAGCACGCAAAACATGACATGTGCGATCATACCAGCACTAATGCATCGCATCCCATCAGAACTCCGCAGTTAAGCGTGATTCGGCGAGAGTAGTACTAGGATTGGTGACCTCCTAGAAAATCCTCGTGTTGCACCTCTCTTTCTGTAAGTTTTCCAGTCCGTATTGGATAAAAACTGATTAATTAGTGTGCTACAGAAAGCATACAGGATTTGAGCACACAAAACGTGACAGGTGCGATTATACCAGCACTAATGCACCGGATCCCATCAGAACTTCGAAGTTAAGCGTGCCTAGGCGAGAGTAGTACTAGATGGGTGACCAGTCCGTTTTGGATTAAAACTGATTAAATAGCGCGCTACAGAAAGCATATAGGATTTGAGAACGCAAAACATGACAGGTACGATCATACTAGCACTGATGCACCGTATTCCATGAAAACTCCTTAATTAAGCAGGGTAGGGCGATAGTAGTATTAGGATGGGTGACCTCCTGGGAAGTCCTTGTGTTGCACCTCTATTTTTTTAAGTTTTCCAGTCCGTTTTGGATAAAAACTTATTAATTAGCGTGCTACAGAAAGCATACAGGATTTGAGCACGCAAATCTTAACAGGTGCGGTCGTACCAGCACTAATGCACCGGATTCCATCAGAACTCCGTAGTTAAGCGTAGTTGGGCGAGAGTAGTACGAGGATGGGTGACCTCCTGGGAAGTCCTCGTGTTGCACCTCTCTTTTTGTATGTTTTCCAGTCCGTTTTGGATAAAAACTTATTAATTAGCGTGCTATAGAAAGCATACAGGATTTGAGCACACAAAACGTGACATGTGCGATCATACCAGCACTAATGCACCGGATCCCATCAGAACTCCTAAGTTAAGCATGCTTGGGCGTGAGTAGTACTAGGATGGGTAACCTCCTGGGAAGTCCTCGTGTTGCACCTCTCTTTTTGTAACTTTTCATTCCGTTTTGGATAAAAATTGATTAATTAGTGTGCTACAGAAAGCATACAGGATTTGAGCACACAAAACGTGACAGGTGCGATCATACCAGCACTAATGCATCGCATCCCATCAGAACTCCGCTGTTAAGCGTGATTCGGCGAGAGTAGTACTAGGATTGGTGACCTCGTAGAAAGTCCTCGTGTTGCACCTCTCTTTTTGTAAGTTTTCCAGTCCGTATTGGATAAACACTGATTAATTAGTGTGCTACAGAAAGCATACAGGACTTGATCACACAAAACATGACAGGTGCGATCATACCAGCACTAATGGACCGGATCCCATCACAAATTCGAAGTTAAGCGTGCTTGGGTGAGAGTAGTTCTCGGATGGGTGACCTTCTGGGAAGTCCTCGTGTTGCACCTCTCTTTTTGTAACTTTTCCAGTTCGTTTTGGATAAAAACTGATTAAATAGCGCGCTACAGAAAGCATATAGGATTTGAGAACGCAAGACATGACAGGTGCGATCATACTAGCACTGATGCACCGGATTCCATCAAAACTCCGTAGTTAAGCAGGGTAGGGCGATAGTAGTACTAGGATAGGTGACCTCCTAGGAAGTCCTTGTGTTGCACCTCTATTTTTTTAAGTTTTCCAGTCCGTTTTGGATAAAAACTTATTAATTAGCGCGCTACAGAAAGCATACAGGATTTGAGCACGCAAATCATGATAGGTGCGATCATACCAGCACTAATGCACCGGATTCCATTAGAACTCCGTAGTTAAGCGTGGTAGGGCGAGAGTAGTACTAGGATGGGTGACCTCCTTGAAAGTACTCGTGTTGCACCTCGATTTTTGTAAGTTTTCCAGCCCGTTTTGCATAAAAACTGATTAATTAGCGCGCTACAGAAGGCATTCAGGTTTTGAGCACGCAAAACATGACATGTGCGATCATACCAGCACTAATGCATCGCATCCCATCAGAACTCCGCAGTTAAGCGTGATTCGGCGAGAGTAGTACTAGGATTGGTGACCTCCTAGAAAATCCTCGTGTTGCACCTCTCTTTCTGTAAGTTTTCCAGTCCGTATTGGATAAAAACTGATTAATTAGTGTGCTACAGAAAGCATACAGGATTTGAGCACACAAAACGTGACAGGTGCGATTATACCAGCACTAATGCACCGGATCCCATCAGAACTTCGAAGTTAAGCGTGCTTGGGCATGAGTAGTTCTAGGATGGGTGACCTCCTGGGAAGTCCTCGTGATGCACCTCTCTTTTAGTAACTTTTCCAGTCCGTTTTGGATAAAAACTGATTAAATAGGGGTAGGGAGATAGTAGTACTAGGATGGGTGACCTCCTGGGAAGTCCTTGTGTTGCACCTCTGCACTTTTCTTTTTATAAGTTTTCCAGTCCGTATTGGATAAACACTGATTAATTAGTGTGCTATAGAAAGCATACAGGATTTGAGCACACAAAACATGACAGGTGCAATCAATCCAGCACTAATGCACTAGATCCCATCAGAACTCCAAAGTTAAGTGTGCTTGGGTGAGACTAGTACTAGGATGGGTGACCTCCTGGGAAGTCTTTGTGTTGCACCTCTCTTTTAGTAATTTTTCCAGTCCGTTTTGGATAAAAATTGATTAAATAGCGCGCTACAGAAAGCATATAGGATTTGAGAACGCAAAACATGACAGGTGCGATCATACTAGCACTGATGCACCGGATTCCATCAAAACTCCGTAGTTAAGCAGGGTAGGGCGATAGTAGTACTAGGATGGGTGACCTCTTGTGGTGCACCTCTATTTTTTTAAGTTTTCCAGTCCGTTTTGGATAAAAACTTATTAATTAGCGTGCTACAGAAAGCATACAGGATTTGAGCAAGCAAATCTTGACAGGTGCGATCGTACCAGCACTAATGCACCGGATTCCATCAGAACTCCGTAGTTAAGCGTGGTTGGGCGAGAGTAGTACGAGGATGGGTGACCTCCTGGGAAGTCCTCGTGTTGCACCTCGATTTTTGTAAGTTTTCCAGCCCGTTTTGGATAAAAACTGATTAATTAGCGCGCTACAGAAGGCATACAGGTTTTGAGCACGCAAAACATGACATGTGCGATCATACCAGCACTAATGCATCGCATCCCATCAGAACTCCGCAGTTAAGCGTGATTCGGCGAGATTAGTACTAGGATATGTGACCTCCTAGAAAATCCTTGTGTTGCACCTCTCTTTTTGTAAGTTTTCCAGTCCGTATTGGATAAACACTGATTAATTAGTGTGCTACAGAAAGCATACAGGACATGCGCACACAAAACATGACAGGTGCGATCATCCCAGCATTAATGCACCGGATCCCATCAGAACACCGAAGTTAAGCGTGCTTAGGCGAGAGTAGAACTAGGATGGGTGCCCTCCTGGGAAGTCCTCGTGTTGCACCTCTCTTTTTGTAACTTTTCCAGTCCGTTTTGGATAAAAACTGATTAAATAGCGCGCTACAGAAAGCATATAGGATTTGAGAACGCAAAACATGACAGGTGCGATCATACTAGCACTGATGCACCGGATTCCATCAAAACTCCGTAGTTAAGCAGGGTAGGGCGTTAGTAGTACTAGGATGGGTGACCTCTTGGGAAGTCCTTGTGTTGCACTTCTATTTTTTTAAGTTTTCCAGTCCGTTTTGGATAAAAACTTATTAATTAGCGCGCCACAGAAAGCATACAGGATTTGAGCACGCAAATCATGACAGGTGCGATCATACCAGCACTAATTTACCGGATTCCAATAGAACTCCGTAGTTAAGCGTGGTAGGGCGAGAGTAGTTATAGGATGGGTGACCTCTTGGGAAGTCCTCGTGTTGGACCTCGTTTTTTGTAAGTTTTCCAGCCCGTTTTGGATAAAAACTGATTAATTAGCGCGCTACAGAAGGCATACCGGTTTTGAGCACGCAAAACATGACCTGTGCGATCATACCAGCACTAATGCATCGCATCCCATCAGAACTCCGCAGTTAAGCGTGATTCGTCGAGAGTAGTACTAGGATTGGTGACCTCCTAGAAAATCCTCGTGTTGCACCTCTCTTTTTGTAAGTTTACCAGTCCGTATTGGATAAAAACTGATTAATTAGTGTGCTACAGAAAGCATACAGGAATTGAGCTCACAAAACATGACAGGTGCGATCATACCACCACTAATGCACCGGATCCCATTAGAACCCCAAAGTTAAGCGTGCTTGGGTGAGAGTAGTACTAGGATGGGTGACCTCCGGGGAAGTCCTCGTGTTGCACTTCTTTTTTTGTAACTTTTCCAGGGCGATCATACTAGCACTGATGCACACCTCTATTTTTTTAAGTTTTCCAGTCCGTTTTGGATAAAAACTTATTAATTAGCGTGCTACAGAAAGCATACAGGATTTGAGCACGCAAATCTTGACAGGTGCGATCATACCAGCACTAATGCACCGGATCCCATCAGAATCCCGAAGTTAAGCGCGATTGGGCGAGAGTAGTAATAGGATGGGTGACCTCTTGGGAAGTCCCCGTGTTGCACCTCTCTTTTTGTAACTTTTCCACTCCGTTTGGGATAAAAACTGATTAAATAGCGCGCTACAGAAAGCATATAGGATTTGAGAACGCAAAACATGACAGGTGCGATCATACTAGTACTGATGCACCAGATACCATCAAAACTCCGTAGTTAAGCAGGGTAGGGCGATAGTAGTACAAGGATGGGTGACCTCCTGGGAAGTCCTTGTCTTGCACCTCTATTTTTTTAAGTTTTCCAGTCCGTTTTGGATAAAAACTTATTAATAAGCGTGCTACAGAAAGCATACAGGACTTGAGCACGCAAATCTTGACAAGTGCGATCGTACCAGCACTAATGCACCGGATTCCATCAGAAATCCGTAGTTAAGCGTGGTTGGGCGAGAGTAGTACTAGGATGGGTGACCTCCTGGGAAGTCCTCGTGTCGCACCTCTCTTATCTTGACAGGTGCGATCGTACCAGCACTAATGCACCGGATTCCATTAGAACTCCGTAGTTAAGCGTGGTTGGGCGAGAGTAGTACTAGGATGGGTGACCTCCTGGGAAGTCCTCGTGTTGCATCTCTCTGTTTGTACGTTTTCCAGTCCGTTTTGGATAAAAACTTATTAATTAGCGTGCTATAGAAAGCATACCGGATTTGAGCACACAAAACGTGATAGGTGCGATCATATCAGCACTAATGCACCGGATCCTATTACAACTTCGAAGTTAAGCGTGCTTGGGCGAGAGTAGTTCTAGGATGGGTGACCTCCTGGGAAGTCCTCTTGTTGCACCTCTCTTTTTGTAACTTTTCCAGTCCGTTTTGGATAAAACTGATTAAATAGCGTGCTACAGAAAGCATATAGGATTTGAGCACGCAAAACATGACAGGGGATGGGTGACCTCCTGGGAAGTCCTTGTGTTGCACCTCTATTTTTTTAAGTTTTCCAGTCCGTTTTGGATAAAAACTTATTAATTAGCGCGCTACAGAAAGCATACAGGATTTGAGCACGCAAATCATGACAGGTGCGATCATACCAACACTAATTTACCGGATTCCATTAGAACTCCGTAGTTAAGCGTGGTAGGGCGAGAGTAGTACTAGGATGGGTGACCTCCTGGGAAGTCCTCGTGTTGCACCTCTCTTTATGTATGTTTTCCAGTCCGTTTTGGATAAAAACTTATTAATTAGCGTGCTACAGAAAGCATACAGGACTTGAGCACGCAAATCTTGACAGGTGCGATCGTAGCAGCACTAATGCACCGGATTCCATTAGAACTCCGTAGTTAAGCGTGGTTGGGCGAGACTAGTACTAGGATGGGTGACCTCCTGGGAATTCCTCGTGTTGCACCTCTCTTTTTGTAACTTTTGCAGTCCGTTTTTGATAAAACTGATTAAATAGCGCGCTACAGAAAGCATATAGGAATCCATCAAAACTCCGTAGTTAAGCAGGGTAGGGCGATAGTAGTACTAGGATGGGTGACCTCCTGGGAAGTCCTTGTGTTGCACCTCTATTTTTTTAAGTTTTCCAGTCCGTTTTGGATAAAAACATCTTAATTAGCGTGCTACAGAAAGCACACAGGATTTGAGCACGCAAATCTTCACAGGTGCGATTGTACCAGCACTAATGCACCGGATTCCATCAGAACTCCGTAGTTAAGCAGGGTTGGGCGAGAGTAGTACTAGGATTGGTGACCTCCAAGAAAATCCTCGTGTTGCACCTCTCTTTTTGTAAGTTTACCAGTCCGTATTGGATAAAAACTGATTAATTAGTGTGCTACAGAAAGCATACAGGATTTGAGCACACAAAATATCACAGGTGTGATCATACCAGCACTAATGCACCAGATCCCATCAGAACTCCGAAGTTAAGCGTGCTTGGGCGAGAGTAGTACTAGGATGGGTGACCTCTTGGGAAGTCCTCGTGTTGCACCTCTCTTTTTGTAACTTTTCCAGTCCGTTTTGGATAAAAACTGATTAAATAGCGCGTTACAGAAAGCATATAGGATTTGAGAACGCAAAACATGACAGGTGCGATCATACTAGCACTGATGCACCGGATTCCATCAAAATTCCGTAGTTAGGCAGGGTAGGGCGTTAGTAGTACTAGGATGGGTGACCTCCTGGGAAGTCCTTGTGTTGCACCTCTATTTTTTTATGTTTTCTAGTCCGTTTTGGATAAAAACTTATTAATTAGCGTGCTACAGAAAGCATACAGGATTTGAGCACGCAAATCTTGACAGGTGCGATCATACCAGCACTAATGCATCAGATGCCAACAGAACTCCGAAGTTAAGCGTGCTTCGGTGAGACTAGTACTAGGATGGGTGACCTCTTGGGAAGTCCTCGTGTTACACCTCTTTTTTTGTAACTTTTCCAGTCCGTTTTGGATAAAAACTGATTAAATAGCGCGCTACAGAAAGCATATAGCATTTGAGAACGCCAAACATGACAGGTGCGATCTTACTAGCACTGATGCACCGGATTCCATCAAAACTCGTAGTTAAGCAGGATAGGGAGATAGTAGTACTACGATGGGTGACCTCCTGGGAAGTCCTTGTCTTGCACCTCTATTTTTTTAAGTTTTCCAGTCCGTTTTGGATAAAAGCTTATTAATTAGCGTGCTACAGAAAGCATACAGGACTTGAGCACGCAAATCTTGACAGGTGCGATCGTACCAGCACTAATGCACCGGATTCCATCAGAACTCCGTAGTTAAGCATGGTTGGGCGAGAGTAGTACTAGGATGGGTGACCTCCTGGGAAGTCCTCATGTTACACCTCCTTTTATGCAAGTTTTCTAGCCCGTTTTGGATAAAAACTGATTAATTAGCGCGCTACAGAAGGCATACAGGTTTTGAGCACGCAAAACATGACATGTGCGATCATACAAGCACTAATGCATCGCATCCCCTCAGAACTCCGCAGTTAAGCGTGACTCGGCGAGAGTAGTACTAGGATCGGTGACCTCCTAGAAAATCCTCGTGTTGCACCTCTCTTTTTGTAAGTTTACCAGTCCGTATAGGATAAAAACTGATCAATTAGTGTTCTACAGAAAGCATACAGGATTTGAGCACACAAAAAATGACAGGTGCGATCATACCAGCACTAATGCACCGGATCCCATCAGAACTCCGAAGTTAAGCGTGCTTGGGCGAGAGAAGTACTAGGATGGGTGACCTCCTGAGAAGTCCTCGTGTTGCACCTCTCTTTTTGTAACTTTTCCAGTCCGTTTTGGATAAAAACTGATTAAATAGCGCGCTACAGAAAGCATACAGGATTTGAGCACGCAAATCTTGACAGGTGCGATCATACCAGCACTAATGCACCGGATCCCATCAGAACTCTGAAGTTAAGCGTGCTTGGGCGAGAGTAGTACTAGGATGGGTGACCTCCTGTGAAGTCCTCGTGTTGCACCTTAAATAGCGCGCTACAGAAAGCATATAGGATTTGAGAACGCCAAACTCGACAGGTGCGATCATACTAGCACTAATGCACCGGATTCCATCAAAACTCGTAGTTAAGCAGGGTAGCGCGATAGTAGTACTACGATGGGTGACCTCCTGGGAAGTCCTTGTCTTGCACCTCTATTTTTTTAAGTTTTCCAGTCCGTTTTGGATAAAAACTTATTAATTAGCGTGCTACAGAAATCATACAGGACTTGAGCACGCAAATCTTGACAGGTGCGATCGTACCAGCACTAATGCACCGGATTCCATCAGAACTCCGTAGTTAAGCATGGTTGGGCAAGAGTAGTACTAGGATGGGTGACCTCTTGGGAAGTCCTCATGTTACACCTCGTTTTTTGTAAGTTTTCTAGCCCGTTTTGGATAAAAACTGATTAATTAGCGCGCTACAGAAGGCATACAGGTTTTGAGCACACAAAACATGACATGTGTGATCATTCCAGCACTAATGCATCGCATCCCCTCAAAACTCCGCTGTTAAGCGTGACTCGGCGAGAGTAGTACTAGGATTGGTGACCTTCTAGAAAATCCTCGTGTTGCACCTCTCTTTTTGTAAGTTTACCAGTCCGTATTGGTTAAAAACTGATTAATTAGTGTGCTACAGAAAGCATACAGGATTTGAGCACACAAAACATGACAGGTGCGGTCGTAGCAGCACTAATGCACCGAATGCCATCAGAACTCTGAAGTTAATCGTGCTTCGGCGAGCGTAGTACTAGGATGGGTGACCTCTTGGGAAGTCCTCGTGTTGCACCTCTCTTTTTGTAACTTTTCCAGTCCGTTTTGGATAAAAACTAATTAAATAGCGCGCTACAGAAAGCATATAGGATTTGAGAACGCAAAACATGACAGGTGCGATCATACTAGCATTGATGCATCGGATTCCATCAAAACTCCGTAGTTAAGCAGGGTAGGGTGTTAGTAGTACTAGGATGGGTGACCTCCTGGGAAGTCCTTGTGTTGCACCTCTATTTTTTTAAGTTTTCCAGTCCATTTTGGATAAAAACTTATTAATTAGCGTGCTACAGAAAGCATACAGGATTTGAGCACGCAAATCTTGACAGGTGCGATCATACCAGCACTAATGCACCGGATCCCATCAGAACTCTGAAGTTAAGCGTGCTTGGGCTAGAGTAGTACTAGGATGGGTGACCTCTTAGGAAGTCCTCGTGTTAAGCGTGATTCAGCGAGAGTAGTACTAGGATTGGTGACCTCCTAGAAAGTCCTCGTGTTGCACCTCTCTTTTTGTAAGTTTTCCAGTCCGTATTGGATAAAGACTGATGAATTAGTGTGCTACAGAAAGCATACAGGATTTGAGCACACAAAACGTGACAGGTGCGATCATACCAGCACTAATGCACCGAATCCCATCAGAACTCCGAAGCTAAGCGTGCTTGGGCGAGAGTAGTACTAGGATGGGTGACCTCCTGGGAAGTCCTCATGTTGCACCTCTCTTTTTGTAAGTTTTCCAGTCCGTTTTGGATAAAAACTTATTAATTAGCGTGCTACAGAAAGCATATAGGATTTGAGAACGCAAAACATGACAGGTGCGATCATACTATCACTGATGCACCGGATTCCATCAAAACTCCGTAGTTAAGCAAGGTAGGGCGATAGTAGTACTAGGATGGGTGACCTCCTGGGAAGTCCTTGTGTTGCACCTCTATTTTTTTAAGTTTTCTAGTCCGTTTTGGATAAAAACTTATTAATTAGTGCGCTACAGAAAGCATACAGGATTTGAGCACGCAAATCATGACAGGTGCGATCATACCAACACTAATGCACCGGATTCCATTAGAACTCCGTAGTTAAGCGTGGTAGGGCGAGAGTAGTACTAGGATGGGTGACCTCCTGTGAAGTCCTCGTGTTGCACCTCGATTTTTGTAAGTTTTCCAACCCGTTTTGGATAAAAACTGATTAATTAGCGCGCTACAGAAGGCATTCAGGTTTTGAGCACGCAAAACATGACATGTGCGATCATACCAGCACTAATGCATCGCATCCCATCAGAACTCCGCAGTTAAGCGTGATTCGGCGAGAGTAGTACTAGGATTGGTGACCTCCTAGAAAATCCTCGTGTTGCAGCTCTCTTTTTGTAAGTTTTGCAGTCCGTATTGGATAAAAACTGATTAATTAGTGTGCTACAGAAAGCATACAGGATTTGAGCACACAAAACGTGACAAGTGCGATCATACCAACACTAATGCACCGGATCCCATCAAAATTCCGAAGTTAAGCGTGCTTGGGCCTTTTCCAGTCCGTTTTGGATAAAAACTGATTAATTAGTGTGCTACAGAAAGCATACAGGATTTGAGCACACAAAACGTGACAGGTGCGATCATACCAGCACTAATGCACCGGATCCCATCAGAACTTTGAAGTTAAGCGTGCTTGGGCGAGAGTAGTACTAGGATGGGTGACCACTTAGGAAGTCCTCGTGTTGCACCTCTCTTTTTGTAACTTTTCCAGTCCGTTTTGGATTAAAACTGATTAAATAGCGCGCCACAAAAAGCATATTGGATTTGAGAACGCAAAACATGACAGGTGCGATCGTACTAGCACTAATGCACTGGATTCCATCAAAACTCTGTAGTTAAGCAGGGTAGGGCGTTAGTAGTACTAGGATGGGTGACCTCCTGGGAAGTCCCTGTGTTGCACCTCTATTTTTTTAAGTTTTCCAGTCCGTTTTGGATAAAAACTTATTAATTAGCGGGCTACAGAAAGCATACAGGATTTGAGCACGCAAATCTTGACAGATGCGACCGTACCAGCACTAATGCACCTCGTGTTGCACCTCGATTTTTGTAAGTTTTCCAACCCGTTTTGGATAAAAACTGATTAATTAGCGCGCTACAGAAGGCATACAGGTTTTGAGCACGCAAAACATGACATGTGCGATCATACCAGCACTAATGCATCGCATCCCATCAGAACTCCGAAGTTAAGCGGGATTCGGCGAGAGTAGTACTAGGATTGGTGACCTCCTAGAAAGTCCTCGTGTTGCACCTCTCTTTTTGTAAGTTTTCCAGTCCGTATTGGATAAACACTGATTAATTAGTGTGCTACAGAAAGCATACAGGATTTGAGCACACAAAAAATGACAGGTGTGATCATACCAGCACTAATGCACCGGCACCCATCAGAACTCCGAAGATAAGCGTGCTTGTGCGAGAGTAGTACTAGGATGGGTGACCTCCTGGGAAGTCCTTGTGTTGCATCTCTCATTTTGTAACTTTTCCAGTCCGTTTTGGATAAAAACTGATTAAATAGCGCGCTACAGAAAGCATATAGGATTTGAGAACGCAAAACATGACAGGTGCGATCATACTAGCACTGATGCACCGGATTCCATCAAAACTCCGTAGTTAAGCAGGGTAGGGCGATAGTAGTAGGGATCAGAACTCCGCAGTGAAGCGTGCTTGGGCGAGAGTAGTACTAGGATGGGTGATCTCCTGGGAAGTCCTCGTGTTGCACCTCTCTTTTTGTAAGTTTTTCAGTCCATTTTCGATAAAAACTGATTAATTAGCATGCTATAGAAAGCATATAGGATTTGAGCACGCAAAACAGGATAGGTGCGATCATACCAGCACTAAAGCACCGGATCCCATCAGAACTCCGCAGTTAAGCGTGCTTGGGCGTGAGTAGTACTAGGATGGTTGATCTCCTGGGAAGTCCTAGTGTTGCACCTATCTTTTTGTAAGTTTTCCAGTCCGTTTTGGATAAAAACTGATTAATTAGCGCGCTACAGAAAGCATACAGGATTTAAGCACGCAAAACATGACAGGTGCCATCATACCAGCATAAATGCACCGGATCCCATCAGAACTCCGCAGTTAAGCGTGCTTCGGGGAGAGTAGTACTAGGATGGGTGTCCACCTCGGAAGTCCTCGTGTTGCACCTCTCTTTTTGTAAGTGTTCCAGTCCGTTTTGGATAAAAACTAATTAATTGGCGCGCTACAAAAAGCATATAGGATTTGAGCATGCAAATCATGATAGGTGCGATCATACCAGCACTGACGCACCGGATCCCATCAGAACTCCGAAGTTAACCTTGCTTGGGCGTGAGTAGTACTAGGATGGGTGATCTCCTGGGAAGTCCTCGTGTTGCACCTCTCTTTTTGTAAGTTTTCCAGTCCGTTTTGGATAAAAACTGATAAATTAGCGCGCTACAGAAAGCATATAGGATTTGAGCACGCAAAACATTACACGTGCCATCATACCAGCACTAATGCACCGGATCCCATCAAAACTCCGCAGTTAAGCGTGCTTGGGCGAGAGTTGTACTAGGATGGGTGTCCTCCTGGGAAGTCCTCGTCATGGACCTCTCTTTTTATAAGTTTTCCAGTCCGTTTTGGATAAAAACTGATTAATTAGCGCGCTACAGAAAGCATATAGGATTTGAGCACGCAAAACATGACAGGTGCCATCTTACTAGCACTAATGCACCGGATCCCATCAGAACTCTGCAGTTAACCGTGCTTGGGCGAGAGTAGTACTAGGGTTGGTGTCCTCCTGGGAAGTCCTCGTGTTGCACCTCTCTTTTTGTAAGTTTTCCAGTCCATTTTGCATAAAAACTGATTAATTAGCGCGCTACACAAAGCATATAGGATTTGAGCATGCAAAACATGACAGGTGCGATCATACCAGCACTAATGTACCGGATCCCATCAGAACTCCGCAGTTAAGCGTTCTTGGGCGAGAGTAGTACTAGGATGGGTGACCTCCTTGGAAGTCCTCGTGTTGCACCTCGCACTAATGTACCGGATCCCATCGGAACTCCGCAGTTAAGCGTGCTTGGGCGAGAGTAGTACTAAGATGGGTGACCTCTTGGGAAGTCCTTGTGTTGCACCTCTCTTTTTGTAAGTTTTCCAGTCCGTTTTGGATAAAAACTGATTAATTATCGCGCTACAGAAAGCATATAGGATTTGAGGACGCAAAACATGACAGGTGCGATCATACCAGCACTAATGCACCGGATCGCATCGGAACTGCGCAGTTAAGCGAAGTCCTCGTGTTGCACCTCTCTTTTTGTATGTTTTCCAGTCCGTTTTGGATAAAAATTGATTAATTAGCGCGCTACAGAAAGCATATATGATTAGAGCACGCAAAACATGATAGGTGTAATCACACCAGCACTACTGCACCGGATACCATCAGAACTCCGCAGGTAAGCGTGCTTGGGCGAGAGTAGTACTAGGATGGGTGACCTCTTGGGAAGTCCTCGTGTAGCACCTCTCTTTTTGAAATTTTTCCAGTCCGTTTTGGATAAAAACTTATTAATTAGCGCGCTACAGAAAGCATATAGGATTTGAGCACGCAAAACATGACAGGTGCGATCATACCAGCACTAATGCACCAGATCCCATCAGAACTCCGCATTCAAGCATGCTTGGGCGACAGTAGTACTAGGAAGGGTGACCTCCTGGGAAGTCCTCGTGTTGCACCTCTCTTTTTGTAAGTTTTCCAGTCCGTTTTAGATAAAAACTGATTAATTAGCGTGCTACGGAAAGCGTATAGGATTTGAGCACGCAAAACATGACAGGTGCCATCATACCAACACTAATGCGCTGGATCCCATCAGAACTCCGCAGCTAAGCGTTCTTGGCGAGAGTAGTACTAGGATGGGTGACCTCCAGGGAAGCCCTCGTGTTGCACTTCTCTTTTTTAAAGTTTTCCTGTCCGTTTTGGAGAAAAACTAATTAATTAGCGCGCTATAGAAAGCATATAGGATTTGAGCACGCAAAAGACCACAGGTGCGATCATACCAGCACTCATGCACCGGATCCCATCAGAACTCTGCAGTTAAGCGTGCTTGGGAGAGAGTAATACTAGGATGGGTGATCTACTCGGAAGTCCTCGTGTTGCACCTCTCTTTTTGAAATTTTTCCAGTCCGTTTTGGATAAAAACTTATTAATTAGCGCGCTACAGAAAGCATATAGGATTTGAGCACGCAAAACATGACAGGTGCGATCATACCAGCACTAATGCACCGGATCCCATCAGAACTCCGCATTCAAGCATGCTTGGGCGACAGTAGTACTAGGAAGGGTGACCTCCTGGGAAGTCCTCGTGTTGCACCTCTCTTTTTGTAAGTTTTGCAGTCCGTTTTGGATTAAAACTGATTAATTAGCGCGCTAAAGAAAGCATAGAGGATTTGAGCACGCAAAACATGACAAGTGCGATCATACCAGCACTAATGCACCGGATCCCATCAGAACTCCACAGATAAGCGTGCTTGGGCGAGAGTAGTACTAGGATGGGTGACCTCTTGGGAAGTTCTCGTGTAGCACCTCTCTTTTTGTAAATTTTCCAGTCCGTTTTAGATAAAAACTGATTAATTAGCGTGCTACGGAAAGCGTATAGGATTTGAGCACGCAAAACATGACAGGTGCCATCATACCAACACTAATGCGCTGGATCCCATCAGAACTCCGCAGCTAAGCGTTCTTGGCGAGAGTAGTACTAGGATGGGTGATCTACTCGGAAGTCCTCGTGTTGCAACTCTCTTTTTGTAAGTTTTCCAGTCCGTTTTGGATAAAAACTTATTAATTAGCAGGCTACAGAAAGCATATAGGATTTGAGCATGCAAAACAGGACAGGTGCGATCATACCAGCACTAATGCACCGGATCCCATCAGAACTCCGCATTCAAGCGTGCTTGGGCGAGTGTAATACTAGGATGGGTGACATCCTGGGAAGTCCTCGTGTTGCACCTCTCTTTTTGTAAGTTTTCCAGTCCTGTTTGGATAAAAACTGATTAATTTGCGCGCTACTGAAAGCATATAAGATTTGAGAACGCAAATCATGATTTGTGCGACCATACCAGCACTAATGCATTGGATCCCATCAGAACTTCGCAGTTAAGCGTGCTTGGGCGAGAGTAGTACTAGGATGGATGACCTCCTGGGAAGTCCTCGTGTTGCACCTCTCTTTTTGTAAGTTTTCTAGTCCGTTTTGGGTAAAAACTGATTAATTAGCGCACTACAGAAAGCATATAGGATTTGAGCACGCAAAGCATGACAGGTGCGATAATAACAACACTAATGCATCGGATCCCATCAGAACTCCACAGATAGGCGTGCTTGGGTACCTCTCTTTTATTAAGTTTTCCAGTCTGTTTTGGATAAAAACTGATTAATTAGCGCGCTACAGAAAGCATATAGGATTTGAGCACACAAAACATGACAGGTGGGATCATACCTGCACTAATGCACCGGATCCCATTAGAACTCCGCAGTTAAGCATGCTTGGGCGAGAGTAGTTCTAGGATTTGTGACCTCCTAGGAAGTCCTCGTTGTGCACCTCTATTTTTGTAACTATTCCAGTCCGTTTTAGAAAAAAATTGATTAATTAGCGCGCTACAGAAAGCACCAGCACTAACGTACTGGATCCCATCAGAACTCTGCAGTTAAGCGTGCTTGGGCGAGAGTAGTACTAGGATGGGTTACCTCCTGTGAAGTCCTCGTGTTGCACCTCTCTTTTTGTAAGTTTTCCAGTCCGTTTTGGTTAAAAACTGATTAATTAGCTCGCTACAGAAAGCATATAGGATTTGAGCTTGCAAAACATGACAGGTTCGATCATACCAGCACTAATGCACCGAATCCCATCAGAACCCCGCAGTTAAGCGTGCTTCGGCGATAATAGTACTAGGATGGGTGACCTCCTGGGAAGTCCTCGTGTTGCACGTCCCTTTTTGTAAGTTTTCCAGTCCGTTTTGGATAAAAATTGAATAATTAGCACGCTACAGAAAGCATATAGGATTTGAGCACGCAAAACATGACAGGTGCGATCATACCAGCACTAATGCACCAGATCCCATCAGAACTCCTCAGTTAAGCATGCTTGGGCGAGAGTAGGACTAGGATGGGTGACCTCTTGGGATGTCCTCGTGTTGCACCTCTCTTTTTTTAAGTTTTCCATTTCGTTTTTAATGAAAACTAATTAATTAGTGCGCTACAGAAAGCATATAGGATTTGAGCACGCAAAACATGACAATTGCAATCATACCAGCACTAATGCACCGGATCCCATCAGAACTGATGGGGATGTTCATAACGGATCTAGTTCACTTGGGTTTCCATATCCTTAAAATGCTTGAAAGAGGAGCATAAAAGAAATGAACATAAGATATGGAGAAGAAAGAGGCGCATAAAAATTAAGACATGAATATAAAGTAAGACATAAATGGCGCGAAATAAAAGAATGGAGAAGAAGAAGAAGATGGAAGAATTTAAAGTAGGGAGCCACAAAATGCCTAGGCAATTTGATAATCCTTGTTGGATCGCCACAATGGACTTGATTCCATTGATAAGACCATTTGCTTCATTCTCAAAGAGCTATGAATTTAAGAGAGAAAAATGCTCTCACAAAAGGATTAAATCCAATTTCTATTATATCAAAAAGTGTCTACAATGTGATTATTCAAGGCTATTTATAGAAGCCTTCCTTGCCTCTTACATGTGCACCTCACATGATCACTAAAAAGGCCTAAAACTAGCGCCTATTTTGCGCCTCTTGTGCGCGTGAAATTGGTCAAGAATTGGTCATACCTTGACCAATTGATACATGTCATGAAAATATAAAAAAGACTTCTAAATATTCCATTTAACTAACAAGGCATTATTTATTACAAATCTTTACACTAAAATTATTAAAAGTAGAATTAAAAACTCCAAATTCTTCTAAGTGTTCCCCAAACATGATGCTAGTAGCAAATTCTTCTAGTCTCTTCTTTTTGCTCCTAGTCATAGGACCATCTACCCTTAATGCTTGTCCTCCAAAGTCCTTCAAGTTAGGGTCCACTCCTTTATTTCCATCATCCTCTCCTCCATAGAGAGGATTCGTCCTCGAATCCACTTTGGAATCACCTACATCAAAAAAAGAGACATCACTTACATTGAAAGTGGAAGAAATATTATGCTCACCTCGCAAATCCACTTTGTAGGCATTCTCGTTCACTTTCTCCAAAATTTGAAAAGGACCTCCACCTCTAGGATGAAACTTAGATTTCCTTTCATTTGGAAACCTTTCCTTTCGAAAATGTACCCAAACCCAATCTCCCGGTTCAAAGTTCACGGCCTTTTTCTTCTTGTTGGCCAATCTCTCATAATGGGCTACTTGTTTTTCAATTTGCGCCTTCACCTTAGCATGTAGCTTCTTCACATAAGAAGCTTTAGCCTCACCATCTTTATGCAACAAAGAAATATCAAGAGGAATAGGCAACAAATCCAAAGGGGTTAGGGGGTTAAATCCATAAACAATTTCAAATGGTGAGTGCTTAGTAGTAGAGTGAGGCACCCTATTGTAAGCAAACTCAACAAAAGATAAGGACTCTTCCAAAGATTTCAAATTTTTAGAAACAAAAGATCTCAACAAAGTGCCCAAAGTTCTATTTACAACTTCCGTTTGTCCATCCGTTTGAGGATGACAAGTAGTGGAGAAAGACAACTTAGTACCAAGTTTGGCCCAAAGTGTTCTCAAAAAATGTGACAAGAATTTAGCATCCCTATCACTCACAATATTCAAGGGCACCCCATGCAATCGCACAATATTATCAAAAAACAAGTTAGCAACATGAGTAGCATCATCACATTTAGCACAAGGCACAAAATGAGCCATCTTGGAAAATCTATCAACAATAACAAAGATGCTATCTTTACCCCTCTTAGAGCGAGGCAAACCAAGAACAAAATCCATAGAAATATGAGTCCAAGGGGAATTAGGAATGGGGAGAGGGAGATACAAACCATGAGGCATAAGCCTAGACTTAGCCTTTTTACACACAATACACCTCTTACAATGCCGTTGCACATGAATGCGCATATGAGGCCAATAAAATTTGGCATGTAAGATATCAAATGTTTTAGCCACTCCAAAGTGACCCATCAAGCCTCCTTCATGAGCTTCCACCACAAGCAAATACCTAAGAGAACCTTGAGGCACACAAAGCAAATTAGCCTTAAAAAGAAATCCCTCAACAAGATAATAGTCATCATGTGCCTTAATGATATTCTTGGCGGCCAACTCACATAAATCACCAAAAATAGGACCAAAATGTTTATCACTAGCATACAAGTCCTTTATAGAATCAAAACCAACAAAATGAGAATCAAGAGTGGAAAGGAGACTATATCTCCTAGATAAAGCATCGGCCACCTTGTTGGCCTTGCCTTGCTTATGCTTAATCACATATGAAAATTGTTCCAAAAATTCCACCCACTTAGCATGGCGCCTATTAAGCTTCCCTTGACCTTTAAGGTACTTGAGGGACTCATGATCACTATGAATGACAAATTCCCTTAGGAGCAAATAATGTTGCCAAACTTGAAGCGCCCTAATCAAAGTATACAATTCTGTATCATAAGTGGGGTAATTAAGACAAGCACCACTCAACTTTTCACTAAAGTAGGCTATAGGGTGGCTTTCTTGAAGAAGAATAGCCCCTATACCTATATTTGAGGCATCACATTCCAATTCAAAGGATTTTTCAAAGTTAGGAAGAGCCAAGATGGGAGCGTTTGTCAACCTATCTTTCAAGGCGGCAAAAGCTTCCTCTTGTTTTTGTCCCCAATGGAATGTCACACCACTTTTCACCAATTCATTTAGAGGAGAAGCAATTGTGCTAACATCCTTGACAAACCTCCTATAGAAGCTTGCCAAACCATGAAAACTCCTCACATGTTTCACACAAGTAGGTCGCGGCCATTCAAGGATAGCCTTAACCTTTTCATCATCAACATGTACACCATGCTCACTAATCACAAATCCTAAAAATGTAACTTTAGGCATACAAAAAGAACATTTCTCAAGATTAGCAAACAAAGTAGCATCTCTCAAAGTTTTCAAAACAAGTTCAACATGCTCCAAGTGTTCATCAAATTATTTCGAATAAATGAGGATATCATCAAAATAAACCACCACAAATTTACCCATAAATTTCCTCAAAACATGATGCATCAACCTCATAAAGGTACTAGGAGCATTTGAAAGTCCAAACGGCATTACCAACCATTCACACAAACCAAATTTAGTTTTAAAAGCCGTTTTCCATTCATCACCTTCTTTCATACGAATTTGATGGTACCCACTTTTCAAATCAATTTTAGAAAACAAAGAAGCACCACATAACTCATCAAGAAGGTCATCAAGTCTAGGGATAGGATGTCTATACCTTATTGTGATTGCATTGATAGGTCTACAATCACAACACATTCTCCATTTACCATCCTTTTTGGGCACCAAAATGACCGGCACCGCGCAAGGGCTCAAACTCTCTCTAATCCACCCTTTGCTCATGAGGTCATCCACTTGCCTTTGTATCTCTTCACTCTCTTGTGGATTTTCTCTATAAGCGGGTCTATTTGGAATTGAAGAACCCGGTATGAAATCAATTTGGTGCTCAATACCACGGATTGGTGGCAATCCCTTTGGTGTCTCATGTGGAAACACATCTTTGTACCTATCCAACATAGAAGAAAAAGCACTAGGAACCACATGATTATCATTGTTAGAAACAACATTTAAACACATATCATGAGGAATCATAAGATACATGGTCTTGTGAGCCAAAAATAAGTGCTTAAACTCATGTTTAGATACAAGAAGATTGGAATGAGAAGATGATTCATCCCCACCAAGGCCCTTAGCGCATTGCTTAGCCTTGAAAGAGCTTTTTGAGCTCTTTTCACATGTCTCACTAGCAAAAGGGTTAGTGAAACCCTTATTGGCTTGTTTCAAGGCCAATTGCTCTTTTTCTCTTTTCTTTTTCATGAGGTGTTGATCATGACTCACCTCTTTGGGACTCAAAGGAACAAGGGTCAATTTGGAACCCTTATACTCAAAAGAATACTTGTTTGAGTGCCCATCATGAATAGCATTTCTATCAAATTGCCAAGGCCTCCCAAAAAGGATATGGGCGGCCTCCATAGGTACCACATCGCACACAATGCTATCACAATATTTGCCTATGGTTAACTCCACCAAAACTTGCTTGTCAACAAGCAATTCACCATTATCATTAAGCCATTGAAGTTTATATGGCCTAGGATGGGGAGTAGTAGGCAAATTAAGCTTGGACACTAGTCTTGTGCTTGCCACATTCACACATGAGCCACTATCTATAATCAAAGAACAGGTGGCATTTTTCACCAAGCACCTAGTGTGAAAAATATTTTCTCTTTGAGTATTGTCATCTTCTTTGGGGTGACTCCCCAAAATCCTCCTAACAACCAACAAATCTCCTTCATTGGGGTACAATTCATCATCACTAGAAGAAGCATAAGAAGAGGAATGGGTAGAAGAAAGCTCATCATTAGAGGAATTAGAATGAGAATCATAAACCCCATCAACGCACATCATAGTCTTTTTTGTGGGGCATTGAGAGGCAATGTGACCTCTACCCAAACACTTAAAACACTTGATTTCACTTGATTTATGGCTTTGACCATGGCCAACTCCCTTAAGCTTGGAAGTTGAGGGAGGAGAATCACTAACTCCCCTTTGGCCGTGGCTTTTCTCATGATCATTGTGGCTCTTTTTCCAATTTTTATTGGAGCCACTCTTGCCATCTTTATCAAATGAATTTTTGAAATCATTTTTTTGAAAACTTTTTGAAGGAAAACGTCCAAAAGAAGATTGAGATTTATAATTTTTTGAATAATATGCATGATCTCTATCTTGCCTTTTCAATTGGGCTTCCACCCTATGACATTGGTGCAATAATGAATCCATGGATGCATGATCATGTAATTCTACAATGTCTCTAATCCTAGGATGCAATCCATCTATGAACCTTGCCATAGTAGCCTCTTCACTCTCAACAATGTTGGCTCTAGTTAGAGCCACCCACATCTCCCTATAATAGGCCTCCACACTTTTGGAACCTTGGGAGATAATTTGAAGCTTCCTATGCAATTCTTTGATGTAATGTGGGGGCACCCAACGTTGCCTAAACCGCACCTTTAATTCCTCCCAACTATGGAGAGGATGGAAAGGTAAGATTGTCTTTTTATGATTATCCCAACATAATAAAGCATAATTAGTCAAATGCACCGTGGCAAGGGCTATTTTCCTCTCATCATCAAACCGTTGCGCCTCAAAGATTTGATCCAGGCGCATTTCCCATTCAAGGTACTTTTCGGGATTCACATTCCCATCAAAAGTGGGAATCTCCAACTTCAGACCTAAGTACCTATTTTCAAGCCTAGGATCACCAAATTGGGGAATGTCATCAAGAACATTCCCTTGACCAAACCGTTGGTTAGGCCGTGGGTCAAAGGCTCCATGTCTAGGCATATGATGCAAATTATCATGAATATGAGCATTATTTCGATGCCTATGATGCCTAGAGTGTGCATGCAATTCATCGTCACTTCCACTAGTCAAGGTATGATATGCATGATGCCTACCATGTGCAAGTTCATCATTAACATTTCGAGAGTTATGAGCAACATTTCTAGTGACATGAGATGAAGTAGCATTAAGAAAAGGAGAGGGTATACCTTCACTTACCCTTGGGGAGGAATGGACTTTTTCCTTCCCCTTGTTGGAGCTTTGAATTTTGTCCAAGGTTTTATATATTCCGTCAAGTTCCTTGGACATAATTTGCTTCATTTGTGATGTTAATTGCTCCAAGAGTATAGTATTAGGAGTTTGATTGTCCATGATGAGAAAAAATAGAATAAAAATGAAAAATATCTATGCAAGCCAAGTAGCTCAAACTAAACCAAAAATAAGAAAAGAATACATCAAAGCAAAAGAGAAAAATAATAGTCTATCCTAAGGACCTCACAAATCACACAAACTCACAAGAAATGTATCACTCAAATCCACTCGTGTTTCACACTTTAAAGGCTTTTTCTATAATGTCACACTCTTGCCTTTTACCACTCAACGTCCCTCGACTATCATAGCAAAAAGAGCACAAATAATCAAAGTCTTATGTCAATTACTCAAATTAATGGATCCAAAGTGGCAAACCCTCAAGAAGTAGCAAAATATCTAAGCCAACACGTGACACAAGAGTACAAATGAAGAAATACTCAAAGACACAACGAAGAGGTCAAATAAAGACAAGCAATAAAAGCTAACTCAATCAAAGAAAATAGCACACAAAAATGGAGTAATTATGTTGACAAAGGCACAAGAAAAGAGTACTAAGAAAACTAGACAAAGTCAAGAAAAATAAGATGCTAGCTAGGATTCACCAAAGCAATAATGGATGTGAACAAGAATAACACCAATGTAGAAGGAAAGTGTATAGGGCATAATATGTGGATAAACAACGTGAAAGTGTGCAAATCGATGATTAAGAACAAACATACGTATATGAATTGTTTTCTTCTTTTGTATATTGCACCTCTTTTTTTTTTTTTTGATATTTGCGCAAATGCTCTGTTTTTTTTTTATATTGCAAAGCAACTTTTTTTTTCTTGCACACAAATCACTAGGAATCAAAGATAGAATGAATGTAGAATAAACGGACAAGGTGTTCAAGTGTATTGTAAGGTAGAAAAGCTAGCTAACAAGATTAATGGGGCACAAAACAATACAAATATGAAGGAAATCCATGAACAAAATGGAAACAAGAAAGAAAGAAAGCTAGACTCAAACACAAAACTTTTCTTAGGTATTTTCACAAACACTTAGTGTGTATAAGAACACACAACTTAAACACAAAAAATTTGAACAAAGAGACTCAAAAAAATGGATGGGTTTTGTGCACAAGAACATGTATATGAAGAATATCAACTCAAATTTTAGATTCAATCATCAAATAGGCAAGAAACAAGCATGAATGTCCAAGAACACTCAAGAACACATGTGCAGAATTTTTTAATCAACACTTGATCCTAAAGTTTTCCACTATGAGGAATCCAAATTTTAACTCCAAATCACCAAATTCCCAACCAATTAGGCAGAAAATTGCAGAAATTTCAGAATACGAAAATTGGAAAAAAAGAGAGAAATCAAAAATCAAGCAAGGAGAACCAAGGATCCATGATTCAATTCCCGCAATCCGGAAAAAGAGGATCAAAATCAAGAACTACCCAATGAACACCATGGCTCGAGATACCAAATGATGGGGATGTTCATAACGGATCTAGTTCACTTGGGTTTCCATCTCCTTAAAATGCTTGAAAGAGGAGGATAAAAGAAATGAACATAAGATATGGAGAAGAAAGAGGCGCATAAAAATTAAGACATGAATATAAAGTAAGGCATAAATGGCGCAAAATAAAAGAATGGAGAAGAAGAAGAAGATGGAAGAATTAAAAGTAGGGAGCCACAAATTGCCTAGGCAATTTGATAATCCTTGTTTGATCGCCACAATGGACTTGATTCCATTGATAAGACCATTTGCTTCATGCTCAAAGAGCTATGAATTCAAGAGAGAAAAATGCTCTCACAAAAGGATTCAATCCAATTTCTATTATATCAAAAAGTGTCTACAATGTGATTATTCAAGGCTATTTATAGAAGCCTTCCTTGCCTCTTACATGTGCACCTCACATGATCACTAAAAAGGCCTAAAACTAGCGCCTATTTTGCCCCTCTTGTGTGCATGAAATTGGTCATGAATTGGTCATACCTTGACCAATTGATACATGTCATGAAAATATAAAAAAGACTTCTAAAAATTCCATTTAACTAACAAGGCATTATTTATTACAAATCTTTACACAAAAATTATTAAAAGTAGAATTAAAAACTCCAAATTCTTCTAAGTGTTCCCCAAACATGATGCTAGTAGCAAATTCTTCAAGTCTCTTCTTTTAGCTCCTAGTCATAGGACCATCTACCCTTAATGCTTGTCCTCCAAAGTCCTTCAAGTTAGGGTCCACTCCTTTATTTCCATCAAGAACCCTGAAGTTAAGCGTGCTTGGGCGAGAGTAGTACTAGGATGGGTGACCTCCTGGGAAGTCCTCATGTTGCGCCTCTCTTTTTGTGAGTTTTCCAGTCCATTTTGGATAAAAAATTATTAACTAGCGCGCAACAGAAAGCATATAGGATTTGAGCACGCAAAATAAGACAGGTGCGATCATACCAGCACTAATGCACTGGATCCCATCAGAACTCCACAGTTAAGCGCGCTTGGGAGAGAGTAGTACTAGGATGGGTGATCTCCTGGGAAATCCTCGTGTTGCACCTCCCTTTTTTTCAAGTTTTTCAGTCCGTTTTGGATAAAAACTAAATAATTAGCGCGCTACAGAAAGCATATAGGATTTGAGCACGCAAAACATGATAGGTGCAATCATAGCAGTACTATTGCACCGGATCCCATCAGAACTCCGCAGTTAAGCGTGCTTGGGCGAGAATAGTACTAGGATGGGTGACCTCCTGGGAAATCCTCGTGTTGCACCTCTCTTTTTGTAAGTTTTTAATTAGAGCGCTACAGAAAGCATATAAGCATGCTTGGGCGAGAGTAGTACTAGGATGGGTGACCTCCTGGGAAGTCCTCGTGTTGCACCTCTCTTTTTTAAAGTTTTCCAGTCCGTTTTGGATAAAAACTGATTAATTAGTGCGCTACAGAAAGCATATAGGATTTGAGCACGCAAAACATGACAATTGCGATCATACCAGCACTAATGCACCGGATCCCATCAGAACTCTGAAGTTAAGCGTGCTTAGGCAAGAGTAGTACTAGGATGGGTGACTTCCTGGGAAGTCCTCATGTTGCACCTCTCTTTTTGTGAGTTGTCCAGTCCGTTTTGGATAAAAACTTATTAACTAGCATGCTACAGAAAGCATATAGCTTGGGAGAGAGTAGTACTAGAATGGGTGATCTCCTGGGAAATCCTCGTGTTGCACCTCTCTTTTTTTAAGTTTTCCAGTCCGTTTTGGATAAAAACTGAATAATTAGCGTGCTACAGAAAGCATATAGGATTTAAGCACGCAAAACATGACAGGTGCGATCATACCAGCACTATTGCACTGGATCCCATCAAAACTCCGCAGTAAAGCGTGTTTGGGCGAGAATAGTACTAGGATGGGTGACCTCCTGGGAAGTCCTCGTGTTGCACCTCTCTTGTTGTAAGTTTTTAATTAGCGCGCAACAGAAAGCATATAGGATTTAAGCACGCAAAACATGACAATTGCGATCATACCAGCACTAATGCGTCGGATCCCATCAGAACCCCGAAGTTAAGCGTGCTTGGGCAAGAGTAGTACTAGGATGGCTGACCTCCTGGGAAGTCCTCATGTTGCACTTCTCTTTTTTTGAGTTGTCTAGTCCGTTTTGGATAAAAACTTATTAACTAGCACGCTACAGAAAGCATATAGCTTGGGAGAGACTAGTACTAGGATGGGTGATCTCCTGGGAAATCCTCGTGTTGCACCTCTCTTTTTTTAAATTTTCCAGTCCGTTTTGGAAAAAGACTGAATAATTAGCGTGCTACAGAAAGCATATAGGATTTAAGCACACAAAACATGACAGGTGCGATCATACCAGCACTATTGCACTGGATCCCATCAGAACTCCGCAGTAAAGCGTGTTTGGGCGAGAATAGTAATAGGATGGGTGACCTCCTGGGCAGTCCTCGTGTTGCACCTCTCTTTTTGTAAGTTTTTAATTAGCGCGCTACAAAAAGCATATAGGATTTGAGCACGCAAAACATGTCAGGTGCGATCATTCCAGCACTAATGCACCGGATCCCATCAGAACCCCGCAGTCAAGCGTGCTTGGGTGAGAGTAGTACTAGGATGGGTGACCTCCTGGGAAGTTCTCGTGTTGCACCTCTCTTTTTGTAAGTTTTCCATTCCGTTTTGGATAAAAACTGATTAATTAGTGCGGTACAGAAAGCATATAGGATTTGAGTACGCAAAACATGACAATTGTGATCATACCAGCACTAATGCACTAGATCCCATCAGAACTCCGTAGTTAAGCGTGCTTGGGAGAGAGTAGTACTACGATGGGTGATCTTCTGGGAAATCCTTGTGTTGCACCTCTCTTTTTGTAAGTTTTCCAGTCCGTTTTGGATAAAAACTGATTAATTAGCGAACTACAAAACGCCTATATGATTTGAGCACGAAAGACATGACAGGTGCGATCATACTAGCACTAATGCAACGGATCCTTTCAGAACCCCGAAGTTAAGTGTGCCTGGGTGAGAGTAGTACTAGGATGGGTGACCTCCTGGGAAGTTCTCGTGTTGCACCTTTCTTTTTGATTTGAGCACGCAAAACATGAAAGGTGCGATCATACCAGCACTAATGCACAGGATCCCATTAGAACTCTGCAGTTAAGCGTGCTTGGGAGAGAGCAGTATTGTGATGGGTTATCTACTGGGAAGTCCTCGTGTTGCGGGCGAGAGTAGTACTAGGATGGGTGACCTCCTGGGAAGTCCTCGTGTTGCACCTCTCTTTTTTTAAGTTTTCCAGTCCGTTTTGGATAAAAACTGATTAATTAGCGCGCTACAGAAAGCATATGGGATTTGAGCACGCAAAACATGACAATTACGATATTACCAGCACAAATGCACTGGATACTTATTAACTAGCACGGTACAGAAAGCATATAGGATTTGAGCACGCAAAATAAGACAGGTGCGATCATACCAGCACTAATGCACTGGCTCCCATCAGAACTCCGTAGTTAAGCGTGCTTGGGAGAGAGTAGTACTAGGATGGGTGATCTTCTGGGAAATCCTCCTGTTGCACCTCTTTTTTTTTAAGTTTTCCAGTCCGTTTTGGATAAAAACTGAGTAATTAGCGTGCTACAGAAAGCATATAGGATTTGAGCACGCAAAACATGACAGGTGCGATCATACCAGCACTATTGCACTGGATCCCATCAGAACTCCGCAGTTAAGCGTGTTTGGGCGAGAATAGTACTAGGATGGGTGACCTCCTGAGAAGCCCTCGTGTGATCATACTAGCACTAATGCAACGGATCCCTTCAGAAGTACTGAGATGGGTTATCTACTGGGAAGTCCCCGTGTTGCACCTCTCTTTTTGTCAGTTTTCTAGTCCGTTTTGGATAAAAATGGAATAATTAGCGCGCTACAGAAAGCATATAGGATTTGAGTACGCAAAACATGAAAGGTGCGATCATACCAGCACTAATGCATTGGATCCCATCAGAACTCCGCAGTTAAGCATGCTTGGGCGAGAGAAGTACTAATCGGTTTTGGATAAAAACTGATTAATTAGCGTGCTACAGAAAGCATATAGGATTTGAGCACGCAAAACCTGACAAGTGCGATCATACCAACACTAATGCACCGGATCCCATTAGAACCCCAAAGTTAAGAGTGCTTGGGCAAGAGTAGTACTTGGATGGGTGAGTACCTCTCTTTTTGTGAGTTTTCCAGTCCGTTTTGGATAAAAACTTATTAACTAGCACGCTACAGAAAGAATATAGGATTTGACCACGCAAAATAAGACAGGTGCGATCATACCAGCACTAATGCACTGGATCCCATCAGAACTCCGCAGTTAAGCGTGCTTGGGAGAGAGTAGTACTAGGATGGGTGATCTCCTGGGAAATCCTCGTGTTGCACCTCTCTTTTTTTAAGTTTTCCAGTCCGTTTTGGATAAAAATTGAATAACTAGCGTGCTTCAGAAAGCATATAGGATTTGAGCACGCAAAACATGACAGGTGCGATCATACCAGCACTATTGCAATGGATCCCATCAAAACTCCGCAGTTAAGCGTGTTTGGGCGAGAATAGTACTAGGATGGGTGACCTTCTGGGAAGTCCTCGTGGTACCCCTCTCTTTTTGTACGTTTATAATTAGCGCGCTACAGAAAGCATATAGGATTTGAGCACGCAAAACATGAGAGGTGGGATCATACCAGCACTAATGCACCAGATCCCATCAGAACCCCGCAGTCAAGCGATCTTGGGTGAGAGTAGTACTAGGATGGGTGACCTCCTGGGAAGTCCTCGTGTTGCACCTCTCTTTTGTAAGTTTTCCAGTCCGTTTTGGATAAAAATTGATTAATTAGCGTGCTACAGAAAGCATATAGGATTTGAGCATGCAAAACATGACAGGTGAGATCAAACCATCCCTAATGCACCGGATCCCTTCAGAACTCCACAGTTAAGCGTGCTTGGGCGAGAGTAGTACTAGAATAGGTGACCTCCGGAGAAGCCCTCGTGTTGCACCTCTCTTTTTGTAAGTTTTCCAGTCCGTGTTGGATAAAAACTGATTAAATAGCGCGCTACAGAAAGCCTATACGATTTGAGCATGAAAAACATGACAGGTGCGATCATACTAGCACTAATGCAACGGATCCCTTCAGAACCCCGAAGTTAAGCGTGCCTTGGAGAGAGTAGTACTAGGATTGGTGACCTCCTGGGAAGTCCTAGTGTTACACCTCTCTTTTTGTAAGTTTTCCAATCCATTTTGGATAAAAACTTATTAATTAGCGCGCTACAGAAAGCATATAGGATTTGAGCACGCAAAACATGACAGGTGCGATCATACCAGCACTAATGCACCGGATCCCATCAGAACTCCGCAGTTAAGCGTGCTTGGGCGAGAACAGTACTTTGATGGGTTATCTACTGGGAAGTCCTTGTGTTGCACCTCTCTTTTTGTCAGTTTTCCAGTCCGTTTTGGATAAAAACGGATTAATTAGCGCGCTACAGAAAGCATATAGGATTTGTGCACGCAAAACATGACAGGTGCGATCATACCAGCACTAATGCATTGGATCCCATCAGAACTCCGCAGTTAAGCATGCTTGGGCGAGAGTAGTACTAGGATGGGTGACCTCCTAGGAAGTCCTCGTGTTGCACCTCTCTTTTTTTAAGTTTTCCAGTCCGTTTTGGATAAAAACTGATTAATTAGCGCGCTACAGAAAGCATATATGATTTGAGCACGCAAAACATCACAATTGCGATCATACCAACACTAATGCACTGGATCCCATCAGAACCCCGAAGTCAAGCGTGCTTGGGCAAGAGTAGTACTAGGATGGGTGACCTCCTGGGAAGTCCTCTTGTTGCACCTCTCTATTTTTAAGTTTTCCAATCCGTTTTGGATAACAACTGAAAAATTAGCGTGCTACAGAAAGCATATAGGATTTGAGCACGCAAAACATGACACGTGCGATCATACCATCACTAATGCACCAGATCCCATCAGAACTCCGCATTCAAGCGTGCTTGGGCGACAGTAGTACAAGGATGGGTGACCTCCTGGGAAGTCCTCGTGTTGCACCTCTCTTTTTGTAACTTTTCTAGTCCTGTTTGGATAAAAACTGATTAATTTGCGCGCTATAGAAAACCTATACGATTTGAGCACGCAAACCATGATAGGTGTGATCATACCAGCACTAATGCACCGGATCCCATCAGAACCCCGCAGTCAAGCGTGCTTGGGCGAGAGTACTACTAGGATGGGTCACCTCTTGGGAAGTCCTCGTGTTGCACCTCTCTTTTTGTAAGTTTTTAATTAGCGCGCTACAGAAAGCATATAGGATTTGAGCACGCAAAACATGACAGGTACGATCATACCTGCACTAATGCACCGGATCCCATCAGAACCCCGAAGTCAAGCGTGCTTGGGCGAGAGTAGTACTAGGATAGGTGACCTCCTGGGAAGTCCTCGTGTTGCACCTCACTTTTTGTAAGTTTTCCAGTCCGTTTTGGATAAAAAGTGATTAATTAGCGCGCTACAGAAAGCATATAGTGTTTGAGCACGCAAAACATGACAGGTGCGATCAAATCGTCACTAATGCACAGGATCCCTTCAGAACTCCACAGTTAAGCGTGCTTGAGCGAGAGTAGTACTAGGATTGGTGACATCTTGGGAAGTCCTCGTGTTGCACCTCTCTTTTTGTAAGTTTTCTAGTCCGTTTTGGGTAAGAATAGATTAATTAGTGCGCTACAGAAAACATATAGGATTTGAGCACGCAAAACATGACAGGTGCGATCATACCAGTACTAATGCACCGGATCCCATTAGAACTCCGCATTCAAGCGTGCTTGGGCGAGAGTAGTACTAGGATGGGTGACCTCCTGGGAAGTCTTCGTGTTGCACCTCTCTTTTTGTAACTTTTCCAGTCCTGTTTGGATAAAAACTGTTTAATTTGCGCGTTACAGAAATCATGTAGGATTTGAGCACGGAAAACATGATTTGTGCGGCCATATCAGCACTAATCCATCGGATCCCATCAGAACTCCGCAGTTAAGCGTGCTTGGGCGAGAGTAGTACTAGGATGGATGACCTCCTGGGAAGTCCTCTTTTTGCACATCTCTTTATGTAAGTTTTCTAGTCCGTTTTGGGTAAAAACTGATTAATTAGTGCGCTACAAAAAGCATATAGGATTGGAGCACGCAAAACATGACTGGTGCGATCATACCAGCACTAATGCACCGGATCCCATCAGAACTCCACATTCAAGCGTGCTTGTGCGAGAGTAGTATTAGGATGGGTGACTTCCTGGGAAGTCCTCGTGTTGCACCTCTCTTTTTGTAAGTTTTCCAGTCCTATTTGGATAAAAACAGATTAATTTGCGTGCTACGGAAAGGATATAGGATTTGAGCACGCAAAACATGATTTGTGCGACCATACCAGCACTAATACATCGGATCCCATCAGAACTCCGCAGTCAAGCGTGCTTGGGCGAGAGTAGTACTAGGATAGGTGACCTCCTGGGAAGTCCTCGTGTTGCACCTCTGTTTTTGTAAGTTTTCCAGTCCGTTTTGGAGAAAAATTGATTAATTAGCGCGCTACAGAAAGCATATAGTATTTGAGCACGCAAAACATGACAGGTGCGATCGAACCGTCACTAATGCACAGGATCCCTTCAGAACTCCACAGTTAAGTGTGCTTGGGCGAGAGTAGTACTAGGATAGGTGACCTCCTGGGAAGTCCTCATACTGCACCTCTGTTTTTGTAAGTTTTCCAATCCGTTTTGGATAAAAACTGATTAATTAGCGTGCTACAGAAACCATATAGGATTTGAGAACGCAAATCATGACAGCTGCGATCATACCAGCACTAATGCCACGGATCCCATCAGAACTTCGCAGTTAAGCGTTCTTGGGCGAGAGTAGTACTAGGATGGAAGACCTCCTCGGAAGTACTCGTGTTACACCTCTCTTTTTGTAAGTTTTCCAGTCCGTTTTTGATAAAAACTGATTAATTAGCACGCTAAAGAAAGCATATAGGATTTGAGCACGCAAAATATGACAGGTGCGATTATACTAGCACTAATGCACTGGATCTCATCAAAACCCCGCAGTTAAGCGTGGTTGGGCGAGAGTAGTACTAGGATTGGTGACCTCTTGGGAAGTCCTCATGATGCACCTCTCATTTTGTAAGTTTTCCAGTCCGTTTTATATAAAAACTGATTAACTAGCACGCTACAGAAAGCATATAGGACATAAGCACGCAAAACATGATAGTTGCGATCATACTCGCACTAATGCACCGGATCCCATCAGAACTCTGCAGTTAAGCGTGCTTGAGCGAGAGTAGTACTAGGATGGGTGACCTCTTTTGAAGTCCTCGTGTTGCACCTCTCTTTTTGTAAGTTATCTAGTCCGTTTTGGAGAAAAACTAATAAATTAGCGCGCCACAGAAATAATATAGGATATGAGCACACAAAACATGACAGGTGCGATCATACCAGCACCAATGCACCGGATCCCATCAGAACTCTGCAGTTAAGCGTGCTTGGGCGCGCTACAGAAAGCATACAGGATTTGAGCACGCAAAACATGACAGGTGCGATCATACTAGCACTAATGCACCGGATCCCATCAGAATTTCGCAATTAAGCGTGCTTCGGCGAGAATAGTACTAGGATGGGTGGCCTCCTGGGAAGTCCTCGTGTTGCACCTCTACGTTTTTAAGTTTACCAGTCCGTTTTGGATAAAAAATTATTAATTAGCGCGCTACAGAAAGCATACAGGATTTGAGCACGCAAAACATGACAGGTGCGATCATACCAGCACTAATGCACCTGATCCCATTAGAACTCCGCAGTTAAGCGTTCTTGGGTGAGATGGGAAATTCTCGTGTTGCAGCTCTCTTTTTGTAAGTTTTCCAGTCCGTTTTGGATAAATAGTGATTAATTAGCGCGCTACAGAAAGCATATAGGATTTGAGCACGCCAAACATGACAGGTGTGATCATACCAGCACTAATGCACTCCGCAGTTAAGCGTGCTTGGGCAAGAGTAGTATTAGGATGGGTGACCTCCTGGGAAGTCATCGTGTTGCACATCTCTTTTTGTAAGTTTTCCAGTCTGTTTTGGATAAAAACTTATTAATTAGCGCGCTACAGAAGACATATAGGTTTTGAGCACGCAAAACATGACAGGTGCGATCATACCAGCACTAATGCTTCAGATCCCATCACAACTCCGCAGTTAAGTGGGCTTGGGCGAGAGTAGTACTAGGATGGGTGAGCCCCTGGGAAGTACTAGTGTTGCACCTCCTTTTTTGTAAGTCTTCCAGTCCGTTTTGGATAAAAAGTGATTAATTAGCGCACTACACAAAGCATATAGGTTTTGAGGACGCAAAACATGACAGGTGCGATCATACCAGCACTAATGCACCGGATCCCATCATAACTTCGCATTTAAGCGTGCTTGGGCGAGAATAGTAGTAGGATGGGTGACCTTCTGGGAAGTCCTCGTGTTTCACCTCTCTTTTTGTAAGTTTTATAGTCCTTTTTGGAGAAAAACTAATTAATTAGCGCTCTACCGAAAGCATATAGGATTTGAGCACGCAAAACGTGACTGTTGCGATCATACCAGCACGAATGCACCGGATCCCATCAGAATTCCGCAGTTAAGCGTGCTTGGGCGAGAGTAGTACTAGGATGGGTGACCTCTATGGTAGTCCTCATGTTGCACCTCTCTTTTTGTAACTTTTCCAATCCGTTTTGTATAAAAAGTGAATAATTAGCGCGCTACAGAAAGCATATAGGATTTGAGCACGCAAAACATGACAGTAGCGATCATACCAACACTAATCCACTGAATCCCATCAGAACTCGTGTTGCACCTCTCTTTTTGTAAGTTTTCCAGTCCGTTTTGTATAGAAAGTGAATAATTAGCGCGCTACAGAAAGCATATAGGATTTGAGCACGCAAAACATGACAGGAGTGATCATACCAGCACTAATGCACAGTATCCCATCAGAACTCCGCAGTTAAGCGTGCTTGGGCGATAGAAGTACTAGGATGGGTGACCTCCTCGGAAGTCCTCGTGTTGCATCTCTCTTTGTGTAAGTTTTCCAGTCCGTTTTGGATAAAAAATAATTAATTAGCACGCTACAGAAAGTATATAGGATTTGAGCACGCAAACCATAACAGGTGCGATCGTACCAGCACTAATGCATCGAATCCCATCAAAACTCCGAAATCAAGCGTGCTTGGGCAAGAGTAGTACTAGGATGGGTGACCTCCTGGGAAGTCCTCGTGTTGCACCTCCCTTTTTGTAAGTTTTCCAGTCCGTTTTGGATGAAAACTGATTATATAGCGCGCTATAGAAAGCATATAGGATTTGAGCACGCAAAACATGACAGGTGCGATCATACCAGCACTAATGCATTGGATCCCTTCAGAACTCCCCAGTAAAGCGTGCTTTGGCGACAATAGTACTGGAATGGATGACCTCGTGGGAAGTCCTCGTGTTGCACCTCTCTTTTTGTAAGTTTTCCAGTCCGTTTTGGATAAAAACTTATTAATTAGCGCGCTTCAAAAAGCATACAGGATTTGAGCACGCAAAACATGATCGGTGGGATCATACCAGCACTAATGCAGCGGATCCTATCGAAACTCCGCAGTTAAGCGTGCTTGGGCGAGAGTAGTACTAGGATGGTTGACCTCATGGGAAGTCCTCGTGTTGCACCTCTCTTTTTGTAAATTTTCCAGTCCATTTTGGATAAAAATTGATTATTTAGCCCCATACAGAAAGCATATAAGATTTGAGCACGTAATACATGACAGGTGTCATCATACCAGCACTAATGCACTGGATCCCTTCAGAACTCCGAAGTAAAGCGTGCTTGGGTGAGAGTAGTACTGCACCTCTCTTTTGGTAAGTTTTCCAGTCCGTTTTGGATAAAAACTGGTTAACTAGCGCGGTACAGAAAACATCCAGGATTTGAGCACGCAAAACATGACAAAAGCGAGAGTAATACTAGGATGGGTGACCTCCTGTTGCACCTCTCTTTTTGTAAGTTTTCCAGTCTGTTTTTGATAAAATATGATTAACTAGCGCGCTACAGAAAGCATATAGGACTTGAGCACGCAAAACATTTCAGGGGCGAGAGTAGTAGTAAGATGGGTGACCTCCTGGGAAATCCTCGTGTTGCACCTCTCTTTTTGTAAGTTTTCCAGTCCGTTTTGGATAAAAACTTATTAACTAGCGCGCTAAAGAAAGCATATAGGATTTGAGCACACAAAACATGACATGTGCGATCATACCAGCACTAATGCACCGGATCCCATCAGAACTCCGCAGATAAGAGTGCTTCGGAGAGAGTAGTACTAGGATGGGTGACCTCCTGGGAAGTCCTCGTGTTGCACCTCTCTTTTTTTAAGTTTTCCAGTCCGTTTGGGTTAAAAATTGATTAACTACCGCGCTACAGAAAGCATATAGGATTTGAGTACGCAAAACATGACAGGTGCGATCATACCAGCACTATTGCACTAGATCCCATCAGAACTCCGTAATTAAGCATGCTTGGGCGTGAGTAGTACTAGAATGGGTGATCTCCTGGGAAGTCCTCGTGTTGCACCTCTCTTTTTGTAAGTTATCCAGTCCGTTTTGGATAAAAACTGATTAATTAGCATGCTACAGAAAGCATATAGGATTTGAGCACGCAAAACATGAAAGGTGCGATCATACCGGCACTAATGCACCGGATAATATCAAAACTCTGCATTTAAGCGTGCTTGGGCGAGAGTAGTACTAGGAAGATTGATCTCCTGGGAAGTCCTCGTGTTGCCCTTCTATTTTTGTAAGTTTTCTAGCCCGTTTTGGATAAAAACTGATTAACTAGCGCTTCAGAAAGCATATAGGATTTCAGCACGCAAAACATGACAGGTGCGATCATACCAGCACTAATGCACGGGATCCCATCAGAACTTTGCAGTTAAGCCTGCTTGGGCAAGAGTAGTACTAGGATGGGTGATCTCCTGGGAAGTCCTCGTGTTGCACCTCTCTTTTTGTAAGTTTTCCAGCCCGTTTTGGATAAAAACTGATTAACTAGCGCTGTACAGAAAGCATACAGGATTTGAGCACGCAAAACATGACAGGTGCGATCATACCAGCACTAATGCACCGGATCCCAATCCTCGTGGTGCACCTCTCTTTTTGTAAGTTTTCCAGTTCGTTTTGGTTAAAAACTGATTAACTAGCGCGCTACAGAAAGCATATAGGACATGAGCACGCAAAAGATGACAGGTGTGATCATACCAGCACTAATGCACTGGATCCCAATCCTCGTGGTGCACCTCTCTTTTTGTAAGTTTTCGAGTCCGTTTTGGATGAAAACTTATTAATTAGCGCGCTACAGAAAGCATATACGATTTGAGCACGCAAAACATGACAGGTGCGATCATACCAGCACTAATGCACCGTATCCCATGAGAACTCCGCAGATAAGCGTGCCTAGGCGAGAGTAGTACTAGGATGGTTAACCTCCTGGGAAGTCCTCGTGTTGCACCTCTCTTTTTATAAGTTTTCCAGTCCGTTTTGGTTAAAAACTGATTAACTAGCGCGCTACAGAAAGCATACAGGACTTGAGCACGCAAAAGATGACAGGTGCGATCATACCAGCACTAATGCACCGGATCCTAATCCTCGTGGTGCACCTCTCTTTTCTTAAGTTTTCCAGTCCGTTTTAGATAAAAACTTATTAATTAGCGCGCTACAGAAAGCGTATAGGATTTGAGCACGGAAAACATGACAGGTGCGATCATACCAACACTAATGCACCGAATCCCATGAGAACTCCGCAGATAAGCGTGCTTGGGCGAGAGTAGTACTAGGATGGGTGACCACTGGGAAGACCTCGTGTTGCACCTCTCTTTTTATAAGTTTTCCAGTCTGTTTTGGTTAAAAACTGATTAACTAGCGCGCTACAGAAAGCATATAGGACTTGAGCACGCAAAAGATGACAGGTGCGATCTTACCAGCACTAATGCACCGGATCCCAATCCTCGTGGTGCACCTCTCTTTTTGTAAGTTTTCCAGTCCGTTTTGGATGAAAACTTATTAATTAGCGCGTACAGAAAACATATACGATTTGAGCACGCAAAACATGACAGGTGCGATCATACCAGCACTAATGCACCGTATCCCATGAGAACTCCGCAGATAAGCGTGCCTAGGCGAGAGTAGTACTAGGATGGTTAACCTCCTGGGAAGTCCTCGTGTTGCACCTCTCTTTTTATAAGTTTTCCAGTCCGTTTTGGTTAAAAACTGATTAACTAGCGCGCTACAGAAAGCATATAGGACTTGAGCACGCAAAAGATGACAGGTGCGATCATACCAGCACTAATGCACCGGATCCTAATCCTCGTGGTGCACCTCTATTTTCTTAAGTTTTCTAGTCCGTTTTAGATAAAAACTTATTAATTAGCGCGCTACAGAAAGCGTATAGGATTTGAGCACGCAAAACATGACAGGTGCGATCATACCAACACTAATGCACCGAATCCCATGAGAACTCCGCAGATAAGCGTGCTTGGGCGAGAGTAGTACTAGGATGGGTGACCACTGGGAAGACCTCGTGTTGCACCTCTCTTTTTATAAGTTTTCCAGTCTGTTTTGGTTAAAAACTGATTAACTAGCACGCTACAGAAAGCATATAGGACTTGAGCACGCAAAAGATGACAGGTGCGATCATACCAGCACTAATGCACCGGATCCCAATCCTCGTGGTGCACCTCTCTTTTTGTAAGTTTTCCAGTCCGTTTTGGATAAAAACTGATTAATTAGCGCGCTACAGAAAGCTAATAGGATTTGAGCTCGCAAAACATGACAGGTGTGATCATACCAGCACTAATGCACCGGATCCCATGAGAACTCCGCAGATACGCGTGCTTGGGCGAGAGTAGTACTAGGATGGGTGATCTCCTGGGAAGTCCTCGTGTTGCACCTCTCTTTTTGTAAGTTTTCCTTTCCGTTTTGGTTAAAAATTGATTAACTAGAGCGCTACAGAAAGCATATAGGATTTGAGCACGCAAAACATGACAGGTGCGATCATACCAGCACTAATGCACCGGATCCCATCAGAACTCCACAGTTAAGCGTGCTTGGGCAAGAGTAGTACTAGGATGGGAGACCTCCTGGGAAGTCCTCGTGTTGTACCTCTGTTTTTGTATGTTTTCCTGTCCGTTTTGGATAAAAACTGATTAATTAGCGCGGTACAGAAAGCATATACGATTTGAGCACGCAAAACATGATAGGTGCTATCATACCAGCACTAATGCACCTGATCCCATCAGAACTCTAGCATGGGTGTCCTCTTGGGAAGTCCTCGTGTTGCACCTCTCTTTTTGTAACTTTTCCAGTCCGTTTTGGATAAAAACTGAATAATTAGCGCGCTACCTCAAGCATAAAGGATTTGAGCATGCAAAACATGACAGGTGCGATCATACCAGCACTAATGCACCGGATCCCAATCCTCGTGGTGCACCTCTCTTTTTGTAAGTTTTCCAGTCCGTTTTGGTTAAAAACTGATTAACTAGCGCGCTACAAAAAGCATATAGGACTTGAGCACGCAAAGGATGACAGGTGCGATCATACTAGCACTAATGCACCGGATCCCAATCCTCGTGGTGCACCTCTCTTTTTGTAAGTTTTCCAGTCCGTTTTGGATGAAAACTTATTAATTAGCGCGCTACAGAAAGCATATACGATTTGAGCACGCAAAACATAACAGGTGCGATCATAGCAGCACTAATGCACCGTATCCCATGAGAACTCCGCAGATAAGTGTGCCTAGGCGAGAGTAGTACTAGGATGGTTAACCTCCTGGGAAGTCCTCGTGTTGCACCTCTCTTTTTATAAGTTTTCCAATCCGTTTTGGTTAAAAACTGATTAACTAGCGCGCTACAGAAAGCATATAGGACTTGAGCACGCAAAAGATGACAGGTGCGATCATACCAGCACTAATGCACCGGATCCTAATCCTCGTGGTCCACCTCTCTTTTTGTAAGTTTTCCAGTCCGTTTTAGATAAAAACTTATTAATTAGCGCGCTACAGAAAGCGCATAGGATTTGAGCACGCAAAACATGACAGGTGCGATCATACCAACACTAATGCACCGAATCCCATGAGAACTCCGCAGATAAGCATGCTTGGGCGAGAGTAGTACTAGGATGGGTGACCACTGGGAAGACCTCGTGTTGCACCTCTCTTCTTATAAGTTTTCCAGTCCGTTTTGGTTAAAAACTGATTAACTAGCGCGCTACAGAAAGCATATAGGACTTGAGCACGCAAAGGATGACAGGTGCGATCATACCAGCACTAATGCACCGGATCCCAATCCTCGTGGTGCACCTCTCTTTTTGTAAGTTTTCCAGTCCGTTTTGGATGAAAACTTATTAATTAGCGTGCTACAGAAAGCATATACGATTTGAGCACGCAAAACATGACAGGTGCGATCATAGCAGCACTAATGCACCGTATCCCATGAGAACTCCGCAGATAAGTGTGCCTAGGCAAGAGTAGTACTAGGATGGTTAACCTCCTGGGAAGTCCTCGTGTTGCACCTCTCTTTTTATAAGTTTTCCAGTCCGTTTTGGTTAAAAACTGATTAACTACCGCGCTACAGAAAGCATATAGGACTTGAGCACGCAAAAGATGACAGGTGTGATCATACCAGCACTAATGCACCGGATCCTAATCCTCGTGGTGCACCTCTCTTTTTGTAAGTTTTCCAGTCCGTTTTAGATAAAAACTTATTAATTAGCGCGCTACAGAAAGCGCATAGGATTTGAGCACGCAAAACATGACAGGTGCGATCATACCAACACTAATGCACCGAATCCCATGAGAACTCCGCAGATAAGCATGCTTGGGCGAGAGTAGTACTAGGATGGGTGACCATTGGGAAGACCTCGTGTTGCACCTCTCTTTTTATAAGTTTTCCAGTCTGTTTTGGTTAAAAACTGATTAACTAGCGCGCTACAGAAAGCATATAGGACTTGAGCACGCAAAAGATGACAGGTGCGATCATACCAGCACTAATGCACCGGATCCCAATCCTCGTGGTGCACCTCTCTTTTTGTAAGTTTTCAGTCCGTTTTGGATGAAAACTTATTAATTAGCGCGCTACAGAAAGCATATACGATTTGAGCACGTAAACATGACAGGTGCGATCATACCAGCACTAATGCACCGTATCCCATGAGAACTCCGCAGATAAACGTGCCTAGGCGAGAGTAGTACAAGGATGGTTAACCTCCTGGGAAGTCCTCGTGTTGCACCTCTCTTTTTATAAGTTTTCCAGTCCGTTTTGGTTAAAAACTGATTAACTAGCGCGCTACAGAAAGCATATAGGACTTGAGCACGCAAAAGATGACAGGTGCGATCATACCAGCACTAATGCACCGGATCCTAATCCTCGTGGTGCACCTCTCTTTTTGTAAGTTTTCCAGTCCGTTATAGATAAAAACTTATTAATTAGCGCGCTACAGAAAGCGTATAGGATTTGAGCACGCAAAACATGACAGGTGCGATCATACCAACACTAATGCACCGAATCCCATGAGAACTACGCAGATAAGCGTGCTTGGGCGAGAGTAGTACTAGGATGGGTGACCACTGGGAAGACCTCGTGTTGCACCTCTCTTTTTATAAGTTTTCCAGTCTGTTTTGGTTAAAAACTGATTAACTAGCGCGCTACAGAAAGCATATAGGACTTGAGCACGCAAAAGATGACAGGTGCGATCATACCAGCACTAATGCACCGGATCCCAATCCTCGTGGTGCACCTCTCTTTTTGTAAGTTTTCCAGTCCGTTTTGGATAAAAACTGATTAATTAGCGCGCTACAGAAAGCTAATAGGATTTGAGCTCGCAAAACATGACAGGTGTGATCATACCAGCACTAATGCACCGGATCCCATGAGAACTCCGCAGATACGCGTGCTTGGGCGAGAGTAGTACTAGGATGGGTGACCTCCTGGGAAGTCCGCGTGTTGCACCTCTCTTTTTGTAAGTTTTCCTATCCGTTTTGGTTAAAAATTGATTAACTAGAGCGCTACAGAAAGCATATAGGATTTGAGCACGCAAAACATGACAGGTGCGATCATACCAGCACTAATGCACCGGATCCCATCAGAACTCCACAGTTAAGCGTGCTTCGGCAAGAGTAGTACTAGGATGGGAGACCTCTTGGGAAGTCCTCGTGTTGTACCTCTCTTTTTGAATGTTTTCCTGTCCGTTTTGGATAAAAACTGATTAATTAGCGCGCTACAGAAAGCATATACGATTTGAGCACGCAAAACATGATAGGTGCGATCATACCAGCACTAATGCACCTGATCCCATCAGAACTTTAGGATGGGTGACGTCTTGGGAAGTCCTCGTGTTGCACCTCTCTTTTTGTAACTTTTCCAGTCAGTTTTGGATAAAAATTGAATGATTAGCGCGCTACCGAAAGCATAAAGGATTTGAGCATGCAAAACATGACAGGTGCGATCATACCAGCACTATTGCACCGTATCCCATCAGAACTCCGCAGTTAAGCGTGGTTAGGCGAGAGTAGTATTAGGATGGGAGACCTCCTGGGAAGTCCTCGTGTTGCACCTCTCTTTTTGTATGTTTTCCTGTCCGTTTTGGATAAAAACTAATTAGTTAGCGCACCACAGAAAGCATATAGGATTTGAGCACGCAAAACATGATAGGTGCGATCATACCAGCACTAATGCACCTGATCCCATCAGAACTTCGCAGTTAAGCGTGCTTTGGCGAGTGTAGTACTAGGATGGGTGACCTCTTGCGAAGTCCTCGTGTTGCACCTCTCTTTTTGTTAGTTTTCCAGTCCGTTTTGGATAAAAACTGATTAACTAGCGCGCTACCGAAAGCATATAGGATTTGAGCTCGCAAAACATGACAGGTGCGATCATACCAGAACTAATGCATCGGATCCCATCAGAACTCCGCAGTTAAGCGGGCTTGGGCGACAGTAGTACTAGGATTGGTGACCTCCTGGGAAGTCCTCGAGTTGCACCTCTCTTTTTGTAAGTTTTCCAGTCCGTTTTGGATAAAAAGTGATTAATTAGCGCGCTACAGAAAGCATATACGATTTGAGCACGCAAAACATGATAGGTGCGATCTTACCAGCACTAATGCACTTTGTAAGTTTTCCAATCCGTTTTGTATTAAAAGTGAATAATTAGCACGCTACAGGTAGCATATAGGATTTGAGCACGCAAAACATGACAGGTTGGATCATACCAACACTAATGCATTGCATCTCATCAGAACTCCACAATTAAGCGTGCTTGGGCGAGAGTAGTACTAGGATGTTTGACCTCCTGGGAAGCCCTCGTGTTGCATCTTTCTTTTTGTAAGTTTTCCGGTCTGTTTTGGATAAAAACTGATTAATTAGCGCTCTACAAAAAGCATATAGGATTTGAACAAGCAAAACTTGATAGGTGCGATCATACCAGCAATAATGCACCGGATGTCCTTGTGTTGCACCTCTCTTTTTGTAAGTTTTCAGCACGCAAAACATGATAGGTGCGATCATACCAGCACTAATGCACCTTGTAAGTTTTCCAGTCCGTTTTGTATTAAAAGTGAATAACTAGCGCGTTACCGAAAGCATACAGGATTTGAGCTAGCAAACCATGACAGGTGCGATTATACCTGTACTAATGCATCGGATCCCATGAGAACTCCGCAGTTAAGCGCGCTTAGGCGAGAATAGTACTAGAATGGGTGACCTTCTGGGAAGTCCTCGTGTTCCACCTCTCTTTTTGTAAGTTTTCTAGTCTGTTTTGGATAAAAACTGATTAATTAGCGCGCTATAGAAAGCATATAGGATTTGAGCACGCAAAACATGACAAGTGCGATCATACCAGCACTAATGCACCGGATCCCATAAGAACTCCGAAGATAAGCGTGCTTGGGACACAGTAGTACTAGGATGGGTGACCTCCAGGGAAGTCCTCGTGTTGCACCTCTCTTTTTGTAAGTTTTCCTGTGCGTTTTGGATAAAAACTTTTTAACTAGCGCGCTACAGAAAGCATATATGATTTGAGCACGCAAACCATGACAGGTGCGATCATACCATCACTAATGAACTAGATCCCATCAGAACACTGCAGTTAAGCGTGCTTGGGCGTGAGTAGTACTAGGATGGGTGATCTCCTGGGAAGTCCTCGTGTTGCACCTCTCTTTTTGTAAGTTTTCCTGTCCGTTTTCGATGAAAACTTTTTAATTAGCGCGCTACAGAAAGCATATAGGATTTGAGCACGCAAAATATAATAGGTGCGGTCATACCAGCACTAATCAAGCGGATCCAATCAGAACTCCACAGTTAAGTGTGCTGCTGCGAGAGCAGTACTTGGATGGGTGTCCTCCTGGGAAGTCCTTGTGTTGCACCTCTCTTTTTGTAAGTTTTCCCGTCCGTTTTGGATAAAAACTGAGTAAATAGCGTGCTACAGAAAGCATATAGGATTTGAGCACGCGAAACATTACAGGGGCGATCATACCAGCACTAATGCACCGGATCCCATCAGAACTCAACAGTTAAGCGTGCTTGGTAGTACTAGGATAGATGACCTCCTGGGAAGTCCTCGTGTTGCACCTCTCTTTTTGTAAGTTTTCCAGTCCGTTTTGGATAAAAACTTATTAATTAGCGCACTACAGAAAGCATATAGGATTTCAGCACGCAAAACATGATAGCTGTGATCATACCAGAACTAATGCACCAGATCCCACCAGAACTCCGCAGTTAATCGTGCTTGTGCGAGAGTAGTACTAGGATGGGTGACCTCCTCGGAAGTCCTTGTGTTGCACCTCTCTTTTTGTAAGTTTTCCTGTCCGTTTTCGATGAAAACTTTTTAATTAGCGCGCTACAGAAAGCATATAGGATTTGAGCACGCAAAATATAATAGGTGCGGTCATACCAGCACTAATCAAGCGGATCCAATCAGAACTCCACAGTTAAGTGTGCTGCTGCGAGAGCAGTACTTGGATGGGTGTCCTCCTGGGAAGTCCTTGTGTTGCACCTCTCTTTTTGTAAGTTTTCCAGTCTGTTTTGGATAAAAACTTATTAATTAGCGCGCTAGAGAAACCATATTGGATTTGAGCACGCAAAACATGACAGGTGCCATCATACCAGCACTTATGCACCGGATCCCATCAGAAGTTCGCACTTAAGCGTGCTTGTTGCACCTCTCTTTTTGTAAGTTTTATAGTCCGTTTTGGATAAAAACTAATTAATTAGCGCGCTACAGAAAGCATATAGGATTTGAGCACGCAAAATATAATAGTTGCAATCATACTAGCACTAATGTACCGGATCCCATCAGAACTCCGCAGTTAAGTGTGCTTGTGCGAGAGCAGTACTTGGATGGGTGACCACCTGTCCTTGTATTGCACCTCTCTTTTTGTAAGTTTTCCAGTCCGTTTTGGATAAAAACTAATTAATTAGCGGGCTACAGAAAGCATATAGGATTTAGCACACAAAACATGACAGGTGCGATCATACCAGCACTAATATAACGGATCCTATCAGAACTCCATAGTTAAGCGTACTTGTTGCAGCTCTCTTTTTGTAAGTTTTACAGTTCGTTTTGGATAAAAACTGATTAATTAGCGCGCTACAGAAAGCAAACAGGATTTGAGCACGCAAAACATGACAGTTTCGATCATACCGTCACTAATGCACCGGATTCCATCCGAACTCCGTAGTTAAGCGTGCTTGGGCGAGAGTAGTACTAGGTTGGGTGACCTGTTGGGAAGTCCTCGTGTGGAACCTCTCTTTTTGTAAGTTTTCCAGTCCGTTTTGGATAAAAACTGATTAATTAGCGCGCTACAGAAAGCATATAAGATTTGAGCACACAAAACATGACAGGTGCGATCATACCAGCACTAATGCAACGGATCCTATCAGAACTCCGCAGTTAAGCGAGCTTGTTTCACCTCTCTTTTTGTAAGTTTTACAGTCCATTTTGGATAAAAACTAAATAATTAGCGCGCAATAGAAAGCATATAGGATTTGAGCACGCAAAACATGACAGGTGCGATCATACCAGCATTATTGCACCGGATCCCATCAGAACTCCGCAGTTAAGTGTGCTTGGGCGAGAGTAGTACTAGGATGGGTGATCTCTTGGTAAGTCCTCGTGTTGCACCTCTCTTTTTGTAAGTTTTCCAGTCCGTTTTTGATAAAAACTGATTAATTAGCGCGCTACAGAAAGTATATCGGATTTGAGCACCCAAAACATGACAGGTGCGATCATACCAGGACTAATGCACTGGATCCCATCAGAACTCCGCAGTTAAGCGTGCTTGGGCGTGAGTAGTACTAGGATGTGTGACCTCCTAGGAAGCCCTCGTGTTGCACCTCTCTTTTTGTATGTTTTCCTGTTCGTTTTGGATAAAAACTGATAAATTAGCGCGCTACAGAAAGAATATAGGATTTGAGCACGCAATACATGACAGGTGCGATCATACCAGCACTAGTGCAGCGGATCCCATTAGAACCCTGCAGTTAAGCGTGCTTGGGCGAGAGTAGTACTAGGATTGGTGACCTTCGGGGAAGTCCTCGTGTTGCACCTTTCTTTTTGTAAGTTTTCCACTCCGTTTTGGATAAAAACTGATTAATTAGCGCGCTACAGAAAGCATATAGGATTTGAGCACCCAAAACATGACAGGTGCGATCATACCAGGACTAATGCAACGGATCCTATAAGAACTCCGCAGTTAAGCGTGCTTGGGCGTGAGTAATACTAGGATATATGACCTCCGGGGAAGTCCTTCTATTGCACCTCTCTTTTTGTCAGTTTTCCAGTCCGTTTTGGATAAAAACTTATTAATTAGCGCGTTACAGAAAGTATATAGGATTTGAGCACACAAAATATGACAGGTGCGATCATACCAGCATTAATGCACCGGATCGCACCAGATCCCCGCAGTTAAGTGTGCTTGGGCGAGAGTAGTACAAGGATGGGAGACCTCCTGGGAAGTACACGTGTTGCACCTCTCTTTTTGTATGTTTTCTTGTCCGTTTTGGATAAAAACTGATTAATTAGCGCGCTACCGAAAGCATATAGGATTTGAGCACGCAACACATGACAGTTGCGATCATACCAGCACTAATGCAGCGGATCCCATCAGAACTCCGCAGTTAAGCGTGCTTGGGCGAGAGTAGTACTGGGATGGGTGATCTCTGGGGAAGTCCTCGTGTTGCACCTCTCTTTTTGTAAGTTTTCCAGTCCGTTTTGGACAAAAACTTATTAATTAGGGTGCTAGGGAAAGCATATAGGATTTGAGCACGCAAAACATGACAGGTGCGATCATACCAGCACTAATGCACCGGATCCCACCAGAACTCAGCAGTTAAGCGTGCTTGGGCGAGAGTAGTACTAGGATGGGTGATCTCTTGGGAAGTCCTCGTGTTGCACCTCTCTTTTTGTAAGTTTTCCAGTCCGTTTTTGATAAAAACTGATTAATTAGAGCGCTACAGAAAGCATATAGGATTTGAACACCCAAAACATGACAGGTGCGATCATACCAGGACTAATGCACTAGATCCCATCAGAACTCCGCAGTTAAGCGTGCTTGGGCGTGAGTAGTACTAGGATGGGTGGTCTCCTAGGTAGTCCTCGTGTTGCACCTCTCTTTTTGTAAGTTTTGCCGTCCGATTTGGATAAAAACTTATTAATTAGCGCGCTACAGAAAGCATGCAGGATTTGAGCACGCAAAACATGACAGTTGCGATCATACTAGCACTAATGCACCGGATCCCATCATATCTCCGTAGTTAAGCGTGCTTGGGCGAGAGTAGTACTAGGATGGGTGACCTCCTACGAAGTCCTCGTGTTGAACCTCTCTTTTTGTAAGTTTTCCAGTCCGTTTTGGATAAAAATTGATTAATTAGCGCGCTATAGAAAGCATATAGGTCTTGAGCACGCAAAACATGACAGGTGCGATCATACCAGCACTAATGCACTCCGCAGTTAAGCGTGCATGGGCAAGAGTAGTACTAGGATGGGTGACCTCTTGGGAAGTCCTCGTCTTGCACCTCTATTTTTTTAAGTTTTCTAGTCCGTTTTGGATAAAAACTTATTAATTAGCGTGCTACAGAAAGCATACAGGATTTGAGCACTCAAAACATGACAGGTGTGATCATACCAACACTAATGCACCGGATCCCATCAGAACTCCGCAGTTAAGCGTGGTTGGCCGAGAGTAGTACTAGGATGGGTGACCTCATGGGAAGTCCTCGTGTTGCACCTCTCTATTTGTAAGTTTTCCAGTCCGTTTTGGATAAAAAGTGATTAATTAGCGCGCTACAGAAGGCATATAGGTTTTGAGCACGCAAAATATGACAGGTGCGATCATACCAGCACTAATGCACCGGATCCCATCAGAACTCCGCAAATAAGCGTGCTTGGGCGAGAGTAGTACTGGGATGGGTGACCTCCTGGAAAGTCCTCGTGTTGCACCTCTCTTTTGGTAAGTTTTCCAGTCCGTTTTGGATAAAAAGTGATTAATTAGCGCGCTACAGAAGGTATATAGGTTTTGAGTACGCAAAACATGACAGGTGCGATCATACCAGCACTAATGCAACGGATCCTATAAGAACTCCGCAGTTAAGCGTGCTTGCGGGAGAGTAGTAGGATGGTTGACCTTCTGGGAAGTCCTTGTGTTGCACCTCTGTTTTTGTAAGTTTTCCAGTCTGTTTTGGATAAAGAGTGATTAATTAGCACACTACAGAAGACATATAGGTTTTGAGCACGCAAAACATTACAAGTGCGATCATACCAGCACTAATGCACCGGATCCCATCAGAACTCCGCATTTAAGCATGCTTGGGCGAAAGTAGTACTAGGATGGGTGACCTCCTGGGAAGTCATTCTTTTTGTAAGTTTTCCAGTTCGTTTTGGATAACAACTTATTAATTAGCGCGCTACAGAAAGCATACAGGATTTGAGCATGCAAAACATGATAGGTGCGATCATACCAGCACTAATGCACCGGAACCCATCAGAACTCCGCAGTTAAGCGTTGTTCGGCGAGAGTAGTACTAGGATGGGTGACCTCCTATAAAGTCCTCGTGTTGCACCTCTCATTTTGTAAGTTTTCCAGTCCGTTTTCGATAAAAACTTATTAATTAGCGCGCTACAGAAAGCATACAGGATTTGAGCACGCAAAACATGACAGGTGCGATCATACCAACACTAATTCACCGGATCCCATCAGAACTCCGCAGTTAAGCGTTGTTCGGCGAGAGTAGTACTTGGATGGGTGACCTCCTACAAAGTCATCGTGTTTCACCTCTCTTTTTGTAAGTTTTCCAGTCCGTTTTGGATAAAAAGTGATTAGTTAGCGCGCTATAGAAAGCATATAGGTTTTGAGCACGCAAAACATGACAGGTGCAATCATACCAGCACTAATGCACTCCGCAGTTAAGCGTGCTTGGGCAAGAGTAGTACAAGGATGGGTGACCTCTTGGGAAGTCCTCGTGTTGCACCTCTCTTTCTGTTAGTTTTCCAGTCCGTTTTGGATAAAAACTAATTACATAGCGCGCTACAGAAAGCATATAGGATTTGAGCACGCAAGACATGACAGGTGCAATCATACCAGCACTAATGCACTAGATCCCATCAAAACCTCGTAGTTAAGCGTGGTAGGGCGAAAGTAGTACTAGGATGGGTGACCTCTTTGGAAGTCCTCCTGTTGCACCTCTACTTTTTTAAGTTTTCCGGTCCGTTTTGGATAAAAACTTATTCATTAGCGCGCTACAGAAAGCATACAGGATTTGAGCACCCAAAACATGACAGGTGCGATCATACCAGCACTAATGCACCGGATCCCATCAGCACTGCGCAGTTAAGCGTGCTTGGGCGAGGTTAGTACTAGGATGGGTAACCTCCTGGGAAGTCCTCGTGTCGCATCTTTCTTTTTGTAAGTTTTCCAGTCCGTTTTGGATAAAAACTGATTAATTAGCGCGCTACAGAAAGCATATAGGATTTGAACACGCAAAACTTGATAGGTGCGATCATACCAGCAATAATGCGCCGGATGTCCTCGTGTTACACCTCTCTTTTTGTAAGTTTTCCAGTCCGTTTTGGATAAAAACTGATTAATTAGCGCGCTACAGAAAGCATATAGGATTTGAGCACGCAAAACATGACAGGTGCGATCATACCTGCACTAATGCATCGGATCCCATCAGAACTCCGCAGTTAAGCGCGCTTGGGCGAGAGTAGTACTAAGATGGGTGTCCTCCTGGGATGTCCTCGTGTTCCACCTCTCTTTTTGTAAGTTTTCCAGTCCGTTTTGGATAAAAACTGATTAATTAGCGCGCTACAGAAAGCATATAGGATTTGAGCACGCAAAATATGACAGGTGCGATCATACCAGCACTAATGCACCGGATCCCATAAGAACTTCGCAGATAAGTGTGCTTGGGACACAGTAGTACTAGGATGGCTGACCTCCAGGGAAGTCCTCGTGTTGCACCTCTCTTTTTGTAAGTTTTCCTGTGCGTTTTGGATAAAAACTTTTTCACTAGCGCGCTACAGAAAGTATATAGGATTTGAGCACGCAAACCATGAGAGGTGCGATCATAGCATCACTAATGCACTACATCCCATCAGAACACTGCAGTTAAGCGTGCTTGGGCGTGAGTAGTACTAGGATGGGTGATCTTCTGGGAAGTCCTCGTGTTGCACCTCTCTTTTTGTAAGTTTTCAAGTCCGTTTTGGGTTAAAACTAATTTATTAGCGTGTTACAGAAAGCATATAGGATTTGAGCATGCAAAACATGACAGGTGCGATTATACCAGCACTAATGCACCGGATCCCATAGGAACTCCGCAGATAAGCGTGCTTGGGACACAGTAGTACTAGGATGGCAGACCTCCAGGGAAGTCCTCGTGTTGCACCTCTCTTTTTGTAAGTTTTCCTGTGCGTTATGGATAAAATCTTTTTAACTAGCGCGCTACAGAAAGCATATAGGATTTGAGCACGCAAACCATGACAGGTGCGATCATACCATCACTAATGCACTAGATCCCATCAGAACACTGCAGTTAAGCGTGCTTGGGCGTGAGTAGTACTAGGATGGGTGATCTCCGGGGAAGTCCTCGTGTTGCACCTCTCTTTTTGTAAGTTTTCAAGTCCGTTTTGGATTAAAACTAATTAATTAACGTGCTACAGAAAGCATATAGGATTTGAGCACGCAAAACATGACAGGTGCGATCATACCAACACTAATGCACCGGATCCCATCAGAACTCCGTAGTTATGCGTGCTTGGGCGCTCTTTTTGTAAATTTTTCAGTCTGTTTTGGATAAAAACTGATTAATTAGCGCACTATAGAAAGCATATAGGATTTGATCACGCAAAACACGACAGGTGCGATCTTACCTGCACTAATGCACTGGATCCCATCAGAGCTCCACAGTTAAGCATGCTTGGGCGTGAGTAGTACTAGGATAGGTGATCTCCTAGGAAGTCCTCGTGTTGCACCTCTCTTTTTGTAAGTTTTCCTGTCCGTTTTGGATGAAAAGTTTTTAATTAGCGCGCTACAGAAAGCATATAGGATTTGAGCACAAAAAATATAATAGGTGCGATCATACAAGCACTAATGCACCGGATCCAATGAGAACTCCACAGTTAAGTGTGCTGCTGCGAGAGCAGTACTTGGATTGGTGTCTTCCTAGGAAGTCCTTGTGTTGCACCTCTCTTTTTGTAAGTTTTCCGCTCCGTTTAGGATAAAATTTGATTAAATAGCGTGCTACAGAAAGCATATTGGATTTGAGCATGCAAAACAATACAGGTGCGATCATACCAGCACTAATGCACTGGATCCCATCAGAACTCAGCAGTTAAGCGTGCTTGGTAGTACTAGGATGGATGACCTCCTGGGAAATCCTCGTCTTGCACCTCTCTTTTTGTAAGTTTTCCTGTGCGTTTTGGATAAAAAAATTTTAACTAGCGCGCTACAGAAAGCTAATAGGATTTGAGCACGCAAACCATGACAGGTGCGATCATACCATCACTAATGCACTAGATCCCATCAGAACACTGCAGTTAAGCGTGCTTGGGCGTGAGTAGTACTAGGATGGGTGATCTCCTGGGAAGTCCTCGTGTTGCACCTCTCTTTTTGTAAGTTTTCAAGTCCGTTTTGGATTAAAACTAATTAATTAGCGTGCTACAGAAAGCATATAGGATTTGAGCACGCAAAACATGACAGGTGCGATCATACCAACACTAATGCACCGGATCCCATCAGAACTCCGTAGTTATGCGTGCTTGGGCGCTCTTTTTGTAAATTTTTCAGTCTGTTTTGGATAAAAACTGATTAATTAGCGCACTATAGAAAGCATATAGGATTTGATCACGCAAAACACGACAGGTGCGATCTTACCTGCACTAATGCACTGGATCCCATCAGAGCTCCACAGTTAAGCATGCTTGGGCGTGAGTAGTACTAGGATAGGTGATCTCCTAGGAAGTCCTCGTGTTGCACCTCTCTTTTTGTAAGTTTTCCTGTCCGTTTTGGATGAAAACTTTTTAATTAGCGCGCTACAGAAAGCATATAGGATTTGAGCACAAAAAATATAATAGGTGCGATCATACAAGCACTAATGCACCGGATCCAATGAGAACTCCACAGTTAAGTGTGCTGCTGCGAGAGCAGTACTTGGATGGGTGTCTTCCTAGGAAGTCCTTGTGTTGCACCTCTCTTTTTGTAAGTTTTCCGCTCCGTTTAGGATAAAATTTGATTAAATAGCGTGCTACAGAAAGCATATTGGATTTGAGCATGCAAAACAATACAGGTGCGATCATACCAGCACTAATGCACTGGATCCCATCAGAACTCAGCAGTTAAGCGTGCTTGGTAGTACTAGGATGGATGACCTCCTGGGAAATCCTCGTCTTGCACCTCTCTTTTTGTAAGTTTTCCTGTGCGTTTTGGATAAAAAAATTTTAACTAGCGCGCTACAGAAAGCTAATAGGATTTGAGCACGCAAACCATGACAGGTGCGATCATACCATCACTAATGCACTAGATCCCATCAGAACACTGCAGTTAAGCGTGCTTGGGCGTGAGTAGTACTAGGATGGGTGATCTCCTGGGAAGTCCTCGTGTTGCACCTCTCTTTTTGTAAGTTTTCAAGTCCGTTTTGGATTAAAACTAATTAATTAGCGTGCTACAGAAAGCATATAGGATTTGAGCACGCAAAACATGACAGGTGCGATCATACCAACACTAATGCACCGGATCCCATCAGAACTCCGTAGTTATGCGTGCTTGGGCGCTCTTTTTGTAAATTTTTCAGTCCGTTTTGGATAAAAACTGATTAATTAGCGCAGTATAGAAAGCATATAGGATTTGAGCACGCAAAACACGACAGGTGCGATCTTACCTGCACTAATGCACTGGATCCCATCAGAGCTCCACAGTTAAGCATGCTTGGGCGTGAGTAGTACTAGGATAGGTGATCTCCTAGGAAGTCCTCGTGTTGCACCTCTCTTTTTGTAAGTTTTCCTGTCCGTTTTGGATGAAAACTTTTTAATTAGCGCGCTACAGAAAGCATATAGGATTTGAGGACAAAAAATATAATAGGTGCGATCATACCAGCACTAATGCACCGGATCCAATCAGAACTCCACAGTTAAGTGTGCTGCTGCGAGAGCAGTACTTGGATGGGTGTCTTCCTAGGAAGTCCTTGTGTTGCACCTCTCTTTTTGTAAGTTTTCCGCTCCGTTTTGGATAAAATTTGATTAAATAGCGTGCTCCAGAAAGCATATTGGATTTGAGCATGCAAAATAATACTGGTGCGATCATACCAGCACTAATGCACCGGATCCCATCAGAACTCAGCAGTTAAGCGTGCTTGGTAGTACTAGGATGGATAACCTCCTGGGAAATCCTCGTGTTGCACCTCTCTTTTTGTAAGTTTTCCAGTCCGTTTTGGATAAAAACTTATTAATTAACGCACTACAGAAAGCATATAGGATTTCAGCACGCAAAACATGACAGGTGCGATCATACCAGAACTAATGCACCGGATCCCACCAGAACTCCGCATTTAATCGTGCTTGTGCGAGAGTAGTACTAGGATGGGTGACCTCCTCGGAAGTCCTCGTGTTGCACCTCTCATTTTGTAAGTTTTCCAGTCCGTTTTGGATAAAAACTGATTAATTACCGTGCTATAGAAAGCATATAGGATTTGAGGACGCAAAACATGACAGGTGCGATCATACCATCACTAATGCACTGGATCCCATCAGAACTCCGCAGTTAAGCGTGCCTGGGCGTGAGTAGTACTAGGATGGGGGATCTACTTGGAAGCCCTCTTGTTGCACCTCTCTTTTTATAAGTTTTCTAGTCCGTTTTGGATAAAAATTGATTAATTACCGCGCTAGAGAAAGCATATTGGATTTGAGCACGCAAAACATGACAGGTGCCATCATACCAGCACTTATGCACCGGATCCCATTAGAAGTTCGCACTTAAGTGTGCTTGTGCGAGAGCAGTACTAGGATGGGTGACCTCCTGGGAAGTCTTTGTGTTGCACCTCTCTTTTTGTAAGTTTTACATCCGTTTTGGATAAAAACTGATTAATTAGCGAACTACAGAAAGCATATAGGATTTGAGCACGCAAAACATGACGGGTGCGATTATACCAGCACTAATGCAACGGATCCTATCAGAACTCCGCAGTTAAGCGTGCTTGTTGCACCTCTCTTTTTGTAAGTTTTATAGTCCGTTTTTGATAAAAACTAATTAATTAGCGCGCTACAGAAAACATATAGGATTTGAACACGCAAAATATAATAGTTGCGATCATACCAGCACTAATGCACCGGATCCCATCAGAACTCCGCAGTTAAGTGTGCTTGTGCGAGAGCAGTACTTGCATGGGTGACCACCTGGGATGTCCTTGTGTTGCACCTCTCTTTTTGTAAGTTTTCCAGTCCGTTTTGGATAAAAACAGATTAATTAGCGCGCTTCAGAAAGCATATAGGATTTGAGCATACAAAACATGACAGGTGCGATCATACCAGCACTAATGCAACGGATCCTATCAGAACTCCGTAGTTAAGCGTGCTTGTTTCACCTCTCTTTTTGTAAGTTTTACAGTCTGTTTTGTATAAAAACTGAATAATTAGCGCGCAACAGAAAGAATATAGGATTTGAGCACGCAAAACATGACAGGTGCGATCATACCAGCATTATTACACCGGATCCCATCAGAACTCCGCAGTTAAGTGTGCTTGGGCGAGAGTAGTACTAGGATGGGTGACCTCATGGGAAGTCCTTGCATCTCTCTTTTTGTATGTTTTCCTGTTCGTTTTGGATAAAAACTGATTAATTAGCGCGCTACAGAAAGCATATAGGATTTGAGCACGCATCACATGACAGGTGCGATCATACCAGCACTAATACAGCGGTTCCCACCAAAACTCCGCAGTTAAGCGTGGTTGGGCGTGAGTAGTACTAGGATTGGTGACCATCGGGGAAGTCCTCGTGTTGCACCTCTCTTTTTGTAAGTTTTCCACTCCGTTTTGGATACAAACTGATTAATTAGCACGCTACAGAAAACATATAGGATTTGAGCACTCAAAACATGACAGGTGCGATGATACAGCACTAATGCAGCGGATCCTATAGGAACTCCGCAGTTAAGCGTGCTTCTTGCACCTCTCTTTTTGTAAGTTTTACAGTCCGTTGTGGATAAAAACTTATTAATTAGCGCGCAACAGAAAGCATATAGGATTTGATCACGCAAATTATGACAGGTGCGATCATACCAGCATTAATGCACCGGATCCCACCAGAACTCCGCAGTTAAGCGTGCTTGGTAGTACTAGGATGGATGACCTCCTGGGATGTCCTCGTGTTGCACCTCTCTTTTTGTAAGTTTTCCAGTCCGTTTTGGATAAAAACTTATTAATTAACGCACTACAGAAAGCATATAGGATTTTAGCACGCAAAACATGACAGGTGCGATCATACCAGAACTAATGCACCAGATCCCACCAGAACTCCGCAGTTAATCGTGCTTGTGCGAGAGTAGTACTAGGATGGGTGACCTCCTCGGAAGTCCTCGTGTTCCACCTCTCATTTTGTAAGTTTTCCAGTCCGTTTTGGATAAAAACTGATTAATTAGCGCGCTACAGAAAGCATATAGGATTTGAGGACGCAAAACATGACAGGTGCGATCATACCATCACTAATGCAACGGATCCTATCTGAACTCCGCAGTTAAGCGTGCTTGTTCCACCTCTCTTTTTGTAAGTTTTATAGTCCGTTTTGGATAAAAACTAATTTATTAGCACGCTACAGAAAGCATATAGGATTTGAGCACGCAAAATATAATAGTTGCGATCATACCAGCACTAATGCACCGGATCCCATCAGAACTCCGCAGCTAAGTGTGCTTGTGCGAGAGCAGTACTTGGATGGGTGACCACCTGGGAAGTCCTTGTGTTGCACCTCTCTTTTTGTAAGTTATCCAGTCCGTTTTGGATAAAAACAGATATCAGAACTCCATAGTTTAGCATACTTGTTGCACCTCTCTTTTTGTAAGTTTTACAGTCCGTTTTGGATAAAAACTGATTAATTAGCGCGCTACAGAAAGCATACAGGATTTGAGCACGCAGAACATGACAGTTGCGATCATACCGTCACTAATGCACCGGATTCCATCAGAACTCCGTAGTTAAGCGTGCTTGGGCGAGAGTAGTACTAGGTTGGGTGACCTCTTGGGAAGTCCTCGTGTTGAACCTCTCTTTTTGTAAGTTTTCCAGTCTGTTTTGGATAAAAACTGATTAATTAGCGCGCTACAGAAAGCATATAGGATTTGAGCACGCAAAATATGACAGGTGCGATCATACCAGCATTAATGCACCGGATCCCACCAGAACTCCGCAGTTAAGCGTGCTTGGGCGTGAATAGTACTAGGATATGTGACCTCCGGGGAAGTCCTTGTGTTGCACCTCTCTTTTTGTAAGTTTTCCAGTCCGTTTTGGATAAAAACTCATTAATTAGTGTGCTACAGAAAGCGTACAGGATTTGAGCACACAAAAAATGACAGGTGCGATCATACCAGCACTAATGCACCGGATCCCATCAGAACTCCGTAGTTAAGCGTGGTTGGGCGAGAGTAGTACAAGGATGGGTGACCTCCTGGGAGGTCCTCGTGTTGCACCTCTCTTTTTGTAAGTTTTCCAGTCCGTATTGGATAAAAACTCATTAATTAGTGTGCTACAGAAAGCATACAGGATTTGAGCACGCAAATCATGACAGGTGCGATCATACCAGCACTAATGCACCGGATCCCATCAGAACTCCATAGTCAAGCGTGCTTGGACGAAAGTAGTACAAGGATGGGTGACCTCCTGGGAAGTCCTCGTGTTGCTCCTCTCTTTTTCTAAGTTTTCCAGTCCGTTTTAGATAAAAACTTATTAAATAGCGCGATACAGAAAGCATACAGGATTTGAGCACGCAAAACATGACAGTTGCGATCATACCAGCACTAATGCACCGGATTCCATCAGAACTCCGTAGTTAAGCGTGGTAGGGCGAGAATAGTACTAGGATGGGTGACCTCGTGGGAAGTCCTCGTGTTGCACCTCCCTTTTTGTAAGTTTTCGAGTCCGTTTTGGATAAAAAGTGATCAATTAGCGCGCTACAGAAGGCATAGAGGTTTTGAGCACGCAAAACATGACATGTGCGATCATACCAGCACTAATGCATCGGATCCCATCAGAACTCCGCAGTTAAGCGTGCTTCGGCGAGAGTAGTACTAGGATTGGTGACCTCCTAGAAAGTCCTCGTGTTGCACCTCTCTTTTTGTAAGTTTTCCAGTCCGTATTGGATAAAAACTAATTAATTAGTGTGCTACATAAAGCATACAGGATTTGAGCACGCAAAACATGACAGGTGCGATCATACTAGCACTAATGCACCGGATACTATCAGAACTCCGTAGTTAAGCCTGGCTGGGCGAGAGTAGTACTCGGATGGGTGACCTCCTGGGAAGTCCTCGTGTTGCACCTCTCTTTTTGTAAGTTTTCCAGTCCGTTTTGGATAAAAAGTGATTAATTAGCGCGCTACAGAAGGCATAGAGGTTACATCGGATCCCATCCGAACTCCGCAGTTAAGCGTGCTTCGGCGAGAGTAGTACTAGGATTGGTGACCTCCTAGAAAGTCCTCGTGTTGCACGTCTCTTTTTGTAAGTTATCCAGCCCGGCTTGGATAAAAAGTGATTAATTAGCGCACATCAGAAGGCATAAAGGATTTGAGCACGCAAAACATGACTGGTGCGATCATACCAGCACTAATGCACCGGATGCCATCAGAACTTCGTAGCTAAGTGTGCTTGGGCGAGAATAGTACAAGGATGGGTGACCTCCTGGGAAGTCTTCGTGTTGCACCTCTCTTTTTGTAAGTTTTCCATCCCGTTTTTGATAAAAAGTGATTAATTAGCGCGCTACAAAAGGCATAGAGGTTTTGAGCACGCAAAACATGACATGTGCGATCATACCAGCACTAATGCATCGGATCCCATCAGAACTCCGCAGTTAAGCGTGAGTAGTACTAGGATTGGTGACCTCCTAGAAAGTCCTCTTGTTGCACCTCTCTTTTTGTAAGTTTTCCAGTCCGTTTTGGATAAAAATTGATTAATTAGTATGCTACAGAAAGCATACAGGATTTGAGCACGCAAAACGTGACCGGTGCGATTATACCAGCACTAATGCAACGGATCCCATCAGTGTTGCACCTCTCTTTTTGTAACTTTTCCAGTCCGTTTTGGATAAATACTGATTAAATAGCGCGCTACAGAAAGCATATAGGATTTGAGAAAGCAAAACATGACAGGTGCGATCATACTAGCACTGATGCACCGGATTCCATCAAAACTCCTTAGTTAAGCAGGGTAGGGCGATAGTAGTACTAGGATGGGTGACCTCCTGGGTAGTCCTTGTGTTGCACCTCTATTTTTTTAAGTTTTCCAGTCCGTTTTGGATAAAAACATATTAATTAGCGCGCTACAGAAAGCATACAGGATTTGAGCACTCAAATCATGACAAGTGCGATCATACCAGCACTAATGCACCGGATGCCATCAGAACTCCGTAGTTAAGCGTGGTTGGGCGATAGTAGCACTAGGATGGGTGACCTCTGGGAAGTCCTCGTGTTGCACCTCTCTTTTTGTAAGTTTTCCAGTCCGTTTTGGATAAAAAGTGATTAATTAGCGCGCTACAGAAGGCATAGAGGTTTTGAGCACGCAAAACATGACATGTGCGATCATACCAGCACTAATGCATCGGATCCCATCAGAACTCCGCAGTTAAGCGTGCTTCGGCGAGAGTAGTTCTAGTATTGGTGACCTCCTAGAAAGTCCTCGTGTTGCACCTCTCTTTTTGTAAGTTTTCCAGTCCGTATTGGATAAAAACTGATTAATTAGTATGCTACAGAAAGCATACAGGATTTGAGCACGCAAAACATGACAGGTGCGATCATACCAGCACTAATGCATCGGATCCCATCAGAACTCCGTAGTTATGCGTGCTTGGGCGAGAATAGTACTAGGATGGTTGACCTCTTCGGAAGTCCTCGTGTTGCACCTCTCTTTTTGTAAGTTTTCCAGTCCGTTTGGGATAAAAAGTGATTAATTAGCGTGCTATAGAAAGCATATAGGTTTTGAGCAAGCAAAACATGACAGGTGCGATCATACCAACACTAATGCACTCCGCAGTTAAGCGTGCTTGGGCAAGAGTAGTTCTAGGATGGGTGACCTCCTGGGAAGTCCTCGTGTTGCACTTCTCTTTTTGTAAGTTTTCCAGTCCGTTTTGGATAAAAACTTATTAATTGGCGTGCTACAGAAAGCATACAGGATTTGAGCACGCAAAACATGACAGGTGCGATCAACCAGCACTAATGCACCGAATTCCATCAGAACTCCGTAGTTAAGCGTGGTTGGGCGAGAGTAGTACTAGGATGGGTGACCTCTTGGGAAGTCCTCGTGTTGCGTCTCTCTTTTTGTAAGTTTTCCAATCCGTTTTGGATAAAAAGTGATTAATTAGCGCGCTACAGAAGGCATATAGGTTTTGAGCACGCAAAACATGACATGTGGGACCATACCAGCACTAATGCATCGGATCCCATCAGAACTCCGCAGTTAAGCGTGCTTCGGCGAAAGTAGTACTAGGATGGGTGACCTCCAGGATTTGTGCACGCAATACTTGACAGGTGCGATCATACGAGCACTAATGCACCGGATCGTAACTCCGTAGTTAAGCATTCTTGGGCGAGAGTAGTACTAGGATGGGTGACCTCCTGGGAAGTCCTGTTGTTGCACCTTTCTTTTTGTAAGTTTTTCAGTCCGTTTTGGATAAAAACTTATTAATTAGCACGCTAAAGAAAGCATAATGGATTTGAGCACGCAAAACATGACAGGTGCGATCATGTCAGCACTAATGCACCGGATCCCATCAGAACTTCGCAGTCAAGCGTGCTTGGCCGAGAGTAGTACTAGGATGGGTGACCTCCTGGGAAGTCCTCGTGTTGCACCTCTCTTTTTGTAAGTTTTCCAGTCCGTTTTGCATAAAAACTTATTAATTAGCCCGCTAAAGAGAGCATACAGGATTTGTGCACGCAATACATGACAGGTGCGATCATACCAGCACTAATGCATCGGATCGCAACTCCGTAGTTAAGCATTCTTGGGCGAGAGTAGTACTAGGATGGGTGACCTCCTGGGAAGTCCTCATGTTGCACCTCTCTTTTTGTAAGTTTTCCAGTCCGTTTGGGATAAAAAGTGATTAATTAGCGCGCTATAGAAAGCATATAGGATTTGAGCACGCAAAACCTGACAGGTGCGATCATACCAGCAGTAATGCACTGGATTCCATCAGAACTCCGTAGTTAAGCGTGGTTGGGCGAGAGTAGTACTAGCATGGGTGACCTCCTTGGAAGTCCTCGTATTCCGCCTCTCTTTTTGTAAGTTTTCCAATCCGTTTTGGATAAAAAGTGATTAATTAGCGCGCTACAGAAGGCATATAGGTTTTGAGCACGGAAAACATGACATGTGCGATCATACCAGCACTAATGCATCGGATCCCATCAGAACTCCGCAGTTAAGCGTGCTTCGGCGAGAGTAGTACTAAGATTGGTGACCTCCTAGAAAGTCCTCGTGTTGCACCTCTCTTTTTGTAAGTTTTCCAGTCCGTTTTGGATAAAAACTGATTAATTAGCGTGCTACAGAAAGCATACAGGATTTGAGCACGCAAAACATGACAGGTGCGATCAACCAGCACTAATGCACCGAATTCCATCAGAACTCCGTAGTTAAGCGTGGTTGGGCGAGAGTAGTACTAGGATGGGTGACCTCTTGGGAAGTCCTCGTGTTGCGTCTCTCTTTTTGTAAGTTTTCCAATCCGTTTTGGATAAAAAGTGATTAATTCGCGCGCTACAGAAGGCATATAGGTTTTGAGCACGCAAAACATGACATGTGGCACCATACCAGCACCAATGCATCGGATCCCATCAGAACTCCGCAGTTAAGCGTGCTTCGGCGAAAGTAGTACTAGGATGGGTGACCTCCAGGATTTGTGCACGCAATACATGACAGGTGCGATCATACGAGCACTAATGCACCGGATCGTAACTCCATAGTTAAGCATTCTTGTGCGAGAGTAGTACTAGGATGGGTGACCTCCTAGGAAGTCCTGTTGTTGCACCTTTCTTTTTGTAAGTTTTTCAGTCCGTTTTGGATAAAAACTTATTAATTAGCCCGCTAAAGAGAGCATACAGGATTTGTGCACGCAATACATGACAGGTGCGATCATACCAGCACTAATGCATCGGATCGCAACTCCGTAGTTAAGCATTCTTGGGCGAGAGTAGTACTAGGATGGGTGACCTCCTGGGAAGTCCTCATGTTGCACCTCTCTTTTTGTAAGTTTTCCAGTCCGTTTGGGATAAAAAGTGATTAATTAGCGCGCTATAGAAAGCATATAGGATTTGAGCACGCAAAACATGAAAGGTGCGATCATACCAACACTAATGCACTCCGCAGTTAAGCGTGCTTGGGCAAGAGTAGTTCTAGGATGGGTGACCTCCTGGGAAGTCCTCGTGTTGCACCTCTCTTTTTGAAACTTTTCCAGTCCGTTTTGGATAAAAACTGATAAAATAGCGCGCTATAGAAAGCATATAGGATTTGAGCACGCAAAACATGATAGGTGCGATCATACCAGCAGTAATGCACCGGATTCCATCAGAACTCCGTAGTTAAGCGTGGTTGGGCGAGAGTAGTACTAGCATGGGTGACCTCCTCGGAAGTCCTCGTGTTACGCCTCTCTTTTTGTAAGTTTTCCAATCCGTTTTGGATAAAAAGTGATTAATTAGCGCGCTACAGAAGGCATATAGGTTTTGAGCACGGAAAACATGACATGTGCGATCATACCAGCACTAATGCATCGGATGCCATCAGAACTCCGCAGTTAAGCGTGCTTCGGCGAGAGTAGTACTAGGATTGGTGACCTCCTAGAAAGTCCTCGTGTTGCACCTCTCTTTTTGTAAGTTTTCCAGTCCGTTTTGGATAAAAACTGATTAATTAGCGTGCTACAGAAAGCATACAGGATTTGAGCACACAAAACATGACAGGTGCGGTCATACCAGCACTAATGCACCGGATCCCATCAGATCTTTGTAGTTAAGCGTGCTTCGGCGAGAGTAGTACCAGGATGGGTGACCTCCTGGGAACTGCTCGTGTTGCACCTCTCTTCCCATCAGAACTCCGCAATTAAGCATTCTTGGGCGAGAGTAGTACTAGGATGGGTGACCTCCTGGGAACTGGTCGTGTTGCACCTCTCTTCCCATCAGAACTCCGCAATTAAGCATTCTTGGGCGAGAGTAGTACTAGGATGGCTGACCACCTGGGAAGTCCTTGTGTTGCACTTCTCTTTTTGTAACTTTTCCAGTCCGTTTTGGATAAAAACTGATTAATTAGCGCGCTATAGAAAGCATATAGGTTTTGAGCACGCAAAACATGACAGGTGCGATCATACTAGCACTAATGCACTCCGCAGTTAAGCGTGCTTGGGCAAGAGTAGTACTAGGATTGGTGACCTCCTGGGAAGTCCTCGTGTTGCACTTCTCTTTTTGTAACTTTGCCAGTCCGTTTTGGATAAAAACTGATTAAATAGCGCGCTACAGAAGGCATATAGGATTTGAGCACGAAAAACATGACAGGTGCAATCATACCAGCACTAATGCAGTCCTCATGTTGCACCTCTATTTTTTTAAGTTTTCCAGTCAGTTTTGGATAATAACTTATTAATTAGCGCGCTACAGAAAGCATACAGGATTTGAGCACGCAAAACATTACAGGTGCGATCATACCAGCACTAATGCACCGGATCCCATTAGAACTCCGTAGATAAGCGTGCTTGGGCGAGAGTAGTACTAGGATGGGTGACTTCCTGGGAAATCTTCGTGTTGCACCTCTCTTTTTGTAAGTTTTCCAGACCGTTTTGGATACAAACTTATTAATTAGCGCGCTACAGAAAGCTTACAAACTTTGAGCACGCAAAACATGACAGGTGCGATCATACCAGCACTAATGCACCGGATCCCATCAGAACTCCGCAGTTAAGCGTGGTTGGGCGAGAGTAGTGCTAGGACAGGTGACCTCCTTGGAAGTCCTCGTGTTGCACCTCTGTTTTTGTAACTTTTCCAGTCCGTTTTGGATAAAAACTTATTAATTAGCGCGCTATAGAAAGCATACAAGATTTGAGCACGCAAAACATGACAAGTGCGATCATACCAGCACTAATGCACCGAATCCCATCAGAACTCCGCAGTTAAGCGTGCTTGGGCGAGAGTAGTACTAGGACAGGTGACCTCTTGGGAAGTCCTCGTGTTGCACCTCTCTTTTTGTAAGTTTTCCAATCCGTTTTGGATAAAAAGTTATTAATTAGCGCGCTACAGAAAGCATATAGATTTTGAGCACACAAAACATGACAGCTGCGATCATACCAGCACTAACGCACCGGATCCCATCAGAACTCTGCAGTTAAGCGTGCTTTGGCGAGAGTAGTACTGGGATGGGTGACCTCATGGGATTTCCAGCACGCAAAATATGACAGGTGCGATCATACAAACACTAATGAACCGGATCCCATCAGAACTCTGCAGTTAAGCGTGCTTTGGCGAGAGTAGTACTGGGATGGGTGACCTCATGGGATGTCCAGCACGCAAAATATGACAGGTGCGATCATACCAGCACTTATGCATCGGATCCCATCAGAACTCCACAGTTAAGCGTGCTTGGGCGAGAGTAGTACTGGGATGGGTGATCTCTTGGGAAGTTCGCGCTACAGAAAGCATACAGGATTTGAGCACGCAAAACATGACAGGTGCGATCATGCCAACACTAATGAACCGTAACCCATTAGAGCTCCGTAGTTAAGCGTGTTTGGGCGAGAGTAGTACTCGTATGGGTGACCTCCTAGGAAGTCCTCGTGTTGCACCTCTCTTTTTGTAAGTTTTCCAGTCAGTTTTGGATTAAAAGTGATTAATTAGCGCGCTACAGAAAGCATATAGGTTTTGAGCACGCAAAACATTACAGCTGCGAGCATACCAGCACAAATGCACCGGATCCCATCAGAACTCCGCAGTCAAGCGTGCTTAGGAGAGAGTAGTACTGGGATGGGTGACCTCCTGGGAAGTCCTCGTGTTACGGATCCCATCAGAACTCCGTAGTTAAGCGTGCTTGGGCGAGAGTAGTACTAGGATGGGTGATCTCCTTGGAAATCATCGTGTTGCACCTCTCTTTTTGTAAGTTTTCCAGTCCGTTTTGGATAAAAACTTATTAATTAGCGCGATAAAGAAAGCATATAGGATTTTAGCACGCAAAACATGACTGGTGCGATCATACGAGCACTAATGCACCGAATCACATCATAACTCCGCAGTTAAGCGTGCTTGGGCGAGAGAAGTACAGGGATGGGGGAAGTCCTCGTGTTGCACTTCTCTTTTCAGAAAGCATATAGGTTTTGAGCACGAAAAACATGACAGGTGTGATCATACCAGCACTAATGCACCGGATCCCATCAGAACTCCGCAGCTAAGCGTGCTTGGGCGTGAGTAGTACTAGGATGGGTGACCTCCTGGGAAGTCCTCGTGTTGCACCTCTCTTTTTGTAAGTTTTCCAATCCGTTTTGGATAAAAACTTATTTATTAGATCGTTATAGAAAGCATACAGGATTTGAGCACGCAAAAAATGACAAGTGCGATCATACCAACACTAATGAACTGGATCCCATTAGAACTCCGTAGTTAAGCGTGCTTGGGCGAGGGTAGTACTAGGATGGGTGACCTCCTCGGAAGTCCTCGTGTTGAACCTCTCTTTTTGTAAGTTTTCTAGTCCGTTTTGGATATAAAGTGATTAATTAGCACGCTACATAAAGCATATAGGTTTTGAGCACGCAAAACATGACAGCTGCGATCAAACCAGCACTAATGAGATCCGAACTCCGCAGTTAAGCGTGCTTGGGCGAGAGTAGCATTGGGATGGGTGACCTCCTTGGAAGTCCTCGTGTTGCACCTCTCTTTTTGTATGTTTTCAAGTCAATTTTGGATAAAAACTTATTAAATAGCGCGCTACAGAAAGCATACAGGATTTGAGCACGCAAAACATGAACTAATGCACCGGATCCCATCAAAACTTCGTAGTGAAGCGTGCTTGGGCGTGAGTAGTACTAGGATGGGTGACCTCCTGGGAAGTTCTCGTGTTGCACCTCTCTTTTTCTAAGTTTTCGAGTCCGTTTTGGATAAAAACTTATTAATTAGCGCACTACAGAAAGCATACAGGATTTGAGCACGCAAAATAAGACCGATGCGATCATACCAGCACTAATGCTTCGGATCCCATCAGAACTCCGCAGTTAAGCGTGCTTCGGCGAAAGTAGTACTAGGATGGGTGACCTCCAGGATTTGTGCACGCAATACATGACAGGTGCGATCATACGAGCACTAATGCACCGGATCGCAACTCCGTAGTTAAGCTTGCTTGGGCGGGAGTAGTGCTTGGATGGGTGACCTCTGGGAAGTCCTCGTGTTGCACCTCTCTTTTTGTAAGTTTTCCAGTCCGTTTTGGATAAAAACTTATTAATTAGCGCGCTACAGAAAGCATAACGCTTGGGCGAGAATAGTACTAGGTTGGGTGACGTCTTGGGAAGTCCTCGTGTTGAACCTCTCTTTTTGTATGTTTTCCAGTCCGTTTTGGATAAAAAGTGATTAATTAGCGCGCTATAGAAAGCATATAGGTTTATAGCACGCAAAACATGACAGATGGATCATACCAGCACTAATGCAGCGGATCCCATCAGAACTCCCCAGTTAAGCGTGCTTGGGCTAGAGTAGTACTAGGATGGGTAACCTTCTGGGAAGTTCTCTTGTGCACTAATGCATTGGATCCCACAAGAACTTCGCAGTTAAGCGTGCTTCGGGGAGAGTAGTGCTAGGATTGGTGACCTCCTGGAAAGTCCTCGTGTTGCACCTATCTTTTTGTAAGTTTTCCAGTCCGTATTGGATAAAAACTGATTAATTGGTGTGCTACAGAAAGCCTACAGGATTTGAGCACGCAAAACATGACAGGTGCGATCATACCAGCACTAATGCACCGGATCCCATCAGAACTCCGCAGTCAAGCGTGCTTCGGCGAGAGTAGTACTAGGATGGGTGACCTCTTGGGAAGTCCTCGTGTTGAATCTCTCTTTTTATAAGTTTTCTAGTCCGTTTTGGATAAAAACTTATTAATTAGCACGTTAAAGTGAGCATACAGGATTTGTGCACGCAATACATGACAGGTGCGATCATACCAACACTAATGCACCGGATCCCATCAGAACTCCACAGTTAAGAATTCTTCGGAGAGAGTAGTACTAGGATGGGTGACCTCCTGCGAAGTCCTCTTGTTGCACCTCTCTTTTTTTAAGTTTTCAAGTCCGTTTTGGATTAAAAGTGATTAATTAGAGCGCTATAGAAAGCATATAGGTTTTGAGCACGCAAAACATGACAGGTGCGATCATACCAGCACTAATGCACTCCGCAGTTAAGCGTGCTTGGCCAAGAGTAGTACTAGGATGGGTGACCTCCAAGGAACTCCTCGTGTTGCACCTCTCTTTTTTTAACTTTTCCTGTTTGTTTTGGATAAAAACTGATTAAATAGCGCGCTACAGAAAGCATATAGGATTTGAGCACGCAAAACATGACAGGTGCGATCATACCAGCACTAATGCACCGGATCCCATCATAACTCCGTAGTCAAGCGTGCTTGGGCGAGAGTAGTACTATGATGGGTGACCTCCTGGGAAGTCCTCATGTTGCTCCTCTCTTTTTGTAAGTTTTCCAGTCCGTTTTAGATAAAAACTTATTAAATAGCGCGCTACAGAAAGCATACAGGATTTGAGCACGCAAAACATGACAGTTGCGATCATACCGTCACAAATGCACCGGATTCCATCAGAACTCTGTAGTTTATCGTGCTTGGGCGAGAGTAGAACTAGGATGGGTGACATCCTGGGATGTCCTCGTGTTGCACCTCTCTTTTTGTAAGTTTTCCAGTCCGTTTTGGATAAAAACTTATAAATTAGCGTGCTAAAGAAAGCATAATGGATTTGAGCACGCAAAACATGATGGGTGCGATCATACCCGCACTAACGCACCGGATCCCATCAGAACTCCGCAGTCAAGCTGCTTGGGCGAGAGTAGTACTAGGAAGTCCTCGTGTTGCACCTCTCTTTTTGTAAGTTTTCTAGTCCGTTTTGGATAAAAACTTATTAATTAGCGCGCTAAAGAAAGCATAATGGATTTGAGCACGCAATACATGACAGGTGCGATCATACCCGCACTAATGCACCGGATCCCATCAGAACTTCGAAGTGAAGCGTGCTTGGGCGAGAGTAGTACTAGGATGGGTGACCTCCTGGGAAGTCCTCGTGTTGCACCTCTCTTTTTGTAACTTTTTCAGTCCGTTTTGGATCAAAACTGATTAAATAGCGCCCTACAAAAAGCATATAGGATTTGAGAACGCAAAACATGTCAAGTGCGATCATACTAGCACTGATGCACCGGATTCCATCAAAACTCCGTAGTTAGGCACGGTAGGGCGATAGTAGTACTAGGATGGGTGACCTCCTGGGAAGTCCTTGTGTTGCACCTCTATTTTTTTATGTTTTCCAGTCCATTTTGGATAAAAACTTATTAATTAGCGAGCTACAGAAAGCATACAGGATTTGAGCACGCAAATCATGACAGGTGCGATCATACCAGCACTAATGCACCGGATTCCATTAGAACTCCGTAGTTAAGCGTGGTTGGGCAAAGAGTAGTACTAGGATGGGTGACCTCCTGGGAAGTCCTCGTGTTGCACCTCTCTTAAAGCATACAGGATTTGAGCACGCAAATCATGACAGGTGCGATCAACCCAGCACTAATGCACCGAATTCCATTAGAACTCCATAGTTAAGCGTGGTTGGGCAAAGAGTAGTACTAGGATGGGTGACCTCCTGGGAAGTCCTCGTGTTGCACCTGTCTTTTTGTAAGTTTTCCTGCCCGTTTTGGATAAAAAGTGATTAATTAGCGCGCTACAGAAGGCATAGAGGTTTTGAGCACGCAAAACATGACATGTGTGATCATACCAGCACTAATGCATCGGATCCCATCAGAACTCCGCAGTTAAGCGTGCTTCGGCGAGAGTAGTACTAGGATTGGTGACCTCCTAGAAAGTCCTCGTGTTGCACCTTTATTTTTGTAAGTTTTCCAGTCCGTATTGGATAAAAACTAATTAAATAGTGTGCTACAAAAGCATACAGGATTTGAGCACGCAAAACATGACAGGTGCGATCATACCAGCACTAATGCACCGGATCACATCAGAACTCCGTAGATAACAGTGCTTGGGCGAGAGTAGTACTCGGATGGGTGACCTCCTGGGAAGTCCTCGTGTTGCACCTCTCTTTTTGTAAGTTTTCCAGTCCGTTTTGGATAAAAAGTGATTAATTAGAGCGCTACAGAAGGCATAGAGGTTATGAGCACCCAAAACATGAAATGTGCGATCATACCAGCACTAATGCATAGGATCCCATCAGAACTCCGCAGTTAAGCGTGCTTCGGCGAGAGTAGTACTAGGATTGGTGACCTCCTAGAAAGTCCTCGTGTTGCACCTCTCTTTTTGTAAGTTTTCCAGCCCGGTTTGGATAAAAAGTGATTAATTAGTGCACATCAGAAGGCATAGAGGTTTTGAGCACGCAAAACAAGACAGGTGCGATCATACCAGCACTAATGCACCGGATCCCATCAGAACTTCGTAGTTAAGTGTGCTTGGGCGAGAGTAGTACTAGGATGCGTGACCTCCTGGGAAGTCCTCGTGTTGCACCTCTCTTTTTGTAAGTTTTCCACTCCGTTTTGCATTAAAAGTGATTAATTAGCGTGCTATAGAAAGCATATAGGTTTTGAGCACGCAAAACATGACAGGTGCGATCATACCAGCACTAATGCACTCCGCAGTTAAGCGTGCTTGGGCAAGAGTAGTAATAGGATGGGTGACCTCCGGGAACTCCTCGTGTTGCACCTCCTTTTTTGTCACTTTTCCAGTCCGTTTTGGATAAAAACTGATTAAATAGGGTGCTACAGAAAGCATACAGGATCTGAGCACGCAAAACATGACAGGTGCGATAATACTAGTACTGATGCACCGGATTCCATCAAAACTCCGTAGTTAAGCAGGGTAGGGCGATAGTAGTACTAGGATTAGTGACCTCCTGGGAAGTCCTTGTGTTGCACCTCTATTTTTTTCAGTTTTCCAGTCCGTTTTGGATAAAAACTTATTAATTAGCGCGCTATAGAAAGCATACAGGATTTGAGCACGCAAATCATGACAGGTGCGATCATACCAGCACTAATGCACCGGATTCCATTAGAACTCCGTAGTTAAGCGTGGTTGGGCGAGAGTAGTACTAGGATGGGTGACCTCCTAGGAAGTCCTCGTGTTGCACCTCTCATTATGTAAGTTTTCCAGTCCGTTTTGGATAAAAAGTGATTTATTAGCGCGCTACAAAAGGCATAGAGGTTTTGAGCACGCAAAACATGACATGTGCGATCATACCAGTACTAATGCATCGGATCCCATCAGAACTCCGAACGTGACAGTTGTGATCATACCAGCACTAATGCACCGGATCCCATCAGAACTCCGAAGTTAAGCGTGCTTGGGCGAGAGTAGTACTAGGATGGGTGACCTCCTGGGAAGTCCTCGTGTTGCACCTCTCTTTTTGTAACTTTTCCAGTCCGTTTTGGATCAAAACTGATTAAATAGCGCCCTACAAAAAGCATATAGGATTTGAGAACGCAAAACATGACAATTGCGATCATACTAGCACTGATGCACCGGATTCCATCAAAACTCCGTAGTTAAGCAGGGTAGGGCGATAGTAGTACTAGGATGGGTGACTTCCTGGGAAGTCCTTGTGTTGCACCTCTATTTTTTTATGTTTTCCAGTCCATTTTGGATAAAAACTTATTAATTAGCGCGCTACAGAAAGCATACAGGATTTGAGCACGCAAATCATGACAGGTGCGATCATACCAGCACTAATGCACCGGATTCCATCCGAACTCCGTAGTTAAGCGTGGTTGGGCGAGAGTAGTACAAGGATGGGTGACCTCCTGGGAAGTCCTCGTGTTGCACCTCTGTTTTTGTATGTTTTCCAGACCGTTTTGGATAAAAACTGATGAATTAGCGCACTACAGAAGGCATAGAGGTTTTGAGCACGCAAAACATGAAATGTGCGATCATACCAGCACTAATGCTTCGGATCCCATCAGAACTCCGCAGTTAAGCGTGCTTCGGCGAGAGTAGTACTAGGATTGGTGACCTCCTAGAAAGTCCTCGTGTTGCACCTCTCTTTTTGTAAGTTTTCCAATCCGTATTGCATAAAAACTCATTAATTAGTGTGCTACAGAAAGCATACAGGATTTGAGCACGCAAAACATGACAGGTGCGATCATACCAGTACTAATGCACCGGATCCCATCAGAACTCCGTAGTTAAGCGTGCTTGGCCCAGAGTAGTACTCTGATGTGTGACCTCCTGGGAAGTCCTTGTGTTGCACATCTCTTTTTGTAAGCTTTCCTGTCCGTTTTGGATAAAAAGTGATTAATTAGCGCGCTATAGAAGGCATAGAGGTTTTGAGCACGCAAAACATGACATGTGCGATCATGGACCTCCTAGAAAGTCCTCGTGTTGCACCTCTCTTTTTGTAACTTTTCCAGCCCGGTTTGGATAAAAAGTGATTAATTAGCGCACATCAGAAGGCATAGATATTTTGAGCACGCAAAACATGACAGGTGTGATCATACCAGCACTAATGCACCGTATCCCATCAGAACTTAGTACTTAAGTGTGCTTGGTCGAGAGTAGTACTCGGATAGGTGACCTCCTGGGAAGTCTTCGTGTTGCACCTCTCTTTTTGTACCAGCATTAATGCACTCTGCAGTTAAGCGTGCATGGGCAAGAGTAGAACTAGGATGGGTGACCTCCTGGGAACTCCTCGTGTTGCACCTCTCTTTTTGTAACTTTTTCTGTTCGTTTTGGATAAAAACTTATTAAATAGCGGGCTACAGAAAGCATATAGGATTTGAGAACGCAAAACATGACAGGTGCGATCATACTAGCACTGATGCACCGTATTCCATCAAAACTCCGTAGTTAAGCAGGGTAGGGCGACAGTAGTACTAGGATGGGTGACCTCCTGGGAAGTCCTTGTGTTGCACCTCTATTTTTTTAAGTTTTCCAGTCCGTTTTGGATAAAAACTTATTAATTAGCGTGCTACAGAAAGCATACATGATTTGAGCACGCAAATCAGGACAGGTGCGATCATACCAGCACTAATGCACCGTATTCCATCAGAACTTCGTAGTTAAGCGTGGTTGGGCGAGAATAGTACTAGGATGGGTGACCTCCTGGGAAGTCCTCGTATTGCACCTCTCTTTTTGTAACTTTTTCAGTCCGTTTTGGATCAAAACTGATTAAATAGCGCCCTACAAAAAGCATATAGGATTTGAGAACGCAAAACATGTCAAGTGCGATCATACTAGCACTGATGCACCGGATTCCATCAAAACTCCGTAGTTAGGCACGGTAGGGCGATAGTAGTACTAGGATGGGTGACCTCCTGGGAAGTCCTTGTGTTGCACCTCTATTTTTTTATGTTTTCCAGTCCATTTTGGATAAAAACTTATTAATTAGCGAGCTACAGAAAGCATACAGGATTTGAGCACGCAAATCATGACAGGTGCGATCATACCAGCACTAATGCACCGGATTCCATTAGAACTCCGTAGTTAAGCGTGGTTGGGCAAAGAGTAGTACTAGGATGGGTGACCTCCTGGGAAGTCCTCGTGTTGCACCTCTCTTAAAGCATACAGGATTTGAGCACGCAAATCATGACAGGTGCGATCAACCCAGCACTAATGCACCGAATTCCATTAGAACTCCATAGTTAAGCGTGGTTGGGCAAAGAGTAGTACTAGGATGGGTGACCTCCTGGGAAGTCCTCGTGTTGCACCTGTCTTTTTGTAAGTTTTCCTGCCCGTTTTGGATAAAAAGTGATTAATTAGCGCGCTACAGAAGGCATAGAGGTTTTGAGCACGCAAAACATGACATGTGTGATCATACCAGCACTAATGCATCGGATCCCATCAGAACTCCGCAGTCAAGCGTGCTTCGGCGAGAGTAGTACTAGGATTGGTGACCTCCTAGAAAGTCCTCGTGTTGCACCTTTATTTTTGTAAGTTTTCCAGTCCGTATTGGATAAAAACTAATTAAATAGTGTGCTACAAAAGCATACAGGATTTGAGCACGCAAAACATGACAGGTGCGATCATACCAGCACTAATGCACCGGATCACATCAGAACTCCGTAGATAACAGTGCTTGGGCGAGAGTAGTACTCGGATGGGTGACCTCCTGGGAAGTCCTCGTGTTGCACCTCTCTTTTTGTAAGTTTTCCAGTCCGTTTTGGATAAAAAGTGATTAATTAGAGCGCTACAGAAGGCATAGAGGTTATGAGCACCCAAAACATGAAATGTGCGATCATACCAGCACTAATGCATCGGATCCCATCAGAACTCCGCAGTTAAGCGTGCTTCGGCGAGAGTAGTACTAGGATTGGTGACCTCCTAGAAAGTCCTCGTGTTGCACCTCTCTTTTTGTAAGTTTTCCAGCCCGGTTTGGATAAAAAGTGATTAATTAGTGCACATCAGAAGGCATAGAGGTTTTGAGCACGCAAAACAAGACAGGTGCGATCATACCAGCACTAATGCACCGGATCCCATCAGAACTTCGTAGTTAAGTGTGCTTGGGCGAGAGTAGTACTAGGATGCGTGACCTCCTGGGAAGTCCTCGTGTTGCACCTCTCTTTTTGTAAGTTTTCCACTCCGTTTTGCATTAAAAGTGATTAATTAGCGTGCTATAGAAAGCATATAGGTTTTTAGCACGCAAAACATGACAGGTGCGATCATACCAGCACTAATGCACTCCGCAGTTAAGCGTGCTTGGGCAAGAGTAGTAATAGGATGGGTGACCTCCGGGAACTCCTCGTGTTGCACCTCCTTTTTTGTCACTTTTCCAGTCCGTTTTGGATAAAAACTGATTAAATAGGGTGCTACAGAAAGCATACAGGATCTGAGCACGCAAAACATGACAGGTGCGATAATACTAGTACTGATGCACCGGATTCCATCAAAACTCCGTAGTTAAGCAGGGTAGGGCGATAGTAGTACTAGGATTAGTGACCTCCTGGGAAGTCCTTGTGTTGCACCTCTATTTTTTTCAGTTTTCCAGTCCGTTTTGGATAAAAACTTATTAATTAGCGCGCTATAGAAAGCATACAGGATTTGAGCACGCAAATCATGACAGGTGCGATCATACCAGCACTAATGCACCGGATTCCATTAGAACTCCGTAGTTAAGCGTGGTTGGGCGAGAGTAGTACTAGGATGGGTGACCTCCTAGGAAGTCCTCGTGTTGCACCTCTCATTTTGTAAGTTTTCCAGTCCGTTTTGGATAAAAAGTGATTTATTAGCGCGCTACAAAAGGCATAGAGGTTTTGAGCACGCAAAACATGACATGTGCGATCATACCAGTACTAATGCATCGGATCCCATCAGAACTCCGAACGTGACAGTTGTGATCATACCAGCACTAATGCACCGGATCCCATCAGAACTCCGAAGTTAAGCGTGCTTGGGCGAGAGTAGTACTAGGATGGGTGACCTCCTGGGAAGTCCTCGTGTTGCACCTCTCTTTTTGTAACTTTTCCAGTCCGTTTTGGATCAAAACTGATTAAATAGCGCCCTACAAAAAGCATATAGGATTTGAGAACGCAAAACATGACAATTGCGATCATACTAGCACTGATGCACCGGATTCCATCAAAACTCCGTAGTTAAGCAGGGTAGGGCGATAGTAGTAGTAGGATGGGTGACTTCCTGGGAAGTCCTTGTGTTGCACCTCTATTTTTTTATGTTTTCCAGTCCATTTTGGATAAAAACTTATTAATTAGCGCGCTACAGAAAGCATACAGGATTTGAGCACGCAAATCATGACAGGTGCGATCATACCAGCACTAATGCACCGGATTCCATCCGAACTCCGTAGTTAAGCGTGGTTGGGCGAGAGTAGTACTAGGATGGGTGACCTCCTGGGAAGTCCTCGTGTTGCACCTCTGTTTTTGTATGTTTTCCAGACCGTTTTGGATAAAAACTGATGAATTAGCGCACTACAGAAGGCATAGAGGTTTTGAGCACGCAAAACATGAAATGTGCGATCATACCAGCACTAATGCTTCGGATCCCATCAGAACTCCGCAGTTAAGCGTGCTTCGGCGAGAGTAGTACTAGGATTGGTGACCTCCTAGAAAGTCCTCGTGTTGCACCTCTCTTTTTGTAAGTTTTCCAATCCGTATTGCATAAAAACTCATTAATTAGTGTGCTACAGAAAGCATACAGGATTTGAGCACGCAAAACATGACAGGTGCGATCATACCAGTACTAATGCACCGGATCCCATCAGAACTCCGTAGTTAAGCGTGCTTGGCCCAGAGTAGTACTCTGATGTGTGACCTCCTGGGAAGTCCTTGTGTTGCACATCTCTTTTTGTAAGCTTTCCTGTCCGTTTTGGATAAAAAGTGATTAATTAGCGCGCTATAGAAGGCATAGAGGTTTTGAGCACGCAAAACATGACATGTGCGATCATGGACCTCCTAGAAAGTCCTCGTGTTGCACCTCTCTTTTTGTAACTTTTCCAGCCCGGTTTGGATAAAAAGTGATTAATTAGCGCACATCAGAAGGCATAGATATTTTGAGCACGCAAAACATGACAGGTGTGATCATACCAGCACTAATGCACCGTATCCCATCAGAACTTAGTACTTAAGTGTGCTTGGTCGAGAGTAGTACTCGGATAGGTGACCTCCTGGGAAGTCTTCGTGTTGCACCTCTCTTTTTGTACCAGCATTAATGCACTCTGCAGTTAAGCGTGCATGGGCAAGAGTAGAACTAGGATGGGTGACCTCCTGGGAACTCCTCGTGTTGCACCTCTCTTTTTGTAACTTTTTCTGTTCGTTTTGGATAAAAACTTATTAAATAGCGGGCTACAGAAAGCATATAGGATTTGAGAACGCAAAACATGACAGGTGCGATCATACTAGCACTGATGCACCGTATTCCATCAAAACTCCGTAGTTAAGCAGGGTAGGGCGACAGTAGTACTAGGATGGGTGACCTCCTGGGAAGTCCTTGTGTTGCACCTCTATTTTTTTAAGTTTTCCAGTCCGTTTTGGATAAAAACTTATTAATTAGCGTGCTACAGAAAGCATACATGATTTGAGCACGCAAATCAGGACAGGTGCGATCATACCAGCACTAATGCACCGTATTCCATCAGAACTTCGTAGTTAAGCGTGGTTGGGCGAGAATAGTACTAGGATGGGTGGCCTCCTGGGAAGTCCTCGTATTGCACCTCTCTTTTTGTATGTTTTCCAGTCCGTTTTGGATAAAAAGTGATTAATTAGCGCGCTACAGAAGGCATAGAGGTTTTGAGCACGGAAAACATGACATGTGCGATCAACCAGCACTAATGCATCGGCTCCCATGAGAACTCCACAGTTAAGCGTGATTCGGCGAGAGTAGTACTAGGATTCGTGACCTCCTAGAAAGTCCTCGTGTTGCACCTCTCTTTTTGTAAGTTTTCCAGTCCGTATTGGATAAAAACTGATTAATTAGTGTGCTACAGAAAGCGTACAGGATTTGAGCACGCAAAATGTGACAGGTGCGATCGTACCAGCACTAATGCACCGGATTCCATCAGAACACCGAAGTTAAGTGTGCTTGGGCGAGAGTAGTACTAGGATGGGTGGCCTCCTGGGAAGTCCTCGTGTTGATTCCATCAAAACTTTGTAGTTAAGTAGGGTAGGGCGATAATAGTACTAGGATGGGTGACCTCCTCGGAAGTCCTTGTGTTGCACCTTTATTTTTTTAAGTTTTCCAGTTCGTTTTGGATAAAAACTTATTAATTAGCGCGCTACAGAAAGAATACAGGATTTGAGCACGCAAATCATGACAGGTGCGATCATACCAGCACTAATGCACCGGATTCCATTGCGCTACAGAAGGCATAGAGGTTTTGAGCACGCAAAACATGACATGTGCGGTCATACCAGCACTAATGCATCGGATCCCATCAGAACTCCGCAGTTATGCGTGCTTCGGCGAGAGTAGTACTAGGATTGGTGACCTCCTAGAAAGTCCTCGTGTTGCACCTTTATTTTTGTAAGTTTTCCAGTCCGTATTGGATAAAAACTAATTAAATAGTGTGCTACAAAAGCATACAGGATTTGAGCACGCAAAACATGACAGGTGCGATCATACCAGCACTAATGCACCGGATCACATCAGAACTCCGTAGATAACAGTGCTTGGGCGAGAGTAGTACTCGAATGGGTGACCTCCTGGGAAGTCCTCGTGTTGCACCTCTCTTTTTGTAAGTTTTCCAGTCTGTTTTGGATAAAAAGTGATTAATTAGAGCGCTACAGAAGGCATAGAGGTTATGAGCACCCAAAACATGAAATGTGCGATCATACCAGCACTAATGCATAGGATCCCATCAGAACTCCGCAGTTAAGCGTGCTTCGGCGAGAGTAGTACTAGGATTGGTGACCTCCTAGAAAGTCCTCGTGTTGCACCTCTCTTTTTGTAAGTTTTCCAGCCCGGTTTGGATAAAAAGTGATTAATTAGTGCACATCAGAAGGCATAGAGGTTTTGAGCACGCAAAACAAGACAGGTGCGATCATACCAGCACTAATGCACCGGATCCCATCAGAACTTCGTAGTTAAGTGTGCTTGGGCGAGAGTAGTACTAGGATGCGTGACCTCCTGGGAAGTCCTCGTGTTGCACCTCTCTTTTTGTAAGTTTTCCACTCCGTTTTGCATTAAAAGTGATTAATTAGCGTGCTATAGAAAGCATATAGGTTTTGAGCACGCAAAACATGACAGGTGCGATCATACCAGCACTAATGCACTCCGCAGTTAAGCGTGCTTGGGCAAGAGTAGTACTAGGATGGGTGACCTCCTGGGAACTCCTCGTGTTGCACCTCCTTTTTTGTCACTTTTCCAGTCCGTTTTGGATAAAAACTGATTAAATAGGGTGCTACAGAAAGCATACAGGATTTGAGCACGCAAAACATGACAGGTGCGATAATACTAGTACTGATGCACCGGATTCCATCAAAACTCCGTAGTTAAGCAGGGTAGGGCGATAGTAGTACTAGGATTAGTGACCTCCTGGGAAGTCCTTGTGTTGCACCTCTATTTTTTTCAGTTTTCCAGTCCGTTTTGGATAAAAACTTATTAATTAGCGCGCTATAGAAAGCATACAGGATTTGAGCACGCAAATCATGACAGGTGCGATCATACCAGCACTAATGCACCGGATTCCATTAGAACTCCGTAGTTAAGCGTGGTTGGGCGAGAGTAGTACTAGGATGGGTGACCTCCTAGGAAGTCCTCGTGTTGCACCTCTCATTTTGTAAGTTTTCCAGTCCGTTTTGGATAAAAAGTGATTTATTAGCGCGCTACAGAAGGCATAGAGGTTTTGAGCACGCAAAACATGACATGTGCGATCATACCAGTACTAATGCATCGGATCCCATCAGAACTCCGAACGTGACAGTTGTGATCATACCAGCACTAATGCACCGGATCCCATCAGAACTCCGAAGTTAAGCGTGCTTGGGCGAGAGTAGTACTAGGATGGGTGACCTCCTGGGAAGTCCTCGTGTTGCACCTCTCTTTTTGTAACTTTTCCAGTCCGTTTTGGATCAAAACTGATTAAATAGCGCCCTACAAAAAGCATATAGGATTTGAGAACGCAAAACATGACAATTGCGATCATACTAGCACTGATGCACCGGATTCCATCAAAACTCCGTAGTTAAGCAGGGTAGGGCGATAGTAGTACTAGGATGGGTGACCTCCTGGGAAGTCCTTGTGTTGCACCTCTATTTTTTTATGTTTTCAAGTCCATTTTGGATAAAAACTTATTAATTAGCGCGCTACAGAAAGCATACAGGATTTGAGCACGCAAATCATGACAGGTGCGATCATACCAGCACTAATGCACCGGATTCCATCCGAACTCCGTAGTTAAGCGTGGTTGGGTGAGAGTAGTACTAGGATGGGTGACCTCCTGGGAAGTCCTCGTGTTGCACCTCTGTTTTTGTATGTTTTCCAGACCGTTTTGGATAAAAACTGATGAATTAGCGCACTACAGAAGGCATAGAGGTTTTGAGCACGCAAAACATGAAATGTGCGATCATACCAGCACTAATGCTTCGGATCCCATCAGAACTCCGCAGTTAAGCGTGCTTCGGCGAGAGTAGTACTAGGATTGGTGACCTCCTAGAAAGTCCTCGTGTTGCACCTCTCTTTTTGTAAGTTTTCCAGCCCGGTTTGGATAAAAAGTGATTAATTAGTGCACATCAGAAGGCATAGAGGTTTTGAGCACGCAAAACAAGACAGGTGCGATCATACCAGCACTAATGCACCGGATCCCATCAGAACTTCGTAGTTAAGTGTGCTTGGGCGAGAGTAGTACTAGGATGCGTGACCTCCTGGGAAGTCCTCGTGTTGCACCTCTCTTTTTGTAAGTTTTCCACTCCGTTTTGCATTAAAAGTGATTAATTAGCGTGCTATAGAAAGCATATAGGTTTTGAGCACGCAAAACATGACAGGTGCGATCATACCAGCACTAATGCACTCCGCAGTTAAGCGTGCTTGGGCAAGAGTAGTACTAGGATGGGTGACCTCCTGGGAACTCCTCGTGTTGCACCTCCTTTTTTGTCACTTTTCCAGTCCGTTTTGGATAAAAACTGATTAAATAGGGTGCTACAGAAAGCATACAGGATTTGAGCACGCAAAACATGACAGGTGCGATAATACTAGTACTGATGCACCGGATTCCATCAAAACTCCGTAGTTAAGCAGGGTAGGGCGATAGTAGTACTAGGATTAGTGACCTCCTGGGAAGTCCTTGTGTTGCACCTCTATTTTTTTCAGTTTTCCAGTCCGTTTTGGATAAAAACTTATTAATTAGCGCGCTATAGAAAGCATACAGGATTTGAGCACGCAAATCATGACAGGTGCGATCATACCAGCACTAATGCACCGGATTCCATTAGAACTCCGTAGTTAAGCGTGGTTGGGCGAGAGTAGTACTAGAATGGGTGACCTCCTAGGAAGTCCTCGTGTTGCACCTCTCATTTTGTAAGTTTTCCAGTCCGTTTTGGATAAAAAGTGATTTATTAGCGCGCTACAGAAGGCATAGAGGTTTTGAGCACGCAAAACATGACATGTGCGATCATACCAGTACTAATGCATCGGATCCCATCAGAACTCCGAACGTGACAGTTGTGATCATACCAGCACTAATGCACCGGATCCCATCAGAACTCCGAAGTTAAGCGTGCTTGGGCGAGAGTAGTACTAGGATGGGTGACCTCCTGGGAAGTCCTCGTGTTGCACCTCTCTTTTTGTAACTTTTCCAGTCCGTTTTGGATCAAAACTGATTAAATAGCGCCCTACAAAAAGCATATAGGATTTGAGAACGCAAAACATGACAATTGCGATCATACTAGCACTGATGCACCGGATTCCATCAAAACTCCGTAGTTAAGCAGGGTAGGGCGATAGTAGTACTAGGATGGGTGACCTCCTGGGAAGTCCTTGTGTTGCACCTCTATTTTTTTATGTTTTCAAGTCCATTTTGGATAAAAACTTATTAATTAGCGCGCTACAGAAAGCATACAGGATTTGAGCACGCAAATCATGACAGGTGCGATCATACCAGCACTAATGCACCGGATTCCATCCGAACTCCGTAGTTAAGCGTGGTTGGGCGAGAGTAGTACTAGGATGGGTGACCTCCTGGGAAGTCCTCGTGTTGCTCCTCTGTTTTTGTATGTTTTCCAGACCGTTTTGGATAAAAACTGATGAATTAGCGCACTACAGAAGGCATAGAGGTTTTGAGCACGCAAAACATGAAATGTGCGATCATACCAGCACTAATGCTTCGGATCCCATCAGAACTCCGCAGTTAAGCGTGCTTCGGCGAGAGTAGTACTAGGATTGGTGACCTCCTAGAAAGTCCTCGTGTTGCACCTCTCTTTTTGTAAGTTTTCCAATCCGTATTGCATAAAAACTCATTAATTTGTGTGCTACAGAAAGCATACAGGATTTGAGCACGCAAAACATGACAGGTGCGATCATACCAGTACTAATGCACCGGATCCCATCAGAACTCCGTAGTTAAGCGTGCTTGGGCGAGAGTAGTACTAGGATGGGTGACCTCCTGGGATGTCCTCGTGTTGCACCTCTCTTTTGGTAAGTTTTCCAGTCCGTTTTGGATAAAAAGTGATTAATTAGCGCGCTACAGAAGGCATAGTGGTATTGAGCACGCAAAACATGACATGTGCGATCATACAAACACTAATGCATCGGATCCCATCAGAACTCTGCAGTTAAGCGGGCTTCGGCGAGAGTAGTACTAGGATTAACGACCTCCTAGAAAGTCCTTGTGTTGCACCTCTCTTTTTGTAAGTTTTCCAGTCCGTATTGGATAAAAACTGATTAATTAGTTTGCTACAGAAAGCATACAGGATTTGAGCACGCAAAATGTGACAGGTGCGATTATACCAGCACTAATGCACCGAATTCCATCAGAACTCCGAAGTTAAGCGTGCTTGGGCGAGAGTAGTACTAGGATGGGTGACCTCCTGGGAAGTCCTCGTGTTGATTCCATCAAAACTCCGTAGTTAAGTAGGGTAGGGTGATAGTAGTACTAGGATGGGTGACCTCCTGGGAAGTCCTTGTGTTGCACCTCTATTTTTTTAAGTTTTCCAGTCCGTTTTGGATGAAAACTTATTAATTAGCGCGCTACAGAAAGCATACAGGATTTGAACATGCAAATCATGACAGGTGCGATCATACCAGCACTAATGCACCGGATTCCATCGCGCTACAGAAGGCATAGAGGTTTTGAGCACGCAAAACATGACATGTGCAATCATACCAGCACTAATGCATCGGATCCCATCAGAACTCCGCAGTTAAGCGTGCTTCGGCGAGAGTAGTTCTAGGATTGGTGACCTCCTAGAAAGTCCTCGGGTTGCACCTCTCTTTTTGTAAGTTTTCCAGTCTGTATTGGATAAAAAGTGATTAATTAGTGTGCTACAGAAAGCATACAGGATTTGAGCACACAAAACATGACAGGTGCGATCATACCAGCACTAATGCACGGATCCCATCAAAACTCCGTAGTTAAGCGTGCTTGGGCGAGAATAGTACTAGGATGGGTGACCTCCTGGGATGTCCTCGTGTTGCACCTCTCTTTTTGTAAGTTTTCCAGTCCGTTTTGGATAAAAAGTGATTAATTAGCGCGCTACAGAAGGCATAGAGGTTTTGAGCACGCAAAACATGACATGTGCGATCATACCAGCACTAATGCATCGGATCCCATCAGAACTCCGCAGTTAAGCTTGCTTCGGCGAGAGTAGTACTAGGATTGGTGACCTCCTAGAAAGTCCTCGTGTTTCACCTCTCTTTCTGTAGGTTTTCCAGCCCGGTTTGGATAAAAAGTGATTAATTAGCGCACATCAGAAGGCATAGAGGTTTTGAGCACGCAAAACATGACAGGTGCGACCATACCAGCACTAATGCACTGGATCCCCTCAGAACTTCGTAGATAAGCTTGGTAGGGCGAGAGTAGTACCAGGATGGGTGACCTCCTGGGAAGTCCTCGCGTTGCACCCATCTTTTTGTAAGTTTTCCAGCCCGTTTTGGATAAAAAGTGATTAATTAGCGCGCTACAGAAGGCATATATGTTTTGAGTACGCAAAACATGATAGGTGCGATCATACCAGCACTAATGCACCGGATCCCATCAGAACTTCACAGTTAAGTAATACTAGGATGGGTGACCTCCTAGGAAGTCCTCGTGTTGCACCTTTCCTTTTGTAAGTTTTCAAGTCCGTTTTGGATAAAAACTTATTAATTAGCGCGCTACAGAAAGCATACAGGATTTGAGCACTCAAAACATGACAGGTGCGATCATACTAGCACTAATGCACCGGATCCCATCAGAACTCCGTAGTTAAGCGTGGCTGGTCGAGAGTAGTACTCGGATGGGTGACCTCCTGGGAAGTACTCGTGTTGCACCTCTCTTTTTGTAAGTATTCCACTCCGTTTTGGATAAAAAGTGATTAATTAGCGCGCTACAGAAGGCATAGAGGTTTTGAGCACGCAAAACATGACATGTGCGATCATACCAGCACTAATGCACTCCGCAGTTAAGCGTGCTTGGGCAAGAGTAGTACTAGGATGGGTGACCTCCTGGGAACTCCTCGTGTTGCACCTCTCTTTTTTTAACTTTTCCAGTTTGTTTTGGATAAAAACTGATTAAATAGCGCGATACAGAAAACATATAAGATTTAAGCACGCAAAACATGACAGGTGCGATCATACCAGCACTAATGCACCAGATCCTATCAAAACTCCGTAGTTAAGTGTGGTAGGGCGAGAGTAGTACTAGGATGGGTGAACTCCTGGGAAGTCCTCGTGTTGCACCTCTCTTTTTGTAAGGTTGGTGACCTCCTAGAAAGTCCTCGTGTTGCACCTCTTTTTTTGTAAGTTTTCCAGTCCGTATTGGATAAAAACTGATTAATTAGTGTGCTACAGAAAGCATACAGGATTTGAGCACGCAAAATGTGACATGTGCGATCATACCAGCACTAATGCACCGGATCCCATCAGAACTCCGAAGTTAAGCGTGCTTGGGCGAGAGTAGTACCGTTTTGGATAAAAACTGATTACATAGCGCACTACAGAAAGCATATAGGATTTGAGAACGCAAAACATCACAGGTGCGATCATACTAGCATTGATGCACCGGATTCCATCAAAACACCATAGTTAAGCAGGGTAGGGCGATAGTAGTACTAGGATGGGTGACCTCCTGGGAAGTCCTTGTGTTGCACCTCTATTTTTTTAAGTTTTCCAGTCCGTTTTGGATAAAAACTTATTAATTAGCGCGCTACAGAAAGCATACAGGATTTGAGCACGCAAATCATAACAGGTGCGATCATACCAGCACTAATGCACCTGATTCCATCAGAACTCCGTAGTTAAGCGTGGTTGGGCAAGAGTGGTACTAGGATGGGTGACCTCCTGTGAAATCCTCGTGTTGCACCTCTCTTTTTGTAAGTTTTCCAGTCCGTATTGGATACAAACTAATTAATTAGTGTGCTACAGAAAGCATAAAGGATTTGAGCACGCAAAACATGATAGGTGCGATCATACCAACACTAATGCACCGGATCCCATCAGAACTCCGAAGTTAAGCGTGATTGGGCGAGAGTAGTACCGTTTTGGATAAAAACTGATTAAATAGCGCACTACAGAAAGCATATAGGATTTGAGAACGCAAAACATCACAGGTGCGATCATACTAGCATTGATGCACCGGATTCCATCAAAACACCATAGTTAAGCAGGGTAGGGCGATAGTAGTACTAGGATGGGTGACCTCCTGGGAAGTCCTTGTGTTGCACCTCTCTTTTTGTAAGTTTTCCAGTCCGTATTGGATAAAAATTGATTAATTAGCGCACATCAGAAGGCATAGAGGTTTTGAGCACGCAAAACATGACAGGTGCGATCATACCAGCACTAATGCACCGGATCCCATCAGAACTTCGTAGTTAAGTGTGGTTGGGCGAGAGTAGTACTAGGATGGTTGACCTCCTGGGAAGTTCTCGTGTTGCACCTCTCTTTTTGTAAGTTTTCCAGTCCGTATTGGATACAAACTAATTAATTAGTGTGCTACAGAAAGCATACAGGATTTTAGCACGCAAAACATGATAGGTGCGATCATACCAGCACTAATGCACCGGATCCCATCAGAACTCCGTAATTAAGCGTGCTTGGGCGAGAGTAGTACTCGTATGGGTGACCTCCTGGGAAGTCCTCGTGTTGCACCTCTCTTTTTGTTAGGTTTCCAGCCCGTTTTGGATAAAAAGTTATTAATTCGCGCGCTACAGAAGGCATAGAGGTTTTGAGCACGCAAAACATGACATGTGCGATCATACCAGCACTAATGCATTGCATCCCATCAGAACTCCGCAGTTAAGCGTGATTTGGCGAGAGTAGTACTAGGATTGGTGACCTCCTAGAAAATCCTCATGTTGCACCTCTCTTTTTGTAAGTTTTCCAGTCCGTATTGGATAAAAACTGATTAATTAGTGTGCTACAGAAAGCATACAGGATTTGAGCACACAAAACGTGACAGGTGCGATTATAGCAGCACTAATGCTTCGGATCCCATCAGAACTACGAAGTTAAGCGTGCTTGGGCGATAGTAGTACTAGGATGGGTGACCTCTTGGGAAGTCCTCGTTTTTCACCTCTCTTTTTGTAACTTTTCCAGTCCGTTTTGGATAAAAACTGATTAAATAATGCCCTACAGAAAGCATACAGGATTTGAGCACGCAAATCATGATAGGTGTGATCATAGCAGCACTAATGCACCGGATTCCATCAGAACTCCGTAGTTTAGCGTGGTTGGGCGAGAGTAGTACTAGGATGGGTGACCTCCTGGGATGTCCCTGTGTTGCACCTTTCTTTTTGTATGTTTTCCAGTCCGTTTTGGATAAAAACTTATTAATTAGCGTACTACAGAAAGCATACAGGATTTGAGCACGCAAATCATGACAGGTGCGATCATACCAGCACTAATGCATCGGATTCCATCAGAACTCCGTAGTTAAGCGTGCTTGGGCGAGAATAGTACTAGGATGGGTGACCTCCTAGGAAGTCCTCGTGTTGCACCTCTCTTTTTGTATGTTTTCCAGTCCGTTTTGGATAAAAAGTGATTAATTAGCGCGCTACAGAAGGCATAATCAGAACTCCGCAGTTAAGGGTGCTTCGGCGAGAGTAGTACTAGGATTGGTGACCTCCTAGAAAGTCCTGGTGTTGCACCTCTCTTTTTGTAAGTTTTCCAGTCCGTATTGGATAAAAACTGATTAATTCGTGTGCTACAGAAAACATGCAGGATTTGAGCACACAAAAAATGACAGGTGTGATCATACCAGCACTAATGCACCGGATCCCATTAGAACTCCGTAGTTAAGCGCGCTTGGGCGAGAGTAGAACTAGGATGGGTGACCTCCTGGGAAGTCCTTGTGTTGCACCTCTCTTTTTGTAAGTTTTCGAGTCCGTTTTGGATAAAAAGTGATCAATGAGCGCGCTACAGAAGGCATAGAGGTTTTGAGCACGCAAAACATGACATGTCCGATCATACCAGCACTAATGCATCGGATCCCATCAGAACTCCGCAGTTAGGCGTGGTTCGGATAGAGTAGTACTAGGTTTGGTGACCTCCTAGAAAGTCCTTGTGTTGCACCTCTCTTTTTGTAAGTTTTCCAGTCCGTATTGGATAAAAACTAATTAATTAGTGTGCTACATAAAGCATCAAGGATTTGAGCACGCAAAACATGACAGGTGCGATCATACTAGCACTAATGCACCGGATCCCATCAGAACTCCGTAGTTAAGCGTGGTTAGGCGAGAGTAGTACTCGGATGGGTGACCTCCTGGGAAGTCCTCGTGTTGCACCTCTCATTTTGTAAGTTTTCCAGTCCGTTTTGGATTAAAAGTGATTAATTAGCGCGCTATAGAAAGCATATAGGTTTTGAGCACGCAAAACATGACAGGTGCAATCATACCAGAACTAATGGACTCCGCAGTTAAGCGTGCTTGGGCAAGTGTAGTACTAGGATGGGTGACCTCCTGGGAACTCCTCGTGTTGCACCTTTCTTTTTGTAACTTTTCCAGTTCGTTTTGGATAAAAACTGATTAAATAGCGCGCTACAGAAAGCATATAGGATTTGAGCACGCAAAACATGACAAGTGCGATCATACCAGCACTAATGCACCGGATCCCATCAAAACTCCGTAGTTAAGCTTGGTAGGGCGAGAGTAGTACCAGGATGGGTGACCTCCTGGGAAGTCCTCGCGTTGCACCCATCTTTTTGTAAGTTTTCCAGCCCGTTTTGGATAAAAAGTGATTAATTAGCGCGCTACAGAAGGCATAGAAGAGAGTAGTACTAGGATTGGTGACCTCCTAGAAAGTCCTCGTGTTGCACCTCTCTTTTTGTAAGTTTTCCAGTCCCTATTGGATAAAAACTGATTAATTAGTGTGCTACAGAAAGCATACAGGATTTGAGCACACAAAACATGACAAGTGCGATCATACCAGTACTAATGCATCGGATCCCATTAGAACTCTGAAGTTAAGCGTGCTTGGGCGAGAGTAGTACTAGGATGGGTGACCTCTTGGGAAGTCCTTGTGTTGCACCTCTCTTTTTGTAACTTTTCTAGTCCGTTTTGGATAAAAACTGATTAAATAGCGGGCTACAGAAAGAGCACTGATGCACCGTATTCCATCAAAACTCCGTAGTTAAGCAGGGTAGGGTGATATTAGTACTAGGATGAGTGACCTTCTGTGAAGTCCTTGTGTTGCACCTCTATTTTTTTATGTTTTCCAGTCCGTTTTGGATAAAAACTTATTAATTAGCGTTCTACAGAAGGCATACAGGATTTGAGCACGCCAATCATGACAGGTGCGATCATATTAGCAGTAATGCACTGGATCTCATCAGAACTCCGCAGCTAAGCGTGCTTCGGCGAGAGTAGTACTAGGATTGGTGACCTCCTAGAAAGTCCTCGTGTTGCACCTCTCTTTTTGTAAGTTTTCCAGTCCGTATTGGATAAAATTTGATTAATTAGTGTGCTACAGAAAGCATACAGGATTTGAGCACACAAAACATGACAGGTGCGATCTTACTAGCAGTAATGCACTGGATCTCATCAGAACTTTAGTTAAGCGTGCTTGGGCGAGAGTAGTATTAGGATGGGTGACCTCCTGGGAAGTCCCTGTGTTGCACCTCTCTTTTTGTAAGTTTTATAGTCCGTTTTAGATAAAAAGTGATTAATTATCGCACTACAGAAGGCATAGAGGTTGCATCGGATCCCATCAGAACTCCGCAGTTAAGCGTGCTTCGGCGAGAGTAGTACTAGGATTGGTGACCTCCTAGAAAGTCATCGTGTTGCATCTCTCTTTTTGTAAGTTATCCAGCCCGGTTTGGATAAAAAGTGATTAATTAGCGCACATCAGAAGGCATAGAGGATTTGAGCACGCAAAACATGACAGGTGTGATCATACCAGCACTAATGCACCGGATCCCATCAAAACTCCGTAGTTAAGCGTGGTAGGGCGAGAGTAGTACCAGGATGGGTGACCTCCCGGGAAGTTCTCGTGTTGCACCTCTCTTTTTGTAAGTTTTCGAGCCCATTTTGCATAAAAAGTGATTAATTAGCGCGCTACAGAAGGCATAGAGGTTTTGAGCACGGAAAACATGACATGTGCGAATAACCAGCACTAATGCATCGGCTCCCATCAGAACTCCGCAGTTAAGCGTGATTCGGCGAGAGTAGTACTAGGATTGGTGACCTCCTAGAAAGTCCTCGTGTTGCACCTCTCTTTTTGTAAGTTTTCCAGTCCGTATTGGATAAAAACTGATTAATTAGTGTGCTACAGAAAGCATACAGGATTTGAGCACACAAAACGTGACAGGTGCGATCATACCAGTACTAATGCACCGGATCCCATCGGAACTCCGAAGATAAGGGTGCTTGGGCGAGAGTAGTACTAGGATGGGTGACCTCCTGGGAAGTCCTCGTGTTGCACCTCTCTTTTTGTAACTTTTCCAGTCCGTTTTGGATAAAAACTGATTAAATAGCGGGCTACAGAAAGAGCACTGACGCACCGGATTCCATCAAAACTCCGTAGTTAAGCATGGTACGGTGATAGTAGTACTAGGATGGGTGACCTTCTTGGAAGTCCTTGTGCTGCACCTCTATTTTTTTATGTTTTCCAGTCCGTTTTGGATAAAAACTTATTAATTAGCGTGCAACAGAAAGCATACATGATTTGAGCACGCAAATCATGACAGGTGCGATCATACTAGCACTAATGCACCGGATTCCATCAGAACTCCGTAGTTAAGCGTGGTTGGGCGAGAATAGTACTAGGATGGGTGACCTCGTGGGAAGTCCTCGTGTTGCACCTCTCTTTTTGTATGTTTTCCAGTCCGTTTTGGATAAAAAGTGATTAATTAGCGCGCTACAGAAGGCATAGAGGTTTTGAGCACGCAAAACATGACATGTGCGATCTTACCAGCAGTAATGCACCGGATCCCATCAGAACTCCGTAGTTAAGCGTGCTTGGGCGAAAGTAGTACTAGGATGGATGACCTCCTGGGAAGTCCTTGTTTTGCACCTCTCTTTTTGTAAGTTTTCCAGTCCGTTTTGGATAAAAAGTGATTAATTAGCGCGCTACAGAAGGCATAGAGGTTTTGAGCACGCAAAACATGACATCTGCGATCATACCAGCACTAGTGCATCGGATCCCATCAGAACTCCGCAATTAAGCGTGCTTCGGCGAGAGTAGTACTAGGATTGGTGACCTCCTAGAAAGTCCTCGTGGTGCACCTCTCTTTTTGTAAGTTTTCCAGTCCGTATTGGATAAAAAATAATTAATTAGTGTGCTAAATAAAGCATACAGGATTTGAGCACGCAAAACATGACAGGTGCGATCATACTAGCACTAATGCACCGGATCCCATCAGAACTCCGTAGTTAAGCCTGGCTGGGCGACAGTAGTACTCGGATGGGTGACCTCCTGGGAAGTCCTCGTGTTGCACCTCTCTTTTTGTAAGTTTTCCAGTCCGTTTTGGATAAAAAGTGATTAATTAGCGCGCTACAGAAGGCATAGAGGTTTTGAGCACGCAAAACATGACATGTGCGATCATACCAGCACTAATGCATCGGATCCCATCAGAACTCCGCAGTTAAGCGTGCTTCAGCGAAAGTAGTTCTAGGATTGGTGACCTCCTAGAAAGTCCTCGTGTTGCACCTCTCTTTTTGTAAGTTTTCCAGTCCGTATTGGATAAAAACTGATTAATTAGTGTGTTACAGAAAGCATACAGGATTTGAGCACGCAAAACATGACAGGTGCGATCATACCAGCACTAATGTATCGGATCCCATCAGAACTCCGTAGTTATGCGTGCTTGGGAGAGAATAGTACTAGGATGGTTGACCTCTTGGGAAGTCCTCGTGTTGCACCTCTCTTTTTGTAAGTTTTCCAGTCCGTTTGGGATAAAAAGTGATTAATTAGCGCGCTATAGAAAACATATAGGTTTTGAGCACGCAAAACATGACAGGTGCGATCATACCAACACTAATGCACTCCGTAGTTAAGCATGCTTGGGCAAGAGTAGTTCTAGGATGGGTGACCTCCTGGGAAGTCCTCGTGTTGCACCCCTCTTTTTGTAAGTTTTCCAGTCCGTTTTGGATAAAAACTTATTAATTGGCGTGCTACAGAAAGCATACAGGATTTGAGCACGCAAAACATGACAGGTGCGATCAACCAGCACTAATGCACCGAATTCCATCAGAACTACGTAGTTAAGCGTGGTTGGGCGAGAGTAGTACTAGGATGGGTGACCTCTTAGGAAGTCCTCGTGTTGCGTCTCCCTTTTTGTAAGTTTTCCAATCCGTTTTGGATAAAAAGTGATTAATTAGCGCGCTACAGAAGGCATATAGGTTTTGAGCACGCAAAACATGACATGTGGGACCATACCAGCACTAATGCATCGGATCCGATCAGAACTCCGCAGTTAAGCGTGCTTCGGCGAAAGTAGTACTAGGATGGGAGACCTCTAGGATTTGTGCACGCAATAGATGACAGGTGCGATCATACGAGCACTAATGCACGGGATCGCAACTCCGTAGTTAAGCATTCTTGGGCGAGAGAAGTACTAGGATGGGTGACCTCCTGGGAAGTCCTGTTGTTGCACCTTTCTTTTTGTAAGTTTTCCAGTCCGTTTTGGATAAAAACTTATTAATTAGCACGCTAAAGAAAGCATAATGGATTTGAGCACGCAAAACATGACAGGTGCGATCATACCAGCACTAATGCACCGGATCCCATCAGAACTTCGCAGTCAAGCGTCCTTGGGCGAGAGTAGTACTAGGATGGGTGACCTCCTGGGAAGTCCTCGTCTTGCACCTCTCTTTTTGTAAGTTTTCCAGTCCGTCTTGGATAAAAACTTATTAATTAGCCCGCTAAAGAGAGCATACAGGATTTGTGCACGCAATACATGACAGGTGCGATCATACCAGCACTAATGCACCGGATCGCAACTCCGTAGTTAAGCATTCTTGGGCGAGAGTAGTACTAGGATCGGTGACCTCCTGGGAAGTCCTCGTGTTGCACCTCTCTTTTTGTAAGTTTTCCAGTCCGTTTGGGATAAAAAGTGATTAATTAGCGCGCTATAGAAAGCATATAGGATTTGAGCACGCAAAACATGACAGGTGCGATCATACCAGCACTAATGCACCGGATCCCATCAAAACTCCGTAGTTAAGCGTGGTAGGGCGAGAGTAGTACAAGGATGGGTGACCTCTTGGGAAGTCCTCGTGTTGCACCTCTATTTTTTAAAGTTTTCCAGTCCGTTTTGGATAAAAACTTATTAATTAGCGCGCTACAGAAAGCATACAGGATTTGAGCACGCAAAACATGACAGATGCGATCATACCAGCACTAATGCACCGGATTCCATCAGAACTCCGTAGTTAAGCGTGGTTGGGCGAGAGTAGTACTAGGATGGGTGACCTCCTCGGAAGTCCTCGCGTTACGCCTCTCTTTTTGTAAGTTTTCCAATCCGTTTTGGATAAAAAGTGATTAATTAGCGCGCTATAGAAGGCATATAGGTTTTGAGCATGCAAAACATGACATGTGCGATCATACCAGCACTAATGCATCGGATCCCATCAGAACTCCGCAGTTAAGCGTGCTTCGACGAGAGTAGTACTAGGATTGGTGACCTCCTAGAAAGTCCTCGTGTTGCACCTCTCTTTTTGTAAGTTTTCCAGTCCGTTTTGGATAAAAACTGATTAATTAGCGTGCTACAGAAAGCATACAGGATTTGAGCACGCAAAACATGACAGGTGCGATCATACTAGCACTAATGCACTCCGCAGTTAAGCGTGCTTGGGCAAGAGTAGTACTAGGATGGCTGACCTCCTGGGAAGTTCTCGTGTTGCACTTCTCTTTTTGTAACTTTTCCAGTGCGTTTTGGATAAAAACTGATTAGTTAGCGCGCTATAGAAAGCATATAGGTTTTGAGCACGCAAAACATGACAGGTGCGATCATACTAGCACTAATGCACTCCGCAGTTAAGCGTGCTTGGGCAAGAGTAGTACTAGGATTGGTGACCTCCTGGGAAGTCCTCGTGTTGCACTTCTCTTTTTGTAACTTTGCCAGTCCGTTTGGGATAAAAACTGATTAAATAGCGCGCTACAGAAGGCATATAGGATTTGAGCACGAAAAACATGATAGGTGCAATTATACCAGCACTAATGCACCGGATCTCATCAAAACTCCGTAGTTAAGTGTGGTAGGGGGAGAGTAGTACTAGGATGGGTGACCTCCTGGGAAGTCCTCATCTTGCACCTCTATTTTTTTAAGTTTTCCAGTCAGTTTTGGATAATAACTTATTAATTAGCACGCTACAAAACGCATACAGGATTTGAGCACGCAAAACATGATAGGTGCGATCATACCCGCACTAATGCACCGGATCCCATTAGAACTCCGTAGATAAGCGTGCTTGGGCTAGAGTAGTTCTAGGATGGGTGACCTCCTGGGAAGTCCTCGTGTTGCACCTCTCTTTTTGTAACTTTTCCAGTCCGTTTTGGATAAAAACTGATTAAATAGCGCGCTACAGAAAGCATATAGGATTTGAGCACGCAAAACATGACAGGTGCGATCATACCAGCACTAATGCACCGGATCCCTTCAATACTCCGTAGTTAAGCGTGGTCGGGCGAGAGTAGTACAAGGATGGGTGACCTCCTGGGAAGTCCTCGTGTTGCACCTCTGATTTTTAAAGTTTTCCAGTCCGTTTTGGATAAAAACTTATTAATTAGCGCGCTACAGAAAGCATACAGGATTTGAGCACGCAAAACATGACAGGTGCGATCATACCAGCACTAATGCACCGGATCCCTTCAAAACTCCGTAGTTAAGCGTGGTCGGGCGAGAGTAGTACAAGGATGGGTGACCTCCTGGGAAGTCCTCGTGTTGCACCTCTGATTTTTAAAGTTTTCCAGTCCGTTTTGGATAAAAACTGATTAAATAGCGCGCTACAGAAAGCATATAGGATTTGAGCACGCAAAACATGACAGGTGCGATCATACTAGCACTAATGCACTGGATCCCTTCAAAACTCCGTAGTTAAGCGTGGTCGGGCGAGAGTAGTACAAGGATGGGTGACCTCCTGGGAAGTCCTCGTGTTGCACCTCTGATTTTTAAAGTTTTCCAGTCCGTTTTGGATAAAAACTTATTAATTAGCGCGCTACAGAAAGCATACAGGTTTTGAGCACGCAAAACATGACATGTGCGATCATACCAGCACTAATGTATCGGATCCCATCAGAAGTCCGCAGTTAAGCGTGCTTCGGCGAGAGTAGTACTAGGATTGGTGACCTCCTAGAAAGTCCTCGTGTTGCACCTCTCTTTTTGTAAGTTTTCCAGTCCGTTTTGGATAAAAACTGATTAATTAGCGTGCTACAGAAAGCATACAGGATTTCAGCGCGCAAAACATGACAGGTGCGGTCAAACCAGCACTAATGCACCGGATCCCATCAAATCCTCATAGTTAAGCGTGCTTGGTTGAGAGTAGTACCAGGAAGGGTGACCTCCTGGGAACTGCTCGTGTTGCACCTCTCTTCCCATCAGAACTCCGCAATTAAGAATTCTTGGGCGAGAGTAGTACTAGGATGGGTGACCTCCTGGGAACTGCTCGTGTTGCACCTCTCTTCCCATCAGAACTCCGCAATTAAGCATTCTTGGGCGAGAGTAGTACTAGGATGGCTGACCTCCTGGGAAGTCCTCGTGTTGCACTTCTCTTTTTGTAACTTTTCCAGTCCGTTTTGGATAAAAACTGATTAAATAGCGCGCTACAGAAGGCATATAGGATTTGAGCACGCAAAACATGACATGTGCGATCATACCAGCACTAATGCATCGGATCCCATCAGAACTCCGCAGTTAAGCGTGCTTCGGCGAGAGTAGTACTAGGATTGGTGACCTCCTAGAAAGTCCTTGTGTTGCACCTCTCTTTTTGTAAGTTTTCCAGTCCGTTTTGGATAAAAAGTGATTAATTAGCGCGCTACAGAAGGCATATAGGTTTTGAGCATGCAAAACATGACATGTGCGATCATACCAGCACTAATGCATCGGATCCCATCAGAACTCCGCAGTTAAGCGTGCTTCGGCGAGAGTAGTACTAGGATTGGTGACCTCCTAGAAAGTCCTCGTGTTGCACCTCTCTTATTGTAAGTTTTCCAGTCCGTTTTGGAAAAAAACTGATTAATTAGCGTGCTACAGAAAGCATACAAGATTTGAGCACGCAAAACATGACAGGTGCGATCATACCAGCACTAATGCACCGGATCCCATCAGAACTCCGCAGTTAAGTGTGCTTGGGCGAGAGTAGTACTAGGACAGGTGACCTCCTTGGATGTCCTCGTGTTGCACGTCTCTTTTTGTAAGTTGTCCAATCCGTTTTGGATAAAAAGTGATTAATTAGCGCGCTACAGAAAGCATATAGGTTTTGAGCACACAAAACATGACAGCTGCGATCATACCAGCACTAATGCACCGGATCCCCTCTTGGGAAGTCCTCGTGTTGCACATCTCTTTTTGTAACTTTTCCAGTCCGTTTTGGATAAAAACTGATTAAATAGCGCGCTACATAAAGCATACAGGATTTGAGCACGCAAAACATGACCGGAGCGATCTTACTAGCACTAATTCACCGGATCCCATCAGAACACCGTAGTTCAGCGTGCTTGGGCGAAAGTAGTACCAGGATGGGTGACCTCCTGGGAAGTCCTCGTGTTGCCCCAGGAAGTCCTCGTGTTGCACCTCTCTCTTTGTAAGTTTTCCAGTCCGTTTTGGATAAAAAGTGATTAATTAGCGCGCTAGAAAAAGCATACACGATTCGAGCACACAAAACATGACAGGTGCGGTAATACAAGCACTAATGCACCGGATCCCATTAGAACTCCGCAGCTAAGCGTGCTTGGGCGAGAGTAGTAATAGGATGGGTGACCTCTTGGGAAGTCATCGTGTTGCACCTCTCTTTTTGTAAGTTTTCTAGTCCGTTTTGGATAAAAAGTGATTAATTAGCGCGCTACAGAAAGCATATAGGTTTTGAGCACGCAAAACATGACAGGTGCGATCATACCAGCACTAATGCACCGGATCCCCTTAGAACTCCGCAGCTAAGCGTGCTTGGGCGACAGTAGTACTAGGATGGGTGACCTCCTGGAAAGTCCTCGTGTTGCACCTCTCTTTTTGTAACCTTTTCAGTCCGTTTTGGATAAAAACATATTAAATAGCGCGCTACACAAAGCATAGAGTATTTGAGCACGCAAAACATCACAGGTGCGATCATACCAACACTAATGCACCGGATCCCAACTGAACTCTGTAGTTAAGCGTGCTTGGGTGATGTTAGTACTAGGATGGTAGACCTCCTTTGCACCTCTCTTTTTATAAGTTTTCCAGTCCGTTTTGGATAAAAACTTATTAATTAGCGCGCTACAGAAAGCATACAGGATTCGAGCACGCAAACCATGACCGGAGCGATCTTACTAGCACTAATGCACCGGATCCCATCAAAACTCCGTAGTTAAGCGTGCTTGGCCAAGAGTAGTACTAGGATCGGTGACCTCCTGGGAAGTCCTCGTGTTGCACCTCTCTTTTTGTAAGTTTTCCAGTCCGTTTTGGATAAAAAGTGATTAATTAGCGCGCTACAAAAAGCATACAGGATTCGAGCACGCAAAACATGACAGGTGCGATCATACGAGCACTAATGCACCGGATCCCATCAAAACTCCGCAGCTAAGCGTGCTTGGGCGAGAGTAGTACTAGGATGGGTGACCTCTTGGGAAGTCATCGTGTTGCACCTCTCTTTTTGTATGTTTTCTAGTCCGTTTTGGATAAAAAGTGATTAATTAGCGCGCTACAGAAAGCATATAGGTTTTGAGCACGCAAAACATGACAAGTGCGATCATACCAGCACTAATGCACCAGATCCCCTTAGAACTCCGCAGCTAAGCGTGCTTGGGCGAGAGTAGTACTAGGATGGGAGACCTCCTGGAAAGTCCTCGTGTTGCACCTCTCTTTTTGTAACTTTTCCAGTCCGATTTGGATAAAAACATATTAAATAGCGCGCTACACAAAGCATACAGTATTTGAGCACGCAAAACATGATAGATGCGATCATACAAACACTAATGCAACGGATCCCCTCAGAACTCCGCAGCTAAGCGTGCTTTGGCGAGAGTAGTACTAGGATGGGTGACCTCCTGGGAAGTCCTCGTGTTGCACCTCTTTTTTTAAAAATTTTCCAGTCCGTTTTGGATAAAAACATATTAAATAGCGCGCTACACAAAGCATACAGGATTTGAGCACGCAAAACATGATAGGTGCGATCATACCAGCACTAATGCACCGGATCCCTTCAGAACTCCGTAGTTAAGCGAGCTTGGGCAAGAGTAGTACTAGGATGGGTCACCTCCTAGGAAGTCCTCGTGTTCCACCTCTCTTTTTGTAAGTTTTCCAGTCTGTTTTGGATAAAAAGTGATTAATTAGCGCGCTACAGAAAGCATATAGGTTTTGAGCACGCAAAACATGACAGCTGCGATCATACCAGCAGTAACGCACCGGATCCCATCAGAACTCTGCAGTTAAGCGTGCTTGGGCGAGAGTAGTACTGGGATGGGTGACCTCATGGGATGTCCAGCACGCAAAATATGACAGGTGCGATCATACAAACACTATTGAACCGGATCCCATCAGAACTCTGTAGTTAAGCGTGCTTGGGCGAGAGTAGTACTAGGATGGGTGATCTCCTTTGAAATCATCGTGTTGCACCTCTCTTTTTGTAAGTTTTCCAGTCCGTTTTGGATAAAAACTTATTAATTAGCGCGCTAAAGAAAGCATATAGGATTTTAGCACGCAAAACATGACTGGTGCGATCATACGAGCACTAATGCACCGGATCACATCATAACTCCGCAGTTAAGCGTGCTTGGGCGAGAGAAGTACTGGGATGGGGGAAGTCCTCGTGTTGCACTTCTCTTTTCAGAAAGCATATAGGTTTTGAGCACGCAAAACATGACAGGTGTGATCATACCAGCACTAATGCACCGGATCCCATCAGAACTCCGCAGCTAAGCGTGCTTGGGCGAGAGTAGCACTAGGATGGGTGACCTCCTGGGAAGTCCTCGTGTTGCTCCTCTCTTGTTGTAAGTTTTTCAATCCGTTTTGGATAAAAACTTATTTATTAGCTCGTTATAGAAAGCATACAGGATTTGAGCACGCAAAAAATGACATGTGCGATCATACCAACACTAATGAACTGGATCCCATTAGAACTCCGTAGTTAAGCGTGCTTGGGCGAGGGTAGTACTAGGATGGGTGACCTCCTCGGAAGTCCTCTTTTTGAACCTCTCTTTTTGTAAGTTTTCTAGTCCGTTTTGGATAAAAAGTGATTAATTAGCGCGCTACATAAAGCATATAGGTTTTGAGCAAGCAAAACATGACAGCTGCGATCAAACCAGCACTAATGAGATCCGAACTCCGCAGTTAAGCGTGCTTGGGCGAGAGTAGCATTGGGATGGGTGTCCTCCTTAGAAGTCCTCGTGTTGCACCTCTCTTTTTGTAAGTTTTCCAGTCAATTTTGGATAATAACTTATTAAATAGCGCGCTACAGAAAGCATACAGTATTTGAGCACGCAAAACATGAACTAATGCACCGGATCCCATCAGAACTTCGTATTGAAGCGTGCTTGGGCGTGAGTAGTACTAGGATGGGTGACCTCCTGGGAAGTTCTCGTGTTGCACTTCTCTTTTTGTAAGTTTTCGAGTCCGTTTTGGATAAAAACTTATTAACTAGCGCACTACAGAAAGCATACAGGATTTGAGCACGCAAAACAAGACCGGTGCGATCATACCAGCACTAATGCACCGGATCCCATCTGAACTCCGAAGTTAAGCGTGCTTGGGCGAGAGTAGTAGTAGGATGGGTGATCTCCTGGGAAGTCCTCGTGTTGCACCTCTCTTTTTATATGTTTTCCAGTCCGTTTTGGATAAAAACTTATTAATTAGCGCGCTAAAGAAAGCATACAGGATTTGAGCACGCAAAACATGACAGGTGCGATCATACCAGCACTAATGCACCAGATTCCATCAGAACTCCGCAGTTAAGCGTTGTTCGGCGAGAGTAGTACTAGGATGGGTGACCTCCTGGGAAGTCCTCGTGTTACACCTCTCATTTTGTAAGTTTTCTAGTCCGTTTTGGATGAAAAGTGATTAATTAGCGCGCTACAGAAGGCATATAGGTTTTGAGCACGCAAAACATGACAGGTGCGATCATACCAGCACTAATGCACCGGTTCCCATGAGAACTCCGTAGTTAAGCTTGCTTGGGCGAGAGTAGTACTATGATGGGTAACCTCCTGGAAAGTCCTCGTGTTGCACCTCTCTTTTTGTAAGTTTTCCGGTCCGTTTTGGATAAAAACTTATTAATTAGAGCGCTAAAGAAAGCATAATGGATTAAAGCACGCAAAATATGACAGGTGCGATCATACTAGCACTAACACACCGGATCCTATCAGAACTCCGCAGTTAAGCGTGCATGGGCGAGAGTAGTACTAGGATGGGTGACCTCCTAGGAAGTCCTCGTCTGCACTAATGCATCGGATCCCATCAGAACTCCGCAGTTAATCGTGCTTCGGCGAGAGTAGTACTAGGATTGGTGATCTCCTGGAAAGTCCTTGTGTTGCACCTCTCTTATTGTAAGTTTTCCAGTCCATTTTGGATAAAAACTTATTAATTGGCATGCTACAGAAAGCATAAAGGATTTGAGCACGCAAAACATGACAGTTGGGATCATACCGTCACTAATGCACCGGATTCCATCAGAACTCCGTAGTTAAGCGTGCTTGGGCGAGAGTAGTACTAGGTTGGTTGACCTCCTGGGTAGTCCTCTTGTTGCACCTCTATTTTTGTATGTTTTCCAATCCGTTTTGGATAAAAACTTATTAATTAGCACGCTAAAGAGAGCATACAGGATTTGTGCACGCAATACATGACGTCTGCGATCATACCAGTACTAATGCACCGGATCCCATCAGAACTCTGCAGTTAAGCAATCTTGGGCGACAGTAGTACTAGGATGGGTGACCTCCTGGGAAGTCCTCGTGTTGCACCTCTCTTTTTGTAAGTTTTCCAGTCCATTTTGGATAAAAAGTGATTAATTAGCGTCCTATAGAAAGCATATAGGTTTTGAACACGCAAAACATGACAGGTGCGATCATACCAGCACTAATGCACTCCGCAGTTAAGCGTGCATGGCCAAGAGTAGTAAGTCCTCGTGTTGTACCTCTCTTTTTGTAAGTTTTCCAGTCCATTTTGGAAAAAAAGTGATTAATTAGCGCGCTATAGAAAACATATAGGTTTTGAACACGCAAAACATGACAGGTGCGATCATACCAGCACTAATGCACTCCGCAGTTAAGCGTGCATGGGCAAGAGTAGTACTAGGATGGGTGACCTCCTGGGAAGTCCTCGTGTTGCACCTCTCTTTTTGTAAGTTTTCCAGTCCATTTTGGATTAAAAGTGATTAATTAGCGTCCTATAGAAAGCATATAGGTTTTGAACACGCAAAACATGACAGGTGCGATCATACCAGCACTAATGCACTCCGCAGTTAAGCGTGCATGGCCAAGAGTAGTAAGTCCTCGTGTTGTACCTCTCTTTTTGTAAGTTTTCCAGTCCATTTTGGAAAAAAAGTGATTAATTAGCGCGCTATAGAAAGCATATAGGTTTTGAACACGCAAAACATGACAGGTGCGATCATACCAGCACTAATGCACTCCGCAGTTAAGCGTGCATGGGCAAGAGTAGTACTAGGATGGGTGACCTCCTGGGAAGTCCTCGTGTTGCACCTCTCAGAACTCCGCAGTTAAGCGTTGTTCGGCGAGAGTAGTACTAGGATGGGTGACCTCCTGGAAAGTCCTCGTGTTGCACAACTCTTTATGTACATTTTCCAGTCCGTTTTGGATAAAAACTTATTAATTAGCACGCTAAAGAAATCATAATGGATTTGAGCACGCAAAACATGACAGGTGCGATCATACCAGCACTAATGCACCGGATCCCATCAGAAATCCGCAGTCAAGCGTGCTTGGGCAGGAGTAGTACTACGATGGGTGACCTCTGGGAAGACCTCGTGTTGCACCTCTCTTTTTATAAGTTTTCCAGTCCGTTTTGGATAAAAACTTATTAATTAGCGCGCTACAGAAAGCAGAACGCTTGGACGAGAGTAGTACTAGGTTGAGTGACATCCTGGGAAGTCCTCGTGTTGAACATCTCTTTTTGTAAGTTTTCCAGTCCGTTTTGCATAAAAAGTGATTAATTAGCGCGCTATAGAAAGAATATAGGTTTTGAGCACGCAAAACATGACAGATGGATCATACCAGCACTAACGCACCGGATCCCATCAGAACACCGCAGTTAAGCGTGCTTGGGATAGAGTAGTACTAGGATGGGTAACCTCCTGAGAAGTTCTCGTGTGCACTAATGCATTGGATCCCATCAGAACTTCGCAGTTAAGCGTGCTTCGGCGAGAGTAGTACTAGGATTGGTGACCTCCTGGAAAGTCCTCGTGTTGCACCTCTCTTTTTGTAAGTTTTCCAGTCGGTTTTGGATAAAAACTTATTAATTAGCGTGCTACAAAAAGCATACTGGATTTGAGCACGCAAAACATGACAGGTGCGATCTTACCTACACTAATGCACCGGATCCCATCAGAACTCCGTATTTAAGCGTGCTTGGGCGAGACTAGTACTAGGATGGGTGACCTCCTGGGAAGTCCTCGTGATGCACCTCTCTTTTTGTAATTTTTCCAGTCCGTTTTGGATAAAAACTTATTAATTAGCACGCTAAAGAGAGCATACAGGATTTGTGCACGTAATACATGACGGGTGCGATCATACCAGCACTAATGCACCGGATTCCATGAGAACTCCGCAGTTAAGCGTTGTTCGGCGAGAGTAGTACTAGGATGGGTGACCTCCTGGGAAGTCCTCGTGTTACACCTCTCATTTTGTAAGTTTTCCAGTCCGTTTTGGATGAAAAGTGATTAATTAGCGCGCTACAGAAGGCATATAGGTTTTGAGCACGCAAAACATGACAGGTGCGATCATACAAGCACTAATGAACCGGATCCCATCAGAACTCCGCAGTTAAGCAATCTTGGGCGAGAGTAGTACTAGGATGGGTGACCTCCTGGGAAGTCCTCGTGTTGCACCTCTCTTTTTGTAAGTTTTCCAGTCCGTTTTGGATAAAAAGTGATTAACTAGCGCGCTATAGAAAGCATATAGGTTTGGAGCACGCAAAACATGACAGGTGCGATCATACCAGCACTAATGCACTCCGCAGTTAAGCATGCATAGGCAAGAGTAGTACTAGGATGGGTGACCTCCTGGGAAGTCCTCGTGTTGCACCTCTCTTTTTTTAAGTTTTCCAGTCTGTTTTGGATGAAAAGTGATTAATTAGCACGCTACAGAAGGCATATAGGTTTTGAGCACGCAAAACATGACAGGTACGATCATACCAGCACTAATGCACCGGATCCCATCAGAACTCCGCAGTTAAGCGTTGTTCGGCAAGAGTAGTACTAGGATGGGTGACCTCCGGGAAAGTGCTCGTGTTGCACCCCTCTTTTTGTAAGTTTTCCAGTCCGTTTTGGATAAAAACTTATTAATTAGCACGCTAAAGAGAGCATACAGGATTTCTGCACGCAATACATGACGGGTGCGATCATACTAGCACTATAGCACCGGATTCCATCAGAACTCCGCAGTTAAGCATTCTTAGGCGAGAGTAGTACTAGGATGGGTGACCTCCTGGGAACTCCTCGTGTTGCACCTCTCTTTTTGTAAGTTTTCCAGTCCGTTTTGGATAAATAGTGATTAATTAACGCGCAATAGAAAGCATATAGGTTTTGAGCACACAAAATATGACAGGTGCGATCATACCAGCACTAATGCACTCCGCAGTTAAGTGTGCTTGGGCAAGAGTAGTACTAGGATGGATGACCTCTTAGGAAGTCCTCGTGTTGCACCTCTCTTTTTGTAAGTTTTCCTGTCCGTTTTGGATAAAAAGTGATTAATTAGCGTGCTATAGAAGGCATATAGGTTTTGAGCACGCAAAACATGACAGGTGCGATCATACCAGCACTAATGCACCGGATCCCATCAGAATTTCGTAGTTAAGCGTGCTTGGGCGAGAGTAGTACTAGGATGGGTGACCTCCTAGGAAGTCTTCGTGTTGCACCTCTGTTGTTGCGATTATACCGTCACTAAAGCACCGGATTCCATCAGAACTCCGCAGTTAAGCATTCTTAGGCGAGAGTAGTACTAGGATGGGTGACCTCCTGGGAAGTCCTCGTGTTGCACCTCTCTTTTTGTAACTTTTCCAGTCCGTTTTGGATAAATAGTGATTAATTAACGCGCTACAGAAAGCATATAGGTTTTGAGCACGCAAAACATGATAGGTGTGATCATACCAGCACTAATGCACTCCGCAGTTAACCGTGCTTGGGCAACAGTAGTACTAGGATGGGTGACCTCCTGGGAACTCCTCATGTTGCACCTCTCTTTTTGTAACTTTTCCAGTCCGTTTTGGATAAAAACTGATTAAATAGCTCGCTACAGAAAGCATTTAGGATTTGAGCACGCAAAACATGAAAGGTGAGATCATACTAGCACTAATGAACCGAATCCCATCAAAACTCCGTAGTTAAGCGTGGTAGGGCGAGAGTAGCACTAGGATGGGTGACCTCTTGGGAAGTCCTCGTGTTGCACCTCTCTTTTTGTAAGTTTTCCAGTCCGTTTTGGATAAAAAGTGATTAATCAGCGCGCTACAGAAGGCATACAGGATTTGAGCACGCAAAACATGACAGGTGCGATCATACCAGCACTAATGCACCGGATCCCATCAGAACTCCGCAGTTAAGCGTGCTTCTGCGAGAGTAGTACTAGGATGGATGACCTCCTGGGAAGTCCTCGTGTTGCACCTCTCTTTTTGTAAGTTTTCCTGTCCGTTTTGGATAAAAAGTGATTAATTAGCGCGCTACAGAAGGCATATAGGTTTTGAGCACGCTAAACATGACAGGTGCGATCATACCAGCACTAATGCACTGGATCCCATCAGAACTTCGTAGTTAAGCTTTGGATAAAAAGTTATTAATTAGTGTGCGACAGAAAGCATACAGGATTTGAGCACACAAAACGTGACAGGTGCGATCATACCAGCACTAATGCACTGGATCCCATCAGATTAATTAGCGCGCTATAGAAAGCATATAGGATTTGAGCACACTAAACATGACAGGTGCGATCATACCAGCACTAAAGCACGGATCCCATCAGAACTCCGTAGTTAAGCGTGCTTGGGTGAGAGTAGCACTAGGATGGGTGACCTCTTGGGAAGTCCTCGTGTTGCACTTCTCTTTTTGTAAGTTTTCCAGCCCGTTTTGGATAAAAACTGATTAATTAGCGCGCTACAGAAGGCATACAGGTTTTTAGCACGCAAAACATGACATATGCGATCATACCAGCACTAATGCATCGCATCCCATCAGAACTCCGCAGTTAAGCGTGATTCGGGGAGAGTAGTACTAGGATTGGTGACCTCCTAGAAAATCCTCGCGTTGCACCTCTCTTATTTTAAGTTTTCCAGTCCGTATTGGATAAAAACTGATTAATTAGTGTGCTACAGAAAGCATACAGGATTTGAGCACGCAAAACCTAACAGGTGCGATCATACCAGCACTAATGCACCAGATCCCATCAGAACTCCGAAGTAAAGTGTGCTTGGGCGAGAGTAGTACTAGGATGGGTGACCTCCTGGGAAGTCCTCGTGTTGCACCTCTCTTTTTGTAACTTTAGGATTTGAGCACACTAAACATGACAGGTGCGATCATACCAGCACTAAAGCACGGATCCCATCAGAACCCCGTAGTTAAGCGTGCTTGGGTGAGAGTAGCACTAGGATGGGTGACCTCTTGGGAAGTCCTCGTGTTGCACTTCTCTTTTTGTAAGTTTTCCAGCCCGTTTTGGATAAAAACTTATTAATTAGCGCGCTACAGAAAGCATACAGGATTTGAGCACGCAAATCATACCAGGTGCGATCATACCAGCACTAATGCACCTGATTCCATTAGAACTCCGTAGTTAAGCGTAGTAGGGCGAGAGTAGTACAAGGATGGGTGACCTCCTGGGAAGTCCTCGTGTTGCACCTCTCTTTTTGTAAGTTTTCCAGCCCGTTTTGGATAAAAACTGATGAATTAGCGCACTACAGAAGGCATACAGGTTTTGAGCACGCAAAACATGACATGTGCGATCATACCAGCACTAATGCATCGCATCCCATCAGAACTCCGCAGTTAAGCGTGATTCGGCGAGAGTAGTACTAGGATTGGTGACCTCCTAGAAAATCCTCGCGTTGCACCTCTCTTTTTGTATGTTTTCCAGTCCGTATTGGATAAAAACTGATTAATTAGTGTGCTACTGAAAACATACAGGATTTGAGCAAACAAAACGTGATAGGTGCGATCATACCGGCACTAATGCACCGGATCCCATCAAAACTCCGAAGATAAGCGTGCTTGGGCGAGAGTAGTACTAGGATGGGTGACCTCCTGGGAACTCCTCGTGTTGCACCTCTCTTTTTGTAACTTTTCCAGTCCGTTTTGGATAAAAACTGATTAAATAGCGCGCTACAGAAAGCATATAGGATTTGAGAACGCAAAACATAACAGGTGCGATCATACTAGCACTGATGCACCGGATTCCATCAAAACTCCGTAGTTAAGCAGTGTAGGGCGATAATAGTACTAGGATGGGTGAACTCTTGGGAAGTCCTTGTGTTGCACCTCTATTTTTTAAAGTTTTCCAGTCCGTTTTGGATAAAAACTTATTAATTACCGCGCTACAGAAAGCATACAGGATTTCAGCACGCAAATCATGACAAGTGCGACCATACCAGCACTAGTGCACCGGATACCACCAAACCTCCGTAGTTAAGCGTGGTAGGGCGAGAGTAGTACTAGGATGGGTTACCTCCTGCGAAGTCCTCGTGTTGCACCTCTCTTTTTGTAAGTTTTCCAGTCCGTTTTGGATGAAAAGTGATTAATTAGCACGCTACAGAAGGCATAGAGGTTTTGAGCACGCAAAACAAGACATGTGCGATCATACCAGCACGAATGCATCGGATCCCATCAGAACTCCGCAGTTAAGCGTGCTTCGGCGAGAGTAGTACTAGGATTGGTGACCTCCTAGAAAGCCCTCGTGTTGCACCTCTCTTTTTGTAAGTTTTCCAACCCGTATTGGATAAAAACTGATTAATTAGTGTGCTACAGAAAGCATACAGGATTTGAGCACGCAAAACATGACAAGTGCGATCATACCAGCACTAATGCACCGGATCCCAACAAAACTCCGTAGTTAAGCGTGCTTGGGCGAGAGTAGTACTAGGATGGTGACCTCCTGGGAATTCCTCGTGTTGCACCTCTGTTTTTGTAACTTTTCCAGTACTAATGCACCGGATCCCAACAGAACTCTGTAGTTAAGCGTGCTTGGGCGAGAGTAGTACTAGGATGGTGACCTCCTGGGAATTCCTCGTGTTGCACCTCTGTTTTTGTAACTTTTCCAGTCCGTTTTGGATAAAAACTGATTAAATAGCGCACTACAGAAAGCATATAGGATTCGAGAACGCAAAACATGAGAGGTGCGATCATACTAGCACTGATGCACCGGATTCTATCAGAACTCCGTAGTTAAGCGTGGTTGGGCGAGAGTAGTACTAGGATAGCTGACCTCCTGGGAAGTCCTCGTGTTGCACCTCTCTTTTTGTATGTTTTCCATTCCGTTTTGGATAAAAAGTGATTAATTAGCGCGCTACAGAAGGCATAAAGGTTTTGAGCATGCAAAACATGACATGTGCGACCATACCAGCACTAATGCATCGGATCCCATCAGAACTCCGTAGTTAAGTGTTCTTGGGCCAGAGTAGTACTCGGATTGGTGACCTCCTGGGAAGTCCTTGTGTTGCACATCTCTTTTTGTAAGTTTTCCAGTCCGTTTCGGATAAAAAGTGATTAATTAGCGCGCTACAGAAGGCATAGAGGTTTTGAGCACGCAAAACATGACATGTGCGATCATGGACCTCCTAGAAAGTCCTCGTGTTGCACCTCTCTTTTTGTAAGTTTTCCAGCCCGGTTTGGATAAAAAGTGATTAATTAGCGCAAATCAGAAGGCATAGAGGTTTTGAGCACGCAAAACATGACAGGTGCGATCATACCAGCACTAATGCACCGGATCCCATCAGAACTTCGTAGTTAAGTGTGCTTGGGCGAGAGTAGTACTGCGCGCTATAGAAAGCATATAGGTTTTGAGCACGCAAAACATGACAGGTGCGATCATACCAGCACTAATGCACTCCGCAGTTAAGCGTGCTTATTCAAGAGTAGTACTAGGATGGGTGACCTCCTGGGAACTCTTCGTGTTGCACCTCTCTTTTTGTAATTTTTCCAGTTCGTTTTTGATAAAAACTGATTAAATAACGCGCTATAGAAAGCATATAGGATTTGAGCACGCAAAACATGACAGGTGCGATCATACCAGCACTATTGCACCGGATCCCATCAATACTCTGTAGTTAAGCGTGGTAGGGCGGGAGTAGTACTAGGATGGATGACCTCTTGGGAAGTACTCGTGTTGCACCTCTCTTTTAGTAAGTTTTCCACTTCGTTTTTGATAAAATTAGATTAATTAGCGCACTACAGAAAGCATATGCGATCATACCAGCACTTATGCACCGGATCACATCAGAACTCCGCAGTTAAGCGTGCTTAGTCGAGAGTAGTACTAGGATGGGTGACCTCATGGGAAGTCCTCGTGTTGCACCTCTCTTTTTGTAAGTTTTCCAGTTTGTTTGGATAAAAAGTGATTAATTAGTGCGCTACAGAAAGCATATAGGATTTGAGCACGCAAAACATGACAGGTGCGATCATACCAGCACTAATGCACCGGATCGCATCAGGACTCCGAAGTCAAGCGTGCTTGGGCGAGAGTAGTACTAGGATGGGTGACCTCCTGGGAATTCCTCGTGTTGCACCTCTCTTTTTGTAAGTTCTCCAGCACGGTTTGGATAAAAAGTGATTAATTAGTGTGCTACAGAAAGTATATAGAATTTGAGCACACAAAACGTGACAGGTGCGATCATACCAGCACTAATGTACCGGATCCCATCAGAACTCCGAAGCTAAGCGTGCTTGGGCGAGAGTAGTACAAGGATGGGTGACCTCCTGGGAAGTACTCCTGTTGCACCTCTCTTTTTGTACGTTTTCCGGTCCGTTTTGGATAAAAACTGATTAACTAGCGCGCTACAGAAAGCATATAGGACTTCAGCATGCAAAACATGACAGGTGCGATCATACCAGCACTAATGCACCGGATCCCAGTCGTCGTGTTGCACCTCTCTTTTTGTAAGTTTTCCAGTCCGTTTTGGATAAAAACTAATTAGATAACGCGCTACAGAAAGCATATAAGACTTGAGCACGCAAAACATGACAGGTGCGATCATACCAGCATTAATACACCGGATCCCAATCCTCGTGTCGCACCTCTCTTTTTGTAAGTTTTGCAGTCCGTTTTGGATAAAACATGATTAATTAGCCCGCTACAGAAAGCATATAGAATTTGAACACGCAAAACATGACAGGTGCGATCATACTAGAACTAATGCCCCGGATCCTATCAAAACTCCGCAGTTAAGCGTGCTTGGGCGTGAGTAGTACTAGGATGGGTTATCTCCTCGGAAGTCCTCGTGTTGCACCTCTCTTTTTGTAAGTTTATCAGTCCGTTTAGGATAAAAAATTATTAATTAGCGCGCTACAGAAAGCACATAGGATATGATCACGCAAAACATGAGAGCTGCGATCATACCAGCACTAATGCACCGGATCCCATCAGAACTCCGCAGTTAAGTGTGCTTGGGCGAGAGTAGTACTAGGATGGGTGACCTCTTGGGAAGTCCTCGTGTTGCACCTCTGTTTTTGTAAGTTTTCCAGTCCGTTTTGGTTAAAAACTTATTAACTAGCGCGCTACAGAAAGCATATAGGATTTGAGCACGCAAAACATGACAAATACGATCATACGAGCACTAATGCATCAGATCCCATCAGAACTCGGCAGCTAAGCGTGCTTTGGCGAGAGTAGTACTAGGATCGGTGTCCTCCTGGGAAGTCCTCGTGTTGCACCTCTATTTTTGTAAGTTTTCCAGTCCGTTTTGGATAAAAAATTACTAACTAGCGCGCTACAGAAAGCATATAGGATTTGAGCACAAAAAACATGACAGGTGCGATCATACCAACACTAATGCACTGGATCCCATCAGAAAACTGCAGTTAAGCGTGCTTGGGCGTGAGTAGTACTAGGATGGGTGATCTCCTGGGAAGTCCTCGCGTTTCACCTCTATTTTTGTAAGTGTTCCAGTCCGTTTTGGATAAAAACTGATTAACTAGCGCGCTACAGAAAGCATATAGGACTTCAGCATGCAAAACATGACAGGTGCGATCATACCAGCACTAATGTACCGGATCCCATCAGAACTCCGAAGCTAAGCGTGCTTGGGCGAGAGTAGTACAAGGATGGGTGACCTCCTGGGAAGTACTCCTGTTGCACCTCTCTTTTTGTACGTTTTCCAGTCCGTTTTGGATAAAAACTGATTAACTAGCGCGCTACAGAAAGCATATAGGACTTCAGCATGCAAAACATGACAGGTGCGATCATACCAGCACTAATGCACCGGATCCCAGTCGTCGTGTTGCACCTCTCTTTTTGTAAGTTTTGCACTCCTTTTTGGATAAAAACTTAATAACTAGCGCGCTACAGAAAGCATATAGGACTTGAGCACGCAAAACATGACAGGTGCGATCATACCAGCACTAATGCACCGGATCCCAGTCGTCGTGTTGCACCTCTCTTTTTGTAAGTTTTGCACTCCTTTTTGGATAAAAACTTAATAATTAGCGCGCTACAGAAAGCATATAGGACTTGAGCACGCAAAACATGACAGGTGCAATCATTCCAGCACTAATGCACTGGATCCCATCAGATCCCCGTAGTTAAGTTTGCTTGGGCGAGAATAGTACTAGGATGGGTGACCTCTTGGGAAGTCCTCGTGTTGCACCTTTCTTTTTGTAAGTTTTCCAGTCCGTTTTGGATAAAAACTGATTAGATAACGCGCTATAGAAAGCATATAAGACTTGAGCACGCAAAACATGACAGGTGCGATCATACCAGCATTAATACACCGGATCCCAATCCTCGTGTCGCACCTCTCTTTTTGTAAGTTTTGCAGTCCGTTTTGGATAAAACATGATTAATTAGCCCGCTACAGAAAGCATATAGAATTTGAGCACGCAAAACATGACAGGTGCGATCATACTAGCACTAATGCCCCGGATCCTATCAAAACTCCGCAGTTAAGCGTGCTTGGGCGTGAGTAGTACTAGGATGGGTTATCTCCTCGGAAGTCCTCGTGTTGCACCTCTCTTTTTGTAAGTTTATCAGTCCGTTTAGGATAAAAAATTATTAATTAGCGCGCTACAGAAAGCACATAGGATTTGATCACGCAAAACATGAGAGGTGCGATCATACCAGCACTAATGCACCGAATCCCATCAGAACTCCGCAGTTAAGTGTGCTTGGACGAGAGTAGTACTAGGATGGGTGACCTCTTGGGAAGTCCTCGTGTTGCACCTCTGTTTTTGTAAGTTTTCCAGTCCGTTTTGGTTAAAAACTTATTAACTAGCGCGCTACAGAAAGCATATAGAATTTGAGCTCGCAAAACATGATAGGTACGATCATACCAGCACTAATGCACTAGATCCCATCAGAACTCCTCAGTTAAGCGTGCTTGGGCGAGAGAATTACTAGGATCGGTGACCTCCTAGGAAGTCGTCGTGTTGCACCTCTATTTTTGTAAGTTTTCCAATCCGTTTTGAATAAAAACTTATTAATTAGCGCGCTACAGAAAGCATATAGGATTTGAGCACGCAAGATCATACCAGCACTAATGCACCGGATCCCATCAGAACTCTGCAGTTAAGCGTGCTTGGGCGAAAGTAGTACTAGGATGGTTAACGTCATGGGAAGTCCTCATGTTGCACCTCTCTTTTTGTAAGTTTTCCAATCCGTTTTGGATAAAAACTGATTAATCAGCGCGCTACAGAAAGCATATAGGATTTGAGCACGCAAAACATGACTCCGCAGTTAAGCGTGCATGGGCGTGAGTAGTACAAGGTTGGGTGATCTCCTGGGAAGTCCTCGTGTTGCACCTTTCTTTTTGTAAGTTTTCCAGTCCATTTTGGATAAAAAACTAATTAATTAGCGCGCTACAGAAAGCATATAGGATGCCAGCACGCAAAACATTACAGGTGCGATCTTCCAGCACTAATGCACCGGATCCCATCAAAACTCCGCAGTTAAGCGTGCTTGGGCGCCAGCAGTACTAGGATTGGTGACCTCCTGGGAAGTCCTCGTGTTGCCCCTCTCGTTTTGTAATTTTATCAGTCCGTTTTGGATAAAAACTAATTAATTAGCGCGCTATAGAAAACATATAGGATTTGAGCACGCAAAACATGACAGGTGCAATCATACCAGCACTAATGCACCGGATCCCATCAGAACTCCGCAGTTAAGCGTGCTTCGGCATGAGTAGTACTAGGATGGGTGATCTCCTGGGAAGTCCTCGTGTTGCACCTGTCTTTTTGTAAGTTTTCCTGTCCGTTTTGGATAAAAACTGATTAATTAGCGCGCTACAGAAAGCATATAGGATTTGAGCACGCAAAACATGACAGGTGCGATCATACCAGCACTAATGCACTGGATCCCATCAGAACACTGCAGTTAAGCGTGCTTGGGCGTGAGTAGTACTAGGATGCGTGATCTCCTGGGAAGTCCTCGTGTTGCACCTCTCTTTTTGTAAGTTTTCTAGTCCGTTTTGGATAAACACTGATTAATTAGCGTGCTAGAGAAAGCATATAGGATTTGAGCACGCAAAACAAGACAGGAGCGATCATACCAGCACTAATGCACCGGATCCCATCAGAACACCGCAGTTAAGCGTGCTTGGGCGCTCTTTTTGTAAATTTTCCAGTCTTTTTTTGATAAAAACTGATTAATTAGCGCGCTACAGAAAGCATATAGAATGTGAGCATGCAAAACATGATAGCTGCGATCATAACAGCACTTATACACCGGATCCCATTAGAACTCCGCAGTTAAGCGTGCTTGGGCGAGAGTAGTACTAGGATGGGTGACCTCTTGGGAAATCGTCGTGTTGCACCTCTATTTTTGTAAGTTTTCCAGTGCGTTTGGGATAAAAACTGATTAACTAGCGCGCTTCAGAAAGCATATAGGACTTGAGCACGCAAAACAATACAGGTGCGATCATACCAGCACTTATGCACCGGATCTCATCAGAACTCCGCAGTTAAGCGTGATTCGGCGAGAGTAGTACTAGGATTGGTGACCTCCTAGAAAGTCCTCGTGTTGCACCTCTCTTTTTGTAAGTTTTCCAGTCCGTATTGGATAAAAACTGATTAATTAGTGTGCTACAGAAAGCATACAGAATTTGAGCACACAAAACGTGACAGGTGCGATCATACCAGCACTAATGTACCGGATCCCATCAGAACTCCGAAGATAAGCGTGCTTGGGCGAGAGTAGTACTAGGATGGGTGACCTCCTGGGAACTCCTCGTGTTGCACCTCTCTTTTTGTAACTTTTCCAGTCCGTTTTGGATAAAAACTGATTAATTAGCGTGCTACAGAAGGCATAGAGGTTTTGAGCACGCAAAACATGACAAGTGCGAACATACCAGCACTAATGCATCGGATCCCTTCAGAACTCCGTAGTTAAGCGTGCTTCGGCGAGAGTAGTACTAGGATTGGTGACCTCCTAGAAACTCCTCGTGTTGCACCTCTCAGAAAGCATACAGGATTTGAGCACTCAAAACATGACAGGTGCGATCATAATAGCACTAATGCACCGGATCCCATCAGAACTCCGTAGTTAAGATGGCTGGGCGAGAGTAGTACTTGGATGGGTGACCTCCTGGGAAGTACTCGTGTTGCACCTCTCTTTTTGTAAGTTTTCCACTCCGTTTTGGATAAAAATTTATTAATTAGCGCGCTACAGAAGGCATAGAGGTTTTGAGCACGCAAAACATGACATGTGCGATCATACCAGCACTAATGCATCGGATCCCATCAGTTTTTATCCAAAACGGGCTGGAAAACTTACAAAAAGAGAGGTGCAACACGAGGACTTCCCAGGAGGTCACCCATCCTAGTATTACTCTCGCCCTACCACGCTTAACTACGGAATTCTAATGGAATCCAATGCATTAGTGCTGGTATGATCGCACCTGTCATGATTTGCGTGCTCAAATCCTGTATGCTTTCTGTATCGCGCTAATGAATAAGTTTTTATCCAAAACGGACTGGAAAACTTAAAAAAATAGAGGTGCAACACAAGGACTTCCCAGGAGGTCACCCATCCTAGTACTACTATCTCCCTACCCTGCTTAACTACGAAGTTTTGATGGAATCCGGTGCATCAGTGCTAGTATGATCGCACCTGTCATGTTTTGCGTGCTGAAATCCTATATGCTTTCTGTAGTGCGCTAATTAATAAGTTTTTATCCAAAACGGACTGGAAAACTTACAAAAAGAGAGGTGCAACACGAGGACATCCCAGGAGGTCACCCATCCGAGTACTACTCTCGCCCAAGCACGCTTAACTACGGAGTTCTGATGGGATCCGGTGAATTAGTGCTGGTATGATAGCACCTGTCATGATTTGCGTGCTTAAATCCTGTATGCTTTCTGTAGCACACTATTTAATTAGTTTTTATCCAATACGGACTGGAAAACTTACAAAAAGAGAGGTGCAACACGAGGTCACCCATCCTAGTACTACTCTCGCCCAAGCACGCTTAACTTCGGAGTTCTGATAGGATGTGGTGCATTAGTGCTGGTATGATCGCACTTGTCACGTTTTGCGTGCTCAAATCCCGTATGCTTTCTGTAGCACACTAATTAATCAGTTTTTATCCAATACGGACTGGAAAACTTACAAAAAGAGAGGTCCAACACGAGGACTTTCTAGGAGGTCACCAATCCTAGTACTACTCTCGCCGAAGCACGCTTAACTGCGGACTTCTGATGGGATCCGATGCATTAGTGCTGGTATGGTCGCACATGTCATGTTTTCCGTGCTCAAAACCTCTATGCCTTCTGTAGCGCGCTAATTAATCACGTTTTATCCAAAACGGGCTGGAAAACATACAAAAAGAGAGGTGCAACACGAGGACTTCCCAGGAGGTCACCCATCCTAGTACTACTCTCGCCCTACCACGCTTTATTACGGAGTTTTGATGGGATCCGATGCATTAGTGCTGGTATGATCGCACCTGTCATGTTTTGCGTGCTCAAATCCTATATGCTATCTATAGCGCGCTAATTAATCACCCTTAATCCAAAACGGACTGGAAAACTTACAAAAAGAGAGGTGCAACAAGAGGACTTCCCAGGAGGTCACCCATCCTAGTACTACTGTCGCCCAAGAATGCTTAACTGCAGAGTTCTGATGGGATCCGGTGCAGTAGTGTTGGTATGATCGCACCTGTCATGTATTGCGTACACAAATCCTGTATGCTCTCTTTAGCGTGCTAATTAATAAGTTTTTATCCAAAACGGACTGGAAAACTTATAAAAACAGAGGTGCAACACGAGGACTTCCAAGGAGGTCACCCATCCTAGTACTACTCTCGCCCAAGCACGCTGAATTACGAAGTTCTGATGGGATCCGGTGGATTAGTGCTGGTATGATCGCACCTGTCATGTTTTGCGTGCTCAAAACCTCTATGCCTTCTGTAGCGCGCTAATTAATCACTTTTTATCCAGATCGGGCTGGAAAACATACAAAAATAGAGGTGCAACACGAGGACTTCCCAGGAGGTCACCCTACCACGCTTAACTACAGAGTTTTGATGGGATCCGGTGCATTAGTGCTGGTATGATCGCACCTGTCATGTTTTGCGTGCTCAAATCCTGTATGCTTTCTGTAGCACACTAATTAATCAGTTTTTATCCAATACGGACTGGAAAACTTACAAAAAGAGAGGTCCAACACGAGGACTTTCTAGGAGGTCTCCAATCCTAGTACTACTCTTGCCGAAGCACGCTTAACTGCGGAGTTCTGATGGGATCCGATGCATTAGTGCTGGTGTGATCGCACATTTTATGTTTTGCGTGCTCAAAACCTCTATGCCTTCTGTAGCGCGCTACTTAATCACTTCCCAATAGGTCACCCATCCTAGTACTACTCTCGCCCTACCACGGTTAACTACAGAGTTTTGACGGAATCCGGTGCATTAGTGCTGGTATGATCGCACCTGTCATGTTTTGCGTGCTCAAATCCTATATGCTTTCTGTAGCGTGCTATTTAATCAGTTTTTATCCAAAACGGACTGGAAAACTTACAAAAAGAGAGGTGCAACACGAGGAGTTCCCAGGAGGTCACCCATCCTAGTACCACTCTTGCCCAACCACGCTTAACTACGGAGTTCTAATGGAATCCGGTGCATTAGTGCTGGTATGATCTCACCTTTCATGTTTTGCGTGCTCAAATCCTATATGCTTTCTGTAGCGCGCTATTTAATCAGTTTTTATCCAAAACGGACTGGAAAAGTTAAACAAAGAGAGGTGCAACATGAGGAGTTCCCAGGAGGTCACCCATCCTAGTACTACTCTTGCCCAAGCACGCTTAACTGCGGAGTGCATTAGTGCTGGTATGATCGCACCTGTCATGTTTTGCGTGCTAAAAACCTATATGCTTTCTGTAGCGCGCTAATAAATTACGTTTTATCCAAAACGGACTCGAAAACATACAAGAACGCTTAACTACGGAGTTATGATGGAATCCGGTGCTTTAGTGATGGTATGATCGCAACAACAGAGGTGCAACACGAGGACTTACCAGGAGGTCACCCATCCTAGTACTACTCTCGCCCAAGCAAGCTTAACTACGAAGTTCTAATGGGATCCGGTGCATTAGTGCTGGTATGATCACACCTGTCATGGTTTCCGTGCTCAAAACCTCTATGCCTTCTGTAGCGTGCTAATTAACCACTTTTTATCCAAACCGGGCTGGAAAACTTACAAAAAGAGAGGTGCAACACGAGGACTTCCCGGGAGGTCACCCATCCTAGTACTACTCTCGCCCAAGCACGATTTACTACGGAGTTCTGATGGGATCCGGTGCATTAGTGCTGGTATGATCACACCTATCATGTTTTGCGTGCTCAGATCCTATATGTTTTCTGTAGCACGCTAATTAATAAGTTTTTATCCAAAACGGACTGGAAAACTTAAAAAAAGAGAGGTGCAAGACGAGGTATTCCCAGAAGGTCACCCATACTAGTACTACTCTTGCCCAAGTACGCTTAACTGCGGAGTGCATTAGAGAGGTTCAACACGAGGACTTCCCAGGAGGTCACCCAACCAAGTACTACTCTCGCCCAAGCACGCTTAACTACGAAGTTCTGATGGAATCCGGTGCATTAGTGATGGTATGATCGCAACTGTCATGTTTTGCGTGCTCAAATCCTGTATACTTTCTATAGCGCGCTAATTAATAAGTTTTTATCCAAAACGGACTGGAACTTACAAAAAGAGATGTGCAACACGAGGACTTCCCAGGAGGTCACCCATCCTAGTACTACTCTTGCCCAAGCACGATTATCTACGGAGTTCTGATGGTATCCGGTGCATTAGTGCTGGTATGATCGCACATGTGAGGTTTTGCGTGCTCAAAACCTATATGCCTTTTGTAGCGCGCTAATTAATCACTTTTTATCCAAAACGGACTGGAAAACATACAAAAAGAGAGGTGCAACACGAGGACTTCCCAGGAGGTCACCCATCCTGGTACTACTCTCGCCCAAGCACGCTTGACTGCGGAGTTCTGATGGGATCCAGTGCATTAGTGCGGGTATGATCGCACCTGTCATGTTTTGCGTGCTCAAATCCATTATGCTTTCTTTAGCGCGCTAATTAATAAGTTTTTATCCAAAACGGACTGGAAAACTTACAAAAAGAGAGGAGCATCACGAGGACTTCCCTGGAGGTCACCTATCCTAGTACTACTCACGCCCAAGCACGCTTGACTACGGAGTTCTGATGAGATCCGGTGCATTAGTGCTGGTATGATCGCACCTATCATGTTTTGCGTGCTCAAATCCTGTATGCTTTCTGCAGCACGCTAATTAATAAGTTTTTATCCAAAACGGACTGGAAAACTTACAAAAAGAGAGCAGCAAGACGAGGACATTCCAGGAGGTCACCAATCCTAGTACTACTCTTGCCGAAGCACGCTTAACTGCGGAGTTCTGATGGGATCCGATGCATTAATGCTGGTATGATCGCACATGTCTAGTTTTGCGTGCTCAAAACCTATATGCCTTCTGTAGCGCGCTAATTAATCACTTTTTATCCAAAATGGACTGGAAAACTTACAGAAAGAGAGGTGCAACACGAGGACATCCTAGAGGTCACCTATCCTAGTACTACTCTCGCCCAAGCACGCTTGACTGCGGATTTCTGATGGGATCCGGTGGATTAGTGCTGGTATGATCGCACCTATCATGTTTTGCGTGCTCAAATCCATTATGCTTTCTTTAGCGCGCTAATTAATAAGTTTTTATCCAAAACGGACTGGAAAACTTACAAAAAGAGAGGTGCAACACGATGACTTCCCAGGGGGTCAGCCATCCTAGTACTACTCTCGCCAAAGCAAGCTTAACAACGGAGTTCTGATGGGATCCGGTGCAGTAGTGCTGGTATGATCGCACCTGTCATGTTTTGCGTGCTCAAATCCTATATGCTTTCTGTAGCGTGCTATTTAATCAGTTTTTATCCAAAACGGACTGGAAAAGTTACAAAAAGAGAGGTGCAACACGAGGACTTCCCAGGTGGTCACCCATCCTAGTACTACTCTCGCCCTACCACGCTTAACTACGGAGTTTAGATGGGATCCGGTGCATTAGTGCTGGTATGATCGCACCTGTCATGTTTTGCGTGCTCAAATCCTATATGCTTTCTGTAGCGCGCTATTTAATCAGTTTTTATCCAAAACGGACTGGAAAAGTTACAAAAAGAGAGGTGCAACACGATGACTTCCCAGGAGGTCAACCATCCTAGTACTACTCTCGCCCAAGCACGCTTAACTGCGGAGTTCTGATGGGATGCGTTGCATTAGTGCTGGTTTGATCGCACAAACGAGAACTTCCCAGGAGGTCACCCATCATAGTACTACTCTCGCCCAAGCACGCTTTACTACGGAGTTCTAGTGGGATTCGGTGCATTAGTACTGGTATGATCACACCTATCATGTTTTGCGTGCTCAAAACCTATATGCCTTCTGTAACACGCTAATTAATCAGTTTTTATGCAAAACGAACTGGAAAACTTACAAAAAGAGAGGTGCACAAAAAGAGAGGTGCAACACGAGTACTTCCCAGGAGGTCACCCATCCTAGTACTACTCTCGCCCAAGCACACTTAACTGCGGAGTTCTGATGGAATCCGGTGCATTAGTGCTGGTATGATCACACATGTCATGTTTTGCGTGCTCAAATTGATTATGCTTTCTTTAGCGCGCTAATTAATAAGATTTTATCCAAAACGGACTGGAAAACTTACAAAAAGAGAGGTGCAACACGATGACTTCCCAGGGGGTCAGCCATCATAGTACTACTCTCGCCAAAGCAAGCTTAACTACGGAGTTCTGATGGGATCCGGTGCAGTAGTGCTGGTATGATCGCACATGTCATGTTTTGCGAGCTCAAAACCTCTATGCCTTCTGTAGCGCGCTAATTAATCACTTTTTATCCAAAACGGGCTGGAAAATTTACAAAAAGAGAGGTGCAACACGAGGACTTCCCAGGAGGTCACCCATCCTGGTACTACTCTCGCCCAAGCACGCTTGACTGCGGAGTTCTGATGGGATCCAGTGCATTAGTGCGGGTATGATCGCACCTGTCATGTTTTGCGTGCTCAAATCCATTATGCTTTCTTTAGCGCGCTAATTAATAAGTTTTTATCCAAAACGGACTGGAAAACTTACAAAAAGAGAGGAGCATCACGAGGACTTCCCTGGAGGTCACCTATCCTAGTACTACTCACGCCCAAGCACGCTTGACTACGGAGTTCTGATGAGATCCGGTGCATTAGTGACGGTATGATCGCAACTGTCATGTTTTGCGTGCTCAAATCCATTATCCTTTCCTTAGCGCGCTAATTAATAAGTTTTTATCCAAAATGGACTGGAAAACTTAAAAAAATAGAGGTGCAATACGAGGACTTTCCAGGTGGTCACCCATCGTAGTACTACTCTCGGCCAAGCACGCTTAAATACGGTGTGCATTAGTGACGGTATGATCGCAACTGTCATGTTTTGCGTGCTCAAATCCTGTATGCTTTCTGTAGCGCGCTAATTAATAAGTTTTTATCCAAAACGGACTGGAAAACTAAAAGAGAGGTGCAACACGAGGACTTTCCAGGAGGTCACCAATCCTAGTACTACTCTCGCCGAAGCACACTTAACTGCGGAGTTCTGAATGGATCCGATGCATTAGTGCACACGAAGACTTTGCAGGAGGTCACCCATCCTAGTACTACTCTCGCCCAAGCACGCTTAACTTCGGAGTTCTGATGGGATCCGGTGAATTAGTGCTGGTATGATAGCACCTGTCATGATTTGCGTGCTTAAATCCTGTATGCTTTCTGTAGCACACTATTTAATTAGTTTTTATCCAATACGGACTGGAAAACTTACAAAAAGAGAGGTGCAACACGAGGTCACCCATCCTAGTACTACTCTCGCCCAAGCACGCTTAACTTCGGAGTTCTGATAGGATGTGGTGCATTAGTGCTGGTATGATCGCACTTGTCACGTTTTGCGTGCTCAAATCCCGTATGCTTTCTGTAGCACACTAATTAATCAGTTTTTATCCAATACGGACTGGAAAACTTACAAAAAGAGAGGTCCAACACGAGGACTTTCTAGGAGGTCACCAATCCTAGTACTACTCTCGCCGAAGCACGCTTAACTGCGGACTTCTGATGGGATCCGATGCATTAGTGCTGGTATGGTCGCACATGTCATGTTTTCCGTGCTCAAAACCTCTATGCCTTCTGTAGCGCGCTAATTAATCACGTTTTATCCAAAACGGGCTGGAAAACATACAAAAAGAGAGGTGCAACACGAGGACTTCCCAGGAGGTCACCCATCCTAGTACTACTCTCGCCCTACCACGCTTTATTACGGAGTTTTGATGGGATCCGATGCATTAGTGCTGGTATGATCGCACCTGTCATGTTTTGCGTGCTCAAATCCTATATGCTATCTATAGCGCGCTAATTAATCACCCTTAATCCAAAACGGACTGGAAAACTTACAAAAAGAGAGGTGCAACAAGAGGACTTCCCAGGAGGTCACCCATCCTAGTACTACTGTCGCCCAAGAATGCTTAACTGCAGAGTTCTGATGGGATCCGGTGCAGTAGTGTTGGTATGATCGCACCTGTCATGTATTGCGTACACAAATCCTGTATGCTCTCTTTAGCGTGCTAATTAATAAGTTTTTATCCAAAACGGACTGGAAAACTTATAAAAACAGAGGTGCAACACGAGGACTTCCAAGGAGGTCACCCATCCTAGTACTACTCTCGCCCAAGCACGCTGAATTACGAAGTTCTGATGGGATCCGGTGGATTAGTGCTGGTATGATCGCACCTGTCATGTTTTGCGTGCTCAAAACCTCTATGCCTTCTGTAGCGCGCTAATTAATCACTTTTTATCCAGATCGGGCTGGAAAACATACAAAAATAGAGGTGCAACACGAGGACTTCCCAGGAGGTCACCCTACCACGCTTAACTACAGAGTTTTGATGGGATCCGGTGCATTAGTGCTGGTATGATCGCACCTGTCATGTTTTGCGTGCTCAAATCCTGTATGCTTTCTGTAGCACACTAATTAATCAGTTTTTATCCAATACGGACTGGAAAACTTACAAAAAGAGAGGTCCAACACGAGGACTTTCTAGGAGGTCTCCAATCCTAGTACTACTCTTGCCGAAGCACGCTTAACTGCGGAGTTCTGATGGGATCCGATGCATTAGTGCTGGTGTGATCGCACATTTTATGTTTTGCGTGCTCAAAACCTCTATGCCTTCTGTAGCGCGCTACTTAATCACTTCCCAATAGGTCACCCATCCTAGTACTACTCTCGCCCTACCACGGTTAACTACAGAGTTTTGACGGAATCCGGTGCATTAGTGCTGGTATGATCGCACCTGTCATGTTTTGCGTGCTCAAATCCTATATGCTTTCTGTAGCGTGCTATTTAATCAGTTTTTATCCAAAACGGACTGGAAAACTTACAAAAAGAGAGGTGCAACACGAGGAGTTCCCAGGAGGTCACCCATCCTAGTACCACTCTTGCCCAACCACGCTTAACTACGGAGTTCTAATGGAATCCGGTGCATTAGTGCTGGTATGATCTCACCTTTCATGTTTTGCGTGCTCAAATCCTATATGCTTTCTGTAGCGCGCTATTTAATCAGTTTTTATCCAAAACGGACTGGAAAAGTTAAACAAAGAGAGGTGCAACATGAGGAGTTCCCAGGAGGTCACCCATCCTAGTACTACTCTTGCCCAAGCACGCTTAACTGCGGAGTGCATTAGTGCTGGTATGATCGCACCTGTCATGTTTTGCGTGCTAAAAACCTATATGCTTTCTGTAGCGCGCTAATAAATTACGTTTTATCCAAAACGGACTCGAAAACATACAAGAACGCTTAACTACGGAGTTATGATGGAATCCGGTGCTTTAGTGATGGTATGATCGCAACAACAGAGGTGCAACACGAGGACTTACCAGGAGGTCACCCATCCTAGTACTACTCTCGCCCAAGCAAGCTTAACTACGAAGTTCTAATGGGATCCGGTGCATTAGTGCTGGTATGATCACACCTGTCATGGTTTCCGTGCTCAAAACCTCTATGCCTTCTGTAGCGTGCTAATTAACCACTTTTTATCCAAACCGGGCTGGAAAACTTACAAAAAGAGAGGTGCAACACGAGGACTTCCCGGGAGGTCACCCATCCTAGTACTACTCTCGCCCAAGCACGATTTACTACGGAGTTCTGATGGGATCCGGTGCATTAGTGCTGGTATGATCACACCTATCATGTTTTGCGTGCTCAGATCCTATATGTTTTCTGTAGCACGCTAATTAATAAGTTTTTATCCAAAACGGACTGGAAAACTTAAAAAAAGAGAGGTGCAAGACGAGGTATTCCCAGAAGGTCACCCATACTAGTACTACTCTTGCCCAAGTACGCTTAACTGCGGAGTGCATTAGAGAGGTTCAACACGAGGACTTCCCAGGAGGTCACCCAACCAAGTACTACTCTCGCCCAAGCACGCTTAACTACGAAGTTCTGATGGAATCCGGTGCATTAGTGATGGTATGATCGCAACTGTCATGTTTTGCGTGCTCAAATCCTGTATACTTTCTATAGCGCGCTAATTAATAAGTTTTTATCCAAAACGGACTGGAACTTACAAAAAGAGATGTGCAACACGAGGACTTCCCAGGAGGTCACCCATCCTAGTACTACTCTTGCCCAAGCACGATTATCTACGGAGTTCTGATGGTATCCGGTGCATTAGTGCTGGTATGATCGCACATGTGAGGTTTTGCGTGCTCAAAACCTATATGCCTTTTGTAGCGCGCTAATTAATCACTTTTTATCCAAAACGGACTGGAAAACATACAAAAAGAGAGGTGCAACACGAGGACTTCCCAGGAGGTCACCCATCCTGGTACTACTCTCGCCCAAGCACGCTTGACTGCGGAGTTCTGATGGGATCCAGTGCATTAGTGCGGGTATGATCGCACCTGTCATGTTTTGCGTGCTCAAATCCATTATGCTTTCTTTAGCGCGCTAATTAATAAGTTTTTATCCAAAACGGACTGGAAAACTTACAAAAAGAGAGGAGCATCACGAGGACTTCCCTGGAGGTCACCTATCCTAGTACTACTCACGCCCAAGCACGCTTGACTACGGAGTTCTGATGAGATCCGGTGCATTAGTGCTGGTATGATCGCACCTATCATGTTTTGCGTGCTCAAATCCTGTATGCTTTCTGCAGCACGCTAATTAATAAGTTTTTATCAAAAACGGACTGGAAAACTTACAAAAAGAGAGCAGCAAGACGAGGACATTCCAGGAGGTCACCAATCCTAGTACTACTCTTGCCGAAGCACGCTTAACTGCGGAGTTCTGATGGGATCCGATGCATTAATGCTGGTATGATCGCACATGTCTAGTTTTGCGTGCTCAAAACCTATATGCCTTCTGTAGCGCGCTAATTAATCACTTTTTATCCAAAATGGACTGGAAAACTTACAGAAAGAGAGGTGCAACACGAGGACATCCTAGAGGTCACCTATCCTAGTACTACTCTCGCCCAAGCACGCTTGACTGCGGATTTCTGATGGGATCCGGTGGATTAGTGCTGGTATGATCGCACCTATCATGTTTTGCGTGCTCAAATCCATTATGCTTTCTTTAGCGCGCTAATTAATAAGTTTTTATCCAAAACGGACTGGAAAACTTACAAAAAGAGAGGTGCAACACGATGACTTCCCAGGGGGTCAGCCATCCTAGTACTACTCTCGCCAAAGCAAGCTTAACAACGGAGTTCTGATGGGATCCGGTGCAGTAGTGCTGGTATGATCGCACCTGTCATGTTTTGCGTGCTCAAATCCTATATGCTTTCTGTAGCGTGCTATTTAATCAGTTTTTATCCAAAACGGACTGGAAAAGTTACAAAAAGAGAGGTGCAACACGAGGACTTCCCAGGTGGTCACCCATCCTAGTACTACTCTCGCCCTACCACGCTTAACTACGGAGTTTAGATGGGATCCGGTGCATTAGTGCTGGTATGATCGCACCTGTCATGTTTTGCGTGCTCAAATCCTATATGCTTTCTGTAGCGCGCTATTTAATCAGTTTTTATCCAAAACGGACTGGAAAAGTTACAAAAAGAGAGGTGCAACACGATGACTTCCCAGGAGGTCAACCATCCTAGTACTACTCTCGCCCAAGCACGCTTAACTGCGGAGTTCTGATGGGATGCGTTGCATTAGTGCTGGTTTGATCGCACAAACGAGAACTTCCCAGGAGGTCACCCATCATAGTACTACTCTCGCCCAAGCACGCTTTACTACGGAGTTCTAGTGGGATTCGGTGCATTAGTACTGGTATGATCACACCTATCATGTTTTGCGTGCTCAAAACCTATATGCCTTCTGTAACACGCTAATTAATCAGTTTTTATGCAAAACGAACTGGAAAACTTACAAAAAGAGAGGTGCACAAAAAGAGAGGTGCAACACGAGTACTTCCCAGGAGGTCACCCATCCTAGTACTACTCTCGCCCAAGCACACTTAACTGCGGAGTTCTGATGGAATCCGGTGCATTAGTGCTGGTATGATCACACATGTCATGTTTTGCGTGCTCAAATTGATTATGCTTTCTTTAGCGCGCTAATTAATAAGATTTTATCCAAAACGGACTGGAAAACTTACAAAAAGAGAGGTGCAACACGATGACTTCCCAGGGGGTCAGCCATCATAGTACTACTCTCGCCAAAGCAAGCTTAACTACGGAGTTCTGATGGGATCCGGTGCAGTAGTGCTGGTATGATCGCACATGTCATGTTTTGCGAGCTCAAAACCTCTATGCCTTCTGTAGCGCGCTAATTAATCACTTTTTATCCAAAACGGGCTGGAAAATTTACAAAAAGAGAGGTGCAACACGAGGACTTCCCAGGAGGTCACCCATCCTGGTACTACTCTCGCCCAAGCACGCTTGACTGCGGAGTTCTGATGGGATCCAGTGCATTAGTGCGGGTATGATCGCACCTGTCATGTTTTGCGTGCTCAAATCCATTATGCTTTCTTTAGCGCGCTAATTAATAAGTTTTTATCCAAAACGGACTGGAAAACTTACAAAAAGAGAGGAGCATCACGAGGACTTCCCTGGAGGTCACCTATCCTAGTACTACTCACGCCCAAGCACGCTTGACTACGGAGTTCTGATGAGATCCGGTGCATTAGTGACGGTATGATCGCAACTGTCATGTTTTGCGTGCTCAAATCCATTATCCTTTCCTTAGCGCGCTAATTAATAAGTTTTTATCCAAAATGGACTGGAAAACTTAAAAAAATAGAGGTGCAATACGAGGACTTTCCAGGTGGTCACCCATCGTAGTACTACTCTCGGCCAAGCACGCTTAAATACGGTGTGCATTAGTGACGGTATGATCGCAACTGTCATGTTTTGCGTGCTCAAATCCTGTATGCTTTCTGTAGCGCGCTAATTAATAAGTTTTTATCCAAAACGGACTGGAAAACTAAAAGAGAGGTGCAACACGAGGACTTTCCAGGAGGTCACCAATCCTAGTACTACTCTCGCCGAAGCACACTTAACTGCGGAGTTCTGAATGGATCCGATGCATTAGTGCACACGAAGACTTTGCAGGAGGTCACCCATCCTAGTACTACTCTCGCCCAAGCACGCTTAACTTCGGAGTTCTGATGGGATCCGGTGCGTTAGTGCTGGTATGATCGCACCTGTCATATTTTGCGTGCTCAAATCCATTATGCTTTCTTTAGAGCAATAATTAATAAGTTTTTATCCAAAACGGACTGGAAAACTTACAAAAAGAGAGGTGCAACACGAGGACTTTCAAGGAGGTCACCCATCCTAGAACTACTTTCGCCGAACAACGCTTAACTGCGGAGTTCTGATGGGATCCGGTGCATTAGTGCTGCTATGATCGCACCTGTCATATTTATCGTGCTAAAAACCTATATGCCTTCTGTAGCGCGCTAATTAATCACTTTTTATCCAAAACAGACTGGAAAACTTACAAAAAGAGAGGTGCAACACGAGGACTTCCCAGGAGGTCACCCATCCTAGTACTACTCTTGCCCAAGCACACTTATCTGCGGAGTGCATTAGTGCTGGTATGATCGCACCTGTCATGTTTTGTGTGCTCAAAACCTATATGCTTTGTATAGCGCGTTAATTAATCACTTTTTATCCAAAACGGACTGGAAACTTACAAAAAGAGAGGTGCAACACGAGGACTTCCCAGGAGGTCACCCATCCTATTACTACTCTCGCCCAAGAATGCTTAACTGTGGACTTCTGATGGGATTCGGTGCATTAGTGCTGGTATGATCGCACCCGTCATGTATTGCGTGCACAAATCGTGTATGCTCTCTTTAGCGTGCTAATTAATAAGTTTTTATCCAAAACGGATTGGAAAACTTACAAAAAGAGAGGTGCAACACGAGGACTTCTCAGGAGTAGTGACGGTATGATCGCACCTGTCATGTTTTGCGTGCTCAACACCTATATGCTTTCTATAGCGCGCTAATTAATAACTTTTTATCCAAAACGGACTGGAAAACTTACAAAAAGAGAGGTTCAACAAAAGGCCTTCCTAGGAGGTCACCCAACCTAGTACTTCTCTCGCCCAAGCACGCTTAACTACGGAGTTCTGATGAAATGCGGTGCATTAATGACGGTATGATCGCAACTGTCATGTTTTGCGTGCTCAAATCCATTATCCTTTCCTTAGCGCGCTAATTAATAAGTTTTTATCCAAAATGGACTGGAAAACTTAAAAAAATAGAGGTGCAATACGAGGACTTTCCAGGTGGTCACCCATCCTAGTACTACTCTTGCCCAAGCACGCTTAACTGCGGAGTGCATTAGTGCTGGTATGATCGCACCTGTCATGTTTTGCGTGCTCAAAACCTATATGCTTTCAATAGCGCGCTAATTAATCACTTTTTATCCAAAACGGACTGGAAAACTTACAAAAAGAGAGGTTCAACACGAGGACTTCCCAAAGGTCACCAATTCTACTACTACTCTCGCCCAAGCACGCTTGACTGCGGATTTCTGATGGGATCCGGTGCATTAGTGCTGGTATGATCGCACCTGTCATGTTTTGCGTGCTCAAATCGATTATGCTTTCTTTAGCGCGCTAATTAATAAGTTTTTATCAAAAACGGACTGGAAAACTTAAAAAAATAGAGGTGTAATACGAGGACTTCCTAGGAGGTCACCCATCCATGTACTACTCTTGCCCAAGCACGCTTAATTGCGGAGTGCATTAGTGCTAGTATGATCGCAACTGTCATGTTTTGCGTGCTCAAATCCTGTATGCTTTCTGTAGCGCGCTAATTAATAAGTTTTTATCCAAAACGGACTGGAAAACTTACAAAAAGAGAGGTGCAACACGAGGACTTCCCAAGAGGTCACCAATCCTAGTACTACTCTCGCCGAAGCACGCTTAACTTCGGAGTTCTGATGGGATCCGATGCAATAGTCCACACGGGGACTTCCAAGGAGGACACCCATCCTAGTATTACTCTCGCCCAAGTACGCTTAACTACGGAGTGCATAAGTGCTGGTATGATCGCACCTGTCATGTTTTGTGTGCTAAAAACCTATATGCTTTCTATAGCGCGTTAATTAATCACTTTTTTATCCAAAACGGACTGGAAAACTTACAAAAAGAGAGGTGCAACACGAGGACATCCCAGGAGGTCACCCATCCTAGTACTACTCTCGCCCAAGAATGTTTAACTGCGGAGTTCTGACGGGATCCGGTGCATTAGTGCTGGTATGATCGCACCCCTCATGTATTGCGTGCACAAATCCTGTATGCTCTCTTTACCGTGCTAATTAATAAGTTTTTATCCAAAACGGACTGGAAAACTTACAAAAAGAGAGGTGCAACACAAGGACATTCCAGGAGGTCACCCATCCTAGTACTACTCTTGCCGAACAATGCTTAACTGCGGAGTTTTGATGGGATCCGGTGCATTAGTGCTGGTATGATCGCACCTGTCATGTTTTACGTGCTCAAAACCTATATGCCTTCTATAGCGCGCTAATTAATCACTTTTTATCCAAAACGGACTGGAAAACTTACAAAAAGAGAGGTGCAACACGAGGACTTCCCAGGAGGTCACCCATCCTAGTACTACTCTCGACCAACCATGCTTAACTACGGAGTTCTGATGGAATGCGGTGCATTAGTGCTGGTATGATTGCACCTGTCATGTTTAGCGTGCTCAAATCTTGTATGCTTTCTGTAGCACGATAATTAATAAATTTTTATCCAAAACGGACTGGAAAACATAAAAAAATAGAGGTGCAACACGAAGACTTCCCAGGAGGTCACCCATCCTAGTACTACTCTTGCCCAAGCAACTTACAAAAAGAGAGGTTCAACACGAGGACTTCCCAGGAGGTCACCCAACCTAGTACTACTCTCGCCCAAGAACGCTTATAACACGCTAATAAATAAGTTTTTATCCAAAACTGACTGGAAAACTGACAAAAAGAGAGGTGCAACAAGAGGACTTCCCAGGAGGTCACCCATCCTAGTACTACTCTTGTCCAAGAACACTTAACTACGGAGTTTTGATGGGATCCGGTGCATTAGTGCTGGTATGATCGCACCTGTCATGTTTAGCGTGCTCAAATCCTGTATGCTTTCTGTAGCACGATAATTAATAAGTTTTTATCCAAAACAGACTGGAAAACATAAAAAAATAGAGGTGCAACACGAAGACTTCCCAGGAGGTCACCCATCCTAGTACTACTCTTGCCCAAGCACGCTTAACTGCGAAGTGCATTAGTGCTGGTATGATCCAACCTGTCATGTTTTGCGTGCTCAAAACCGAAACTTACAGAAAGAGAGGTTTAACACGAGGACTTCACAGGAGGTCACCCAAACTAGTACTACTCTCGCCCAAGCACGCTTAACTACGGAGTTCTGATGGAATCTGGTGCATTAGTGACGGTATGATCGAAACTGTCATGTTTTGCATGCTCAAATCCTGTATGCTTTCTGTAACACGCTAATTAATAAGTTTTTATCCAAAACGGACTGGAAAACTTACAAAAAGAGAGGTGCAACACGAGGACATCCCAGGAGGTCACCCATCCTAGTACTACTCTCGCCCAAGAATGCTTAACTGCGGAGTTCTGATGGGATCCGGTGCATTAGTGCTGGTATGATCGCACCCCTCATGTATTGCGTGCACAAATCCTGTATGCTCTCTTTAGCGTGCTAATTAATAAGTTTTTATCCAAAACGGACTGGAAAAATTACAAAAAGAGAGGTGCAAGACGAGGACTTCCCAAGAGGTCACCCATCCTAGTACTACTCTCGCCCAAGCACGCTTAACTACGTAGTTCTGATGGAATCCGGTGCATTAGTGACGCTAAGATCACAACTATCATGTTTTGCGTGCTCAAATTCTGTATGCTTTCTCTAGCGCGCTAATTAATAAGTTTTTATCCAAAACGGACTGGAAAACTTAAAAAAAGAGAGGTGCAACACGAGGACTTCCCAGGAGGTCACCAATCCTAGAACTAGTCTCGCCCAAGCACGCTTAGCTATGGAGTTCTGATGGAATGCGGTGCATTAGTGACGGTATGATCGCAACTGTCATGTTTTGCTTGCTCAAATCTTGTATGGTTTCTGTAACACGCTAATTAATAAAATTTTATCCAAAACGGACTGGAAAACTTACAAAAAAAGAGGTGCAACACGAGGACTTCACAGGAGGTCACCCATCCTAGTACTACTCTCGCCCAAGAACACTTAACTACAGAGTTCTGATGGGATCCGGTGCATTAGTGCTGGTATGATCGCACCTGTCATGTTTTGCATGCTCAAATCCTGTATTCTTTCTGTAGCTCGCTAATTAATCAGTTTTTATCCAAAACGGACTGGAAAACTTACAAAAAGAGAGGTGTAACACGAGGACTTCTCAGGAGGTCACCCATCTTAGTACTACTCTCTCCCAAGCACGCTTAACTACGGAGTTCTGATGGCATCCGGTGCATTAGTGACAGTATGATCGCAACTGTCATGTTTTGCGTGCTCAAATCCTGTAAGCTTTTTGTAGCGCGCTAATTAATCACTTTTTATCCAAAACGGACTGGAAAACTTACAAAAAGAGAGGTGCAACACGAGGACTTCCCAGGAGGTCACCCATCCTAGTACTACTTTCGACCAACCACGCTTAACTGCGGAGTGCATTAGTGCTGGTATGATCGCACCTGTCATGTTTTGTGTGCTCAAAACCTATATGCTTTCTATAGTGCGTTAATTAATCACTTTTTATCCGTTATCATGTTTTGCGTGCTCAAATCCTGTATGCTTTCTGTAGCACACTAGTTAATAAGTTTTTATCCAAAACCTAATGGAAATCATACAAAAAGAGACGTGCAACACGAGAACTTTCTTGGAGGTCACCAATCCTAGTACTACTCTCGCCGACGCACGCTTAACTGCGGAGTTCTCATGGGATCCGATGCATAGGTGCACACGAGGACTTCCAGGAGGTAACCCATCCTAGTAATACTCTCGCCAAAGCACGCTTAACTGCGGAGTTCTGATGGGATCCGGTGCGTTAGTGCTGGTATGATCGCACTTGTCATGTTTTTCGTGCTCAAATCCATTATGCTTTCTTTAGCGCACTAATTAATAAGTTTTTATCCAAAACAGATTGGAAAACTTACAAAAAGAGAGGTGCAACACGAGGACTTTCCAAGAGGTCACCCATCCTAGTACTACTCTCGCCGAACAACGCTTAACTGCGGAGTTCTGATGGGATCCGGTGCATTAGTGCTGGTATAATCGCACCTGTCATGTTTTGCGTGCTCAAAACCTATATGCCTTCTGTAGGGCGCTAATTAATCACTTTTTATCCAAAACGGACTGGAAAATTTACAAAAATAGAGGTGCAACACGAGGACTTCCCAAGAGGTCACCCATCCTAATACTACTCTCGACCAACCACGCTTAACTATGGAGTTCTGATGGAATGCGGTGCATTAGTGACGGTATGATCGCAACTGTCATGTTTTGCGTGCTCAAATCCTGTATGGTTCCTATAACACGCTAATTAATAAGTTTTTATCCAAAACGGACTGGAAAACTTACAAAAAGAGAGGTGCAACACGAGGACTTCACAGGAGGTCACCCATCCTAGTACTACTCTCGCCCAAGAACACTTAACTACAGAGTTCTGATGGGATCCGGTGCATTAGTGCTGGTATGATCGCACCTGTCATGTTTTGCGTGCTCAAATCCTATATTCTTTCTGTAGCTCGCTAATTAATCAGTTTTTATCCAAAACGGACTGGAAAACTTACAAAAAGAGAGGTGCAACACGAGGAATTTCAAGGAGGTCACCCATCCTAGTACTACTCTCGCCCAAGCACGCTTAACTGCGGAGTTCTGATGGGATCCGATGCGTTAGTGCTGGTATGATCGCACCTCTCATGTTCTGCGTGCTCAAAACCTATATGCTTTCTATAGCGCGCTAATTAATCACTTTTTATCCAAAACGGACTGGAAAACATACAAAAAGAGAGGTTCAACAAGAGGAATTCCCAGGAGGTCACCCAACCTAGTACTACTCTCGCCCAAGCACGCTTAACTACGGAGTTCTGACGGTATGATCGCAACTCCTAGTACTACTCTAGCCCTAGCACGCTTAACTACGGAGTTCTGATGGGATCCGGTGCATTAGTGCTGGTATGATCGCACCTGTCATGTTTTGCGTGCTCAAATCCTGTTTGCTTTCTGTAGCGCACTAATTAATCAGTTTTTGTCCAAATCGGACTGGAAAACTTACAAAAAGAGAGGTGCAACACGAGGACTTCCCTAGAGGTCACCCATCCTAGTACTACTCTCGCCAAAGCACGCTTAAATACGAAGTTTTAATGCGATCTGGTGCATTAGTGTTGGTAAGATCGCAACTGTCATGTTTTGCGTGCTCAAATCCTATATGCTTTCTGTAGCACGCTAATTAATAAGTTTTTATCGAAAACCGACTCGAAACCTTTCAAAAAGAGAGGTGCAACACGAGGACTTTCCAGGAGGTCACCAATCATAGTACTACTCTCGCTGAAGCACGCTTAATTGTGGAGTTCTGATGGGATCCGATGCATTAGTGCACACGAGGACTTCCCAGGAGGTGACCCATCCTAGTACTACTCTTGCCCAAGCACGCTTAATAGCATAGTTTGATGGGATCCGATGCGTTAGTGCTGGTATGATCGCACCTGTCATGTTTTGCGTGCTCAAAACCTATATGCTTTCTATAGCGCGCTATTTATTCACTTTTTATCCAAAACGGACTGGAAAACATACAAAAAGACAGGTGCAACACGAGGACATTGCAGGAGGTCACCCATCCTAGTATTACTCTCGCCGAACAACGCTTAACTGCGGAGTTCTATTGGGATCCGGTGCAATAGTGCTGGTATGATCGCACCTGTCATGTTTTGCATGCTCAAAACCTATATGCCTTCTGTAGCGCGTTAATTAAACACTTTTTATCCAAAACGGATTGGAAATCTTACAGAAAGAGAGGTGCAACACGAGGACTTCCCAGGAGGTCACCCATCCTAGTACTACTCTCGACCAACCACGCTTAACTACGGAGTTTTGCTGGAATCCGGTGCGATAGTGCTGGTATGATCGCACCTGTCATGCTTTGCGTGCTCAAATCCTGTATGCTTTCTGTAGCACGCTAATTAATAAGTTTTTATCCAAAACGGACTGGAAAACTTAAAAAAATAGAGGTGCAACACGAGAACTTCCCAGGAGGTCACCCATCCTAGTACTACTGTTGCCCAAGCAAGCTTAACTGCGGAGTGCATTAGTGCTGGTATGATCGCACGTGTCATGTTTTGCGTGCTCAAAACCTATATGCTTTCTATAGCGCGCTAATTAATCACTTTTTATCCAAAACGGATTGGAAAACTTAAAAAAAGAGAGGTGCAACACTAGGACTTCCCGGGAGGTCACCCAACTTATTACTACTCTCGCCCAAGCACGCATAACTGCGGAGTTCTGATAGGATCCGTTGCATTAGTGCTGAGATGATCGCACATGTCATGTTTTGCGTGCTCCAAACCTATATGCCTTTTGTAGCGCGCTAATTAATCACATTTTATCCAAAACGGATTGGAAAACTTACAAAAAGAGAGGTGTAACTCGAGGACTTTCTAGGAGGTCACCCATCCTAGTACTATTCTCGCCGAACAACGCTTAACTTCGGAGTTCTGATGGGATCCGGTGCATTAGTGCTAGTATGATCGCACCTGTCATGTTTTGCGTGCTCAAAACCTATATGCCTTCTGTAGCGCGCTAATTAATCAATTTTTTTCCATAACGGACTGGAAAACTTACAAAAAGAGAGCTGCAACACAAGGACTTCCTAGGAGATCACCCATCCTAGTAGTACTCTCGCCCAAGCACGCTTAACTACGGAGTTCTGATGGAATCTGGTGCACTAGTGCTGGTATGATCGCACCTGTCATGTTTTGCGTGCTCAAATCCATTATGCTTTCTTTAGCGCGCTAATTAATAAGTTTGTATCCAAAACGGACTGGAAAACTTACCTAAAGAGAGGTGCAACACGAGGACTTTCCAGGAGGTCACCAATCCTAGTACTACTCTCGCTGAAGCACGCTTAAGTACGAAGTTCTAATGGGATCCGATGCATTAGTGCTGGTATGATCGCACATGTCATGTTTTGCGTGCTCAAATCCTGTATGTTTTCTGTAGCGCGGTAATTAATAAGTTTTTATCCAAAACGGAGTGGAAAACTTACAAAAAGAAAGGTGCAACACGAGGACTTCCTAGGAAGTCACCCATCCTAGTACAATTTTCGCCTAAGCACGCTTAACTACGGAGTTTTCATGGGATCCGGTGCATTAGTGCTAGTATGATCGCACCTGTCATGTTTTGCGTGCTCAAATCCTGTATGTTTTCTGTAGCGCGCTAATTAATAAGTTTTTATCAAAAACGGACTGGAAAACTTACAAAAAGAGAGGTGCAACACGAGGACTTTCCAGGAGGTCACTCATCCTAGTACTACTCTCGCCCAAGCACAATAACTACGGAGTTCTTATGGGATCCGGTGCATTAGTGCTGGTATGATCGCACCTGTCATGTTTTGCGTGCTCAAATCCTGTATGCTTTCTGTAGCGCGCTAATTAATTAGTTTATATCCAAAATGGACTGGAAAACTTACAAAAAGAAAGGTGCAACACAAGGACTTCTCAGGTGCTCACCCATCCTAGTACTACTCTCGCCCAAGAATGCTTTGTTTAGCGTGCTAATTGATAAGTTTTTACCCAAAACAGACTGGAAAACTTACAAAAAGAGAGGTCTGATGGAATCCGGTGCATTAGTGACGGTATGATCGAAACTGTCATGTTTTGCGAGATCAAATCCTGTATGCTTTCTGTAGCACGCTAATTAATCAATTTTTATCCAAAACGGACTGGAAAACATACAAAAAGAGAGGTGCAACACAAGGACTTCCCAGGAGGTCACCCATCCTAGTACTACTCTTGCCCAAGCACACTTAACTGCGGAGTGCATTAGTGCTGGTATGATCGCACCTGTCATGTTTTGTTTGCTCAAAACCTATATGCTTTCTATAGCGAGCTAATTAATCACTTTTTATCCAAAACGGACTGGAAAACTTACAAAAAAAGAGGTTCAACACGAGGACTTCCCAGGAGGTCACCCTGGAATCCGGTGCATTAGTGACGGTATGATCGCAACTGTCATGTTTTACCTGCTCAAATCCTGTATGCATTCTATAGCACGCTAATTAATCACTTTTTATCCAAAACAAAGAGAGGTGCAACACGAGGACTTCCCAGCAGGTCACTCATCCTAGTGCTACTCTCGCCCAAGCACGCTTGACTGCGGAGTTCTGATGGGATCCGGTGCATTAGTGCTGGTATGATCGCACCTGTCATGTTTTGCGTGCTCAAATCCATTATGCTTTCTTTAGCGCGCTAATTAATCACTTTTTATCCAAAACGGACTGGAAAACTTACAAAACTAGAGGTGCAACACGAGAACTTCCCAGGAGGTCACCCATCCTAGTACTACTCTCGCCCAAGCACGCTTGACTTTGGAGTTCTAATGGGATCCGGTGCATTAGTGCTGGTATGTCGCACCTGTCATGTTTTGCATGCTCAAATCCATTATGCTTTCTTTAGCGTGATAATAAGTTTTTATCCAAAACGGACTGGAAAACTTACAAAAAGAGAGGTGCAACACGAGGAATTCCCAAGGGGTCACCCATCCTAGTATTACTCTCGCCCAAACACGCTTAACTACGGAGTTCTTATGGGATCCGGTGCATTAGTGCTGGTATGATCGCACCTGTCATGTTTTGCGTGCTCAAATCCTGTATGCTTTCTGTAGCGGGCTAATTAATAAGTTTTTATCCAAGACGGACTGGAAAACTTACAAAAAGAAAGGTGCAACACGAGGACTTCCCAGGTGGTCACCCATCCTAGTACTACTCTTGCCCAAGAACGCTTTACTGCGGAGTTTTGATGGGATCCGGGCGTTAGTGCTGGTATGATCGGACCTGTCATGTGTTGCGTGCACAAATCCTGTATGCTTTCTTTCGCGTGTAATTAATAAGTTTTTATCCAAAACAGACTGGAAAACTTACAAAAAGAGAGGTCTGATGGAATCTGGTGCATTAGTGACGGTATGATCACAACAGTCATGTTTTGCGTGCTCAAATCCTGTATGCTTTCTGTAGCGCGCTAATTAATAAGTTTTTATCCAAAACGGACTGGAAAACATAGAAAAAGAGAGGTACAACACGAGAACTTTCCAGGAGGTCACCAATCCTAGTACTACTCTCGCCGAAGCACGCTTAACTGCGGAGTTCTGATGGGAACCGATGCATTAGTGCTGGTATGATCGCACATGTCATGTTTTGCGTGCTCAAACCCTATTTGCCTTCTGTAGCACGCTAATTAATCACTTTTTATCCAAAACGGACTGAAAAACATACAAAAAGAGAGATGCAACACGAGGACTTTCCAGGAGGTCACCCATCCTAGTACTACTCACACCCAAGCACGCTTAACTTCGGAGTTCTGATGGGATCCAGTGCATTAGTGCTGGTATGATCGCTCCTGTCATGTTTTACATGCTCAAATCTTGTATGTTTTCTGTAGCGGGCTAATTAATAAGTTTTTATCCAAAACGGACTGGAATACTTACAAAAACAGAGGTGCAACACGAGGATTTCCCAGGAGGTCACCCATCCTAGTACTACTCTCGCCGAAGCACGCTTAACTACGGAGTTCTGATGGGATCCGGTGCATTAGTGCTAGTATGATCGCTCGCTAATTAATCAATTTTTATTCAAAACGGACTGGAAAAGTTACAAAAAGAGAGCTGGCGCTAATTAATCAATTTTTATTCTAAACGGATTGGAAAACTTACAAAAAGAGAGGTGCAACACGAGGACTTCCCAGAAGGTCACCCATCCTAGTACTACTCTCGCCCAACCACGCTTAACGACGGAATTCTGATGGAATCTGGTGCATTAGTGCTGGTATGATAGCACCTGTCATATTTTGCGTGCTCAAATCCTATATGCTTTCTGTAGCGCGCTATTTAATCAGTTTTTTTCCAAAACGGACTGGAAAAGTTACAAAAAGAAAGTTGCAACACGAGGACTTCCCAGGAGGTCACCCATACTAGTACTACTCTTGCCCAAGCACGCATAACTGCACTTCCCAGGAGGTCACCCATCCTAGTACAACTCTCACCCTAGAATGCTTAACTGCTATCATGTATTGCGTGCACAAATCCTGTAAAGAGAGGTGCAACACTAGGACTTCCCAGGAGGTCACCCATCCTAGTACTACTCTTGCCCAAGCACGCTTAAATACGGAATTCTGATGGGATCCAGTGCATTAGTGCTAGTAAGATCGCACCTGTCATGTTTTGCGTACTCAAATCCTGTATGCTTTCTGTAGTGCGCTAATTAATAAGTTTTTATCCAAAACAGACTGGAAAACTTACAAAAAGAGAGGTGCAACACGAGGACTTCCCAAGAGGTCACCCATCCTAGTACTACTCTCGCCCAAGCACGCTTAAATACGGAATTCTGATGGGATCCAGTGCATTAGTGCTAGTAAGATCGCACCTGTCATGTTTTGCATACTCAAATCCTGTATGCTTTCTGTAGTGCGCTAACTAATAAGTTTTTATACAAAACGGACTGGAAAACTTAGAAAAAGAGAGGTGCAACACGATGATTTCCCAGAAGGTCACCTATCCTAGTACTACTCTCGCCCAAGCCCGCTTAACTACGGAGTTCTGATGGGATCCGGTGCATTAGTGCTGGTATGATCGCACTTGTCATGTTTTGCGTGCTCAAATCCTGTATACCTTATGTAACACGCTAATTAATAAGTTTTTATCCAAAACGGACTAGAAAACTTACAAAAAGAGAGGTGCAACACGAGGACTTTCCAGGAGGTCACAAATCCTAGTACTACTCTCGCCGAAGCACGATTAACTGCGGAGTTCTGATGGGATCCGATGCATTAGTGCTGGTATGATCGCACATGTCATGTTTTGGAAGCTCAAACCCTATTTGCCTTCTGTAGCACGCTAATTAATCACTTTTTATCCAAAACGGACTGAAAAACATACAAAAAGAGAGATGCAACACGTGGACTTTCCAGGAGGTCACCCATCCTATTACTACTCACGCCCAAGCACGCTTAACTGCAGTGTTCTGATGGGATCCAGTGCATTAGTGCTGGTATGATCGCACCTGTCTTGTTTTGCGTTCTCAAATGCTATATACTTTCTGTAGCACACTAATTAATCAGTTTTTATCTAAAACGGACTGGAAAACTATCAAAAAGAGAGGTGCAACACGAGGACTTCCCAGGAGGAGGTGTAACACGAGGACTTCCAAGGAGGTCACCAATCCTAGTACTACTCTCGCCCAAGCACACTTAACTGCGGAGTTCTAATGGGATCCGGTGCATTAGTGCTGGTATGATCGCACCTATCATGTTTTGCGTGCTCAAATCCTATATGCTTTCTGTAGCGCGCTAATTAATCAGTTTTTAATCCAAAACGGACTGGAAAACTTACAAAAAGAGAGGTGCAATACGAGGACTTCCCAGGAGATCACCAATCCTAGTACTACTCTTGCCGAAGCACGCTTAACTACGGAGTTCTGATGGAATCCGGTGCATTAGTGCTGGTATGATCGCACCTGTCATGTTTTGCGTGCTCAAATCCTGTATGCTTTCTGTAGCTCGCTAATTAATAAGTTTTTATCCAAAACGGACTGGAAAAATTACAAAAAGAGAGGTGCAACATGAGGACTTCCCAAGAGTTTACCCATCCTAGTACTACTCTCGCCCAAGCACGCTTAACTACAGAGTTTTGATGGGATCCGGTGCATTAGTGCTAGTGATCGCACCAGTCATGTTTTGTGTGCTCAAATCCTGTATGCTTTCGGTAGCGCGCTAATTAATCAGTTTTTATACAAAACGGACTGGAAAACTTACAAAAAGAGAGGTGCAACGGGAAGACTTCCCAGGAGGTCATCCATCCTAGTACTACACTCGACCAAGCACCCTTAACTGCGAAGTTCTGATGTGATCCGGTGCATAAGTGCTGGTATGATCGCACCTGTCATGTTATGCGTGCTCAAATTCTATATGCTTTCTGTAGCGCGCAAATTAATCAGTTTTTATCAAAAACGAACTGGAATACTTATTAAAAGAGTGGTACAAAACGAGTACTTCCCTGGAGGTCACCCATCCTAGTATTACTCTCGCCCAAGCACGATTAACTACGAAGTTCTGATGGTATCCGGTGCATTAGTATTGGTATGATCGCACTTGTCATGTTTTGCGTGCTCAAAACCTATATGCTTTCTCTAGCACGCTAATTAATCAGTTTTTATCCAAAACGGACTGGAAAACTTACAAAAATAGAGGTGCAACACTATGTTTTCCCAGGATATCACCCATCCTAGTACTACTCACGCCTAAGCACGCTTAACTATAGTGTTCTAATGGGATCCAGTGCGTTAGTGCTGGTATGATCGCACCTGTCATGTTTTTCGTGCTCAAATCCTATATGCTTTCTGTAGCGCGCTAGTTAATAAGTTTTTATCCAAAACGGACTGGAAAACTTACAAAAAGAGAGGTGCAACACGAGGACTGGGATCTGGTGCATTAGTGCTGGTATGATCGCACAAGTCATGTTTTGCGTGCTCAAATCCTATATGCTTTCTGTAGCGCCCTAACTAATTAGTTTTTATCCAAAACGGACTGGAACACTTACAAAAGTAGAGGTGCAACACGAGGACTTCCCAGGAGATCACCCATTCTAGTACTACTCACGCCCAAGCACGTTTAACTACGGAGTTCTGATGGGATCCGGTGCATTAATGCTGGTATGATCGCACCTGTCATGCTTTGCGTGCTCAAGTCCTATATGCTTTCTGTAGCGCGCAAATTAATACGTTTTTATCCGTAACGGACTGGAAAACTTACAAAAAGTGAGGTGCAACAAGAGGTCTTCCCAAGAGGTCACCCATCCTAGTACTACTCTAGCCTAAGCACGCTTAACTGTGGAGTTCTGATGGGATCCGGAGCATTACTACTGGTATGATCGCACCTGTCATGCTTTGTGTGCTCAAATCCTATATGCTTTCTGTAGCGGGCTAATTAATCAGTTTTTATCCAAAACGGACTGGAAAACTTACAAAAAGAGAGGTGCAACACGAGGACTTCCCAAGTGGTCACCCATCCTAGTACTACTCTCGCCCAAGCACGCTTGACTGCGGTCTTCTGATGCGATCCGGTGCAATACTGATGGTATGATCGCACCTATCATGTTTTGCGTGCTCAAATCCTATATGCTTTCTGTAGCGCGCTAATTAATCAGTTTTTAATCCAAAACGGACTTGAAAACTTACAAAAATAGAGGTGCACCACGAGGACTTCCCAGGAGATCACCCTTCCTAGTACTACTCACGCCGAAGCACGTTTAAATGCAGTGTTCTGATGGGATACAATGCATTAGTGCTGGTATGATCGAACCTGTCATGTTTTGCGTGCTTAAATCCTATATGCTTTCTGTAGCGCGCTAATTAATTAGTTTGTATCCAAAATGGACTGGAAAACTTACAAAAAGAGAGGTGCAACACGAGGACTTCCCTGGAGATCACCCATCCTAGTACTACTCATGCCCAAGCACGCTTAACTGCAGTGTTCTGATGATGCTCAAATCCTATATGCTTTCTGTAGTGCCCTAATTAATCAGTTTTTATCCAAAACGGACTGGAACAATTACCAAAAGAGAGATGCAACACGAGGACTGGGATCCGGTGCATTAGTGCTGGTATGATCGCACCGGTAATGTTTTGCGTGCTCAAGTCATATATGCTTTTTGTAGCGCGCTAGTTAATCAGTTTTTATCCAAAACAAACTGGAAAACATACAAATAGAGAGTTGCAACACGAGGACTTCCTAGGAGGTCACCACTCCTAGTACAACTCTCGCCCAAGCACGCTTAGCTGCGGAGTTCTGATCGGATCCGGTGAATTAGTGCTGGTATGATCGCACTTTTCATGTTTTGCGTGCTCAAATCTTATATGCTTTCTGAAGCACGCTAATTAATCAGTTTTTATCCAAAATCGACAGGAAAACTTACAAAAAGAGAGGTGCACCATGAGGACTTCCCAGTAGAACACCCATCCTAGTACTACTCACGTTAGTGCTGGTATGATCGCTCCTGTCATGTTTTGCGTGCTCAAATCCTATATGCTTTCTGTAGCGCGCTAATTAATCCGTTTTCATCAAAAACGAACGAGTACTTCCCAGGAGGTCACCCATCCTAGTACTACTCTCGCCTAAAAACACTTAACTGCAGAGTTCTGATGGTATCCGGTGCATTAGTGCTGGTATGATTGCGGTTGTCGTGTTCTGCTTGCTCAAATCCTATATGCTTTCTGTAGCACGCTAATTAATCAGTTTTTATACAAAACGGACTGGAAAACATACAAAAATAGAGGTGCAACATGAGGACTTCCCAGGAGATCACCCATACTAGTACTACTCACGCCCAAGCACGCTTAACTACAGTGTTCTGATGGGATCTAGTGCATTAGTGGTGGTATGATCGCACCTGTCATGTTTTCCGTGCTCAAATCCTATATGCTTTTTGTAGCGCGCTTGTTAATAAGTTTTTATCCAAAACGGACTCGAAAACTTACAAAAAGAGAGGTGCAACACGAGGACTGGGATCCGGTGTATTAGTGCAGGTATGATCGCATGTGTAATGTTTTGCATGCTCAAGTCCTATATGCTTTTTGTAGCGCGCTAGTTTATCAGTTTTTATCCAAAACGGACTCGAAAACTTACAAAAAGAGAGGTGCAACACGAGGACTTCCAAGGAGGTCACCCATCCTAGTACTACTCTCGCCCAAGCACGCTAATCTGCGGAGTTCTGATGGGATCCGGTGAATTATTGCTGGTATGATCGCACCGGTCATGTTTTGCGTGCTCAAATCCTATATGCTTTCTGTAGCACCCTAATTAATCAGTTTTTATCCAAAACAGATTGGAACACTTACAAAAAGAGAGGTGCAACACGAGGACTTCCCACGAGATCACCCATTCTAGCACTACTCACTTCCAAGCACGCTTAACTACGAAGTTCTGGGGGCAACACAAGGACTTCCCAGGAGGTCACCCATCCTAGTACTATTATCGCCCACGCACGCTTAACTGCGGAGTTCTGATGGGATCCGGTGCATTAGTGCTGGTATGATCGCACCTGTCATGTTTTGCGTGCTCAAATCCTATATGCTTTCTGTGGCGCGCAAATTTATACGTTTTTATCTGAAACGGACTGGAAAACTTACAAAAAGAGAGGTGCAACAGTGGACTTCCCAAGAGGTCACCCATCCTAGTACTACTCTCGTCCAAGCACGCTTAACTGTAGAGTTCTGATATGATCAGGAGCATTAGTGCTGGTATGATCGCACCTATCATGTTTTTCGTGCTCAAGTCCTATATGCTTTCTGTAGCACCCTAACTAATCAGTTCTTATCCAAAACGGACTCAAAAACTTACAAAAAGAGAGATGCAACACGAGGACTGGGATCCGGTGTATTAGTGCTGGTATGATCGCACCTGTCATGTTTTGCGTGCTCAAATCCTATATGCTTTTTGTAGCGCGCAAATTTATACGTTTTTATCCGAAATGGACTGGAAAACTTACAAAAAGAGAGGTGCAACACGAGGTCGTCCCAAGAGGTCACCCATCCTATTACTACTCTCGTCCAAGCACGCTTAACTGCGGAGAACTGATGGGATCCGGAGCATTATTGCTGGTATGATCGCACCTGTCATGTTTTGCGTGCTCAAATCCTATATGCTTTCTGTAGCGCGCAAATTAATACGTTTTTATCCGAAACGGACTGGAAAACTTAAAAAAAAAGAGGAGCAACTCTAGGACTTCCCAAGAGGTCACCCATCCTAGTACTTCTCTCGTCCAAGCACGCTTAACTACGGAGTTTTGAAGGGATCCGGAGCATTAGTGCTGGTATGATCGCACCAGTCATGTTTTGCGTGCTCAAATCCTATATGCTTTCTATAGCACGCTAATTAATACGTTTTTTCCTAAACGGACTGGATAACTTACAATAAGAGAGGAGCAACACGAGGACTTCCCAAGAAGTCACCCATCCTAGTACTACTCTCGTCCAAGCACACTTAACTGTGGAGTTCTGATGTCATCCGGTGCATAAGTACTGGTATGATCGCACTTGTCATGTTTTGCGTGCTCATATCCTATATGCTTTCTGTAGCACACTAATTAATCAGTTCTTATCCAAAACGGACTTGAAAACTAACAAAAAGAGAGGTGCAACACGAGGACATCCCAGGAGATCACCAATCCTAGTACTACTCACGCCTAAGCACGCTTAACTGCAGTGTTCGGATGGGATCCAGTGCATTAGGGCATGAATGATCGCACCTGTCATGTTTTGCGTTCTCAAATCCTATATGCTTTCTGTAGCGCGCTAATTAATCAGTTTTTATCCAAAACGGACTGGAAAACTAACAAAAAGAGAGGTGCAACACGAGGACCTCCCAGCAGAATACCCATCCAAGTACTACTCTCGCCCAAGCAAGCTTTACTGTGGAGTTCTGATGGGATCTGGTGCATTATTGCTGGTATGATCGCACCGGTCATGTTTTGCGAGCTCAAATCCTATATGCTTTCTGTAGCGCCCTAATTAATCAGTTTTTATCCAAAACGGACTGGAACACTTACAAAAAGAGAGGTGCAACACGAGGACTTCCCACGAGATCACCCATTCTAGTACTACTCACGCCCAAGCACGCTTAACTACGAAGTTCTGATGGGATCCGGTGCATTAGTGCTAGTATGATCGCAACTGTTGTTTTTTGCGTGCACAAATCCTATATGCTTTCTGTAGCGCGCTAATTAATTAGTTTTTATCCAAAACGGACTGGAAAACTTACAAAAAGAGAGGGGCAACACAAGGACTTCCCAGGAGGTCATCCATCTTAGTACTATTGTCGCCCACGCACGCTTAACTGCGGAGTTCTGATGGGATCCGGTGCATTAGTGCTGGTATGATCGCACCTATCATGTTTTGCGTGCTCAAATCCTATATGCTTTCTGTGGCGCGCAAATTTATACGTTTTTATCCGAAACGGACTGCAAAACTTACAAAAAAGGAGGTGCAACACGAGGACTTCCAAAGAGGTCACCCATCCTAGTACTACTCTCGTCCAAGCACGCTTAACTGCGGAGTTCTGATAGGATCCGGAGCATTAGTGCTGATATGATCGCACCTATCATGTTTTTCGTGCTCAAATCCTATATGCTTCTGTAGCACGCTAACTAATCAGTTCTTATCCAAAACGGACTCGAAAACTTACAAAAAGAGAGATGCAACACGAGGACTGGGATCCGGTGTATTAGTGCTGGTATGATCGCTCATGTCATGTTATGCGTGCTCAAATCCTATATGCTTTTTGTAGGGCGCAAATTTATACGTTTTTATCCGAAACGGACTGAAAAACTTACAAAAAGAGAGGTGCAACACGAGGTCTTCCCAGGATGTCACCCATCTTAGAACTCCTCTCGTCCAAGCACGCTTAACTGCGGAGATCTGATGGGATCCGGTGCATTAGTGATGGTATGATCGCACCTGTCATGTTTTGCGTGCTCAAATCCTATATGCTTTCTGTAGCGCGCAAATTAATACGTTTTTATCCGTAACGGTCTGGAAAACTTAAAAAAAAATAGGAGCAACACGAGGACTTCCCAAGAGGTCACCTATCCTAGTACTTCTCTCGTCCAAGCACGCTTAAGTGCGGAGTTTTGATGGGATCCGGAGCATTAGTGTCGGTATGATCGCACCTATCATGTTTTGGGTGCTCAAATCCTATATGCTTTCTGTAGCACGCTAATTAATACGTTTTTTCCGAAACGGACTGGATAACTTACAAAAAGAGAGGAGCAACACGAGGACTTCCCAAGAAGTCACCCATCTTAGTACTACTCTCGTCCAAGCACACTTAACTGTGGAGTTCTGATGTCATCCGGTGCATAAGTACTAGTATGATCGCACCTATCATGTTTTGCGTGCTCATATCCTTTATGCTTTCTGTATGACACTAATTAATCAGTTCTTATACAAAACGGACTTGAAAAATAACAAAAAGAAGTGCAACACGAGGACATCCCAGGAGATCACCAATCCTAGTACTACTCACGCCTAAGCACGCTTAACTGCAGTGTTCAGATGGGATCCAGTGCATTAGGCCTGGTATGATCGCACCTGTCATGTTTTCCGTGCTCAAATCCTATATGCTTTTTGTAGCGCGCTAGTTATTAATTTTTTATCCAAAACGGACTCGAAAACTTACAAAAAGAGTGGTGCAACACGAGGACTGGGATCCGCTGTATTAGTGCTGGTATGATCGCACCTGTAATGTTTTGCGTGCTCAAGTCCTATATGCTTTTTGTAGCGCGCTAGTTAATCAGTTTTTATCCAAAACGGACTGGAAAACTTACAAAAAGAAAGGTGCAACACGAGGAATTCCCAAGAGGTCACCCATCCTAGTACTACTCTCGCCCAAGTAAGATTAACTACGGAGTTCTGATGGGATCCGGTGCATTAATGCTGGTATGATCGCACCTGTCATTTTTGCGTGCTCAAATCCTGTATGCTTTCTGTAGCACGCTAATTAATCAGTTTTTATCCAAAACGGACTGGAAAACTTACAAAAAGAGAGGTGCAACACGAGGACTTTCCAGGAGGTCACCAATCCTAGTACTACTCTCGCCGAAGCACGCTTAACTGCGGAGTTCTGATGGGATCCGATGCATTAGTGCTGGTATGATCGCACATGTCATGTTTTGCGTGCTCAAAACCTATAAGCCTTCTGTAGCGCGCTAATTAATCACTTTTTATCCAAAACGGACTGGAAAACTTACAAAAAGAGCGGTGCAACTCGAGGACTTCCCAGGAGGTCACCCATCCTTGTACTACTCTAGCCCAAGCACGCTTGACTGCGGATTGCATTAGTGACGGTATGATCGCAACTCTCACGTTTTGCATGCTCAAATCCTGTAGCACGCTAATTAATAAGTTTTTATCCAAAACGGACCGGAAAACTTACATAAAGAGAGGTGCAACACGAGGACTTCGCAAGAGGCCACCCATCCTAGTACTACTCTCGCCCAAGCACGCTTAAATACGGAGTTCTGATGGGATCCGATGAATTAGTGCACACGAGGACTTCCCAGGAGGTCACCCATCCTAGTACTACTCTCGCCCAAGCATGCTTAACTGCGGAGTTCTGATGGGATCCGGTGCATTAGTGCTGGTTTGATCGCACATGTCATGTTTTGCGTGCTCAAATCCATTATGCTTTCTTTAGCGCGCTAATTAATAAGTTTTTATCCAAAACGGACTGGAAAACTTACAAAAAGAGAGGTGCAACACGAGCACTTTGCAGGAGGTCACCCATCCTAGTACTACTCTCGCCCAACCACACTTAACTACGGAGTTCTGATGGAATTCGGTGCATTAGTGCTATGCTTTCTGTAGCACGCTAATTAATATGTTTTTATCCAAAACGGACTGGAAAACATACAAAAAGAGAGGTGCAACACGAGGACTTCCCAGGAGGTCACCCATCCTAGTACTACTCTTCCCAAGCACGCATAACTACGGAGTTCTAATGGAATCCGGTGCATTTGTGACGGTATGATCGCAACTCTCATGTTTTGCATGCTCAAATCCTGTATGCTTTCTGTAGCGCGCTAATTAATAAGTTTTTAACCAAAACGGACCGGAAAACTTACATAAACAGAGGTGCAACACGAGGACTTCCCAGCAGGTCACCCATCCTAGTACTACTCTCGCCCAAGCACGCTTAAATACGGAGTTCTGATGGGATCCGGTGCATTAGTGCTGGTAAGATCGCACCTGTCATTTTTTGTGTGCTCAAATCCTGTACGCTTTCTGTAGCACACTAATTAATGAGTTTTTATCCAATACGGACTGGAAAACTTACAAAAAGAGAGGTGCAACACGAGGACTTTCTAGGAGGTCACCAATCCTAGTACTACTCTCGCTAAAGCACGCTTAACTGCGGAGTTCGGATGGGATCCGATGCATTAGTGCTATGATCGCACCTGTCATGATTTGCGTGCTCAAAACCTGTATGCTTTCTGTGGCACGCTAATTAATAAGTTTTTATACAAAACGGACTGGAAAACTTAAAAAAATAGAGGTGCAACACAAGGACTACCCAGGAGGTCACCCATCCTAGTACTACTATCGCCCTACCTTGCTTAACTACGGAGTTTTGATGGAATCCGGTGCATCAGTGCTAGTATGATCGCACCTGTCATGTTTTGCGTTCTCAAATCCTATATGCTTTCTGCAGCGCGCTATTTAATCAGTTATTATCCAAAACGGACTGGAAAAGTTACAAAAAGAGAGGTGCAACACGAGGACTTCCCAGGAGGTCACCCATTCTAGTACGACTCTCGCCCAAGCACCCTTAACTTCGGAGTTCTGATGGGATCCGTTGCATTAGTGCTGGTATGATCGCACCTGTCATGTTTTGTGTGCTTAAATCCTGTGCAACACCAGGACTTTCTAGGAGGTCACCAATCCTAGTACTACTCTCGCCGAAGCACCCTTAACTGCGGAGTTCTGATGGGATCCGATGCATTAGTGCTGGTATGATCGCACCTGTCATGTTTTGCGTGCTCAAAACCTCTATGCCTTCTGTAGCGCGCTAATTAATCACTTTTTATCCAAAACGGATTGGAAAACATACAAAAAGAGAGGTGCAACACGAGGACTTCCCAGGAGGTCACCCATCCTAGTACTACTCTCGCCCAACCTCGCTTAACTACGGAGTTCTGATGGAGTCAGGTGCATTAGTGCTGGTATGATCGCACCTGTGATGATTTGCGTGCTCAAATCCTGTATGGTTTCTGTAGCGCGCTAATTAATAAGTTTTTATCCAAAACAGACTGGAAAACTTAAAAAAATAGAGGTGCAACACAAGGACTTCCCAAGAGGTCACCCATCCTAGTACTACTATCGCCCTACCCTGCTTAACTATGGAGTTTTGATGGAATCCGGTGCATCAGTGCTAGTATGATCGCACCTGTCATGTTTTGCGTTCTCAAATCCTATATGCTTTCTGTAGCGCGGTATTTAATCAGTTTTTATACAAAACGGACTGGAAAAGTTACAAAAAGAGAGGTGCAACACGAGGAATTCCCCGGAGGTCACCCATCCTAGTACTACTCTCGCCCAAGCACGCTTGACTTCGGAGTTCTGATGGGATCCGGTGCATTTGTGCTGGTATGATCGCACCTGTCATGTTTTGCGTGCTCAAATCCTGTATGCTTTCTGTAGCACACTAATTAATCAGTTTTTATCCAATACGGACTGGAAAACTTACAAAAAGAGAGGTGCAACACGAGGACTTTCTAAGAGGTCACCAATCCTAGTACTACTCTCGCCGAAGCACGCTTAACTGCGGAGTTCTGATGGGATCCGATGCATTACTGCTGGTATGATCGCACATGTCATGTTTTGCGTGCTCAAAACCTCTATGCCTTCTGAAGCGCGCTAATTAATCACTTTTTATCCAAAACGGACTGGAAAACTTACAAAAAGAGAGGTGCAACACGAGGACTTCACAGGAGGTCACCCATCCTAGTACTACTCTCGCCCAACCACGCTTAACTACGGAGTTCTGATGGAATCAGGTGCATTAGTGCTGGTATGATCACACCTGTTATGATTTGTGTGCTCAAATCCTATATGCTTTCTGTAGTGCGCTAATTAATAAGTTTTTATCCAAAACGGACTGGAAAACATAAAAAAATAGAGGTGCAACGCAAGGACTTCCCAGGAGGTCACCCATCCTAGTACTACTATCGCCCTACCCTGCTTAACTACGGTGTTTTGATGGAATCCGGTGCATCAGTGCTAGTATGATCGCACCTGTCATGTTTTGCGTTCTCAAATCCTATATGCTTTCTGTAGCGCACTATTTAATCAGTTTTTATCCAAAACGGTACTACTCTCGCCCAAGCACGCTTAACTTCGGAGTTCTGATTGGATCCGGTGCATTAGTGCTGGTATGATCGCACATGTCACATTTTGCGTGCTCAAATCCTGTATGCTTTCTGTAGCACACTAATTAATCAGTTTTTATCCAATACGGACAGGAAAACTTACAAAAAGAGAGGTGCAACACGAGGACTTTCTAGGAGGTCACCAACCTTACAAAAAGAGAGGTGCAACACGAGGACTTCCCAGGAGGTCACCCATCCTAGTACTACTCTCGCCCTACCACAGTGAACTACGGAGTTTTGATAGGATCTGGTGCATTAGTGCTGGTATGATCGCACCTGTCAGAGAGGTGCAACACGAGGAGTTCCCAGGAGGTCACCCATCCTAGTACTACTCTTGCCCAAGCACGCTTAACTGCGGAGTGCATTACTGGTGGTATGATCGCACATGTCATGTTTTGCGTGCTCAAAACCTATATGCTTTCTATAGCGCGCTAATTAATCACTTTTAATCCAAAACGGACTGGAAAACTTACAAAAAGAGAGGTGCAACACGACGACTTCCCAATAGGTCACCCATCCTAGTACTACTCTCACCCAAGCACACTTAACTACGAAGTACTGATGGGATCCGGTGCAATAGCGCTAGCATGATCACACCTGTCATATTTTGCGTGCTCAAAACCTCTATGCCTTCTAATGTGCGATAATTAATCACTTTTTATTCAAACCGGGCTGGAAAACTTACAAAAAGAGAGGTGCAACACGAGGACTTCCCAGGAGGTCACCAATCCTAGTACTATTCTCGCCCAAGCACGCTTAACTACGGATTTCTGATGGAATCCGGTGCATTAGTGCTGGTATGATCGCACCTGTCATGATTTGCGTGCTCAAATCCAAAGGTGCAACACGGGGACCTCCCAGGAGGTCACCCATCCTTGTACTACTCTCGCCCAACCACGCTTAACTACGGAGTTCTGATGGGATCCGATGCATTAGTGCTGGTATGATCGCACATGTAATGTTTTGCGTGCTCAAAATCTCAATGCCTTCTGTAGCGCGCTAATTAATCACTTTTTTTCCAAAACGGACTGGAAAACTTACAAAAAGAGAGGTGCAACACGAGGACATCCCAGGAGGTCACCAATCCTAGTTCTACCCTCGCCGAAGCACGCTTAACAGCGGAGTTCTGATGGGATCCGATGCATTAGTGCTGGTATGATCGCACATGTCATGTTTTGCGTGCGCAAAACCTATATGCTTTCTATAGCGCGCTAATTAATCACTTTTAATCGAAAACGGAATGGAAAACTTACAAAAAGAGAGGTGCAACAAGAGGACCTCCCAGGGGGTCACCCATCCTAGTACTACTCTTGCCCAAGCACACTTAACTACAATGTTCTGATGGCATCCGGTACATTAGTGCTGGTATGATCGCACCTGTCATGTTTTGCGTGCTCAAATCCTCTATCCCTTCTGATGTGCGCTAATTAATCACTTTTTATCCAAACCGGGCTGGAAAAGTTACAAAAAGAGAGGTGCAACACGAGGACTTTCTAGGAGGTCACCAATCCTAGTACGACTCTCGCCGAAGCACGCTTAACTGCGGAGTTCTGATGGGATCCGATGCATTAGTGCTGGTATGATCGCACATGTCATGTTTTGCGTGCTCAAAACCTCTATGCCTTCTGTAGCGCGCTAATTAATCACTTTTTATCCAAAATGGAGTGGAATACTTACAAAAAGAGAAGTGCAACACGAGTACTTCCCAGGTGGTCACCCATTTGAGTACTACTCTCGCCCAGCCACGCTTAACTACAGAGTTCTGATGGGATCCGGTGCATTAGTTCTGGTATGATCGCACCTGTCATGTTTTGCGTGCTCAAATCCATTATGCTTTCTTTAGCGTGCTAATTAATAAGTTTTTATCGAAAACGGACTGGAAAACTTACAAAAAGAGAGGTGCAACACGAGGACTTCCCAGCGGGTCACCCATCCTAGTACTACTCTTGCCCAAGCACGCTTAACTGCTGAGTTCTGGTGGGATCCAATGCATTACTGCTGGTATGATCGCACCTGTCATGTTTTGCGTGCTCAAAACCTATATGCCTTCTGTAGTGTGCTAATTAATCACTTTTTATCCAAAACGGACTGGAAAACATACAAAAAGAGAGGTGCAACACAAGGACTTCCCAAGAGGTCACCCATCCTAGTACTAGTCTCGCCAAAGCACGTTTAACTACGGAGTTTTGATGGGATCCAGTGCATTAGTGCTGGTATGATCGCACCTGTCATGTTTTGCGTGCTCAAATCCTATATGCCTTCTGTAGTGTGCTAATTAATCACTTTTTATCCAAAACGGACTGGAAAACATACAAAAAGAGAGGTGCAACACAAGGACTTCCCAAGAGGTCACCCATCCTAGTACTAGTCTCGCCAAAGCACGTTTAACTACGGAGTTTTGATGGGATCCAGTGCATTAGTGCTGGTATGATCGCACCTGTCATGTTTTGCGTGCTCAAATCCTATATGCTTTCTGTAGCGCGCTCTTTAATTAGTTTTTATGCAAAACGGACTGGAAAACTTACAAAAAGAGAGGTGCAACAGGAGGACTTCCAAGGAGGTCACCCATCCAAGTACTACTCTTGCCCAAGCACGCTTAACTGCGGAGTGCATTAGTGCTGGTATGATCGCACCTGTCATGTTTTGCGTGCTCAAAACCTATATGCTTTCTATAGCGCGCTAATTAATCACTTTTTATCCAAAACGGACTGGAAAACTTACAAAAAGAGAGGTGAAACACGAGGACTTTGCAGGAGGTCACCCATTCGCTCGCCGAACAACGCTTAACTACGGAGTTCTGATGGGATCTGGTGCATTAGTGTTGGTATGATCGCACCTGTCATGTTTTGCGTGCTCAAATCCTGTATGCTTTCTGTAGAGCGCTAATTAATAAGTTTTTATCAAAAACGGACTGGAAAACTTACAAAAAGAGAGGTGCAACCCGAGGACTTTCCAGGAGGTCACCCATCCTAGTACAACTCTCGCCGAACAACGCTTAAATGCGGAGTTCTGATGGGATCCGGTGCATTAGTTCTGGTATGATCGCACCTGTCATGTTTTGCGTGCTCAAATCCATTATGCTTTCTTTAGCGCGCTTATTAACAAGTTTTTATCGAAAACGGACTAGAAAACTTACAAAAAGAGAGGTGCAACACGAGGACTTTCCAGGAGGACACCCATCCTAGTACAACTCTCGCTGCTTTCTGTAGCGCGCTAATTAATAAGTTGTTATCCAAAACGAACAGGAAAACTTACAAACAGAATGACTTCCCAGAAGGTCACCCATCCTAGTACTACTCTCCCACAAGCACGCTTAACTGCGAAGCTCTAATAGGATCCATTGCATTGGTACTGGTATGATCGTACTTATCATGTTTTGCTTACTCAAAACCTATATACCTTCTGTAGCGCGCTAATTAATCACTTTTTATACAAAACGGACTGGAAAACTTACAAAAAGAGAGGTGCAACACGAGGACTTTCTAGGAGGTCACCAATCCTAGTACTACTCTGGCCGAACAACGCCTGACTGCGGAGTTCTGATGGGATCCGGTGCATTAGTGCTGGTTTGATCGCACCTGTCATGTTTTACTTGCTCAAAACCTATATGCCTTCTGTAGCGCCTTAATTAATCACTTTTTATCCAAAACGGACTGGAAAACTTACAAACAGAGAGGTGCAACACGAGGACTTCCCATGAGGTCACCCATAAGTTTTTTTCCAAAACGGACTAGAAAACTTAAAAAAATAGAGGTGCAAGACGAGGACTTCCCAGGAGGTCACCCATCCTAGTACTACTCTTGCCCAGGCACGCTTAATTGCGGAGTGCATTAGTGCTGGTATGATCGCACCTGTCATGTTTTGCGTGCTCAAATCCTATATGCTTTCCGTAGCACGCTAATTAATAAGTTTTTATCCAAAACGGACTAGAAAACTTACAAAAAGAGAGGTGTAACACAAGGACTTCCCAGGAGGTCACCCATCCTAGTACTACTCTCGCCCAAGCACGCTTAACTACGGAGTACTGATGGGATTTGGTGCATTAGTGCTGGTATGATTGCACCCGTCATGTTTTGCGTGCTCAAATCCTGTATGCTTTCTGTAGCACGCTAATTAATCAGTTTTTATCCAAAACGGACTGGAAAACTTAAAAAAAGAGAGGTGCAACACGAGGACTTTCCAGGAGGTCACCACTACTCTCGCCGAAGCATGCTTAACTGCGGAGTTCTGATGGGATCCGATGCATTAGTGCTGGTATGATCGCACTTGTCATGTTTTGCGTGCTCAAAACCTATATGCCTTCTGTAGCCCGCTAATTAATCACTTTTTATCCAAAACGGACTGGAAACCTTACAAAAAGAGAGGTGCAACACGAGGACTTCCTAGGAGGTCACCCATCCTAGTACTACTATCGCCCAAGCACGCTTGACTGCGGAGTTCTGATGGGATCCGGTTCATTAGTGCTGGTATGATCGCACCTGTCATGTTTTGCGTGCTCAAATCCATTATGCTTTCTTTAGCGTGCTAATTAATAAGTTTTTATCTAAAACAGATTGGAAAACTTACAAAAAGAGAGGTGCAACACGAGGACTTCCCAGGAGGTCACCCATCCTAGTACTACTCTCGCCGAAGCACGCATAACTGCGGAGTTCTGATGGGATCCATTGCATTAGTGCTGGTATAATTGCACCTGTCCTATTTTGCGTTCTCAAATCCTATATACTTTCTGTAGCACGCTAATTAATCAGTTTTTATCTAAAACGGACTGGATAACATTCAAAAAGAGAGGTGCAACACGAGGACTTCCAAGGAGGTCACCAATCCTAGTACTACTCTCGTCCAAGCACACTTAACTGCAGAGTTCTGATGGGATCCGGTGCATTAGTGTTGGTATGATCGCACATGTCATCTGTTGCGTGCAAAAATCCTATATGCTTTCTGTAGCGCGCTAATTAATTAGTTTTTCTGCAAAACAGATTGGAAAACTTACAAAAAGAAAGGTGCAACACGAGGACTTCCCAGGAGGTCATCCATCCTAATACTGCTCTCGCAGAAGCACGCTTAACTACGGAGATGTGATGGGATTCGGTGCATTAGTGCTAGTAGGATCGCACCTATTATATTATGCGTGCTCAAATCCTATATGCTTTCTGTAGCGCGCTAACTAATCAGTTTTTATCAAAAACGGACTGGAAAACCTACAAAAAGAGAGGTGCAACACGAGGACTTCCCAAGATATCACCCGTCCTAGTACTACTCTCGCCCAAGCACGCTTAACTGCTGAGTTCTGGTGGGATCCGGTGCATTAGTGCTGGTATGATCGCACCTGTCATGTTTTGCGTGCTCAAATCCTATATGCTTTCCGTAGCGCGCTAATTAATAAGTTTTTATCCAAAACGGACTAGAAAACTTACAAAAGAGAGGTGCAACACGAGGACTTCCCCAGAGATCACCCATCCTAGTACTTCTCTCGCCCAAGCACGCTTAACTGCGGAGTTCTGATGGGATCCGCTGCATTAGTGCTGGTATGATCGCAACTGTCATGTGTTGCGTGCTCAAATCCTATATGCTTTCGGTAGCGCGCTAATTAATCAGTTTTTATCGGAAACGGACAAGAAAACATACAAAAAGAGAGGTGCAACACGAGTACTTCCCAGGAGGTCTCCCATCCTGGTACTACTATCGCCCAAGCACGCTTAACTGCGGAGATCTGGTGGGATCCGGTGCATTAATGCTGGTATGATCGCACTTGTCATATTTTGCGTGCTCAAATCCTATATGCTTTCTGTAGCGCGCTAATTAATAAGTTTTTATCCAAAACGGACTGGAAAACTTACAAAAAGAGAGGTGCAACACAAGGACTTCCCCGGAGGTCACATATCCTAGTACTATTCACGCCCAAGCACGCTTAACTGCGGAGTTCTGGTGGGATCCGGTGCATTAATGCTGGTATGATCGCACCTGTCATAATTTGCGTGATCAAATCCTATATGTTTTCTGTTGCGCGCTAATTAATAAGTTTTTATCCACAACGGACTGTAAAACTTACAAAAAGAGAGGTGCAAGAAGTACGCTTAACTGCGGAGTTCCTATCAGATCCGCTGCATTAGTGCTGTATCATCGCACCTGTCATGTTTTGAGTGCTCAAATCCTATATGTTTTCTGTAGCGCGCTAATTAATCAGTTTGTATCCAAAACGGAGTGGAAAACTTACAAAAAGAGAGGTGCAACACGAGGACTTCCCCGATGGTCACCAATCCTAGTACTACTCACGCCCAAGCACGCTTAACTGCGGAGTTCTGGTGGGATCCGCTGCATTAGTGCTGGTATGATCACACCTGTCATGTGTTGCGTGCTCAAATCCTATATGCTTTCTGTAGTGCGCTAATTAATCAGTTTTTATCCAAAACGAACAGGAAAACATACAAAAAGAGAGATGCAAGGACTTCCCATGAGGTCACCCATCCTAGTACTACTCTCGCCCAAGCACACTTAACTGCGGAGTTCTGATGGGATCCGGTGTAATAATGCTGGTATGATCGCACCTGTCATGTTTTGCGTGCTCAAATCCTATATTCTTTCTGTTGCGCGCTAATTATTCAGTTTTTATACAAAACAGACTGTAAAACTTACAAAAAGAGAGGTGAAACAAGCACGCTTAACTGCGGAGTTCTGATAGGATCCGTTGCATTAGTGCTGGTATGATCGCACCTGTCATGTTTTGTATGCTCAAATCCTATATGCTTTCTGAAGCGCGCTAATTAATCTGTTTTTATCCAAAACGGACTGGAAAACTTACAAAAAGAGAGGTGCAACACAAGGACTTCCCAGGTGGTCACCCATGCAAGTACTGCTCTCGCACAAGCACACTTAACTGCGGAGTTCTGATGGGATCCGGTGCATTAGTGCTGGTATGATCGCAACTATTATATTTTGTGTGCTCAAATCCTATATGTTTTCTGTAGCGCGCTAATTAATTAGTTTTTATCAAAAACGGACTATAAAACTTACAAAAAGAGAGGTGCAACAAGCACGCTGGTCACCCATCCTAGTACTGCTCTCGCACAAGCACACTTAAGTGCGAACTTCTAATGGGATCCGGTGCATAAGTGCTGGTATGATGGCACCTGTCATGTTTTGCGTGCTCAAATCCAATATGCTTTATCTAGCGCGGTAATTAATCAGTTTTTATCCAAAACGGACTGGAAAACTTATAAAAAGAGAGGTGCAACAAGAGGGCTTCCAAGTAGATCCCCCATCCTAGTACTACTCACGCCCAGGCATGGTTAACTGCGGAGTTCTGATGGGATCTAGTGCATTAGTGATGGTATGATCGCACCTGTCATGTTTTGCGTCCTCAAATCCTATATGCTTTCTATAGCACGGTAATTAATCAGTTTTTATCCAAAACGGACTGGAAAACTTACAAAATGAGAGGTGCAACACGAGGACATCCGAGGAGGTCACCCATCCTAGTACTACTCTCGCACAAGCACGATTAACTGCGGAGTTCTGGTGGGATCCGGTGCATTATTTCTGGTATGATCGCACCTGTCTTGTTTTGCGTGCTGAAATCCTATATGCTTTCTGTAGTGCGTTAATTAATAAGTTTTTATCCAAAACGGACTGGAAAACTTACAAAAAGAGAGGTGCAACACGAGGATTTCCCAGGAGGTCATCCATCCTAGTACTACTAAGCACGCTTAACTGCTGAGTTCTGATGGGATACGGTGCATTAGTGCTGGTATGATCGCACCAGTATTATTTTGCATGCTCAAATCCAATATGCTTTCTGGAGCACGCTATTTAATCAAATTTTATCCAAAACGGAGCGGAAAACTTACAAAAAGAGAGGTGCAACACAAGGACTTCCTAGGAAGACACCCATCCAAGTACTGCTCTCGCAGCAGCACACTTAACTGTGGAGTTCTGATTGGATCCGGTGCATTAGTGCTGGTATGATCGCACCTATTATATTTTTTGTCCTCAAATCCTATATGCTTTCTGTAGCGCGCTAATTAAAAAGTTTTCATCCAAACGGACAGGAAAACTTACAAAAAGAGAGGTGCAACACGAGGACTTCCTAGGAGATCACCCATCCTAGTACTACTCACGCCCAAGCATGCTTAACTGTGGAGCTCTGATGGGATCCAGTGCATTAGTGCAGGTAAGATCGCACCTGTCGTGTTTTGCGTGCTCAAATCCTATATGCTTTCTATACTGAGCTAATTAATCAGTTTTTATCCAAAACGGACTGAAAAATTTACAAAAAGAGCGCCCAAGCACGCATAACTACGGAGTTCTGATGGGATCCGGTGCATTAGTGTTGGTATGATCGCACCTGTCATGTTTTGCGTGCTCAAATCCTATATGCTTTCTGTAGCACGCTAATTAATTAGTTTTAATCCAAAACGGACTTGAAAACTTACAAAAAGAGAGGTGCAACACGAGGACTTCCCAGGAGATCACCCATCCTAGTACTACTCACGCCCAAGCACGCTTAACTGCAGTGTTCTGATGGGATCTAGTGCATTAGTGATGGTATGATCGCACCTGTCATGGTTTGCGTGCTCAAATCCTATATGCTTTCTGTAGCGCGCTAGTTAAAATTTTTTTATCCAAAACGCACAGGAAAACTTACAAAAAGAGAGGTGCAAGACGAGGATTTCCCAGGAGGTCATCCATCCTAGTACTACCAAGCACGCTTAACTGCTGAGTTCTGATGGGATCCGGTGCATTAGTGCTGGTATGATCGCACTTGTATTGTTTTGCATGCTCAAATCCAATATGCTTTCTGTAGCACGCTATTTAATCAAATTTTATCCTAAACGGAGCGGAAAACTTACAAAAAGAGAGGTGCAACACAAGGACTTCCTAGGAAGACACCCATCCAAGTACTGCTCTCGCAGCAGCACACTTAACTGTGGAGTTCTGATTGGATCCGGTGCATTAGTGCTGGTATGATCGCACCTATTATATTTTTTGTGCTCAAATCCTATATGCTTTCTGTAGCGCGCTAATTAAAAAGTTTTCATCCAAAACGGACAGGAAAACTTACAAAAAGAGAGGTGCAACACGAGGACTTCCTAGGAGATCACCTATCCTAGTACTACTCACGCCCAAGCATGCTTAACTGTGGAGCTCTGATGGGATCCAGTGCATTAGTGCAGGTAAGATCGCACCTGTCGTGTTTTGCGTGCTCAAATCCTATATGCTTTCTATAGTGCGCTAATTAATCAGTTTTTATCCAAAACGGACTGAAAAATTTACAAAAAGAGCGCCCAAGCACGCATAACTACGGAGTTCTGATGGGATCCGGTGCATTAGTGTTGGTATGATCGCACCTGTCATGTTTTGCGTGCTCAAATCCTATATGCTTTCTGTAGCACGTTAATTAATTAGTTTTAATCCAAAACGGACTTGAAAACTTAAAAAAAGAGAGGTGCAACACGAGGACTTTCCAGGAGATCACCCATCCTAGTACTACTCACGCCCAAGCACGCTTAACTGCAGTGTTCTGATGGGATCTAGTGCATTAGTGATGGTATGATCGCACCTGTCATGGTTTTCGTGCTCAAATCCTATATGCTTTCTGTAGCGCGCTAGTTAAAAAGTTTTTATCCATAACGCACAGGAAAACTTACAAAAAGAGAGGTGCAACACGAGGACTTCCCTGGAGGTCTGCCATCCTAGTACTACTGTGTCCCAAGCACGCTTATCTGCGGAGTTCCTATGGGATCCGGTGCATTAGTGCTGGTATAATCGCACCTGTCATGTTTTGCATGCTCAAATCCTATATGCTTTCTGTAGCACGCTAATTAATTAGTTTTAACCCAAAACGGACTTGAAAACTTACAAAAAGAGAGGTGCAACACGAGGACTTCCCAGAAGATCACCCATCCTAGTACTACTCACGCCCAAGCACGCTTAACTGCAGTGTTCTGATGGGATGTAGTGCATTAGTGATGCTATGATCGCACCTATCATGGTTTGCGTGCTCAAATCCTATATACTTTCTGTAGCGCGCTAGTGAAAAAGTATTTATCCAAAACGCACAGGAAAACTTACAAAAAGAGAGGTGCAACACGAGGACTTCCCTGGAGGTCAGCCATCCTAGTACTACTGTGTCCCAAGCACGCTTATCTGCGAAGTTCTTATGGGATCCGGTGCATTAGTGCTGGTATGATCGCACCTGTCATGTTTTGCGTGCTCAAATCCTATATGCTTTCTGTAGCGCGCTAATTAATCAGTTTTTATCCAAAACGGACTGGAAAACTTACAAAAAGAGAGGTGGAACACGAGGACATCGCAGGAGGACACCCATCTTAGTACTACTCTCGCCCAAGCGCGCTTAACTGCGGAGTTCTGATGGGATCCGATGCATTAGTGCAGGTATGATCGCACCTGTCATGTTTTGCGTGCTCAAATCCTATATGCTTTCTGTAGCGCGCTAATTAATCAGTTTTTATCCAAAACGGACTGGAAAACTTACAAAAAGAGAGGTGTAACACGAGGACATCCGGCGCATTATTGCTGGTATGATCGCACCTATCAAGTTTTGCTTGTTCAAATCCTATATGCTTTCTGTAGCGCGCTAATTAATCAGTTTTTATCCAAAACGGACTGGAAAACTTACAAAAAGAAAGATGCGACACGAGGACTTCCCAGGAGGTTACCCATCCTAGTACTAACCTCGCCCAAGCACGCTTAACTGCGCAGTGCTGATGGGATCCGGTGCATTAGTGCTGGTCTGATCGCACCTGTCATGTTTTGCGTACTCAAATCCTGTATGCTTTCTGTAGCGCGCTAATGAATAAGTTTTTATCCAAAACGGACCGGAAAACTTAAAAAAGTAGAGGTGCAACAGGAGGACTTCCCAAGAGGTCACCCATCCTAGTACTACTTTCGCCCTACCACGCTTAACTACGAGGTTTTGATGGGATCTAGTGCATTAGTGCTAGTATGATTGCACCTGTCATGTCTTGCGTGCTCAAATCCTATATGCTTTCTGTAGCGCGCTATGTAATTAGTTTTTATCCAAAACGGACTGGAAAACTAACAGAAAGAGAGGTGCAACACGAGGACTTCCCAGGAGGTCACCCATCCTTGTACTACTCTTGCCCAAGCACGCTTAACTGCGGAGTGCATTAGTGCTGGTATGATCGCACCTGTCATGTTTTGCGTGCTCAAAACCTATATGCTTTCTATAGCGCGCTAACTAATCACTTTTTATCCAAAACGGACTGGAAAACTTACAAAAAGAGAGGTGAAACACGATGACTTTGTAGGAGGTCACCCATCCAAGTACTACTCTCGCCGAACAACGCTTAACTGCGGAGTTCTGATGGGATCCGGTGCATTAGTGCTAGTATGATCGCAACTGTCATGTTTTGCGTGCTCAAATCCTGCATGCTTTCTGTAGCGCGCTAATTAATAAGTTTTTATCCAAATCGGACGGCAAAACTTACAAAAAGAGAGGTGCAACACGAGGACTACCTAGGAGACCACCCATCCTAGTACTACTCACGCCCAAGCACGCTTAACTGCGGAGTTCTGATGGGATCTAGTGCATTAGTCCTGGTATGATCGCACCTGTCATGTTTTGCGTGCTCAAATCCTATATGCTTTCCCTAGCACCCTAATTAATAAGTTTTTGTCCAAAACGGACTGGAAAACTTACAAAAAGAGAGGTGCAACACGAGGACTTCCCAGGAGGTCACCCATCCTTGTACTACTCTTGCCCAAGCACGCTTAACTGCGGAGTGCATTAGTGCTGGTATGATCGCACCTATCATGTTTTGCGTGCTCAAATCCTATATGCTTTCTATAGCGCGCTAATTAATCACTTTTAATCCAAAACGGACTGGAAAACTTACAAAAAGAGAGGTGCAACACGAGGACTTCCCAAGAGATCACCCATCCTAGTACTACTCTCGCCCAAGCACGCTTAACTGCTGAGTTCTGGTGGGACCCGGTGCATTAGTGCTGGTATGATCGCACCTGTCATGTTTTGCGTGCTCAAATCCTATATGCTTTCCCTAGCACCCTAATTAATAAGTTTTTGTCCAAAACGGACTGGAAAACTTACAAAAAGAGAGGTGCAACACGAGGACTTCCCCAGAGATCACCCATCCCAGTACTACTCTCGCCCAAGCACGCTTAACTGCGGAGTTCTGATGGGATCCGCTGCATTAGTGCTGGTATGATCGCAACTGTCATGTGTTGCGTGCTCAAATCCTATATGCTTTCGGTAGCACGCTAATTAATCAGTTTTTATCCAAAACGGACAAGAAAACATACAAAAAGAGAGGTGCAACATGTGTACTTCCCAGGAGGTCTCCCATCCTTGTACTACTCTCGCCCAAGCACACTTAACTGCGGGGATCTGGTGCGATCCGGTGCATTAATGCTGGTATGATCGCACCTGTCATATTTTGCGTGCTCAAATCCTATATGCTTTCTGTAACGCGCTAATTAATAAGTTTTTATCCAAAACGGACTGGAAAACTGACAAAAAGAGAGGTGCAATAGAAGGACTTCCCCGGAGGTCATATATCCTAGTATTACTCACGCCCAAGCACGCTTAACTGCGGAGTTCTTATAGGATCCGTTGCATTAGTCCTGGTATGATCGCACCTGTCATGTTTTGGGTGCTCAAATCCTATATGCTTTCTGTAGCGCGCTAATTAATCAGTTTTTATCCAAAACGGAGTGGAAAACTTACAAAAAGAAAGGTGCAACACGAGGACTTCCCCGAAGGTCACCAATCCTAGTACTACTCTCGCCCAAGCACGCTTAACTGCAGGGTTCTAATGGGATCCGCTGCACTAGTGCTGGTATGATCGCACCTGTCATGTATTGCGTGCTCAAATCCTATATTCTTTCTGTAGCGCGCTAATTAATCAGTTTTTATCCAAAACGAACAGGAAAACATACAAAAAGAGAGGTGCAACACGAGGGCTTCCTAGGAGGTCACACATCCTAGTACTACTCACGCCCAAGCACGCTTAACTGCGGTGTTCTGATGGGATCCAGTGCATTAGTCCTGGTATGATCGCACCTGTCATGTTTTGGGTGCTCAAATCCGATATACTTTCTGTAGCACGCTAATTAATCAGTTTTTATCAAAAACGGACTGGAAAACTTACAAAAAGAGAGGTGCAACACGAGGACTTCCCAAGAGATCACCCATCCTAGTACTACTCTCGCCCAAGCACACTTAACTGCGGAGTTCTGATGGGATCCGGTGCAATAATGCTGGTATGATCGCACCTGTCATGTTTTGCGTGCTCAAATCCTATATGCTTTCTGTTGCGCGCTAATTATTTAGTTTTTATCCAAAATGGACTGTAAAACTTACAAAAAGAGAGGTGAAACAAGCACGCTTAACTGCGGAGTTCTGATAGGATCCGTTGCATTAGTGCTGGTATGATCGCACCTGTCATGTTTTGTGTGCTCAAATCTTATATGCTTTCTGTAGCGCGCTAATTAATCAGTTTTTATCCAAAACGGACTGGAAAACTTACAAAAAGAGAGGTTCAACACGAGGACTTCCCAACCGGTCACCCAACCTAGTACTACTCTCGCCCAAGCACGCTTAACTACGGAGTTCGGATGGAATCCGGTGCATTAGTGACGGTATGATCGCAACTGTCATGTTTTGCGTGCTCAAATCCTGTTTGCTTTCTGTAGCGCGCTAATTAATCAGTTTTTATCCAAAACGAACTGTAAAACTTACAAAAAGAGAGCTGCAACAAGTACGCTTAACTATGGAGTTCTGATTGGATCCGTTGCATTAGTGCTGGTATGATCGCACCTGTCATGTTTTGTGTGCTAAATCCTATATGCTTTCTGTAGCCCGCTAATTAATTAGTTTTTATCCAAAACGGACTGGAAAACTTACAAAAAGAGAGGTGCAATACAAGGACAGGTGGTCACCCAACCAAGTACTGCTCTCGCACAAGCCCGCTTAACTGCGGAGTTCTGATGGGATCCGGAGCATTAGTGCTGGTATGATCGCACCTGTCATGTTTTGCGTGCTCAAATCCTGTACGCTTTCTTTAGCGCGCTAATTAATAAATTTTTATCCAAAACGGACTAGAAAAGTTACAAAAAGAGAAGTGCAACACGAGGACTTCCCAGGAGGTCACCCATCCTAATACTACTCTTGCCCAAGCACACTTAACTGCGGAGTGCATTAGTGCTGGTATGATCGCACCTGTCATGTTTGGCGTGCTCAAATCCTATATGCTTTCTGTAGCGCGCTAATTAATCACTATTTATCCAAAACGGACTGGAAAACTTACAAAAAGAGAGCTGCAACACGAGGGCTTCTCAGGAGGTCACCCATCCTAGTACTATTCTCGCCGAAGCACGCTTAATTGCGAAATTCTGATGGGATCCGGTGCATTAGTGCTAGTATGATCGCACCTGTCATGTTTTGCGTGCTCAAATCCTGTATGCTTTCTGTAGCGCGCCCAAGCACGCTTAACTGCAGAGTTCTGATGGGATCCGGTGCATTGGTGCTGGTATGATCGCACCTGTCATGTTTTGTGTGCTCATATCCTATATTATTTCTGTGGCGCGCTAATTTATTAGTTTTTCTCCAAAACGGACTAGATAACTTACAAAAAGAGAGGTGCAACACGAGGACTTCAAAAGAGGTCACCCATCCTAGTACTACTCTCGCTCAAGCACGCTTAACTGCAGAGTTCTGATAGGATCCAGTGCATTAGTGCGAGTATGATCGAAACTGTCATGTTTTGCGTGCTTATGTCCTATATGCTTTCTGTAGCGTGCTAGTTAATCAGTTTTTATCTAAAACGGACTGGAAAACTTACAAAATGAGAGGTGCATCATGAGGACTTCCCAAGAGGTCACAAATCCTAGTACTACTCTCGCCCAACCACGCTTAACTGCGGGGTTTTGATGAGATCCACTGCATTAGTGCTAGTATAATCGCACCTGTCATATTTTGCGTGCTCAAATCCTATATGCTTTGTTTAGCGTGCTAATTAATCAGTTTTTATCAAAAACGGACTGGAAAACTTACAAAAAGAGAGGTGCAACACGAGTACTTCCTAGGAGGTCTTCCATCCTAGTACTACTCTCGCCCAAGAACGCTTAACTGCGAAGTTCTGATGGGATCCGTGGCATTAGTGCTGGTATGATTGCAGCTGTCATGATTTGCGTTCTCAAATCCTATATGGTTTCTGTAGCACGCTAATTAATCAGTTTTTATCCAAAACGGATTGGAAAACTTACAAAAACAGAGGTGCAGTACGAGGACTTCCCAGGAGGTCACCTATCCTAGTACTACTCTCGCCCAAGCACGCTTAACTGTGGAGTTCTGAAGGGATCCTGTGCATTAGTGACGGTTTGATCGCACCTGTCATGTTTTGCGTGCTCAAATACTATATGCTTTCTGTAGCGCGCTAATTAATCAATTTTTCTCCAAAACGGACTGGAAAACTTACAAAAACAGAGGTGCAACACGAGGACTTCCCAGGAGGTCACCTATCCTGGTACTACTCTCGCCTAAGCACGCTTGACTGCAGAGTTCTGATGGGATCCGATGTATTAGTGCTGGTATGGTCGCACAAATCATGTTTTGCGTGCTCAAATCCTATATCCTTTCCGTAGCACGCAAATTAATCTGTTTTTATCCAAATAGGACTGGAAAACTTACAAAAAGAGAGGTGCAACACGAGGACATCCCAGGAAGTCACCCATCCTAGTACTACTCTCGCACAAGCACGCTTGAATGTGGAGTTCTGATGGGATCCGGTGCATTAGTGCTGGTATGATCGCACCAGTCATGTTTTGCGTGCTCCAATCCTATATGCTTTTTGTAGCGCGCTAATTAATCAGTTTTTACCCAAAACGGACTAGAAAACTTACATAAAGAGATGTGCAAAAAGAGGACTTCCCAGGAGGTCATCCATCCTAGTACTACTCTCGCCCAAGCACGCTTAACTGCGGAGTTCTGATGGGATCCGATGGATTAGTGCTGATATGGCCGCACAAATCATGTTTTCCGTGCTCAAATCCTACATGATTTCTGTAACGCGCAAATGAAACAGATTTTATCCAAACAGGACTGGAAAAGTTACAAAAAGAGAGGTGCAACACGAAGACTTCCCAGGAGGTCACCCATCCTAGTACTACTCTCGCCCAAGCACGCTTGAATGCGGAGTTCTAATGGGATCCGGTACGTTAGTGATGGTATGATCGCACATGTCATGTTTTGCGTGCTCAAATCCTATATGCTTTCTGTAGCGCGCTAATTAATCAGTTTTTACCCAAAATGGACTAGAAAACATACAAAATGAGAGGTGTAACACGAGGACTTTCCAGGAGGTCATCCATCCTAGTACTACTCTCGTCGAAGCACGCTTAACTGCGGAGTTCTGATGGGATCCGGTGCATTAGTACTGGTATGATCGCACCTGTCATGTTTTGCGTGCTGAAATCCTATATGTTTTCTGTAGCGCGCTAATTAATCTATTCTTACCCAAAACGGACTAGAAAACTTACAAAAAGAGAGGTGCAACACGAGGACTTCCCAAGATGTCACCAATCCTAGTACTACTCTCGCTCAAGCACGCTTAACTGTGGAGTTCTGAAGGGATCCTGTGCATTAGTGACGATTTGATCGCACCTGTCATGTTTTGCGTGCTCAAACACTATATGCTTTCTGTAGCGCGCTAATTAATCACTTTTTATCCAAAACGGACTGGAAAACTTACAAAAAGTGAGGTGCAACACGAGGACTTCCCAGGAGGTCACCTATCCGAGTACTACTCTCGCCCAAGCATGCTTGACTTCGGGGTTCTGATGGGATCCGGTGCATTAGTGCAGGTATGATCGTACCTGTCATGTTTTGCGTGCTCAAATCCTATATGCTTTCTGTAGCGCGCTAATTAAAAACTTACAAAAAGAGAGGTGCAACACGAGGACTTCCCAAGAGGTGACCCATCCTAGTACTACTCTCGCCCAAGCACGCTTGACTGCGGGGTTCAGATGGGATCCGGTGCATTAGTGCTGGTATGATCACACCTATCATGGTTTGCGTGCTCAAATCGTATAGGTTTTCTATAGCGCGCAAATTAATCATTTTTTATCCAAACAGGACTAGAAAAGTTACAAAAAGAGAGGTGCAACACGAGGACTTCCCAGGAGGTCACCATCCTTGTACTACTCTCGCCCAAGCACGCTTGAATGCGGAGTTCTGATGGGATCTGGTGCATTAGTGATGGTATGATCGCACGTGTCATGTTTTGCGTGCTCAAATCCTATATGCTTTCTGTAGCACGCTAATTTTTCAGTTTTTATCCAAAACGGATTGGAAAACTTAAAAATAGAGAGGTGCAACAAGAGGACTTCCCAGGAGGTCACCCATCCTAGTACTACTCTTGCCCAAGCACGCTTGACTTCGGGGTTCTGATGGGATCCAGTGCATTAGTGTTGGTATGATCGCAATTGTGATGTTTTGCATGCTCAAATCATATATGCTTTCTGTAGCGCGCTAATTAATCAGTTTTTATCCAAAACGGACTGGAAAACTTAAAAAAAGAGAGGTGCAACACGAGGACTTCCTAGGAGGTCACCCATCCTAGTACTACTCTCGCCCAAGCATGCTTAACTGCGGAGTTCTGATGGGATCCAATGCATTAGTGCTGGTATGATAGCACCTGTCATGTTTTGCGTGCTCAAATCTTATATGCTTTCTGTAGCGCGCTAATTAATCCGTTTTTATCCAAAACGGACTGGAAAACTGACAAAAAGAGAGGTGCAACACAAGGACTTCCCAGTAGATAACCCATCAAAGTACTGTTCTCGCCCAAGCACGCTTAGCTGCGGAGTTCTGATGGGATCCGGTGCATTAGTGCTGGTATGATCGCACCTGTCATGTTTTGCGTGCTCAAATCCTATATGGTTTCTGTAGCGTGCTAGTTAATAAGTTTTTATCCAAAATCGATTGGAAAACTTACAAAAAGAGAGGTGTAACACTAGGACTTCCCAGGAGGTCACCAATCCTAGTACTACTCTCTCCAAGGCACGCTTAACTTCGGGGTTCTGAAGGGATCCGTTGCATTAGTGCTAGTATGATCGCACCTGTCATGTTTTTCGTGCTCAAATCGTATAGGCTTTCTGTAGCGCGCTATTTAATCAGTTTTTATCCAACACGGACTGGAAAACTTACAAAAAGAGAGGTGCAACACGAGGGCTTCTCCGGAGGTCACCTATTCTAGTACTACTCTCGCCCAAGCACGCTTAACTGTGTAGTTCTGAAGGGATCCGGTGCATTAGGGATGGTTTGATCTCACCTGTCATGTTTTGCATGCTCAAATCCTATATGCTTTCTGTAGCACGCTAATTAATCAATTTTTATCCAAAACGGACTGGAAAACTTACAAAAGAGAGGTGCAACACGAGGACTTCCCAGGAGGTCACCCATCCTAGTACTACTCTCACCCAAGATCGCTTGACTGCGGGGTTCTGATGGGATCTGGTGCATTAGTGCTGGTATGATCCCACCTCTCATGTTTTGCGTGCTCAAATCCTATATGCTTTCTGTAGCGCGCTAATTATAAACGTACAAAAAAAGAGGGGTACCACGAGGACTTCCTAGGAGGTCACCCATCCTAGTACTATTCTCGCCCAAACACGCTTAACTGCGGAGTTTTGATGGGATCCATTGCAATAGTGCTGGTATGATCGCACCTGTCATGTTTTGCGTGCTCAAATCCTATATGCTTTCTGAAGCACGCTAGTTATTCAATTTTTATCCAAAACGGACTGGAAAACTTAAAAAAAGAGAGGTGCAACACGAGGATTTCCCAGGAGATCACCCATCCTAGTACTACTCTCTCCCAAGCACGCTTAACTGCGGAGTTCTGATGGGATCCAGTGCATTAGTGCTGGTATGATCGCACCTGTCATGTTTTTCGTGCTCAAATCGTAGAGGCTTTCTGTAGCGCGCTATTTAATCAGTTTTTATCCAACACGGACAGGAAAACTTACAAAAAGAGAGGTGCAACACGAGGGCTTCTCTGGAGGTCACCTATTCTAGTACTACTCTCGCCCAAGCACGCTTAACTGCGGAGTTCTGATGGGATCCAGTGCAATAGTGCTGGTATGATCGCACCTGTCATGTTTTGCGTGCTCAAATCCTATATGCTTTCTGTAGCACGCTAATTACTCAGTTTTTATCCAAAACGGACTGGAAAACTTAAAAAAAGAGAGGTGCAACAGGAGGATTTCCCAGAAGATCACCCATCCTAGTACTACTCTGTCCCAAGCATGCTTAACTACGGAGTTCTGATTAAGTTTTTATCCAAAACGGACTGGAAAACTCACAAATAGAGAGGTGCAACATGAGGACTTCCCAGGAGGTCACCCATCCTAGTCCTACTCTTGCCCAAGCACGCTTAACTTCGGGGTTCTGATGGGATCCAGTGCATTTGTGCTGGTATGATCGTAATTGTCATGTTTTGCGTGCTCAAATCCCATATGCTTTCTGTAGCGCGCTAATTAATCAGTTTTTATCCAAAACGGACTGGAAAACTTAAAAAAAGAGAGGTGCAACACGAGGACTTCCCAGGAGGTCACCCATCCTAGTACTACTCTCGCCCGCAACACGAGGACTTCCCAGTAGAAAACCCATCACAATACTGCTCTCTCCCAAGCACGCTTAACTGCAGAGTTCTAATGGGATCCTGTGCATTAGTGCTGGTATGATCGCACCTTTCATGTTTAGCGTGCTCAAATCAAAAAGAAAGGTGCAACACGAGAACTTCCCAGGAGGTCACCCATCCTTGTACTACTCTCGCCCAGGCACACTTAACTTCGGGGTTCTGAAGGGATCCGTTGCATTAGTGCTAGTATGATCGCACCTGTCATGTCTTTCGTGCTCAAATCCTATAGGTGTTTTGTAGTGCGCTAATTAATCAGTTTTTATCCAAAACGGACTGGAAAACTTACAAAAAGAGAGGTGCAACACATGGATATCCCAGAAGATCACCCATCCTAGTACTACTCTCTCCCAAGCACGCTTAACTACGGAGTTCTGATGGGATCCAGTGCATTAGTGCTGGTATGATCACAATTGTCATGTTTTGCGTACTCAAATCCTAGAGGTGCAACACGAGGACTTCCCAGGAGGTCACCCATCCTAGTACTACTCTCACCCAAGCACGCTTGACTGCGGGGTTCTGATGGGATCCGGTGCATTAGTGCTGGAATGATCGCACCTGTCATGTTTTGCGTGCTCAAATCCTATATGCTTTTTGTAGCGCCCTAATTAAAAACTTACAAAAAGAGAGGTGCAACACGAGGACTGCCCAGGAGGTCACCCATCCTATTACTATTCTCGCCCAAACACGCTTTACTGCGGAGTTCTGATGGGATCCAGTGCAATAGTGCTGGTATGATCGCACCTGTCATGTTTTGTGTGCTTAAATCCTATATGCTTTCTGTAGCACGCTAATTATTCAGTCTTTTTCCAAAACGGACTGGAAAATTTAAAAAAAGAGAGGTGCAACACGAGGATTTCCCAGGAGATCACCCATCCTAGTACTAGTCTCTCCCAAGCTATATGCTTTCTGTAGCGTGCTAGTTAATAAGTTTTTATCCAAAACGGACTAGACAACTCAAAAAAAGAGAAGTGCAACATGAGGACTTCCCAGGAGGTCAGCCATCCTAGTACTACTCTTGCCCAAGCACGCTTAACTTCGGGGTTCTGATGGGATCCGACGCATTAGTGCTGGTATGATCGCAATTGTCATGTTTTGCGTGCTTAAATCTTATATGCTTTCTGTTGCGCGCTAATTAAAAACTTACAACAAGAGAGGTGCAACACGAGGACTTCCCAGGAGGTCACCCATCCTAGTACTATTCTCGCCCAAACACGCTTTACTGCGGAGTTTTGATGGGATCCAGTGCAATAGTGCTGGTATGATCGCACCTGTCATGTTTTGCGTGCTTAAATCCTATATGCTTTCTGTAGCACGCTAATTATTCAGTTTTTATCCAAAACGGACTGGAAAACTTTAAAAAAGAGAGGTGCAACACGAGGACTTCCCAGGAGGTCACCTATCCTAGTACTACTCTCGCCCAAGCATGCTTAGCTGCGGAGTTCTGATGGCACCCAATGCTTTAGTGCTCGTATGATCGCACCTGTCATGTTTTGCGTGCTCAAATCCTATATGCTTTCTGTAGCGCTCTAATTAAAAACTTACAAAAAGAGAGGTGCAACACGAAGATTTCCCAGGAGGTCACCCATCCTAGTACTATTCTCGCCCAAGCACGCTTAACTGCGGAGTTCTGATGGGATCCGGTGCAATAGTACTGGTATGATCGCACCTGTCATGTTTTGCGTGCTCAAATCCTATATGCTTTCTGTAGCGCGCTAATTATTTAGTTTTTATCCAAAACGGACTGAAAAACTTGAAAAAAAGGGAGGTGCAACACGAGGATTTCCCAGGAGATCACCCATCCTAGTACTACTCTCTCCCAAGCGCGCTTAACTGTGGAGTTCTGATGGGATCCAGTGCATTAGTGCTGGTATGATCGCACCTGTCTTATTTTGCGTGCTCAAATCCTATATGCTTTCTGTTGCGCGCTAGTTAATAATTTTTTATCCAAAATGGACTGGAAAACTCACAAAAAGAGAGGCGCAACATGAGGACTTCCCAGGAGGTCACCCATCCTAGTACTACTCTCGCCCAAGCACGCTTAACTTCAGGGTTCTTGATGGAAATAAAGGAGTGGACCCTAACTTGAAGGACTTTGGAGGACAAGCATTAAGGGTAGATGGTCCTATGACTAGGAGCTAAAAGAAGAGACTTGAAGAATTTGCTACTAGCATCATGTTTGGGGAACACTTAGAAGAATTTGGAGTTTTTAATTCTACTTTTAATAATTTTTGTGTAAAGATTTGTAATAAATAATGCCTTGTTAGTTAAATGGAATTTTTAGAAGTCTTTTTTATATTTTCATGACATGTATCAATTGGTCAAGGTATGACCAATTCATGACCAATTTCATGCGCACAAGAGGGGCAAAATAGGCGCTAGTTTTAGGCCTTTTTAGTGATCATGTGAGGTGCACATGTAAGAGGCAAGGAAGGCTTCTATAAATAGCCTTGAATAATCACATTGTAGACACTTTTTGATATAATAGAAATTGGATTGAATCCTTTTGTGAGAGCATTTTTCTCTCTTGAATTCATAGCTCTTTGAGCATGAAGCAAATGGTCTTATCAATGGAATCAAGTCCATTGTGGCGATCAAACAAGGATTATCAAATTGCCTAGGCAATTTGTGGCTCCCTACTTTTAATTCTTCCATCTTCTTCTTCTTCTCCATTCTTTTATTTTGCGCCATTTATGCCTTACTTTATATTCATGTCTTAATTTTTATGCGCCTCTTTCTTCTCCATATCTTATGTTCATTTCTTTTATCCTCCTCTTTCAAGCATTTTAAGGAGATGGAAACCCAAGTGAACTAGATCCGTTATGAACATCCCCATCATTTGGTATCTCGAGCCATGGTGTTCATTGGGTAGTTCTTGATTTTGATCCTCTTTTTCCGGATTGCGGGAATTGAATCATGGATCCTTGGTTCTCCTTGCTTGATTTTTGATTTCTCTCTTTTTTTCCAATTTTCGTATTCTGAAATTTCTGCAATTTTCTGCCTAATTGGTTGGGAATTTGGTGATTTGGAGTTAAAATTTGGATTCCTCATAGTGGAAAACTTTAGGATCAAGTGTTGATTAAAAAATTCTGCACATGTGTTCTTGAGTGTTCTTGGACGTTCATGCTTGTTTCTTGCCTATTTGATGATTGAATCTAAAATTTGAGTTGATATTCTTCATATACATGTTCTTGTGCACAAAACCCATCCATTTTTTTGAGTCTCTTTGTTCAAATTTTTTGTGTTTAAGTTGTGTGTTCTTATACACACTAAGTGTTTGTGAAAATACCTAAGAAAAATTTTGTGTTTGAGTCTAGCTTTCTTTCTTTCTTGTTTCCATTTTGTTCATGGATTTCCTTCATATTTGTATTGTTTTGTGCCCCATTAATCTTGTTAGCTAGCTTTTCTACCTTACAATACACTTGAACACCTTGTCCGTTTATTCTACATTCATTCTATCTTTGATTCCTAGTGATTTGTGTGCAAGAAAAAAAAAGTTGCTTTGCAATATAAAAAAAAAACAGAGCATTTGCGCAAATATCAAAAAAAAAAAAAAGAGGTGCAATATACAAAAGAAGAAAACAATTCATATACGTATGTTTGTTCTTAATCATCGATTTGCACACTTTCACGTTGTTTATCCACATATTATGCCCTATACACTTTCCTTCTACATTGGTGTTATTCTTGTTCACATCCATTATTGCTTTGGTGAATCCTAGCTAGCATCTTATTTTTCTTGACTTTGTCTAGTTTTCTTAGTACTCTTTTCTTGTGCCTTTGTCAACATAATTACTCCATTTTTGTGTGCTATTTTCTTTGATTGAGTTAGCTTTTATTGCTTGTCTTTATTTGACCTCTTCGTTGTGTCTTTGAGTATTTCTTCATTTGTACTCTTGTGTCACGTGTTGGCTTAGATATTTTGCTACTTCTTGAGGGTTTGCCACTTTGGATCCATTAATTTGAGTAATTGACATAAGACTTTGATTATTTGTGCTCTTTTTGCTATGATAGTCGAGGGACGTTGAGTGGTAAAAGGCAAGAGTGTGACATTATAGAAAAAGCCTTTAAAGTGTGAAACACGAGTGGATTTGAGTGATACATTTCTTGTGAGTTTGTGTGATTTGTGAGGTCCTTAGGATAGACTATTATTTTTCTCTTTGCTTTGATGTATTCTTTTCTTATTTTTGGTTTAGTTTGAGCTACTTGGCTTGCATAGATATTTTTCATTTTTATTCTATTTTTCTCATCATGGACAATCAAACTCCTAATACTATACTCTTGGAGCAATTAACATCACAAATGAAGCAAATTATGTCCAAGGAATTTGACGGAATATATAAAACCTTGGACAAAATTCAAAGCTCCAACAAGGGGAAGGAAAAAGTCCATTCCTCCCCAAGGGTAAGTGAAGGTATACCCTCTCCTTTTCTTAATGCTTACTTCATCTCATGTCACTAGAAATGTTGCTCATAACTCTCGAAATGTTAATGATGAACTTGCACATGGTAGGCATCATGCATATCATACCTTGACTAGTGGAAGTGACGATGAATTGCATGCACACTCTAGGCATCATAGGCATCGAAATAATGCTCATATTCATGATAATTTGCATCATATGCCTAGACATGGAGGCCTTTGACCCACGGCCTAACCAACGGTTTGGTCAAGGGAATGTTCTTGATGACATTCCCCAATTTGGTGATCCTAGGCTTGAAAATAGGTACTTAGGTCTGAAGTTGGAGATTCCCACTTTTGATGGGAATGTGAATCCCGAAAAGTACCTTGAATGGGAAATGCGCCTGGATCAAATCTTTGAGGCGCAACGGTTTGATGATGAGAGGAAAATAGCCCTTGCTACGGTGCATTTGACTAATTATGCTTTATTATGTTGGGATAATCATAAAAAGACAATCTTACCTTTCCATCCTCTCCATAGTTGGGAGGAATTAAAGGTGCGGTTTAGGCAACGTTGGGTGCCCCCACATTACATCAAAGAATTGCATAGGAAGCTTCAAATTATCTCCCAAGGTTCCAAAAGTGTGGAGGCCTATTATAGGGAGATGTGGGTGGCTCTAACTAGAGCCAACATTGTTGAGAGTGAAGAGGCTACTATGGCAAGGTTCATAGATGGATTGCATCCTAGGATTAGAGACATTGTAGAATTACATGATCATGCATCCATGGATTCATTATTGCACCAATGTCATAGGGTGGAAGCCCAATTGAAAAGGCAAGATAGAGATCATGCATATTATTCAAAAAATTATAAATCTCAATCTTCTTTTGGACGTTTTCCTTCAAAAAGTTTTCAAAAAAATGATTTCAAAAATTCATTTGATAAAGATGGCAAGAGTGGCTCCAATAAAAATTGGAAAAAGAGCCACAATGATCATGAGAAAAGCCACGGCCAAAGGGGAGTTAGTGATTCTCCTCCCTCAACTTCCAAGCTTAAGGGAGTTGGCCATGGTCAAAGCCATAAATCAAGTGAAATCAAGTGTTTTAAGTGTTTGGGTAGAGGTCACATTGCCTCTCAATGCCCCACAAAAAAGACTATGATGTGCGTTGATGGGGTTTATGATTCTCATTCTAATTCCTCTAATGATGAGCTTTCTTCTACCCATTCCTCTTCTTATGCTTCTTCTAGTGATGATGAATTGTACCCCAATGAAGGAGATTTGTTGGTTGTTAGGAGGCTTTTGGGGAGTCACCCCAAAGAAGATGACAATACTCAAAGAGAAAATATTTTTCACACTAGGTGCTTGGTGAAAAATGCCACCTGTTCTTTGATTATAGATAGTGGCTCATGTGTGAATGTGGCAAGCACAAGACTAGTGTCCAAGCTTAATTTGCCTACTACTCCCCATCCTAGGCCATATAAACTTCAATGGCTTAATGATAATGGTGAATTGCTTGTTGACAAGCAAGTTTTGGTGGAGTTAACCATAGGCAAATATTGTGATAGCATTGTGTGCGATGTGGTACCTATGGAGGCCGCCCATATCCTTTTTGGGAGGCCTTGGCAATTTGATAGAAATGCTATTCATGATGGGCACTCAAACAAGTATTCTTTTGAGTATAAGGGTTCCAAATTGACCCTTGTTCCTTTGAGTCCCAAAGAGGTGAGTCATGATCAACACCTCATGAAAAAGAAAAGAGAAAAAGAGCAATTGGCCTTGAAACAAGCCAATAAGGGTTTCACTAACCCTTTTGCTAGTGAGACATGTGAAAAGAGCTCAAAAAGCTCTTTCAAGGCTAAGCAATGCGCTAAGGGCCTTGGTGGGGATGAATCATCTTCTCATTCCAATCTTCTTGTATCTAAACATGAGTTTAAGCACTTATTTTTGGCTCACAAGACCATGTATCTTATGATTCCTCATGATATGTGTTTAAATGTTGTTTCTAACAATGATAATCATGTGGTTCCTAGTGCTTTTTCTTCTATGTTGGATAGGTACAAAGATGTGTTTCCACATGAGACACCAAAGGGATTGCCACCAATCCGTGGTATTGAACACCAAATTGATTTCATACCGGGTTCTTCAATTCCAAATAGACCCGCTTATAGAGAAAATCCACAAGAGAGTGAAGAGATACAAAGGCAAGTGGATGACCTCATGAGCAAAGGGTGGATTAGAGAGAGTTTGAGCCCTTGCGCGGTGCCGGTCATTTTGGTGCCCAAAAAGGATGGTAAATGGAGAATGTGTTGTGATTGTAGACCTATCAATGCAATCACAATAAGGTATAGACATCCTATCCCTAGACTTGATGACCTTCTTGATGAGTTATGTGGTGCTTCTTTGTTTTCTAAAATTGATTTGAAAAGTGGGTACCATCAAATTCGTATGAAAGAAGGTGATGAATGGAAAACGGCTTTTAAAACTAAATTTGGTTTGTGTGAATGGTTGGTAATGCCGTTTGGACTTTCAAATGCTCCTAGTACCTTTATGAGGTTGATGCATCATGTTTTGAGGAAATTTATGGGTAAATTTGTGGTGGTTTATTTTGATGATATCCTCATTTATTCGAAATAATTTGATGAACACTTGGAGCATGTTGAACTTGTTTTGAAAACTTTGAGAGATGCTACTTTGTTTGCTAATCTTGAGAAATGTTCTTTTTGTATGCCTAAAGTTACATTTTTAGGATTTGTGATTAGTGAGCATGGTGTACATGTTGATGATGAAAAGGTTAAGGCTATCCTTGAATGGCCGCGACCTACTTGTGTGAAACATGTGAGGAGTTTTCATGGTTTGGCAAGCTTCTATAGGAGGTTTGTCAAGGATGTTAGCACAATTGCTTCTCCTCTAAATGAATTGGTGAAAAGTGGTGTGACATTCCATTGGGGACAAAAACAAGAGGAAGCTTTTGCCGCCTTGAAAGATAGGTTGACAAACGCTCCCATCTTGGCTCTTCCTAACTTTGAAAAATCCTTTGAATTGGAATGTGATGCCTCAAATATAGGTATAGGGGCTATTCTTCTTCAAGAAAGCCACCCTATAGCCTACTTTAGTGAAAAGTTGAGTGGTGCTTGTCTTAATTACCCCACTTATGATACAGAATTGTATACTTTGATTAGGGCGCTTCAAGTTTGGCAACATTATTTGCTCCTAAGGGAATTTGTCATTCATAGTGATCATGAGTCCCTCAAGTACCTTAAAGGTCAAGGGAAGCTTAATAGGCGCCATGCTAAGTGGGTGGAATTTTTGGAACAATTTTCATATGTGATTAAGCATAAGCAAGGCAAGGCCAACAAGGTGGCCGATGCTTTATCTAGGAGATATAGTCTCCTTTCCACTCTTGATTCTCATTTTGTTGGTTTTGATTCTATAAAGGACTTGTATGCTAGTGATAAACATTTTGGTCCTATTTTTGGTGATTTATGTGAGTTGGCCGCCAAGAATATCATTAAGGCACATGATGACTATTATCTTGTTGAGGGATTTCTTTTTAAGGCTAATTTGCTTTGTGTGCCTCAAGGTTCTCTTAGGTATTTGCTTGTGGTGGAAGCTCATGAAGGAGGCTTGATGGGTCACTTTGGAGTGGCTAAAACATTTGATATCTTACATGCCAAATTTTATTGGCCTCATATGCGCATTCATGTGCAACGGCATTGTAAGAGGTGTATTGTGTGTAAAAAGGCTAAGTCTAGGCTTATGCCTCATGGTTTGTATCTCCCTCTCCCCATTCCTAATTCCCCTTGGACTCATATTTCTATGGATTTTGTTCTTGGTTTGCCTCGCTCTAAGAGGGGTAAAGATAGCATCTTTGTTATTGTTGATAGATTTTCCAAGATGGCTCATTTTGTGCCTTGTGCTAAATGTGATGATGCTACTCATGTTGCTAACTTGTTTTTTGATAATATTGTGCGATTGCATGGGGTGCCCTTGAATATTGTGAGTGATAGGGATGCTAAATTCTTGTCACATTTTTTGAGAACACTTTGGGCCAAACTTGGTACTAAGTTGTCTTTCTCCACTACTTGTCATCCTCAAACGGATGGACAAACGGAAGTTGTAAATAGAACTTTGGGCACTTTGTTGAGATCTTTTGTTTCTAAAAATTTGAAATCTTTGGAAGAGTCCTTATCTTTTGTTGAGTTTGCTTACAATAGGGTGCCTCACTCTACTACTAAGCACTCACCATTTGAAATTGTTTATGGATTTAACCCCCTAACCCCTTTGGATTTGTTGCCTATTCCTCTTGATATTTCTTTGTTGCATAAAGATGGTGAGGCTAAAGCTTCTTATGTGAAGAAGCTACATGCTAAGGTGAAGGCGCAAATTGAAAAACAAGTAGCCCATTATGAGAGATTGGCCAACAAGAAGAAAAAGGCCGTGAACTTTGAACCGGGAGATTGGGTTTGGGTACATTTTCGAAAGGAAAGGTTTCCAAATGAAAGGAAATCTAAGTTTCATCCTAGAGGTGGAGGTCCTTTTCAAATTTTGGAGAAAGTGAACGAGAATGCCTACAAAGTGGATTTGCGAGGTGAGCATAATATTTCTTCCACTTTCAATGTAAGTGATGTCTCTTTTTTTGATGTAGGTGATTCCAAAGTGGATTCGAGGACGAATCCTCTCTATGGAGGAGAGGATGATGGAAATAAAGGAGTGGACCCTAACTTGAAGGACTTTGGAGGACAAGCATTAAGGGTAGATGGTCCTATGACTAGGAGCAAAAAGAAGAGACTAGAAGAATTTGCTACTAGCATCATGTTTGGGGAACACTTAGAAGAATTTGGAGTTTTTAATTCTACTTTTAATAATTTTAGTGTAAAGATTTGTAATAAATAATGCCTTGTTAGTTAAATGGAATATTTAGAAGTCTTTTTTATATTTTCATGACATGTATCAATTGGTCAAGGTATGACCAATTCTTGACCAATTTCACGCGCACAAGAGGCGCAAAATAGGCGCTAGTTTTAGGCCTTTTTAGTGATCATGTGAGGTGCACATGTAAGAGGCAAGGAAGGCTTCTATAAATAGCCTTGAATAATCACATTGTAGACACTTTTTGATATAATAGAAATTGGATTGAATCCTTTTGTGAGAGCATTTTTCTCTCTTAAATTCATAGCTCTTTGAGAATGAAGCAAATGGTCTTATCAATGGAATCAAGTCCATTGTGGCGATCAAACAAGGATTATCAAATTGCCTAGGCATTTTGTGGCTCCCTACTTTAAATTCTTCCATCTTCTTCTTCTTCTCCATTCTTTTATTTCGCGCCATTTATGTCTTACTTTATATTCATGTCTTAATTTTTATGCGCCTCTTTCTTCTCCATATCTTATGTTCATTTCTTTTATGCTCCTCTTTCAAGCATTTTAAGGATATGGAAACCCAAGTGAACTAGATCCGTTATGAACATCCCCATCAGTTCTGATGGGATCCGGTGCATTAGTGCTGGTATGATTGCAATTGTCATGTTTTGCGTGCTCAAATCCTATATGCTTTCTGTAGCGCACTAATTAATTAGTTTTAACTAAAAACGTAATGGAAAACTTAAAAAAAGAGAGGTGCAACACGAGGACATCCCAGGAGGTCACCCATCCTAGTCCTACTCTCGCCCAAGCATGCTTAACTGAGGAGTTCTGATGGGATCTGGTGCATTAGTGCTGGTATGATCGCACCTATCATGTTTTGCGTGCTCAAATCCTATATGCTTTCTGTAGCGAGCTAATTAATCAGTTTTTAACCAAAACGGACTGGAAAACTTACAAAAGAGAGGTGCAACACGAGGACTTCACAGGAGGTAACCCATCCTAGTACTACTCTCGCCCAAGCACGCTTAACTGCAGAGTTCTGATGGGATCCGGTACGTTAGTGCTGGTGCTTTCTGTAGCGCGCTAATTAATCAATTTTTTTCTAAAACGGACTGGAATAGTTACAAAAATAGAGGTGCACAACGAGGACTTCCGAGGAGGTCACAAATCCTAGAACTACTCTCGCCCAAGCATGCTTAACTGCGGAGTTCTAATGGGATCCGGTGCATTAGTGCTGGTATGATCCCACCTGTCATGTTTTGTGTGCTCAAATCCTATATGCTTTCTGTAGCGCGCTAATTAATCAGTTTTTATCCAAAACAGACTGGAAAACTTAATAAAAGAGAGGTACCCAAGCACGCCTATCTGTGGAGTTCTGATGGGATCCGATGCATTAGTGTTGTTATTATCGCACCTGTCATGCTTTGCGTGCTCAAATCCTATATGCTTTCTGTAGTGCGCTAATTAATCAGTTTTTACCCAAAACGGACTAGAAAACTTACAAAAAGAGAGGTGCAACACGAGGACTTCCCAGGAGGTCATCCATCCTAGTACTACTCTCGCCCAAGCACGCTTAACTGCGGAGTTCTGATGGGATCCAATGCATTAGTGCTGGTATGGTCGCACAAATCATGATTTGCGTTCTCAAATCTTATATGCTTTCAGTAGCGCGCAAATTAATCAGTTTTTATCCAAACAGGACTGGAAAACTTACAAAAAGAGAGGTGCAACACGAGGACTTCCCAGGATGTCACCCATCCTAGTATTACACTCGCCCAAGCACGCTTGAATGCGGAGTTCTGATGGGATCCGGTGCATTAGTGCTGGTTTGATCGCACCTGTCCTGTTTTGCATGCTCAAATCCTATATGCTTTCTGTAGCCTGCTAATTAATAAGTTTTTATCCAAAACGGACTGGAAAACTTACAAAAAGAGAGTTGCAACACGAGGACTTCCAAGTAGATCACCCATCCTAGTACTACTCTCGCCCAAGCACGCTGAACTGCCGAGATCTGATGGGATCCGGTGCATTAGTGCTGGTATGATTGCACCTGTCATGTTTTGCGTGCTCAAATCCTCTATGCTTTCTTTAGCGCGCTAATTAATTAGTTTTAATCCAAAACGGACTGGAAAACTTACAAAAAGAGAGGTGCAACACGAGGACTTCCCAGCAGGTCACCCATCCTAGTACTACACTCGCCCAAGCACGCTTATCTGTGGAGTTCTGATGGGATCCGGTGCATTAGTGCTGGTATGATCGCACTTGTCATGTTTTGCGTGCTCAAATCCTCTATGCTTTCTTTAGCGCGCTAATTAATCAGTTTTAATCCAAAACGGACTGCAAAACTTACAAAAAGAGAGGTGCAACACGAGGACTTCCCAGGAGTTCACCCTTCCTAGTACTACTGTCGCCCAAGCATGCTTGAATGCGGAGTTCTGATGGGATCCGGTGAATTAGTGCTGGTATGATCGCACCTGTCATGTTTTGCGTGCTCAAATCCTATATGCTTTCTGTAGCGCGCTAATTAATAAGTTTTTATCCAAAACGGACTGGAAAACTTTCAAAAAGAGAGGTGCAACACGAGGACTTCCGAGTAGATCACCCATCCTAGTACTACTCTCTCCCAAGCACGCTTAACTGCAGAGTTCTGATGGGATCCGGTGCATTAGTGCTGGTATGATCGCACCTGTCGTCTTTTGCGTGCTCAAATCCTATATGCTTTCTATAGCGCGCTAATTAATTAGTTTTTCTCCAAAACGGACTGGAAAACTTTAAAAAAGAGAAGTGCAACACGAGGTCTTCCATGGAGGTCACCCATCCTAGTACTACTCTCGCCAAGAACGCTTAGCTGCGGAGTTCTGATGGGATCCAGCGCATTAGTGTTGGTATGATGGCACCTGTCATGTTTTGCGTGCTCAAATCCTATATGCTTTCCGTAGCACGCTAATTAATCAGTTTTTATCTAAAACGGACTGGAAAACTTACAAAAAGAGAGGTGCTACACGAGAACTTCCCAAGAGGTCACCCATCCTAGTACTACTCTCGCCCAAGCACGCTTACCTGCGGAGTTCTGATGGTATCCGGTGCATTAGTGCTGGTGTGATCGCACCTATCATGTTTTGCGTGCTCTAATCATATATGCTTTCTGTAGCGCGCTAATTAATCAATTTTTATCCAAAACGGACTGGAAAACATACAAAAAGAGAGGTGCAACACGAGGACTTCGCTTAACTGCGCAGTTCCGATGCGATCCGGTGCATTAGTGCTGGTATGATCGCACCTGTCATGTTTTGCGTCCTCAAATCCTATATGCTTTCTGTAGCGCGATAATTAATCAGTTTTTATCCAAAACGGACGAGAAAACTTACAAAAAGAGAGGTGCAACACAAGGACTTCCCAAGAGGTCACCCATCTTAGTACTACTCTCGCCCAAGCACGCTTAACTGCGGAGTTCCGATGGGATCCGGTACATTAGTGCGAGGTGCAACACGAGGACTTCCAAGGAGGTCACCCATCCTAGTACTACTCTCGCCCAAGAACGCTTAACTGCGGAGTTCTGATGGGATCCGGTACATTAGTGCTGGTATGATCGCACCTGTCATGTTTTGCATGCTCAAATCCTATATGCTTTGTGTAGCGCGCTAATTAATCAGTTTTTATGCAAAATGGACTGGAAAACTTACAAAAAGAGAGGTGCAACACGAGGACTTCCCAGGAGGACACCAACCCTAGTACTACTCTCGCCCAAGCACGGTTAACTGCAGAGTTCTGATGGGATCCGGTGCATTAGTGCTAGTAAGATGGCACCTGTCATGTTTTGCGTGCTCAAATCCTATATGCTTTCTGTAGCGCGCTAATTAATCAGTTTTTATCCAAAACGGACTGGAAAACTTACAAAAAGAGAGGTGCAACACGAGGACTTCCCAGGAGATCACCCATCCTAGTACTACTCACGCCCAAGCAAGGTTAACTTCGGAGTTCTGATGGGATCCGGTGCGTCAGTGCTGGTATGATCGCACCTATCATGATTTGCGTGCTCAAATCCTATATGCTTTTTGTAGCGCGCCAATTAATTAGTTTTTATCCAAAACGGACTGGAACACTTACAAAAAGAGAGGTGCAACACGAGGACTTCCGAGGTGGACACCCATCCTAGTACTACTCTCTCCGAAGCACGCTTAACTGCGGAGTTCTGATGGGATCCGGTGCATTTATGCTGGTATGATGGCACCTGTCATGTTTTGCGTGCTTAAATCCTGTATGCTTTCTGTAGCGCGCTAATTAATCAGTTTTTATCCAAAACGGACTGGAAAACTTACAAAAAGATAGGTGCAACACTAGGACTTCCCAGGAGATCACCCATCCTAGTACTACTCTCGCCCAAGCACGCTTCACTGCGGAGTTCTGATCCCTACTACTATCGCCCTACCCTGCTTAACTACGGAGTTTTGATGGAATCCGGTGCATCAGTGCTAGTATGATCGCACCTGTCATGTTTTGCGTTCTCAAATCCTATATGCTTTCTGTAGCGCGCTATTTAATCAGTTTTTATCCAAAACGGACTGGAAAAGTTACAAAATGAGAGATGCAACACAAGGACTTCCCAGGAGGTCACCCATCCTAGTACTACTCTCGCACAAGCACGCTTATCTTTGGAGTTCTGATGGGTGCCGGTGCATTAGTGCTGGTATGATCACACCTGTCATTTTTTGTGTGCTCAAATCCTGTATGCTTTCTGTAGCACACTAATTAATCAGTGTTTATCCAATACGGACTGGAAAACTTACAAAAAGAGAGGTGCAACACGAGGACTTTCTAGGAGGTCACCAATCCTAGTACTACTCTCGCCGAATCACGCTTAACTTCGGAGTTCTGATGGGATGCGATGCATTAGTGCTGGTATGATCGCACATGTCATGTTTTGCGTGCTCAAAACCTGTATGCCTTCTGTAGCGCGCTAATTAATCAGTTTTTATCCAAAACGGGTTGGAAAACTTACAAAAATCGAGGTGCAACACGAGGACTTCCCAGGAGGTCACCCATCCTAGTACTACTCTCGCCCAACCACACTTAACTACGGAGTTCTAATGGAATCCAGTGCATTAGTGCTGGTACGGTCGCAACTGTCAAGATTTGCGTGCTCAAATCCTGTATGCTTTCTGTAGCCCGCTAATTAATAAGTTTTTATCCAAAACGGACTGGAAAACTTAAAAAAATAGAGGTGCAACACAGGGACTTCCCAGGAGGTCACCCATCCTAGTACTACTAACGCCCTACCCTGCTTAACTACAGAGTTTTGATGGAATCCGGTGCATTAGTGCTAGTACGATCGCACCTGTCATGTTTTGCGTTCTCAAATCCAATATGCTTTCTGTGGCGCGCTATTTAATCAGTTTTAATCCAAAACGGACTGGAAAAGTTACAAAAAGAGAGGTGCAACACGAGGACTTCCTAAGTGGTCACCCATCCTAGTACTACTCTCGCCCAAGCACGCTTAACTTCGAAGTTCTGATGGGATCCGGTGCATTAGTGCTGGTATGATCGCACCTGTCACGTTTTGTGTGCTCAAATCCTGTATGCTTTCTGTAGCACACTAATTAATCAGTTTTTATCCAAAACGGACTGGAAAAGGCCCAAGCACGCTTAACTTCAGAATTTTGATGGGATCCGGTGCATTAGTGTTGGTATGATCGCACTTGTCACGTTTTGTGTGCTCAAATCCTGTATGCTTTCTGTAGCACACTAATTAATCAGTTTTTATCCAATTCGGACTGCAAAACTTACAAAAAGAGAGCTGCAACACGAGGATTTTCTAGGAGGTCACCAATCCTAGTACTACTCTCGCCGAATCACGCTTAACTGCGGAGTTCTGATGGGATGCGATGCATTAGTTCTGGTATGATCGCACATGTCATGTTTTGCGTGCTCAAAACCTGAATGCCTTCTGCAGCGCGCTAATTAATCAGTTTTTATCCAAAACGGGTTGGAAAACTTACAAAAATAGAGGTGCAACACGAGGACTTCCCAGGAGGTCACCCATCCTAGTACTACTCTCGCCCTACCACACTTAACTACGGAGTTCTAATGGAATCCGGTGCATTAGTGTTGGTATGATCGCACCTGTCATGATTTGCGTGCTCAAATCCTGTATGCTTTCTGTAGCGCACTAATTAATAAGTTTTTATCCAAAACGGACTGGAAAACTTAAAAAAATAGAGGTGCAACACAAGGACTTCCCAGGAGGTCACCCATCCTAGTACTACTATCGCCCTACCTTGCTTAACTACGGAGTTTTGATGGAATCCGGTGCATCAGAGATAGTATGATCGCACCTGTCATGTTTTGCGTTCTCAAATCCTATATGCTTTCTGTAGCACGCTAATTAATAAGTTTTTATCCAAAACGGACTGGAAAACTTACAAAAAGAGAGGTGCAACATGAGGACTTCCCAGGAGGTCACCCATCCTAGTACTACTCTCGCCCAAGCACGCTTAGCTTCGGAGTTCTGATGGGATTCGGTGCATTAGTGCTGGTATGATCGCACCTGTCACGTTTTGTGTGCTCAAATCCTGTATGCTTTCTGTAGCACACTAATTCATCAGTCTTTATCCAATACGGACTGGAAAACTTACAAAAAGAGAGGTGCAACACGAGGACTTTCTAGGAGGTCACCAATCCTAGTACTACTCTCGCTGAATCACGCTTAACACGAGGACATCCTAAGAGGTCACCCATCCTAGTACTACTCTAGCCCAAGCACGCTTAACTTCAGAGTTCTGATGGGATCTGGTGCATTAGTGCTGGTATGATCGCACCTGTCAAGATTTGCGTGCTCAAATCCTGTATGCTTTCTGTAGCACGCTAATTAATAAGTTTTTATCCAAAATGGACTAGAAAACTTAAAAAAATAGAGGTGCAACACAAGGACTTCCCAGGAGGTCACCCATCCTAGTACTACTAACACCCTACCCTGCTTAACTACGGAGTTTTGATGGAATCCGATGCATCAATGCTAGTATGATCGCACCTGTCATGTTTTGCGTTCTCAAATCCTATATGCTTTCTGTAGCGCGCTATTTAATTAGTTTTTATCCAAAACGGACTGGAAAAGTTACAAAAAGAGAGGTGCAACACGAGGACTTCCCAAGAGGTCACCCATCCTAGTACTACGCTCGCCCAAGCACGATTAACTTCAGAGTTCTGATGGGATCCGGTGCATTAGTGCTGCTACGACCGCACCTGTCATGTTTTGTGTGCTCAAATCCTGTATGCTTTCTGTAGCACACTAATTAATCAGTTTTTAACCAATACGGACTGGTAAACTTACAAAAAGAGAGGTGCAACACGAGGATTTTCTAGAAGGTCACCAATCCTAGTACTACTCTCGCCGAGTCACGCTTAACAGCGGAGTTCTGAGGGGATGCGATGCATTAGTGCTGGTATGATCACACATGTCATGTTTTGCGTGCTCAAAACCTGTATGCCTTCTGTAGCGCGCTAATTAATCAGTTTTTATCCAAAACGGGCTAGAAAACTTACAAAAAACGAGGTGTAACATGAGGAATTCCCAGGAGGTCACCCATCCTAGTACTACTCTTGCCCAACCATGCTTAACTACGGAGTTCTGATGGAATCCGGTGCATTAGTGCTGGTACGATCGCACCTGTCAAGATTTGCGTGCTCAAGTCCTGCATGATTTCTGTAGCACGCTAATTAATAAGTTTTTATCCAAAACGGACTGGAAAACATAAAAAAATAGAGGTGGAAGACAAGGACTTCCCAGGAGGTCACCCATTGTAGTACTACTATCGCCCTACCCTGCTTAACTACGAGTTTTGATGGAATCCAGTGCATTAGTGCTAGTATGATCGCACCTGTCATGTTTGGCGTTCTCAAATCCTATATGCTTTCTGTAGCGCGCTATTTAAGGTGCAACACGAGGACTTCACAGGAGGTCACCCATCCTAGTACTACTCTCACCCAAGCACGCTTAACTTCAGAGTTCTGATGGGATCCGGTGCATTAGTGCTGGTATGATCGCACCTGTCAAGATTTGCGTGCTCAAATCCTGTATGCTTTCTGTAGCACGCTAATTAATAAGTTTTTATCCAAAACGGACAGGAAAACTTAAAAAAATAGAGGTGCAACACAAGGACTTCCCAGGAGGTCACCCATCCTAGTACTACTAACGCCCTACCCTGCTTAACTACGGAGTTTTGATGGAATGCGGTGCATCAGTGCTAGTATGATCGCACCTGTCATGTTTTGCGTTCTCAAATCCTATATGCTTTCTGTAGCGCGCTATTTAATCAGTTTTTATCCAAAACGGACTGGAAAAGTTACAAAAAGAGAGGTGCAACACGAGGACTTCTCAGGAGGTCACCCATCCTAGTACCACTCTCGCCCAAGCACGCTTAACTTCGGAGTTCTGATGGGATCCGGTGCATTAGTGCTGGTATGATCACACCTGTCATTTTTTGTGTGCTCAAATCCTGTATGCTTTCTGTAGAACACTAATTGATCAGTTTTTATCCTATACGGACTGGTAAACTTACAAAAAGAGAGGTGCAACACGAGGATTTTCTAGGAGGTCACCGATCCTAGTACTACTCTCGCCGAGTCACGCTTAACTGCGGAGTTCTGAGGGGATGCGATGCATTAGTGCTGGTATGATCGCACATGTCATGTTTTGCGTGCTCAAAACCTGTATGCCTTCTGTAGCGCGCTAATTAATCAGTTTTTATCCAAAACGGGCTAGAAAACTTGCATAAAAGGAGGTGTAACATGAGGACTTCCCAGGAGGTCACCCATCCTAGTACTACTCTCGCCCAACCATGCTTAACTACGGAGTTCTGATGGAATCCGGTGCATTAGTGCTGGTACGATCGCACCTGTCAAGATTTGCGTGCTCAAGTCCTGTATGCTTTCTGTAGCACGCTAATTAATAAGTTTTTATCCAAAACGGACTGGAAAACTTAAAAAAATAGAGGTGCAAGACAAGGACTTCCCAGGAGGTCACCCATCGTAGTACTACTATCTCCCTACCCTGCTTAACTACGAGTTTTGATGGAATCCGGTGCATCAGTGCTAGTAAGATCGCATCTGTCATGTTTGGCGTTCTCAAATGCTATATGCTTTCTGTAGCGCGCTATTTAATCAGTTTTTATCCAAAACGGTCTGGAAAAGTTACAAAAAAAGAGGTGTAACACGAGGACTTCCCAGGAGGTCACCCATCCTAGTACTAGTCTCACCGAAGCACGCTTAACTTCGGAGTTCTGTTGGGATCCGATGCATTAGTGCTGGTATGATCGCACCTGTCAAGATTTGCGTGCTCAAATCCTGTATGGTTTCTGTAGCACGCTAATTAATAAGTTTTTATCCAAAACGGACTGGAAAAGTTACAAAAAGAGAGGTGCAACACGAGGACTTCTAAGGAGGTCACCCATCCTAGTACTACTCTCGCCCAAGCACGCTTAACTTCGGAGTTCTGATGGGATCCGGTGCATTAGTGCTGGTATGATCACACCTGTGATATTTTGTGTGCTCAAATCCTGTATGCTTTCTGTAGCACACTAATTAATCAGTTTTTATCCAATACGGACTGGTAAACTTACAAAAAGAGAGGTGCAACACGAGGATTTTCTTGGAGGTCACCAATCCTAGTACTACTCTCGCCGAGTCACGCTTAACTGCGGAGTTCTGAGGGGATGCGATGCATTAGTGCTGGTATGATCGCACATGTCATGTTTTGCGTGCTCAAAACCTGTATGCCTTCTGTAGCGCGCTAATTAATCAGTTTTTATCCAAAACGGGATAGAAAACTTACAAAAAACGAGGTGCAACATGAGGACTTCCCAGGAGGTCACCCATCCTAGTACTACTCTCGCCCAACCCTGCTTAACTACGGAGTTCTGATGGAATCCGGTGCATTAGTGCTGGTACGATCGCACCTGTCAAGATTTGCGTGCTCAAATCCTGTGTGCTTTCTGTAGCACGCTAATTAATAAATTTTTATCCAAAACGGACTGGAAAACTTAAAAAAATAGAGGTGCAACACAAGGACTTCCCAGGAGGTTACCCATCCTAGTACTACTATCGCCCTACCCTGCTTAACTACGGAGTTTTGATGGATTCCTATATGCTTTCTGTAGCGCGCTATTTAATCAGTTTTATCAAAAATGGACTGCAAAAGTTACAAAAAGAGAGGTGCAACACGAGGACTTCCCAGGAGGACACCCATCCTAGTACTACTCTCGCCCAACCACGCTTAACTACGGAGTTCTAATGGAATCCGGTGCATTAGTGCTGCTACGATCGCACCTGTCAAGATTTGCGTGCTCAAGTCCTGTATGCTTTCTGTAGCACGCTAATTAATAAGTTTTTATCCAAAACTGACTGGAAAACATACATAAAGAGAGGTGCAACACGAGGACTTCCCAGGAGGTCACCCATCCTAGTACTACTCTCGCCCTACCACGCTTAACTACGGAGTTCTAATGGAATCCGGTAAATTAGTGCTGGTATGATCGCACCTGTCATGATTTGCGTGCTCAAATCCTGTATGCTTTCTGTAGCGCGCTAATTAATAAGTTTTTATCCAAAACGGACTGGAAAACTTAAAAAAATAGAGGTGCAACACAAGGACTTCCCAGGAGGTCACCCATCCCCTGTCATGTTTTGCGTGCTCAAATCCTATATGCTTTCTGTAGCGCGCTATTTAATCAGTTTTATCCAAAACGGACTGGAAAAGTTACAAAAAGAGAGGTGCAACAAGAGGACTTCCCAGGAGGTCACCCATCCTAGTACTATTCTCACCCAAGCACGCTTAACTTCGAAGTTCTGATGGGATCCAGTGCATTAGTGCTGATATGATCGCACCTATCACGTTTTGTGTGCTCAAATCCTGTATGCTTTCTATAGCACGCTAATTAATAAGTTTTTATCCAAAACGGACTGGAAAACGTACAAACAGAGAGATGCAACACGAGGACTTCCCAGGAGGTCACCCATCCTAGTACTACTCTCGCCCAACCACGCTTAACTACGGAGTTCTAATGGAATCCGGTGCATTAGTGCTGGTACGATCGCACCTGTCAAGATAAGAGAGGTGCGACACGAGGACTTCCCAGGAGGTCACCCATCCTAGTACTACTCTCGCCCAACCATGCTTAACTACGGATTTCTGATGGAATCCAGTGCATTAGTGCTGGTACGATCGCACCTGTCAAGATTTGCGTGCTCAAGTCCTGTATGCTTTCTGTAGCACGCTTATTAATAAGTTTTTATCCAAAACGGACTGGAAAACTTAAAAAAATAGAGGTGCAAGACAAGGACTTCCCAGGAGGTCACCCATCCTTGTACTACTATCGCCCTACGCTGCTTAACTACGGAGTTTTGATGGAATCCGGTGCATCAGTACTAGTATGATCACACCTGTCATGTTTTGCGTTCTCAAATCCTATATGCTTTCTGTAGCGCGCTATTTAATCAGTTTTTATCCCAAACGGACTGGAAAAGTTACAAAAAGAGAGGTGCAACACGGGGACTTCCCAGGAAGTCACCCATCCTATTACTACTCTCGCCCAATCGCGCTTAACTTCGGGATTCTGATGGGTTCCGGTGCATTAGTGCTGGTATGATCGCACCTGTCAAGATTTGCGTGCTCAAATCCTGTATGCTTTCTGTAGCACGCTAATTAATAAGTTTTTATCCAAAACGGACTGGAAAACTTAAAAAAATAGAGGTGTGCATGAGTGCTAGTATGATCGCCCTGGAAAAGTTACAAAAAAAGAAGTGCAACACGAGGACTTCCCAGGTGGTCACCCATCCTAGTACTACTCTCACCCAAACACGCTTAACTTTGGGGTTCTAATGGGATCCAGTGCATTAGTGGTGGTATGATCGCACCTGTCATGTTTTGTGAGCTCAAATCCTGTATGCTTTCTGTAGCACACTAATTAATCAGTTTTTATCCAATACGGACTGGTAAACTTACAAAAAGAGAGATGCAACACGAGGATTTTCTAGGAGGTCACCAATCCTAGTACTACTCTCGACGAATCACGCTTAACTGCGGAGTTCTGATGGGATGCGATGCATTAGTGCTGGTATGATCGCACATGTCATGTTTTGCGTGCTCAAAACCGGTATGCCTTCTGTAGCGCGCTAATTAATCAGTTTTTATCCAAAACGGGCTGGAAAACTTACAAAAAACGAGGTGCAAAACGAGGACTTCCCAAGAGGTCACCCATCCTATAACTACTCTCGCCCTACCACGCTTAACTACGGAGTTCTAATGGAATCCGATAAATTAGTGCTGGTATGATCGCACCTGTCATGATTTGCGTGCTCAAATCCTGTATGCTTTCTGTAGCGCGCTAATTAATAAGTTTTTATCCAAAACGGACTGGAAAACTTAAAAAAATAGAGGTGCAACACAAGGACTTCCCAAGAGGTCACCCATCCTAGTACTACTAACGCCCTACCCTGCTTAACTACGGAGTTTTGATGGAATCCGGTGCATCAGTGCTAGTATGATCGCACCTGTCATGTTTTGCGTTCTCAAATCCTATATGCTTTCTGTAGCGCGCTATTTAATCAGTTTTTATCCAAAACGGACTGGAAAAGTTACAAAAAGAGAGGTGCAACACGAGGACTTCCCAGGAGGGCACCCATCCTAGTTCTACTCTCGCCCAAGCACGCTTAACTTCGGTGTTCTGATGGGATCCGGTGCATTAATGCTGGGATGATCGCACCTGTCATGTTTTGTGTGCTCATGTCCTGTATGCTTTCTGTAGCACACTAATTAATCAGTGTTTATCCAATACGGACTGGAAAACTTACAAAAAGAGAGGTGCAACACAAGGATTTTCTAGGAGGTCACATATCCTAGTACTAATCTCGCCGAATCACGCTTAACTGCGGAGTTCTGATGGGATGCGATGCATTAGTGCTGGTATGATCGCACATGTCATGTTTTGCGTGCTCAAATCCTATATGCTTTCTGTAGCGCGCTATTTAATCAGTTTTTATCCAAAACGGGCTGGAAAACTTACAAAAATCGAGGTGCAACACGAGGACTTCCCAGGAGGTCACCCATCCTAGTACTACTCTCGCCCTACCACGCTTAACTACGGAGTTCTGATGGAATCCGGTGCATTAGTGCTGGTACGATCGCACCTGACAAGATTTGCTTGCTCAAATCCTGTATGCTTTCTGTAGCACGCTAATTAATAAGTTTTTATCCAAAACGGACTGGAAAACTTAAAAAAATAGAGGTGCAACACAAGAGGTCACCCATCCTAGTACTACTATCGCCCTACCCTGCTTAACTACGGAGTTTTGATGGAATCCGGTGCATCAGTGCTAGTATGATCGCACCTGTCATGTTTTGCGTTCTCAAATCCTATATGCTTTCTGTAGCGCGCTATTTAATCAATTTTTATCATAAACGGACTGGAAAAATTACTAAAAGAGAGGTGCAACACAAAGACTTCACAGGAGGTCACCCATCCTAGTACTACTCTCGCCCAAGCACACTTAACTTCGGAGTTCTGATGGGATCTGGTGCATTAGTGCTGGATTGATTGCACCTGTGATGTTTTGTGTGCTCAAATCCTGTATGCTAAAAGAAAAGTGCAGAGGTGCAACACAAGGACTTCCCAGGAGGTCACCCATCCTAGTACTACTATCTCCCTACCCTGCTTAACTACGGAGTTTCGATGGAATCCGGTGCATCAGTGCTAGTATGATCGCACATGTCATGTTTTGCGTTCTCAAATCCTATATGCTTTCTGTAGCGCGCTATTTGATCAGTTTTTATCCAAAACGGACTGGAAAAGTTACTAAAAGAGAGGTGCAACACGAGGACTTCCCAGGAGGTCAACCATCCTAGAACTACTCATGCCCAAGCACGATTAACTTCGGAGTTCTGATGGAATCTGATGCATTAGTGCTGGTATGATCGCACCTGTCACGTTTTGTGTGCTCAAATCTTGTATGCTTTCTATAGCACGCTAATTAATAAGTTTTTATCCAAAACGAACTGGAAAACATACAAAAAGAGAGGTGCAACACGAGAACTTCCCAGGAGGTCACCCATCCTAGTACTACTCTCGCCCAACCACGCTTAACTTCGGAGTTTTGATGGGATCCGGTGCATTAGTGCTGGTATGATCGCACCTGTCACGTTTTGTGTGCTCAAATCCTGTATGCTTTCTTCTAATCAGTTTTTATCCAAAACGGGTTGGAAAACATACAAAAAGAGAGGTGCAACACGAGGACTTCCCAGGAGGTCACCCATCCTAGTACTACTCTCGCCCAACCACGGTTAACTACGGAGTTCTGATGGAATCCGGTGCATTAGTGCTGGTACGATCGCACCTGTCAAGATTTGCGTGCTCAAATCCTGTATGTTTTCTGTAGCACGCTAATTAATAAGTTTTTATCCAAAACGGACTGGAAAACTTAAAAAAATAGAGGTGCAACACAAGGACTTCCCAAGAGGTCACCTATCCTAGTACTACTATCGCGCTACCCTGCTTAATTACGGAGTTTTGATGGAATCCGGTGCATCAGTGCTAGTATGATCGCACCTGTCATGTTTTGCGTTCTCAAATCCTATATGCTTTCTGTAGCGCGCTATTTAATCAGTTTTTATCCAAAACGAACTGGAAAAGTTACAAAAAGAGAGGTGCAACACGAGGACTTCCCAGAAGGTCACCCATCCGGGAACTACTCTCACCCAAGCACGCTTAACTTCGAAGTTCTGATGGGATCCGGTCCATTAGTCTTGGTATGATCGCACCTGTCATGTTTTGTGTGCTCAAGTCCTGTATGCTTTCTGTAGCACACTAATTAATCAGTGTTTATCCAATACGGACTGGAAAACTTACAAAAAGAGAGGTGCAACACGAGGACTTTCTAGGAGGTCACCAATCCTAGTACTACTCTCGCCGAATCACGCTTAACAGCGGAGTTCTGATGGGATGCGATGCATTAGTGCTAGTATGATCGCACCTGCTCAAATCCTGTATGCTTTCTGTAGCACACTAATTAATCAATTTTTATCCAAAACGGAATGAAAAGTTACAAAAAGAGAGGTGCAACACGAGGACTTCCCAGGAGGTTACCCATCCTAGTACTACTCACGCCCAAGCATGCTTAACTTAGGAGTTCTGATGGGATCCGGTGCATTAGTGCTGGTATGATCGCACATGTCACGTTTTGTGTGCTCAAATCCTGTATGCTTTCTATAGCACGCTAATTAATAAGTTTTTATCCAAAACGGACTGGAAAACATACAAAAAGAGAGGTGCAACACGAGGACTTCCCAGGAGGTCACCCATCCTCGTACTACTCTCGCCCAACCACGCTTAACTACGGAGTTCTGATGGAATCCGGTGCATTAGTGCTGGTACGATCATACCTGTTAAGATTTGCGTGCTCAAATCCTGTATGCATTCTGTAGCACGCTAATTAATAAGTTTTTATCCAAAACGGACTGGAAAACTTAAAAAAATAGAGGTGCAACACAAGGACTTCCCAGGAGGTCACCCATCCTAGTACTACTATCACCCTACCCTGCTTAATTAAGGAGTTTTGATGGAATCTGGTGCATCAGTGCTAGTATGATCGTACCTGTCATGTTTTGCGTTCTCAAATCCTATATGCTTTCTGTAGCGCGCTATTTAATCAGTTTTAATCCAAAACGGACTGGAAAAGTTACAAAAAGAGAGGTGCAAAACGAAGACTTCCCAGGTGGTCACCCATCTAGTACTACTCTCGCCTAGGCACGCTTAACTTCGAAGTTCTGATGGGATCCGATGCATTAGTGCTGGTATAATCGCACCTGTCACGTTTTGTGTGCTCAAATCCTGTATGCTTTCTGTAGCACACTAAGTAATCAGTTTTTATCCAAAACGGACTGCAAAAGTTACAAAAAGAGAGGTGCAACACGAGGACTTCTCAGGAGGTCCCCCATCCTAGTACTACTCGCGCCCAAGCACGCTTAACTTCGGAGTTTTGATGGGATCCGGTGCATTAGTGCTGGTATGATCGCACCTGTAACGTTTTGTGTGCTCAAATCCTGTATGCTTTCTACTAATCAGTTTTTATCCAAAACGGGCTGGAAAACATACAAAAAGAGAGGTGCAACACGAGGACTTCCCAGGAGGTCACCCATCCTAGTACTACTCTCGCCCAACCATGCTTAACTACGGAGTTCTGATGGAATCCGGTGCATTAGTGCTGGTACGATCGCACCTGTCAAGATTTGCGTGCTCAAATCCTGTATGCTTTCTGTAGCACGCTAATTAATAAGTTTTTATCCAAAACGGACTGGAAAACTTAAAAAAATAGAGGTGCAACACAAGGACTTCCCAGGAGGTCACCTATCCTAGTACTACTATCGCCCTACCCTGCTTAATTACGGAGTTTTGATGGAATCCGGTGCATCAGTGCTAGTATGATCGCACCTGTCATGTTTTGCGTTCTCAAATCCTATATGCTTTCTGTAGCGCGCTATTTAATCAGTTTTTATCCAAAACGGACTGGAAAAGTTACTAAAAGTGAGGTGCAACACAAGGACTTCCCAGGAGGTCACCCATCCTAGTACTACTCTCGCCCAACCACTCTTAACTACGGAGTTCTGATGGAATCCAGTGCATTAGTGCTGGTATGATCGCACTTGTCACGTTTTGTGTGCTCAAATCCCGTATGCTTTCTGTAGCACGCTAATTAATAAGTTTTTATCCAAAACGGACTGGAAAACATACAAAAAGAGAGGTTCAACACGAGGACTTCCTCGTCATGGAATCCGGTGCATTAGTGCTGGTACGATCGCACCTCTCAAGATTTGCGTGCTCAAATCCTGTATGCTTTCTGTAGCACGCTAATTAATAAGTTTTTATCCAAAACGGACTGGAAAACTTAAAAAAATAGAGGTGCAACACAAGGACTTCCCAGGAGGTCACCTATCCTAGTACTACTATCGCACTACCCTGCTTAATTACGGAGTTTTGATGGAATCCGGTGCATCAGTGCTAGTATGATCGCACCTGTCATGTTTTGCGTTCTCAAATCCTATATGCTTTCTGTAGCACGCTATTTAATCAGTTTTTATCCAAAACGGACTGGAAAAGTTACAAAAAGAGAGGTGCAACACGAGGACTTCCCAGGAGGTCATCCATCCTAGTACTACTCTCGCCCAAGCACGCTTAACTTCGGAGTTCTGATGGGATCCGGTGCAAATAGTGCTGGTACGATCGCACCTGTCAAGATTTGCGTGCTCAAATCCTGTATGCTTTCTATAGCACGCTAATTAATCAGTTTTTATCCAATACGGACTGGAAAACTTACAAAAAGAGAGGTGCAACACGAGGACTTCCCAGGAGGTCACCCATCCTAGTACTACTCTCGCCCAACCATGCTTAACTACGGAGTTCTGATGGAATCCGGTGCATTAGTGCTGGTACGATCGCACCTGTCAAGATTTGCGTGCTCAAATCCTGTATGCTTTCTGTAGCACGCTAATTAATAAGTTTTTATCCAAAACGGACTGGAAAACTTAAAAAAATAGAGGTGCAACACAAGGACTTCCCAGGAGGTCACCTATCCTAGTACTACTATCGCCCTACCCTGCTTAATTACGGAGTTTTGATGGAATCCGGTGCATCAGTGCTAGTATGATCGCACCTGTCATGTTTTGCGTTCTCAAATCCTATATGCTTTCTGTAGCGCGCTATTTAATCAGTTTTAGTCCAAAACGGACTGGAAAAGTTACAAAAAGAGAGTTGCAACACGAGGACTTCCCAGGAGGTCACCCATCCTAGTACTACCCGCGCCCAAGCACGCTTAACTTCAGAGTTTTGATGGGATCCGGTGCATTAATGCTGGTATGATCGCACCTGTCATGTTTTGTGTGCTCAAATCCTGTATGCTTTCTTCTAATCAGTTTTTATCCAAAACGGGCTGGAAAACATACAAAAAGAGAGGTGCAACACGAGGACTTCCCAGGAGGTCATCCATCCTAGTACTACTCTCGCCCAACCACGCTTAACTACGGAGTTCTGATGGAATCCGGTGCATTAGTGCTGGTACGATCGCACCTGTCAAGATTTGCGTGCTCAAATCCTGTATGCTTTCTGTAGCACGCTAATTAATAAGTTTTTATCCAAAACGGACTGGAAAACTTAAAAAAATAGAGGTGCAACACAAGGACTTCCCAGGAGGTCACCTATCCTAGTACTACTATCGCCCTACCCTGCTTAATTACGGAGTTTTGATGGAATCCGCTGCATCAGTGCTAGTATGATCGCACCTGTCATGTTTTGCGTTCTCAAATCCTATATGCTTTCTGTAGCGCGCTATTTAATCAGTTTTTATCCAAAACGGACTGGAAAAATTACAAAAAGAGAGGTGCAACACGAGGACTTCCCAGGAGGTCATCCATCCTAGTACTACTCTCGCCCAAGCACGCTTAACTTCGGAGTTTTGATGGGATACGGTGCATTAGTGCTGGTATGATCGCACTTGTCACGTTTTGTGTGCTCAAATCCTGTATGCTTTCTATAGCACACTAATTAATCAGTTTTTATCCAATACGGACTAGAAAACTTACAGAAAGAGAGGTGCAACACGAGGATTTTCTAGGAGGTCACCTATCCTAGTACTACTCTCGCCGAATCACGCTTAACTGTGGAGTTCTGATGGGATGCGATGCATTAGTGCTGGTATGATCGCACATGTCATGTTTTGCGTGCTCAAAACCTGAATGCCTTCTGTAGCGCGCTAATTAATCAGTTTTTATCCAAAACGGGCTGGAAAACTTACAAAAATCGAGGTGCAACACGAGGACTTCCCAGGAGGTCACCCATCCTAGTACTACTCTCGCCCAACCACGCTTAACTACAGAGTTCTGATGGAATCCGGTGCATTAGTGCTGGTACGATCGCACCTGTCAAGATTTGCGTGCACAAATCCTGTATGTTTTCTGTAGCACGCTAATTAATAAGTTTTTATCCAAAACGGACTGGAAAACTTAAAAAAATAGAGGTGCAACACAAGGACTTCCCAGGAGGTCACCTATCCTAGTACTACTATCGCCCTACCCTGCTTAATTACGGAGTTTTCATGGAATCCGCTGCATCAGTGCTAGTATGATCGCACCTGTCATGTTTTGCGTTCTCAAATCCTATATGCTTTCTGTAGCGCCCTATTTAATCGGTTTTTATCCAAAACGGACTGGAAAAGTTACAAAAAGAGAGGTGCAACACGAGAACTTCCCAGGAGGTCCTCCATCCTAGTACTACTCTCGCCCAAGCACGCTTAACTTCGGAGTTCTGATGGGATCCGGTGCATTAGTGCTGGTATGATCGCACTTGTCACGTTTTGTGTGCTCAAATCCTGTATGCTTTCTGTAGCACACTAATTAATCAGTTTTTATCCAATACGGACTGGAAAACTTACAGAAAGAGAGGTGCAACACGAGGATTTTCTAGGAGGTCACCTATCCTAGTACTACTCTCGCCGAATCACGCTTAACTGCGGAGTTCTGATGGGATGCGATGCATTAGTGCTGGTATGATCGCACATGTCATGTTTTGCGTGCTCAAAACCTGAATGCCTTCTGTAGCGCGCTACTTAATCAGTTTTTATCCAAAACAGGCTGGAAAACTTACAAAAATCGAGGTGCAACACGAGGACTTCCCAGGAGGTCACCCATCCTAGTACTACTCTCGCCCTACCACGCTTAACTACGGAGTTCTAATGGAATCCGATGCATTAGTGCTGGTATGATCGCACCTGTCATGATTTGCGTGCTCAAATCCTGTATGCTTTCTGTAGCGCGCTAATTAATAAGTTTTTATCCAAAACGGACTGGAAAACTTAAAAAAATAGAGGTGCAACACAAGGACTTCCCAGGAGGTCACCCATCCTAGTACTACTATCGCCCTACCCATCTTAACTACGAAGTTTTGATGGAATCCGGTGCATCAATGCTAGTATGATCGCACCTGTCATGTTTTGCGTTCTCAAATCCTATATGCTTTCTGTAGCGCGCTATTTAATCAATTTTTATCCAAAACAGACTGGAAAAGTTACTAAAAGATAGGTGTAACACAAGGACTTCCCACGAGGTCACCCATCCTAGTACTACTGTCGCCCAAGCACACTTAACTTCGGAGTTCTGATGGGATCCGGTGCATTAGTGCTGGTATGATCGCACCTGTCATGTTTTGTGTGCTCAAATCCTGTATGCTTTCTGTAGCACACTAATTAATCAGTCTTTATCCAATACGGACTGGAAAACTTACAAAAAGAGAGGTGCAGAGGTGCAACACAAGGACTTCCCAAGAGGTCACCCATCCTAGTACTACTATCTCCCTACCTTGCTTAACTACGGAGTTTCGATGGAATCCGGTGCATCAGTGCTAGTATGATCTCACCTGTCATGTTTTGCGTTCTCAAATCCTATATGCTTTCTGTAGCGCGCTATTTAATCAGATTTTATCCAAAACGGACTGGAAAAGTTACTAAAAAAGAGGTGCAAAACGAGGACTTCCCAGGAGGTCACCCATCCTAGTACTACTCATGCCCAAGGACGCTTAACTTCGGAGTTCTGATGGGATCTGGTGCATTAGTGCTGGTATGATCGCACCTGTCACGTTTTGTGTGCTCAAATCCTGTATGCTTTCTATAGCACGCTAATTAATAAGTTTTTATCCAAAACGGACTGGAAAACATACAAAAAGAGAGGTGCAACACGAGGACTTCCGAGGAGGTCACCCATCCTAGTACTACTCTCGCCCAACCACGCTTAACTACGGAGTTCTGATGGAATCCGGTGCATTAGTGCTGGTACGATCGCACCTGTCATGATTTGCGTGCTCAAATCCTGTATGCTTTCTGTAGCACGCTAATTAATAAGTTTTTATCCAAAACGGACTGGAAAACTTAAAAAAATAGAGGTGCAACACAAGGACTTCCCATGAGGTTACCCATCCTAGTACTACTATCGCCCTACCCTGCTTAATTACGGAGTTTTGATGGAATCCGGTGCATCAGTGCTAGTATGATCGTACCTTCCCAGGAGGTCACCCATCCTAGTACTACTCGCGCCCAAGCACGCTTAACTTCGGAGTTTTGATGGGATCCGGTGCATTAGTGATGGTATGATCGCACCTGTCACGTTTTGTGTGCTCAAATCCTGTATGCTTTCTTCTAATCAGTTTTTATCCAAAACGGGATGGAACATACAAAAAGAGAGGTGCAACACGAGGACTTCCCAGGAGATCACCCATCCTAGTACTACTCTCGCCCAACCACGCTTAACTACGGAGTTCTGATGGAATCCGGTGCATTAGTGCTGGTACGATCGCACCTGTCAAGATTTGCGTTCTCAAATCCTGTATGCTTTCTGTAGCACGCTAATTAATAAGTTTTTATCCAAAACGGACTGGAAAACTTAAAAAAATAGAGGTGCAACACAAGGACTTCCCAGGAGGTCACCTATCCTAGTACTACTATCGCACTACCCTGCTTAATTACGGAGTTTTGATGGAATCCGGTGCATCAGTGCTAGTATGATCGCACCTGTCATGTTTTGCGTTCTCAAATCCTATATGCTTTCTGTAGCACGCTATTTAATCAGTTTTTATCCAAAACGGACTGGAAAAGTTACAAAAAGAGAGGTGCAACACGAGGACTTCCCAAGAGGTCATCCATCCTAGTACTACTCTCGCCCAAGCACGCTTAACTTCGGAGTTCTGATGGGATTCGGTGCATTAGTGCTGGTACGATCGCACCTGTCAAGATTTGCGTGGTCAAATCCTGTATGCTTTCTATAGCACGCTAATTAATAAGTTTTTATCCAAAACGGGCTGGAAAACATACAAAAAGAAAGGTGCAACACGAGGACTTCCCAGGAGGTCACCCATCCTAGTACTACTCTCGCCCAACCACGCTTAACTACGGAGTTCTGATGGAATCCAGTGCATTAGTGCTGGTATGATCGCACCTGTCATGATTTGCGTGCTCAAATCCTGTATGCTTTCTGTAGCACGCTAATTAATAAGTTTTTATCCAAAACGGACTGGAAAACTTAAAAAAATAGAGGTGCAACACAAGGACTTCCCATGAGGTTACCCATCCTAGTACTACTATCGCCCTACCCTGCTTAATTACGGAGTTTTGATGGAATCCGGTGCATCAGTGCTAGTATGATCGTACCTTCCCAGGAGGTCACCCATCCTAGTACTACTCGCGCCCAAGCACGCTTAACTTCGGAGTTTTGATGGGATCCGGTGCATTAGTGATGGTATGATCGCACCTGTCACGTTTTGTGTGCTCAAATCCTGTATGCTTTCTTCTAATCAGTTTTTATCCAAAACGGGATGGAACATACAAAAAGAGAGGTGCAACACGAGGACTTCCCAGGAGATCACCCATCCTAGTACTACTCTCGCCCAACCACGCTTAACTACGGAGTTCTGATGGAATCCGGTGCATTAGTGCTGGTACGATCGCACCTGTCAAGATTTGCGTTCTCAAATCCTGTATGCTTTCTGTAGCACGCTAATTAATAAGTTTTTATCCAAAACGGACTGGAAAACTTAAAAAAATAGAGGTGCAACACAAGGACTTCCCAGGAGGTCACCTATCCTAGTACTACTATCGCACTACCCTGCTTAATTACTGAGTTTTGATGGAATCCGGTGCATCAGTGCTAGTATGATCGCACCTGTCATGTTTTGCGTTCTCAAATCCTATATGCTTTCTGTAGCACGCTATTTAATCAGTTTTTATCCAAAACGGACTGGAAAAGTTACAAAAAGAGAGGTGCAACACGAGGACTTCCCAAGAGGTCATCCATCCTAGTACTACTCTCGCCCAAGCACGCTTAACTTCGGAGTTCTGATGGGATTCGGTGCATTAGTGCTGGTACGATCGCACCTGTCAAGATTTGCGTGGTCAAATCCTGTATGCTTTCTATAGCACGCTAATTAATAAGTTTTTATCCAAAACGGGCTGGAAAACATACAAAAAGAAAGGTGCAACACGAGGACTTCCCAGGAGGTCACCCATCCTAGTACTACTCTCGCCCAACCACGCTTAACTACGGAGTTCTGATGGAATCCAGTGCATTAGTGCTGGTACGATCGCACCTGTCAAGATTTGCGTGCTCAAATCCTGTATGCTTTCTGTAGCACGCTAATTAATAAGTTTTTATCCAAAACGGACTGGAAAACTTAAAAAAATAGAGGTGCAACACAAGGACTTCCCAGGAGGTCACCTATCCTAGTACTACTATCGCACTACCCTGCTTAATTACGGAGTTTTGATGGAATCCGGTGCATCAGTGCTAGTATGATCGCACCTGTCATGTTTTGCGTTCTCAAATCCTATATGCTTTCTGTAGCACGCTATTTAATCAGTTTTTATCCAAAACGGACTGGAAAAGTTACAAAAAGAGAGGTGCAACACGAGGACTTCCCAAGAGGTCATCCATCCTAGTACTACTCTCGCCCAAGCACGCTTAACTTCGGAGTTCTGATGGGATCCGGTGCATTAGTGCTGGTACGATCGCACCTGTCAAGATTTGCGTGGTCAAATCCTGTATGCTTTCTATAGCACGCTAATTAATAAGATTTTATCCAAAACGGGCTGGAAAACATACAAAAAGAGAGGTGCAACACGAGGACTTCCCAGGAGGTCACCCATCCTAGTACTACTCTCGCCCAACCACGCTTAACTACGGAGTTCTGATGGAATCCAGTGCATTAGTGCTGGTACGATCGCACCTGTCAAGATTTGCGTGCTCAAATCCTGTATGCTTTCTGTAGCACGCTAATTAATAAGTTTTTATCCAAAACGGACTGGAAAACTTAAAAAAATAGAGGTGCAACACAAGGACTTCCCAGGAGGTCACCTATCCTAGTACTACTATCGCACTACCCTGCTTAATTACGGAGTTTTGATGGAATCCGGTGCATCAGTGCTAGTATGATCGCACCTGTCATGTTTAGCGTTCTCAAATCCTATATGCTTTCTGTAGCGCGCTATTTAATCAGTTTTTATCCAAAACGGACTGGAAAAGTTACAAAAAGAGAGGTGCAACACGAGGACTTCCCAGGAGGTCATCCATCCTAGTACTACTCTCGCCCAAGCACGCTTAACTTCAGAGTTCTGATGGGATCCGGTGCAAATAGTGCTGGTACGATCGCACCTGTCAAGATTTGCGTGCTCAAATCCTGTATGCTTTCTATAGCACGCTATTAATAAGTTTTTATCCAAAACGGGCTGGAAAACATACAAAAAGAGAGGTGCAACACGAGGACTTCCCAGGAGGTCACCCATCTTAGTACTACTCTCGCCCAACCACGCTTAACTACGGAGTTCTGATGGAATCCGGTGCATTAGTGCTGGTACGATCGCACCTATCAAGATTTGCGTGCTCAAATCCTGTATGCTTTCTGTAGCACGCTAATTAATAAGTTTTTATCCAAAACGGACTGGAAAACTTAAAAAAATAGAGGTGCAACACCAGGACTTCCCAGGAGGTCACCTATCCTAGTACTACTATCGCACTACCCTGCTTAATTACGGAGTTTTGATGGAATCCGGTACATCAGTGCTAGTATGATCGCACCTGTCATGTTTTGCGTTCTCAAATCCTATATGCTTTCTGTAGCGCGCTATTTAATCAGTTTTTATCCAAAACAGACTGGAAAAGTTACAAAAAGAGAGGTGCAACACGAGGACTTCCCAGGAGGTCATCCATCCTAGTACTACTCTCGCCCAAGCACGCTTAACTTCGGAGTTCTGATGGGATCCGGTGCAAATAGTGCTGGTACGATCGCACCTGTCAAGATTTGCGTGCTCAAATCCTGTATGCTTTCTATAGCACGCTAATTAATCAGTTTTTATCCAATACGGACTGGAAAACTTACAAAAAGAGAGGTGCAACACGAGGACTTTCTAGGCGGTCACCAATCCGAGTACTACTCTCGCCGAAGCACGCTTAACTGCGGAGTTCTGATGGGATCCGATGCATTAGTGCTGGTATGATCGCACATGTCATGTTTTGCGTGCTCAATACCTCTATGCCTTCTGTAGCACGCTAATTAATCACTTTTTATCCAAAACAGACTGGAAAACTTACAAAAAGAGAGGTGCAACACGAGGACTTCCCAGGAGGTCACCCATCCTCGTACTACTCTTGCCCAAGCACGCTTAATTGCGGAGTGCATTAGTGCTGGTATGATCGCACCTGTCATGGTTTGCGTGCTCAAAACCTATATGCTTTCTATAGCGCGCTAATTAATCACTTTTAATCCAAAACGAACTGAAAAACTTACCAAAAGAGAGGTGCAACACGAGGAGTACCAAGGAGGTCACCCATCCTAGTACTACTCTCGCCCAAGCACACTTAACTACAAAGTTCTGATGGCATCCGGTGCATTAGTGCTGATATGATCGCACCTGTCATGTTTTGCGTGCTCAAATCCTCTATGCCTTCTGATGTGTGCTAATTAATCACTTTTTATCCAAACCGGGCTGGAAAACTTACAAAAAGAGAGGTGCAAAACGAGGACTTTCTAGGAGGTCACCAATCCTAGTACTACTCTATCCGAAGCACGCTTAACAGCGGAGTTCTGATGGGATCCGATGCATTAGTGCTGGTATGATCGCACATGTCATGTTTTGCGTGCTCAAAACCTCTATGCCTTCTGTACACGCTAATTAATCACTTTTTATCCAAAACGGACTGGAAAACTTACAAAAAGAGAGGTGCAACATGAAGACTTCCCAGGAGGTCACCCATCCTAGTACTACTCTCGCCCAAGAACGCTTAGCTTCGGAAATCTGATGGGATCCGGTGCATTAGTGCTGGTATGATCGCACCTGTCACGTTTTGTGTGCTCAAATCCTGTATGCTTTCTGTAGCACACTAATTAATCAGTTTTTATCCAATACGGATTGGAAAACTTACAAAAAGAGACGTGCAACACGAGAACTTTCTAGGAGGTCACCAATCCTAGTACTACTCTCGCCGAATCACGCTTAACTGCGGAGTTCTCATGGGATGCGATGCATTAGTGCTGGTTGATCTCACATGTCATGTTTTGCGTGCTCAAAACCTCTATGCCTTCTGTAGCGCGCTAATTAATCACTTTTTATCCAAAACGGGCTGGAAAACTTACAAAAAGAGAGGTGCAACACGAGGACTTCCCAGGAGTTCACCCATCCTAGTACTACTCCCGCCCTACCACGCTTAACTACAGAGTATTGATGGGATCCGGTGCATTAGTGCTGGTATGATCGCACCTGTCATGTTTTGCGTGCTCAAATCCTATATGTTTTCTGTAGCGCGCTATTTAATCAGGTTTTATCCAAAACGAACTGGAGAAGTTATAAAAAGAGAGGTCCAACACAAGGAGTTCCCAGCAGGTCACCCATCCTAGTACTACTCTCGCCCAAGCACGATTTACTACGGAGTTCTGATGGGATCACACCTATCATGTTTTGCGTGCTCAAATCCTATATGTTTTCTGTATCGCCCTAATTAATCACTTTTAATCCAAAACGGACTCGAAAACTTACAAAAAGAGAGGTGCAACACGAGGAGTTCCAAGGAGGTCACCCATACTAGTACTACTCTCGCCCAAGCACGCTTAAGTTCGGAGTTCTGATGGGATCCGGTGCATTAGTGCTGGTATGATCGCACGTGTCATGTTTTGCATGCTCAAAACCTCTATGCCTTCTCATGTTCGCTAATTAATCACTTTTTATCCAAACCGGGCTTGAAAACTTACAAAAAGGGAGGTACAACACGAGGACTTTCTAGGAGGTCACCAATCCTAGTACTACTCTCGCCGAAGCACGCTTAACTGCGGAGTGCTGATGGGATCCGATGCATTAGTGCTGTTATGATCGCACATGTCATGTTTTGCGTGCTCAAAACATCTATGCCTTCTGTAGCGCGATAATTAATCACTTTTTATCCAAAACGGACTGGAAAACTTATTAAAAGAGAGGTGCAACACGAGGACTTCCCAGGATGTCACCCATCCGAGTAATACTCTCGCCCAAGCACGCTTAACTACGGAGTTCTGATGGGATCCGGTGCATTAGGGCTGGTATGATCGCACCTGCCATGTTTTGCGTGCTCAAATCCTGTATGCTTTCTGTAGCACACTAATTAATTAGTTTTTATCCAATACGGACTGGAAAACTTACAAAAAGTGAGGTGCAACACGAGGACATTCTAGGAGGTCACCAATCCTAGTACTACTCTCGTCGAAGCACGCTTAACTGCGGTGTTCAAATGGGATCCGGTGCATCAGTGCTAGTATGATCCCACCTGTCATGTTTTGCGTTCTGAAATCCTATATGCTTTCTGTAGCGCGCTATTTACTCAGTTTTTATCCCAAACGGACTGGAAAAGTTACAAAAAGAGAGGTGCAACAAGAGGAGTTCCCAGGAGGTCACCCATCATAGTACTACTCTCGACCAAGCACGCTTAAGTTCGAAGTTCTGATGGGATCCGGTGCATTAGTGCTGGTATGATCGCACCTGTCACGTTTTGTGTGCTCAAATCCTGTATGCTTTCTATAGCACACTAATTAATCAGTTTTTATCCAATACGGACTGGTTAACTTACAAAAAGAGAACTGCAACACGAGGATTTTCTAGGAGGTCACCAATCCTAGTACTACTCTCGCCGAATCACGCTTAACTGCGGAGTTCTGATGGGATGCGATGCATTAGTGCTGGTTTGATCGCACATGTCATGTTTTGCGTGCTCAAAACATCTATGCCTTCTGTAGCGCGCTAATTAATCACTTTTTATCCAAAACGGGCTAGAAAACTTACAAAAAGAGAGGTGCAACACGAGGACTTCCCAGGAGGTCTACCATCCTACTACTACTCTCGCCCTACCACGCTTAACAACGGAGTATTGATGGGATGCGATGCATTAGTGCTGGTATGATCGCACATGTCATGTTTTGCGTGCTCAAAACCTCTATGCCTTCTGTAGCGCGCTAATTAATCACTTTTTATCCAAAACGGGTTGGAAAACTTACAAAAAGAGAGGTGCAACACGAGGACTTCCGTGGAGGTCAACCATCCTACTACTACTCTCGCCCTACGACGCTTAACTACGGAGTATTGATGGGATCCGGTGCATTAGTGCTGGTATGATCGCACCTGTCATGTTTTGCGTGCTCAAATCCTATATGCTTTCTGTAGCGCGCTATTTAATCAGTTTTTATCCAAAACGAACTGGAAAAGTTACAAAAAGAGAGGTGCAACACGAGGAGTTTCCAGGAGGTCACCCATCCTAGTATTACTTTGCCCAAGCACGCTTAACTGCGGAGTGCATTAGTGCTGGTATTATCGCACCTGTCATGTTTTGCGAGCTCAAAACCTATATGCTTTCTATAGCGCGCTAAGTAATCACTTTTAATGCAAAACGGACTGGAAAACTTACAAAAAGAGAGGTGCAACACGAGGACTTCCTAGGAGGTCACCCATCCTAGTACTACTCTTGCCCAAGCACACTTAACAACGAAGTTCTGATGGGATCCGGTGCATTAGTGCTGGTATGATCGCACCTGTCATGTTTTGCGTGCTCAAAACCTCTATGCCTTCTGATGTGCGCTAATTAATCACTTTTTAACCAAACCGGGTTGGAAAACTTATAAAAAGAGAGGTGCAACACGAGGACTTTCTAGGAGGTCACCAATCCTAGTACTACTCTCGCCGAAGCACGCTTAACTGCGGGGTTCTGATGGGATCCGATGCATTAGTGCTGGTAAGATCGCACATGTCATGTTTTGCTTGCTCAAAACCTCTATGCCTTCTGTAGCGCGCTAATTAATTAGTTTTTATCCAAAACGGATTGGAAAACTTACAAAAAGAGAGGTGCAACACGAGGACTTCCCAGGAGGTCACCCATCCTAGTACTACTCCTGCCCAACCACGCTTAACTACGGAGTTCTAATGGAATCCGGTGCATTAGTGCTGGTATGATCGCACCTATCATGATTTGCGTGCTCAAATCCTGTATGCTTTGTGTAGCGCGCTAATTAAGAAGTTTTTATCCAAAACAGACTGGAAAACTTAAAAAATAGAGGTGCAACACAAGGATTTCCCAGGAGGTCACCCACCCTAGTATTACTATCGCCCTACCCTGCTTAACTACGGAGTTTTGATGGAATCCGGTGCATCAGTGCTAGTATGATCGCACCTGTCATGTTTTGCGTTCTCAAATCCTATATGCTTTCTGTAGCGCGCTATTTAATCAATTTTTATCCAAAACGGACTAGAAAATTTACAAAAAGAGATGTGCAACATGAGGACTTCCCAGGAGGTCACCCATCCTAGTACTACTCTCGCCCAAGCACGCTAAACTTCGGAGTTCTGATGGGATCTGGTGCATTAGTGCTGGTATGATCGCACCTGTCATGTTTTGCGTGCTCAAATCCTGTATGCTTTCTGCAGCACACTAATTAATCAGTTTTTATCCAAAACATACTAGAAAACTTACAAAAAGAGAGGTGCAACACGAGGACTTCCCAGGAGGTTACCAATCCTAGTACTACTGTCGCCGAAGCACGCTTAACTGCGGAGTGCTGATGGGATCCGATGCATTAGTGCTGTTATGATCGCACATGTCATGTTTTGCGTGCTCAAAACCTCTATGCCTTCTGTAGCGCGATTATTAATCACTTTTTATCCAAAACGGACTGGAAAACTTACAAAAGGAGAGGTGCAACACGAGGACTTCCCAGGAGGTCACCCATCCGAGTACTACTCTCGCCCAAGCACGCTTAAATACGGAGTTCTGATGGGATCCGGTGCATTAGTGCTGGTATGATCGCACCTGTCATGTTTTGCGTGCTCAAATCCTGTATGCTTTCTGTAGCACACTAATTAATTAGTTTTTATCCAATACGGATTGGAAAACTTACAAAAAGAGAGGTGCACCACGAGGACTTTCTAGGAGGTCACGAATCCTAGTACTACTCTCGCCGAAGCACGCTTAACTGCGGAGTTCTGATGGGATCCGATGCATTAGTGCTGGTGTGATCGCACAGCCTTCTGTAGCGCGCTAATTAATCACTTTTTATCCAAAACGGACTGGAAAACCTACAAAAAGAGAGGTGCAACACGAGGACTTCCCAGGAGGTCACCCATCCTAGTACTACTCTCGCCCAAGCACGCTAAACTTCAGAGTTCTGATGGGATCCGGTGAATTAGTGCTAGTATGATCGCACCTGTCAAGATTTGCGTGCTCAAATCCTGTATGCTTTCTGTAGCGCGCTAATTAATAAGTTTTTATCCAAAATGGACTGGAAAACTTAAGAAAATAGAGGTGCAACACAAGGACTTCCCAGGAGGTCACCCATCCTAGTACTACTAACGCCCTACCCTACTTAACTACGGAGTTTTGATGGAATCCGGTGCATCAGTGCTAGTATCATCGCACCTGTCATGTTTTGCGTTCTCAAATCCTATATGCTTTCTGTAGCGCGCTATTTAATCAGTTTTTATCCAAAACGGACTGGAAAAGTTACAAAAAGAGAAGTGCAACACGAGGATTTTCTAGGAGGTCACCAATCCTAGTACTACTCTCGCCGAGTCACGCTTAACTGCGGAGTTCTGAGGGGATGCGATGCATTAGTGCTGGTATGATCGCACATGTCATGTTTTGCGTGCTCAAAACCTGTATGCCTTCTGTAGCGCGCTAATTAATCAGTTTTTATCCAAAACGGGCTAGAAAACATACAAAAAACGAGGTGTAACATGAGGACTTCCCAGGAGGTCACCCATCCTAGTACTACTCTCGCCCAACCATGCTTAACTACGCAGTTCTGATGGAATCCGGTGCATTAGTGCTGGTATGATCGCACCTGTCAAGATTCGCGTGCTCAAGTCCTGTATGCTTTCTGTAGCACGCTAATTAATAAGTTTTTATCCAAAACGGACTGGAAAACTTAAAAAAATAGAGGTGCAAGACAAGGACTTCCTAGGAGGTCACCCATCGTAGTACTACTATCGCCCTACCCTGCTTAACTGCAGAGTTCTGATGGGATGCGATGCATTAGTGCTGGTATGATCGCACATGTCATGTTTTGCGTGCTCAAAACCTGTATGCCTTCTGTAGCGCGCTAATTAATCAGTTTTTATCCAAAACGGGCTGGAAAAGTTACATAAAGAGAGGTGCAACATGAGGACTTCCCAGGAGGTCACCCATCCTAGTACTACTCTCGCCCTACGACGCTTAACTACGGAGTATTGATGGGATCCGGTGCATTAGTGCTGGTATGATCGCACCTATCACGTTTTGTGTGCTCAAATCCTGTATGATTTCTGTAGCACACTAATTAATCAATTTTTATCCAAAACGGACTGGAAAAGTTACATAAAGAGAGGTGCAACACAACGACTTCCCAGGAGGTCACCCATCCTAGTACTACTCTCGCCCAAGCACGCTTACCTTCGGAGTTCTGATGGGATCCGGTGCATTAGTGCTGGTATGATCGCACCTTTCATGTTTTGTGTGCTCAAATCCTGTATGCTTTCTATAGCACGCTAATTAATAAGTTTTTATCCAAAACGGACTGGAAAACATACAAAAAGAGAGGTGCAACACGAGGACTTCCCAGGAGGTCACCCACCCTAGTACTACTCTCGCCCAACCACGCTTAACTACGGAGTTCTAATGGAATCCGGTGCATTAGTGCTGGTACAGTCGCACCTGTCAAGATTTGCATGCTCAAATCCTGTATGCTTTCTGTAGCACGCTAATTAATAAGTTTTTATCCAAAACGGACTGGAAAACTTAAAAAAATAGAGGTGAAACACAAGGACTTCCCAGTGGGTCACCCATCCTAGTACTACTAACGCCCTACCCTGCTTAACTACAGAGTTTTGATGGAATCCGGTGCATCAGTGCTAGTACGATCGCACCTGTCATGTTTTGCGTTCTCAAATCCTATATGCTTTCAGTAGCGTGCTATTTAATCAGTTTTAATCCAAAACGGACTGGAAAAGTTACAAAAAGAAAGGTGCAACACGAGGACTTCCCAGGAGGTCACCCATCCTAGTACTACTCTCGCCCTACGACGCTTAACTATGGAGTATTGATAGGATCCGGTGCATTAGTGCTGGTATGATCGCACTTATCACGTTTTGTGTGCTCGAATCCTGTATGATTTCTGTAGCACACTAATTAATCAGTTTTTATCCAAAACGGACTGGAAAAGTTACATAAAGAGAGGTGCAACACAACGACTTCCCAGGAGGTCACCCATCCTAGTACTACTCTCGCCCAAGCACGCTTACCTTCGGAGTTCTGATGGGATCCGGTGCATTAGTATTGGTATGATCGCACCTTTCATGTTTTGTGTGCTCAAATCCTGTATGCTTTCTATAGCACGCTAATTAATAAGTTTTTATCCAAAACGGACTGGAAAACATACAAAAAGAGAGGTGCAACACGAGGACTTCCCAGGAGGTCACCCATCCTAGTACTACTCTCGCCCAACCACGCTTAACTACGGAGTTCTAATGGAATCCGGTGCATTAGTGCTCGTACAGTCACACCTGTCAAGATTTGCATGCTCAAATCCTGTATGCTTTCTGTAGCACGCTAATTAATAAGTTTTTATCCAAAACGGACTGGAAAACTTAAAAAAATAGAGGTGCAACACAAGGACTTCCCAGGGGGTCACCCATCCTAGTACTACTAACGCCCTACCCTGCTTAACTACAGAAATCCTATATGCTTTCTGTAGCGTACTATTTAATCAGTTTTAATCCAAAACGGACTGGAAAAGTTACAAAAAGAAAGGTGCAACACGAGGACTTCTCAGGTGGTCACCCATCCTAGTACTACTCTCGCCCAAGCACGCTTAAGTTCGAAGTTCTGATGGGATCCGGTGCATTAGTGCTGGTATGATCGCACCTGTCACATTTTGTGTGCTCAAATCCTGTATGCTTTCTGTAGCACACTAATTAATCAGTTTTTATCCAAAACGGACTGGAAAAGTTACAAAAAGAGAGGTGCAACACGAGGACTTCCCAGGAGTTCACCCATCCTAGTACTACTCTCGCCCAAGCACGCTTAACTTCCAAGTTCTGATGGGATCCGGTGCATTAGTGCTGGTATGATCGCACCTGTCACGTTTTGTGTGCTCAAATCCTGTATGCTTTCTGTAGCACACTAATTAATCAGTTTTTATCCAAAACGGACTGGAAAAGTTACAAAAAGAGAGGTGCAACACGAGGACTTCTCAGGAGGTCACCCATCCTAGTACTACTTTCGCCTAAGCACGCTTAACTTCGAAGTTCTGATGGGATCCGGTGCATTAGTGCTGGTATGATCGCACCTGTCACGTTTTGTGTGCTCAAATCCTGCATGCTTTCTGTAGCACACTAATTAATCAGTTTTTATCCAATACGGACTGGAAAACTTAAAAAAGAGAGGGGTACCACGAGGATTTTCTAGGAGGTCACCACTCCTAGTACTACTCTCGCCGAATCACGCTTAACTGCGGAGTTCTGATGGGATCCGGTGCATTAGTGCTGGTATGATCGCACCTGTCATGTTTTGCGTGCTCAAAACCTCTATGCCTTCTGGTGTGCACTAATTAATCACTTTTTATCCAAACCGGGCTGGAAAACTTACAAAAAGAGAGGTGCAACACGAGAACTTTCTAGGAGGTCACCAATCCTAGTTCTACTCTCGCCGAAGCACGCTTAACTGCGGAGTTTTGATGGGTTCCGATGCATTAGTGCTGGTATGATCGCACATGTCATGTTTTGCGTGCTCAAAACCTCTATGCCTTCAGTAGCGCGCTAATTAATCACTATTTATCCAAAACGGACTGGAAAACTTACAAAAAGAGAGGTGAAACACGAGAACTTCCCAGGCGGTAACCCATCCGAGTACTACTCTCGCCCAGGCACGCTTAACTACGGAGTTCTGATGGGATCCGGTGCATTAGTGCTGGTATGATCGCACATGTCATGTTTTGCGTGCTCAAAACCTCTATGCATTCTGTAGCGCGCTAATTAATCACTTTTTATCCAAAACGGGATGGAAAACTTACAAAAACAGAGGTGCAACACAAAGACTTCCCAGGAGGTCACCCATCCTAGTACTACTCTCGCCCTACCACGCTTAACTATGGAGTTTTGATGGGATCCGGTACATTAGTGCTGGTATGATCGCACCTGTCATGTTTTGCGTGCTTAAATCCAATATGCTTTCTGTAGCGCGCTATTTAATCAGTTTTTATCCAAAACAAACTGGAAAAGTTACAAAAAGAGAGGTGCAATACGAGGAGTTCCCAAGAGGTCACCCATCCTAGTACTACTCTTGCCCAAGCACGCTTAACTGCGGAGTGCATTAGTGCTGGTAGTATCGCACCTGTCATGTTTTGCGAGCTCAAAACCTATATGCTTTCTATAGCGCGCTAATTAATCACTTTTAATCCAAAACGGACTGGAAAAGTTACAAAAAGAGAGATGCAACACGAGGACTTCTCAGGAGGTTACCCTACCTAGTACTACTCTCTCCCAAGCACACTTAACTACGAAGTTCTGAGGGGATCCGGTGCATTAGTGCTGGTATGATCGCACCTGTCATGTTTTGCGTGCTCAAAACATCTATGCCTTCTGATGTGCGCTAATTAATCACTTTTTATCCAAACTGGGCTGGAAAACTTACAAAAAGAGAGGTGCAACACGAGAACTTTCTAGGAGGTCACCAATCCTAGTACTACTCTCGCCAAAGCACGCTTAACTGCGGAGTTCTGATGGGATCCGATGCATTAGTGCTGGTATGATCGCACATGTCATGTTTTGCGTGCTCAAAACCTCTATGCCTTCTGTAGCGCGCTAATTAATCACTTTTTATCCAATACGGATTGGAAAACTTACAAAAAGAGAGGTGCAAACACGAGGACATCCCAGGAGGTCACCCATCCTAGTACTACTCCCGCCCTACCCCGCTTAACTACAGAGTATTCATGGGATCCGGTGCATTAGTGCTGGTATGATCGCACCTGTCATGTTTTGCGTGCTCAAATCCTATATGTTTTCTGTAGCGCGCTATTTAATCAGTTTTTATCCAAAACGAACTGGAAAAGTTACGAAAAGAGAGGTGCAACACGAGGAGTTCCCAGGAGGTCACCCATCCTAGTACTACTCTCGCCCAAGCACGATTTACTACGGAGTTCTGATGGGATCACACCTATCACGTTTTGCGTGCTCAAATCCTATATGTTTTCTGTATCGCGCTAATTAATCACTATTAATCCAAAACAGGCTGGAAAACTTAAAAAAAGAGAGGTGCAACACGAAGACTACCCAGGAGGTCACCCATCCTAGTACTACTCTCGCCCAAGCACACTTAACTAAGATGTTCTGATGGAATTCGGTGCATTAGTGCTGGTACGATCGCACCTGTCAAGATTTGCGTGCTCAAATCCTGTATGCTTTCTGTAGCACGCTAATTAATAAGTTTTTATCCAAAACAGATTAGTACTTCTCTCGCCCAAGCATGCTTAACTGCGGAGTTCTGATGGGATCCAATGCATTAGTGCTGGTATGATCGCACCTTTCATGTTTTGCGAGCTCAAATCCTATATGTTTTTTGTAGCGCGCTATTTAATCTGTTTTTATCCAAAACGAACTGCAAAAGTTACAAAAAGAGAGGTGCAACACGAAGACTTTCTCGGAGGTCACCAATCCTAGTACTACTCTCGCCCAAGCACAATTAACTACGATGTTCTGATGGCATCCGGTGCATTAGTGCTGGTATGATCGCACCTGTCATGTTTTGCGTGCTCAAATCCTCTATGCCTTCTAATGTGTGCTAATTAATCACTTTTTATCCAAACCGGGCTGGAAAACTTACAAAAAGAGAGGTGCAAAACGAGGACTTTCTAGGAGGTCACCAATCCTAGTACTACTCTCGCCGAAGCACGCTTCACTGCGGAGTTCTGATGGGATCCGATGCATTAGTGCTGGTATGATCGCACATGTCATGTTTTGCGTGCTCAAAACCTCTATGCCTTCTGTAGCGCGCTAATTAATCACTTTTTATCCAATACGGATTGGAAAACTTACAAAAAGAGAGGTGCAAACACGAGGACATCCCAGGAGGTCACCCATCCTAGTACTACTCCCGCCCTACCACGCTTAACTACACAGTATTCATGGGATCCGGTGCATTAGTGCTGGTATGATCGCACCTGTCACGTTTTTTGTGCTCAAATCCTGTATGCTTTCTGTGGCACACTAATTAATCAGTTTTTATCCAATACGGACTCGAAAATTTACAAAAAGAGAGGTGCAACACGAGGACTTTCTCGGAGGTCACCAATCCTAGTACTACTCTCGCTGAATAACGCTTAACTGCGGAGTTCTCATGGGATACGATGCATTAGTGCTGGTTGATCTCACATGTCATGTTTTGCGTGCTCAAAACCTCTATGCCTTCTGTAGCGCGCTAATTAATCACTTTTTATCCAAAACGGGCTGGAAAACTTACAAAAAGAGAGGTGCAACACGAGGACTTCCCAGGAGGTCACCCATCCTAGTACTACTCCCGCCCTACCACGCTTAACTACAGAGTATTCATGGGATCCGGTGCATTAGTGCTGGTATGATCGCACCTGTCACGTTTTTTGTGCTCAAATCCTGTATGCTTTCTGTGGCACACTAATTAATCAGTTTTTATCCAATACGGACTCGAAAATTTACAAAAAGAGAGGTGCAACACGAGGACTTTCTCGGAGGTCACCAATCCTAGTACTACTCTCGCTGAATAACGCTTAACTGCGGAGTTCTCATGGGATACGATGCATTAGTGCTGGTTGATCTCACATGTCATGTTTTGCGTGCTCAAAACCTCTATGCCTTCTGTAGCGCGCTAATTAATCACTTTTTATCCAAAACGGGCTGGAAAACTTACAAAAAGAGAGGTGCAACACGAGGACTTCCCAGGAGGTCATCCATCCTAGTACTACTCCCGCCCTACCACGCTTAACTACAGAGTATTCATGGGATCCGGTGCATTAGTGCTGGTATGATCGCACCTGTCATGTTTTGCGTGCTCAAATCCTATATGTTTTCTGTAGCGCGCTATTTAATCAGTTTTTATCCAAAACGAACTGGAAAAGTTACGAAAAGAGAGGTGCAACACGAGGAGTTCCCAGGAGGTCACCCATCCTAGTACTACTCTCGCCCAAGCACGCTTAGCTTCGGAGTTCTGATGGGATCCGGTGCATTAGTGCTGGTATGATTGCACCTGTCATGTTTTTTGTGCTCAAATCCTGTATGCTTTCTGTAGCACACTAATTAATCAGTTTTTATCCAATACGGACTGGAAAACTTACAAAAAGAGTGTAGCGCGCGAATTAATCACTTTTTATCCAAAACAGGCTGGAAAACTTAAAAAAAGAAAGGTGCAACACGAGGACTTCCCAGGAGGTCACCCATCCTAGTACTACTCCCGCCTTACCACGCTTAACTACAGAGTATTGATGGGATCCGTTGCATTAGTGCTGGTATGATCGCACCTGTCAGGTTTTGCGTGCTCAAATCCTATATGTTTTCTGTAGCGCGCTATTTAATCTATTTTTATCCAAAACGAACTGGAAAAGTTACAAAAAGAGAGGTGCAACAGGAGGACTTTCTCGGAGGTCACCAATCCTAGTACTACTCTCGCCCAAGCACACTTAACTACGATGTTCTGATGGCATCCGGTGCATTAGTGCTGGTATAATCGCACCTGTCATGTTTTGCGTGCTCAAATCCTCTATGCCTTCTAATGTGTGCTAATTAATCACTTTTTATCCAAACCGGGCAGGAAAACTTACAAAAAGAGAGGTGCAAAACGAGGACTTTCTAGGAGGTCACCAATCCTAGTACTACTCTCGCCGAAGCACGCTTAACTGCGGAGTTCTGATGGGATCCGATGCATTAGTGCTGGTATGATCGCACATGTCATGTTTTGCGTGCTCAAAACCTCTATGCCTTCTGTACACGCTAATTAATCACTTTTTATCCAAAACGGACTGGAAAACTTACAAAAAGAGAGGTGCAACATGAGGACTTCCCAGGAAGTCACCCATCCTAGTACTACTCTCGCCCAAGCACGCTTAGCTTCGGAGTTCTGATGGGATCCGGTGCATTAGTGTTGGTATGATCGCACCTGTCACGTTTTTTGTGCTCAAATCCTGTATGCTTTCTGTGGCACACTAATTAATCAGTTTTTATCCAATACGGACTCGAAAATTTACAAAAAGAGAGGTGCAACACGAGGACTTTCTCGGAGGTCACCAATCCTAGTACTACTCTCGCCGAAGCACGCTTAACTGCGGAGTTCTGATGGGATTTGATGCATTAGTGCTGGTATGATCGCACATGTCAAGTTTTGCGTGCTCAAAACCTCTATGCCTTCTGTACACGCTAATTAATCTCTTTTTATCCAAAACGAGCTGGAAAACTTACAAAAAGAGAGGTGCAACACGAGGACTTCCCAGGAGGTCACCCATCCTAGTACTACTCCCGCCCTACCACGCTTAACTACAGAGTATTCATGGGATCCGGTGCATTAGTGCTGGTATGATCGCACCTGTCATGTTTTGCGTGCTCAAATCCTATATGTTTTCTGTAGCGCGCTATTTAATCAGTTTTTATCCAAAACGAACTGGAAAAGTTACGAAAAGAGAGGTGCAACACGAGGAGTTCCCAGGAGGTCACCCATCCTAGTACTACTCTCGCCCAAGCACGATTTACTACGGAGTTCTGATGGGATCACACCTATCACGTTTTGCGTGCTCAAATCCTATATGTTTTCTGTATCGCGCTAATTAATCACTTTTAATCCAAAACGGACTGGAAAACTTACAAAAAGAGAGGTGCAACACGAGGAGTTCCAAGGAGGTCACCCATCCTAGTACTACTCTCGCCCAAGCACGCTTAAGTTCGGAGTTCTGATGGGATCCGGTGTATTAGTGCTGGTATGATCGCACCTGTCATGTTTTGCGTGCTCAAAACCTCTATGCCTTCTGATGTTCGCTAATTAATCACTTTATATCCAAACCGGGCTGGAAAACTTACAAAATGGGAGGTGCAACACGAGGACTTTCTAGGAGGTCACCAATCCTAGTACTACTCTCGCCGAAGCACGCTTAACTGCGGAGTGCTGATGGGATCCGATGCATTAGTGCTGTTATGATCGCACATGTCATGTTTTGCGTGCTCAAAACATCTATGCCTTCTGTAGCGCGATAATTAATCACTTTTTATCCAAAACGGACTGGAAAACTTACAAAAAGAGAGGTGCAACACGAGGACTTCCCAGGATGTCAACCATCCGAGTACTACTCTCGCCCAAGCACGCTTAACTACGGAGTTCTGATGGGATCCAGTGCATTAGGGCTGGTATGATCGCACCTGTCATATTTTGCGTGCTCAAATCCTGTATGCTTTCTGTAGCACACTAATTAATTAGTTTTTATCCAATACGGACAGGAAAACTTACAAAAAGAGAGGTGCAACATGCGGACATTCTAGGAGGTCACCAATCCTAGTACTACTCTCGCCGAAGCACGCTTAACTGCGGAGTTCTGATGGGATCTGATGCATTAGTGCTGGTATGATCGCACCTGTCATGTTTTGCGTTCTCAAATTCTATATGCTTTTTGTAGCGCGCTATTTACTCATTTTTTATCTAAAACGGACTGGAAAAGTTACAAAAAGAGAGGTGCAACACGAGGAGTTCCCAGGAGGTCACCCATCCTAGCACTACTCTCGCCCAAGAACTCTTAAGTTCGGAGTTCTGATGGGATCCGGTGCATTAGTGCTGGTATGATCGCACCTGTCACGTTTTGTGTGCTCAAATCCTGTATGCTTTCTATAGCACACTAATTAATCAGTTTTTATCCAATACGGACTGGAAAACATACAAAAAGAGAACTGCAACACGAGGATTTTCTAGGAGGTCACCAATCCTAGTACTACTCTCGCCGAATCACGCTTAACTGTGGAGTTCTGATGGGACGATGCATTAGTGCTGGTATGATCGCACATGTCATGTTTTGCGTGCTCAAAACATCTATGCCTTATGTAGCGCTCTAATTAATCACTTTTTATCCAAAACGGGCTGGAAAACTTACAAAAAGAGAGGTGCAACACGAGGACTTCCCAGGAGGTCAACCATCCTACTACTACTCTCGCCCTACCACGCTTAACTACGGAGTATTGATGGGATCCGGTGCATTAGTGCTGGTATGATCGCACCTGTCATGTTTTGCGTGCTCAAATCCTATATGCTTTCTGTAGCGCGCTATTTAATCAATTTTTATCCAAAACGAACTGGAAAAGTTACAAAAAGAGAGGTGCAACACGAGGAGTTCCCAGGAGGTCACCCATCCTAGTACTACTCTTGCCCAAGCACGCTTAACTGCGGAGTGCATTAGTGCTGGTAGTATCGCACCTGTCATGTTTTGCGAGCTCAAAACCTATATGCTTTCTATAGCGCGCTATGTAATCACTTTTAATGCAAAACGGACTGGAAAACTTACAAAAAGAGAGGTGCAACACGAGGACTTCCTAGGAGGTCACCCATCCTTGTACTACTCTCGCCCAAGCACACTTAACTACGAAGTTCTGATGGGATCCGGTGCATTAGTGCTGGTATGATCGCAACTGTCATGTTTTGCGTGCCCAAATCCTGTATGCTTTCTGTAGCACACTAATTAATCAGTTTTTATCCAATACGGACTGGAAAACTTACAAAAAGAGAGGTGCAACACGAGGACTTTCTAGGAGGTCACCCATCCTAGTACTACTCTCGCCGAAGCACGCTTAACTGTGGAGTGCTGATGGGATCCGATGCATTAGTGCTGGTATGATCGCACATGTCATGTTTTGCGTGCTCAAAACCTCTATGCCTTCTGTAGCGCGATAATTAATCACTTTTTATCCAAAACGGACTGGAAAACTTACAAAAAGAGAGGTGCAACACGAGGACTTCCCAGGAGGTCACCCATCCGAGTACTACTCTCGCCCAAGCACGCTTATCTACGGAGTTCTAATGGGATCCGGTGAATTAGTGATGTTATGGTCGCACCTGTCATGTTTTGCGTGATCAAATCCTGTATGCTTTCTGTAGCACACTAATTAATTAGTTTTTATCCAATACGGACTGGAAAACTAACAAAAAGAGAGGTGCAACACGAGGACTTTCTAGGAGGTCACCAACCCTAGTACTACTCTTGCCGAAGCACGCTTAACTGCGGGGTTCTGATGGGATCCGATGCATTAGTGCTGGTATGATCGCACTTGTCATGTTTTGCTTGCTCAAAACCTCTATGCCTTCTGTAGCGCGCTAATTAATCACTTTTTATCCCAAACGGACTGGAAAACTTACAAAAAGAGAGGTGCAACACGAGGAGTTCCAAGGAGGTCACCCATCCTAGTACTACTCTCGCCCAAGCACGCTTAAGTTCGGAGTTCTGATGGGATCCGGTGTATTAGTGCTGGTATGATCGCACCTGTCATGTTTTGCGTGCTCAAAACCTCTATGCCTTCTGATGTTCGCTAATTAATCACTTTATATCCAAACCGGGCTGGAAAACTTACAAAATGGGAGGTGCAACACGAGGACTTTCTAGGAGGTCACCAATCCTAGTACTACTCTCGCCGAAGCACGCTTAACTGCGGAGTGCTGATGGGATCCGATGCATTAGTGCTGTTATGATCGCACATGTCATGTTTTGCGTGCTCAAAACATCTATGCCTTCTGTAGCGCGATAATTAATCACTTTTTATCCAAAACGGACTGGAAAACTTACAAAAAGAGAGGTGCAACACGAGGACTTCCCAGGATGTCAACCATCCGAGTACTACTCTCGCCCAAGCACGCTTAACTACGGAGTTCTGATGGGATCCAGTGCATTAGGGCTGGTATGATCGCACCTGTCATATTTTGCGTGCTCAAATCCTGTATGCTTTCTGTAGCACACTAATTAATTAGTTTTTATCCAATACGGACTGGAAAACTTACAAAAAGAGAGGTGCAACATGCGGACATTCTAGGAGGTCACCAATCCTAGTACTACTCTCGCCGAAGCACGCTTAACTGCGGAGTTCTGATGGGATCTGATGCATTAGTGCTGGTATGATCGCACCTGTCATGTTTTGCGTTCTCAAATTCTATATGCTTTTTGTAGCGCGCTATTTACTCATTTTTTATCTAAAACGGACTGGAAAAGTTACAAAAAGAGAGGTGCAACACGAGGAGTTCCCAGGAGGTCACCCATCCTAGCACTACTCTCGCCCAAGAACTCTTAAGTTCGGAGTTCTGATGGGATCCGGTGCATTAGTGCTGGTATGATCGCACCTGTCACGTTTTGTGTGCTCAAATCCTGTAAGCTTTCTATAGCACACTAATTAATCAGTTTTTATCCAATACGGACTGGAAAACATACAAAAAGAGAACTGCAACACGAGGATTTTCTAGGAGGTCACCAATCCTAGTACTACTCTCGCCGAATCACGCTTAACTGTGGAGTTCTGATGGGACGATGCATTAGTGCTGGTATGATCGCACATGTCATGTTTTGCGTGCTCAAAACATCTATGCCTTATGTAGCGCTCTAATTAATCACTTTTTATCCAAAACGGGCTGGAAAACTTACAAAAAGAGAGGTGCAACACGAGGACTTCCCAGGAGGTCAACCATCTTACTACTACTCTCGCCCTACCACGCTTAACTACGGAGTATTGATGCGATCCGGTGCATTAGTGCTGGTATGATCGCACCTGTCATGTTTTGCGTGCTCAAATCCTATATGCTTTCTGTAGCGCGCTATTTAATCAATTTTTATCCAAAACGAACTGGAAAAGTTACAAAAAGAAAGGTGCAACACGAGGAGTTCCCAGGAGGTCACCCATCCTAGTACTACTCTTGCCCAAGCACGCTTAACTGCGGAGTGCATTAGTGCTGGTAGTATCGCACCTGTCATGTTTTGCGAGCTCAAAACCTATATGCTTTCCATAGCGCGCTATGTAATCACTTTTAATGCAAAACGGACTGGAAAACTTACAAAAAGAGAGGTGCAACACGAGGACTTCCTAGGAGGTCACCCATCCTTGTACTACTCTCGCCCAAGCACACTTAACTACGAAGTTCTGATGGGATCCGGTGCATTAGTGCTGGTATGATCGCAACTGTCATGTTTTGCGTGCCCAAATCCTGTATGCTTTCTGTAGCACACTAATTAATCAATTTTTATCCAATACGGACTGGAAAACTTACAAAAAGAGAGGTGCAACACGAGGACTTTCTAGGAGGTCACCAATCCTAGTACTACTCTCGCCGAAGCACGCTTAACTGTGGAGTGCTGATGGGATCCGATGCATTAGTGCTGGTATGATCGCACATGTCATGTTTTGCGTGCTCAAAACCTCTATGCCTTCTGTAGCGCGATAATTAATCACTTTTTATCCAAAACGGACTGGAAAACTTACAAAAGAGAGGTGCAACACGAGGACTTCCCAGGAGGTCACCCATCCGAGTACTACTCTCGCCCAAGCACGCTTATCTACGGAGTTCTAATGGGATCCGGTGAATTAGTGCTGTTATGGTCGCACCTGTCATGTTTTGCGTGATCAAATCCTGTATGCTTTCTGTAGCACACTAATTAATTAGTTTTTATCCAATACGGACTGGAAAACTAACAAAAAGAGAGGTGCAACACGAGGACTTTCTAGGAGGTCACCAACCCTAGTACTACTCTTGCCGAAGCACGCTTAACTGCGGGGTTCTGATGGGATCCGATGCATTAGTGCTGGTATGATCGCACTTGTCATGTTTTGCTTGCTCAAAACCTCTATGCCTTCTGTAGCGCGCTAATTAATCACTTTTTATCCCAAACGGACTGGAAAACTTATAAAAAGAGAGGTGCAACACGAGAAATTCCCAGGAGGTCACTCATCCTAGTACTACTCTTGCCCAACCACGCTTAACTACGGAGTTCTAATGGAATCCGGTGCATTAGTGCTGGTATGATCGCACGTATCATGTTTTGCGTGCTCAAATCCTGTATGCTTTCTGTAGCGCGCTAATTAAGAAGTTTTTATCCAAAACAGACTGGAAAACTTAAAAAAATAGAGGTGCAACACAAGGACTTCCCAGGAGGTCACCCACCCTAGTATTACTATCGCCCTACCCTGCTTAACTACGGAGTTTTGATGGAATCCGGTGCATCAGTGCTAGTATGATCGCACCTGTCATGTGTTGCATTCTCAAATCCTATATGCTTTCTGTAGCGCGCTATTTAATCAGTTTTTATCCAAAACGGACTGGAAAAGTTACAAAAAGAGATTTGCAACATGAGGACTTCCCAGGAGGTCACCCATCCTAGTACTACACTTGCCCAAGCACGCTCTACTGCGGAGTGCATTAGTGCTGGTATGATCGCACCTGTCATGTTTTGCGTGCTCAAATCCTGTATGCTTTCTGTAGCGCGCTAATTAATACGTTTTTATCCAAAACGGACTGGAACTTACAAAAAGAGATGTGCAACACGAGGACTTCCCAGGAGGTCACCCATCCTAGTACTACTCTCGCCAAAGCAAGCTTAACTACGGAGTTATGATGGGATCCGGTGCAGTAGTGCTGGTATGATCGCACATGTCATGTTTTGCGTGCTCAAAACTTCTATGCCTTCTGTAGCGCGCTAATTAATCACAGAGGTGCAACACGAGGACTTCCCAGGAGGTCACCCATCCTAGTACTACTCTCGCCCTACCACGCTTAACGAAGGAGTTTTGATGGTATCCGGTGCAATAGTGCTAGTATGATCGCACCTGTCATGTTTTGCGTGCTCAAATCCTATATGCTTTCTGTAGCGCGCTATTTAATCAGTTTTTATCCAAAACGGACTGGAAAACCTACAAAAAGAGAGGTGCAACACGAGGACTTTCTAGGAGGTCACCAATCCTAGTACTACTCTCGCCGAAGCACGCTTAACTGCGGAGTGCTGATGGGATCCGATGCATTAGTGCTGTTATGATCGCACATGTCATGTTTTGCGTGCTCAAAACATCTATGCCTTCTGTAGCGCGATAATTAATCACTTTTTATCCAAAACGGATTGGAAAACTTACAAAAAGAGAGGTGCAACACGAGGACTTCCCAGGATGTCAACCATCCGAGTACTACTCTCGCCCAAGCACGCTTAACTACGGAGTTCTGATGGGATCCAGTGCATTAGGGCGGGTATGATCGCACCTGTCATATTTTGCGTGCTCAAATCCTGTATGCTTTCTGTAGCACACTAATTAATTAGTTTTTATCCAATACGGACTGGAAAACTTACAAAAAGAGAGGTGCAACATGCGGACATTCTAGGAGGTCACCAATCCTAGTACTACTCTCGCCGAAGCACGCTTAACTGCGGAGTTCTGATGGGATCTGATGCATTAGTGCTGGTATGATCGCACCTGTCATGTTTTGCGTTCTCAAATTCTATATGCTTTTTGTAGCCCGCTATTTACTCAGTTTTTATCTAAAACGGACTGGAAAAGTTAGAAAAAGAGAGGTGCAACACGAGGAGTTCCCAGGAGGTCACCCATCCTAGCACTACTCTCGCCCAAGAACTCTTAAGTTCGGAGTTCTGATGGGATCCGGTGCATTAGTGCTGGTATGATCGCACCTGTCACGTTTTGTGTGCTCAAATCCTGTATGCTTTCTATAGCACACTAATTAATCAGTTTTTATCCAATACGGACTGGAAAACATACAAAAAGAGAACTGCAACACGAGGATTTTCTAGGAGGTCACCAATCCTAGTACTACTCTCGCCGAATCACGCTTAACTGTGGAGTTCTGATGGGACGATGCATTAGTGCTGGTATGATCGCACATGTCATGTTTTGCGTGCTCAAAACATCTATGCCTTATGTAGCGCTCTAATTAATCACTTTTTATCCAAAACGGGCTGGAAAACTTACAAAAAGAGAGGTGCAACACGAGGACTTCCCAGGAGGTCAACCATCCTACTACTACTCTCGCCCTACCACGCTTAACTACGGAGTATTGATGGGATCCGGTGCATTAGTGCTGGTATGATCGCACTTGTGATGTTTTGCGTGCTCAAATCCTATATGCTTTCTGTAGCGCGCTATTTAATCAATTTTTATCCAAAACGAACTGGAAAAGTTACAAAAAGAGAGGTGCAACACGAGGAGTTCCCAGGAGGTCACCCATCCTAGTACTACTCTTGCCCAAGCACGCTTAACTGCGGAGTGCATTAGTGCTGGTAGTATCGCACCTGTCATGTTTTGCGAGCTCAAAACCTATATGCTTTCTATAGCGCGCTATGTAATCACTTTTAATGCAAAGCGGACTGGAAAACTTACAAAAAGAGAGGTGCAACACGAGGACTTCCTAGGAGGTCACCCATCCTTGTACTACTCTCGCCCAAGCACACTTAACTACGAAGTTCTGATGGGATCCGGTGCATTAGTGCTGGTATGATCGCAACTGTCATGTTTTGCGTGCCCAAATCCTGTATGCTTTCTGTAGCACACTAATTAATCAGTTTTTATCCAATACGGACTGGAAAACTTACAAAAAGAGAGGTGCAACACGAGGACTTTCTAGGAGGTCACCAATCCTAGTACTACTCTCGCCGAAGCACGCTTAACTGTGGAGTGCTGATGGGATCCGATGCATTACTGCTGGTATGATCGCACATGTCATGTTTTGCGTGCTCAAAACCTCTATGCCTTCTGTAGCGCGATAATTAATCACTTTTTATCCAAAACGGACTGGAAAACTTACAAAAAGAGAGGTGCAACACGAGGACTTCCCAGGAGGTCACCCATCCGAGTACTACTCTCGCCCAAGCACGCTTATCTACGGAGTTCTAATGGGATCCGGTGAATTAGTGCTGTTATGGTCGCACCTGTCATGTTTTGCGTGATCAAATCCTGTATGCTTTCTGTAGCACACTAATTAATTAGTTTTTATCCAATACGGACTGGAAAACTAATAAAAAGAGAGGTGCAACACGAGGACTTTCTAGGAGGTCACCAACCCTAGTACTACTCTTGCCGAAGCACGCTTAACTGCGGGGTTCTGATGGGATCCGATGCATTAGTGCTGGTATGATCGCACTTGTCATGTTTTGCTTGCTCAAAACCTCTATGCCTTCTGTAGCGCGCTAATTAATCACTTTTTATCCCAAACGGACTGGAAAACTTACAAAAAGAGAGGTGCAACACGAGAAATTCCCAGGAGGTCACTCATCCTAGTACTACTCTTGCCCAACCACGCTTAACTACGGAGTTCTAATGGAATCCGGTGCATTAGTGCTGGTATGATCGCACGTATCATGTTTTGCGTGCTCAAATCCTGTATGCTTTCTGTAGCGCGCTAATTAAGAAGTTTTTATCCAAAACAGACTGGAAAACTTAAAAAAATAGAGGTGCAACACAAGGACTTCCCAGGAGGTCACCCACCCTAGTATTACTATCGCCCTACCCTGCTTAACTACGGAGTTTTGATGGAATCCGGTGCATCAGTGCTAGTATGATCGCACCTGTCATGTGTTGCATTCTCAAATCCTATATGCTTTCTGTAGCGCGCTATTTAATCAGTTTTTATCCAAAACGGACTGGAAAAGTTACAAAAAGAGATGTGCAACATGAGGACTTCCCAGGAGGTCACCCATCCTAGTACTACTCTTGCCCAAGCACGCTCTACTGCGGAGTGCATTAGTGCTGGTATGATCGCACCTCAAATCCTGTATGCTTTCTGTAGCGCGCTAATTAATACGTTTTTATCCAAAACGGACTGGAACTTACAAAAAGAGATGTGCAACACGAGGACTTCCCAGGAGGTCACCCATCCTAGTACTACTCTCGCCAAAGCAAGCTTAACTACGGAGTTATGATGGGATCCGGTGCAGTAGTGCTGGTATGATCGCACATGTCATGTTTTGCGTGCTCAAAACTTCTATGCCTTCTGTAGCGCGCTAATTAATCACTTTTTATCCGAAACGGGCTGGAAAATTTACAAAAACAGAGGTGCAACACGAGGACTTCCCAGGAGGTCACCCATCCTAGTACTACTCTCCCCGAAGAATGCTTAACTGCGGAGTTCTGATGGGATCCGGTGCATTGTCATGTATTGCGGGCACAAATCCTGTATGCTCTCTTTAGCGCGCTAATTAATAAGTTTTTATCCAAAACGGACTGGAAAACTTATAATAAGAGAGGTGCAACACGACGACTTCCCAGGAGGTCACCCATCCTAGTACTACTCTCGCCCTACCACGCTTAACTACGAAGTTTTGATGGGATTCGGTGCATTAGTGCTAGTATGATCGCACCTGGCATGTTTTGCGTGCTTAAATCCATTATGCTTTCTTTAGCGCGCTAATTAATAAGTTTTTCTTCAAAACTGACTGGAAAACTTACAAAAGGAAAGGTGCAACACGAGGACTTCGCAGGAGGTCACCCATCCTAGTACTACTCCTGCCCAAGAATGCTTAACTGCGGAGTTCTAATGGGATCCGGTGCATTAGTGTTGGCATGATCGCAACTGTCATGTTTTGCATGCTCAAATCCTGTATGCTTTCTGTAGCGCGCTAATTAATAAATTTTTATCCAAAACGGACTGGAAAACTTACAAAAAGAGAGGTGCAACACGAGGACTTCCCAGGAGGTCACCCATCGTAGTACTACTCTCGGCCAAGCACGCTTAAATACGGTGTGCATTAGTGCTGGTATGATCGCACCTGTCATGTTTTGCGTGCTCAAAACCTATATGCTTTATATAGCGCGCAAATTAATCACTTTTTATCCAAAACGGACTGGAAAACTTACAAAAAGAGAGGTTCAACACGAGGACTTCCCAAGAGGTCACCCATCCTAGTACTACTCTCGCCCAAGAATGCTTAACTACGGAATTCTGATGGAATCCGGTGCATTAGTGACGGTATGATCGCAACTGTCATGTTTTGCGTGCTCAAATCCTGTATGCTCTCTGTAGCGCGCTAATTAATAAGTTTTAATCCAAAACGGACTGGAAAACTAAAAGAGAGGTGCAACACGAGGACTTTCCAGGAGGTCACCAATCCTAGTACTACTCTCGCCGAAGCACACTTAACTGCGGAGTTCTGAATGGATCCGATGCATTAGTGCACACGAGGACTTTGCAGGAGGTCACCCATCCTAGTACTACTCTCGCCCAAGCACACTTAACTTCGGAGTTCTGATGGGATCCGGTGCGTTAGTGCTGGTATGATCGCACCTGTCATGTTTTGCGTGCTCAAATCCATTCTGCTTTCTTTAGCGCACTAATTAATAAGTTTTTATCCAAAACGGACTGGAAAACTTACAAAAAGAGAGGTGCAACACGAGGACTTTCAAAGAGGTCACCCATCCTAGTACTACTCTCGCCGAACAACGCTTAACTGCGGAGTTCTGATGGGATCCGGTGCATTAGTGCTGGTATGATCGCACCTGTCATATTTTGCGTGCTCAAAACCTATATGCCTTCTGTAGCGCGCTAATTAATCACTTTTTATCCAAAACAGACTGGAAAACTTACAAAAAGAGAGGTGCAACACGAGGACTTCCCAGGAGGTCACCAATCCTAGTACTACTCTTGCCCAAGCACACTTAACTGCGGAGTGCATTAGTGCTGGTATGATCGCACCTGTCATGTTTTGTGTGCTCAAAACCTATATGCTTTGTATAGCGCGTTAATTAATCACTTTTTATCCAAAACGGACTGGAAACTTACAAAAAGGGAGGTGCAACACGAGGACTTCCCAGGAGGTCACCCATCCTAGTACTACTCTCGCCCAAGAATGCTTAACTTCGGAGTTCTGATGGGATCCGGTGCATTAGTGCTGGTATGATCGCACCCGTCATGTATTGCGTGCACATATCCTGTATGCTCTCTTTAGCGTGCTAATCAATAAGTTTTTATCTAAAACGGACTGGAAAAATTACAAAAAGAGAGGTGCAACACGAGGACTTCCCAGGAGGTCACCCATCCTAGTACTAGTCTCGCCCAAGCACGCTTAAATACGGAGTTCTGATGGGATCCAGTGCATTAGTGTTGGTATGATCGCACCCGTCATGTATTGCGTGCACAAATCCTGTATGCTCTCTTTAGCGTGCTAATTAATAAGTTTTTATCCAAAACGGACTGGAAAACTTACAAAAAGAGAGGTGCAACACGAGGACTTCCCAGGAGGTCAGCCATCCTAGTCCTACTCTTGCCCAAGCACGCTTAACTGCGGAGTGCATTAGTGCTGGTATGATCGCACTTGTCATGTTTTGCTTGCTCAAAACCTCTATGCCTTCTGTAGCGCGCTAATTAATCACTTTTTATCCCAAACGGACTGGAAAACTTACAAAAAGAGAGGTGCAACACGAGAAATTCCCAGGAGGTCACTCATCCTAGTACTACTCTTGCCCAACCACGCTTAACTACGGAGTTCTAATGGAATCCGGTGCATTAGTGCTGGTATGATCGCACGTATCATGTTTTGCGTGCTCAAATCCTGTATGCTTTCTGTAGCGCGCTAATTAAGAAGTTTTTATCCAAAACAGACTGGAAAACTTAAAAAAATAGAGGTGCAACACAAGGACTTCCCAGGAGGTCACCCACCCTAGTATTACTATCGCCCTACCCTGCTTAACTACGGAGTTTTGATGGAATCCGGTGCATCAGTGCTAGTATGATCGCACCTGTCATGTGTTGCATTCTCAAATCCTATATGCTTTCTGTAGCGCGCTATTTAATCAGTTTTTATCCAAAACGGACTGGAAAACATAAAAAAATTGAGGTGCAATATGAGGACTTCCTAGGAGGTCACCCATCCTAGTACTACTCTTGCCGAACAACGCTTAACTGCGGAGTTCTGATGGGATCCGGTGCATTAGTGCTGGTATGATCGCACCTATCAAGTTTTGCTTGGTCAAAACCTATATGCCTTCTGTAGCGCGCTAATTAATCACTTTTTATCCAAAACATACTGGAAAACTTACAAAAAGACAGGTGCAACACGAGGACTTCCTAGGAGGTCAGCCATCCTAGTCCTACTCTTGCCCAAGCACGCTTAACTGCGGAGTGCATTAGTGCTGGTATGACAAAACCTGTCATGTTTTGCGTGCTCAAAACCTATATGCTTTCTATAGCGCGCTAATTATGCACTTTTTATCCCAACCGGACTGGAAAACTTACCAAAAAAGAGGTGCACCACGAGGACTTCCCAGGAGGTCACCCATCCTAGTACTACTCTTGCCCAAGCACGCTTAACTGCGGAGTGCATTAGTGGTGGTATGATCGCACCTGTCATGTTTTGCGTGCTCAAAACCTATATGCTTTCTATAGCGCGCTAATTAATAACTTTTTTTCCAAAACGGACTGGAAAACTTACAAAAAGAGAGGTGCAAGACGAGGAATTCCCAGGAGGTCACCCATCCTAGTACTACTCTCGCCGAACAACGCTTAACTGCGGAGTTCTGATGGGATCCGGTGCGTTAGTGCTGGTATGATCACAACTGTCATGTTTTGCGTGCTCAAAACCTATATGCTTTCTACAGCGCGGTAATTAATCACTTTTTATCCAAAACGGACTGGAAAACTTACAAAAAGAGAGGTTCAACACGAGGACTTCCCAGGAGGTCACCCAACCTAGTACTACTCTCGCCCAATCACGCTTAACTACGGAGTTCTGATAGAATCTGGTTCATTAGTGACGGTATGATCACAACTGTCATGTTTTGCGTGCTCAAATCCTGTATGCTTTCTGTAGCGCGCTAATTAATAAGTTTTTATCCAAAACGGACTGGAAAACGTACAAAAAGAGAGGTGCAACACGAGGACTTCCCAGGAGGTCACCCATCCTAGTACTACTCTCGCACAAGCACGCTTGACTGCGGATTTCTGATGGGATCCGGTGCATTAGTGCTGGTATGGTCGCACCTGTCATGTTTTGCGTGCTCAAATCCATTATGCTTTCTTTAGCGCGCTAATTAATAACTTTTTATCCAAAACAGACTGGAAAACTTAAAAAAATAGAGGTGCAACACAAGGACTTCCCAGGAGGTCACCCACCCTAGTATTACTATCGCCCTACCCTGCTTAACTACGGAGTTTTGATGGAATCCGGTGCATCAGTGCTAGTATGATCGCACCTGTCATGTGTTGCATTCTCAAATCCTATATGCTTTCTGTAGCGCGCTATTTAATCAGTTTTTATCCAAAACGGACTGGAAAACATAAAAAAATTGAGGTGCAATATGAGGACTTCCTAGGAGGTCACCCATCCTAGTACTACTCTTGCCGAACAACGCTTAACTGCGGAGTTCTGATGGGATCCGGTGCATTAGTGCTGGTATGATCGCACCTATCAAGTTTTGCTTGGTCAAAACCTATATGCCTTCTGTAGCGCGCTAATTAATCACTTTTTATCCAAAACATACTGGAAAACTTACAAAAAGACAGGTGCAACACGAGGACTTCCCAGGAGGTCAGCCATCCTAGTCCTACTCTTGCCCAAGCACGCTTAACTGCGGAGTGCATTAGTGCTGGTATGACAAAACCTGTCATGTTTTGCGTGCTCAAAACCTATATGCTTTCTATAGCGCGCTAATTATGCACTTTTTATCCCAACCGGACTGGAAAACTTACAAAAAAAGAGGTGCAACACGAGGACTTCCCAGGAGGTCACCCATCCTAGTACTACTCTTGCCCAAGCACGCTTAACTGCGGAGTGCATTAGTGGTGGTATGATCGCACTTGTCATGTTTTGCGTGCTCAAAACCTATATGCTTTCTATAGCGCGCTAATTAATAACTTTTTTTCCAAAACGGACTGGAAAACTTACAAAAAGAGAGGTGCAAGACGAGGAATTCCCAGGAGGTCACCCATCCTAGTACTACTCTCGCCGAACAACGCTTAACTGCGGAGTTCTGATGGGATCCGGTGCGTTAGTGCTGGTATGATCACAACTGTCATGTTTTGCGTGCTCAAAACCTATATGCTTTCTACAGCGCGGTAATTAATCACTTTTTATCCAAAACGGACTGGAAAACTTACAAAAAGAGAGGTTCAACACGAGGACTTCCCAGGAGGTCACCCAACCTAGTACTACTCTCGCCCAATCACGCTTAACTACGGAGTTCTGATAGAATCTGGTTCATTAGTGACGGTATGATCACAACTGTCATGTTTTGCGTGCTCAAATCCTGTATGCTTTCTGTAGCGCGCTAATTAATAAGTTTTTATCCAAAACGGACTGGAAAACGTACAAAAAGAGAGGTGCAACACGAGGACTTCCCAGGAGGTCACCCATCCTAGTACTACTCTCGCACAAGCACGCTTGACTGCGGATTTCTGATGGGATCCGGTGCATTAGTGCTGGTATGGTCGCACCTGTCATGTTTTGCGTGCTCAATTCCATTATGCTTTCTTTAGCGCGCTAATTAATAACTTTTTATCCAAAACGGACTGGAAAACTTACAAAAAGAGTGGTGCAACACGAGGACTTTCCAGGAGGTCACCCATCCTAGTACTACTCTCGCCGAACAACGCTTAACTGCGGAGTTCTGATGGGATCCGGTGCATTAGTACTGGTATGATCGCACCTGTCATGTTTTGCATGCTCAAAACCTATATGGAGGTCACCCATCCTAGTACTACTCTCTCCCAAGCACGCTTAACTACGGAGTTCTGATGGAATCCAGTGCATTAGTGACAGTATAATCGCAACTGTTATGTTTTGCGTGCTCAAATCCTGTAAGCTTTTTGTAGCGCGCTAATTAATAAGTTTTTATCCAAAACAGACAGGAAAACTTACAAAAAGAGAGGTGCAACACGAGGACTTCCCAGGAGGTCACCCATCCTAGTACTAGTCTCGCCCAAGCACGCTTAGGTACGGAGTTCTGATGGGATCCGGTGCATTAGTGCTGGTAAGATCGCACCTGTCATGTTTCGCGTGCTCCAATCCTGTATGCTTTCTGTAGCACGCTAATTAATAAGTTTTTATCCAAAACCGACTGGAAAACATACAAAAAGAGAGGTGCAACACGAGGACTTCCTAGGAGGTCACCCATCCTAGTACTACTCTCGCCCAAGAACTCTTAACTACGGAGTTTTGATGGGATCCGGTGCATTAGTGCTGGTATGATCGCACCTGTCATGTTTAGCGTGCTCAAATCCTATATGCTTTCTGTAGCACGATAGTTAATAAGTTTTTATCCAAAACAGACTGGAAAACTTAAAAAATTAGAGGTGCAACATGAGGACTTCCCAGGAGGTTTCTTTGCATGCTCAAAACCTATATGATTTCTATAGCGCGCTAATAAATCACTTTTTATCCAAAACGGACTGGAAAACTTACAAAAACAAACGTGCAACACGAGATTTTTTCCAAGGAGGTCACCCATCCTAGTACTACTCTCACCCAAGCACGCTTAACTGCAGAGTTTTGATGGGATCCAGTGCGTTAGTGCGCATATGATCGCACCAGTCATGTTTTGCGTGCTCAAATCCTATATGCTTTCTGTAGCGCGCTAATTAATAAGTTTTTATCCAAAACGGACTGGAAAACTTACAAAAAGAGAGGTGCAACACGAGGACATTCCAGGAGGTCACCCATCCTAGTACTACTCTCGCCGAACAACGCTTAACTGCGGAGTTCTGATGGGATCCGGTGCATTAGTGCTGCTATGATCGCACCTGTCATATTTTGCGTGCTCAAAACCTATATGCTTTCTGCAGCGCGCTAATTAATCACTTTTTATCCATAACGGACTGGAAAACTTACAAAAAGAGAGGTGCAACACGAGGACTTCCTAGGAGGTCACCCATCCTAGTACTGCTCTTGCCCAAGCACGCTTAACAGCGGAGTGCATTAGTGCTGGTATGATCGCACCTGTCATGTTTTTTGTGCTCAAAACCTATATGCTTTCTATAGCGCGTTAATTAATCACTTTTTATCCGTTATCATATTATGCGTGCTCAAATCCTGTATGCTTTCTGTAGCACGCTAATTAATAAGTTTTTATCCAAAACCGACTGGAAATCTTACAAAAAGAGACGTGCAACACGAGGACTTTCTAGGAGGTCACCAATCCTAGTACTACTCTCGCCGAAGCACGCTTAACTGCGGAGTTCTCATGGGATCCGATGCATTAGTGCACACGAGGACTTCCAGGAGGTCACCCATTCTAGTAATACTCTCGCCAGAGCACGCTTAACTGCGAAGTTCTGATGGGATCCGGTGCGTTAGTGCTGGTATGATCGCACCTGTCATGTTTTTCATGCTCAAATCCATTATGCTTTCTTTAGCGCACTAATTAATAAGTTTTTATCCAAAACAGATTGGAAAACTTACAAAAAGAGAGGTGCAACACGAGGACATTCCAGGAGGTCACCCATCCTAGTACTACTCTCGCCGAACAACGCTTAACTGCGGAGTTCTGATGGGATCCGGTGCATTAGTGCTAGTATGATCGCACCTGTCATGTTTTGCGTGCTCATAACCTATATGCCTTCTGTAGGGCGCTAATTAATCACTTTTTATCCAAAACGGACTGGAAAACGTACAAAAAGAGAGGTGCAACACGAGGACTTTCCAGGAGGTCACCCATCCTAGTACTACTCTCGCAGAACAACGCTTAACTGCGGAGTTCTGATGGGATCCGGTGCATTAGTGCTGGTATGATCGCACCTGTCATGTTTTGCGTGCTCAAAACCTATATGCCTTTTGTAGCGCGCTAATTAATCACTTTTTATCCAAAACGGACTGGAAAACTTACAAAAAGAGAGGTGCAACACGAGGACTTCCCTGGAGGTCACCCATCCTAGTACAACTCTCGACCAACCACGCTTAACTACGGTGTTCTGATGGAATGCGGTGCATTAGTGCTGGTATGATTGCATGTGTCATGTTTAGCGTGCTCATATCCTGTATGCTTTCTGTAGCACGATATTTAATAAGTTTTTATCCAAAACGGACTGGAAAACATAAAAAAATAGAGGTGCAACACGAAGACTTCCCAGGAGGTCACCCATCCTAGTACTACTCTCGCCCAAGCACGCTTAACTACGGAGTGCATTAGTGCTGGTATGATCCAACCTGTCATGTTTTGCGTGCTCAAAACCGATATGCTTTCTATAGCGCGATAATTAATCACTTTTTATCAAAAACGGACTGGAAAACTTACAAAAAGAGAGGTGCAACACGAGGACTTCCCAGGAGGTCACCCATCCTAGTACTACTCTCGCCCAAGAACACTTAACTACGGAGTTCTGATGGGATCCGATGCATTAGTGCTGGTATGATCGCACCTGTCATGTTTAGCGTGCTCAAATCCTGTATGCTTTCTGGATAACATAAAAAAATAGAGGTGCAACACGAAGACTTCCCAAGAGGTCACCAATCCTAGTACTACTCTCGCCAAAGCACACTTAACGGCGGAGTTCTGATGGGATCCGATGCAGTAGTGCACACGAGGACTTCCCAGGAGGTCACCCATCCTAGTACTACTCTCGCCAAAGCACGCTTAACTGCGGAGTGCATTAGTGCTGGTATGATCGCACTTGTCATGTTTTGTGTGCTCAAAACCTATATGCTTTCTATAACGCGTTAATTAATCACTTTTTATCCAAAACGGACTGGAAAACTTACAAAATGAGAGGTGCAACACGAGGACATCCCAGGAGGTCACCCATCCTAGTACAACTCTCGCCCAAGAATGCGGAGTTCTGATGGAATGCGGTGCATTAGTGACGATATGATCGCAACTGTCATGTTTTGCGTGCTCAAATCTTGTATGCTTTCTGTAACACGCTAATTAATAAGTTTTTATCCAAAACGGACTGGAAAACTTACAAAAAGAGAGGTGCAACACGAGGACTTCCAAAGAGGTCACCCATCCTAGTACTACTCTCGTCCAAGCACTCTTAACTACGTAGTTCTGATGGAATCTGGTGCATTAGTAACGGTAAGATCGCAACTGTCATGTTTTGCGTGCTCAAATCCTGTATGCTTTCTGTAGCGCGCTAATTAATAAGTTTTTATCCAAACGGACTGGAAATCTTACAAAAAGAGAGGTGCAACACGAGGACTTCCCAGGAGGTCACCAATCCTAATACTAGTCTCGTCCAAGCATGCTTAAATACGGAGTTCTGATGGGATCCTGTGCATTAGTGCTGGTAAGATCGCACCTGTCATGTTTTACGTGCTCAAATCCTGTATGCTTTCTCTAGCATGCTAATTAATAAGTTTTTATCCAAAACCGACTGGAAAACTTACAAAAATAGAGGTGCAACACGAGGACTTTCCAGGAGGTCACCAATCCTAGTACTACTCTCGCTGAAGCACACTTAACGGCGGAGTTCTGATGGGATCCGATGCATTAGTGCACACGAGGACTTCCCAGGAGGTCACCCATCCTTGTACTACTCTCGCCAAAGCACGCTTAACTGCGGAGTGCATTAGTGCTGGTATGATCGCACTTGTCATGTTTTGTGTGCTCAAAACCTATATGCTTTCTATAGCGCGTTAAATATTCACTTTTTATCCAAAACGGAATGGAAAACTTACAAAATGAGAGGTGCAACACGAGGACATCCCAGGAGGTCACCCATCCTAGTACTACTCTCGCCCAAGAATGCTTAACTGCGGAGTTCTGATGGGATCCGGTGCATTAGTGCTGGTATGATCGCACCCCTCATGTATTGCGTGCACAAATCCTATATGCTCTCTTTAGCGTGCTAATTAATAAGTTTTTATCCAAAACGGACGGGAAAACTTACAAAAAGAGAGGTGCAACACAAGAACATTCCAGGAGGTCACCCATCCTAGTACTACTCTCGCCAAACAACGCTTAACTGCGGAGTTCTGATGGGATCCGGTGCATTAGTGCTGGTATGATCGCACCTGTCATGTTTTGCGTGCTCAAAACCTATATGCCTTCTGTAGGGCGCTAATTAATCACTTTTTATCCAAAATGGACTGGAAAACTTACAAAAAGAGAGGTGCAACACGAGGACTTCACAGGAGGTCACATATCCTAGTACTACTCTCGCCCAAGAACACTTAACTACAGAGTTCTGATGGGATCCGGTGCATTAGTGCTGGTATGATCGCACCTGTCATGTTTTGCGTGCTCAAATCCTGTATTCTTTCTGTAGCTCGCTAATTAATCAGTTTTTATCCAAAACGGACTGGAAAACTTACAAAAAGAGAGGTGCAACACGAGGAATTTCAAGGAGGTCACCCATCCTAGTACTACTCTCGCCCAAGCACGCTTAACTTCGGTGTTCTGATGGGATCCAGTGCGTTAGTGCTGGTATGATCGCACCTGTCATGTTTTGCGTGCTCATAGCGATTATGCTTTCTTTAGCGCACTAATTAATAAGTTTTTATCCAACACGGACTGGAAAACTTACAAAAAGAGAGGTGAAACACGAGGACTTTCCAGGAGGTCACCCATCCTAGTACTACTCTCGCCGAACAACGCTTAACTTCGGAGTTCTGAAGGGATCCGGTGCACTAGTGCTGGTATGATCGCACCTGTCATGTTTTGCGTGCTCAAAACCTATATGCCTTCTGTAGCGCGCTAATTAATCACTTTTTATCCAAAACGGACTGGAAAACTTACAAAAAGAGAGGTGCAACACGAGGACTTCCCAGGAGGTCACACATCCTAGTACTACGCTTGCCCAAGCACGCTTAACTGCGGAGTGCATTAGTGCTGGTATGATCGCACCTGTCATGTTTTGTGTGCTCAAAACCTATATGCTTTCTATAGCGCGTTAATTAATCACTTTTTATCCAAAATGGACTGGAAAACTTACAAAAAGAGAGGTGCAACACGAGGACTTCCCAGGAGGTCACCCATCCTAGTACCACTCTCGCCCAAGAATGCTTAACTGCGGAGTTCTGATGGGATCCGGTGCATTAGTGCTGGTATGATCGCACCCCTCATGTATTGCGTGCACAAATCCTGTATGCTCTCTTTAGCGTGCTAATATAAAAGTTTTTATCCAAAACGGACAGGAAAAATTACAAAAAGAGAGGTGCAACACGAGGACTTCCCAGGATGTCACCCATCCTAGTACTACTCTCGCCCAAACACGCTTAACTACGGAGTTCTGATGGAATCCGGTGCAATAGTGACGGTATGATCGCAACTGTCATGTTTTGCGTGCTCAAATCCTGTATGCTTTCTATATCGCGCTAATTAATAAGTTTTTATCCAAAACGGACTTGAAAACTTTCAAAAAGAGAGGTGCTACACGAGGACTTACCAGGAGGTCACCCATTCTAAGACTAGCCTCGCCCAACCACGCTTAAATACGGAGTTCTAATGGGATCCGGTGCATTAGTGCTAGTAAGATCGTAACTGTCATGTTTTGCGTGCTCAAATCCAGTATGCTTTCTGTAGCGCGCTAATTAATAAGTTTTTATCCAAAACCGACTGGAAACCTTACAAAAAGACAAGTGCAACACGAGGACTTTCAAGGAGGTCACCAATCATAGTACTACTCTCGCCGAAGCACGCTTAACTGCGGAGTTCTGATGGGATCAGATGCATTAGTGCACACGAGGACTTCCCAGGAGGTCACCCATCCTAGTACTACTCTCGCCCAAGCACGCTTATCTGCGGAGTTCTGATGGGATCCGGTGCGTTAGTGCTGGTATGATCACACTTGTCATGTTTTGCGTGCTCAAAACCTATATGCTTGCTATAGTGCGCTAATTAATCATTTTTTATCCAAAACGGACTGGAAAACTTACAAAAAGAGAGGTTTAACAAGAGGAATTCCCAAGAGGTCACCCAACCTAGTACTACTCTCGCCCAAGCACGCTTAACTACGGAGTTCTGACGGTATGATCGCAACTCCTAGTACTACTCTAGCCCTAGCACGCTTAACTACGGAGTTCTGATGGGATCTGGTGCATTAGTGCTGGTATGATCGCACCTGTCATGTTTTGCGTGCTCAAATCCTGTATGCTTTCTGTAGCGCGCTAATTAATCAGTTTTTATCGAAAACGGACTGGAAAACTTACAAAAAGAGAGGTGCAACACGAGGACTTCTCTGGAGGTCACCCATCCTAGTACTACTCTCGCCAAAGCACGCTTAATTGCGGTGTTTTGATGGGATCCAGTGCGTTAGTGCTGGTATGATCGCACCTATCATGTTTTGCGTGCTTAAAGCCATTATGCTTTCTTTAGTGCACTAATTAATAAGTTTTTATCCAAAACGGACTTGAAAACTTACAAAACGAGAGGTGCAACACGAGGATTTCCCAGGAGGTCACCCATCCTAGTACTAGTCTCGCCCAAGCACGCTTAAATACGGAGTTTTAATGGGATCCGGTGCATTAGTGTTGGTAAGATCGCAACTGTCATGTTTTGCGTGCTCAAATCCTGTATGCTTTCTGTAGCACGCTAATTAATAAGTTCTTATCCAAAACCGACTAGAAATCTTACAAAAAGAGAGGTGCAACACGAGGACTTTCCAGGAGGTCACCAATCATAGTACTACTCTTGCCGAAGCACGCTTAACTGCGGAGTTCTGATGGGATCCGATGCATTAGTGCACACGAGGACTTCCCAGGAGGTCACCCATCCTAGTACTACTCTTGCCTAAGCACGCTTAACAGCAGAGTTCTGATGGGATCCGGTGCGTTAGTGCTGGTATGATCGCACCTGTCATGTTTTGCGTGCTCATAGCGATTATGCTTTCTTTGGCGCACTAATTAATAAGTTTTTATCCAACACGGACTGGAAAACTTACAAAAAGAGAGGTGAAACACGAGGACTTTCCAGGAGGTCACCCATCCTAGTACTACTCTCGCCGAACAACGCTTAACTTCGGAGTTCTGATGGGATCCGGTGCACTAGTGCTGGTATGATCGCACCTGTCATGTTTTGCGTGCTCAAAACCTATATGCCTTCTGTAGCGCGCTAATTAATCACTTTTTATCCAAAACGGACTGGAAAACTTACAAAAAGAGAGGTGCAACACGAGGACTTCCCAGGAGGTCACACATCCTAGTACTACGCTTGCCCAAGCACGCTTAACTGCGGAGTGCATTAGTGCTGGTGTGATCGCACCTGTCATGTTTTGTGTGCTCAAAACCTATATGCTTTCTATAGCGCGTTAATTAATCACTTTTTATCCAAAATGGACTGGAAAACTTACAAAAAGAGTGGTGCAACACGAGGACTTCCCAGGAGGTCACCCATCGTAGTACCACTCTCGCCCAAGAATGCTTAACTGCGGAGTTCTGATGGGATCCGGTGCATTAGTGCTGGTATGATCGCACCCCTCATGTATTGCGTGCACAAATCCTGTATGCTCTCTTTAGCGTGCTAATATAAAAGTTTTTATCCAAAACGGACAGGAAAAATTACAAAAAGAGAGGTGCAACACGAGGACTTCCCAGGATGTCACCCATCCTAGTACTACTCTCGCCCAAACACGCTTAACTACGGAGTTCTGATGGAATCCGGTGCATTAGTGACGGTATGATCGCAACTGTCATGTTTTGCGTGCTCAAATCCTGTATGCTTTCTGTATCGCGCTAATTAATAAGTTTTTATCCAAAACGGACTTGAAAACTTACAAAAAGAGAGGTGCTACACGAGGACTTACCAGGAGGTCACCCATTCTAAGACTAGCCTCGCCCAACCACGCTTAAATACGGAGTTCTAATGGGATCCGGTGCATTAGTGCTAGTAAGATCGCAACTGTCATGTTTTGCGTGCTCAAATCCAGTATGCTTTCTGTAGCGCGCTAATTAATAAGTTTTTAACCAAAACCGACTGGAAACCTTACAAAAAGACAAGTGCAACACGAGGACTTTCAAGGAGGTCACCAATCATAGTACTACTCTCGCCGAAGCACGCTTAACTGCGGAGTTCTGATGGGATCCGATGCATTAGTGCACACGAGGACTTCCCAGGAGGTCACCCATCCTAGCACTACTCTCGCCCAAGCATGCTTAGCTGCGGAGTTCTGATGGGATCCGGTGCGTTAGTGCTGGTATGATCACACTTGTCATGTTTTGCGTGCTCAAAACCTATATGCTTGCTATAGTGCGCTAATTAATCATTTTTTATCCAAAACGGACTGGAAAACTTACAAAAAGAGAGGTTTAACAAGAGGAATTCCCAAGAGGTCACCCAACCTAGTACTACTCTCGCCCAAGCACGCTTAACTACGGAGTTCTGACGGTATGATCGCAACTCCTAGTACTACTCTAGCCCTAGCACGCTTAACTACGGAGTTCTGATGGGATCTGGTGCATTAGTGCTGGTATGATCGCACCTGTCATGTTTTGCGTGCTCAAATCCTGTATGCTTTCTGTAGCGCGCTAATTAATCAGTTTTTATCGAAAACGGACTGGAAAACTTTCAAAAAGAGAGGTGCAACAAGAGGACTTCTCTGGAGGTCACCCATCCTAGTACTACTCTCGCCAAAGCACGCTTAATTGCGGTGTTTTGATGGGATCCAGTGCGTCAGTGCTGGTATGATCGCACCTATCATGTTTTGCGTGCTCAAAGCCATTATGCTTTCTTTATTGCACTAATTAATAAGTTTTTATCCAAAACGGACTTGAAAACTTACAAAACGAGAGGTGCAACACGAGGTTTTCCCAGGAGGTCACCCATCCTAGTACTAGTCTCGCCCAAGCACGCTTAAATACGGAGTTTTAATGGGATCCGGTGCATTAGTGTTGGTAAGATCGCAACTGTCATGTTTTGCGTGCTCAAATCCTGTATGCTTTCTGTAGCACGCTAATTAATAAGTTCTTATCCAAAACCGACTAGAAATCTTACAAAAAGAGAGGTGCAACACGAGGACTTTCCAGGAGGTCACCAATCATAGTACTACTCTTGCCGAAGCACGCTTAACTGCGGAGTTCTGATGGGATCCGATGCATTAGTGCACACGAGGACTTCCCAGGAGGTCACCCATCCTAGTACTACTCTTGCCTAAGCACGCTTAACAGCAGAGTTCTGATGGGATCCGGTGCGTTAGTGCTGGTATGATCGCACCTGTCATGTTTTGCGTGCTCATAGCGATTATGCTTTCTTTGGCGCACTAATTAATAAGTTTTTATCCAACACGGACTGGAAAACTTACAAAAAGAGAGGTGAAACACGAGGACTTTCCAGGAGGTCACCCATCCTAGTACTACTCTCGCCGAACAACGCTTAACTTCGGAGTTCTGATGGGATCCGGTGCACTAGTGCTGGTATGATCGCACCTGTCATGTTTTGCGTGCTCAAAACCTATATGCCTTCTGTAGCGCGCTAATTAATCACTTTTTATCCAAAACGGACTGGAAAACTTACAAAAAGAGAGGTGCAACACGAGGACTTCCCAGGAGGTCACACATCCTAGTACTACGCTTGCCCAAGCACGCTTAACTGCGGAGTGCATTAGTGCTGGTGTGATCGCACCTGTCATGTTTTGTGTGCTCAAAACCTATATGCTTTCTATAGCGCGTTAATTAATCACTTTTTATCCAAAATGGACTGGAAAACTTACAAAAAGTGTGGTGCAACACGAGGACTTCCCAGGAGGTCACCCATCGTAGTACCACTCTCGCCCAAGAATGCTTAACTGCGGAGTTCTGATGGGATCCGGTGCATTAGTGCTGGTATGATCGCACCCCTCATGTATTGCGTGCACAAATCCTGTATGCTCTCTTTAGCGTGCTAATATAAAAGTTTTTATCCAAAACGGACAGGAAAAATTACAAAAAGAGAGGTGCAACACGAGGACTTCCCAGGATGTCACCCATCCTAGTACTACTCTCGCCCAAACACGCTTAACTACGGAGTTCTGATGGAATCCGGTGCATTAGTGACGGTATGATCGCAACTGTCATGTTTTGCGTGCTCAAATCCTGTATGCTTTCTGTATCGCGCTAATTAATAAGTTTTTATCCAAAACGGACTTGTAAACTTACAAAAAGAGAGGTGCTACACGAGGACTTACCAGGAGGTCACCCATTCTAAGACTAGCCTCGCCCAACCACGCTTAAATACGGAGTTCTAATGGGATCCGGTGCATTAGTGCTAGTAAGATCGCAACTGTCATGTTTTGCGTGCTCAAATCCAGTATGCTTTCTGTAGCGCGCTAATTAATAAGTTTTTAACCAAAACCGACTGGAAACCTTACAAAAAGACAAGTGCAACACGAGGACTTTCAAGGAGGTCACCAATCATAGTACTACTCTCGCCGAAGCACGCTTAACTGCGGAGTTCTGATGGGATCCGATGCATTAGTGCACACGAGGACTTCCCAGGAGGTCACCCATCCTAGCACTACTCTCGCCCAAGCACGCTTAGCTGCGGAGTTCTGATGGGATCCGGTGCGTTAGTGCTGGTATGATCACACTTGTCATGTTTTGCGTGCTCAAAACCTATATGCTTGCTATAGTGCGCTAATTAATCACTTTTTATCCAAAACGGACTGGAAAACTTACAAAAAGAGAGGTTTAACAAGAGGAATTCCCAAGAGGTCACCCAACCTAGTACTACTCTCGCCCAAGCACGCTGAACTACGGAGTTCTGACGGTATGATCGCAACTCCTAGTACTACTCTAGCCCTAGCACGCTTAACTACGGAGTTCTGATGGGATCTGGTGCATTAGTGCTGGTATGATCGCACCTGTCATGTTTTGCGTGCTCAAATCCTGTATGCTTTCTGTAGCGCGCTAATTAATCAGTTTTTATCGAAAACGGACTGGAAAACTTACAAAAAGAGAGGTGCAACACGAGGACTTCTCTGGAGGTCACCCATCCTAGTACTACTCTCGCCAAAGCACGCTTAATTGCGGTGTTCTGATGGGATCCAGTGCGTTAGTGCTGGTATGATCGCACCTATCATGTTTTGCGTGCTCAAAGCCATTATGCTTTCTTTAGTGCATTAATTAATAAGTTTTTATCCAAAACGGACTTGAAAACTTACAAAACGAGAGGTGCAACACGAGGATTTCCCAGGAGGTCACCCATCCTAGTACTAGTCTCGCCCAAGCACGCTTAAATACGGAGTTTTAATGGGATCCGGTGCATTAGTGTTGGTAAGATCGCAACTGTCATGTTTTGCGTGCTCAAATCCTGTATGCTTTCTGTAGCACGCTAATTAATAAGTCCTTATCCAAAACCGACTAGAAACCTTACAAAAAGAGAGGTGCAACACGAGGACTTTCCAGGAGGTCACCAATCATAGTACTACTCTTGCCGAAGCACGCTTAACTGCGGAGTTCTGATGGGATCCGATGCATTAGTGCACACGAGGACTTCCCAGGAGGTCACCCATCCTAGTACTACTCTTGCCTAAGCACGCTTAACAGCAGAGTTCTGATGGGATCCGGTGCGTTAGTGCTGGTATGATCGCACCTGTCATGTTTTGCGTGCTCAAAACCTATATGCTTTCTATAGCGCGCTATTTAATCACTTTTTATCCAAAACGGACTGGAAAACATACAAAAAGACAGGTGCAACAAGAGGACTTTCCAGGAGGTTACCCATCCTACTATTACTCTCGCTGAACAACGCTTAACTGCGGAGTTCTGATGGGATCCGGTGCAATAGTGCTGGTATGATCGCACCTGTCATGTTTTGCATGCTCAAAACCTATATGCCTTCTGTAGCGCGTTAATTAAACACTTTTTATCCAAAACGGATTGGAAATCTTACAGAAAGAAAGGTGCAACACGAGGACTTCCCAGGAGGTCACCCATCCTAGTACTACTCTCGACCAACCATGCTTAACTACGGAGTTCTGCTGGAATCCGGTGCGATAGTGCTGGTATGATCGCACCTGTCATGTTTTGCGTGCTCAAATCATGTATGCTTTCTGTAGCACGCTAATTAATAAGTTTTTATCCAAAACGGACTGGAAAACTTAAAAAAATAGAGGTGCAACACGAGAACTTCCCAGGAGGTCACCCATCCTAGTACTACTCTTGCCCAAGCAAGCTTAACTGCGGAGTGCATTAGTGCTCAAATCGTGTATGCTTTTTGTAGCGCGCTATTTAATCAGTTTTTATCCAAAACGGACTGGAAAAGTTACAAAAAGAGAGGTGTAACACGAGGACATCCCAGGAGGTCACCCATCCTTGTACTACTCTCGCCCTACCATGCTTAACTACGGACTTTTGATGGGATCCGGTGCATTAGTGCTGGTATGATCGCACCTGTCATGTTTTGCATGCTCAAATCCTATATGCTTTCTGTAGCGCGCTATTTAATAAGTTTTTATCCAAAACGGACTGGAAAAGTTACAAAAAGAGAGTTGCAACACGAGGACTTCCCAGGAGGACACACATCCTAGTACTACTCTCGCCGAAGCACGCTTAACTGCGGAGTTCCGATGGGATCCGGTGCATTAGTGCTGGTATGATCGCACCTGTCATGTATTGCGTGCACAAATCCTGTATGCTTTCTTTAGCGTGCTAATTAATAAGTTTTTATCCAAAACAGACTGGAAAATTTACAAAAAGAGAGGTGCAACACGAGCACTTCCCAAGAGGTCAACCATCCTAGTACTACTCTCGCCCAAGCATGCTTCACTGCGGAGTTCTGGTGGGATCCGGTGCATTAGTGCTGGTATGATCGCACTTTTCATGTTTTGCATACTCAAATCCTATACGCTTTCTGTAGCACGTTAATTAATTAGTTTTTATCCAAAACGGAGAGAAAAACTGACAAAAAGAGAAGTGCAACACGAGGACTTCCTAGGAATTCACCAATCCTAGTACTACTCACGCCCAAGCACGATTGACTGCAGTGTTCTGATGGGATCCAACGCATTAGTGCTGGTATGATCACACCTGTCTTGTTTTGCGTGCTCAAATCTTATATGCTTTCTGTAGCGCGCTAATTAATAAGTTTTTATCCAAAACAGACAGGAAAACTTACAAAAAGAGAGGTGCAACACGAGGACTTCCCAGGAGGTCACCCATCCTAGTACTACTCTCGCCCAAGCATGCTTAACTGCGGAGTTCTGATGGGATCCGGTGCATTAGTGCTCGTATGATCGCACCTGTCATGTTTTGCGTGCTCAAATCCTATATGCTTTCTGCAGCGCGCTAATTAATCAGTTTTTATCCAAAACGGACAGGAAAAATTACAAAAAGAGAGGTGCAACACGAGGACTTCCCAGGATGTCACCCATCCTAGTACTACTCTCGCCCAAGCGCGCTTAACTGCGATGTTCTAATGGGATCCGGTGCATTAGTGCTGGTATGATCGCACCTGTCATGTTTTGCGTGCTCACATCCTGTATGCTTTCTGTAGCGCGCTATTTAATCAGTTTTTATCCAAAACGGACTGGAAAAGTTACAAAAAGAGAAGTGTAACACGAGGTCACCCATCCTTGTACTACTCTCGCCCTACCACGCTTAACTACGGAGTTATGATGGGATCCGGTGCATTAGTGCTGGTATGATCGCACCTGTCATGTTTGGCGTACTCAAATCTTATATGCCTTCTGTAGCGCGCTAATTAATCACTTTTTATGTAAAACAGATTGGAAAACTTATAAAAAGAGAGGTGCAACACGAGGACTTTCCAAGAGGTCACCCATCCTAGTACTACTCACGCCGAACAACGCTTAACTGCGGAGTTCTTATGGGATCCAGTGCATTAGTGCTGGTATGATCGCACCTGTCATGTTTTGCGTCCTCAAAACCTATATGCCATCTGTAGCGCGCTAATTAATCACTTTTTATCAAAAACGGACTGGAAAACTTACAAAAAGAGAGGTGCAACACGAGGACTTCGCAGGAGGTCACCCATCCTAGTACTACTCTCGCCCAACCACGCTTAACTACGGAGTTCTGATGGGATCCGGTGCATTAGTGCTGGTATGATCGCACCTGTCATGTTTTGAGTGCTCAAATCCTGTATGCATTCTGTAGCATGCTAATTAAAAAGTTTTTATCTAAAACAGACTAGAAAAATTAAAAAAATAGAGGTGCAAGACGAGGACTTCCCAAGAGGTCACCCATCCTAGTACTACTCTTGCCCATGCACGCTTAATTTAGGAGTGCATTAGTGCTGGTATGATCGCACCTGTCATGTTTTGCGTGCTCAAAACTTATATGCCATCTGTAGCGCGCTAATTAATCACTTTTTATCCAAAACGGACTGGAAAACTTACAAAAAGAGAGGTGCAACAAGAGGACTTCCCAAGAGGTCACCCATCCTAGTACTACTCTCGCCCAACCGCGCTTAACTGCGGAGTTCTGATGGGATCCGGTGCATTAGTGCTGGTATGATCGCACCTGTCATGTTTTGAGTGCTCAAATCCTGTATGCATTCTGTAGCATGCTAATTAATAAGTTTTTATCTAAAACGGACTAGAAAACTTAAAAAAATAGAGGTGCAAGACGAGGACTTCCCAGGAGGTCACCCATCCTAGTACTACTCTTGCCCATGCACGCTTAATTGCGGAGTGCATTAGTGCTGGTATGATCGCACCTGTCATGTTTTGCGTGCTCAAAACCTATATGCTATCTATAGCGCGCTAATTAATTACTTTTTACCCAAAACAGACTGGAAAACTTACAAAAAGAGAGGTGCAACACAAGGACTTCCCTAGAGGTCACCCAACCTAGTACTACTCTCGCCCAAGCACGCTTAACTATGGTGTTCTGATGGAATCCGGTGCATTAGTGACGATATGATCGTAACTATCATGTTTTGCGTGCTCAAATCCATTATGCCTTCTGTAGCGCGCTAATTAATAAGTTTTTATCCAAATCGGACTGGAAATCTTACAAAAAGAGAGGTGCAACACAAGGTCTTCCCAGGAGGTCACCCATCCAAGTACTACTCTCGCCCAAGCACGTTTTACTACGGAGTTCTGATGGGATTTGGTGCATAAGTTCTGGTATGATCAAACTTGTCATGTTTTGCGTGCTCAAATCCTGTATGCTTTCTGAAGCGCGCTAATTAATAAGTTTTTATCCAAAACGGACTGGAAAACTTACAAAAAGAAAGGTGCAACACAAGGACTTCCCAGGTGGTCACCCATCCTAGTACTACTGTCGCCCAAGAACGTTTTACTGCGGAGTTCTGAAGGGATCCGATGCATTAGTGCTGGTATGATCGCACCTGTCATGTATTGCGTGCACAAATCCTGTATGCTTTCTGTAGCATGCTAATTAATAAATTTTTATCCAAAACGGACTGGAAAACTTACAAAAAGAGTGGTGCAACACGAAGGCTTTCCAGGAGGTCACCAATCCTAGTACTACTCTCGCCCAAGCACGCTTAACTACGGAGTTCTGATTGGATCCGGTGCATTAGTGCTGGTATGATCGCACCAGTCATGTTTTGTGTGCTCAAATCCTGTATGCTTTCTGTAGCGCGATAATTAATAAGTTTTTATCCAAAACGGACTGGAAAAATTACAAAAAGAGAGGTGCAACATGAGGACTTTCCAAGAGGTCACCCATCCTAGTACTACTCTCGCCCAAGCACGCTTAACTACACAGTTTTGATGGGATCCAGTGCATTAGTGCTGGAATGATCGCACCTGTCATGTTTTGCGTGCTCAAATCCTGTATGCTTTCTGTAGCACGCTAATTAATAAATTTTTATCCAAAACGGACTGGAAAACTTACAAAAAGAGAGGTGCAACAGGAGGACTTCCTAAGAGGTCACCCATCCTAGTACTACTCTCGCCCAAGCACGCTTAACTACAGAGTTTTGATGGGATCCGGTGCATTAGTGACGGTATGATCGCAACTGTCATGTTTTGCGTGCTCAAATCCTGTATGCTTTCTGTAGCACGCTAATTAATAAGTTTTTATCCAAAACGGACTGGAAAACTTACAAAAAGAGAGGTGCAACACGAAGACTTTCCAGGAGGTCACCAATCCTAGTACTACTCTCGCCGAAGCACGCTTAACTACGGAGTTCTGATGGGATCCAGTGCATTAGTGTGGTATCATCGCACCTGTCATGTTTTGCGTGATCAAATCCTATATGCTTTCTGTAGCGCGCTAATTAAAAAGTTTTTATCCAAAACGGACTCGAAAAGTTACAAAAAGAGAGGTGCAACACCAGGACTTCCCAGGAGATTACCCATCCTAGTACTACTCTCGCCCAAGCACGCTTATCTGTGGAGTTCTGATGGGATCCGGTGCATTAGTGCTGTTATGATCGCACCTATCATGTTTTGCGTGCTCAAATCCTATATGCTTTCTGTAGTGCGCTAATTAATCAGTTTTTACCCAAAACGGACTAGAAAACTTACAAAAAGAGAGGTGCAACACGAGGACTTCCGAGGAGGTCACCCATCCTAGTACTACTCTCGCTCAAGCACGCTTATCTGCCGAGTTCTGATGGGATCCGGTGCATTAGTGCAGGAATGATCGCACCTGTCATGTTTTGGGTGCTCATATCCTATATGCTTTCTGTAGCGCACTAATTAATAAGTTTTTATCCAAAACGGACTGGAAAACTTACAAAAAGAGAGGTGCAACGGGAAGACTTCCCAGGAGGTCATCCATCCTAGTACTACTCTCGACCAAGCACCCTTAACTGCGAAGTTCTGATGTGATCCGGTGCATTAGTGCTGGTATGATAGCACCTGACATGTTTTGCGTGCTCAAGTCCTATATGCTTTCTGTAGCGCGCTAATTAATCAGTTTTTAACCAAAACGGACTGGAAAACTTACAAAAAGAGAGGTGCAACGGGAAGACTTCCCAGGAGGTCATCCATCCTAGTGCTACTCTCGACCAAGCACCCTTAACTGCGAAGTTCTGATGTGATCCGGTGCATTAGTGCTGGTATGATAGCACCTGACATGTTTTGCATGCTCAAGTCCTATTTGCTTTCTGTAGCGCGCTAGTTAATCAGTTTTTAACCAAAACGGACTGGAAAACTTACAAAAAGAGAGGTGCAACACGAGGACTTCCCAGGAGGTCACCCATCCTAGTACTACTCTAGCCCAAGCACGCTTATCTGCGGAGTTCTGATGGCATCTGGTGATTAGTGCTGGTATGATCGCATCTGTCATGTTTTGCGTGCGCAAGTCCTATATCCTTTCTGTAGCGCACTAATTAATAAGTTTTTATCCAAAACGGACTGGAAAACTTACAAAAAGAGTGGTGCAACACAAGGATTGGGATCCGGTGCAGTAACGCTGGTATGATCGCACCTGTCATGTTTTACGTGCTCAAGTCCTATATGCTTTCTGTAGCGCGCTAGTTAATTAGTTTTTAACCAAAACGGACTGGAAAACTTACAAAAAGAGAGGTGCAACACGAGGACTTCCCAGGTGGTCACCCATCCTAGTACTACTCTCGCCCAACCACGCTTATCTGCGGAGTTCTGATGGGATCCGGTGCGTTAGTGCTGGTATGATCGCACCTGTCATGTTTTGCGTGCTCATATCCTATATGCTTTCTGTAGCGCGCTAATTAATCAGTTTTTATCCAAAACGGACTGGAAAATTTACAAAAAGAGTGGTGCAACATGGGGACTTCCCAGGAGGTCTCCCATCCTTGTACTACTCTCGCCTAAGCACGTTTAACTGCGGATTTCTAATGGGATCCGGTGCAATAGTGCTGGTATGATCGCAACTGTCATGTTTTGCGTGCTCAAGTCCTATATGCTTTCTGTAGCGCGCTAATTAATCAGTTTTTAACCAAAACGGACTGGAAAACTTACAAAAAGAGAGGTGCAACGGGAAGACTTCCCAGGAGGTCATCCATCCTAGTGCTACTCTCGACCAAGCACCCTTAACTGCGAAGTTCTGATGTGATCCGGTGCATTAGTGCTGGTATGATAGCACCTGACATGTTTTGCATGCTCAAGTCCTATATGCTTTCTGTAGCGCGCTAGTTAATCAGTTTTTAACCAAAACGGACTGGAAAACTTACAAAAAGAGAGGTGCAACACGAGGACTTCCCAGGAGGTCACCCATCCTAGTACTACTCTAGCCCAAGCACGCTTATCTGCGGAGTTCTGATGGCATCTGGTGATTAGTGCTGGTATGATCGCATCTGTCATGTTTTGCGTGCGCAAGTCCTATATCCTTTCTGTAGCGCACTAATTAATAAGTTTTTATCCAAAACGGACTGGAAAACTTACAAAAAGAGTGGTGCAACACAAGGATTGGGATCCGGTGCAGTAACGCTGGTATGATCGCACCTGTCATGTTTTACGTGCTCAAGTCCTATATGCTTTCTGTAGCGCGCTAGTTAATCAGTTTTTAACCAAAACGGACTGGAAAACTTACAAAAAGAGAGGTGCAACACGAGGACTTCCCAGGTGGTCACCCATCCTAGTACTACTCTCGCCCAACCACGCTTATCTGCGGAGTTCTGATGGGATCCGGTGCGTTAGTGCTGGTATGATCGCACCTGTCATGTTTTGCGTGCTCATATCCTATATGCTTTCTGTAGCGCGCTAATTAATCAGTTTTTATCCAAAACGGACTGGAAAATTTACAAAAAGAGTGGTGCAACATGGGGACTTCCCAGGAGGTCTCCCATCCTTGTACTACTCTCGCCTAAGCACGTTTAACTGCGGATTTCTAATGGGATCCGGTGCAATAGTGCTGGTATGATCGCAACTGTCATGTTTTGCGTGCTCAAGTCCTATATGCTTTCTGTAGCACGCTAGTTAATCAGTTTTTATCCAAAACGGGCTTGAAAACTTACAAAAAGAGAGGTGCAACACGAGGACTTTCCAGGAGGTCACCCATCCTAGTATTACTCTCGCCCAACCACGCTTATCTGAGGAGTTCTGATGGGATCCGGTGCGTTAGTGCTGGTATGATCGCACCTGTCATGTTTTGCGTGCTCATATCCTATATGCTTTCTGTAGCGCGCTAATTAATCAGTTTTTATCCAAAACGGACTGGAAAACATACAAAAAGAGAGGTGCAACACGAGGACTTCGCAGGAGGTCACCCATCCTAGTACTACTATGGCCCAAGCACGCTTATCTGCGGATTTCTGATGGCATCCGGTGCATTAGTGCTGGTATGATCGCACCTGTTATGTTTTGCGTGCTCAAATCCTATATGCTTTCTGTAGCACGCTAGTTAATCAGTTTTTATCCAAAACGGGCTAGAAAACTTACAAAAAGAGAGGTGCAACACGAGGACTTCCCTGGAGTTCACCCATCCTAGTACTACTCTCGCCCAAGCACGCTTATCTGCGTAGTTCTGATGGGATCCGGTGCATTACTGCTGGTATGATCGCACCTGTCATGTTTTGCTTGCTCAAGTCCTATATGCTTTCTGTAACGCGCTAGTTAATAAGTTTTTATCCAAAACTCGCTGGAAAACTTTCAAAAAGAGAGGTGCAACACGAGGACTTCCCAGGAGGGCATCCATCCTAGTACTACTCTCGCCCAAGCACGCTTAACTGCGGAGTTCTGATGGGATCCAATGCATTAGTGCTGGTATGATCGTACCTGTCATGTTTTGCATGCTCAAATCCTATATGCTTTCTGTAGAACGCTAATTAATCAATTTTTATCCAAAACAGACTGGAAAACATACAAAGAGAGAGGTGCAACACGAGGACTTCCCAGGAAGGCACCCATCCTAGTACTACTCTCGCCCAAGGACGCTTATCTGCGTAGTTCTGATGGGATCCGGTGCATTACTGCTGGTATGATCGCACCTATCATGTTTTGCGTGCTCAAGTCCTATATGCTTTCTGTAGCGCGCTAGTTAATCAGTTTTTATCCAAAACTGGCTGGAAAACTTACAAAAAGAGAGGTGCAACACGAGAACTTCCCAGGAGGTCACCCATCCTAGTACTACTCTATCCCAAGCACGCTTGTCTGCGGATTTCTTATGGGATCCGGTGCATTAGTGCTGGTATGATCGCACCTTTCATGTCTTGCGTAGTCAAATCCTCTATGCTTTCTGTAGCGCGCTAATTAATCAGTTTTTTTCCAAATCGAACTGGAAAAGTTACAAAAAGAGAGGTGCAACTCGAGGACTTCCCAAGAGGTCACCCATCCTTGTACAACTCTCGACCAAGCACACTTATCTGCGGAGTGCATTGGTGCTGGTATGATCGCACCTTTCATGTTTTGCGTGCTCAAATCCTATATGCTTTCTGTAGTATGCTAGTTAATCAATTCTTATCCAAAACGGGCTAGAAAACTTACAAAAAGAGAGGTGCAACACGAGGACTTCCTAGGAGGGCACCCATCCTAGTACTACTCTCGCCCAAGCACGCTTAACTGCAAAGTTCTGATGGGATCCAGTGCATTAGTGCTGGTATGATTGCACCTGTCATGTTTTGCGTGCTCAAATCCTATATGATTTCTGTAGCACGCTAGTTAATCAGTTTTTATCCAAAACGGGCTAGAAAACTTACAAAAAGAGAGGTGCAACACGAGGACTTCCCAGGAGGTCACCCATCCTAGTACTACTCTCGCCCAAGCACGCTTATCTGCGTAGTTCTGATGGGATCCGGTGCATTACTGCTGGTATGATCGCACCTGTCATGTTTTGCGTGCTCAAGTCCTATATGCTTTCTGTAACGCGCTAGTTAATCAGTTTTTATCCAAAACTCGCTGGAAAACTATCAAAAAGAGAGGTGCAACAGGAGGACTTCCCTGGAGGGCATCCATCCTAGTACTACTCTCGCCCAAGCACGCTTAATTGCGGAGTTCTGATGGGATCCAATGCATTAGTGCTGGTATGATCGGACCTGTCATGTTTTGCATGCTCAAATCCTATATGCTTTCTGTAGAACGCTAATTAATCAATTTTTATCCAAAACAGACTGGAAAACATACAAAGAGAGAGGTGCAACACGAGGACTTCCCAGGAGATCACCCATCCTAGTACTACTCACGCCCAAGCGTGCTTAACTGTGGAGTTCTGATGGGATCCAGTGCATTAATGCTGGTATGATCGCACCTGTCATCTTTTGCGTGCTCAAGTCCTATATGCTTTCTGTAGCGCGCTAGTTAATCAGTTTTTATCCAAAACGGGCTAGAAAACTTACAAAAAGAGAGATGCAACACGAGGACTTCCCAAGAAGGCACCCATCCTAGTACTACTCTCGCCCAAGCACGCTTATCTGCGTAGTTCTGATGGGATCCGGTGCATTACTGCTGGTATCATCGCACCTATCATGTTTTGCGTGCTCAAGTCCTATATGCTTTCTGTAGCGCGCTAGTTAATCAGTTTTTATCCAAAACTGGCTGGAAAACTTACAAAAAGAGAGGTGCAACACGAGGACTTCCCAGGAGGTCACCCATCCTAGTACTACTCTCGCCCAAGCACGCTTATCTGCGGAGTTCAGATGGGATCCGGTGCATTAGTGCTGGTATGATTTGCGTGCTCAAATCCTATATGCTTTCTGTAGAACGCTAATTAATCAATTTTTATCAAAAACGGATTGGAAAACATACAAAGAGAGAGGTGCAACACGAGGACTTCCCAGGAGATCACCCATCCTTGTACTACCCACGCCAAAGCACGCTTAACTGCGGAGTTCTGATGGGATCCAGCGCATTAGTGCTGGTATGATCACACCTGTCATGTTTTGCGTGCTCAAATCCTATATGCTTTCTGTAGCGCGCTAGTTAATCAGTTTTTATCCAAAACTGGCTGGAAAACGTACAAAAAGAGAGGTGCAACACGAGGACTTCCCAGGAGGTCACCCATCCTAGTACTACTCTATCACAAGCAGGCTTGTCTGCGGATTTCTTATCGGATCCGGTGCATTAGTGCTGGTATGATCGCACCTGTCATGTCTTGCGTGCTCAAATCCTCTATGCTTTCTGTAGCGCGCTAATTAATCAGTTTTTTTCCAAAACGAACTGGAAAAGTTACAAAAAGAGAGGTGCAACACGATGACTTCCCAAGAGGTCACCCATCCTTGTACAACTCTCGACCAAGCACACTTAACTGCGGAGTGCATTAGTGCTGGTATGATCGAACCTGTCATGTTTTGCGTGCTCAAATCCTATATGCTTTCTGTAGCATGCTAGTTAATCAATTCTTATCGAAAACGGGCTAGAAAACTTACAAAAAGAGAGGTGCAACACGAGGACTTCCTAGGAGGGCACCCATCCTAGTACTACTCTCGCCCAAGCACGCTTATCTGCGTAGTTCTGATGGGATCCGATGCATTACTGCTGGTATGATCGCACCTGTCATGTTTTGCGTGCTCAAGTCCTATATGCTTTCTTTAGCATGCTAGTTAATCAGTTTTTATCCAAAACAGGATAGAAAACTTACAAAAAGAGAGGTGCAACACGAGGACTTCCCAGGAAGGCACCCATCCTAGTACTACTCTCGCCCAAGCACGCTTATCTGCGTAGTTCTGATGGGATCCGGTGCATTACTGCTGGTATGATCGCACCTGTCATGTTTTGCGTGCTCAAATCCTATATGCTTTCTGTAGCGCGCTAGTTAATTAGTTTTTATCCAAAACTGGCTGGAAAACTTACAAAAAGAGAGGTGCAACACGAGGACTTCCAAGGAGGGCACCCATCCTAGTACTACTCTCGCCCAAGCACGCTTAATTGTGGAGTTCTGATGGGATCCAATGCATTAGTGCTAGTATGATCGCACCTGTCATGTTTTGCGTGCTCAAATCCTATATGCTTTCTGTAGCGCACTAATTAATCAGTTTTTATCCAAAACGGACTGGAAAACTTACAAAAAGAGAGGTGCAACACGAGGACTTCCCAGGTAGGCACCCATCCTAGTACTACTCTCGCCCAAGCACGCTTATCTGTGTAGTTCTGATGGGATCCGGTGCATTACTACTGGTATGATCGCACCTGTCATGTTTTGCGTGCTCAAGTCCTATATGCTTTCTGTAGCGCACTAGTTAATCAGTTTTTATCCAAAACTGGCTAGAAAACTTACAAAAAGAGAGGTGCAACACAAGGACTTCCCAGGAGGGCACCCATCCTAGTACTACTCTCGCCCAAGCACGCTTATCTGCGGAGTTCTAATGGGATCCGGTGCAATAGTGCTGGTATGATCGAACTTGTCATGTTTTGCGTGCTCAAATCCTATATGCTTTCTGTAGCGCGTTCTGATGGTATCCGGTGCGTTAGTGCTGGTATGATGGCACCTGTCATGTTTTGCGTGCTCAAATCCTATATGCTTTCTGTAGAACGCTAATTAATCAATTTTTATCAAAAACGGATTGGAAAACATACAAAGAGAGAGGTGCAACACGAGGACTTCCCAGGAGATCACCCATCCTAGTACTACCCACGCTCAAGCACGCATAACTGCGGAAATCTGATGGGATCCAGTGCATTAGTGCTTGTATGATCACACCTGTCATGTTTTGCGTGCTCAAATCCTATATGCTATCTGTAGCGCGCTAGTTAATTAGTTTTTATCCAAAACGGGCTAGAAAACTTACAAAAAGAGAGGTGCAACACGAGGACTTCCCAGGAGGGCACCCATCCTAGTACTACTCTCGCCCAAGCAGGCTTATGTGCTCAGTTCTGATGGGATCCGGTGCATTGCTGCTGGTATGATCGCACCTGTCATGTTTTGCGTGCTCAAGTCCTATATGTTTTCTGTAGCGCGCTAGTTAATCAATTTTTATCCAAACCTGGTTGCAAAACTTACAAAAAGAGAGGTGCAACACGAGGACTTTCCAGGAGGTCACCCATCCTAGTACTACTCTATCCCAAGCACGCTTATCTGCGGAGTTCTGATGGGATCTGTTGCATTTGTGCTGGTATGATCGCACCTATCATGTTTTGCGTGCTCAAATACTATATGCTTTCTATAGCGCGCTAATTAATCAGTTTTTTTCCAAAATGAACTGGAAAAATTACAAAAAGACAGGTGCAACACGAGGACTTCCCAGAAGGTAAGTCATCCTAGTACTACTCTCGCCCAAGCACGCTTAACTGCGGAGTTCTGATGGTATCTGGTGCATTAGTGTTGGTATGATCGCACCTGTCATGTTTTGCGTGCTCAAATCCTATATGGTTTCTGTAGCACGCTAATTAATCAGTTTTTATCCAAAACGGACTGGAAAACTTACAAAAAGAGAGGTGCAACACGAGGACTTCCCAGGAGATCACCCATCGTAGTACTACTCACGCCCAAGCACGCTTAACTGCGGAGTTCTGATGGGATCCAGTGCATTAGTGCTGGTATGATCGCACCTGTCTTGTGTTGTGTGCTCAAATCCTATATGGTTTCTGTAGCACACTAGTTAATCAGTTTTTATCCAAAACGGGCTGGAAAACTTACAAAAATAGAGGTGCAACACGAGGACTTCCCAGGAGATGGGATCCGGTGCATTAGTGCTGGTATGATCGCAGCTGTCATGTTTTACGTGCTCAAATCCTATATGCTTTCTGTTGCGCGCTAATTAATAAGTTTTTATCCAAAACGGACTGGAAAACTTACAAAAAGAGAGGTGCAACACAAGGACTTCCCAGGAGATCACCCATCCCAGTACTACTCTCGCCCAAGCACGCTTTACTGCGGAGTTCTTAAGGGATCCAGTGCATTAGTGCTAGTATGGTCGCACCTGTCATGTTTTGCGTGCTCAAATCCTATATGCTTTCTGTAGCGCGCTAGTTAATAAGTTTTTATCCAAAACGTATTGGAAAACTTACGAAAATAGAGGTGCAACACGAGGACTGGGATCCAGTGCATTAGTGCTGGTATTATCGCACCTATCATGTTTTGCGTGCTCAAGTCCTATATGCTTTCTGTAGCGCGGTTGGAAATCTTACAAAAAGAGAGCTGCAACACGAGGACTTCCCAGGAGGTCACCCATCCTAGTACTACTCTCGCCCAAGCACGCCTATCTGCGGAGTTCTGATCGGATCCGGTGCATTAGTGCTGGTATGATCGCACCGGTCATGTTTTACGTGCTGAAACCCTATATGCTTTCTGTAGCGCGCTAATTAATCAGTTTTAATCCAAAACGGACTAAAAAACTTACAAAAAGAGAGGTGCAACATCAGGACTTCCCAGGAGATCACCCATCCTTGTATTACTCACGCCGATGCACGCTTAACTGCGGAGTCATGTTTTGCGTGCTCAAATCCTATATGCTTTCTGTAGCGCGCTGATTAATCAGTTTTTATCCAAAACAGATTGGAAAACTTACAAAAAGAGAGGTGCAACATGAGGACTTCCCATGACGTCAACCATCCTAGTACAACTCTCGCCCAAGCACGCTTAACTGCGGAGTTCTGATGGGATCCGGTGCATTAGTGCTGGTATGATCTTGCGTGCTCAAATCCTATATGCTTTCTGTTGCGCGCTAATTAATAAGTTTTTATTCAAAACGGATTGGAAAACTTACAAAAATAAAGGTGCAACACGACGACTTCCCAGGATGTCACCCATCTTAGAACTCCTCTCGGCCAAGCACGGTTAACTGCGGAGTTCTGATGGGATCCGGTGCATTAGTGATGGTATGATCGCACCTGTCATGTTTTACGTGCTCAAATCCTATTTGCTTTCTGTAGCGCGCTAATTAATCAGTTTTTATCCAAAACGGACAGAAAAACTTACAAAAAGAAAGGTGCAACAGGAGAACTTCCCAGGAGGTCACCCATCCTAGTACTACCCTCAAGCACGCTTAACTAAGGAGTTCAGACAGGTGCAACACGAGGACTTCCCAGGAGGTCACCCATCTTAGAACTCCTCTCGGCCAAGCACGGTTAACTGCGGAGTTCTGATGGGATCCGGTGCATTAGTGATGGTATGATCGCACCTGTCATGTTTTACGTGCTCAAACCCTATTTGCTTTCTGTAGCGCGCTAATTAATCAGTTTTTATCCAAAACGGACAGAAAAACTTACAAAAAGAAAGGTACAACAGGAGAACTTCCCCGGAGGTCACCCATCCTAGTACTACCCTCAAGCACGCTTAACTAAGGAGTTCAGACAGGTGCAACACGAGGACTTCCCAGGAGGTCACCCATCCAAGTACTACTCTCGTCCAAGCACGCTTAACTACAGAGTTCCGATGGGATCTGGTGCATTACTGCTGGTATGATCGCACCTCTCAAGTTTTGCGTGCTTAATTCCTATATGCTTTCTGTAGCGCGCTAATTAATCAGTTTTTATCTAAAACGGACTGAAAATCTTACAAAAAGAGAGGTACTACACGAGGACTTCCCAGGAGGTCACCCATCCTAGTACTTCCCTCGCCCAAGCACGCTTCTTGCCCAAACACGCTTAACTGCGGAATTCTGATGGGATCCGGTGGATTAGTGCTAGTATAATCGCACCTGTCATGTTTTGTGTGCTCAAAACCTAACATACAAAAATAAAGGTGCAACATGAGGACTTCCCAGAAGGTCACCCATACTAGTACTACTCTCGCCCAAGCACGCTTAGCTACGGAGTTCTGATGGGATCCGGTTCATTAGTGTTGGTATGATCGCACCTGTCATGTTTTGCGTGCTCAAATCCTGTATGCTTTCTGTAGCACGCTAATTAATCACTTTTTATCCAAAACGGACTGGAAAACTTACAAAAAGAGAGGTGCAACACGAGGACTTCCCAGGAGGTCACCCATACTAGTACTACTCTCGCCCAAGTACGCTTAACTACGGAGTTCTGATAGGATCCGGTTCATTAGTGTTGGTATGATGCACCTGTTATGTTTTGCGTGCTCAAATCCTGTATGCTTTCTGTAGCGCGCTAATTACTAAGTTTTTATCCAAAACGGACTGGAAAACTTACAAAAAGAGAGGTGCAACACGAGGACTTCCCAGGAGGTCACCCATCCTAGTACTACTCTTGCCCAAGCACGCTTAGTTGCGGAGTTCTGATGGGATCCGGTGCATTAGTGCTGGTATGATCACACATGTCATGTTTTGCTTGCTCAAAACGTATATGCTTTCTGTAGCGCGCTAATTAATCACTTTTTATCCAGAACGGACTGGAAAACTTACAAAAAGAGAAGTGCAGCACGAGGACTTCCCCCATCCCAGTACTTCTCTCGCCCAAGCACGCTTAACTGCGTAGTTATCATGGGATCCGGTGCATTAGTGCTCGTATGATCGCACCTGTCATGTTTTGCGTGCTCAAAAACCTATTTGCTTTCTGTAGCGCGCTAATTATTCAGTTTTTATCCAAAACGGACAGGAAAATTTACAAAAATAGAGGTGCAACACGAGGGCTTCCGAGGAGGTCATCCATCCTAGTACTACTGTCGCCCAAGTACGGTTAACTGCGAAGTTCTGATGGGAATCGGTGCATTAGTGCTTGTATGATCGCAGCTGTCATGTTTTGCGTGCTTAAGTCCTATATGCTTTCCATCCTAATACTACTCTCGCCCAAGCAAGCTTAACTGCAAAGTTCTGATGGGATCCGGTGCATTAGTGCTGGTATGATCCCACCTGTCATGTTTTGCATGCTCAAAACCTATATGCTTTCTGTAGCGCGCTTATTAATCAGTTTTTATCCAAAACGGACAGAAAAACTTACAGAAAGAGAGGTGCAACACGAGGACTTCCTAGGAGGTCACCCATCTTAGAACTCCTCTCGGCCAAGCACAATTAACTGCGGAGTTCTGATGGGATCCAGTGCATTAGTGCTGGTATGATCGCACCTGTCAAGTTTTGCGTGCTCAATTCCTATATGCTTTCTGTAGCGCGCTTATTAATCACTTTTTATCCAAAACGGAATGGAAAACTTACAAAAAGAGAGGTGCAACACGAGGACTTCCCAGGAGGACACCCATCCTAGTACTACTCTTGCCCCTGCGGAGTTCTGATGGGATTCGGTGCATTAGTGCTGGTATGATCGCACCTGTCATGTTTTGCGGGCTCAAAACCTATATGCTTTCTGTAGCGCGCTAATTAATCACTTTTTATCCAAAACGGACTGGAAAACTTACAACAAGAGAGGTGCAACACGAGGACTTCCCAGGAGTTCACCCATCCTAGTACTACTCTCGCCCAAGGACGCTTATCTGCGGAGTTCTGATGGGATTCGGTGCATTAGTGCTGGTATGATCGCACCTGTCATGTTTTGCGTGCTCAAAACCTATTTGCTTTCTGTAGCGCGCTAATTATTCAATTTTTATCCAAAACGGACAGGAAAATTTACAAAAATAGAGGTGCAACACGAGGACTTCCCAGGAGATCACCCATACAAGTACTACTCTCGCCAAAGCACGCTTAACTACGGAGTTCTGATGGGATACGGTTCATTAGTGTTGGTATGATCGCACCTGTCATGTTTTGCGTGCTCAAATCCTGTATGCTTTCTGTAGCGCGGACTTCCCAGGAGGTCACCCATCCCAATACTACTCTCGCCCAAAAAAGAGAAGTGCAACACAAGGACTTCCCAAGAGGTTCTGATGGGATCCGGTGCATTAGTGCTGGTATAATCGCAGCTGTCATGTTTTGCGTGGTCAAAACCTATATGCTTTCTGTAGCGCGCTAATTAATCACTTTTTATCCAAAACGGACTGGAAAACTTACAAAAAAAGAGGTGCAACATGAGGACTTCCCAGAAGGTCACCCATACTAGTACTACTCTCGCCCAAGCATGCTTAGCTACGGAGTTCTGATGGGATCCGGTTCATTAGTGTTGGTATGATCGCACCTGTCATGTTTTGCGTGCTCAAATCCTGTATGCTTTCTGTAGCACGCTAATTAATCACTTTTTATCCAAAACGGACTGGAAAACTTACAAAAAGAGAGGTGCAACACGAGGACTTCCCAGGAGGTCACCCATACTAGTACTACTCTCGCCCAAGTACGCTTAACTACGGAGTTCTGATAGGATCCGGTTCATTAGTGTTGGTATGATCGCACCTGTCATGTTTTGCGTGCTCAAATCCTGTATGCTTTCTGTAGCGCGCTAATTACTAAGTTTTTATCCAAAACGGACTGGAAAACTTACAAAAAGAGAGGTGCAACACGAGGACTTCCCAGGAGGTCACCCATCCTAGTACTACTCTTGCCCAAGCACGCTTAGTTGCGGAGTTCTGATGGGATCCGGTGCATTAGTGCTGGTATGATCACACATGTCATGTTTTGCGTGCTCAAAACCTATATGCTTTCTGTAGCGCGCTAATTAATCACTTTTTATCCAGAACGGACTGGAAAACTTACAAAAAGAGAAGTGCAGCACGAGGACTTCCCCCATCCCAGTACTTCTCTCGCCCAAGCACGCTTAACTGCGTAGTTATCATGGGATCCGGTGCATTAGTGCTCGTATGATCGCACCTGTCATGTTTTGCGTGCTCAAATCCTATATGCTTTCTGTAGCGCGCTAATTATTCACTTTTTATCCAAAACGGAGTGGAAAACTTACAAAAAGAGAAGTGCAGCACGAGGACTTCCCCCATCCCAGTACTTCTCTCGCCCAAGCACGCTTAACAACGGAGTTCTGATGAGATCCGGTGCATTAGTGCTGGTATGATCGCACATGTCATCTTTTGCGTGCTCAAATCCTGTATGCTTTCTGTAGCGCGCTAATTAATATGTTTTTATCCAAAATGGACTGGAAAACTTACAAAAAGAGAGGTGCAACACGAGGACTTCCAAGGCGGTCACCCATCCCAATATTACTCTAGCCCAAGCACGCTTAACTGCGGAGTTCGGATCTCATTAGTGCTGGAATGATCGCAGCGGTCTTGTTTTGCGTGCTGAAAACCTGTATGCTTTCTGTAGCATGCTATTTAATAAGTTTTTATCAAAAACGGACTGGAAAACTTACAAAATGAGAGGTGCAACACGAGGACTTCCCAGGAGGTCACCCATCCTAGTACTATTCTCGCCCAAGAACGCTTATCTACGGAGTTCTGATGGGATCCGGTGTATTAGTGCTGGTATGATCGCACCTGTCATGTTTTGCGTGATCAAAACCTATATGCCTTCTGTAGCGCGCTAATCAATCAATTTTTATCCAAAACGAACTGGAAAACTTACAAAAAGAGAGGTGCAACACGAGGACATCCCAGGAGGTCACCCATCCTAGTACTACTCTCGCCCAACCATGCTTAACTTCAGAGTTCTGATGGGATTTGGTGCATTAGTGCTGGTATGATCGCACCTGCCATGTCTTCCGTGCTCAAAACCTATATGCCTTCTGTAGCACGCTAATTAATCAATTTTTATCCAAAACGGACTGGAAAACTTACAAAAAGAGAGGTGCAACAGTAGGACTTCCAATGAGGTCACCTTTCCTAGTAATTCTCTCGCCCAAGCACGCTTAACTGCGGAGTTCTGATGGGATCCGGTGCATTAGTGCTGGTATGATCGCACCTGTCATGTTTTGCATGCTCAAATACTGTATGCTTTCTGTAGCGCGCTAAACTTACAAAAAGAGAGGTGCAACACGAGGACTTCCCAGGAGATCAGCCATCCTAGTACTACTCTCACCCAAGACCGCTTAACTACAGAGTTCTGATGGGATCTGGTGCATTAGTGCTGGTATGCTCGCACCTGCCATGTCTTGCGTGCTCAAAACCTATATGCCTTCTGTAGCGCGCTAATTAATCAATTTTTATCCAAAATGGACCGGAAAACTTACAAAAAGAGAGGTGCAACACGAGGACTTCCCAAGAGGTCACCCATCCTAGTACTACTCTCGTCCAACCACGCTTAACTGCGGAGTTCTGATGGGATCCGGTGCATTAGTGCTGGTATGATCGCACCTGTAATGTTTTAGGTGCTCACATCCTATATGCTTTTTGTAGCGCGCTAATTAATTAGTTTTAATCCAAAACGGATTGGAAAACTTACAAAAAGAAAGGTGCAACACGAGGACTTCCCAGGACGTCACCCATCAATTCATCATTATGCTTTTTGTAGCGCGCTAATTAATAAGTTTTTATCCAAAACGGACTGGAAAATTTATAAAAATGGAGGTGCAACACGAGGACTTCGCAGGAGGTCACCCATCCTAGTACTACTCTCGCCCAAGCACGCTTATCTACGGAGTTCTGATGGGATCCAGTGCATTAGTGATGGTATGATCGCACCTGCCATGTCTTGCGTGATCAAAACCTATATGCCTTCTGTAGCGCGCTAATCAATCAATTTTTATCCAAAACGGACTGGAAAACTTACAAAAAGAGAGGTGCAACACGAGGACATCCCAGGAGGTCACCCATCCTAGTACTACTCTCGCCCAACCACGCTTAACTACGGAGTTCTGATGGAATCCGGTGCAATAGTGACGGTATGATCGCAACAGTCATGTTTTGCATGCTCAAATCCTATATGCTTTCTGTAGCGCGCTAATTAATAAGTTTTTATCCAAAACGGACTGGAAAACTTACAAAAAGAAAGGTGCAACAGGAGGACTTCCCAGGTGGTCACCAATCCTAGTACTACTCTCGCCCAAGCACGCTTAACTACGGAGTTCTGATGGAATCCGAAGCATTAGTGACGGTATGATCGCAACTATCATGTTTTGCGTGCTCAAATCCTGTATGCTTTCTGTAGCACGCTAATTAATAAGTTTTTATCCAAAACGGACTGGAAAACTTACAAAAAGAGAGGTGCAACACGAGGACTTCCAAGGAGGTCACCTGTCCTAGTACTACTCTCGCCCAAGCACGCTTAAGTGCGGAGTTCTGATGGGATCCGGTGCATTAGTGTTGGTATGATCGCACCTGTCATGTTTTGCGTGCTCAAATCCTGTATGCTTTCTGTAGCACGCTAATTAATAAGTTTTTATCCAAAATGGACTGGAAAACTTACAAAAAGAGAGGTGCAACACGAGGACTTCCAAGGAGGTCACTTGTCCTAGTACTACTCTCGCCCAAGCACGCTTAACTTCGGAGTTCTGATGGGATCCGGTGCATTAGTGCTGGTATGATCGCACCTGTCATGTTTTGCGTGCTCAAATCCTGTATGCTTTCTGTAGCGCGCTAATTAATAAGTTTTTATCCAAAATGGACTGGAAAACTTACAAAAAGAGAAGTGCAACACGAGGACTTCCTAGGAGGTCACCCATCTTAGAACTCCTCTCGGCCAAGCACGGTTAACTGCGGAGTTCTGATGGGATCCGGTGCATTAGTGATGGTATGATCGCACCTGTCATGTTTTACGTGCTCAAATCCTATTTGCTTTCTGTAGCGCGCTAATTAATCAGTTTTTATCCAAAACGGACAGAAAAACTTACAAAAAGAAAGGTACAACAGGAGAACTTCCCCGGAGGTCACCCATCCTAGTACTACCCTCAAGCACGCTTAACTAAGGAGTTCAGACAGGTGCAACACGAGGACTTCCCAGGAGGTCACCCATCCAAGTACTACTCTCGTCCAAGCACGCTTAACTACAGAGTTCCGATGGGATCTGGTGCATTACTGCTGGTATGATCGCACCTCTCAAGTTTTGCGTGCTTAATTCCTATATGCTTTCTGTAGCGCGCTAATTAATCAGTTTTTATCTAAAACGGACTGAAAATCTTACAAAAAGAGAGGTACTACACGAGGACTTCCCAGGAGGTCACCCATCCTAGTACTTCCCTCGCCCAAGCACGCTTCTTGCCCAAACACGCTTAACTGCGGAATTCTGATGGGATCCGGTGGATTAGTGCTAGTATAATCGCACCTGTCATGTTTTGTGTGCTCAAAACCTAACATACAAAAATAAAGGTGCAACATGAGGACTTCCCAGAAGGTCACCCATACTAGTACTACTCTCGCCCAAGCACGCTTAGCTACGGAGTTCTGATGGGATCCGGTTCATTAGTGTTGGTATGATCGCACCTGTCATGTTTTGCGTGCTCAAATCCTGTATGCTTTCTGTAGCACGCTAATTAATCACTTTTTATCCAAAACGGACTGGAAAACTTACAAAAAGAGAGGTGCAACACGAGGACTTCCCAGGAGGTCACCCATACTAGTACTACTCTCGCCCAAGTACGCTTAACTACGGAGTTCTGATAGGATCCGGTTCATTAGTGTTGGTATGATGCACCTGTTATGTTTTGCGTGCTCAAATCCTGTATGCTTTCTGTAGCGCGCTAATTACTAAGTTTTTATCCAAAACGGACTGGAAAACTTACAAAAAGAGAGGTGCAACACGAGGACTTCCCAGGAGGTCACCCATCCTAGTACTACTCTTGCCCAAGCACGCTTAGTTGCGGAGTTCTGATGGGATCCGGTGCATTAGTGCTGGTATGATCACACATGTCATGTTTTGCTTGCTCAAAACGTATATGCTTTCTGTAGCGCGCTAATTAATCACTTTTTATCCAGAACGGACTGGAAAACTTACAAAAAGAGAAGTGCAGCACGAGGACTTCCCCCATCCCAGTACTTCTCTCGCCCAAGCACGCTTAACTGCGTAGTTATCATGGGATCCGGTGCATTAGTGCTCGTATGATCGCACCTGTCATGTTTTGCGTGCTCAAAAACCTATTTGCTTTCTGTAGCGCGCTAATTATTCAGTTTTTATCCAAAACGGACAGGAAAATTTACAAAAATAGAGGTGCAACACGAGGGCTTCCGAGGAGGTCATCCATCCTAGTACTACTGTCGCCCAAGTACGGTTAACTGCGAAGTTCTGATGGGAATCGGTGCATTAGTGCTTGTATGATCGCAGCTGTCATGTTTTGCGTGCTTAAGTCCTATATGCTTTCCATCCTAATACTACTCTCGCCCAAGCAAGCTTAACTGCAAAGTTCTGATGGGATCCGGTGCATTAGTGCTGGTATGATCCCACCTGTCATGTTTTGCATGCTCAAAACCTATATGCTTTCTGTAGCGCGCTTATTAATCAGTTTTTATCCAAAACGGACAGAAAAACTTACAGAAAGAGAGGTGCAACACGAGGACTTCCTAGGAGGTCACCCATCTTAGAACTCCTCTCGGCCAAGCACAATTAACTGCGGAGTTCTGATGGGATCCAGTGCATTAGTGCTGGTATGATCGCACCTGTCAAGTTTTGCGTGCTCAATTCCTATATGCTTTCTGTAGCGCGCTTATTAATCACTTTTTATCCAAAACGGAATGGAAAACTTACAAAAAGAGAGGTGCAACACGAGGACTTCCCAGGAGGACACCCATCCTAGTACTACTCTTGCCCCTGCGGAGTTCTGATGGGATTCGGTGCATTAGTGCTGGTATGATCGCACCTGTCATGTTTTGCGGGCTCAAAACCTATATGCTTTCTGTAGCGCGCTAATTAATCACTTTTTATCCAAAACGGACTGGAAAACTTACAACAAGAGAGGTGCAACACGAGGACTTCCCAGGAGTTCACCCATCCTAGTACTACTCTCGCCCAAGGACGCTTATCTGCGGAGTTCTGATGGGATTCGGTGCATTAGTGCTGGTATGATCGCACCTGTCATGTTTTGCGTGCTCAAAACCTATTTGCTTTCTGTAGCGCGCTAATTATTCAATTTTTATCCAAAACGGACAGGAAAATTTACAAAAATAGAGGTGCAACACGAGGACTTCCCAGGAGATCACCCATACAAGTACTACTCTCGCCAAAGCACGCTTAACTACGGAGTTCTGATGGGATACGGTTCATTAGTGTTGGTATGATCGCACCTGTCATGTTTTGCGTGCTCAAATCCTGTATGCTTTCTGTAGCGCGGACTTCCCAGGAGGTCACCCATCCCAATACTACTCTCGCCCAAAAAAGAGAAGTGCAACACAAGGACTTCCCAAGAGGTTCTGATGGGATCCGGTGCATTAGTGCTGGTATAATCGCAGCTGTCATGTTTTGCGTGGTCAAAACCTATATGCTTTCTGTAGCGCGCTAATTAATCACTTTTTATCCAAAACGGACTGGAAAACTTACAAAAAAAGAGGTGCAACATGAGGACTTCCCAGAAGGTCACCCATACTAGTACTACTCTCGCCCAAGCATGCTTAGCTACGGAGTTCTGATGGGATCCGGTTCATTAGTGTTGGTATGATCGCACCTGTCATGTTTTGCGTGCTCAAATCCTGTATGCTTTCTGTAGCACGCTAATTAATCACTTTTTATCCAAAACGGACTGGAAAACTTACAAAAAGAGAGGTGCAACACGAGGACTTCCCAGGAGGTCACCCATACTAGTACTACTCTCGCCCAAGTACGCTTAACTACGGAGTTCTGATAGGATCCGGTTCATTAGTGTTGGTATGATCGCACCTGTCATGTTTTGCGTGCTCAAATCCTGTATGCTTTCTGTAGCGCGCTAATTACTAAGTTTTTATCCAAAACGGACTGGAAAACTTACAAAAAGAGAGGTGCAACACGAGGACTTCCCAGGAGGTCACCCATCCTAGTACTACTCTTGCCCAAGCACGCTTAGTTGCGGAGTTCTGATGGGATCCGGTGCATTAGTGCTGGTATGATCACACATGTCATGTTTTGCGTGCTCAAAACCTATATGCTTTCTGTAGCGCGCTAATTAATCACTTTTTATCCAGAACGGACTGGAAAACTTACAAAAAGAGAAGTGCAGCACGAGGACTTCCCCCATCCCAGTACTTCTCTCGCCCAAGCACGCTTAACTGCGTAGTTATCATGGGATCCGGTGCATTAGTGCTCGTATGATCGCACCTGTCATGTTTTGCGTGCTCAAATCCTATATGCTTTCTGTAGCGCGCTAATTATTCACTTTTTATCCAAAACGGAGTGGAAAACTTACAAAAAGAGAAGTGCAGCACGAGGACTTCCCCCATCCCAGTACTTCTCTCGCCCAAGCACGCTTAACAACGGAGTTCTGATGAGATCCGGTGCATTAGTGCTGGTATGATCGCACATGTCATCTTTTGCGTGCTCAAATCCTGTATGCTTTCTGTAGCGCGCTAATTAATATGTTTTTATCCAAAATGGACTGGAAAACTTACAAAAAGAGAGGTGCAACACGAGGACTTCCAAGGCGGTCACCCATCCCAATATTACTCTAGCCCAAGCACGCTTAACTGCGGAGTTCGGATCTCATTAGTGCTGGAATGATCGCAGCGGTCTTGTTTTGCGTGCTGAAAACCTGTATGCTTTCTGTAGCATGCTATTTAATAAGTTTTTATCAAAAACGGACTGGAAAACTTACAAAATGAGAGGTGCAACACGAGGACTTCCCAGGAGGTCACCCATCCTAGTACTATTCTCGCCCAAGAACGCTTATCTACGGAGTTCTGATGGGATCCGGTGTATTAGTGCTGGTATGATCGCACCTGTCATGTTTTGCGTGATCAAAACCTATATGCCTTCTGTAGCGCGCTAATCAATCAATTTTTATCCAAAACGAACTGGAAAACTTACAAAAAGAGAGGTGCAACACGAGGACATCCCAGGAGGTCACCCATCCTAGTACTACTCTCGCCCAACCATGCTTAACTTCAGAGTTCTGATGGGATTTGGTGCATTAGTGCTGGTATGATCGCACCTGCCATGTCTTGCGTGCTCAAAACCTATATGCCTTCTGTAGCACGCTAATTAATCAATTTTTATCCAAAACGGACTGGAAAACTTACAAAAAGAGAGGTGCAACAGTAGGACTTCCAATGAGGTCACCTTTCCTAGTAATTCTCTCGCCCAAGCACGCTTAACTGCGGAGTTCTGATGGGATCCGGTGCATTAGTGCTGGTATGATCGCACCTGTCATGTTTTGCATGCTCAAATACTGTATGCTTTCTGTAGCGCGCTAAACTTACAAAAAGAGAGGTGCAACACGAGGACTTCCCAGGAGATCAGCCATCCTAGTACTACTCTCACCCAAGACCGCTTAACTACAGAGTTCTGATGGGATCTGGTGCATTAGTGCTGGTATGCTCGCACCTGCCATGTCTTGCGTGCTCAAAACCTATATGCCTTCTGTAGCGCGCTAATTAATCAATTTTTATCCAAAATGGACCGGAAAACTTACAAAAAGAGAGGTGCAACACGAGGACTTCCCAAGAGGTCACCCATCCTAGTACTACTCTCGTCCAACCACGCTTAACTGCGGAGTTCTGATGGGATCCGGTGCATTAGTGCTGGTATGATCGCACCTGTAATGTTTTAGGTGCTCACATCCTATATGCTTTTTGTAGCGCGCTAATTAATTAGTTTTAATCCAAAACGGATTGGAAAACTTACAAAAAGAAAGGTGCAACACGAGGACTTCCCAGGACGTCACCCATCAATTCATCATTATGCTTTTTGTAGCGCGCTAATTAATAAGTTTTTATCCAAAACGGACTGGAAAATTTATAAAAATGGAGGTGCAACACGAGGACTTCGCAGGAGGTCACCCATCCTAGTACTACTCTCGCCCAAGCACGCTTATCTACGGAGTTCTGATGGGATCCAGTGCATTAGTGATGGTATGATCGCACCTGCCATGTCTTGCGTGATCAAAACCTATATGCCTTCTGTAGCGCGCTAATCAATCAATTTTTATCCAAAACGGACTGGAAAACTTACAAAAAGAGAGGTGCAACACGAGGACATCCCAGGAGGTCACCCATCCTAGTACTACTCTCGCCCAACCACGCTTAACTACGGAGTTCTGATGGAATCCGGTGCAATAGTGACGGTATGATCGCAACAGTCATGTTTTGCATGCTCAAATCCTATATGCTTTCTGTAGCGCGCTAATTAATAAGTTTTTATCCAAAACGGACTGGAAAACTTACAAAAAGAAAGGTGCAACAGGAGGACTTCCCAGGTGGTCACCAATCCTAGTACTACTCTCGCCCAAGCACGCTTAACTACGGAGTTCTGATGGAATCCGAAGCATTAGTGACGGTATGATCGCAACTATCATGTTTTGCGTGCTCAAATCCTGTATGCTTTCTGTAGCACGCTAATTAATAAGTTTTTATCCAAAACGGACTGGAAAACTTACAAAAAGAGAGGTGCAACACGAGGACTTCCAAGGAGGTCACCTGTCCTAGTACTACTCTCGCCCAAGCACGCTTAAGTGCGGAGTTCTGATGGGATCCGGTGCATTAGTGTTGGTATGATCGCACCTGTCATGTTTTGCGTGCTCAAATCCTGTATGCTTTCTGTAGCACGCTAATTAATAAGTTTTTATCCAAAATGGACTGGAAAACTTACAAAAAGAGAGGTGCAACACGAGGACTTCCAAGGAGGTCACCTGTCCTAGTACTACTCTCGCCCAAGCACGCTTAACTTCGGAGTTCTGATGGGATCCGGTGCATTAGTGCTGGTATGATCGCACCTGTCATGTTTTGCGTGCTCAAATCCTGTATGCTTTCTGTAGCGCGCTAATTAATAAGTTTTTATCCAAAATGGACTGGAAAACTTACAAAAAGAGAAGTGCAACACGAGGACTTCCCAGGAGGTCACCCATCCTAGTACTACTCTCGCCCAAGCACGCTTATCTACGGAGTTCTGATGGGATCCGGTGCATTAGTGCTGGTATGATCGCACCTGTCATGTTTTGCGTGATCAAAACCTATATGCCTTCTGTAGCGCGCTAATCAATCAATTTTTATCCAAAACGGACTGGAAAACTTACAAAAAGAGAGGTGCAACACGAGGACATCCCAGGAGGTCACCCATCCTAGTACTACTCTCGCCCAACCACGCTACACTACGGAGTTCTAATGGAATCTGGTGCATTAGTGCTGGTATGATCGCACCTGTCATGTTTTGCGTGCTCAAATCCTATATGCTTTCTATAGCGCGCTATTTAATCAGTTTTTATCCAAAACGGACTGGAAAACTTACAAAAAGATAGGTGCAACATGAGGACTTCCGAAGAGGTCACCTGTCCTAGTACTACTCTCGCCCAAGCACGATTAACTACGGAGTTCTGATGGGATCCAGTGCATTAGTGCTGGTATGATCGCACCTGTCATTTTTGCGTGCTCAAATCCTGTATGCTTTCTGTACCACGCTAATTAATAAGTTTTTATCCAAAACGGACTGGAAAACTTACAAAAAGAGAGGTGCAACACGAGGACTTCCAAGGAGGTCACCTGTCCTAGTACTACTCTCGCCCAAGCACGCTTAAGTGCGGAGTTCTGATGGGATCCGGTGCATTAGTGTTGGTATGATCGCACCTGTCATGTTTTGCGTGCTCAAATCCTGTATGCTTTCTGTAGCACGCTAATTAATAAGTTTTTATCCAAAATGGACTGGAAAACTTACAAAAAGAGAGGTGCAACACGAGGACTTCCAAGGACGTCACCTGTCCTAGTACTACTCTCGCCCAAGCACGCTTAACTTCGGAGTTCTGATGGGATCCGGTGCATTAGTGCTGGTATGATCGCACCTGTCATGTTTTGCGTGCTCAAATCCTGTATGCTTTCTGTAGCGCGCTAATTAATAAGTTTTTATCCAAAATGGACTGGAAAACTTACAAAAAGAGAAGTGCAACACGAGGACTTCCCAGGAGGTCACCCATCCTAGTACTACTCTCGGCCAAGCACGCTTATCTACGGAGTTCTGATGGGATCCGGTGCAATAGTGCTGGTATGATCGCACCTGTCATGTTTTGCGTGATCAAAACCTATATGCCTTCTGTAGCGCGCTAATCAATCAATTTTTATCCAAAACGGATTGGAAAACTTACAAAAAGAGAGGTGCAACACGAGGACAACCCAGGAGGTCACCCATCCTAGTACTACTCTCGCCCAACCACGCTTAACTACAGAGTTCTGATGGGATCCGGTGCATTAGTGCGGGTATGATCGCACCTGCCATGTCTTGCGTGCTCAAAAGCTATATGCCTTCTGTAGCACGCTAATTAATCAATTTTTATCCAAAACGGACTGGAAAACTTACAAAAAGAGAGGTGCAACACGAGGACTTCCAATGAGGTCACCTGTCCTAGTACTACTCTCGCCCAAGCACGCTTAACTGCGGAGTTCTGATCGGATCTGGTGCATTAGTGCTGGTATGATCGCACCTGTCATGTTTTGCGTGCTCAAATCCTGTATGCTTTCTGTAGCGCGCTAAACATACAAAAAGAGAGGTGCAACACGAGGACTTCCCAGGAGATCAGCCATCCTAGTACTACTCTCACCTAAGCACGCTTAACTACAGAGTTCTGATGGGATCCGGTGCATTAGTGCTGGTATGATCGCACCTGCCATGTCTTGCGTGCTCAAATCCTATATGCCTTCTGTAGCGCGCTAATTCATCAATTTTTATCCAAAACGGACTAGAAAACTTACGAAAAAAGAGGTGCAACACGAGGACATCCCAGGAGGTGACCCATCCTAGTACTACTCTCGCCCAACCACGCTACACTACGGAGTACTAATGGAATCTGGTGCATTAGTGCTAGTATGATCGCACCTGTCATGTTTTGCGTGCTCAAATCCTATATGCTTTCTATAGCGCGCTATTTAATCAGTTTTTATCCAAAACGGACTGGAAAACTTACAAAAAGATAGTTGCAACATGAGGACTTCCGAAGAGGTCACCTATCCTAGTACTACTCTCGCCCAAGCACGATTAACTACGGAGTTCTGATGGGATCCGGTGCATTAGTGCTGGTATGATCGCACCTGTCATTTTTGCGTGCTCAAATCCTGTATGCTTTCTGTAGCACGCTAATTAATAAGTTTTTATCCAAAACGGACTGGAAAACTTACAAAAAGAGAGGTGCAACACGAGGACTTTCCAAGAATTCACCAATCCTAGTACTACTCTCGCCGAAGCACGCTTAACTGCGGAGTTCTAATGGGATCCGATGCATTAGTGCTGGTATGATCGCACATGTCATGTTTTGCATGCTCAAAAACCTATATGCCTTCTGTAGCGCGCTAATTAATCACTTTTTATCCAAAACGGACTGGAAAACTTACAAAAAGAGAGGTGCAACACGAGGACTTCCCAGGAGGTCACCCATCCTAGTACTACTCTCGCCCAAGCTCGCTTGACTGCGGAGTTCTGATGGGATCCGATGCATTAGTGCTGGTATGGCACCTGTCATGTTTTTCGTGCTCAAATCCATTATGCTTTCAATAGTGCTCTAATAAACCTATATGCCTTCTGTAGCGCGCTAATTAATCACTTTTTATCCAAAACGGAGTGGAAAACTTACAAAAAGAGAGGTGCAACACGAGTACTTCCCAGGAGGTCACGCATCCGAGTACTACTCTCGCCCAGCCACGCTTAACTACGGAGTTCTGATGGGATCCGGTGCATTAGTGCTAGTATGATCGCACCTGTCATGTTTTGAGTGCTCAAATCCTGTATGCTTTCTGTAGCACACTAATTAATTAGTTTTAATCCAATACGGACTGGAAAACTTACAAAAAGAGAGGTGCAACACGAGGAGTTTCTAGGAGGTCACCAATCCTAGTACTACTCTCGCCGAAGCACGCTTAACTACGGAGTTCTGATGGGATCCGATGCAATAGTGCTGGTATGATCGCACTTGTCATGTTTTGCGTGCTCAAAACCTCTATGCCTTCTGTAGCGCGCTAATTAATCAATTTTTATCCAAAACGGACTGGAAAACTTAAAAAAATAGAGGTGCAACACAAGGACTTCCCAGGAGGTCACCCATCCTAGTACTATTATCGCCCTACCATGCTTAACTACGGAGTTTTAATGGAATCCGGTGCATCAGTGCTAGTATGATCGCACCTGTCATGTTTTGCGTTCTCAAATCCTATATGCTTTCTGTAGCCCGCTATTTAATCCGTTTTTATCCAAAACGGACTGGAAAAGTTACAAAAAGAGAGGTGCAACACGAGGAATTCCCAGGAGGTCACCCATCCTAGTACTACACTTGCCCAAGCACGCTTAACTGCAGAGTCCGTTATTGCTGGTATGATCGCGCCTGTCATGTTTTGCGTGCTCAAAACCTATATGCTTTCTATAGCGCGCTAATTAATCACTTTTAATCCAAAACGGACTGGAAAACTTAAAAAAAGAGAGATGCAACACGAGGACTTCCCAGGAGGTCACCCATCCTAGTACTACTCTCGCCCAAGTACACTTCACTATGAGGTTCTGATGGGATCCGGTGCATTAGTGCTGGTATGATCGCACCTGTCATGTTTTGTGTGCTCAAACACTCTATGCCTTCTGATGTGCGCCAATTAATCACTTTTTATCCAAACCGGGCTGGAAAACTTACAAAAAGAGAGGTGCAAAACGAGGACTTTCTAGGAGGTCACCAATCATAGTACTACTCTCGCCGAAGCACGCTTAACTGCGGAGTTCTGATGGGATCCGATGCATTAGTGCTGGTATGATCGCACATGTCATGTTTTGCGTGCTCAAAACCCCTATGCTTTCTGTAGCGCGCTAATTAATCACTTTTTATCCAAAACGGGCTGGAAAACTTACAAAAAGAGAGCTGCAACACGAGGACTTCCCAGGAGGTCACCCATCCTAGTACTACTCTCGCCCAACCACGCTTAACTACGGAGTTCGTATGGAATACAGTGCATTAGTGCTGGTATGATCGCACCTGTCATGATTTGCGTGCTCAAATCCTGTATGCTTTCTGTAGCGCGCTAATTAATAAATTTTTATCCAAAATGGACTAGAAAACATAAAAAAATAGAGGTGCAACACAAGGACTTCCCAGGAGGTCACCCATCCTAGTACTACTAACGCCTACCCTGCTTAACTACGGAGTTTTGATGGAATCCGGTGCATCAGTGCTAGTATGATCGCACTTGTCATGTTTTGCGTTCTCAAATCCTATATGCTTTTTGTTGGGCGCTATTTAATCAGTTTTGATCCAAAACGGACTGGAAAAGTTACAAAAAGAGAGGTGCAACACGAGGACTTCCCAGGAGGTCACCCATCCTAGTACTACTCTCGCCCAAGCACGCTTAACTTCGGAGTTCTGATGAGATCCGGTGCATTAGTGCTGGTGTGATCGCAACTGTCACGTTCGGAGTTCTGATGGGATCCGATGCATTAGTGCTGGTATGATCGCACATGTCATGTTTTGCGTGCTCAAAACCTCTATGCCTTCTGTAGCGCGCTAATTAATCACTTTTTATCCAAAACGGACTGGAAAACTTACAAAATGAGAGGTGCAACACGAGGACTTCCCAGGAGGTCACCCATCCTAGTACTACTCTGGCCCAAGCACGCTTAGCTTCGGAGTTCTGATGGTAATCTGGTGCATTAGTGCTGGTATGATCGCACCTATCACGTTTTGCGTGCTCAAATTATGTATGCTTTCTGTAGCACACTAATTAATCAGTTTTTATCCAAAACGGACTGGAAAAGTTACAAAAGAGAGGTGCAACACGAGGACTTCCCAGGAGGTCACCCATCCTAGTAACTACTCTTGCCCAAGCTCGCTTAACTGCGGTGTGCATTAGTGCTGGTATGATCGCACCTATCACGTTTTGCGTGCTCAAATCCTGTATGCTTTCTGTAGCACACTAATTAATCAGTTTTTATCCAAAACGGACTGGAAAGTTACAAAAAAGAGAGGTGCAACACAAGGACTTCCCCAGGAGGTCACCCATCCTTTCAGAGTTCTGATGGGATCTAGTGCATTTGTGCTGGTATGATCGCACCTATCACGTTTTGCGAGGTCAAATCCTGTATGCTTTCTGTATCACACTAATTAATCAGTTTTTATCCAATACGGACTGGAAAACTTACAAAAAGAGAGGTGCAACACGAGGACTTTCTAGGAGGTCACCAATCATAGTACTACTCTCGCCGAAGCACGCTTAACTGCGGAGTTCTGATGGGATCCGATGCATTAGTGCTGGTGTGATCGCACATGTCATGTTTTGCGTGCTCAAAACCCCTATGCTTTCAGTAGCGCGCTAATTAATCACTTTTTATCCAAAACGGGCTGGAAAACTTACAAAAAGAGAGCTGCAACACGAGGACTTTCCAGGAGGTCACCCATCCTAGTACTACTCTTGCCCAACAAGGCTTAACTACGGAGTTCTAATGGAATCGGTGCATTAGTGCTGGTATGATCGCATCTGCCATGATTTGCGTGCTCAAATCCTGTATGCTTTCTGTAGCGCGCTAATTAATCAGTTTTTATCCAAAACGGACTGGAAAAGTTACAAATAGAGAGGTGCAACACGAGGACATCCCAGGAGGTCACTTTTCCTAGTACTACTCTGGCCGAAGCACGCTTAGCTTCGGAGTTCTGTTGGAATCTGGTGCATTAGTGTTGGTATGATCGCACCTATCATGTTTTGCGAGCTCAAATCCTGTATGCTTTCTGTAGCACACTAATTAATCAGTTTTTATCCAATACGGACTGGAAAACTTACAAAAAGAGAGGTGCAACACGAGGACTTTCTAGGAGGTCACCAATCCTAGTACTACTCTCCGCCGAAGCACGCTTAACTACGAAGTTCTGATGGGATCCGATGCATTAGTGCTGGTATGATCGCACATGTCATGTTTTGCGTGCTCAAAACCTCTATGCCTTCTGTAGCGCGCTAATTAATCACTTTTTATCCAAAACGAGCTGGAAAACTTACAAAAAGACAGGCGCAACACGAGGACTTCCCAGGAGGTCACCCATCCTAGTACTACTCTCTGCCCAACCACGCTTAACTACGGAGTTCTAATGGAATCCGATGCATTAGTGCTGGTATGATCGCACCTGTTATGATTTGCGTGCTCAAATCCTGTATGCTTTCTGTAAGCGCGCTAATTAATCAGTTTTTATCCAAAACGGACTGGAAAAGTTACAAAAAGAGAGGTGCAACACGAGGACTTCCCAGGAGGTCACCCATCCTAGTACTACTCTGGCCCAAGCACGCTTAGCTTCGGAGTTCTGATGGAATCTGGTGCATTAGTGCTGGTATGATCGCACCTATCACGTTTTGCGTGCTCAAATTCTGTATGCTTTCTGTAGCACACTAATTAATCAGTTTTTATCCAAAACGGACTGGAAAAGTTACAAAAAGAGAGGTGCAACACGAGGACTTCCCAGGAGGTCACCCATCCTAGTACTACTCTTGCCCAAGCAACGCTTAACTGCGGTGTGCATTAGTGCTGGTATGATCGCACCTATCACGTTTTGCGTGCTCAAATCCTGTATGCTTTCTGTAGCACACTAATTAATTAGTTTTTATCCAATACGGACTGGAAAACTTACAAAAAGAGAGGTGCAACACGAGGACTTCCCAGGAGGTCAGCCATCCTAGTACTACTCTCGCCCAAGCACGCTTGACAGCGGAGTTCTGACGGGATCCGATGCATTAGTGCTGGTATGATCGCACATGTCATGTTTTGCGTGCTCAAAACCTCTATGCCTTCTGTAGCTTGCTAATTAATCACTTTTTTCCAAAACGGACTGGAAAACTTACAAAAAGAGAGGTGCAACACGAGGACTTCCCAGGAGGTCACCCATCCTAGTACTACTCTCGCCCAAGCACGTTTGACTATGAAGTTCTGATGGGATCCGGTGCATTAGTGCAAGTATGATCGCACCTGTCATGTTTTGCAGTGCTCAAATCCATTATGCTTTCTTTAGCGCGCTAATTAATAAATTTTTATCCAAAACGGACTGGAAAACTTACCAAAAGAGAGGTGCAACACGAGGACTTCCTAGTACTACTCTCGCCCAAGCACGCTTGACTGCGGAGTTCTCATGGGATCCGGTGCGTTAGATCGGGTATGATCGCACCTGTCATGTTTTGCGTGCTCAAATCCATTATGCTTTCTTTAGCGCGCTAATTAATAAGTTTTTATCCAAAACGGACTGGAAAACTTACAAAAAGAGAGGTGCAACACGAGGACATCCCAGGAGGTCACCCATCTTAGTTCTACTCTCGCCCAAGCACGATAAACTACAGAGTTCTGATGGAATCCGGTGCATTTGTGACGGTATGATCGCAACTGTCATGTTTTGCGTGCTCAAATCCTGTATGCTTTCTGTATCGCGCTATTTAATAAGTTTTTATCTAAAACGGACTGGAAAACTTAGAAAAGAGAGGAGCAACACGAGGACTTCCCAGGAGGTCACCCATCCTTGTACTACTTTCGCCCAAGCACGCTTGACTACGGAGTTCTGATGGGATCCGGTGCATTAA